>CAWUFW010000974.1:0-2400000 GCA_963921515.1 Calotriton arnoldi | reverse complement strand
CACGGCAGCGTCCCGGCTCCGGATGGCCTGGGTACTCGCCGGGTATGCACCGCACTTGGATCGCGCAGCCGGTCCCTCGAGGGGAAGCAGTGAAGGCAGCCGGTAGCGGGCCTGCAGCCCCAAGCCGCAGGTCTTGTCGAGCGCTGTCAGTGGGTCAGCCAGGAAGGCTCCTAGCAGTCGCCAGCTCTCAGCCTCGGTGGGTAGGCCGTGGTGTGCTTCGGGCCTCTGTGACGATCTCGGACCCGCAGAGGAGAAGCAGCAAGGATCGGTACAAGGCCGCGCCGGGCCGCAGGCCGCCCACAGCGTCTTCAGGGGCCGATGGGCCTGGCCCCGGGCGTCCGCCACTCCCCGACCCTGGCGGCGGGTGTATCGTGGCCTGCTGTGGGCCTCCAGCGAATTCCCTGGGGGCGGAGGAGGTAGTCCCCACGTCAGTAGGCCGCTGCGTAGGCCTTGGGGCTGGAGGACTCTGGTCGGTGGTAGACGGGTGCCACAAGGATTTCAGGTGCCCCAAAATGCTGGCGCCACAGTGGCGGATCTATCCCTGCCACTGGATCGTGAGTAAAACTGCCAATGGCTGTGGATTATGGAGCGTATGACAGAGCGGTCTGGAGCACTCTTAGAGTGCGACCACCATCTTGATGCTCCAAGCCACGCCCCCTTTGTTGATGTATTTTAATGAGTTGTTCCTTATTGTGAATTTATCCTGTAACATTGAACCTGAGAGATGACATTCTAATCTATATACTTGTGTTTGACCGTTCATATTATGATAGAACAAGAAGAATTAACAATATAGAAATTAGTGTTTGTCTTTATTCATGAGTTATTGAGTTATTTGACATGGTATTAATGATTACTGATGTTTAGCTATTTCTTCATTGTAGGTTCTCATGAGGTAATAGCATTTCCGACTTTCATTACTTAGGGGCCTATTACGATGGCGGTCGGGAAACCTCCCCAACCGCCATGGTAGCGGGAAAAGACCGCCCGCATGTACCGCGACATCACCGCCGGTCGAATTACGATGACCCGCGGCCGAAATCTGACCGCGCCAGTCTGATCGCGGGCATTAACATTGCGCCGGTTGCTGCTGCCCGCAGCACCGCCGCGATGCCGAAAGGAGCATGTCCTGCATTTCCCTGCACTGCGTGGCAGGCACTGCAGAGTGCCTGCCACCTGGTATAGGGAAATGTAGTGGGGGACCATGGGTACCCCCCAGTGCACCCCCCCGCCCCAACACATTGGGGGCCCGCAACGGGCCCCCAGAAGACAATCACCGCATGCCTTTCAATGGCGGTC
Organism: Calotriton arnoldi; assembly: GCA_963921515.1. Classification (NCBI taxonomy): domain Eukaryota; kingdom Metazoa; phylum Chordata; class Amphibia; order Caudata; family Salamandridae; genus Calotriton; species Calotriton arnoldi. Next base: position 2,398,701 of record CAWUFW010000974.1, on the reverse strand, counting down.
TGACCGCTGAGGAAAGGCTGGCTACCGCCGGCATCATAATCCTGCCGGCGGAGCCTGCTCTGCACCGCCACCATTATCCCGGTCCTGCTCCGTCCGCCAGGCAGGAGTGCGGATGGCAACCGGCGGTAAAGCGGAGGTCAGAATTACCCACCGCCGCGGTCACCACGGCCATCCTAATATGACCGGCGGTTTTCCTGGTTGCGATGGCGGGCGGATGTCCACCGCCGGTACGGCGGACGCCACAGCCGGCCCGGCGGTGGACATCCGACCGCCATCGTAATAGACCCCTTAGTCCCTTTTAGTTCTACCAAAGATCCATCGGAGGACCTGTGTAACAGCTAACTGTGTGATAATGACTTATGGGCCCATCATTAGAGTTACTTTTCGATAGTTTTACAAAGGTTGGTGATGGACGCAAGATGATAAAAACCGCCCACTACTTCTGCTGCATCAAAGGTACTGGTACGTACTGATCATTGGAATCTGCAAGCACTTCAACAGGCTGAGTAGCAGAACAGTCTTCAAGCTTACTGGGCTTTTATTTTTTCAACAATATGATTTTTCAATCACATATTTACCTGGAAAGCGAACTACTGTTGCTGACAGCCTCTCTAAAGAACATCCAGAACCAAAGAAATTTAGAACCAAAGAAACGATTCTTCCTCTTATTGCCTTTGTGACATCAACACTGACACCACTTTCTCAGAGCAAATCTGTTGTGAAGCTAAAGATTTCAGTCAATACCTATTTGATTAGTGCCATCAGTTTATAAGTTCTAAACACAAAATAATCTTTTACAAGTACAGGTTGTTTATACCTTATAAGAATCGTTGTACTTCAACTATGTCATGATTCCTTAATCTTTGGCCATAGAGGAATGAAAACCAGAGAGGACCTACTAAAAAGTAAATACTGGTGGCATAGTCTCTGAAAAGTATGAATGCACAATACCACCTGCACTAGAGTACAATTTTATCTCTGCATTTCACAGCGAAATTAGCACCAATACCTTTGCACTTAAGTCTAGAGGCATGGAAGAGACAATATAAGATGCTGTGTGACTCCCAAGCAATATGAATATAATCAACTCCACTACATTTTTGTATGGGAAAACCAGGAACTACAACATCAGGTGACGGAGTGGCACATATACACAGAACAATTAAGTGGCAGACGACTGGTCTGTGCACTCTCCTTTAAATTCTCCTTCGACCGCATGCTAAACTATTGGTCTGTAAAAGCCCCTGGATAATGCACCCATTATTTGTAACATCCTTTAGTTCATTTTTAAATTTCAATCTTTGCACTGTGTTGTAAAATTTTTTATGGTTTTAATCAACTGAAATGAACACACTTTGACGCCTTTCTGGTCAGGCACTCTGCATTCGAGAGCAGCAGTAGCCAACTGGGCCCTGGTGGAACTGGCTTTCTGGAGGCTGCTTATTGGCCCGAGCATAGCAGATATTAATGCAGAGGACTATCTACCTGGACAAAGTCCTTTTCTGCACTACCTACAGAACACCACAAAGAGCAGATCATCCACCTGATGGTCTTTAGTGCGATCAATGTAAAAACTCAACGCTCTTTTGGGATTCCAACAATGGGTGAAGTGGAGTAAAGAACGTCAGGTCAGGAGAGTGATGGAATGTCTGACATGGAACTGAGTTGCAACCTTTAGCAGAAACACAGCCCTAGTCCTCAGCACCAGTACGTCCTGAAAGAAGGTGGTGTAGGGCAGCTGGTCTAAAAGAACCTGAAGCTCACTCATGTGACAAGCTGAAGTTTTCACAACATTTAAGATCATCTTCAGAATCAGAAGACAAAGGGCAGCTGTGCATTAGCTATCAATGGGTGTTCATAAGAAAAGTGAGGACCAAATTAAGATACTACTGAGGCATCACAAGGGGTTTAGAAGAGAACAAGAGTTAAGCCTTTAAGAAATCGTATCACAACAGGTGATGCGATTTTTAAACAAGGACAACTGGTACGTAAAATGCAAAAAGGGCGAAAGGGCTAGCAAATTACCTTTAACAGTGCCCACTTCAACTCCTAGCTGGGTCAAAAACAAAAAAAACAATAATACATCTAACAGTTTGGCCTGCAATGGGAACATATTATGTGAGCTACTCTAAGCCACAAACTTGTTCCAGCATATTGCAAAAACAGTCTTAGTCGAAGGATGTCTAGCCCCAAGGATGACATCTATTTCAAGAAGGAGCTCAAGTGCAGTAAACTGCCGCAGCCCAATCTTCATTCACAGGTTATATTGCGCAGTCCTGGGTGCAAGACTCTGCCCTGCTGCTGCAATAGAAGATCACCCCGAAGCAGCAGCCTGATCGGAGGACTGTCATGCCCAGAAGTTCCTGGTACCATACTCTCTTGGTCCAATACGGAACCACTAAGATGGCCTGGGCCCAGTTGTTTCTGATCTCCTTCAGAACTCAGGCCAAAGAGGAAGCAGCCGAAAGGCATACAGAAGTCCCGTGCTCCACTCTAGTCAGAATGTGTCTCCAAGGGAGAGCCTTCTTGGGAACTCCAGTGCGCAAAAGTGCTTACATTGCACATTCTAGACAGTGGCATAAAGAGCAAGCCAAGGGTCTTCCATTTGCTGGAAGACGTCCTGAGTCACTGCTGGGTATAACTGCCATTCATGATCCGTTAGGTGTAGCCAAGTTAGTTTGTTCGCTCTGGAGTTTAAAGATCCAGCCAGGTGGAGTAAAACCAGGGAAATGCCCCGACGATTCAGCCAGTTCCAGAAGCGCAGGGTGTCCTGGCACAGGATTCAGTCCCCCACCCCGCACTGCTTGTTGCAATATCACATGGCAGTCGTGTTCATGAGAAACTGAACCAGCCTCCATTTGATGAACAGTAGGAAGGCTTTCAATGGCAAGCGAATGGCTTGCAACTCCAAGAGGTTGATGTGGAGACAGGTCTCTGACAGAGCCCACAGTACCCTGATCTTCCCTTCGCCCAGATGATCTTCTGTTACCCAGCAGTGATGAGTCTGTCCCCACGGTCAGCTCTGGGTGGGAGAGATGGAGGGCTCTGCCACTGATCCAATTACGATCAAGCAGCCAACACTGCAGATGTTTTACAGTCTCCTCCGAAACCTGGATGGAATTTGACAGGTTCCTTTGGTGCTGCGACTCCATACCCCACTGCAGAGCCCGCATATATCATCTGGCATGGTCGACAAGCAGGATGCAGGAAGACAATAGGCCAAGAAGGCTCAGAGCCATCCTCACTAGGACCCAGGACAGAGGCTGAAACATTGGGCTCATAGCCCAAAAGATCTGGACTCATTGATCTGGAGGGAATGCTTGATAAAGCACCATATTCAGGATGTCTTTGCGAAGGAGTTACGTTTGACAATGGCACGTTGATAGTGCATGTCGAACTGAAAATGCTCCTTGCCCATGTGAAACTTCACCCTTTTGTGGCACTAGGAAATAGGGGGAGGAACATCCATTTCTAACTTCCAAGCCTGCGGCTCTCTCTATGACTCCTTTTGCTAAAAGGGCCTGCACTTCCTGCAGGAAAATGGGCAAGCAGTCTTCCGAAAGCCACTCAGATGTGGGTGGAAGATGCAGCAGGTGGGAAAGGAAAAGTAAGAAACAGCCCTGTTGAACTATCTGCAGGATGCTGTGGTCTGCCACCCCTGGAAGAAATGTTTCTGCCTCCCCAGGGTGGTCATGCGCCAGAAGGGCAGGGGACTGGGAAGTTTGCTGTGGGCCAGAACGTTGTCTATTGGATCCCCGACCCAGCCCCAAAAGGTCAGAGTAACAAATAGGCAAGACCCGTCAAAAGGCATATCCATGAGTGATGTCTGAGCATCACCCAAGAAGCCAGTGGATCTCATCCACACAAGGCCCGGCTAGGGTTAACTGGGGTGACTGCCGAGAAGCCCTTGGTAACATATAGGGAATGTTGTACTATTAAAGAGAAGGCTACTAGAAATTATTTGTCACCAGTAAATTCTAAATGTGACAGTTGATTACCTGGTCCTCTCAAATTTTTTGTATGCATGGAATGCAATATGTGCAAATTTGGATTGAACAAAATTAAGAGTTTCAAATACAATACTGAATCGGCACACTATATTCAACCACTTCTTAATTGTAATAGTGTTTATGTCATCTATGTCATCATTTGTGGATGTCTGATTTATGTAGGAAGAACAAAAAAGACACTTAAACTTAGAACACAAAAGAGTGTAAGAGCGATAAAAACCATCAAGACCCACTTTCCCCACAGCACAGCATAGTAGGGAGTGCCTTCCAGGTGAAATGAATATTAGGTTCCATGGGTTGCAGACGATGAAAAAAAAAACCAAGGGGAGGTGATATAGAGCTTGGGCTCCGCCAGATGGAGGCGAAATGGATTAGTAGGGAGAGAGGACTCAACATAGAAAATTAGCTCCATTATTTCCTGTGATATTGGAATTTCGCTGTTTTCCTTATATATGATTTTTTTTGCTTTGAATGGAGGACATTACTGATTGATTGATGCTAGGAAGGGATTTCATTAGTCAGATGGAAACATTATGAGGGAATTGGTGATGCATGCTCACTAGCGTGGGACTTGGACATAGACTGGACAACAAATGTAATTTAGGACTGTTTATTAGACTTAATCTTTGATTGTTCATGAGTGTTTGGACATGTGAAACTCTATGATTGGAAAGTTGAGTTAAAACTGTTTACTGGAATTGATCTTCAATTTAAGGGTCATCCGATTATCTTTGAGAAAATATTGGAACGTGGGATGTGGAGCGAATAGTGGTGGTGTAGGACTGGATGAGTTAACCCGTGTGTGGGATGGCGAGATAATTGACAGACATAGTGCCTATAAGGAGGCTGATTGTTGATTAAATAAACTAGGTTAATTCGTTGACATTACAATGGATACTATAGAATATGAGGAGAGATAGTGTAAAGATCACTACTGTTAAGGTACAATCGAATTGATGAGGTCGTGAATTCAGGATTGGCTATACAACTTGATTAAGTGATGTGTTTTTTTTATATGTGCTCATAAGTGTGCAACACAGCGGATCGATTACATCATTAAGTATGTCTGATACTTAGGAGAATCGTGTAAGATAGCTGAAGGCTGGGCTAGATGTGGTGGATACTTTTGGAAGTAAAGTTGATTGGCTGATATTTAGAATTTAGACACTGGGTTGGCTGTGCTGTTGGACCAATGGTGGTAGTTTATAATGTAGGGACACGCTTGAGGATGTTGATGGAGGTGAACTAATTTGTGAAATAATGCGGGCAGATGTCAGGGAGAATGGCTTGAGATGGTGGAAGGCGGGGATGTATGTGGGTTCTATGATGGAACCACGCATGCCAACACAACGCATACCTTAACAACGTGGTCATTACAACGACTGTATCTTTACCACGCATACCTTTACAACGCATGCGTTTTTTAAGCATATGCCTTTACCATGCATGCCTTTTTAACAAAAAAGTAAATATTTAGAAGGATATATATATATCTATATATATATATATATCTATATATATATATATATATAGATAGATAGATATATATAGATATATGAAGGCTTTATAGTTTTCTGCGAAATACTTACATTTTCTTTGAAAAGGCATACGTGGTAAAGACATGTGGTTAAAAAAATATACACATATTTATATGTATTTTTATACACAAACACACATACATATAAGTATGTATGTGTGTATATTTTACATATACATATATATTAGTGTAAAACATATACTTTTTGTTATATGTACATATATTTATATGTAATAATTAAAAATAATATATATATATATATCTTTTTACCCTTAACATCCCTCAAACCTTAATCTCATACCCACACTAAACCCTAACAAAATCCCTTCCCACCCAAAAACCAATACCCACTCCAAAACCTAAGAATTCTCTTGCCACCCAATAACCTATATCCATCCTAAACCCTAAAAAATCCCTTACCACCCAAAAACCCATACCCACTATAAACCCTAAAAATTCCAGTCACCCAAAAACCCATACCTACCCTAAACCCTAAAAATTTCCTTCCCACCCAAAAACCCATACCCACTCTAACAATTCCCTTGCCACCAAACAACCCATGCCCACCATAAACCCTAAAAATTCCCTTGCCACCCAAAACCCCATACACACCTTAAACCCTAAAAATTCCCTCATCACCCAAAAACCCATACCCACCATAAACCCTAAAAATACTTTGCCACCCAAAAACCCATACTCACCCTAAACCCTAAAAATCCCTTGCCACCCAAAAACCTATACACACCCTAAAGCCTAAAAAGTCCCTAACCACTCAAAAACCCATTCCCACCCTAAAGCCTAAAAAAATCCCTAACCACTCAAAAACCCAAACCCGCCCTAAACCCTAAAAAATACTTTGCCAAACCCATCCCCACCCTAAACCCTGAAAAAAATCCCTTCCCACCTAAAAACCCATACCCACCCTAAACCATAAAAAATCCCTTCCCACCCCAAAAACCGATACCCACCCTAAAAAATACTTTGCCACCCAAAAACCCATACCCACCCTAAACCCTAAAAACATCCCTTCGTACCTAAATATATATAAACGAGCAATTCTTTTCCTCTACAACAGGATTGAAGCAGGCACCACAGGCAGTTTTTTTAGGTTTTTTATTCTTTGTGCAAATTTTCCACCATTATGAGTTTTGAGCGTCTATGTGGCCTTGGTCACATGACACTCATGCATACTGACGACATTTTTACGTGTTCAAGAATCATAAACATGGAGACAAGAGTAGCGTACCATTTCATTGTGGAGGCGCTTTACATAAATAAAGCAAAATGCAAAATATAAAATACCACTCTTAGGGACCAGTTTTCATTTGGCATAAAATTTCGACAGCTTCCTAATAAATATTCTTTCATCATTTGATACGTTTGATTTTAATTTTTCACCACCCATAATATCGATATAGGGTAACTGGTTACACCACAATTTTGCCCCGGTGGGCATTCTCAATATGCACCATGCTGACGGCTCGTATATCATGATCACATATTCGTGATGACACTCAAGATTTGTGCTGCCTGATAATATTTACAAAGTTATCTCAAAACCCTTATACCACTGTGGGTCTAACAATACCTGAATTTGTTTTTGATTCTTATCAAGCCTATTGTTGACTAATCAATATTGAGCCATTGGGGGTGAATATTGTCTCGAACACTTATTGCTGCCTTTTGAAGCTTGCCCCGTAGCCAATACTAGGACCAATTGTGCAACAAATTATATTCATAAAGTGCAAAAATTATATTATCAAAACGGTGCATAACAATCTATGTGAAATAATTTCATATTTGTGTGTCATTATCTAGATCTTGTCACTCATGTGTTACCTTTCAGATCTCACACAATTATCCAACACTCCAAATTACATATTAGTGTAGAAACAGAAAGCAAACCCATGTGAGCAATCAGTCACTTTGAAGTTTCTTTCACAGTAAATAACTGTTTTTACACATTTAGAGGCAAGAATGTAACTCCTCATCACTATTGAGTCCATTAGGTGCCTTACAATTGAGACTTATTATGTATCTCATCTCAAGCTTTCTTAGTGCTCGAACACGATCCCCACCTCTCCTATTTAGAGGTACCACATCTATTATAAAATACCTAATCTGGCTGGGGTCATGTTGATGGTGTGTTGCACAGTGCCTTGCAACCGGATATGTTTGGTCCATGTTGCTAATAGCGTGCATGTGTTGTAAGACTCTTTTGTGAACAGCCAATGTGGTGCTCCCTATGTACCGCAGATTGCAAGTGCAACTGAGCACACAGACTGCAAATTTAGTCCTACAGTTGTATGCACCTTTTATTTTAAATGGTTTGTCCATGAAAGGCGATGTGTAGTCGGTTGTGTTCAGACCTATCGTACAGGCCTTGTACTTTCAACATTTTTTGAAACCCACCTTGGGCTGCAGCCAGTTTCCCTGACTCATTGCTTGTGGGCTACTTTGTACACGAGCATCCCACAGTTAAATGTGTTCGTTTATATGTAATCTGAGGAGTCTTTGGAATAATGTCACCAATCACAGGGTCAGCCCTGACAATATGCCAATCTTTCAATAGCAAAGCCCTGAGTTTCTTGTCTTGATTGTTGTACGGGGCACGGGTGTGGAATTTAATAAAATATCTACGGTTGCTTCATAAATCTATTTGTCATGCAAAAAAATCCACTTGTCCCTTTGGTGCAACGTAGTGCAGCGACAAATTATGGCAGCAGTCTCATTATCTAAAAGCACTGATATTAGCATGTCTAATTATGCCAAAACTCATACTATAATAGGGTTTGAATTCTAGCAACTTCCTGATTTTGCTACCTTTCTGCAGATCTTCATACTGGGGCTGGAGGTAGCGTTAAGCAATAGTTCCAGGGTTGGAATGCCCTTTTAAGTCTGTGCAAACTTACTAAATTGCATGTTTTAGGGGTTTTCGCCAGCTCTTCTCTAATCTTTTCCCATACTGAGAAAGGTTGGAAATGTACCCCTGACAATGGCAGAAGTAAAACTTGGTTGGGAAAAAAGTGTTTGGAGGGAAAGTGAACTTGTAAATGCTCAACAGATTCTTGCATGAGCAAATCTACACCTGCATATTTGATCGTGCTAAAAAGCAATTCACAATATTTTCTAGGAGTACGATCTCCTGCCTACTTCTATAAATACTTGTGAATTAATGAAAGTCATGAATCTGCATTAATGAAAGGACATATACCATGGGTGCAATGTTGTGACTTTCTTTAAGAAATGGGCCCCTAATTAGGTCTGGAGTTAACCAAGACCTTTTGTTTTTATTAAAATTCTATTTCTCTATCCATCGACTGGTTTCTGTTCTTTAAAAAGGAACATATTGGCACACAAAGTAGTTTTGTTCAGTGCCAGGGACTACTGTGGCAATGTGTGCTTTTTAAGACAAAAATAGTATTGCGTTTTCCCAATGTTTGATATAATGGTGAGGACCTGGCAGATCCCACAAAGTTTTACAAATATTATATCAAAACAAGACACGCATTGACAAAACCAAAAGGTTGACCAACAATATCAGATCTATTGGCTTTGCCAATGCTTGTTTATTTTTATGTTTCCCATTATCTTGTTGAAACTGGTTGCACTGATTTTCCATTACCAATATCTATTGGAAATACTAGCATGCATCAACGCATTTTACTAAATGATGCTTCAGAGAAATGCTACCTACAAACTCACAGCAGTTTAGCAAAAATCTTTTTTTTTTCCAAGTTGCATTTTGTTTGTGAACATTTTACTTTGAAAGGAAAGGATCATCAATCTTGCTTTCAAGCTTCTGCAGATATTTGCATCTAATTAGAGAGCATTCTGGGAGCATTGTATGTAGCTTCATATTGTTAAACTTTGCAAAAATGTGTACACATTTTAACACTAGGAACCACAGTCAGTAGTGCAGTCTGAGCTTACAACATTTCCTGGGAGCGCTCACCCTAATAAGAAAGACTTTGTATTAATGAATCATAAATGCAAGTTCGAATAGTATTAACATATGGACACAAATATTACCTTAATTGCAGACAATGTCCTTCCCTGATCCATAATGTGGTACTGTGAACTGGCAGCCTAAGGGCTTGGCCTGCAAGGGGTTGGGCCTACTTGTCCAAAGGACAAAATAAACATGAAAACAGTATGTCCTGGGAGTCGGGCTATAGGAATTCCACACCCCCGACAAGGTTATAAATCTTACCCCCGCACTGTGAGCTTTTTTCTCTTTCCAATTTTGCCTTGCAAACAGAATTGTTTCCCTTTCAATTTTGTTGGCTGAACGCTGTGCCTCCTTGATCACTTGCATACTGTACTCTCTCTGTAAGATTCTTTTCTTAATTTCTTCCTGACAACTAAATGTGTCTGTCACGGTGCTGCAGTTTCTTTACGCACGTAGCATCTCGCCATATGGGATACTCATTTTTGTGTGCCGAGGGTGGAAGCTTGAAGCGTGGAGTGTTGTATTCTCAACAGTTTCTTTTCTGTGTGAATGTCTTTAGTTTTCTATTGTGTATGAACCCCTCTAGATCTAAAAATGTCACACTTGTTCTGCTGATATTATATGTGAAGTGTAGATTGAGAGTGTTATTGTTTATTCCCTTCACAAACTGCTCTGCGGAATCTATTGACCCCCTCCACACAACAAAAAGGTAATCTATAAACCTAGTCCAGATGATGATGTGGTTATCCTATGCCTCACCATGGTCCCTGCGGAGCACCTGTTCCTCCCACCAGCCCACATGCAAGCATGCGTAACTGGGGACGAAACAGGTGCCCATCGCAGCCCTGTGGACCTAGTGGAACAGCTCACTCCCAAAGAGAAAGACTTTGCTCTCCAGGCATCTTCTGCCCATGGTTAATAACATCTGTGTGTGTGTGTATACAATGTGACCTGTCTGCTTTGCAATAAATGTTTCATTGCCCTAAGGCCGTCATCATGGTGAATACTGGTATACAGTGCTGTGACATCAAGTGCTATCAACACAATCATCTTCAATTGGAATATCATATTAGTTTTAAGAAGTCACCACTATTTTTACATATGATGGTAGATGTTTTACATGTTGTAAGAAATAGTCACTATACTGCGAAGTCTTTTCCAGGAAGCTTTCTTGAGCGGATATAATAGGCCGTCCTGGAGGTGCTGTTGGGTGTTTATGCACTTTAGGGATTAAGTATAACACCAGTGTTTTGGGGTTGTCATTACATAGGAACATATATTCCTCCAGTGTAAGTAAACCATCATTGCGACAACCCTCCAAATCACTTTTGTATTTGCTTCACTTGAGACAACATACTGCGAGTGCATCTTGTGTAACGGTATCATTTAGTTGGCTATAAGCTTCCATAAAGTACATATTCATTGGCCACAGGACAATGTTCTTGCCCTTGTCAGGGTATCTTACAACAATATGTATGTCAGCTTGTAATTTGGTTAATAGATTCCTGTATTTCGTATCAGCAGCTGATTTTCTGGAACTATTACTGTTGGCCTCTACATGTATTCTTTTGATTTCATTAACAATCAGATCATTGAAGGTATTAATTGCGCCCCTTGGAGTGATAGGCAAGAAAGTTGATGGAGGCTTAAATGGGGTTGCTGCCACCCCCCCATACATCGAGGTTACATTCTTGAATTATGTCCTGATCCGTTATTTGTTCATTTATGCCCAGGTTCTCACTTTCAAGTTCTTTTAATGCTTTCATTAGAGTGAGATTCGCAATTGTCAGCCTCTAGCTCAACCTCTCTTTCCCCTGAGCCATTCACTACCTTTTTCTTTTTGTTTTAGGTATGGACTTTCAATAGCTTCACCTTCCTTATGAACTTGAAAATGTAAATTCCTGCCAGTGTGTAATCTAACGGATATTCCGTACAATATTATAGGCCCAATATTAAAATATCTTTTTCAGATTTGGTTAGCTTCTTGTTCGATAGATTGATGATGGATTTCTCATCGCTACAAGCAATTGTTTAGACCTCCATTGGTTTTTTTTTGTATATGTATTGTGTTGCATCAAATCTTTTTTGCTACTTCCACATCCTCCCTTTTCATTTTTATGTGCTTTTTATTCCTTTGATTTCTTGGCCTGAGTCTGGCGGCCATCTAACCTTAAAAAATCCAATTCATCAGTTATCAATACTACTTTTCTTGTTGCACCTCCCATGGCTCGTGACGTGTGCACCATCATCCATGTCAGGTTCTAGTTCTGAGCGTAGTTCAGTTTCTGTATCGTTGGGTGCCTCTCTCACTTTCTTATATTGCTTTCCACCAAACGCTGTCCTCTTAAGCTTTCAAATCTCCTGGCAAATGTAGAAATTTGGCCCCGCTCATAGTACAGTTTATCCCTGGTGAATTTTTGAAATTTCCGTTGTTTCATGTTTCTTTAGGCACCCTTCTGTATCAGCCTGATATTCTTTAACAAACTCTTGTTGCTGGTGAGCTTCTAATTTGGTCTCAAATTTATCAATTTGTGTTTGTAGAAAAGCCCTGTCCTTTTCAGCATACTTAACCAGGATCTGCACCAGTCGTTTTGATGCCTCCAGATTACTTTCGGCCCATTACTTCAACATGTCAGGGTCTGGGTTTTCAAAACTGGACTTGATGTTCAATTTTAGGATCCTTCACCCTTCCCCTAACATGTGTGTATATATATATATATATATATATATATATATATATATATATATACATACATATATATATATATATATATATATATAAACACATACATATAATACACCTAGCTTTATACTTAGATTTTGCGTGGCAATGGCATGCGTTGTAAAGGCAGGTTGTGGTAAAAAACTGCATGGTAAAGGCATGTGTGGTAAAGACGCATGCGTTGTTAAGCTTTTGTTGTAATTGCAAGCGTGGATCAGACCATGTTGTAACTGCTGTTTCCCATGTATGTGTTCGCTATTGCTGATGACAAAGTGGAATGGCTGATGTTTAACATCCCGATATGGGATTGGCTGAGAGAATGAACCAATGGCTGAGTATGTTGACGACAGTCGACTAATTTGAGAAAGGATGCAGGCTTATGGAGGGAGAATGGTGAGAGATGACAGAAGGCGGAGATATAAGTATTCGCTATTGCCGAGGACAAAGCGGATTGGCTGATGTCTAAAATCTCGATTTGGGGTTGGCTGTAAGAAAGAACAAAGGGTTGAGACTTGCAAATATATATAATAGAAAGGATGTATAGCGAACCAATGAGAGAACTGCGGGTGGTGGTTATCTAAGATAGTGAAATTAAGTATTAGAATGAACGCTACTTCTGTAAAGTTAACTAATCAGCTGTTTTTTTTAAGTTAAGATACCTGATTGGACATAAACAGGCATATTTGAGAATGGATGCAGACGTTAATGGTGAATACCTTTAGGCACTTTGATTGAGTTTTATTTTTGTAGACATGCCTGATTGGTTGTATGATTGGACCAATAGATGTGATGGAGTGACCTGCTTGAGGGTGTTGATGACGGCAGATCAACTTGAGATTAGATGCAGGATTATGCCAAGGATAATGGTGAGAGATAGTTGAAGGTGTGGTTAGATGCTTCGCTACTGCCAAGGTTAAAGCGGATTAGTTGATATTCAAAATTTGGATATGTGAATGGCTGTGAGAATGAACCAATGGTTGAGACCCACAGATGTGTGTAACAGAAAGGATGTATAGCGGACCGATGAGACAACTGCGGTGGGTGATGATTAATGGTAGTGAATTGAAGTGACAAGAATGAGCAGCATTTCCGAAAAGGAATCAAATTGTCCGGTTTTTTAATTGAAGACATCTGATGGACACAACACAACATATAAGTGAAAATGTAGATTGCGGCTCATAACACCACCTATGAGATAATGACGAGATGCCAAGAATGACAGTTTGTCACGGTAAGGTGGAAGGGAGGTTTGCAGGTAAATTATGAGAGGTAGTGAAAGGAATATTAGAAGTGACAGCCATTGGGGAGATTAAATGGATTGGCCATTGTTTCAATTTTGAAATCTGGTTGGCTATGCAAATGAACCTTCATATGAGATTTATACATACTTTCAAAGGCGGGATAGACAACGAACAGATGAACGGATTGTGGCTGTTGGTTATGAAAGGGAATGATGTGAGATGGTGGAAAGTGATGTTAGATGTGAACGCTATTGGGGGATTAAATGGATTGGCCATTGTTTACATTTTGAAATCTGGCTGGCTATGCAAATGAGCCTCTATATGAGATTTATACATACCTTCAAAGGCGGAATAGACAACGAACAGATGAACGAATTGTGGCTGTTGGTTATGAAAGGGAATGATGTGAGATGGTGGAAAGTGATGTTAGATGTGAACGCAATTGGGGGGATTAAATGGATTGGCCATTGTTTAAATTTTGAAATCTGGTTGGCTATAAGAATGAACCCTCATATGAGATTATACATGTTTTCAAAAGCGGGATATACACTGGACAGATGAGAGAACTGTGGTTGTTGGTTATGAAAGAGAATGATATGAAGTAATAAAATGAGTGCCACTCCTGAAAAGTAAACCGATGGGTATATTTTTAATTTGAAGACACTTGATTGGGCAGGTCATGAGTTATACCTGAAAATGTATAGTATATCAGCCAGGAGAGAAGGACAAGATGTGTCCAGAATCCACGATAAGGTGAAAGGGAGTTTAATTGTTAACAAGTAAAATAGGATTGGATATTAGGCAGTTTAGCTTGCCGTTGTGGGGTAAATCAAATGTTTGAGTGGTGAAGAACCCTGGGGGAGGTCACTGACTATAGAAGTTTCGAGGAAGCATAGAATAAAAGAGAATTTTCAGTTGGAACAATTGATAATTAGGATGGTGTATAAATGTACAACTTTCTTCACCCCTCGTTTGTAGGATACTTCAGTGCCAAAATTTGCCACTTGATTGCAGTGACTAATTCTTCCATGTGTGTACAGTCAGCAGCTTTTTAATGGTAAAAGCAATTGAAAGAAATAGATAATCGTTGTAAGTATAATTCCTATATATGGTAATAGATAAAGGTAGAGAATTGTAATAGGAAATTACCCATGTAGGGTCGCAAATATATGCATATGTTTCTTGGCTGCATTAAGCTATGTGGGGCAAGAGATGGATTTAATGTGCTGTAATTTGTGTTTTTGGAATCTTGTTGATATTGTGGGTGATTCGTGGTCAAGATAGGTTTACAGTCCTGAATTTATTATAAAAAGTTGTATGTAATGAGAGAGAGGGAGTGAGTATTGTATGTGTTTTTATGTATTTTATGTGTTTTTAAAATATGGTTTTGTATATATTTGCTTCACAGCCCTCATGAAGTCCTTGTGGAAGGACAAAACATGTTAGCTGGGCTAGATGTTTGGTATTTGAAGAATCCATTTTGTTGAAGACTCTTTTCATGACTCTAGTGGAATTAGGGACTTTTTGAAGAACTATTCCTCCATCTCCAATACTATTTTGTTTTCTGATATTTGATTCTCATTTTTATAATATTCCCATTCCCCAATTGACCCCATGTAATTCTGGTAGCGCTCCCTATTGCAATTTGTTGTACATGGCCTCAGAGCACCACGCTGGTCTAGAATGCCCTGTCTAAGCTGTCAGTAGTGTCCACTCCTGATCTTATAACGAATTTTGCCACACCCTGGCAGCCTGAATAGTTTGTGCCAGGCTGGCACAGAATTCCTACGGGACTGTTGGCAAGATCTCTGCGACCATGTCCTATAATGCAGAGGAGGACCTACCCAGCAAGCAGTTGGTGCTGACTGATCAGAGTGCAAGTCTAGCTGAGGATAACATCGGTTTCTTGCATGCCTCAATTCTCTTTGACACTTTGTCTCCGGGGGTGGGGGGATCAAAGGGAATGCGTTGTGACTAATCCTACATGTAGATGTCTGAACTACCAGGTTCTCAGGAGTAAGGTGCTGCATGACGAAAGCAGGATCACCAAGAGCAGGTCTGTGGTGTTGTGCTACCTGTTTATTCACAGATGGATAATAGCAAGATTTGGCACAGGTACCCATGAGAGTGTCAATCAGGGCTTCTTTGAATGGTATCAAGGGCTCGGATGATGCCTGCCCAGGCTGCAAAACTTCAGTATGGACATTGGTTTTCACCTCAACAGAAGGCAAGCGGAAGTCGAAGACTTCAGCTACTCATCTAATGACTACAGCAAATGAGACTGTCACTTCCATTGAAGGGTCAGAGGGATAACGCAACCCCATGTCAGGGGAAGTGTTTAATCCACTGACCTCTTGAAGGTCCAAATAGAAATTGTCATCATCATATTGTGGGGGGTAATCTATCCCCATCATCACCAAAAGATGGTTGATTCTGCTCAGAGTCCGATTCAAAAAGTTGATGGAGCTCTGAAATACTGCTCCTAGGCAAAGCTGCTGTTTTGTAAGAATCAAAATGAATTGGGTCCGGGCATGGTAGAACTGTCCAGGAAGTAACTTCGGTTGAGGGCAGCAAAAATTCGGTTCGGAGTCAGACAGGACAATAAGAACAGCGTCCTCCCTGGCATCTGCTGCATTTGGGTTGCCGTCAATATAGCAGGAACTGGTGTGGATCTTGCCGCTGAGTATAGAGTCAGCTCTTGAGATGGTGCAGAGGGCAAATCTGCCAGTGTTAACCAGACCGGAGGCCTCTGCGAATCCGTGAGCTCAAAGGCGCACCAGAGGGAGCAGGCAGGGTACCAAAGATAGCACCATGACTTCCTTCAAAACCTCAATCTGTTTCAACGTCACTGATTGCCCCTGAAATTCAGAACGCATCGGGATCAACTGTGGAATCTGCTCCTCAGTGGTGGACCAGGAGCAAGACCAGTGGGCACCTTGACATTCTCATGACTTCTTGGAGAGAGTGTGACGAGACTGGCATGAGTCCTGCTAGGCCCTCTTATGCTTCTTCTTAGACTTTGATTTGGATCACAACAATGACCCGTGATGGGAACGGAACCAAGAGAGGGTACTGGTTTGCGCCCTTAACTTTGAGCAAAAACAAGGTATATGAGACCTTCTTGGTCCATCCGGCAGTTCCCTTTTCAGCTTGGTGACGTGATCCTGGATCGCCTTCAGATTCATAAGGGCTCACTCATCACACTACTTGGAGTTGTGGCCTGAAAATAAACACCTCATGGGAATCTGTCACAGACATCTGCTTGTGACAGTACTTACAAGGTTTAAACACCGTAGTTTTAAGAAAAGACGTGTTCTCTTGCACACTGGAAAAGAAGTTCAAGAAAAAATGTATCAACTGACGAGAAAACGTTAGGTACTAGTCTCAGATCTACTTTTGAAGCTGTGGAAAGAAAGGGACTGATGTCAGGGCCCTAGGGTTCAGCTTACATGTGGCTCCGACCATCACTTCTGGGACGGATAGAGGTTGACACAGAGCCACAGGCCACCACCCACGGGCGTGAAAGGGCTATGCTGAAAAATCTTCCAGATGCAGACTGGTGCCTGGGGATAATGATTTTTATTTATTCCTTTTCCTCAGACAGAGATGGCCAACCACCATCTTAGCATGACCCGGGGCAATCATCCTGATCCTCGACTGCAAGGCGAGCACAAGAACAATCAACAACAGGTGAGGAGGATGAGACATCCCACTAGCAGGGAGTGTGCACCCGCTAGGAGATAAACACAATCTATTACCAAAAGTGGAGGCTGTTTAACCCACTGCTGGACACCACCAGTCAGGAGGAGATGTACAATAGGGCTTCTCCTGGCCATGAGCAAGACCCTTCTGTGCTGTCCGAACAGCAGGCTCCACAATCATCTGGGCCTGCCCTAATCCCCTCCTTAATTTCAGAGGACCCCATACCATCGAGTCCTCCAGCTGCACCACCTGTTCAACCTTCTGCTCCTCCTCCTACTCCAAGTACCCACCCAGAACAGCCACAGCGAAAGTCCCTTGACTTTCACCCATGACGTCCTCCTGAGCCCTCGTGTGTGGCCCACTCCCTTCCCCATATCAGTTGATGATCTCTTGGGATGTGCGAGAAATAACAGGTGCACTTAATACACTCCAACAGACATTAACTGAACAACATAGTACTCTATGTTGCAACATAACCTCACTGATAGCAGCCATACTGTCTCGTCTACCTCCATATTGGAAGCCTTGTTGTGATGGTGGTTGTGTTGTGCTGGTTTAGTTGGTAGTGGTATAGTTGATAGTGATGGAGATGATGGTGGAGGTGGTTGTGCTTTTGGTGGTAGGTTTGTGGGTGTTGCAAGGGGATTAATATCAGGGATTGTGGGTGCAGTGGGCTTCATAGATTGTCTTGCCTCTGTAGACTCTTGTTCATGCTTTGGTCCGAAAGACTGACACTGGCATTTTTTTTGTTATTGTCACTATTATCTTCCTGGTCAAGGCATGTTGCCTTGCAGATCTTTTTCCCCACACTGCAAAGATGACTATGGTGCATCTTTGCCATGTCTTGGTAACATTTCACAATGTTATTCAAGGCACGGGCCTGCTTATCAGTCATCTGAGGGAATCCTTTAAAGAGGTCTGCAAGCGAATGGAGAGCTGCCGCCACTGAATTAATATCCTCCCACAGAGTGGGCTGCTTTTGGAAAAATTGATCCTCCCAGGGGACAGGATTTTCCCATGCAGCTCCCCATGAATGAGCGGCCATCTGACACGGCCAGCAGGCTGTCCATCATGGAGAAGGTTTTCATCAGGGATGTTCTGGGAGTTGGGGTGGAGACTGATACAGAGGGTAATGTTGTTCCTCGCTTGTGTGTCCTCTCCCTCAGATGATGAAGAAAAGACCAGAGATGCACCTGCATGGGAGGAGTGTGTAGCTGATTCTACAGAGGTACCTGTAAGTTAAGGACTGGGTGGAGGTTACTCCTGCATAAACTGAACAAAGCATCTGTGGCTGCTTAGCTAGTGGTTGAGGACTGGCAATCCTTAGAAGCGATCATGGAGGAAGACTGCTGCCCGGCCGTGAAGAGGTCTTGTCTGAGATGTTCTGTGTGGGGTTAACAATGTCCTCCTTCTCATCTCCTTTGTCCTCCCCCTCGACCATCTACTGCTCCTCCTCCCCTTCTTCTTCTTGGGAAATGATGGCTACCGAGATAGCTGCTTGGAGGAGGATTGAATTGCCTCCTTGAATTGGCTGCTGTCCTCCGCTTGTTGATGGTGCAGTATCATTGTGAGGCTCAGTGTGCCTATTACCTGCAAAAGGAAGATGAAAAAAGTTGAAATACATAAAATAAAGTTGTGCCTTAATACTTCTATAGTTACTTTAACAAAAACACTGAGAAAAAAAATCCTATTTAAGTTATTAAAATGAGAACTGAAGTAAACATACGAAGGTAAGCATTAATCCTTGCATGGAATTATTCCATATATACAATGTCAACTCATTTGCTCCAGTCACGGATGTTTCCTTTCTGGAAGACCCAATTGACGTCAGCGGTTGAACCAATGTCCTTGAAATTGGAATTCGTAAGGTATCTCCTAATCCAGCCGCTGGGGAGAAGATTAATGTGAAATGTTAGTTAAAGATTATGAATCAAAAAGTAAAAGTGGTTGTTGATCGGGGTGGGTGGAACTTGCAGAGGGAATTCCGTGGAGTTACATAAACACTCAGCGAGATTCTGCAGAGTTCCGCAGACAGGCGGAATTAGGCACATCGCGCTGCTCACACTGATTTTTTTAGCACCTGGAGCTCGAATGCAACTATGCAGCACGCCAGAGGGCACTGATTCTTGAGTTGATTTTGCTGCTGCTCAAGTAGGTTTTGTACTTGAGCGGCAGCTTTCTGATTGCAGTCGCATTGGGTAAATCTTGCCATGTGCCCTGCTAGTGACTAAAAATCGTGTTAGGGGATGCCAAATCTCGTTCGCGCTTGCCAATTTACAGTTGGCAAGCTGCAAGTGAGAAAATACTCCGCCAAGCGGCAGTTGGCGGAATTTGGCCAGAGCTTTGTGTGACATGCGTAATGCTGAGTGGCAAAAACGCCACCAACTCCGCCAGTGGAGCGGAATTTGTCACCCACCCCTAGTGTTTGATACAAATAAGGTCAATGTAGAGGGAAATATACAAAAGACAAACATTAAACTATGATAAAATCAAAATGTAATAACATTTTACATTTGAATAAACAGGAAAAAGGATGATAAACAGAAGTAAAGAATAGATGTTCATAGACCTACCTGACAGACAGTAGGTAGTGGTCCTAATTGCTGCTGCCAGGAGGTCCTCTGATGCCATCTGTGCGGTTGTTTGCAATGTTGACATCAAGGGGCGTTACCTAACTGCAGCTGACAAGATTGAAAGACAAGTATAGAGGAATAAGACATCCACGGTCATACATAATGATATGTTGGTTTGTTGTGTATAAGGTATGAAACACTCACAGATTCCTCCCCTAGATGATAAAACATGTCATAAATTGAATATTCTTGTGTTGCCACTACAATGTTGAGTCAAAGGATACATAAAACTGTCAAAGTATATCAAAAGCAGCAAATAAATAACATTTGAACATGGGTTTGATTATAGGGATGTGCGACACTACACATACCCCTACCCTGCCACTTACAAACAAAGAGGTGGGTTAGAACCGAACTGAAAAGACTAGACATTATACTTGCCAGTTTCTATATCTGTCTACTTTGTGTGGGGATAGAGAGGGGGTTAAAGTTTACCCGACACAACATTTGTGTTTGAAACAGAAGGCCATACAGTAGGTGAGGGTGCACTGTGGAGAGGACAGCCTTCTTAAGAGGGCTGAGAAGGAGACTGGTTCCAGGTGCATCTTTAGGAATAGCTTATGCCAGCTGAATCCTTGAGAACTTCTCCTCCACCTATCTCTACACATAGTGCCATTTTTTCTTAATGTCCCCCAGACGTAGTTGTTTGTAGTGTTCTATGACAAATATTACTAAGTGCTGTCTCCCCTTCAGTAAAGTTCCTCTTCCACTTGAGAGTGGTCTGCATCCTGGAGTCTGCATGTAGTTCTGATTGGCTGCATTGACACACAGTTCAAGAGGAAAAAGGCCGAGCACAGGGTGTGGTCTGTATATATGTGTCTGAGGTGAGTGGGTGTCTGATATGTGGGATTTTGAACAGGGTTATATTTTTGGGATATTCACTTCTGTTCTGAGGTCTCATCTCCATTTTGGAGGTTTCATCCTGGTGGAGAACATATCTGCATCAGTCTTTAAATCCTATTGTAAGAAGCTCTAGCTCCTGAGAAGTGATGGGGTAGAGACATGTAAGTCTAGATGTAAATCTACTCTCAGAACAGGTGAATAGCAAAAACGTGTAGACTGACTTCTAGGTGCAGGCACAGATTTACATGAGTAAACCTACATGTGTAAATTTAGCTTTGGTAATAGGACCCATTGAGGGGATTTGAGTCAGCCATCTTTATCCATCGGTCTGTTCAGTTGTCACTTTGCTTCCTCCCACCACAGCATACAGCATGACACAATGGGTCAGCCCACTACAACCACTAGCTCTCTTGCACTGTGAGTGATGGCATTTTGGTCTTGCACATGTGCACAACTGCCAAAAAACAAGAAGTGCACTTCAGTGCCTAGGCTGGGATAGTGGGCAGTACTTTATTTTGTCAATGATTTTTTCTTTTCGTATTTTATAATTTTTTAGCCAACATTGTGTGTTTAAACTATGCCTTCTAGTTATAGTAATTCAAAACCAACAGTATATTTTCTTTGCTCCAATATGAATCACATTTCAGGAATCTACATGCTAAGAAGCACATAGGCCTGTTCTATTTCAATAATGTTCAATAGTTATTTTTTCCATTTAATATTTTTACTGCAAACACGTGGCTGCCACGTTTAGGAAGCAGCATGCATTATTTTTAGGTCTCGCCTACGCAGCGCGCATGCGCTGCATAGGCAAAAAGACCTTTTGGAATCGCTTCGGCTTTTCAGCCAAAAACGTGCACGCGTTCCATTGCCTTCATTGGCAACGCGTGCACGTTTGGCGATTCACTTGCGGGAGCGAGCGGCGCCATATGGTAGCAATTATCGCTCCTGGCGCCGCTCGCTCCCGCAAGGCAATCGCACTCCCCCCACCCCTCCCACTTCTTAACCCGGAGCACTGTTTCACTTTCGCGGCCGCACTTGTGTTTCAGTGCTTGTTTACCTACCTGTGCTGACTGCTTCTGAATGTACTCTGCCCCCCTGTTGCTTTCAGTCCTCTCGTGCACCACACCCTGTCTGTGCATTGTTACTCTATATCTCTGTCCTTGATCTCCTGCCTATGCTGTCCCCCCGCACCTTTGCTTTTGTGCAGCTCCTTGTACTTCTGATTGTGCTCCGCACCTCTGCACTTCTGCCTGCGTGTGATTGTCACTGCTCTACTTCTTCCTGTGCTCTTCTCCCATACATGACTACTCCATGCTTGCCTCGTTAGTCCGTACTTATGTCTGTACTCTCCCCTGTATGTCACACACTCCCAATCTTCCCTTCGCTGTCCCCTATACATAAAACACTGCCCGTGTTTTGCTCCCTAGTGTGCTCTCGTCTCATGTACCTCCGCCTCTTGTTTCCCACCCCTATCTGTGCTCTTATCCCCCCAAACCAGTCGGTGGCTCAGCTCCCCCACACCTCCCTCCAAGTGCTCCCTGCCTGTACTTTTGCATCCGGTGTGATCTTTGCACCTCCACATGTATACTGCGCCCTCTTAATGTGCTTGACTTGAGCTCTGTGTCTGTGTTTGTTCCTTTGTCTTTTCTGCCCGTCTTCTACTCGTACCAGCGATGCACATTTTTCAGTATTATCTTCTGCAATTTTACATTTTTGCACATTTGTGTCACTTTGTGGTTAGATCTGGATCAGTCTTTGAAGGGCTGGAGGACCCGGTGAACGGAGCTGAGTGTTTTCTAACAGATAAAAGAGATGGAACCACAAAACCACTTTGCTCTGACGTTCTGTTTCTTCGTTGTTTCCCATAGCTGTCAGTTTGGCATTCATTGTTTATTTTAATTTTATTTTTATAATTGCACCATAGAAACCTATGAACTTCCTTTGTTTGAGCACAATTCTTGTCGACTTTTAGGGATGGGCAAGCCCTGTTAAGGTTCTGCTGTCTGCCCGATGGCTACCAATGTTCTATATTTAGATCCTCTAGCGAGGGATTGCCAAGAAACACCCAGACACACACCCGTTTCTCTGTATTCACACCGCTTCCTGTTTAGAGATCAGTAGCACCAGGTAACAGTCGTACAAGAATCCGTTATCCCACCCAAAAATGAGGAATCTCTCGTATTGCAAAAGTACTACATTTATTCTGTTAAAATCCATACTATAACCAGTCGGTGCGTTTCTTCAACCGTGCCAACACCGCAAACCAGCAGCCTCGCTTTTGTGCAGTCCTTTCTTTATTACTATGCCACTTATGCCCCCTCCTCTTTTGGACACTCGCATTCAGGGGTGGATTCCGCCGAATATTTTCTGTCCCATTTTATTTTCATTCTTCCCCTTTTCTCTCCCTCCCATCTGTCCCCTTCACCAATTTAGCTCCCTTCTGATTTCTTTACATGCACCTGTCTTTTGTTATCTCTGTCTCTTGTTATCTCTGTCTCTTTGCTCCTCTCACTTTTCTTCTCTCCTCGATTTTTACCATTCCTCCCCTTTCAATAATGTCTCCATTGTCTCTTAAGTCACTCCTCCCGACCCCTTACCGTCCCCACTTCCTTCATCTCCCGTTGTACCTTCCCCTCTCACTCCTCCACATTTTGTACCATTCCCTCCTCAATCTTTGCCTTTATTTGCGGCTATCCTTGAGTCCCCCCACCCACACTCTTTTGCCTCCTCACTCAGCTTCTCAGCTCTTTTCTATATCTCTGTACCCTCCTCTATACCCCCCTCTCTCCTTTAGCTCTCTGTGGCTCTCCCTCCACCACCCATTCTGTTACCACCTCCTCTGTGTTTATCCCACTTTATCTCTTTCTCGCTCTCTAGCCCTCTCCGCCTGTGTGCCCTGCTCTTTACACCAACACCCTTTACGCCCCATCATGCTCCCCCTTTTCTGCAGGCTACACCTGTCCGGTTTCCTCTTGTCGCACTCCCTCCTTTGCCTGCATTCTCTCTCCTCCTTTCTCGCAAACCTTCTCCAGCAGTTTCACATCCGTATTCTCTCACTTCCACCTCTTTTCTCGGTTTGATTTCCCTTTACATCTTCAATTAATGCCCCCATACGCCTTCCCCTCACCCTCACTCCTCCTGCCCACTCATGTTAACTCAGTCTTTACTTCCGCCCACAAATTCCTACCTCGGCCCTGCCTTTCCTCTCTTGACCCATCTCGGCTTCCCTACAACCCCCTAAGGTCTCTCTCACCCCCACAGCCATAGATTCTTTCCTCGCCCACTTCACAACCCTTAACTTCCCCGAAACCGCTCCGCACTACCCGTTTATCCCTCACCCTGAAAATGTATTCTAACCCTCTTCCATATCTTCCCTCCCACACCCCCTTTCGCTGCCCTCCCGTACTCATTTGTCTCCGACACCAAAATTCTTTGAGTCCTATCTTGCCTCCACAGCCTTCAGTGGGTCCCCATCTCACTTCCACGCCCCTCATACGCTCCTTCCCTCGTGCATTCATGCCCTCCTTTTACTACCCGCCCCATCCTCACCGTGATACTTCGCCTCCCTCATTCCTCGTCTCCTCCTTTACCACCTCACCACATCCTTCGTAGCCACACCCATTCCTTCCTTCACTCACCTTCACCCCCTTTACTCTTCATTCCTTGTTCCTTCCACTGCGTTCGCACAACGAGCATGAAAATGCACATTTAAAAAAAAAAAAAACATAAGTGGACAAGGATGTATCAGTTTGCTAATGTCCACATTTATGGAATAAATATATCCCACAATTTACAGCGTAAGCTACACTTTTTTTCTCACGACTATTGTCACACTTCGAGCGGTGTGAAGATAGTAAAATATTTAAATAGGATTTGCAGCCAAAGGAGTGGAAAGTAGGTGGAAAATGAGCAAAACCTGTTTAAAAGATAACATTTTTAACAAGCATTGGCATAGCCAATAGGTCTCGCCTTTGGGACCTTATAAGTGTTTAGCCATGCAACACTTGATGTTGTTGCACCAAGGATATTGTGCTGGATAACTTCAGCACAATATCCTTGGTGCAACAACATCAACTGTTGCATGGCTAAACACTTATAAGGTACAAGGTTTAGCCATGCAACAGCTGATGTTGTTGCACCAAGGATATTGTGCTGCAAAACTAAATACTTATAAGGTCCCAAAAGCGAGACCTATTGGCTATGCCAATGCTTGTTCTTCTTTTTATGGTATATTATATACTTCCTATAAAACTTAAATAAAAAAAAATAACCATTGTAACAGCTTAACAAGGGCAGGCCTGATCGTTTTGCCAATGCTTGTTTTTTTATTTAGTTCCAGGCACACCGACCAACATACATTCTGAACTGTAAGTAAATATTTGAAAGCTTAGAGAGAGAATCCTAGAAAACGGCTGTCATGAGCTAAGATTAATATCGGAGCTGCAATATTATTAAAACTGTTATTAAAGAATATTGTTTGAACAGCGAAGTGTACCACACTCTGTTCTAGTAAACAAACGAGCAGGACTCGGAACTGATATTGAACTACTGTACCTACTTTTTCCATCACACCCTCCCAAACAGGAGATAGACGGTTATTGTTGAGGAAAGCCTCCTTCCTGCACACTGATTGGCTGCTGGGTGAATAGCGGAGCTGCATTTGAGGCCCGTGAGGCACAGACTGTACCCAGCTCTGTTCTGGAAAAACAAAGAACAGGGATTAAGATTCCATCCTGCTATCCAACCATACTCCCAAAAATATAAAACATAGGAACTAGAAATCCTCATCACTGTTCTTTCTCTGCCCAGCACAGCTTGACCTTATTGTTAACATAGTGATACTGGAGTCCTTTACACAGTCCTCGTTTAAATCCTTCTGAATTAACATATGACTTGCACCTCCTGCAGATACACTCATCGTAGGTGCTAACAGAAAGGTAAAAAAAAACCTGTGTCACTAAATATTATTGTGCTGTGAGTTGTCTTCAACCGTTCATTCACAGCATTTGTATTGAAGTATTTATATAGTGCATCATTCCCTGGTGAGGCCGTAAAGTGCTCAAATTTGCATCAGTTCCTGAATGACCTCTCAGAGGTGTGTGGTTGGAAGGATGGTGTATATACGTCCGCTGTGGGAGATGTGGCTTGAGCTGTTTGCGTTTCAAAGACATGCTCCAAACACGGGACAGCATATGTGGCATCACATGTGGAAGTAGTGCAGAAAATGTGAGAGGAGTCATACCTGTGTATACCTATAGGATTATTCTGATAGGCATAGATATGTCTTTAAACATTTCCAGAATAGGAGGTCAATACGACTTATTTTTTAGTAGGCATTGAATCCTAGAGTTTTGCTCTCTGGACAGAGAAAGAGGTTCCTCTGGTTCGAATCCTTTTGAATAAAGGTAGTCAATAAAGTGGCAAGCACTGAGAGAAGATATTGTTAAGTGCTAGATGTGGAGCTTTTGTTGAAGAAAGAGAGATCCCATGGATTGCTTTTCAGCTATATACATTGCTTTAACAGTGATCCTTCTAGCTACTAGCAGCTAGAGTAGGGAAAAGAGGCCAGGATTGATATGGGTCCGCATTGTTCAGTTTAGGAACTGTCTGGCTGTACATTCTGTGAATGCTTTGCAATTTTGGCAGTATTATTAGGGGAGCATCAAGACAGAGTCCATAGATGTAGTCATGAGGGACAATCCTAGGGTGGTATTAGCTTGGACCTTTTGTAGGAAATGTAGGTATTGCAAAATTCGCCTCACACATTTCATCATGTGGAAGATTTGTCTGACCCTTTGATTAACTTGTGGTATAAGAGATAGTTCGAAGTGCATGATCACTCGTTAAATTCCTCAGTTCATCTGAGTATGGTGGACGGGTCTTACTTCCTGAGGGCAAAAGGTCAGTTGGTGGTCCAAGTGGCAATTGGCACATGTAAGAATCTATGTTTTCAAGGTTTTGAGCTTGTGATGCTTAGTTAACAGTCAGTGGGCAATTGCTTGAAGGCCTTTTTTTTAAACGTACATGCATTCAAGTGGCTTGACCTTTCAAACTTTGAAATGATTAGAGTGTCATCATCATATAATAGCTGAGGTTAAGGCAGAATACAAAGTTTGGTAGTGGTCTGCGGTAGATATTGAGAAATAGGGGGAGTAATGATTGAGCCCTGTGGTACCCCAGCTCTGGAGTTGAATTGCTTAAAGGAGAAAGAGGGAAGTGATATGGTGAGCTTCCTGTTGGTGAGGTAGGATATGATCCAATTCAGTACGGTTCCTTGAATTCTTAAGTCATAAAGTTTCAAAAAGAGGGTGGGGTGGTGACCCCTGTCATGTACTAACAAAAGACCAAGTCGAAATAGAGCCATTACACCATTAGAGTCAAGGGATGTTCTGACATCATCCCATCTTGCAGACAGTGATGTCACAATTACAAAGGAATCAGTTTTCTTCAATAAATGATCATCTTTTATCAGTTTGCCCTAAAAGGGAACATTTGATATTGGTCACTGGTTATTAAGGTCTGTGGGGCCTCACAAGAAGGCTCTTTTTAATATGAGTTTCATATGTGCTGCTTGAAATTGCTTTAGGAAGGTTTCATTCAATAAGCATTGATTAATTACAACCCTCGCGGGAATGGCTGCTGAAATTTTAAGGAGTCAGTCCTTAAAAATATGAACTGGGCATGGCTCTACTGGTGCTCTTGCTGGTCTACATGTGTTTGTTGTGCTGGGTAAGTCTTCTTCTGTAAGAGGGTTGAAGAGAAGTTTCATGCCTTAGTTCAGTTTGTGGCTAGATCGGGGTTTGTGAATTGTGGTTAAGGAGTACATGCCACCATCTTCACTAAGCTCGATCTACGGGGTGCTTCCCATATGCTTAGAATATGATCTGGAAATGAGTGGAAGACTGCCTTCTGTACTCCATTTGGATATTTTGAATAATGGGTCACACCTTTTAGACTGTGCCATGCCCTAGCAGTGTTTCAAAGATTCGTGGATCACAAGTTCACAGATATCTGGACTCAATATGTGGTACAATACTTAGACGATATACTCTTTTTCTCATTGGTCCACAGACTTCATGATGCTTCAGTCCTGTCCAAGTTGAGACAATACCACATCTTTTGTAAACCTGAGAAAAGTAAGTCTGAAAAGAAATAAATAGAATATATTGAGTTTATTTCTATTGATCCATAAAGATTTCTGCAATTATTGACCAGCCAACTCCAACCACAATTAAAGAAACCCCACGTTTTTAAGGGTTTGCCAACTTGTATCGTCAATTCGTTGCAGACTTTGCTTTTTATACCAGTAGCAACATTACCAGGGTTCTCAAGAAAAATAAATTAAAGAATAGATTTTCTTGGGATCCAGCAAGCCTTCCAAGATTTAAAAGGTGCCTTCACCCAAGTTCATATTCACCAGTATCTGGATCCAATTAAGAAATTTATTGTGGAAGATGATGTTTCTGACAGAGCAGGCGGAGCAGTTTGATTGCAAACGCAAGAGGATGACAATTTGGAACATTGAATCTGTTATCTGTTTTCATGCTTTATCTCCCTGTGACTGTAATTATTCCATTCTTGAAAGGGAACTCTTGGCTGTAAAACATACCTCTCAGGAGTGAAGACATTTGTAAATCAAGACCGGTGAGTCTTTTGAGGTCAGCATTAATCACAAGAATTTTCAGTGTCTCCTCAATGGTTAATATAGTAATAGATGACAGGCTAATTGGGTGCATCAATATGTTTTTATTTCATCACTTCCATACTGGGATCTAAAAATGCTATCATGATTATCCTACGACTTACAATTAAAATCGAATCCAAACAACCTAAAGGGGCAATACAGACATTTTGGATAAGGTTAAAGAAGCATGGCCCTCTCTTACTCCTTCTGATATGGATGAATTTTCAGTTAAGTGAATTTTAATACAATGCAATAGGCTATTCTTTCAACAGCAACCTTATTATTTCCTAGCAAAGAACTCCAACAGGAGGTTATGAGAAATGTGTCACGATTCCACAATTTCTGGACACAGAGGTGCCAAGTCCACATTAGACTTAGTTTTGAGGTTTTTCTGGTAAAGGATTTATTTATTTATTTGTACTTGTAGAGCGCGTTATACCCAAAGATGTAAAACCACTAACTAACCAGAGAAGCTCTTACAAGAAAGAACAGGAACTATTCATCAACACAGGAAAAGAGCAAGGTTTTCAAGTGCTGACAAAAGCTGCGAGAGGACAAACTTGCAATGTGAGTGGGAAGAGTTCCACAGCCTGGCAGCAGTCAGGATGCTCAAGAATCTGGTACCTCATGTCAGATGTGTGCTCAAGGGAAGTCTCAACACATCAGGATTTTTGGTAATCCAATTTCTCTTCCTGTACCACCATACCCATGGCATACAATTTCCATAGACTTTATTTTTGGTCATCCAACCTCCAATGGTTTCTGAGTGGTTATGATCACAGTTGCTGTTTTTCTCAAGATGTCCTATTTTACCTCATTCAAGAAGGTTCCATCAGCTCATAATATGGCTCACAGTTTCATCACATATGTCTTTTGTCTTCATGGATTTCCAGCTGTCATAATCTCTGGTCGAGGATGCTAGTGCATTTCTAGAAGGATCTTTGCTCAACTCTTGGAATCCTATGAGCCCTTTAATCTTGTTCTCTTCCCTAATTCAATGGCCAAACTGAAAAATAAAACCAATGCCTTGAACAGCACCTATGATGTTTCTGTAAAGCTACCAATATCATTGGTCAACTTATCTGACATCGGATGTATTTCATATAATAACACAAAACACAGCAAGAGCATGGTGTCTCCATTTTTTGGTCTTCAAGGTTTTTACTCTCAAGCATTTCTAGATTCACTTCAGATCAACACTATCATTCCAACCGCTAAAGAATATCTCAATCAGTTAAAATAACTCTGACACAAGATTGATGAGAATCTTTGCAAGGCTAAAATCCAGTAGTGCCAATCAGCTTCGCTAGCAAGCTCCAACTTTTCTCCCGGAGATCATGCCAGGCTATCGTCCTGATTCTCAGCTATTTGATCTGGGGCTCGGATACATAATTAAGAGAACATAATAAACATTGCTTTAACAACTACTGCTCTCCCAACACTTCCATCCCAGAAGCATCTTTTGCCCTTATAAACCTTCATTAGTGTAAACAAAACCTTGGGGGCATTTAAACATGCCTGTTACCTAGTTAAATGCAGGAGCTCAGTCTGTTACCTCCACCAATACTGGCATACATTTTCTTTCAAATCCCCTCCCCTTCCCCTGGAAAGTCAACACCTCCCCTATCCCCTCAGTCAGCCACAGTTCTCTCAGCCAGTGGAGTCTATTTCAGGTTCATGAGTCTTCTCTTGGATCTTCTGCGTGATGTCTTTCTCTCATAGTGTTTATCTCAAATGTGTGGAGAGGTGTGGTGCAGCGGCCAGGGCAGCTGACTTCGGAGCAAAGGGCTCACGGTTCGATCCCCGGCTCTGGCGGCAGCTCAGCTCAGCACCATGTGACTCTGGGCAATAGCTCACTTAATTTCCACGACGGCTCCCAGTGCCTTGAGACCCGTAAGGGTGAGTAGAGTAGTTCGCGCTTTACAAATACGGATTTACATTTTTAAATCTATGAGCATCTATTGGGTTTGGATTCAGCAAAGCTATACTTCTTCATCTCCATTGCCATTCCTATTCCTGGGGGAGGGGAGGGAGCATTTCAAGAGTTCCCCTGCTTCACAGGGGAGGACCTGGGGGTCGGAATATGTTTGTGGGGACCGCTCTCTGTAACCCAGTCCCATGCTTCCGCTGGGGTGGTGAAAAAGAGGGTTTTAGGTTAAGGATTACTTTGAGCTAGGAAGAGGGGGCTACATTTTACGTCCACAACTCTCAGTTTTCGTTTTACCCCTTTAATCTGTCTTTCCTGCTGCTGTACCAGCTAGGTGTAGCCTAGAAATATTCTTAGTGGGCTTATTAGAACAAAAGATGCTTGCCAGTTTGAGTCGTCCTAAGTATTTTGTCTTAATAACTAAAGCCAAGTGCCTTAGCAATCACTGGATGTGGGACAGCACCCAGCGGGGGTCGCTGTGTGAGGCCCTGATGCGCTTTTTCTATTGCGAAGTATGGTAAGAGCTTCTGTGTAATCACGGATTTTAACCAATCCACCACAAAGCTCTCAAGGTGAGTCCCCTTCACTCCCTCTGAAAATCCCACCAGATGAAACTTATTTCTGCGGGCCCTCACCTCCCCATCCTGAACTCTGCTCTCTAGGGTTTTGGATTGAACAGAGAGACATCTGCCTGTTGTCTTCAGCTCAATTACTGTGTCTTCTAGGAAGGAGATTCTAAATTCCGTCTCCATTACCCTATCCACTGAATTGCGAAGTCCTGCTGTAAAAGTACATAATCAAGCTCCATGGCTATGGTATTTTTTCTTTCCCTTTAACTCCACCTAAGCCACCAAGTTGTAGGCCCTCTAGTAACTCCATCAGGCATAATCTGAGTGATGTATTATCCATCCCCATATTCCCTTTGAAGTCCACCAGTTTGCCAACAAGCAACCATTTGGTAAGTAGTCAGGCCTTGGCCGCACTATCTCTTTATTTAAAGTGGCGACAGGTCTTCCCTTTGGGCTGCACTTTGCTTCACTTTTCGTCAGTTCAGTCCCCTTCCGCCAATGGACTGAAAGACAGGGGTCACATTCAAGTGTTGTGGAGGGCCATAGTCGGACCCCACGGGATGCACTGAACACTCTTCACCTGCCACAAAGGCCAGCTTCCCTGCACGGCAGCCACCTTGGGGCCACCCTCCAAGCACTAGTTCAACTGACCTTCCACGCCTAATCTAGGCTAAGTTTTCCTTGCTTTGAGGAGGGGATGGGTGGGAAGGGGACCTTCATCACCACTTCCCCCTGATCATTCTCTGTCCACCTCCAGGGAGGCGAACCTCAAAGCCCCGCATTCTAGGGCCTTTTAACTCTGCCAAATGTCTGTGTCGCCCTGTGTCCCCGGGCTGGCTTCCCAATTGCTTCATCCCACTATAGGCTGACTGAGTCATCACTATGATTCCTCATGGGCCTACCAGGGAACAGTGATGCACCTGGAGCCATCGCCTCATTGCGCTATCCAGGCTTGACTGTCGCTGCTCCAAAGTCGTTCGCCAAGGGCACAAGCAGGTAGCTGCGACACCCCAAATGTCTTGCAGGGAGGCAGGGGGGTTCCCAGGCCCTGCAGCTGGGGGACACCCTGTCTGCCCTTACAATAATGACTGCCACAGAATGGATGTTGACGGATTTTGGGTATGAGCTAGAGCTCAAGCAAATACATCTACCATCTTGGCTCGCCTAACTGTAGCCATCTTTTCACCTCAGATTTAGTTAGGTGAGAATCTCGTTACAGGATACAATTAAACATTAATTCTTAAATAATGTTCTTATTGTACAGGCCTTTCTCATTCTATATTAGTCTCTATGATTCTGCAAACATCTACCTACTTTGGCACTAATTCAAATGTTTTTTTTCCAACAACCAACATCTATCCATTTTCTTCTATACAGGAGGTCCATAGTTTTTTCCCCTTTTTTTCCTCCTTCACTTCCTATTTCAGAAGACCTCCACTGGTAATTCTGCATGAATTTCCCATCCATATTTTAACCCCGATTGCCTTTTGAGACTGCCCACTAAAATCCATTTTCTTTGTCTAGGGCCCATTTTCAAAGCTGCTTGACCACATCACACCTTCTTCAAGCATATCTCTCCTCTTTTCTTTTGGTAAGAATAAGGCCTTTGGTTTTATGTAGCACTAGCATCAATGGTGCAGAGATATTTTCTGTAAGGGAAGACCAACTCTGGAAAGGATACTGAGTGCCAGTGGAAAAGGGCCTACATTAAGATTCTGATTTGTCTAAAACCATAAAACGTTTGGCCTCCTTCTCCCTAATCGCCTTCGGGTGCATGAGATCACATAGCTCACAAGTGTTTTGGACCCAGGTACTACAAACAACAGGAATTATGGATCGGTCCCTAAACTTGATTCCAGCACACAGGAAAGGATGTGAATCGCAAATATAAAATGCTACGACTTTTGAGGCAAAATTAAGACCAAGTAAAAATGGTCGTCTCTTGAGCTTGGCATATTTAAAGAATAGGAAAAAAGGGTCCAATGTCACTGTCGCTGGTGTCCCATTTATACAGCCACTTGTCATTTTTGGTCATAAATTATCACAGAATTTCGAGGGACTCTGCATAATTACACTCCCTGGACGGTACTGCCGAAAATGATAAAATGCAGTCAGCAACCTTAACAAGTTCAAGAGAAGGAATTTGAAGGAAGGAGTATCCATTAGAGGAAGATATCTTTTTTTATGACCGGAGCCAATAGTCGAGAGTGAGGATCATTGTAGCACCACATGGAACCGCTGTGCCTCTTCAAACATTTTGTTTTTGTTCTGTGAAGATATTTTAGACCCATTTCAGAGTCATATCTAAGATACCCATTCATTCATGCAGTGATGATGACACAATTTGGTGATTCACTTTAACACAAGCTGCTTTTAGGTCACTAAGATTAGGACTTCAAGTTGGTATTCATCCAGGGCCGTGTCAAGAGCTGTGGCGAGTGCTTTCGTTTCTCTAGCAGGTCTGAAGCCATACTATAGCTCAGGGAGCAGCCCTTAGTTCTGAATGCAGTTCCGGAGTTGGTCGGTGATCTTGATTTCTAGTTTGTTACATAGGAAATTAAGTTCAAATTAACCGCAAATGTGAACGATCCCTGTGATCGGCTGATGGCATTTTGAGTAGACGTGCGACAATCGTTGTCTGATAGAGTACAACATCTCAAGCTATAAACACATAGCAGCTCATTATCCATTGCATCTTTTTGTATAGCAGAAAAGCTAATTTTGTATGAAATATTGTCATCTGCTACATTTACATAAACAGTTTTGAATGCTTATAAAATCGAACTGAAAATCTAGTAATTTGAGTCAATTTATAAATCTCACATAATTTATCTCACATCTGTGAAACATTTATTTTTCATGATTGCCTTTTTAATAGCTTTCGGTAGCAACAAGAAACGTCACAAATGATGGTAGTGCAGGTTTTAAAATCCTTTTGAATTAAAAACTGAAATCCTGTAGGGCACAAAAACAAACTTTAAAACAGTATGCCTTTCTGTCCAACATGAAATCCCATTTGAAATGTTCCTCTTTTTCAAGACGAAATCCAAATTTAAATGCTGAAATACATTATTGGACAAGCTTAGATCTTCAGCGGAATATTAAGTTGATATCTTGCAGGCTGTGAAGAGCAGAAGTCTGATCTCTGCTATTCCGTTTCATCTATAAGCTTACACAGCTCCACGTCGTCATTCGTGCTCCATGCTTGGATGAAAAATTTCAGTCTCTCTCTATAAACGAAATAAAAGTTTATCACATTAAATTGTAATTAGGAAAGCATGGCGGTTGGAACATTTTCGCAACAGTCTAAATGCTTTAAACATATTCTTTCTTGTGCAAATTATGTCAAGATTCTGAAATCATTGCGCATTTCTGAAATTCACTGTACCTCATGATCTGCTAGCAATTTTTGGCTTTTTGACAGAGTTAGACCAAGGGTGTGAAATACCCCTCTGGTCTGCAACTCGCTGTTCTTCTAAGATTCAACATGGCTACTTTATTCATCAGAGCTCTGCAGAATACATCTAAACCAAACATACGCAGACTTCATCTGTCACTTAATACCAGTAGCAGGCGTCCCAGTGAGCATCTGCAGCAGTCCTCTGGTCAGCCCACATCCGAGGTACTTCTCTGTAACCTACCACATGCTGCAATCTTTTGTTTTAGAAGCGAGGCGGTACAGAAAAAATAAACGAAAAAATAGGAGAACTTGAACAGACACACTGAGCCGATCCTTTGCCCGACACTCAGAGTTGGTGTTGGGATGGCAATCTCCACCGAATGGTGACCTAGCGTGTACCTCTGCTCTGAGTGTCCGACTGTTGGTGTATCTGGTATCCTGACTTTTGACCCTGGATTCATGCTAATCTAGCATGGGCACAGAAGCCTAGGCCTGTTTCTGACAAAGCGAGGTCCAGGACATGTCCTTTGACCTGGAGGGGGCGCACAAAGGGTATCTTGTCCCCGTCTTGGGATCAGCACATAAAGCAGTGGTGGCAGTGTACTGTGTTTTGTGAACTCTTGGTGTGACCAGACCGTTTTATCTATGTCAGTGAGTGTGGTCTACTGACCCCTCTTGTGTTAAATATTACTGCTATGTGAAACCTAGAACCTTGTGTTGCCATTCTTTGTGTATGCTGAGCGTGTGTGCGTGTAACATGTGTGGAAGTAGGACTCTGAGGGTATGTATGAGTTGGAGTACTAAAACCAGTGGGATGCATTATGGGTGCCTTGGTTTAGCATTGCACAAGATGGAGGATTAGGACAACTTCCCCAGGCAGTGGAAGTGTACTGACTGCATCCCCTTGGCTGAAGGGTGGAGATCCAGATACTGGACGGAGGAGGATGGAGGCTGAAAAACACATTAGAAATTTCATGAAGAATTTGTTAGGAAGGGCCAGCAGATTAGTTATTCCTGAGCACTGCCATTTGCAGTGGCAGCTGGCATTTACAGGGAGAGGGGGGCGCTGAGTGCAAAATATAAAAAAAAATCAAAATAAAACTTACCTAACATGATGTCCTTGCTACGGACCTCTTCTTCATCCAGGAAATGGAACCGGATGCTGGAACTTCCTTGCCCAATCCTGGTGCTGCTCACATGCAGCATGTGAGCAGCGCCCTGATTGGACGGAGCGGCCTCACTCGGCGCTCCTCAGCGCCCTGGAGGCCTGCAGTTACTCTTAACCCAGCTATCTTAAGACAGCTGGGTTGAGAGGTTTAAAGTGTGCATGTGTGGCTGACCGTCGCAAGACGGCGGGCCAAAAAGACATGCGCACTTTAAACAGTGTATCACACAGCCCACCCTCCTCAGTCAGCTGCGGCCCGCCCCCGCCCTGGAGCTCAGCTACGGACAGGGGCTGAAAAAAAAAACGGTAAGGAACTACCATTTTATTTTCAATCTCTGGGGCTTTGGGAGGGATTTTAAGTAGGGCGACGCTCCTCCGCTCCAACGAAGGAGCTGCCCCAGGCAATTTAGTAGATGGTAGAGGCTGCGGGTAGGACTGCAGAGTCTGTATTTCTATGCCACTTTCTAGGTCAGACTTGCTCTTTGGTCTGTCCCTGATAACAGCTGATCCATTCCTTTCCTCTAGTTGCAATTTGGCCAGCTGCAGCTTGATCTCCCTCCCAGCCCCACTGTCTTCCAGTTCCTCTGGAGTCAGGTTGTGGGACGACACACTGCTCCTTGCCCTCGTAAAGGGCCTCACTACTGTAGGCAAGTTGTCTTCCTCCTCCTCAGGGTGCTACAGCTCACGGCCTGTGTCCAGACCATTTTGTTCCTCATTCTCATCCCCCAAGGCCACCTCCTCATCCTCAGGGGTATCCTTCTCTTGCTCCTCTGTGGTAGCCTGCATCCTCCTGACCTCCTCAAAGCCTCTGAGGGCTTTGGAAGTCCATTTTGGTGGCCGTCTTACCCACATTCATCCTTCTCTGCTTGTAGTGCGTCTGCAGCTGTCTTGATGAAGTTGTCACTGTCGTTCAGCTCCAACTCCCTTGTAGCAAGAAACATGTAAGGCAAAACATGAATTTGAAATAAAGGAACAGATGGCCAAATCACAGACTAAGGCGGATGTTTTAAAATATCGATTTTGATGTGAGATTATTTTTGGGATTTTTAGTTGTATACAAATCAATGAGTGGTACTGCACAAACACACAAGTACTGGATCCCACCACTGAACACCAATATAAGAAATGGGGTTATAGGTTAAGGGCCGTGAGCCGTGGAAGCCCCATTAAGGCAACAACCACAATCCTTGTGAGGGTGAACTAAAAAATTCACTAAATTAACCTGTGCTTAACCCTCTGGTAGCTTGGCACAAAAGCAGTCAGACTTAGCTTAGAGGCAATGTGTAAAGAATTTATGCAGCACCCAAACAGCAAAAAAGTGAATAAACAACTCAAGAAAAAGCCCAAACGAATTTAGAAATATTGGGAACATTTTAATAAATTAAATACCACCAAATTGAATTAAATCCAATCAGTAGAACCAGAATTATGAATCTTTATAAAGTTATTTGTGAAATCTAGTGTCTAAAAGATCAAAGTGCCTACCACGGGTATCTGGTTGCGCGAGACTAGTTCAAAGTCAAAAGTTAAAGCTGAACGCAATGGAGCGCATGTCGGACACAAGGGGTGGATTGGGCCTGGTCTCGGCTTACTTACAGACTTAGAAATATTCTTGAAGGAAGCTCCTGAGAAGGTAGAGTTTCAGCAGGGTATGGCACCAGGCTGTGTCCAAACGCAAGTCGTCGACAAAGGGGAGCTGCTGGATATGGTTTTGGTGAAGCGGTCAAGGGAAAGAAAAGCTCAGAGTGGAAGAAGTTGGATTCTCAGGCTGAGGAGGTTGTCGTCGTCGATGGGCTGCTGGTCATCATCCAGCCCGTTGAAGATTTCTACCTTCAAACTTGGAAGTTTTTCTGGAAGTCGAATTCTTCTAGTGGGCTGCAGAACTGAAGAGGGCTCCACAAAGCTGGATACCTTAATTGAGATGTTCCACTGAAAAGGACTTGCTGCTGCGGACAAGAACGTAGCGGCAGCTACTGAGAAGTCAGGCCGACTGGCAATGCACCCTGAGTGGATCGGCTGGCAGGTAGCTCCTGGACCTCTGGCGGTTCTCGAGGCAGTGTTTGTTGAAAAATTTACTTTGTTCCAGGTTTTGGAGAAGTACCACCAACACCACTATCAAGGGTCCAGGACCTGGGGGAACCCCTTGGGGGGTTAGGACTCACTCCAGCAGAGGCCAGCATTAGAGTTCAAAGCCTCAAGAGCTTGTTATGTCCCTGTAGCTCACACAGGAGGCCAGCCAACTAGCCCTTGGAGTCACTCTTGCAGTCCTGGGTTTAAGGAGCAGGTCCAATCTTCCTTCCTCAGTGCAACAGGGCAGGCCTTCCAGTAACAGGACAGTTCCAGCAGGAGGGCAGTTTTTCTTGCAACAGGGCAGCAGTGCAGTCCTTCTTCTGAGTCTTCTGCAGGTCCAGAAGTGATCTGAAGATTGGCTCTGAGGATACAACATTTATACCTGTGCCAGCGTTTGCGTGTGGGGGGCACCCTGGCTTACTATCACATCTGGTTCTGCAAAGTGCTTCCCTTACCCTGTCAAGGCTTCAAACTGTCTGGCCTGACAAAAGGCTGGTATCATGTTCCTTTGTGTGTGCAGGGGGCGCAAATGGTTGGGACAAGAAAATGCCAATTTTCTAAATATTTCCACCAAATATGGCAACCCATAGTCTTTCAGGAAACTGGGTACTGATGTTTATACATCAGTAGTCCTCCGTAGAACAATCAAACTTGGAGCCCTTCTAGTCTCAAAACAGCCACCTAAACAATAAGAATGCTTTCTTATTGTTTGGGCAGCTGTTTTGAGACTCACCGGGCCCCACTTTTGATGTCTACGGAGGAGTACTGATGTATATACACTTGACGACTGCTGCACATTGATTGTTGTGATTAATTGAGTACATTGACAGGTCTCTTTGCCCAGGCTTTCGTTGGCTTTTTAATTTTGATGATGACATTCGATACAGTGAATCTTTTGCCGCTTTGTGATTAATATCTTGTATTACGATAGATTTCATTGAGAGTCTCTAGTACATGTTTTGTTTGACACTTTGCCCTGAGGATGGTCTCAAGTACTCATTAGACGCCTGGAGATGGGAACGTCAACGTACTGATCATCAAAAATGTAGGGAATGGACTTTAAAACCCTACTACAAGGAAAGGGTTGCATAAAGACTGATAGTTCTGTTGGGTGGGCGCCTGGTCTGTTGAAGGTCACCACCTTACCTATAGGATATCTTGGTGATCTTTTTTTGACAGCGGGCTAGTGCTATTTACTTGATCCTAAACATATATGGATTATTATCTGATAAATATATATGTTTGTTCATGATAAAGCAGTACATCGACTACAATTCTTTTGTAAATGTATATTTAATGTAATTATCTATATGTTGTATCATTGGGATTGAATATTATTTATACCAAACCCTCGAATGAAGAAACTATGTGTAAAAATTCTCCTTCAGGAGGTGATTTGTGCTTATATAGCTTACTAAACGTGGCATTTTCAGAATTGTGACTTAAAATCCCACTTAACCAGTAAAGAGGATTTAAAATGACAATTCATATGAGTGGAAACAGCATTTTTATATCTGCTCCCAATCCAAAGTTAGCACTCATTAGATGTAATAAAGTAACTCAGTGAGAGAGGCCTTACAGTAGTAAAACACAAAGCTAGTGGGTTTTTTTAAATTTAAATTCTTTTTATCGAAGAAAAGACAAATATCACAGATCAAACAAAGTGAGGACTTATGTCCCTGCAGAGCGAACATCAAAAGGAGCCCACATTCCGTGATACATGACATAACAGCTGAGGAAAAACATACATATCAAGATCCAGTTCAAGCAAAACACTATCAGGCTGTACACAATAACTTTATACCGCAATGGAAAGGGACGGGGCTTGCTGAAACCTCCTCCCCCATTATCCAAACAATAGTCTTAGTATGAAAAGGAAAGAGCAGAAAAGGGCAAATCTAGAAACAAGCAAGCAAGGCTCCCAAGATCCTTAGTAATAAACCTGGGCTTAGCAATAATGATATGATGGGGCCTTGGAGATACCCTGCGCCTAACAGTGCAATATCTAAACTTGACCTTTCAACTGTGAGGGTCTCGGGGTTGAAGGGGCAGCAGGGGACTGCCCATGAGTGTACATACAAAAAGAAAAATAGGAAAATGAGGCCAAGTGTACAATTCACACAGAGAAGAGAAAAGAGAAAAACAGATGTGCTGAACAGAGCCAGGTTCTGGGACGGGGGCGGGAGGACGTCAGAGTGTAGAGAGCTAGGTCACCTGACTTAGGTAAGTCATTCCTGGGAGTCAGGTTTCTGGCCCCTAGAGTATGGTATAAGGGAATCTTCGAACAGCTGCAAAGCCCAAAGTCTAGGGGGCATCAACCGGAAATGATTCCACACTCGAAGGAACCAGGTGGCAATGGGGGGGGGGTTTCTTCCAAAATAAGGCTATCGACTGTCTGGCCGCTCCTAACAAATGGAGAATCAAGCACCAGTCTGTGTGTGACATCGCTGCAGTGTTAAAGGTTTAATGCCTAAGAGCGTGACTGACGGGGAAGAAGGAATAGGGCATCCCACTATCTCCTTGATATGGCTAAGGATCTCCTTCCAAAACAATGTGAGGCTCGGGCATGACCACCAGATATGCATAGGATCGCCTCTATCCTTCTGGCATCTCCAGCAGGTCGGGGGGGAGTTAGGAAACATTCGATGTAGGCGGGTTGGGGTGTAATACCACCGCATCATTAACTTATATGCCGACTCACGTTGCGGCATGCTCTGGTATATCCTGGGAATATCTTGCCATAGACGGGCCCACTCCTCAGGAGGTATCTCCTCTCCTAAATCTGAGGCCCACCGCGTCTGATAGCCATGGGACGTGGCTGCTGTGAGCGCTGTAAGACAGTATAGGTTTTAGAAATTAGCCCCTTCGAGCCCTCGAAGTTACGAACCAAGGTTTCAAAGGCAGTGAGTTGTCTAGTGGCTCCTTGTATGTAGGTTGGAGAGCTGAGCCAGTGGCGTAGCTGATAGTATTGCACACGTGTTCCCCCTGTGAGATGAAACTTTTGCCTACATTGGTCAAACGTGAGAAAGTCCCCGTCCTGGAAGAGGACCTGGATAACCCGGCATTCACCCTCCGTCCATGCAGTAAATGCCTGAGGCTGCGATGCCGGGGGGAAGATGGGATCGCGGGCTATAGGTGTATTAGGGGATGGAAATGTCGTCAGACCTCGGGAGACTGCCAGCTTGTCCCAGATCTCAAGAACTGTCTTGGTGGGGGTAGCTATATAGGCACTGCGGGGGCACGCCCCTCGCAGGAGTCAGGCCAGGTCCCACAAAGGCCTACAGGATACCGCTCGGTCTAGGTGGAACCAATGTTTTTCGCTTTCGCGAACCACCCACTCCGATATATATCGGAGGTGGCAGGCCCTGTAGTATTCCAAAAGGTTGGGGCACGCCAGACCACCCCGATCACGAGGCAGCATTAAGATCTTGTTAGGAAAGCACGGTCAGGATTTCCCCCATATAAATTTAGTAAAGTCGCGTTGTAAAGCGAGAATGTCCGCCTGTGGGATTGGGGTGGGCAGGGTCTGGAAGAGATAAAGAACCTTAGGGAGGAGAGACATTTTAATAGTATTAATACTTCCCAACCAGGCAAGGGGAAGGCCCTTCCATCTGTGCAGTTCCTCCCGGATGTCTCTCCTACATCTAGGCCAGTTGGACGCAGTCCACGTCGAGAGTGTGGGAGTCATATCAAGGCCCAAGTACCGAATTGAGACCTCCGTCCACTGTACCGGGATCAAATCTCATAATTCCTGGACTTACGAGCCCGGGAGAGTAAGATTAGAGGCATGAGACTTATCCAGGGTGATCCCGTACCCCGAGGCGGCCTCAAAGGTCTCCGGCAGGACGCAGCGGGTCAGACTCCCCCCTTTCCTCTCGGACCCCACACCTACCACCTGCGGAGTCCCCCAGGGCTCCTCCCTCAGCCCAACGCTCTTCAACGTCTACATGGCTCCACTTACCCCCATCGTCAGAACCTACGGACTCAACATCGTGTCATACGCAGACGACACCCAGCTCATCCTCTCCCTATCCAACGAGCCCAACACCGCCAGACGCAACTTTCGAGAAGGCATGGAAGCCGTCGCCAAATGGATGAAAAACAGCTGCCTACAACTAAACACCAACAAAACAGAAGTACTCATCATGGGCCCAACCCCGACGCCTGGAGCGACTCCTGGTGGCCCCCCGCCCTCGGAAACCCGCCAACCCCCACAGACCACGCACGCAACCTGGGAATCATCCTGGACTCCGAGCTCAAAATGGACCGCCAGATCAACTCTGTCTCGTCTTCCTGCTTCCACACCCTCCGCCTCCTTCGTAAGACCTCAAATGGATCCCCCTCGAACACCGAAAGACAGTCACTCACGCCCTGGTCACCAGCAGACTCGACTACGGCAACGCACTCTATGCCGGAATAAACAAAAACCTCATCCGCAAGCTACAGAACATCCAGAACGCCGCCGCAAGACTGGTCCTCAACCTGCCAAAACACTGCCACATCTCCCAGCACCTGCGCACACTCCACTGGCTCCCCGTCGAGGCGAGAATCACCTTTAAGATGCTCACCCACGCACACAAGGCCCTCCACGGCACCGGACCAGCATACCTGAACAGCCGACTCAAATTCCACGCACCCCAAAGGACCCTACGATCAGCCCAGCTCTCCTACGCCGTGGTTCCCCGCACCAGAAAGACCAGATCGGGAGGCCGCTCCTTCTCCTTCCTCGCGGCCAAAGCATGGAACGCCCTTCCGCTCCACCTCAGACAGACAACATCGCTCCCCATCTTCGCAAGAAACCTCAAAACCTGGCTCTTCGACAGACCCCCTCCTTGATGGAATGGAACCTGCACCCCCCCACCCCTAGCGCCTTGAGACCCTTACGGGTGAGTAGTCGCGCTTTAACAAACTCCTTATTGATTGATTGATAAGAGAGAAGACACCGCCGGGAGGGACGTAGACGGGGACGATAATTAAAGGAGGAGGTCGTCAGCAAAAAGAGAGGCTTTATGCTCTTGTCCCCCCATGGGTATACCCCATATATTCAGATCATGACGAATGGCAATAGCTAGGGGCTCCACAACCAAAGCAAACAGCAGGGGGGAGAGCGGGCACCCCTGTCTGGTGCCCCGGTGTATGGGAATAGGGGCCATGAGGCGACCATTAAAGCGTATGCGTGTAGAGGGTTTCGCATAGGGCGCCATCAATTTGGAGATCATTCCCGGTCCCAGCCCCACCCTCCGCAGTACCGCTGTAAGGAATCCCCAGTCCACGCGGTCGAAGGCTTTCTCCGCGTCAAAGGAGACCAAACAAGCAGGGATGTCCCTAAAGCGTGCCTTCTCGACGAGATGGGCTATCCGACGGATATTGTCCGCCCCTTGGCGATGACGTATAAAGCCCACTTGATCGGGATCAATGAGACCCGGAAGATGGGGTTCCAGTCGGTTGGCTAGGATTTTCGTATAGATCTTAGCGTCCGTATTTAACAGAGCAATAGGGCGGTATGACGCGGGTAGGGAGGGGTCTTTACCTGGTTTGGGAATAAGTACCACCTCCGCTTCATTCATGATAGGGGTGAGACCCGAGACGTCTGTGAAGCTATTAAAAAGATGAAGCAAGTGGTCGCGAAGTTGTGAATAAAAAACCCGGTAGAAGGTGACTTGCAGTCCATCAGGCCCCGGGGTCTTACCAAGTGGGAGTTGCTGCAAAGCTTTATCAATTTCGTCGTGAGTAATGGGGTTTTCCAACAGTTTCATAAAATGAGGATCAATCGGGTCCCAGGGGCAAGAATTAAGAAAGGCATTAACTGCTTCAGGAGAGCAGGGGGAATCTACGTAGAGATCTCCATAAAACCTCTTCAGTTCTAGGCCTTTGTCCGCCTCCGAAATGGCCTATGAGCCGTCCGGGCGTCTGAGCTTGGCGATATGAGCCCTCACAGTCAGTGCTCGAAGGCGCCGCGCCAGGGAGGCCCCAACCTTGTCCCCCCCGGTGTAGAACCTCTGTTTGAGGTTGAGTAAAAGTCGCTCAGCCTTATTGGTACGGTGCAAACGCAGTTGGCCTCGCAGTTCAGCTAGGCGCCGCTTATTGCGGAGGGACGAGTTAAGATGGTCCCTGCGTTCCAGATTTTTGATGTCACCAGAAAGAGTGGTCTCAACCAGCCTAGCCTCTCGGGTCCTGGCAATTGAAATGGACGTGATGACCCCCCGAACAGTTGCCTTAAAAGCATCCCATCGGGTGCCCTCCGGGGTGTCGGTGAGGGAGTTGGCAGCAAAGAAGGCCTCAATCTCTTTTCGGATGTCTGCCACATCCACAGGATCGAGCAGGACCTAAGGCGGCAGCCTCCAGCGGGGTAGAGACTCGTTCTGGGGGTTAGGGGGTTGAAGGGAAACCAGAACATGGGCATGATCAGATAAGGATATGTCCGATATCTCTGCTCCAGTCAAGGCGTGAATCAAAGGAAGTGAGAGAAAGTAATAGTCTATGCGGGAATAGGACCGGTGTGTATGGGAAAAAAAGGAGTAATCCTTAGTATCCGGGTGGAGATGTCTCCAGGCATCAACTAAGCCTAAATCTGTGATGGCAGTGCGCAGTGTCGCCGACATCGCCCCAGAACTTTGGTGTGCATGCGCAGTACGGTCCCACTCTGGGTCCCACACCAAATTAAAGTCCCCCCCCAAGAATAATCTGGGATGTGACCGGCTGTAGAAGCTCCCCAAGGTGGAGGCGCAGAAAAGCGTCCTGGCTTTGGTTAGGCGCATATATATTGACAAAAGTTAAAGACCAACCACCCCACGCCATGTGTACTTTAATGAATCTCCCGCCCACATCTGTCGTGGCCTTAGGCTTCATCGCATGCCAGCCTGATTTAAAGAGAATCGCTACTCCCCCCCGTTTTAGAGGAGGAACAGGCCCAATATTGAAGGGGATATTTGGGATGGGACATAAGACGGGTGTCACCAGAGAGTAAGTGGGACTCCTGAAGAAAGATGACATCAGGATCCTGGTGGAGGAGATATCGCAAAACCTGACGACGCTTATTAGGGGAGTTCAGCCCCTTTACATTCAGAGAGAGGAACTTAATAGGGTTAGACATGGTAAAAAATAAAGAGAAATACAACCCCTGTAGCTATCATAGCAGTTCCATAAGCCCAACATCATCCCCCTCCAACCGCAAGGCCCATCCAACAGAATTATAGAGCCGGCGCAGAGCATCACTATACCAGCCCCTACCCAGGCAGTACCCAGCAAAACACCCACAGCAACACTCATCCCTCCAGCCCCTAAAAGCAGCACATCCCTAAGCAATAGGCCAACCGTTAAAAGAAAGGAAAGAAGAGAGAGAACAAAAGAGACCGTCTAATGGCCAACCGGGCCAAGCCTTTACAGAGTCTATTGAGAACAGCC
Organism: Calotriton arnoldi; assembly: GCA_963921515.1. Classification (NCBI taxonomy): domain Eukaryota; kingdom Metazoa; phylum Chordata; class Amphibia; order Caudata; family Salamandridae; genus Calotriton; species Calotriton arnoldi. The sequence continues at coordinate 2,353,839 of CAWUFW010000974.1, read as the reverse complement.
CAATGTCATACGAACGGGCCATTCTGGAAAAGTCACTCTCCTACCGGACTCTGAAGAGGGAGGGTGGCAGTCGTACAAAAATTTGTGGGTCTCCACTACCACAGTCCAGTGGTGATGGTCGAAAGAAGCGGTAGCTGCTCCAGCCATCGGGCCATTCTCAAAGGAATCAGCCGCACTCGTGGCGCCGATGTTCTCCGAGGGTCCAGTCCCTCCAGGACGGAGGGCCGAGCAACGGTTCAAACCCCATGTAGGGCTTCCAATGTCAATCAAACCCCAGCAGGATCGGGGGCTGCCCTCCCAAATCCATAAGCAAATGGAATCAGCATCAAAACACAGGTGACCCCATCGCGGGGCCAGGTTGCAGCACAGCGTGGGAAGGCTTAGCCCTTGTGGTCCGGCGATCCGGTTGGGGAAGAGGAGCCACTCAAGGATCGGATATGACTGATATCTTGTTTAGCCTGGGAAGAATCAAGTTCCTGCATGCGACGCTTGGACCTAGGAGGCATTACCGTGGACCAAATCGGGCAGAGAGGCCCCTCCCGACGCTCTCGCGAAGCAATCAAGTCCTCCCCATCACTCTCCAGAGGGAGCTGTAGCAGCTGCTTCGCCTTACTTAAGGGACGGAGGACTCGCCTCTTACCCTCGCAGGAAAACATCAGGGCGAAGGGGTGACCCCATTGGTATTTGATGTTCAGCTCACTCAGTTTGTCCGTGACGGGCTTGAAGTCTTTTCTCCGTCTGAGTGTAGCTGGCACCAGGTCCTGGAAGATTTGGATCGACAGTCCGTTGTAGGACACCGCTTTGATCCCTTGTACCTTTTTTAGGATAACTTCCTTGTCGGCGTAGAAGTGAACTCTGGTAAGAATGACCGGGATGAAATCAGGACGATTGCGTGGGCCAGAGACCCGATGGGCCCTGTCAAGCATGGGTGGTGAGGCTTCATCATTCTCCCTGATGGCCTGGAGAAGCTCCGCCGTGTAACCCAGAATGCCTTGCCTTCCGCCCCCAATGGAATGCCCCGGATGCGCAGGTTGTTCCGCCGACTGCGATTTTCAATTCTTCTTGTTTTAGCTGTAGGGTGATATTTTGCTCCTCGAGATCCGCCATCCTCTTCCACAGATTTTCATGATCCATCGCTCTAGTGTCCATAGTGCGTTCAAGGTCATCAACTCTTTCGCCAATCTCGGTGATGTCTCGCCGGATGTCTTGTAGATCTGTCTTAAGATCTTGACGAAGGGAGCCAATCTCATCTTTGATTTCCTGCAGGAAGGACGCCATGAAAGCCTGAGTGACCGGCATCTCCGAGCTGGGTTTCCTCGCTGTCAGCGTTGAGGGGTTGGAATCCTCCGGGGGCTGAGCGGAGGGTTTAGACCAGAGGGAAGTAACAGGGTTATCACGCACCACGTTAGACTTGGCGTCCTTCTGCGCTTTGTTTTTTGGAGGCATGGTAGAGCGTCCTATGGGGATCGTGGATCCGGCGAATGAGAGGGGCCGAGCCGCAGGGTCAAGGCGGAAGAGCGGTGGAGGATGGCGATATGACAAATGCCGCGGGACGTATGTAAGTTCGTCCACACACCAGGCCAAAGGGAACCCAGGTATCCCACGTAGGCAGCCTCAGGATTCCTCCAGTATAGCAAAGTTGGGTCCGGAGCACAAAAGTTAAAATCCCCACTCAAGGCCAAGAGAGTGAATCACTCCAAGCGACGCGGGACACTCTTCCCCGACAGCGTACAACACAGGGGCAGAGGCTGGAAGAAGGGCACACAGCTAGCAGGAATGACCCTACAGCATCGTCCACAGGCCAGCAGGAACAGAGTGGCACCAAGGTCCCCGTGCCACGCGGTGGTGGGGGTGGGTACAAGTCCCCTCCCGATCGCACTCCGTGACCAGAGAAAATAAACACCGCTCACCTCCTCTACATCTGACAAGGGACAGGCCGCAAGTTAGTTGGTGCAAGATGGACTCCCTCGTGCACCGGTCAGGGGCGATCCGCCATCCCCAGTCGCAATCAGTGAGCTGCGGCCCCCACTTAAGCCGGTATAGGTGAGTCGGCGTAAATCCAGGGGTGCCCCCAATGTCCAACAGGGCCAGAGTCCTTCCGCTGCCCTAGTATGGGTCCCCACAGAGCGGGCCCAGCGACAACCTCCGGGCTCCACCGGTTCGGCCCCGCAGTCCAGCGCGCCCCAGCAAGGTGCTGTCCAACCCGCACCAGGGAGAGCCGCAGCAGCAAGGGCATTCCTCCAGCAGGCACACTCCGCGCCGACGACGCTCCGGGCTCAAAGTAGTGTGCACCTAGCTTCCAAGATGGCGGCTATAAAGTCTGTAGAGGGGCCCACCAGCCCCCGCGTGGCACCGGTCTCTGTGGGCTTAGCATCCAACGCACAGGGGGACCACGCCGCCACGGAGCTCTCCAGCCAAGCTTCCCAGCCTCCGGGTGTATCGCCGATGCGTCTAGTCGACCGCCCAGGACCCAGCCGCCGGTCAGAGCACTATTCCGGGGCCCTGGGGCAAGCGCAGGGTGGGCCTCGGCACTCCAGCAGCCAAGGCACCCCCAGTGGCAGGCGCTGTCTCGGGGGGTCCCGGGGGCATACTCGTCGCCGGCGCGGTGGATCAAAGGCACAGCCCAGCTGCGGGCCTAAGGCCGGATCCTCCTCCGCAAGATGGCGGCCGGGCAGGGCGCCGCGTCGGCCACACGCGATCCCTCGCTTTCAGGCGTCGCCGGGCCCCCCCTTTACAGCACAGGGGGGCTCCACAGCAGCGCAGCACCGGGAAGAACCCCTCCTCACCGGACAGTAAGCCCAGCGGGACTCTATGGAGCGGAGACCCGAGCCTGCACGTCTTAATCCATGCGCATCCTGGCCACGCCCCACAGCTAGGAGTTTTTTAACAAACAGGTCACGTAAGACTTAAACCCACATGTCCTACTTTTTATGTACCAAACTCTCTGCCCTTTGCGCTTTAAGGGCCTACTGACTGCAATGATATGACTGAGACATGCCTTAAAGTGCTACTTTAGTGGGCTGGCACAATGATTACTGCGTACTAAAATAGCACTTTAAAACAATGAGTCGGTGGCGCACTAGTAGCATTTAATTTACAGCCCCGGGTACATGTAGTACCATACACTAGGGACGTACAAGTAAATGAAATGTGCCAATCAGGTATAGGCCAATTTTACAAGGTTTGAAGGAGAGAGCACAAGCACTTTAGCACTGGTTAGCAGTTGGAAAGTTCAGAGTCCTAAAGCCAACAAAAACAAATTCAGCAAGTCAGGAGGGTGAAGATAAAATATTTGGGAGAATACAACACCAAGGATATCAGGTATAACACTGAACCTGAGGCCACCTCCAAGGCCTCCGCCCCAACCCTTAACAGCCAGATTTCTACATTTTAGAGATAGCAATTTAATTCTGAGAATGTCCAGAGAAAAGGGGAAGTGCTGTTTAACACATGCAAGATCCTTATTTTCCCTGATCACGCTCAACTGATCCAGCAACAGAGAAAATCATGGAAACATGTTAAACAGAAACTGAAAGGGATGAACCTCAAATACATACTACTATAACCAGCTTAAGCTCAAAGTTATTTTCAGGGGAAAACACAGTTTTGATACACCGAAACAGGCATGGGCATGCGTTGAGAATCATCATCCAGACACAGGAATGAGACATGGATGGCAAACATACAACACCACCAGTGGACCCCCTAAAGGAATAAACCTTGAAAAGCAGAGGCCAAGACGAAGGCAGCAGAGTAAGAGTAGAAAAAACCCTGAATCCCTGGAGACAGTGTAGGCAATTTGAACAGGGAGAAGTCAGACTCTCAGGGTTCTGCAGGGTAAGGGTGGTTAAGGGTAGGGGTGGAATGCACTGTGCCACTGATCACTGATAAGTCGAACTGGGGGTTGGGACATGAGTTAGAGGCTCTACTCTAATTGGCTGGGGATAGACACAATAGACTTTCCAATCTCAATCATCTTCCAAAGCAATAAGTATGCTTATGAGCTACAAGTATGAGGACGGGTAAAGTTGGAGGGAATTCGATACAGTTGTTTATTAGGTTAGTAGACTTGTTTTAGACACCAACACTCACTGCAGAAAGGCAAGACCTAGGCTGGACACGGTTGCCTTATCACATACCAGGACCACAGCGACAAACAAGTTACTTTCTTCCGGTAATGCTTTTCTGGCGGATACTGTATCTAACCTTAGATTCTGCACCTTGTCAATAATCCCCCAGGTGTAAGACTGGATCCGAAACTCAAAAGCTGTACTCCTGCATGTTGGTAGGTGGTGTCATGAGGCTCCGCACTGATGTCGCTCCACTTCAGTAGTAATGAGAGGGGCCTAAAGTAAGTGTCACCCTGGCACACTGATTTCAGTCCCTTTCTTTCTGCAACGTCGGACGTAGATCGGGACTACTCTTTTTGTCTTTGACAAGTTCTTTTTCCCAACATTCTCTTTTTTACCTGTGTGCAAGGGAAATATGTCACCCCCCAAAACGGATTAAACTATATAGGGACTATTGCAAATAAATGTCTGTGGCAGACCCCCACAATATATGCTTGTGGTGCCTGGGGTCGGAGCACTGCTCTATGGCCTGTGACGACTCCTCTGAAGCCAGGGTGAAACTCTATGTCACCAAACATTTGAAGATTTTTGCACAGGGACCAGTGGAAGTCAAAAAGAAGGTCTTAATCACGAAGTTGTTCCTGTGGCAGATCCTCGTTGTGATGGAAGTCTGCGGGTAAGTTGAATAAAAAGCACAAAAAGTCCAAGTGGGAATCAGCCCCTTCCAGCCACTCTCGAACTCCAGAGAGGGCATAAGAGCATCAATATGCCACTCGGCCTCACTCCCGAAATTCTGAAGAGCCAATTCTGAATTCATCCTGATGCAATCCAAATTTCTTGGTTCATCGGTCACATTGCAGCTCATAGAGGCCTTTAGGAAGGTGTGTGATGTGATGCTTTTTATCCAGCATTCACATACTTACTGAGATCTATGGGAATGTCTTAGTTTTTGTACTCCCTACAAAATGACCCATCCCCGATTCTAACTCAATTTGCCACTGATGTACAATCCATGGCGAGAAGGTTTCTTTGGGTGTGTGGCCTTCCTAGGGTATCTTTTGCAAAGCATAGACAAGCCTCATTGGACAGGGGGCTGGGAATCCCAGACATGTTGTCTATTCTGAGGTGAGTCTCCAAATTTAACACCCTGGAAGCTAAATTGACCATAGAACAATGGAGGAAGGGGCATTTCAAGGATATAGAGGTTGGTTATAATTAACTCACCAGACCCATTTACATCATAGATAAAAAAAGTGGGGCAAGGAGCTGGGCAAGTTGGATGGAGGAAAATGCTGCCTCACAAACTCTGGTTATCCCAGCTCGCTACAGAGCATATTTCTATCCATCTTGAATGGAGAAGATTGGGAGGGCCACCAACCTCAACTGTTGAACCTGAAAAAATATCCAAGTCACTTTCCGTCACAAGATATGGAATTGTCTGGTGATTATACAGTACCGGTACAAGTACAGTTTTATAGTACAAGTGCACCAAATGTTGGGCACTAGGCATCGCAGTAGGTTTAGATCACAGGGTGGTGATACTGGGTATAACGGAGGGGGCAGCAAACTGCAGAAGTGCTCAGGCCTCTTGGTTCCCAAAAGAGACATTGCACTTCAATGGAGTAGCAAAACAGTTCCCATCCTGATCGATTGGTCCAGGGGCATAGATTTCCGCACTACAGCAATATACAAGGCAAGAGGCAGCCAGGGGAAACGTTGGTGGCAACAACGTACTATGGTTTGACACTATGTATGTATCTGAATTATAGTAGTGGTTACTACTGTATGGAAATTCTAACTACTTTTACAGATATAAGTATCTTGTGTCTATGGCTGTATTGTTGTATGCTTAACTAATAATACAATAACAAAACATTTATTAAAAGAAACAAAAAAAACTGCTTTTCAATGGAAAGTCAGACCGAACCATACCTATACAGGCTATTTTTCCCCGGTGTGATTGATATCATGAAAGCGATTTCAATAAGATGTGAAACATTAACTTTGATAGATCCTCCTGTTTTGCAGACCAACTTTCTAATGTGGGAACTGTGAACAGAGGGCATATGCAATTTTTAGGTCTGTATGAATGGCAAAGAGAAGAGAGACACTACACATTTTCATACAACAATTGGAATTTTGACAATATTTGAGGGAAGTTATCCTCTTTCTACGTATGGTCACCTTAGCAGCAGTATCTACTAATAACATTACCTCTACCCGTATTGTATTTGAGAGGGGCATCAGACAAGAGTGGCCTTTCTCGCATTAGTCACTTGCACTTGTGGTAGAGCTCTTGGCGGTCCAACTATAGGAAAACCTGAATTATGTGGCACTATCATTCAGGGTATGCAATACACAGTCTCTCTATATATAAACAATAGTGTATTGTTGTTAACAAGCCACAGACAAATCTGCTTGTAGCTTTGGATAGTGAAGATCAATTTGGAGAATTTCCTGGAGCAGATTTTACTGCAACAAATTAAAGATATTACTCCTACCATACCTGAAGCAGGATAATCAGTTTAAGAACAGTTTAAGGAGCTGACACACCAAACTGTAAAGCAACAGATGGGAAAAATTCAGAACATACATGTCTCAATAGAAGAATACAGATTTGATTCTCTTAGTCGGGACAATAATTTTGATGGCATTGCAAATGTTGACCAATCGCACCCTGAGAGATAATATTTGTATTGGATGTATTGATAAGTGGCTTAATGGCATCTTACTCTAGATATCTATAATTGTGATATTTAAAAAGTAAGATTGTGTTTCATCTGTTACAAGACTATTATTCATGTAAAAAGATATTGTGGATATTCTATTAATCTTGGATTGTAATACATTTATTCATGGATGCTTCAGATGGACAGGGGGATAGGAGGACAGCATACCACTGTATGCTGATAACTTACTCCTATATTTATCAGACCAAGAAAAGTGACTAGTCAAACATTTCCATTCTCAAAGTATATAGTCAATATTCAGGGTTTAAAGTGAACTTGGAAAAATCTATCATGTACCAGTTGACTGAAGGTCCCAATATAAGGACATCACAATGGCTGCAACAGATCACAAATACAAGGATTAAATATGTAAGAATACACACCTGTAAAGATATAAATCTATTTACAAACAAACTTAAAATTAATTCTTACAAATTCTAGACAGGATGTGAACACTGGAGAAAATTGTTGTTATCACTGTTGGGTAGAGCAGCCATGTTCAAAATGATCAATTACACTATTTACATTTTTGCATGTGCTTAAAAACACCCTAATGTGGGACGCCCAGATTGTTCTTGGATATATTAAGAAGAGTAGTGTATGAAGGTGGAATAGCACTACCGAATTCGAGAAAATATTACTGGGCTTTCCAGTGGATGATATTTAAGGCTTCCAGTTTTCCGTTTTTACTGATTTTTACAGATAAATACAGACAGAAAACAATCTATTTCCTGTCTGTATTTATTTTTAAAAGTGGAAAAATACGTAAAATTGTGCTTCTTCTGAGTGACTCGTCTTGTTATTCTTCATGAGCTCAGGACCAACTACTAAGCATATGAACATTAATGGGGATTTAAAAGCAGGATGGAGATTCTCTTAAATTCAGGCATATGTTAACATATATTTGTATATAATGCTAAGATTTACCTGTCGGTGTTGTGTTTTGTTCTATTTGGCTGCTTAATTTGCAAAACGTGTTAATCAGTTAATTAAAGTGTAAATGTACCATTTTACTACTCCATTTATTATCAAAACATAAAATAAATATTGATAAATACCAATAAAATGGACAAAAAATAACTATGGATGAATACAGATGGAAATGTTAAAAAAATAAATACCATAAAACCAGGAGCCCTAATGATAATCCATGATTGGATGTTTAAAGCACAGCAAGAACCCCTCAGTCAAACTTGACAGGGGTGAAATGGGCCCCCAAGGATATGAAATTATCAGGACACACAGAGACAGTTAGTAAAGCATGACATACGGCAAAAATAGGTTGGAAGGGAAGGTTAACACTGGAGACGCCACTATAGGAAAGTGTTATCCTCAAGAAAGTAAGAGACTTAGATGGATTTAAAAAATGGACACTATAGGTATCACTAAGATAAGAGACGTGTGGGCACAGGACAGATTAAAAACATTTGAATAGCGCAGCGTTTGACAGAAACTTCCACTATCCAGCAGTGGTTAAGCGAGACTTGTAGGAAAGATTCACCCATCTCTACCGCTGGATCGTATTTCTTCCAGCAATCATTCTTCCAATTGCCACACTAGGGTGCCATTTTGGTTAGCGTTCTAATCATTCTAGGTGAATGGGGAACAAGGATGGCTATTTAAGAGGTCAGTGGGTGCGTGAGCGCAGCAGGTGTACTGGTGGCACACCAAGGCAGGCCCATCTGTGCCCGGACTGCGACCAACGGCCAGGAACGTTGCCCCTTTCTACAAAAAAGTCATGACTTTCTCGGAGAAAACTATGTCTTTGGAATTTCTAATTGAGCTGGCTTTTTATAATTGTTGTCTCTCAGAGGATGTAGTGAACAATATTAACTGTTATGGGGTGATGGCGCCTTTTATAAGTCATACTACTACCTATATGGCATTTCTTTTCTTCTAACAGCTGATCAAATTAAGGACCCTTAGCTAGCTCACAGATGTAAGGGTGCTTCAATTAACGTATACCCAGCAGTATGAAATGGACATAATAGGTATGACTTCATTATGAAAAATGACCGATTGTTCATGTATGACCAAAACGTGGTTTAAGGAAGATTGTATAACAATATTAAAATAATTAATTCCAGTAGGATAAGAAATCATTATGGCAAGGTGATTGAGGACATACATTGCGAACAGATGTCCACCACCAGGACTCCAGGTTCTGCAGTAGCCAGGTCAAGCTCTCTTTTGACTATGTTAAATTCACCTAACTTACAGAATTTAATTTTAGGTGATCCGAATCTAATTGTGACGGCCCTATTGATGTGCATCAGCTTAATTCTGGAGAACTGTTGCCACTTTTCTATTTCACATTATTAAGTACTTCCCATACAAACAAGCTGGGGGTATTTGCTTGATGTAATCTGATACAATCATAAATTTTGCACCATAAACTCAGTTTCAGCTGTGTTGTGGCCAGATCATTTAGTGTTGTCCTTTGGTTGGGAGTTTCTCTAATCAGTACAAATCATTAAAGGACGATGCTGGTGAGGCGGGACAGGCTATGAAGGACACTCCTGTACAGGATAGTCCTGAACTACTCTTAGCAGCTTATAACGTTAAACTGAATCAGACTTTAGATGTCAGACACTCAATAGACTGTCACCAAACAAGTTTAGAATTGCTGGTAACAAATGTTTTACAGTCACAGAATCCAGACGCAGCTAGGGATGCGGGTCAGCTACGTGCCAATCAGGAGCAGTTCAGCACAAAATCTTTGCATCTTGAGGAGCCAACTGGATGTGGTTTCAGATGGTATCTAGCCTGCCTCCTTTTGATGAACCACCGGACTGTTCTCACACGTCTCTGCCTGTTGTAGTATATCTCCTCCACATGCGACTCACATACATCAACTCCAGTGCTGGTCTCCGGAAGGCCAGATGACTAGTGGACCGACCTGACTGCGGGACTCAGCCAGACATCGTGTAGAATCTTTGGTGGAATTACTGTAGACTCCACAGAAATGTGCTCCGCACCCCCACTGTCATTCACCTAGGATGAAGGCTGACCAACACCTGATGCATGGCTCAGTGGCATGTATCTTTTGAAGGAAACCACATTCCTGTTAACAGCTACACCTCCTCCTTTTGCCGTGATCATTGTTCCTCGTACAGACCTGACCTTTCACACATCAACTTCAAACAGTTGCCGAAACCTGCTCCCTGGATGTTGATCTCAGACAAGCACCAGGTTGCCCACTTGCAGATTTCTCGGCAGCGCCTTCGGCTTTGCAGGTACTTTGTCATTCTGCACTTTGTATTGGCACAGTGCATCGGCCACTCCATCACTGGCCAATGACGGCTCCACGATGTGAGGGATAGTGTCACCCACCATCCTAGTGTGTGCTGGGGCTTACTCCAGTTGTTTGTTGCATGTGGCATGAGTTTATACTCTCGGAGGAATGAGTACGGGGCACATTCCACGTTCTGGTTGCCGGCTAACGCAATCCTTATCACCTTGTTTAGCGTCCTCAAGAAAAGTTCAATCTCTCCATTTGTCTGATGCCACCTGGGAGTGACCTTCCGATGGGAAATGCCTCATGACTTCAAATATTCTGTGAACTCCTAGCTGGAGAACGGATGCCCATTTTCTGTATGGACAATTTTCTCCAAACGGGGCACTGTCTGGGCGGTGGTCAAAAAGTCCGGGATTTCCACCTCGGGATATTTAGAAAAGTGATTGATTACAACCAGCATGTGCCGACTGTCAGGTAGACTTCCAAAATCAGCACTCGCTCAGTGGCATAGAACAGGAGCAATGTCTTCCATAATAATGGGTGCAGATCAATCACCAAGTCTGGTGGCCTGGCACAGCGGGCAGTGTTGCATGGTCTGTTCGACCCGGTCATAGATTTCAGGGAACCAAACTTTGCACCGCAGTCTGGATTTTGTTTTGACCACCCCTTGGTGAGCAGTAAGGGTTAGATCCACCACCTGTTGTTGTAATCATCTGGGAATCACCAACCTTGGTCCTTCAGGAGAGGCCGCCAATTCATGGCGGACCTGATGCAGTGACAGCAAAGTCTGCCGTGCTTCAGCAGTTCGATGGGACAAATCCTGCATCAACATCTTCCAACTCCCTGATGCCGCAGCTAACAAGGCCATCTGGAGACATTCATCCATCCTTGGATCATCCACCATCTCTTCTAGGGAACTGGTAATGGATGGGACCGTTCTAATACAAATTTTATGTATTCATCGATTTCTTCAGCTTCGGACTCCTCATCTCTTTTGGCCGGCCTCGCATGTCTGGACAGATAGTCCGCCAGGTCCTGCATCTCCGGGCGATATTCCATTGAAAAACTGTATTCTTGCAACTGGAGAATCAATTTTTTCTCTGAGGCATCTTGGAAGAAGATCTGGTGAACAGAGGAATAAGGGCTTGTGGTCGGTGCGGACTATGAACGGGTGGCCATAACGATATATATGAAAATGGCGGCACCAACATTGAATAGCTATAGCCTCCTTCTAAATGTGTGAATAGCGCTGCTCTGTGTCGGGCAAGACATGACTGGCACAGGCTATGGGGGCCCAGTCTCCATTGTCTTGCTTTTATGACAGAACTGCCCAGAGTCCAGTAGGGCTGGCATCCACTGACGGTTACGATTCATGGCAAGGATCAAAATAGACCAAGGCTGTGTCTTCTGAAAGGGTTTGTTAAGTTGCTTGAAAAACCCTTTCTTGGTCAGGGCCTCATACCCAGACAGCGTTTGCCTTGGTCAACTCCCTGAGTGGGGTCAGTGAGGGTGGTGAGATTCTGAATAAAACAACCATAGTAGGTCACCATTCCTAGAAAACTGTGTATCCCTGTGACACTGGTGGGGGCAAGGGCTGACTGGATGTCTTTGACCATCGCAGGATCAGGCATAACCCCATTCTCAGAGAAACGGTATCCAAATAAATAGATTTCTCTCTGAAGGAATGCATACTTCTCGTGATGGAGAGTGAGGCCATTCTCCAACAGCCGCTGAAACCTAGCACTCGACATCGCTGACATTAATGACACCCAGAAGTCCTGCTAGCAGTCCCCAGATTGTGTCCTGGAACACTTCAGCAGCACTAGACACCCTGAAGCTGGGGCGTTTGTATCTCCTCAAACACACATGGGTGGAAAACATGGGGATTGCTCTGGATTTGGGCGCTAGCATTAGCGGATATACTGCCCTCAGGTTCATTTTGGAGAACCACCTTGACCTAGTAACTTTTGCCACAATATCGTCTACCGTGGGTGTCAAATGTCTCTCATGTCTGATTGCCATACTGGGTAAACGCATGTCCACGCAAATTCTGACCTCCCGTCATTGCTTAGGTTTCTGGGCCACAACTATCAGGGATATCCATGGAGTGGGACCTTCAACTTTCTTGAAAAACTTCTTCGATAGCGGCGGTCGATTCACATTAAATATTTTATGACTGTGGCCGTCACTAAATGAAACAAAAAATCCACTTATACATGTAAAATATTATAATATCTGCGATTCTCTCCTCTTGCTTCACAGCTACGAAGCTTTAGATTATTATATTTATAGTGGGTATTACACATTACAAGATGGCTGCGACGTTTCAATAAGAGATTGCGAACACCGCGTCATGAAACTGCCAGATAGCTTGTGTAGGTATAACAACAATTACTTAGCCATGCATATCTATCGAGAGAATTTTATTTGCCAAACACGGCAGACTGGATGATAATATACAATTGGGGCACTTGGTGTTCTTTACCTTATTTCAGCTATTTTGTCTGTCAAGATAATTGTTTTCTTGTTATATATTTCTTGGTCTATCGGTAAATAATATATAGAAGAAGTTACTCCATGCAATATCGAAGGCGTTACCTCCATAAAGATGCCATCTCATGTGGATTGAATCCTATACTCTGTTTCATTGAAGCTTATTGTATACTGTCTTATCGTCATTATTTGGGTCAATGGGAGCTAATATTTTGAGTAGATACTCCTGTTTCACTGACATGGATATTGAACCAGTTAGATGGAATTTAGAGCTACCCATTTTTTATTACAGATTTACTAAGGCAACGATAACGTACACAAAGTCTTTGCCATTAATCTTGAGATTACAAGGTAAGACAACCGCTTAGAATGTTATTTCTTCATATATCAGATACTTAAAACTGTTCCCGGTAAACTAATAGGATTTCGATTGTATTCACAGAATATTTAATACATTGTCTGGATACCTTGCCAGGCATATTCGACATTGCCATATTTGAGCCGTAAGATAGTTCTAGACTACTTGTATGGTGAGTTTGATTTTGTTCCATTGCGTGGCGGCCTTCATCATTTGAGCACTTAGTAATTGAATCAATTTCATAATTCGGCACAATAATATCTTACTACCTGATTTGGGAGTGAGAACACCTGTTGCTTGCTTTGCACTTCTGATGTGGCACCACTTACGTTTATTTAAGTTATGGACACGAATAATACTCACAGAAGAGGAGACTATAGCATCAACATATCTCTTCCACTCTCTTCTATTTCATTTACCCCCTTTGTTCCTATCTTAATTTTTATATTATCAGTCTATGGAAATTTGCCAGTGATTATGCATTGAGTGCAATTTGGGTGACTGATCCTGGTGACGGGACTAGATACACTTCAAGCCCTTTTTTCCGTCCTTTTTTCTTATTAAATTTTTTTTTTAGAGTTTTATATAGCGCGAACTAGACCCGAGACATCGGGTTTCAGCAGAGCGCTTTACATGAGCACCAGTTTCGTTACAGATGGACACATTAATTTTTTGGGCACGGAGAGATTAAGTGATTTGCCCAGAATCACAGGATGTTAAGCGTTGTTGCCGAGACTCGTACCCGGTTCCCCAGCTTTGAGGTCGACTGCTCTAGCCTTAAGGCTACATCCTCTCCCCATCATCGTCTTTATATTCCAGCCCTGATGAAGTCTGCTGTTAACATCATAGTAACAGACGAAACACGTGTTGGCAAGTAATAAAGAGAGAAACAGCAATGCAAATAATTGTTTGGATGTTCAAATAAAGGAAAGTTGATACCACGACCTCAACATCATCAGTGATTTATTGAGTGCATGGAGAACTCTTTTTTCTATTGCGGAAAAGTTCTTTATCCAATCGAGGAAGATCGGGTGGCTCTCCCTCCTCCTGAGCACCAAAAGATACATGGACAGTGACTTGATGGACTCTTTACTAGAATAACTTTGTACCGATTGTGTTGTGTGCGCCAATTTTACACAGCCCCCACCTGGTCTTATAACTTTCTTGATAATGCCAGCTTTCGGAGCTCTTCCTAAACCTTGGGGCATAGGTGGAAAGCCATGTGGCGGTGCCTCAGGGAAACCGGTTGAATCATCTTATCAATGGAAAGGTGTATTATGCGGTACTTGAGGCATCCAATGCCCCCAAACAGTGGTCCAAACTCCTCCAACAGGGCTTCAACGTGGAGTGAGTGTACAATGAATACAAGACTCACTAGTTGGAGGCATTCTGCCGTGTGGCAGCTATTCAGCATTCTAGACCCTCCTTTCATAACATAGACTTTGGCTCGTGTTGATCGGGTCTCATAAGTCACGTCTGTGGTAAACACGCCAGCTAGCAGGGGAGGCAAAGTTGAGCCAAATGCATACATTTGTGTCACTGTGGGGAGGAGGACAGTTTAACGCAGTAACGTCTGAAGGACTGTCTGTGCCATGAGGTTTATGGAGGCACCCTTATCAATCAGAACTGGAACTTGGTGACCAGTAATGGTAATCATGCAGTGCGAGTCGTCTGTAAGGCTCCTTGGGTTGCATGGTATGTATGACATTTACAGCACCACCCACGTCATCATCGTTCATATCCCTTTCATCTTCCTGCATCGCCGGAATGGCCAGGGCATTCACTGCACTTTCTGGGATGTGGTGGAATAGCAAACCTTGGAAAAATTATTGAGTTTATTGCACGTGGAGCATCTTTTCCCTTGTGCTGGACAGTCACCTTGATGCGGATAAAGGTATCCACACCAGTGACGACTTGGGAGTGGTAGTTGACTTGGGATGAGCCTTCTTCCTGTCCGGGCCAGCTTTTCCGACCAAATTGATGGGTTCAGATTTGATGGGCCATTGGAGGGTCGCCTCCATGTGCGCGTCACAGGTTTTCGAGAGTTCTTTAGAGCGGCCCATGGTGAGCATGTTGGCCATGGAACTTGGAGAATGTATTCCGTAGTTTGGCAGACAAGCAGCCATGAATGAATTGATTCCTGATCTCATCAACTGTTCCTGGCAGGTTGGACGCGCTGTCCAAGTCTTTTAACTAGGCATAAAACGAGTACACCGATTCCTCCAGCTGTTGCTTGGACTGGTGTAAGAGAAACCGCCCGTAATCAGGATTTATGAGTGGTTCAAAATGGGCACTAAGGGCTTGTTTCAGGGTATTTTACGTGAAACGTGGGTCTGCTTCCACAATTGTCCTCGCAATCTTGTGAACGGCAGCTCCCGCCAAACGTAGGAGCATGTGGCGCTTTCTGTCATTGTCCAAACCAGCAACGTACGTTTCCAACCGCTTACCCCACATCATCCATTTCGCTACCTGTGACGACTGAGATCTCTCCACCACAAACGACTCAAGGACTGGAACGAAGGCCAAGGGCTCCTCGTGCCACACACCAAATGCACTGGAGATAGAAGGTCAGAAGGAAGACTGGCACGCACAGCAGCAGGCGTCTGTGGGGCGCACACCAGAGGTGCGTGCGAGTCCAGGAAACTAAAACAGCCAATGTGAAAGGCAGCAAGTTGTAGGACCCAATCCTCGTAGGGCAAGTCTAATGGTGGAGGGGCCAGAACGGAGGGTGGTGGGGAGGGGCCAGAAGCACAACCAAGAGCTCAACACATAGTCCAAAAGATCACATATAGAACAGGGCCTTCCCACCAGGCCCAGCAGAGGCAGTAAAAATGGGCCAGTCCATAAGCTCAATGGTGATGAGGTTACCGCGACCACCACCCTTTCATGGACACTGATGCCACCACACGTGGCCACCATCAGATTGCAGTGCTGTGAACCAGTAAAATCCCCCAGGGCCAATCGGTCACTTGCTGTAGGAACTGGAGGACTGGCAGCAACGCTGGCACCTGCACACCGCAGGATGACTTGGGGATGGGCAGGGGCGGGCTTGGCCATACGCCACCAGGGACAGCCACTTTGCGTGACCCACTCCTGGGGAACCGTCGACATTGCAGTCGTCAAGGCTGGCTTGCACGCTGATATCAGGGACGCCGCCCCACCGAGCGGCACTGGAGCAGGTAGGAGAGGGAGGTGCCAGGCGCAGGAGAGCTGCATAGGCCCGACGCGCACTCTCAAAGCCTGAAGATAGGTGTCAGCATGGGGCCCACGGCAACAGGCAGGAGCCACTCTTCAATGGAGGCTGTGAGTCACAGTGAAGCGCTGCGGCACAGCAGCGAAGCGGGCAGCCACTCCTGGCAGGCCAAGGCAAACTGGTGAGAAGCAGCTGCAAGACTCGAACACACGCCCTTGTCGCCAATTCGTTGTGACCTAGCTGGCCGCGCAAATCTGGCCTCGGTGCAGGCCTAGCCCCTCTAGGTAGATGTACACACGCAGTGAAATAAGATGCAGGGCACAGGCAGGTGTAGAGATGAACTGACCACAAGGTCGGGCCTCACCTATATTTATTATACAACCCCTGCACGTGACGGTCCAAACCATGGCCCTGTCTGTGCGGAGGGGTTTGTAGAAAAACACCCGTAATGCGAATAAAGGAATGGGATTAACCCAGTCCCAACATAACAAGTAGGACCTCAAAATCAGAGGTTTGATATTCTACCAGCCAAATGTCCCAAAGCATTCTATTGGAGTCATGTGATACAGTGTGTAATATTATAAATGCATTCTTGAGAACAAGACTGGTGCCTGATAATTTAAAGTCAGCAAGAGTTATTCCACTGTTATAAAAGCAAGGTTGATACAGGCCGTCTAGAAAATTATTGTCTGGGCTCTCAACTGCCATACCTGGCTAAGACCCTTGAACTTGCTGCCTTTAACTAGCTCACAACTTTTGTGGAGTCTCATTCGCTTCTCCGTCCATCCCAGGCTGGTTTTAGGGCTTGGGTAGTAAAGAATGCATTATAACTGTAGTATTACATGATTTTAGAGTTGGGGCAGATCGAAATACTCCAGGTCCACTAATCCTGCTTGATTTATCTGCTGCTTTTAACACCGTTGATCATCAGGCCCTATTACATTGGATGAAGACCCTCGGTGTCTGAGAAATATTGCTAGAATGGTTTTGTAATTTCTTATCTTCACAAGCTGATCAGGTTGAATTGGAGGAGCAGTTATTGAAGCAAAAACAAAGTGCAACAGGGATTGGTACTCCCCCCTCGGCTTTTTAACCTCGGTATGACATCACTGGCTAAGCTGCTTCAAGTGTCAGGACTTTCAGCCATTATGTATGCAGATGATACATAAATTCTATCCAGAATTTATGTCTACATGGACGGTGGATGGACAATAACAGACTAAAATTGTATGGGGATAAAACCTAGATCCTGCTCCCTGTTAGACAGTCACTTATTTGGAGCTTTAATTTTTGGCCACCTTCAATGGGACAGAAACCCCTGGTCAGGAAAGTGAAACATTTTGGATTAATAAGAGATGCAAATCTCTGGCTAGATGAAAAAATCAAGTTGGTGGAAAGGGCTTGCTTTTTTTCATATGCGAGCATTAAAGAGAATTATGTATTTATTTAATCACTCTCAAAAAGTTCAGTTGCTATACACGTTTGTCTCAGTAGGGCTCAATTACTGTGACATGTTCTACCATGGTCTGCTTGCAAATTCGATAAGAAAAGTTGCAACTGGTCCAGAACGGGGAAACTAGACCGATTCTGAATATTAAGAAGACAGAATCTGTCTCTGTCGGTCTGATGCAACTTCACTGGCTTACAACTTTACCAAGGAGTACATTTCAAGTCATTATTCCTGGCTCATAAAGCTATCTATGGAGGAAAGATGAGCCCTCTCCAGGGCAGATTTTCATTCTACAAGTCAAGACACACTTTAAGATCTGAAAGGGCCTTCACACTTTTAAATGTGTAAACCTCTGCTGATGCAGCTAGACTTTGTAATACTCCTATTCTTATTCTTAGAAGTGGATCAGCAATACTAAACTTTAGAAAGTCTTTGAAAACTTCGTTCATTTCTATGGAATAATATTGTAACAGATCTCATGCTCCACAGTTTTTTTCCTGGCTCAGCGCCATAATACACTCGGGTGAATGTGCATTTAAAAACAAATCCTATATAAATAAAGAGCTGACGTTTTATTATAAGCTCTCAAATCTACAAAAATACAAATATATAATTAATATAAATAAATGGAGGCCATAGAAGCTAGTTTCCCTACAGAATAGTAAGTGCTAACCTATCCGTTGTATTGCAACATTTTATATGGTGCTTACTACCCCTATGTGGGGCGCTGAAGTGCTTGTCTACATGGTTAGCATGCCACACCCTGTAGGAAGTGTGTTTGGAAGGGTGTTGTCTTTGTTTTGAACCTTTGTGGCAAGTGTTTCCATGTCGTTTGTGAGGACTACCCAGGTGCAGTTATTGTGTCAAGGGACGCATGGCTTAGCAGTTTGATGGATGAGGAAGTGTGAGAGGCAGGCGCACAGCACAGTTTGTGGTTTTCAGTAAGCTTGCAGCTTTGAGCAGCTCTGCAGGTCCCTTAATGATATCTTTTTTTTCCAGAGTTCACTTAGCTGGTTAC
Source organism: Calotriton arnoldi (assembly GCA_963921515.1). Lineage (NCBI taxonomy): Eukaryota > Metazoa > Chordata > Amphibia > Caudata > Salamandridae > Calotriton > Calotriton arnoldi. The sequence goes on along the minus strand of CAWUFW010000974.1, from coordinate 2,335,290 downwards.
TGCACTGGGTTGTCCATTTTTGAGATATTTTGTTTAAAAGCTGTGGTCATGAGCAGGCATAGGTTAAAATAAAGCGTGGTGGAGAGACCTGCAGGGATGGACTTTGTTACCGTCATCCCATATCTGATTGCCATTGACAGATGTCAGAAGGTGGTTATAACATGTAACTAGTTGGGATCCGCAGTGGTGAACTAAATTAAAGTCCACCATTGGCCAGCGGCATGTGACAGATCTCTTCAGTGATTCCGTGCCTGTTCAGTTGGTGAAGGGTGGTTTACTGCTGTGGACTGGTACAGTAGATGTGATGGACAGGACCCATAGCAGTTTTGTTGTATGGGAATGTGAGAATGTCAAGCATTAAAAGAAATGTTTTATGCAGTCTGCATGAACTACAATCAACTGCCGAACCACTGAGTGTTATGGTATTAGTGTGTGGTGTATATTGTATTGTATTGTAATTGCATTTATATAGCACTTACTACCCCTGAAGACAGTGGCGTAACGGAAGTTGAGGGGGGCCCCCCTGCAAAGTAGACAGAGGGGGCCCGCTCCGGATTTAATCCGGAGCTCTCAGGCCTGAGTACAGTGTTGAGGGGGCCCCCTGCAGCTCGGGGTCCCCCGCGCCGCGGGGGCTTTGGGGGCCTGTGTTACGCCCCTGCCTGAAGAGGTTAGTAGTTGTTTTTTTGGCTCATTGTTGGTTATTCGTATTAGTTTTAAGGAAACCATTTACTCCAGTTTTTATGTGGCAGATTGAATTAATGGTAGTTAAGTGTGACCTTTAGTGGAAGAAGGGGATATGTAAATTCATGCACTGGTTGGCAGTACAGGCGATTAGGTATTGTTAAGTTGCAGGAGTATGACTTTTAAAGGAGGCCATGTGTTTGAAATGAGGTGGGGGCAATTTGCAGAGATACAATACTATGGATTAAGGCAAACATTCATGTCATTTAGAGTAGGCTATGCTGAGAGAGCGGCATGCAGAGGCTGGAAAGGAAGGAAAGAGTAATTAGATAGCCAAAGAAGAGTCGACAATCTGGAGTTTTAAGTCAAAGTCAGTTATCATGCAGGTTTTTTTTTGGAATGTTGTGGAGATTTCTTAACATTGTGTGAAAACTGTAGAAGAAAACAGCATTATTTGCATGCATTGCAATATCATTGTAGGCCATGAGAACACCAGTGCACAAACACCACCATCACCTGGAGGTATATACATTTAAAATAAATATGGTTTTATTTTCACATAAATCGGATGTAAAAGAAACTCAAAATAGGAATGTTGTACTTTAAATGATTGTGCTTGAGATGCTCCTCCCATTTTCATCTGGTGATCAGGGTGGGATGAAGAATAACAGAGTCTGTTTTAGTGAAGTAATGCTCCACAGAGCAGGTAAGACTGGGGAGTCTCCAGCCTGACGCGCCTACAACATAGGAACAATGAAGTATGAGGTCTAGAATGCAGGTGTCAATCAGTTTTCCTGTAGCAGTAATCGGACACACAAAAGGAAAGGCTCTGCATAAAAACGTCTTCACCTGAACAATCGAAGCTACCTCTCTCACTTCATAGTCTGATCTCCGCCCTCAAGCCATTGTAATTCAGGCAATACACTTTCACTGTCTGGGGAGGAGATTTCATTTGTTTGTCTTGAGTTCAGAAGTAAGGCAACAGGGTTCATCATTTGAGTAAGATTTTACACCATGAAAATGCATTTGGATGCAATTTTGAGGAAGATCATGGACCACCAAACTTTCTGCCAATGGAAGCAACATTAATAACTATGGGTCACACATAGCAGGTCTATGGCTTTTTGTCCATGAAATGCTTGACCTGAAGAACTTCAATGAGTGTCCCACCGACAGAAAACAGAGGCTCTTCAACTGTATAGAAGGGCTGCAAGAGCTCTGTCAAATTGTTCGTTTTTGCCTCCACAAAAGGTAGAGTCAGTTCCAATGTTTCCCCTGCTTTGTTTACTACCGTAGTGAACTAAGCAACTTCTTCTGGAATAGAGATAAGTGATGTATATACACATCTAGAGAAATATTCAGACCATTTTCATTTTCTTAATCAAGCAAAGATGACCGCCATCAGCTCTGGGTGGGGAAGGGAGAGGGGTCTTCTGCTGGTCTGATTTGGGTCAAGCAGCCACCACTGCAATCTTGGATTCTAACAGGTTATCTTCGTGCTGGGCGAATTGAGACTTCGGATTCCACTGCAGAGCCTGCATTTGCCACCTGGTGTGGTCAACAAGCAAGAGTCAGGTGTAACTTCAGCCCATTTATCGAGAACCCCAACGATGTCAAGACGTTTGCCATCTTCTGGAGGTGGTCCCCGACTGACTGTGGCAAGTCCACCTTCGGCAGCAAGTCATCGAGGTAGGAAAAACCTCCAAAGATGGGCGTTGACCAATGCCATCACTTTCGAGAACATCTGAGGGGTGCTGGTGAACCTGGAGGGGAGCACTGCAAATTACCCTGCCCTACCTTGAACCACAAGTAGCACCTGTGGAACTGCAGGATGGATACATGAAAGTATGCATTCTGCAGGGCCATAGGCACCATCCAGTCACATAGATCCAGGACAGAGAGAACCTGTGCCAAACTGAACATTTTGAATTTGTCCTCCTAAAAAAAGGCGCTCAGAGAACTAAAATAGGATGAAAGACTCCACCCTTCTTCACTACGAGGAAATAGGAGTAACACCTAGTCCCTATTTCTGGGGTCAGAACCCTCTTTATGGTTCCTTTGGTCAAAAATGCCTACTACTCTTGGAGCAAGGTGGAAGGTGCTCCTCTGAGAGCCACTCTCATGTGGGTGTAAAATGCAGTGGATCAAAAAGAAATGGCAGAGCAGAACCCCATTCAATGATCTGAAGGACCCATCTGTCAGAAGTTATATTGTTCCACCTTTGGAGAAAATGCCTGATCTTGCCTCCCACAGGTGCTGTGGCCCAGCTCTTTTTGAAGTGTTCCAGTGCGGAATCGGCCATACCGCTAAACAGGTGAGATCCACAGAATGGGATATCCATCAGTGAAGCCTGCATGTCACCAAAGAAGGCCGTAGATCTCATCCAAGCGTGACGCCAAAGACCCATCTACTCTGCCAAGCAGTCAGTAGTGTACAGGCCAAAATGGATAATGTATTTGGCCGCATCTTGACCCTCCTCAATGGTTTGACCCAGACCGGCACTATATTCCTCAGGAACTGCCAGCAAGATCTTGCTAGCCATGTCTCATAAAGCGTGGGAATACTTCCCCACCAAACAGCTGGCAATGACTGGCCGGAGGGATAGAGTAGCCGATGATAACATCGGTTTCCCGAATACCTCTCTGTTAAGTAGGCTCGTAGGAAATAAATTGGAGTTCACTTTGCTGGTGGAAGCCTGACCCACCAGATTTTCTGGCAGAGGGTGCTGCATCAAGAAGTTAGGGTTGCCTGAAACAAGGCTAACTGCTCGTTCAACTGTGGACAGGTGCAAGCCTTAGACTAGGTGACCGTTAAGGTGTCTGTCAGGGCTTCTTTGAATGGTAGCAAAGGCACAGATGAAGCCTGCTCAGGTAGCAAAACCTCTGTTAACATATTAATCTTAAATCCATAAAGAGCAGCTGTAAATCTAATAACGCTGTACCTTTTATCACCACAGCAAAGTAACAATCGTCTCTTCATCATCTAGATGGAGAACACAACCCAGTGTTTGGGGAAGTGTCCAACCTACTACCTGAAAATCTATGTGTGCATTGTCATCATGATAGTGTGAGGAAAAATAATCCCCATCATTTCCACAGTCATATTCAAAAGCTGATTGACTCTGATCAGAGTCGGTATCAAAAAGTTGCTGGAGTCCAGCTCTGGGGTAAAGCCATGGTTCTGTCTGAGTTTGACTGACCTGGGACTAGGTGCACTGGTGCAGCTTTAGGACGAAACCTCGGTCGTGGCTGAGACAAATTTGGCTCTGAGTCAGGTAGAACTATTGAATCAAGGTCTTCCTCAGGTGCTAAAAGCATCAGGGCCAGCATAGATGTCAAAGGGACCAGTGTGGATTTTGGTGCCGGATTAGAAGTTGATCGTGACATTGGACTGTAACCTGAAATAGGTTCAGTAGCCACAGTCAGCACTGTACCCCAACTGGCAGCTCCACGGATTGAAGGCACAACAGAGGGAGCTGAAAGAGTGCCAAAGATTCAAAACATAACCTCTTTAAAGGCCACAATCGAATGTGATGTCGCCGATGGCCCCAGAAACTCTTGGTGCATTGGAATCAATCATAGAATTGGCTCAACTGTGGTACTGGCTCTTTGGTGGAGTCTGGGAGATAGAGAGGGAACCTCACAACTTTTCAGGTCATGAGTGGCAGGACTGGTATGAATCCAGCCTAGCATTCTTGTGCTTTTTAGACTTCGACTTACCGGCGCATGGGAGCAATGATGTTTAAATATTCCCGATCCAGTCTGGTGCCTGTGGATATTCTAAAGGTTAGGAATCTGGATTATAAGTATCCATCAGAAATAATATTTCCTGAAAAAGTTAACATGCTCTTCTCCTGCATTAGCGCATATCAAAATCGTAATGCATGTTCATGCCTAAACAAGGTAACAAGGATCAAAGGTGCATTCCTTGGTGAGGAAGGCAGCAGAAATGCTGACTTTTAGAAGCTTTTTCTAAAACTCAAAAGTCTTATATGTTAGAGGTCCTAGTAAGTCAGTAGGCCTCTCAATCATCTAATTTTCTCATGGAGTGTGTAAATGTAATATATTGTGCTTTGTTCATATTAAAGGCATACCATTAGATTACACAGCCAGAAGAGTGCTTATACCAATTATTTTTTAAGAATCTGCTGTTCATGTACTCAGAATTATTTGGTATCTAGGGATACCACCACCCCTAAGCAAACCTACCCTACACAGACATGCCACTGCTAGAACCAGGAGATTGACGACGACCACATACCTATGAACTGGGAAGCAAAAAGGCATTATGCATAATTATAATATTTGGAAAAGTTTCGTTTTACCATTATATCATAATCATGTGACCATATACATGTGAAAGTACTACCAATTTAAAGATGTAGTTGCGCAGAAGAAAATAATATTGAATATAGTAATATCAATGGGAACAGTTGTAGGAAAGTTGGAGTATTATGTAGTGAATACCCAAAGATGATCCTTGGATTCACAATAATATACCCTTAGCTCAGTCTTGGTAGTGTGGCAAAGTGCAGTCAGGCTTTACTAGAGTAACACGTGTTAAGCATTTCAGAGTACCAACATGGACGATAAATAATTGACACGACTCAAAAGAAATCAGACACCAATTTATAGAAATAAAGCAGATTTTTACATAAATTTAGGCAGCAAAATGAAGTCAATCAGATAAATACAACTGAAGTTATGGATTTTAGAAGAAAAAATAAATCAGTGCAAATCAGTACTAAAAAACTTTATCATTGCGGTCAACAGTAAAAAGCACTAGTGACAATAGGTCACCTGTAGGTCGAGTGGCGTGGAACCCACTAGGGGATAAGGTGATGCAGGTACCAGGAACAAGCCACGACAGTCAGTTTGATTTTACCTGGCTCTAGTTGCCCGGGTGCAGAATTGCCCTGGCTGTCTTTGGTGCTGAAGCGGGAGCCGCAGGGAAGCTGATTTTACCACTTACACAGTGCTGGTGAGGAAACGGGTGCAAAAAGTCGGCAACGGGGCCACTGCTGTGGTTGGTTGAAGGTGCTGTGTAGTTCCTTCAGGTTACAGCATTAGGTAAAGGTGGTGGTTACCGGACTGGCCACCAACAAGCCTTGGCAGCGGTAAGTTCAGGAAGAAGTTATTTCGACATCCAGAGGTCCGGGGAAAATGATAGCTGCCTGAAACTTACTTTCTCACAATGCACTGGGCCATCTACTTTTGGGCGATCCCACGGAGGGCTTGTTGGCCAGCGATTCTTTGGTTCCGGTACAGTGTTTTTACCTGCGGACTGCAGGGGACTTGGGCCACTAGTCCAAGGGAGTCTGGAGCTGTCTTTGGCTCTTAAAGGGATCTCTCTGTCTGGAGGAACTAGTCTTTGGTCCCGGACGAGTAGAAGTTGTGCAGTATAAGGATGGTTGCCACAGGTGCAGAGTATCATGCCTTTGTTTTGTGCAGGTCCTGTTGTCGCTGACTCAGGACTCTTCTCTGTCCTCTGTTGCAATTCAAATCAGAACTGAGGTTCTAGAACCAGGGGTGCTCCCTAAATGCTAGATTTAGGGGCGTGAGGGGTCTGGGTGCAAGTAGCCAATGGGCTATTAGCCCCAGCAGCTAATCCGTCCCTGAAGTGATCACATCTGGAGGGGTGGGCGGGGGGGTGTGCCAACTTTTCTACCCACAACCCTCCATTCTGCCACTTTTAAAAGTGGCAGAAATCTTACTTAGCTGTACAGACCAGGCAGCCCACCCTAGGGGTGTGGCTAGCCTTCTAGGGGTGTACACCTACTGACTACATAATGTTCCTGCCTGCCTGGGTGCAAATGTTCCTGGGAGCAAGGGGAGGCCTCTTTCCTCCTTTGGAAGGCAGCCTGATTGCATATCAGAGGCAGTGTAAGCTTTGAAGCTCACCGCCTTGATGTGCCACTTCACTAGCCATCCTGTCAGGGAGGGAGGTGTCACCTCCTTCCCGTCCAGGCCATCGTTTCTGACTCCTGAGAGAATTCACACCTCCTGGCAGGGGGGTCAGATTTCTGCCTTGGCGGCAGCAGCTGCGGACTGGCAGCCAGAGCACAGGAAAGGCTGGGGCAGCCAGGTGGGCAACCTCTAAGGTAGCCACCTGGGTGCATGCCACATTGACTCTGACATGAGAATCATGTCAGGGGTGATGAGGCACGTTGTTTGATACCAAATCTGACATATTTTGGCTGTACCATTATGGAGCTGGCGACCTCGGGGTGTCCCGAGTATGCACTGCTGATCACTTATAGTAGTCCTTAATGGAAAAAGGCTACTATAGGGACATATAGGTTTGCACTTATATATCCACACCTTTAATAAAATGCCCCCTTCCTCCTGGGCTCAGGAGTCCTTCCTTAGGAGTGACTGGCATATATTAAAAATTGTGTGTTGACCTTGCCACACATGATGAGGGCAAAGTCGCGTTCGATGAGTTGGCATTGCTCCTGCAGTCTGCAATGGCAGAGCTGCTGTGATCTCTTTACTTGGGTCACTCAGGGCGGCAAAAACAGTGCTTCAGGCTCTGGTGACCCATTTAACTCCAATGCCCTGGGTACCACTGGTACCATTTACCAGGGACTTATAAGGGACTTATAGTCCTTGCCAACTAGAGTTACCAATTCACATGTATCAGTTTTAGGGAGAGAGCACTGGGGCCTGGGCAGCAGGCTCCAGTGTACTTTCAAAGTCATAACCATCAGCATTGGGGCAAAAAGTGTGGGATGACCACACAGAAAGGTCACTTTCCTACAACAGTTATAACAAGAATACATTTTTAAATAGAAAAAAAGCAGTTTCATAAAATTACATATAACCGGTGTTATTGACCAGACAATTAAATGTATTTGCATCATCAACGTTTGAAGAAAAACACTGCCCTATGAGTTTCAAATATGTAATAAAACGTTTCCTACAGATCTCAATAATGGATCTCTCAATCAGTGGTGGCATATCCCAACATATTTATGGTGCTCTAGAGCACACTTAGTTGAGACACCCGTCCCAAAATCATTCAAGAGGCAACCAAGTGCTTAAACAGGGTACACGTGGTCAGACACTTGGGTAAATAATTCATAGAGATAATTCTACATGAATATATGTTTTTTGCTCTGACATGTTACAAATTCAAAAGCAAAGTCTATGAAGATACCCAGGTTAACGAGACTTGGATGCTGAAGATGGCGGACGCGTGTGCTGACTGCTCCGCGCCAACCCGTCTTTTATCCTGAGACATCGAGGACCTGGCTGGGGCCCCTGCCGAGGACAACATGGCCCTGACAGAGGGATCTGGAGACAGACATGGGGCCCGAGGGCTGAGTTGCTTGGAGCTGTACGAGGTGCCCGACCTGCCGTGCAGCTGGTCCGGACTCCTGACCTTCTGAGCCCGGGGACCCTGGGACTGTTGGTGCGACCACAGCCTGACTGGGTCAACTGCCCACGCAGATGGGAGGAGACCGGCCCGGACCAGGGCCGTGGCTGCTGTGGTAATTGACGTACCGGCCCGGACGTGGAGCGGGCCGTGCAGATGGAGGCCGTGGGCGCCCGCTAGGTGCCAGAGGGTGTGGGTCAACAAGGAGATCCTGGGCGGACGAGATTGATGATACTCGGCCTTGCTGAGGATCGGCCGGCTGCTTTTGATGGGCGACAGAGGCCATGGTAGTGACTTGATGGGCGCCTGGTGAGTCAGGAGCAGGGTGCGGAAGAGTTGTGTGACGGATCCCCCTCCCCCCTCTGTACGAAAAACTTGAGACCCGGGTCGCGGCCTGGTGATTGACTTGCCCACGCCTGAGGCCTGGACGACAAGACTTTTGGAGGCCTGCTTTCCCTCCTCCTCCCACCCAGATAGAAGACTCTGCTCTGACCGGGGGAGGCACGGAGCACAGTGTGAGCCTGGTGCGGCGCACCAGAACCTGGGAGGCCTTGCCTTGCTTGCCTGAAGATTGGGGGCGGCCGTGGGGGCCCCGTGGTGAGCCCAGAGCGGGGTGTGGGAGTGAAGTGCCCCCCACAGCTGGTGATGATATTCGAGGCCCAGATCAGGCCTGGTGATTGGCCTGACACCACTTGGGACCTGGTGTAGAGTACTGAAGGCGGGAGAGCCTTGAACACCTGGGGACGTCCGGAGGGCCTACTGCGTAACTGACCGGTCTCTCCTGGGCCCGCTCCGAGAAACGTGGAGGCGCGCAGAGGCCTGCTGCCCGCTTGGTGACGCCCAGGGTTCCCTGTTGAGAGTCGCCTGCGGCCCCTGATGAATACAATGGGCCTCGGTCCCTGCAGAATACAGACACTAGTGGGCGGGTGGCAGCCCTTCATCGGTACACACCCCTTACTGAAGATGGGTAAACCCAGGGCCCGCACAACAGGAGTGCCGACCGGCACGGACGGGGTGCTGTTGGAGCCTGTGGAGGAGAGGCGGGGTGACACGGAGGACCCTGTGCGGCAGCAACTGACTAAGATTCTGGCGGCTATTGCCTATACCAAAGCCACCTTGCACCAGGACATTAGTACGGTGTCTGTTGGGCTGGGTTTGCCCAGGGCAGACCACAAAAAACTTGCGTTACTCCCTTGCTGACCTCCACCCTGCGCACAAATCACTATCCACCAAAGTAGTGGAGCTTTTGGACAGAGTCCACACCCTTGAACGTAGGGTGGAAGATGCAGAGGGCTGCAATAGGAGGAATAACAATAGGGTGGTTGGCCTACCTGAAGGAGTGGAGGGCAAGGACATGATTGCTTATCTGGAAGAATGGCTTAGAGCAGTGGTTGCCCCGACAAGCCTCTCAACCTTCTACACCCTGGAGAGGGCCCATTGGGTCCCGGCCCGCCTGCCGGAGCCAGGGCACCCGCTGTGACCGGTCGTGACACTGCTCTTGCACTATAGAGATCGTGACTTTCTGATGCAAAGGGCTAGAACTGTTGGCCCGTTTGTTGTGAACAATAGCAAGGTCTCAATATTTCCAGATTACACAGTTGAAGTGCAGAGGAGGAGAGCCTCCTTCCTGGAGGTTAAAAGGGCTCTGAGGGAAGAGGGCTTGCAGTACTCCCTGGGATTCCCTGCCCGACTCCGGATTGTACTGGATGGAGCGACGCACTTTTGTGATAATCCGGCAGTGGCTTGGGAGTGGTTAGAGGCCCACAGATGTGGTTCCGCACCTCCGAGGAAGAGTCCTGCTGTTGCCGATTTTGATTGGAAACTGAGACGGAGGCCTCGATGGAAAGCACTCGTCAGCAGCAGGCTGGACTACGGCAACGCCCTCTACGCAGGAACCTCGACTACACTCCAGAAGAGACTCCAACGCATACAGAACGCCTCCGCACGCCTCATCCTCGGACTCCCCCGCCACAGCCACATCACCACCCACCTAAGAGATCTGCATTGGCTCCCGGTCAACAAGAGGATCACCTTCAAACTCCTCACCCACGCTCACAAAGCACTCCACAACGCCGGACCAGCATACCTCAATGAACGACGGTCCTTCTACACCCCGAACCGCCAGCTTCGCTCCGCCGACCTTGCCCTCGCCACCGTCCCACGCATCCGCCGAACGACCACCGGCGGCAGATCATTCTCCCACCTCGCCGCAAAGACATGGAACACCCTCCCCGCCCACCTGCGCCACACCCAGGACCTGTTGACCTTCAGGAGATGTCTCAAGACCTGGCTGTTCGACCAATAGCTGCCGCCCCCGCCCCCGCCCCCACCCCTTAGCGCCTTGAGACCCTCACGGGTGAGTAGTGCGCTCTACAAATACTTGATTGATTGATTGATTGAAAGATCGCAGGGGCAAACTGAGGAAACCCAGTACCTCGCAAATCGGGAAGGAAAGGGCTGGGGCTCTGCAAGCAGTGGTGGCACTCATGAAGGGGGCCAGGAATGGCTCGGAGACTGGCTCTCATTCAGTGAACGAGATGGAGGGATCGGGCTCGGACTCCTCACGGGCTGACAGTGCCCCAATGCCATTGGTGACACCGGGTACTGCAGACTAAATCATCTGATGGCCAACCTGCGAGCCCCAGAGATGGACTGTATGGTGTGAGACTCCTGGGGACTGTTGGGGGGGGGGCAGCCTGGTGAGAGCTTTGGTGGAAACGGGCTGGTGTGGGCAGGTTGAAGGCCTTTGGCCTTGGGACTGCAGCCAGCACCCCCTCGGAGGGCCGAACCGGAGATTGATTTAGGTCCCCTGTTGGTTTTGATGGTTTACCTGAAGTTTGGGCGGCTGGCCGTTGCCGGACTGCTCCTGGGATGGGGAGTTCATGTTTGGGGATATTTTCTGTGTGTTTCAGTTCATTTTGCATGCAAGGGTGGTTTTTTGCTTTTCACTGGAGGGGCAGGGTAGAGGGGGGTCCTGGAGGTTTCCTGAGTTTCCAATGCCGGCACCTAATTTGTTGAGGTTCCTGACTTGGAACATTCAGGGGATGGGCTCTGCTGTGAAGTGGCATGCTGTCTATAGTTATTTGAGGAGGCAAGGAGTGCAGATTGCTCTCTTACAAGAGACACACCTCACACAAGGTGAGGTGAAGAGATTGAGCCGGAGGTGGAGAGGGCAGGTATTCGCGACCTCATATTCAGCATATGCCAGAGGGGTGCTGATCAGGGTGAGGGTGGGTGTCCCCTTTGAGCCACAGCATATCCTTTTAGATCCGAATGGCAGCTGTGTCCTGGTTGTTGGGAGGTTATTTGGGTGGGATATCACCCTTGGCAGTGTGTATGCTCCCAACTAGGACCAGGCAGCCTTTTTTCGAGATCTCTCGGCCCCCCTGGCAGACTCTTCGGGGCTGGCATCCTTCTGGGTGGGGATTATAATTGTGTATCAGATGTTATGCTGGATCGCTTGACACCCCCATTGCCTGGGGCCCAGGCTCACCGCTGTGCTGCTGGGTTCTGTGAATGGATGCAACACAGGGGACTGGAGGATGTTTGGAGGTCACAGCATGTAGATGGAAGGGATTACTCATTCTACTCACCCACGTACCAGTTGCATACTCGGCTGGATGCCTTCCTATGTTCTTCTGGACTGAGCACCAGCATCGCCCACACTGAGTATCTGGGGCTCACAATTTCAGACCATAGCCCCCTCCAACTTGATTATAGACCGGTGGGAGACCGTCCCCTGATCCCGCTATGGCTGTTTAACCCGAGGGCCCTTGAGGACACGTGCTTCAGCGAAACTCTTGGCACTGCCGTTGAAAATTACCTCTCAGACAATGCACGTACAGTGTCTATGGCACTGGTGGAGAGGGAGGCATCTAAAATAGTGGTGCACGGACACTGTTTGGGGAATTCAGTAGGTGTGCTGCGTGAGTTACACTCGGATTTGGAGGCTCTTGAGACCCGCCTCCACAGACTGGGAAATGCGCAGGGTACGGCGGCTGCAGACTCGGTAGGTCAGCAGGAAACGCAACAACAACTTGAGGAAGCGCTTGAAAGATTGCGTTGCCATGATTATAGAAATTATCTCACGAGGGTTGACGACGAGGAAGGGTGGCCTGGTCGGATGCTGGCATGGTTGGTGCAGCCAGAGTCTCTTGGATCTCTGATTACGCAGCTGCGGGCAGAGTCTGGGAAGATCGTGTATGACCCGGTGGGGATTAATGCCTTGTTCCGGGATTACATTGGAGGGTTATATAGTGCACCCCCACCCCATCTCCCTGAGCGTCCGGAGGGATTTCCTTGATACTTTGCAACTCCTGGTGCTGGACCCACAGGTGCGGGAGGTGCTGGGGGGGGGCAGTGACAGAGCAGGAGGTTTGTGTGGCTATTACAAGTATGGCTGCTGGGAAGACCCCGGACCATGATGGCCTCTCTGCAGAATTTTTCTCTGCCTATGCTCCGGCTCTCGTGCCTCGGTTGGTAACTTTTTACGCTGAATCTTTACGGCTTGGGAGGCTCCCCGAGTCTACACGCGAGGCAGTGGTGATCCCCCTCCTCCAGACTAAAACTCTGGGGTTGGTACAGCGGACTTTCGTCCACTTTCTATGCTCATTATGGATTTTAAAATACTTTGCAAGATTCTAGCTCTCCGTCTCCTTACGTACATGTCCACCCTAGTTCATGAAGATCAGAACGCGTTTATCCTGTCTCGGTGTACATTACATAATTTGCTTAGACTGTATGCAGTGTTGTTCCACCCTGAGATTCAGGCCCTCCCGCGGGCAGCCTTTTTGGCAGTGGATTTGAAAAAGGCTTTTTATATGGTCCACTGGGACTTTCTGTTTGAGACCATGGAGCGGATGGGCCTTGGGGGTGCGTGGGTGCGGTGAGTTATGCTGCTCTACGGAAACCCTACAGCACGTGTTAAGACTGGTGAGTTGGTTTCCCCACAGTACAAGATCTTTCGTGGCACCAGGCAGGGTTGCCCATTATCGCCACTCTTATTTGACCTGGCGGTTGAGCTGTTGGCGGAGATGTTCCGGGAAGGGAAGGAGGGTCTGGGGCTGGTTGTGGGTATGCGTCGGCATACCATTTCCTTGTATGCTGATGATCTTTTAATTTATCTGGCTGTCCTGGTGGAGGGCTCCGCTATGGCCCTGGCCTTCTTGAAGAGGTTTAAGCACGTGCCCGGTTTGAGAGTAAATAGACATAAAACATATGTGTTCCCTGTGTCACCGGCCTGTGCCCAACCTCTCAACGGATCTCAAATGGGCACAAGCCACTTTTCGATATTTAGGAGTGAATATTTACCACTCTCCGACGATCTTCAGGAAGGCAACCTTGGGAGGACCATTCAAGCTCTTAAATCGCCTGTTCCTTTTTGGTGCTCCCTATCATGGCGCGGATATCTCTATCCAAGATTATCATGCTCCTGCGCTTATTGTACTTTTTTGTCAACCTCCCGATCGATATAGCCGCTAGCTGGTTTCCTCAATTGCACTCCTTATTGCGGTACCTTATATGGGATGGGGGAAGGCAGAGGGTTTCTTTGAATACCTTACAACGCCCACTGTCTGAGGGCGGCTTGGGAGTACAAAACTTTGAATTGTATTACTTGGCTTCCCAGTTACAGTGGGTTGCACAATGGCTGGAAAGGGCTGCAGCTTGCAGAGACTGGGTGGACAGACTCCGGAATGCACCCCACCACCCTGATAGCTAAGCTACCCAACCCGGCAATTGAGTTGCTGTACCGGTCCATGTTACTGTCCACAGCTATGCATTGCTGGAGGAGATGCAGGGCAAAAACTGTGGGAACTCCTCTGTGTACCCCAGTCTTGCCCCTGATCGGACTGCCCCATGGAGAACCCCTAGCGGTATTCACAGCAGAACACTTGGTGGCCTGGACGACGGTGGGGCTAGAAACAGTGGGGGACTGCTACCACTTGAACACCCTTGCTCCTTTTATGACCCTGGTCGAAGATTTGGGCCTCCCACCAAGACAGTTTCTCCGATACGAAGCCCTGGTCCGGACTTTTAAAGCCCTATGGGGAAGGGGTTGTGAGGAACCCGTAACTCACCCGGTACTGCATTCCCTGTTGACACTAGGTACTGCACAACACCAGGTGAAATGGTTTTATTGCTCATTAACTAAGACAACTCGTGGCCCCCTTTTAAGAATGCGTGGGAGATGGGAGGCGTTCCTTGGGAGGGGCCTCACAAATTCATAATGGAACAGGGCCTTGGCGTCTCCTAAATCAGTCTTGCGTAATACGAGGCTGAAATGTACGCAGTTTAATTATCTGCATATGACCTACATGACCCCCCATAGGCTTCAGGTTGTATATGGCGGTGAAGGTCTGGGTTGTCTGAGGTGCAAGCTTGAGGACGCAGATTTTGTACAAATGACTTGGGCGTGCCCTGAACCATGCCGGTTCTGGGAAGAGGTATTGATGGTGGTGGGCATGACACTGGGCAGCACTCTTGCTTTCACAGTGGAAGTGTGTCTACTAGGGCTATTTCCCCGCCCGACTGCCTGGAAAGTCTGAAATAGATTTATCGACCTCCCTTTAGTCTTAGCCAGACACAAATAGCTATGGCCTGGAGATCCACGAGCGGGCCTACGGTTGGGGTCTGGAGGAGTGATGTTTCCCATTGGGCCGGAGCAAAGGGCAGAGCATTGACTAGGGAGGAATCGAGAGGACTGCGAAGGCGCCCCATCGCAGAGCAATGAAGGGAAGTCCTAGACACTTGGGAACGCCTGGAGAGGGGGACAGTGATGAAGTGAGGGACGGGAAGGGAGATCAGCCACGTGGTGAACATACGCCCATGGATGGGTACCCTGGACTAGAGGGCAGCTTAGCCCGGGGGGGGGGGGGTGCTTTCTGATGGATGAGGGGGGCTATCGGCTGGCCGTGCTTGGGTTGTAATGGTTTATTGGCGGGGGAGTGACCCCTGCGCCCCCCTCTGTTCTGATGGATGGTGCCCCTTGCACCCTGGTATCCACCCCTGCAACCCCTGACGCTCTCTATACCACCCTGCGCATATTGGTTGTTAGTTGAATTAATTATGTTAGATTATGGGACGCATGCTTGCAGCAGTTCCTTTTTCACATAGAATAGACCATCTTAATTCTATAAATGTGTTATGAATCAATGTACCATTATGCCACTTGATGACTGAAGAACTGTTTGCTTGTAGTGGTCTACATGCTGTAGATTAAAAATGCTAATAAAAATATGTTTAAAAAAAAAGATACTTAGGTTTACACAGGAATTAAAAGGAATCCTCCAATTAAGTTAAATATTAGTAATCAATTATTTGCTTATAAACGTCATAAAATGATATTTTCATGTGTTTATTCTGAAGTATTTTGATATCGGAGAACGTGAAAAACTGCATGCATTTCTTTAATAATAACATTGACTAATGCATTATATTTAATCTCACCTTTTTGTATTTACTATTTCTTCTAGTTCATTGGACTTTTTAGCTGCTTTCCTCAAGACCTCCTCAGGAACATCTGCCAGTTTTGCAACATTTAGGCCATAACTTCTACCAGCTACGCCTCTGGTTATTTGATACAAAAAAGTGATAAACTCAGGGTTCAGTTCCTTCTCCAATCCTATAGAAAAAACAGAAGTAAATGTCTATTATGCTATAAGAACAATCTATAATCTATATGCATTGTTACTAGAAAGTAAAGTCACTTATTAAACATACTGAAGGTTTAAAAAACACAAACTCAGGCTATTTGCCAGCGAAATGGCAATCCTGAATGTGGCGCTGGGGATCTGAATAGGTTAAATGCCTAATGATGCCCAAATTACACTGAGGTGTGAAATTGTTTGCGTTCAGGCTAGGCCTTGCAGAGTAACAGTGCAGTATTTCATATAGCTACACTTTGCTAATGCTAGGTTCTCAAGAGAAAACTGCTCAAGACTGTCGTACCACAGTTTGTTACACGGAATCGTGATAGTGAACAAGCAAAGCTTGCAGTACTAAAGACTGTTACTGGTTGTCCCAAGATTAGGGAACGATCAGCTGCCATATATTAGAATGGCACTGCAAAATATGATATAATTTTCATAATGTTTAATAAATGAGGCAGGTCTTATATTGGCAAGACTGGAACAGTGGAACATTTGGAACATGCAATGAGAGGCACCGAGGAAAGACTACAAGGGCATGTTCAACCAGCGACACACGAGAAGGACCACAGTGGCATATACAGCCATTAACGGTGAAGAAGAACCACAATAGAATGTACAATCAATGGCACAGAAGAAAGACAACAATGGCACAAATATTCTTCGAGCGGCACACTCACAGTGAACAGAAATCTGCTGATACGACTATGGGAACGGAATGGGAACAAGTAAAAAATATAAATACGGTATAATATTTGTCAGCTGTACTTTTTTCAACAATCATTTAATGTAGCATTTGTTTACCACATGAAAACGTTTGTTTAGAAATGACATAACAGATAATATAGAACATTTATAAATGTAATTTATAGATTATACTTCAATTAAACATTCCCGAATATAACCCTGAATATGTTATTTTTAGAGGTGAGGTGTAATCTAGATGGCTTCTGCATTCACCAGAGAATTCCTGCTTTATGCTGTAAGCAATGCACTTTTTTTTTTTTTTTACAGAGTTTTATATAGCGCAATCTTGACCCGAATCGGGTATCAGAGCGCTTTACATAGCACCAGTTGCATTACATGAGGACACATTCATTTTTAGGTCTCGCCTACGCAGCGCGCATGCGCTGCATAGGCAAAAAGACCTTTTGCAATCGATTCGGCTTTTCAGCCAAAAACGTGCACGCGTTACATTGCCTTCAATGGCAACGCGTGCACGTTTGGCGATTCACTTGCGGGAGCGAGCAGCTGGCGCCATATGGTAGCAATTATCGCTCCTGGCGCCGCTCGCTCCCGCAAGGGAATCGCACTCCCCCCACCCCTCCCACTTCTTTAACGCGAGTACTGTTTCACTTTCGCGGCCGCGGCCGCACTTGTGTTTCAGTGCTTGTTTTGATAGATCACAGATGCCTCACTCGTTCCATGCTCTATGCAGTCAGACTCTGTGTTTATTTATGACAGGCTGGCCATTTATAGGTGATTTCAATATTTCCTGGGACCTAAAGAGGATGAGCTGTAGATTGCTTCTGAGTTGCCGTTCCCAGATGACGGAGATAATATTGCTGTCTTGGTGCTTGATACTTAGTGTTTCATGGTCAGTGCTCACTGTTTGTGCAGTTCTTCCATTAGGGCAGTTTTCTCCAGGCCTCAGAAGGGGCTGTTTGCGGGGCTATTGCAGGAGGCTGGAGAAGGGTAGCAGCAGGCAGCTACAAGCAGGGAGCAGCGGGGCAGCAAGCCGCCCCACAACCTGGAGTGGCCGCTTCTACCACTCACCGCTTTCTCCCCTCTAGCAGCGGTACCCTACTGGCCACAGCACGAGGATGCTTGTTCTCTCTCAATTTGCTGCTTGCTTACCTGCCGTAGTACCACCCTCTGGCCCAGCCCAGGACCGGACTGTCGCGCTCTCCTCGGGCTCTTTGCTCAGTGCTCTTGCCCCCTCCCAACTCACCCACTCTTGACCCCTCAGGCCGGCCGTGTCTGAAGATCCGCGGGGTAGATGGCCAAAATAAATGGTGGAATAGTAGGATGAGCGGTCGTCGGGCCGTAGGAGGGTGACCATCCCCGCAGCAAGAGCAAGGCTGCCAGAACTCAACTCCAGGGAGTAGTGTAGCGGTGTACCGTCGTCCTTGGGGAAGGCGGGCAGGCAAGTGGGGAAGTGGGGGTGTGGGGCAAGTAGAAGGAGGCAGGATGGTGCCCCGGTCAGCCGCGGCCGTTAGCTGCGCGCTGCAACCCGCAGCGTTCCAATGACCTCCTCCGACAGCGCTCGTGCATGCGTAACGTAATGTAATCTGCCAGCCTCCTGTACTAGCTGTATGTTTTTCCTGTGATCATAGAATGGATTTTTGCTCTAGGATTTGGAGTCTGGCAAAACCATTTTGGGGGCATGATTATTGTGTGTTTTATAAAATGTATGTATACTTTGCCCTAAAATGCTTTTTTTTGTCTTTTCCAGTGGATGTTGCGAACTCCGAAGAGCGTGAGACTTCTCTGTCCACTCACACCATGGGGCCAGACAGGCAGTGGGAGCAGCTGGATGGTAAAATAAAGCAAACTATTATTTTATTGTTAATTATTTTCCGGATAGCGTGGTAACAAATAATTCCAGATTTGTTTTGAATAGAAAAGCTTTCTGGCACATTGACTGAACATGTGGATTTATCTACCCTGTAAACAGGAGCGTGGATTAGGCTTATCCATCAGAATATGCTTACTTTCTTGGTTCTTGTATTCTTTTTAAAAGTGTCAGTTTTTTTCTAGACCTTTAATTGATTCAAAAGAGGGTGTACGTGTTGCTCCTGTGTAACTGGAGATCTGTCATTTTGAACTTAGGCATTCTTTCATTGTGGGTGGCACCCTGCTTTAGCTGCCTTACTACTTTACTCCCTTCGTCTAAAGTCTTTCTTCCGTCTGAAAAGAGTCATTTTGGTTTTCCTCCTGTTCCCCTTGTTGAGCCCTCTCGGTACAAGTCTCATTTCCAATGTTTCATTTGTAAAACGAATGCAGTGCTTAAACCTCAGCTCCGAAGTTGGCCGGTGCTATAAAATGCCAGTACACTGAATACCAAGGCCTCTTGAATCCACTGCCAGACACCCCTTGCCCCTTTATATCACTCTTGCAGGTTCCTGCTTTCTACCTTTGTGGCGGTGTTTTCTGTCTTTCTCTTCCCCCTTCTTTCCTTCTTGTGTGTTTCTCTTTCTCTTGATCTGGAGACATGTTCGATGATAAAAAATAAGTGCTGGTCCCCAAAAATGAGTGGCGGTGGCCCCCACGGCTCAATTAAGCACTGTCTGGCTCCACATTCTTCTCTGTCCCATTCCGTATGCCCCTATTGCTTCTCACGGGGATGTCCTGTTTTCTGTGTGTCCTATGTCTTGTACCCCTTAGATTTCTCATTTTTAGTTCTCCTGTATATGTGCCTCATTGGCTGTCAAGTCTCATTGTGTATCTAGTCTCTGTGACTTTGCTATATTCCCTGTTAATTCTTCCTCTGTGACCAATTTCCTGTTGTTCCTTTCTGTTTGTCTACAGCGACCAGTTTACAGACCTTTCTTTTCGAGTCTTCGTCTTTATAGCAAATGAAGTGAACCCCAACAATATAGAAAATCGTTAAATTAAAGTCCAGGATAGGAAATATGATGTCCCAGTGAAATAGAAAGTCATCTGGTCACCGTATGTGGACCCCATTTCCCTGTTCTTCTGTTTGCAGCCGATGTCCTGTGTATATTTCCTCTCTGCTCGCATTTGGGTACATTCTCATTTCTAGGACTGACCTTTTTGGTGACTTTTAATGGTACATTTCCCCAAGTGTGCCATGTCTTGTGATTTTTGTTTTCCGTGACTGCTACCCCTCCCTCATACAGTTTTACTAGCCTTTTGCTTAATATATATATATATATATATATATATATATATATATATATATATATATATATATGTATATGTATATATATATATATATATATATATATATACATGCATTCAGCTTCCTAGCAACAACAAGCATTGGCATAGCCAATAGGTCTCGCCTTTGGGACATTATAAGTGTTTAGCCATGCAACAGTTGATGTTGTTGCACCAAGGAAATTGTGCTGCATAACTAAATACTTATAAGGTCCCAAAGGCGAGACCTATTGGCTATGCCAATGCTTGTTTTGTTAGGCACGGGGAGATTAAGTGATTTGCCTAGAATCACAGGATGTTCAGCGTCATTGCCGAAACTCGAACCAAGTTCCCCAGATTCGAGGTCCACCGCCCTAGCCGTTAGGCCAACCCCTCGATTACAACATAAGAATTTCCTAGGATGTGGTATGATACATAAAACAGTCAGGCTAAGCTTACAGGCAATGTGTAAAGTATTTGTGCAATACTTCAAACACTAATAAAGTGAAAACACCACACAAAAAGGATCCCACACTAAGTTAGAAAAATAGAACTTTCTTTAATAAATAAAGCAAGTACAAAAAGACAAAAATTAAATTCGTAGAACTGGACATGTTCAGTTTTAAACATTTAAGGGAAAATAGCGCCAAAACGCACGAAGCGCCAACTGTGTATATCTAGGTGTGCCAGACTGGGACAAAGTCACAAGTTCAGGCCAACCGTAATGGAGTACAGGCTCGCTAAAGGGACCCAGTTAGGCCCATTTAACCCAATACCTTAAATCCTGGTCTGTGGAGCATTGCAAGGATCTGCCCCGAAAATGTTTTGCGCAGCCGAGGTGACACGTCAGTTCCGAGATGCGGTGAGGTTGTGATGTGAGGGCCTGCATTGTCGTTGAGAATCTCATAGACAGGGCTTGCGATGCGAAGTCCGGCATTGAGGATGCCGCACGCAGTTGGGGCAACAAGTCGGTTCTGAAGAGCTGCGAGGCTACAACGCGGAGCCGGGCGTTATTGTCGAGGCTGCCATCAATGAGAGATGGGAGGGCCTTCGCCAAGGATGCGTCGTGCAGTCGGGGCGATGCGGGTCTTTGCGACGAGTTCCATCCACGCTGCAGGGCAGATACATCGGTCCTGCTCAGATTTGTGCCACGTAGCAGAGGAGATGCACCTGGATCCACAGAGGCATACGGAGCACCTTACGTCCACTTCCAAGGGTCCAGGACTTGGGTGGCACCACTTGGCAAGGGAGACTCACATATGGCAGAGTCCAGGTTCTGAAGCAAGGTTGTTGGAAGTCTGTTGTGTCCCTGAGACTTCAGATCAGAAGGCCAGCCAACTGGTCTTTGGAGTCACTTTGGGTTCTGGGATCAAAAGATGAAGGTCCAGGCAAGATGGCAGCAGCCAGAAGGGCACCAGTTCCTTCAGTGGGGCAGTCCAGCAGAGTTGCAGTCGTTTCAGCAGCACAGCAGTTCTTCTTCCTGGCAGAGTATCCACAGGTCCAGAAGTGTACTGAAAAATTGATGTCTGGGGTTCAATATTTATATCTGGGCCTTCCTTTGATGAGGCAGAAGCTTCATGGATGTTTCTCTTTGAATCCCAGAGGCATCCGTCCTTCCCTATCCAGGCTCCAGACTAACTACAGGGGGTTGTGTAGCCCTTTCTGTGGAGGCAGTACACAGCCTATTCAAGTATAATTAGTTCTGTACCCAGCTATGCCCTCCCATCCAGCCAATAGTGGACCCTCCAGACACACCTACGCTCTCTATTCTGTGTGGCTGTCTAGGAGGAATACAAAAAGCCCAAATTACAGCTACACCAGTCGTGACCCAGAGGAAAGCTGTAGGCACTGATCCAGCGCGGCTAATATAAATTGCTCCTTAGGACACCAATCTAGATAAAACACTTACGCAACCTATTGTTATTTAAAACTTATGTCGGTGGGGCCCATGACACCGCACACATACATTCATTCAATCTCTGGATTACACGCTAAGGAGAATGTGCTGCTGGACGAACGGGATACCTTGTTAAATTTGACAGAATAATAATTTATAAATTATATACATTAACTTTGGATCCTGTCGGTTCTAAACATCAAGGTACTCCGCTATTCGGTCGATGGACCAACTAGTAGAATAAGTTGATGGTGATTAAGACCATCTCAATCACAATTAAAACCTTTAACATTTATAAATCATAATATTTATTAAAGAACCACGGACTCATTTTAAAGTTAGAATATAATTTTATCTAAAATTCTTCAATCAAATAAGTGAAATTCTTTATTAAACAAACGCATTTAAAATATTAATAAACATTTAAGAAAGGTTTTTAGGAAAAGTGAAAATTATGCATTACCCTCGGCCATGGGGCGATGACAAGAATGGTTCACCAAAGGAAGATAAACCGCAGATCACAGAATAGGACTCCCAAACTGACTGACTGTCCCGCTAACCTCCTCAGACGCACCTCCCGGGCAGAATTCCCACAACGATCTCGTTCCTTCCCCAGTCAAAGTTCAAAGTCCAAAATGACAGTCTTTTGCAGCATCAAGGTGGAAAAATGAAAAATAAAGAAGCGGCATGGCAACAACACCAACAGCAACCAACCCACATAAGAGAACGCTCTCTTATACCCTATTCTCTGGCTTACTACACATAAAAGTTGCAATCCTTAGGGGCAAGAATCACGCTAATTGGTCCATTGGAGGGGTGGTGATGGTCACCTCATCGCCCTCCTTGTTCAAACTGGTTTGGGGACAATAAAGCACACAATAAGTCTCATGACTTTGGGGTCAAAAGTAGTCCAACTTGTCAATTCATTTTGTAGCGATCTTTGATGGTCACATTTTAGTTCATCCATTGTCACTCGGTTCTTTCCCATCCATTCCCAGGAATACATGCTGAACACTTGGCACATTTTCCATTGTAGGTCAGCTTGACCTTGACATCTCTCACTCCGGGCACAGGCCGCATTCACGTGACTAAAGCTTCCGTACCGATTCTGCGCGGAGGCCATCTTAGTCATCTCACGTGATCTCATCCTTTCCAGCAGCCATTTTTGAAGCATGGCCTAGCAGGCCCGAACGAACTATCATAAGAACAAACACAACCAAAATTAAAACAAAGAAAATAAGCCTTTCTGTTTACCACCCGCCATTCTAAAGTCCCGTGTTAGGTGTTACCTAGCAGAAGCGACATTTAAAGCCATTTTACTTACCACCTGCATTCTTTGCCACAATATAATTCTATTACGCAACATAAATCATGCAATTTCACTCTAATTAGTACGCAAATCACAATACTAAGGTTAATTAACTTCACATTTGTAAGTAGATTAGATTTTGCACAAATCAGCATATTACCCACGTGTAGTGTTTACTAAAAAGGTGCGTTTGTTGGTTAATACATGCATTTTCAAACGGTTAGTATCATTAATTATTATGAGGTCATTAATTTCCAAGGGTACAAAATATTTCATTTACCCTGCTCCATCAATTCCCCCTTTGGTGATTTTTAACATCACCACAAAACCTATCCCTACAAAATTTATCAGATAAATGTTTCTTGTCCACTTGCATTTGTTAGTTTAGACAACCATGTTCTTTTCATCTTGTCTTTTAGACCTTTTGTACATGTTCTCTTTTAACTCTTCCAATTCTATCTCTCCCATTTCCCGTTCTCTTTCTTTATTTTTCTCATTTTCTCTTTTTACTCTATTTTGTCTTTTTCTTCTTTTAATACACACATATGCTAATCTCAATAATAGCATTATTATTATTACTACTGTGACTGGTATTAGTATTTTCCCAATAAGAGAACTACCTATTTCTGTGAACCATTTCTTCATTGAGGAAAACTCTTACCAAGTCTCTCCCTTTCATACATCTCATCTTCCCATTCACCTAAGGCTTTGAACTGTGTCGGTCTAGGTCTCGGTTCAAGTTTCATCATCTTTTCTCTCAAATTTCGAAGTACAGCTGTGCTAAACGAACCATTTTCTGGAAATGCCAATACTCCATCGCCTTGGGTATATTTCGCCCAATTTTCCAACTAAATACAGGTATGATAGCCATATTTCAACATCATATGAGATGCTGGCGTTTTCGGCGGAGGAAGTACTTCTCCTTCCCTAGTCACAACCTTCTTGTCTTTCTTGAAAAAGTTTTTAATCTTCGCAACCCATGACGGTTTCTCTCTACCATACTCATAATAAGCCATATTTCACTGTTCTTTTTCTCAAAACAAATACACGAAATTCTTCACCACTCTGTTCTTTCTACTGCTCGGCTATTCGGACCTATCCCAGCGCGTCTCACACCAACGCACCAATCCGAAAACTTTACGTCACTCTCACACTAACCAATACCAGCGCGTCTTCACACTAACGCACCAATCAGGAAGCTCTTAGCCCTTCCACAACTGGCCAATACCAGCGCGGTCTTTGTTGACGTCAGTTCTACTCCTGTCTCTACTGACCCCTCCTTTACAAAATTATCGGCAGTTTTCTTAACTTTTCTTTTCAACTAAAATGGATTAGTTACAACGTAAAACACATTACCATTGTCTGTTTCTCTAACCAAAGAGATAGTTTGATCTAATTCACAAGAATACTGTTTCGTTCGATAAGTGTAGCACTTCTCTCTACCTTACCCTTCTCTCAAGCAAGAGGTAAACCCGTTTCTCTGGGGATAAAACATATGTGGAGACTATACTGCTCCTGAGAATTAAGGCCAAAGTTTCACAAGAAAACCTGTTGCTATTTCACTTAAATACAATTCATGCGTGAAATGTCCCTAACATAACACAATCCTGTGTTATCACCAATTTGAAATCAGACAATGCACAATTCCGTGTGACTTCTCTTGCCACACGTGTCCACTTCCTACTTCCCGGAAGCTTCAAAATTCCGACTTACACATAACATAATACAAATTCGACAAAGTGTTAGACATGAAAAATCAATAAATCAGTAATCAATAATCACCAAACTAGTCTATAGAAACCATAACTCTGCTACCAAGAAATCTGATCCAGCGCGGCAAATATAAATTGCTCCTTAGGACACCAATCTAGATAAAACACTTACGCAACCTATTGTTATTTAAAACTTATGTCGGTGGGGCCCATGACACTGCATACATACATTCATTCAATCTCTGGATTACACGCTAAGGAGAATGTGCTGCTGGACGAACGGGATACCTTGTTAAATTTGACAGAATAATAATTTATACATTATATACATTAACTTTGGATCCTGTCGGTTCTAAACATCAAGGTACTCCGCTATTCGGTCGATGGACCAACTAGTAGAATAAGTTGATGGTGATTAAGACCACCTCAATCACAATTAAAACCTTTAACATTTATAAATCATAAATTTATTAAAGAACCACGGACTCATTTTAAAGTTAGAATATAATTTTATCTAAAATTTTTCAATCAAATAAGTGAAATTCTTTATTAAACAAACACATTTAAAATATTAATAAACATTTAAGAAAGGTTTTTAGGAAAAGTGAAAATTATGCATTACCCTCGGCCATGGGGCGATGACAAGAATGGTTCACCAAAGGAAGATAAACCGCAGATCACAGAATAGGACTCCCAAACTGACTGACTGACCCGCTAACCTCCTCGGACGCACCTCCCGGGCAGAATTCCCGCAACGATCTCGTTCCTTCCCCAGTCAAAGTTCAAAGTCCAAAATGACAGAGTCTTTTGCAGTATCAAGGTGGAAAAATGAAAAATAAAGAAGCGGCATGGCAACAACACCAACAGCAACCAACCCACGTAAGAGCAGGCTCTCTTATAACCTATTCTCTGGCTTACTACACATAAAAGTTGCAATCCTTAGGGGCAAGAATCACGCTAATTGGTCCATTGGAGGGTTGGTAATGGTCACCTCATCGCCCTCCTTGTTCAAACTGGTTTGGGGACAATAAAGCACTGGTGATGAAATTGCTCTACCCAGCAAGTTGGTCGTGTCCAGTCCACATCGTATGGCGAACTTTGCTGCATCTCTCCTGTCAGCAACAGCTTGGGAAAATATGGCTTGGGCCTCCTCCAAGACCATAGCCAGCACTTGTGCAACTGAACCCAGATGGTATGGGAATAATGTCCCAAAATGCATGCAGTGTTCACCGACCGCAGTGCAAAGTTGGCAAAAGAGATTTATTTTTTTGCCAAAGGTATACAGTCTCTTGGAATCCCTATCCGGGGGAGTAGTAGAGAATACACCGGGGTTGATCCTAGAGGTGGAGGCTTGGATCATCAAGCTCTCCGTGAGGTGTTGGATAAGGAAACAAGGGTCCCCAGGAGCGAGGTAATGGTGGCAAGCAACTGTCCTATGCACAGGAGCCCCTGTGTAGGGCTTGGACCAGCACCCAAGTAGGATGTCATTAAGGGCTTCATTAAAGGGAAGTAAATGTTCAGAAGGGGCGACTCCCAGATAAAGCACCTCCGTCAAGATGTTCATCTTCACTGCCACTGAGGGTAACTGAAGCTTCAAGACCTCAGCCACAATACACACCACCATAGTGAAAGAGGCCCCCTCCTCCATAGCCACGGTAGGAGGAGAGACCAAGCCAGTGTCCAGGAGGTGTCATACCCACTAGCCTTCACTAGTTCCCCGAACCAGTTGCCCTCATTATCATCTAGGGAATGCTGGTATCCATAAGGTTCCTCAGACCCCTACCACTCATCTCCCTCTCCAGGCCTGTCAAATTCAAAAGGCACTGGCTTCAATCCAGAGAGCATGGTCCTCGTCGGCATCAGGTGACGTCTGTCCAGCTCCAGTATTGGAGTTGGGAATGACGATGGGGATGGCATCGCCATGGCACTGGAGCGGGCGCTGAGGATGGTCTCTATTTTGCCAGCGGCTGCTCTCTGGATTCAAAAAGGGATCCATGGGGCCCAACAGGTGCAGAAGACTTCGATGGGTGCAGCCAAGTCAAAGACATATTCTGCATGACCGGGATCTTGAGCACTGCTGGGTCGTCCAACATCGGGTGGCGAGGAGCTTGAGGGATTGCTCCTTCAGGTGCATGGCGCGGCAGTCCTCACAGGTCTTGGAGTTGTGGTCCCCATCCAAGCACAATAAACACACCAAGTGTGGGTCTGTCACAGACATCTGCCTGTGACAGGCAGCACAAGGTTTGATACCAGTCGGTTTCTTAGGGGACAACCTGCCACACCAGAAGAGAAAGTCTCCCAAAAGTGTTGACAAAAGTCAAGAAAAAAGCCAGTCAAAAAACAACTGAAGGTAGCTCTAACCGGATCAGCGCTACCTGGCGCGTAAAGGAAAGAACTGATTTCAGTGCGCCAGGGTAGCGCCTATAAAGGGTGCCACGTGCATCATTTCCAGAGAGGATGACGCCCACCCACAGCTGTACAGCTCCACATGATGAAAAACCTACAGATCCAGTTTGACGGCTGGGGAATTTTCTAAGGTGAAGAATCTGCAGCTAGAAGTCTCTATCAGATACAGTTCTCCCCTAAGCGGTGGCTAGCTGGAGGATGTTGCAAAAGACTGAAATAGTGACAGCATAGTCAACGTCTGCTTGTTGGTGTGCTAAAACATCCACACAGCAATGATTAGTGAATGTGTGTGAGGTGAACCAAGTAGATGCTTTACATATGTCAGCTATGGAAATGTTACCAAGGAAAGCCATGGAGGCCCCCTTTTTGCAGGTAGAGTGGAGCCTGGGTGGGACGGGCAGTTGTTTCTTGGCTTTGACGCAGCAAGCCTAAATGCACTTGACCAGCCACCTGGCTATCCCCACTTTGGAAAGACCGTGGCCTTTGTGTGGTTTAGTGAAAGATACAAAGAATTCTTGTGGCTTGCAAAAGGGCTTTGACCTATCAATGTAGTACATTAGGGCTCTTTTGACATCTAGTGTGTGAAGAGCGCTCTCTGCTACAGAGTCTTGTGTGAGAAGAACACTGGGAGTTCAAGAGTTTGATTAAGGTGGAAGCAGGATACCACCTTAGGTAGAAACTCTGGATTAGTCCAAAGGACGACTCCATCATTTTGCACCTGAAAAAAAGGTTCCTGGGAGGGTGAGTGTGTGAAGCTCACTCACTCTCCCAAGAGAGGTTATGGCAAGTAGGAAGGCTACCTTGCAAGTGAGAAACTGGAGAGGGCACAAATGAAGGGGTTCAAAAGGAGGGCCCATAAGTCAAATTAGGATCATGTTGAGGTTCCAGAGTGTCTGGGGTCACCCTGGGTAGAAGAATCAGTTTTAAGTTCCGTCATAAAAGCTTTGATGACTGTGACATAGAACAGGGAAGAATGCTCCCTAATATGAAGGTAAGCTGAAAATGCAGTCAAGTGGAGACAGATAGATTTGTAGGCAAGGCCTGTTGTTTGGAGATGAAACATGTAACACACTATGTCTTGGACCGCTGGTTTCTATGCATCAGTGTGTTTGGGAAGACAGTAATGGACAAATCTTTTTACGTTTGGCCGCATAGCAGGCGTGTGTTGTTGGTCTGCGGCCCTCTTTAATCATAGGCATACACTCTGGAGGCAGATTGTGGTAGCCAAACCATAGACTTCAGAAGCCAAATCACAAGATTAACTACCTGAGGTTCAGGTTCCTGATGATGCCCTAGTTCTGGGTTAGCAGGTCTGGCCAGTTGGATAGGTGTTCGTGGGGAACTAGGGACAGGTCGAAAAAGGTGGTGAACCATGCTTTTCTGGCCCACATGAGAGCCATCAGGATGAGCGTGAGGGAAGTTTGCCGAAGCTTACGACCCACAAAAGGAAGGAATGGGAGAGGAGGAAAAGCATAGGCGAATATCCCTGACCAGTTCATCCTTAATGCTTTGCCCATGGACTGTGGCTGTGGGAACCTGGAGGCAAAGCTTGGGCATTTTATGTTTTGTGCGGTGACAAAGAGGTCTACGTCAGGGGATTCTCAATGACGGAAGTACAGTCGTAGGACTTGCAGGTGGAGTTCCCACTCTTGGACTAGCTGTTGCGTCCAGATCAGCAGGTCTGCAAAGTTGTTTACTCCCGGCAGGAACTTCACCATTACGTGAAACTTGTGGAGGAGTGCCCACTGTGAAATACCCTGTGCTAACGTTGACAGCTGTTGTGAGTGTGTGCTGCCTTTCTTCTGGAGATACAGCATGGCAGCCATATTGTCTGTTCTGATGAGGGTTACTTTGTGTTGCAGCTGGCAGAAGAAAGCTTTGAGAGCCAACTGGAGTGCCAGTATTCAATTCAATTCAATTTTAATTTTATTTTGTTATGGAACTCCTACGGAGGTCCACAAAACACATAATCAGATAAAAAAATAAAATTAAAAAAAGACAAACTTTATGTACAATACAAAATTCTTCCTTATACATTACTATGGAAGTTCTTAAATCAAACATACTGAAGGGAGTACAAATAGTACTAAAATACATGATACAGACAAATAACCAACCAGCAGATTTCATCTATCAAAAAATGTGCAAATAGTGCTATAAATACAATGGATAATGAAAGAAATTCCTAATAAATAGGCAAAAATATTTTAAAAAATTTATATATCTTAAAACAAACCATTTCATTCGGAGGTGACAGGACCAAAGATCGTGCCTCCTGGGCCGAGTAGATATTGTATTTAATAAAAACTGGCTTTAAAAACAACCGCCTAGCACTTTTCAGCCTTGGGCATACAAAAAGCACATGATTAAGATCTTGGATTTGCAACTGACATAATTCACAAATTCTCTTCTCTCTAGGTATTTTATCCCAGATACCAGTATGTTACATTCTAGGTTTCTTATTATGTGCATGTTCACTTTAAATGCTTATGTCATTTGGTCGCATGCTCCGGCATGCGGCATGTTATTCCTTCAATAATGTTCCATTGTTCTAAGGGTTTGAAAATGCTGTATTCTACGGTTGGGCGGAGGTTACACCTGGAGCCCACATGTATATGACCATCTTTTACCGTGCTGCAATAAATGGCATTTATTCATGAAATTGGATCTGCATCACCATAATATTGGCGACGAGGGAAAACCACTCTTTTCAGCAGCACGGGCACGGAGTGGTAATTGCGAACCCACCAGAAATAAAAGCAATTTAAACGGATTTAAAAGAAGCGTTCCGTTTCTCCTTGGATTGAAGTCTACTTTCAAATTCAACTTCATTGGAACGGTATGTCGTTTTGTTATTTGTCTCATATTAGACATTTTTGTTGACGTTAATATATTATGTGTAATGATGGCACCAGCGGCAGAATTCATGGTTAAACAAGTTGTGCTTTGATTGCACCTGCGGCGGATGCGGAGAGTTTTGCATTCTCCAACGTGTCGATGTTCCTGGTCTATAAGACCTTTCTTTTGGCTGGTCTGTCATTTTTTGACCGAAGTTTGCGTTTGGGAATCGGCGGCTTTTCTTCAACTGCGCGCACACTATTTTAAAAGTAAATACCTTCATAATCTTCTGGAGCGTGACGAGCAGTATCGGCGGAGTTCCAAATTGCCGGTCTCTCTTATGACGCTCATTTCTCGGAGGTACGGTACAAGCATGTCACGTACGTAAGCTACGTCACGATGTAAAACGTTACGCTACATGGCAGCCATTTTGAAAACTTTTGTCTCCATAGTTACTTGTGGAAAAGTTTACCTCCGGTGATTGATGTCATTGATTCTTTTTCTGCTGAAGCTTGTAAGTAAGTCTATTTCTGCCACGGAGTTTAATTTTACTTCAACAGAATTACTTCACGTACACCATCATTTACGATGAACTTTCATATTTGACTTCATATTTTATTTTGTTTGGAGATGCTGAATGGAACTATTACTTTATTATTAAGCGCACGCATGACTGTCTTTTGGTAAACCCACCCAGCATATTTCAAAATCAGATGAAGCAACAACTCAATGTTTAATGATTATCTGCTTTATTTATTAAGCTACAGTACATTGAAAGTAAATTTATTAACGCAGTATTGGATTACACATCTGCCAACATCCTCACTACCGCTCGATCTAAACAAGTTAATATTTATTTTTGTCTCATTTTATTTATTTATCGTATTTAGGAACACATTATTGCTATTTTATATACAACATGCAATTTGACCCACCTTCAAAATTTTTACAAGTTAAAGGTGATCCACCCATGCCATGGTCCAGGTGGAAAGAGGAATTCTTAACATATATGAAAGCTATAGATGGGGAAAGAATGGGTTCTGAAAGAAAAAAAGCATATTTTTACATTGTCTTGGCTCGGAAGGTCAGGTTGTTTTTAGATCTTTACCACAGATTTTGACACAAAATGAAGGGGAAGGTGATTCCATGAATGTATATACTGAAGCTCTAGCCAGAATGGAGAAGAGATTTAAACCCACAATTAATATAGCGTTGAATCGTTTCAAATTTTACACTAGAAAACAAAAAGATGATGAATCATTTGATGACTTCTTAACAGCATTGAGGTCTTTGAGTATTCATTGTAATTTCGGTACCATGACTGACGAGATGATACGTGACCAGATAATAGTTCATGTTAAATGCAAGAAGATTCAAGATAAATTATGGGTCATGGGTGATCCCAACCTAAATGAAACCATAGCTACAGCCAAAGCCCAAGAACAATCTGATTTGTGGATGAAGACTGTCAGACAAAATACAGAAAAAAACCCACAGGTGAAGAAATCTGTGCTATTGGACACAAAATTGAACCTAAACAAGAGACTACTCAATCTATAGGAAGATATAATGTTAATAAGTTTAAACATAATCCTATTCAAAGAGGAAATGAAGGGCTTAATAACTATGGTGTATGTTACAGATGTGGTAACAAATCTCACTATGCTTCTTTTCCAGGTTGCCCAGCTTTAAAAAGAGAGTGTAAAATTTGTAATAGGGTAGGTCATTTCAGCAACATGTGTAGGGATAGACGACCACAATTCCAGAGGCGTGGAGCTGTATCTTCCTTATCAGAAGATAACATAAACACGATTAGAGAAGCTACACCCAGCATTGACAAAGGTTTTGTGGTGTCTATTTTAGATAACTACACACAGGTACGAATGAGATCACCCAAATGCACCTTTCAAGTTTGTGGTATCGATTTGTTACTTATGATCGATTCGGGGTCACCATGGACTATTATTTCTCATCAATACTATATTGACACGTTAGCGAATTCATTCTCACTTAACCGTTTGCAACAATCAGATATTGTGGCTGAAAGTTTTGTGGTACAAAAATTGATATTATGGGTTTTTTTCAGGTAGAATTACATTTTAAACATAGAAAGGCTGAGATAAAACTTTACATTTCCCAGAAAGGTATAAATGTTCTAGGATGGTATGATCAGTGGAAATTGGGAATCATTCTGAATTCTCGCTCCAAGGAACCTGTATCATTATGTGATGACTGTTTAATGGACACGGTTCCTGTGATTGAAGACAGTTTGTCACAAACCAGCAAAGAAAGTACACTTATTAAAAATTTTGGAAAGGTATTTTGTGACAAATTAGGCAAACTCAAAAATTTTACACACAAAATTGTGTTAAAAAAAATTACACACCCGTTGTACAAAAATTGAGAGGTGTTCCCATTAACATCAGAGAAGAACTTAAATTAATGTTAGATGACCTATCAAAGGAAGGTATTATTGAACCCATAGAGTCGTCAGAATGGGTGTCTCCGATAGTTTTGGTACGCAAGCCTGATCAAAAATTGAGAGTATGTGTTGACTTGAGGGCGTTAAATTCCAACATAATTATAGACTGTCATCCCTTGCCGAACATAAATGAGTTGGTTTCTCTTTTAGATGGTGCACAAGTATTTTCCACACTTGATCTCAGATCAGCTTACCACCAAATAGAACTCACTGAAGATTCTAAAAAGTACACAGCTTTTATTACCCCGCAAGGTTTGTTTCAATACACTCGCATGCCATTTGGACTGGCATCAGCCGCATCCGTTTTTCAAAGAGTCATGTTCCACATTTTCAGAGATATAGATAATTACGTTAAGTGCTTTCAGGATGATATTTTGATTTTTTCAAAGGACATGGATGAACATGAAAGACATTTACAAGAAGTTTGTAAGAGGTTGGAACAAAATGGTTTGACCCTTAAAGCACACAAGTGCAAATTATTTAAAAATCAGTTGAATATTTAGGTCATACTCTATCGGGGAATGGTGTTATTCCAAAGAAATCCAATGTAGAAGCTATTATCAAAGCTCCCTCACCAAATAACAGAGATCAACTTCTTTCGTTTGCTGGTATGTGTGAGTACTACAGCAAGTTCGTTGAGGGTTTTGCCACAAAAATGGAACCTTTACGAAAACTTTTGAGACAAGGTGTCAAATATGAGTGGACTGATGTACAACAAGGTTCGTTTGAAGCCATAAAGAATGACATAATCAATGCCCCCACTCTCAAACCTTTCCGCATCAACAAAGAATGTATTATTACTGTAGATGCCAGCCTGTACGGTTTAGGAGGTGTTCTCTCACAGAAAGAGGGAAAGGAAGAGTGGAATGTGGCTTTTGCTTCCAGAACGCTAAATGAGTGTGAACGTAGGTATGCGGTAATAGAAAGGGAACTTCTAGCCTGTGTTTGGGCTATAGAACACTATAGATTGTATGTGTGGGGTACAAAATTTACGCTTAGAACAGACCATAAGCCACTTGTCAACATCTTGTCGGCTGGAGGTGGTTGGAATTCCACAGCCAGAATTGCCAGATTGACTTCTAAATTACAGGAATATAATTTTAATACAGTATATGTTCCTGGAAAAAAAATGTCACAGCTGATTTCCTATCACGCTTACCGTGTGATCAATACAAAGTCAATGTTGTTAATGAGCATGAGTTTGTGCTGACCATTGAAGACATACTTCAAGATAGATTTCAAGATATAACTGAAGAATTTTGGCATGAATGTGAACAAAAAGATGATAAATGGTGTGAGTTAAAAGAGTGCATCACACATGGTTGGCCAAAAAAGAATGTGTTAAGGTCTGAGCTTTTACCCTTCTTCAATGTTTCGGAAGAGTTGGAATTAGAAAGTGAGTTCATTTTTAAGTCAGGGAAATGCATTCCTCCAGAAGGTATGTATGAGGTCATATTACAAATTGCACACAAAACCCATCCAGGTATTTCTTCAATGAAACGTTTAGTCAGAAGCTATTTTTGGTGGCCCGGTATTGATAAATTTATTGATAGGGTAGTTAGGGAATGTTCTGATTGTGTTTCAAGTGAAAGAATGCTAAAGACACATATTCCACCGTTAAAAGTTGTCAAATGGCCCACTGAACCATGGCAAAAAATCGCGTTTGATATTTCAGGTCCATTCCACATGTTGCCAGAGTCTTCACGTTATGCTTTAGTAGTTATCGATTATCACTCAAAGTGGCCTGAAGTAAAATTTGTTCCTAAGGCTACCACATGTGCAGTTATCAATTTTTTAAAAGAAATTTTCACTCGAGAAGGTTGTCCATCTGTTTTGATTACTGATAATGGTGTTCAATTAACTTCTTCTGAGATGGCAGAATTTCTCAAAGAGTGTAATATCATTCACAGGTTCACTTCACTTTATGAACCACATGAAAATGGTCAGGTGGAGCGTTTTAACCGTGCACTCAAAAGTTTTGTTGTTGATTCTTTTAAATTAGGATCTAATTGGGTGAGTGCTCTGAGAGAACGTTTATGGATATACCGCATCACACCTCACACTACCACCGAGGTGAGCCCATTTAAACTTTTCAAAGGCAGGAATCCTGCATCCAAAGTTTTGCCGTGGTGGTTAAGAGAGAAATCACTTAATTTTAGTTTTGGAAAAGAGTGTGTAAGTGATGTTGCCAAACGAGTGGAAATTAAACAATTAAAAACCAAGAGTTGGTATGATAACAAATGGAGGACAAAGTCACATTCTTTCCAAATAGGAGATTGGGTAAAAATTCTCAAACCTGGTTTTGTTAACAAAGGTGCTAATAAGTTTGGAAAAGCCATACAGTTAAAAAAAATATTCACTAATAGTGTAATGACACAAGATGGCAAAATTTGGAATGTTAAAAGGTTGGCTAAGTGTCCTAGTTTTGATTCTTCATTTAAAGGCAATTTTGATACAAATGTCAATCTTGACAATAATGATTCTGTTGCTCGCAGGGTCAAAAATTCAAGACGTATTATACAAGTTCCAAAAAGATATAATGATTTCATGTAGATGTTTTCATCCTCTTTGTCATGGTTCTCTTTTGTTAATAAGGGAGATATGTTACATTCTAGGTTTCTTATTATGTGCATGTTCACTTTAAATGCTTATGTCATTTGGTCGCATGCTCCGGCATGCGGCATGTTATTCCTTCAATAATGTTCCATTGTTCTAAGGGTTTGAAAATGCTGTATTCTACGGTTGGGCGGAGGTTACACCTGGAGCCCACATGTATATGACCATCTTTTACCGTGCTGCAATAAATGGCATTTATTCATGAAATTGGATCTGCATCACCTTAATACAGTAACATCTCTTAGCGGCAGCAAGTTAAATCTAAGTAGGAGTATCAGCCTTCTGATCCCGTGGGGGATGTTCCAAGTTAGATAAGGCTGTGGTTTATTCCCCAAAGCACTCCCTATGACCGCCTTGTTACTGGACCTGGACTGGCTAATGGTCACGTCTCTCGCCAAACTAATAGGAGATCTGAACTTCTTTAGGAGTTGTTTCAATACAGATTTGGACATAGGAGAAGCAGAATTCAAACTAAGGCCAAATGTATCATTTGCACGTACAAAGGACCTAAAAAACGTTGATTGTTCTTTTTGCATGTCAAAAATTTCTATTCTCAGGGCAGCCCTAAGTGTGCCCTCCTCCCCCAAAAGGAGGGAGTTACCCCACCTAAGAACTGCAGCCAAAGATAAGGTAAAGGATGAAACTAATCCAAATTCGAGGCGCAGTACGTGTGGGGCTGCCAGGGTGTTTAAATTACAAATTTGCAGCAGGATTCGCCCTTCCGCCTTATCGAAAGAAAGCCAATAATTCATGTCCAACACCTCGGAAGCATATATTAACGAGGGAGGAATTTTGACCTTAAAAACAGATAAAACATGGCCAAAGTGACGTCTCCCGCAAGTTTTATAAAATCTGTTTAGTGCACTTGCCTGGGAGACAGCTTTACTAACACAATGTTTAATATGATCCGAATCTCTGCCAGTTTTGGAAAAACCTTCCCCAAATATAAGTACGAGTCAACCAGTTCCAATTTTTCATAACCAAGCATCCATCTTAAACTACTCCTTATTCTAAGCCCCTTCTTACGAAGTACCAAAATCTTGCTTTTTGCGATATTGATCTTCAAGAAGTGATCCTCTGCATATTTACTTAAGGCATCTAGCCGGCGTTGCAGACCGATAGGCGTTAGATCAAATATTGCAACATCGTCTGCATATAAAAGAGAACCAACCGACATTGTACCAATTTTTGGGGCATCCCCCCTTACCGTGATCAGAGTACCGGGGAGATCAACAATATACAGGGAAAATAAAAGTGGTGCCAATAGGCAACCCTGTTTGAGCCCATTGTGCGTTCTAATTTTACATGATAGCCCCTGCGAACCTCCCATCAGAACCCGGCACCACGTGTCTGTATGCAATTCCATAATCAGACCCAAAAGATGATATGGTATGCCAAGAAGAACAAGTTTTCTCCACAGCGTTTGGCGGTCCACTTTGTCAAACGCCGTGGAAAAATCAATAAAAGCTGTATATAATGGCATTCCTCGGACAAAAACATATTTCTCTATAATTGTCTGAACAACCGCTATATTATCCAAAGTGCCATGGTTCTTTCTAAAACCAGCTTGTTCCGGGGGAAGGATATTCTGATCATAAACCCATTGTTGAAGATGGCTTAATATGCTTTTTGCAAATAATTTGCCTGAGGCATCCAAAAGGGCAATCTGTCTAAAACTAGTCGGTACCGTTTTCGGTCCTTTTTATACAGGGGGACTATAATGCTCCCCTTCCAAGAGGGGGGATTGTATTCATAAAAAAGCAATGTTTAAAAAGTGGCTCTAAAAAATCACCCCACACTTCTGGTTCCTTTTTAATTAGTGCAATCGGGATTCCATCCGGCCCTTGTGCGCCGGATGTTCTTGCATTCTTTATATAACCTACCACATCCTTTCCTGACGGGGGCCAAATTCAGTAAATTCAATAGACGCGGGTTTAACCCAATCTATCATCTCAGATGAAACTGGGCTGTTATTTCCATATAAGAGGGAGATATATTCCACCCAGTCCTTTTCTGGAATTGGTATGGGTAGAGCCCTCTGCCTTGAATCGCAGTATTCCGCGATCAAGCGCCAATACTTTCTTGTGTCTTTGGCCCTTGCGGCTTCCCTCAGCCCAATCCACTTGTCATCAAGCTCCCTTCTTTTTTCACAAAGCATAATACGTCTTTTCATTTGCTTAAGGCGATCGATTTCCCGCTGCCGGTCAGTGAGAAAAAGTATATGCTGTTTTCGGACAAGATGATTAATTGCTTGTTTTAAGGAAATCATATGAGACGTTTCCTGTTTACACAGGCGAGGTACTGAAGATATAGAACTTAATTTACAAATCTTCTCCATTTGGGCCTCAAAGAAGGGTATAATGTTAGAGTGAGTTAAACCCTGCTGTTCTACTTGGGCCATCTTCATAATTGAGCCTACTTCAAGGATGTTTTTTTGCGTCCAGAAAGACCGGCCGTTTGCTTTATTAAAAGAGGCCCTGCCCTGACCAGTATTCCCCACATCCAGTGTAGGTAAATCAAAAACCACTGTCATGCCTACAATACTATGATCACTCCATATCGACGGGCAGACAAAAAAGTTATCACAAGCCCCAAACATTTGGTAGGACACAATCGCATAGTCTAAAAGGCTCTGAATGTGTTGTGAGTGAAAGGTAAAATGTGCAGTTTTGTCGGCAGGCACTCTCCCATTTAAAATAACAAGATCTAAGCTTCTAATACAATCAAGCAGAACAAACCCCCGCTTATCTGTTTTTACTTTGTTTGGTAATGAAATTTCGGGGATGTGTCAAATTTCCTCTTTGTCTGTATTTGCATAAATCCCCGATGCAGAGTTCGAGATTTTGGCATTTAAATCCCCCACTAAAATCACTAGGGGCATTCTTCCTTGATAACTATATCATGAATAAAAGAAAAAAATACACGCAAAAAGTGATCGGAATTTTTCCCAGGGGGATGTACATGTTCGCCACGAGGAAAAAGGTGGACCTGCCTGATTCTCCCAGACATGCCAACTTCACACATATACATAAGTTTGAGGGGTGGAGAAAAACCTTCTGGTTCCAATTAATAGAATTTTTAAGTAAAATCGAGACCCCCACTGGCATGACCCCTATCCGAACGCCTAGCATGGCAAGAGTAAACAAAATATCCATCACATTCAAAATCTTTGCAAGACCACGTTTCCTGTAGGCATATAATGAAAGGGTTCAGAATTTTCAAAGAATTCAATTTTGTTTCATTGGAACCCAAACCGGCCATATTCCAAGACAAGAGTAGCCCACCTAGATTACCTCGACGAATCCCTCCTTTCTGCTACTGACTGAGTATTATTCAGGGCTCTTGCAACCCAACTCCATTGGGCAGATTCATCTTCTATGTCTAAGGCCTGAGGAACAACTAGCACATTGGGCACGACATTTATTGAGCGCCCCCTCCTGTCCACGGAAACCACTATATCTTTAGAATTGCCCACAGGATACTCAGTATCGGGGCCCAATGCGTTC
Organism: Calotriton arnoldi; assembly: GCA_963921515.1. NCBI lineage: Eukaryota > Metazoa > Chordata > Amphibia > Caudata > Salamandridae > Calotriton > Calotriton arnoldi. The sequence goes on along the minus strand of CAWUFW010000974.1, from coordinate 2,296,938 downwards.
AGCACCACTGATTTAATAGTCCTAGAAACATTCAAATAATGGGTTTTTGGGCCCACATTTTGGTATTCCTCATATTCATTAACAGATGTTATGTCGAGCCCTCGTTTTAAAAAATGTTCACAATTTTTCAAGACCAAATTGGCCACTATCAGAGAACAAAAAGTGACCCTAGAATATGGGACAGTATCATGTACATTAATCATCACATTTAAAATATCCTTGCTTGCTATCAACTTTAATGCGTCTAGTTCCGAAAATAAACTGAGAATATAACCTCTGTTTACTGGTGTAGATTCATTATCAAATAGCCAGGTAAAATCCACCATGGGAGATAAGCCGGTCTGTGCCCCACTGGTGTCCTTTGGGGCATCTCTCCAGGGAATCCATAAAGGAACCCTATTCGTGAATCTGGCAACTTGTGTCCCACCGTGGTGTTGGGTTTTCGAATATGATGCCATATTAAGAATTGGGGCCTCAGTATTTCTATCAGATGGGAATGATGTCCCTATATGGGTTCTATTCAGCCCCGACTGCGGGCTAACTAGAGCTTGGAGCCCTCCCTCTGTGTTTCCTCCCAACCTGGGATCAATAGAATCTATGACCCCAGTCCCTGTCTGCAGTGGGGGACCCCATAACCCATTTGTATTTCCCTCCCGGTGGAACCACAAACTCATTGTAGGAAGGATAGATTACTTGGAGGGACTGTGACAACTGAGTTGGAAGAGGTACTCCCAATCCAGAGTCTCCCAGACTCCCAGTGAATGTCGTGGAGGCTCTGATGGGTTCTCTCAAATTACCATCTGCTAGTGATGTTTCAGGGCCTCCCTTCTCCTTTATTAAGTGGGTATCACTCTGGTTTTCCAGAATTCGAGAAAAGTGCAATTTAGACGCTTTCCGTCTAGAGAGTCGCCTCATTTTTTTATGTTTCTTTTTCATATTTTCCCCCTTGTGTTTTATTACTACGCTATCCCTCTTACCTACTTTCTGTCCCCTCTTCCCTAACAGAGTAGGGAGTACACCCGGGAGGTGGTTGGAGAGATTTGCACCTCCCCTCCCCTCCACCCTCCCTACCTGCTTAGTTTGCCTAGCATGGCCCCTGATTTTCCCGATTTCTCCCGCGCCCCCCCTTCTACCCTTCATAAACAGAGGGAAGATTTTCAAGTTGGGCTTCTCTGAGGGGGGACTCAATTCGGACTCCTCGAATAATATATTTAAACATAACTCTTCCTTTTCGAGATTACATACAGGAGCCATAGGGGGCACTAGGAAAAGGGGGGTTCCTGCCTGTACAGAGGCGTCTCTCACCTCAACCGATGGGGGAAGTCGTACAGGCCTATCACTCGGCCATTCTCCCATCTGAGTGGGAATCATGGGGAGGGGTTTAGTGGAGATCGACTTATTTATCTTATGCACTTCAAATAACATTACGGAAATCATTTCCAGTATGTGATCAGAACTCAGTACCGACTTTTCTAATAAGGACAATATGGAGTTTAAATTTTTTCGATACAAACAAGATATTCTGAGGGCACACCCTCTCTCTCATTTCCCCATTTCTGTTGAGAATCAGGCAAGAATACATCATGTATAGACTCCATAGAGGTACCAATCAGGTGACTTGTACTACAGTATAGGAGAGGCAAAGAGAGACGCCTAGGAGAAGAGCTTACAATTGGAGTGTTTTCTCCCCTGTGACCATTCATTAACTGATTGTCCTTATACCTACAGTCAAAATGCTCACCCCAGCCCCTTTTTTGAGCTTCAATGTCAATGTCCGGGAGTGTAAAATCTTCCCTTGCGGCAACTCTTCACATAGATTTGCCATCTCCGCCATCTGCCATAGGAGCACCAAGCCGAGCGTCCGATTCACTGACCCTGCATGATCCCTTATGGAGGTCCGCTTGGGCTAGAGAAACAACCGGGTTAATCTCGATCATGCTATCATTCCGTGACTGCTTTGTCCTGTTTAATGAAATGGCTGACTGACTCTGTTGACTAGCAAGAAGGTTAGAGTCCAGAGGAGCACCGGGGGTACGACAAACGGTTGCTCGCTGGAACCATCCTCCACTCTTTCGGTAATCTGATCCAGAGATCGAGGCCCTTCGTTAGACCGCACCTGACACCCTGCATGGCTCCCTTGGAGTATCAGCGAGTCCACGAGAGGCAATGAAGAGGAGGTTGAAGAAATTGAAGGCTTTACAGGATGAAAATTAAAAGTCTGGCCTTCTTGGACTACAGCTGCCACCTCAGGGTGAATCTGGGGCAATTTACGGAAAAAGCCAGTTATAACAGGGTGGGATTTATAGCAGAGATGCTGTAATTGCCTAGTGCCACTAAACGATCTTTTCAGTTTGAGACTTGGCGAGGAGGAGAGCACACGCCCTGAGCGCAACTTCCTAGAAGTCATCACGCTCTGGGTTTCAAGTTTGCCTGGATTTCCGTAATTTTAGGAGGCCAGGTGAATCAGGCTAACCAAAATCAAGCAGAGATTCCGTGAACTGAACGTCCTGCTACTTAGTCGTCAATTATAAACTAAACAAAAATTGGCAGCCTCTGCTCACCGCGAGTTCATTTCGAGGCGATCAAGATAAACAAACAGTCACAGCCGAGATACTCTACGTAAACCTGAGAGGCAGGCAGCTACTAAGTTCAGCGTTTCAATGAAAAAGAAAAAAAAAAAGAAGCAGCTGATCCGAAAGCCGTAGAAACGATACAATGTAGCGAGACAGACTTTTCTCGCACATCCGTGCGTCCACCCCGCTGGAAAAGGGGAATCCGGTCTTGGCGTGTGAAATCCGCTGTGCTTAACGAGTCCACAAGAGTCCACACGAGGCAGGCAGCCTCTCTCGGTAGCGCGTGAGCGCGCTTTCACAAGACTCGATATCAAAGCCTTGTTACTGGGGGATGAATCGGGACCACAGCGCAGAAGGGACGAGACTCAGGCAGGCATGTCAGGATGCTCCTCACGAGTCTCTTGGTGATTTCCTCAAACGCCGCGCTGCTACAAACAGGGAGAAACAGGAAGTTGGTACTCCTTGCCGCTATCCTCCTGCTCCAATGCCGTGGCGGGCCCTCTTCGTTCAGCCCGCTCCCCAGCCTCCCAACAGCTGCTCAAAACTCGAGCCGAGCCAAGCCGATGGGCTGAGGAGCCAGTAGGCAGGCAGGAAGCCACAACCAAAGCCTCAGCAGAATCCAGAGGCTGTTTAAAAGCAGGTAGAGCAGGGGCAAGAGGGCAGTGGACTGGGCAAATAGCCGGCAGCGTTCTCGGCAGCGTTCTTCGGCGTTTCGGCGCTCCCGCTGCTCCCGCTCACCACTGCTGCTGCTACAGCTCTCGGCGAACAAGAAACTCCGGACAGCCAGTAGCTCTAGGTAGTTGATGAGGAAACCCAGTTGGTGGAGTGCCCACAATCACTGAATGGTCAAGTCCTCTAGATGCGCCCCCCCACCCCCAACCTGTGAGGGAATCGTCCGTCGTGATGGTCACTTGCGGAACTGGTTCCAGAAAGGGATGGCTGTTCCACTACTTCAATGAGCGATGGGTGTTGGCCCAAATCAACACTAGATCTTCCCAGTGACCCTCCACTTGGGACCATTGTGCGGCTAGGCACTCTTGTAGCGGATGCATTTGTACTCTCGCATGAGGAACTACAGCAATGCAGGAGGTCATCATGCCGAGGAGGTGCATAACATCCTGACCGTTAAGTGGGGATCTGGCTGAAAAAGAGGCAGAAACAACTAGAAAGCTTGAACCCACACTTGGCTAGGGTACACTTTCCCTGTTACTGAGTTGGGAACTGCTTCTAGGAAAGGCTGAATCTGAAGAGGCTGAAGGTGGGACTTGAAAATGTTGATGGTGAACTCCAGATTGAGCAAAAGGTATAAGTATGTTTAGGTAAGGGCCAAGCACTGTTGTCTGTGCTCTTGAACAGCCAGTCCTGCAAATAAGGGAACACATGGATGCTCCCCCTCGCGAGATGGGCGGCTACCATGTCAAGACATTTTGTGAACACCCTGGGGGGGGGGGTGGTGACCGTGAAGGGCAGCACTTTAAATTGAAAATGCTGGCCACTTACCATGAACCACAAGTACTGGTGGTGTGCACAGTGGATTGGGATGTGGATTCTTTAGGTCGAGTGTGGTCTCCTTGCTGCAGTAGAGGTATGACGTCCTGGAGTATGACCATGTGGAAGTGCTCTGACAGGATGTATTCGCTGAGGGGTCTGAGTTTGAGTATAGGCCTGAGTGTCCCATCCTTCTTGGGGTTAAGGAAGTATAGGGAGTACACCCCTTTGCTGTGCTTGTGTGGTTGCCCCCTTGCGAATTAGTGCCTCTATTTTTGCTTGAAAGAGACACTGGTGTTCTGGGGAGAGGGTGTGTGTGTGTGTGTGGGGAGGGATGTTTGGTGGGGTTGCAGTGGGTTCTAAGCAGTTTCCCTGTCAGATGAAGGAGAGAGGCCACTGCTTAGAGGTGATTTTTTTCCCACCGTGTAAGAAACCTTTGTAGTCTTACCTCGACAGGTGTAGTGTGATCTGGGGAAGGGAAAACTAGTCACTATGTGGCAGGGGTGGCTCCCTTAGCCACACTCCCTCTGTCTCTGGATTTGTTACCCCATCAGCATACCCTGGAATAGCACTTTGTAGGTGTTGTTGCTGCTGCCTCAGGAAGGAGATAAATGTTTTTGGGGAGGTAGTCTTCTATCCCCCCCTGACCTGGGACTTATGTAAGGAACCCCGGGGAGAAGGCGTTTAGAGGGCCCTCATCGCCTCAGCCATATCCGTGTATTTTTGATTTGTCTTCAGCATCTAACCAACCTGCAAACGAAGAGTGGCTCCCCATCAAAGGGCAGGTTGAGGAGATGCTGTTGCACCTTTAGCTTAAAGCCAGGAATGCTCAGCCAAACATGGCACTTAATGAGGTCACTGGAATTAATGCCCCCACGCTGCAGTATCATCTGCATTTAGGGCATACCGAATAGTGGTGCTAGAGGCGACCTTACCTTCAGAAACAAGCTCATGGCCCTGTTCCTTATATTGATGTGGAGATGCTGGAGAAGCTTCTCCATCTTGTCCCAGTGGACTCGTCATATCTTGGGCGCAGTCCAATGGAGTTGGTGATTATCCAGTGAGTTGCCGATTGGACTGCGCCAATTCTTTCCGCTCTCCTTATCTGGTGGAGGTGCATCACCAGTGCCCTAGGCATTAAAAAGTTTAAGCGCCGTATGGACCACTTAAGAGTCCGGTGTGAGTTGGCCCCGGAGTCGGGGGGGGGGGTGTTTGGATCGGCAGGTGACTACCCTAGCCTTCACAGGCTCTTCGAAGGTCTCCGATGCGGTTTTAAGAATGCCTTTCAGCATGGTGAGGAACTGTACCGAAAGCCGAGTTGGGGACAGCATTTCGACAAGGAAAGCCTCATCTTCCTGGATGTTATGAAGCACCACGTTATGAAACATGGCAGCCGTGTGAATAACCGCATGATAGGAGGTAGTACTGTCAGGAGTGGATGGTTTGACGAGATAGAGCTCTAGGTCTGTATCCCTAGGTGGGGCAAAGTCATAGTCCATAGGCACCGGATCAAAAGTGGCCTCATAGGTGTCTAGTGGGTATGAGGGGCTCTCCCCCAAATTACGAATGTGGGAAACTGTCTGGTGAATGAGGCAGAGGGGTCCCTGTGGTGGAAGTGGGGAGAGGAGGGGGAGAGGAAGGTGGAGGAGGAGGACGGGGCAGAGGTGGTGGAGTGCTAGTGCCCCTATCCTGGGGCTTTCTGACCTCGGGTGGAGGCGAAAGCTTCTGAACACGCTCCCCCTCAAATGTAAGTTTCCTCTTGTGAGGGACATTGTCCTGGACCTTTAGTGACAATCCTGCCAGTCTGCGGATGAATGAAGATCCACTTCTGCCAGGCATCGCACTCCTGTTGGAGGCGTTGCAGGATATGCTGCTCTGGTTCCTCAGATACAGTGGAGGAAGGAATTTTGTGATTTGCCGCTAAGGAATCTTTGGACCGCTGACGCCGAAGGAGCTTTCAGCGCCGATGGGAGATTTCAGAGCTGAAGACTGCTTCAATGGCGCTTTCAGTGCCAGCGCTGAAGGTGTCTTTGGCCCCGGAGGCTGGGTCTTGTGCAGTTGTTTCGGTGTTGGTAGTTGGCTCGGAGTCAAATCTGAGGCCTTATGTCGGTGTTAACCAAGGCCTTCAGGCAGTGGCGGTCCGGAAGCCTGATGCTGGGCTTTGAGACTCGATGCCCGATCCCCTCGGGCAGTACTCGGCCTGTGTTCAGTGTCAAGGAGATGGTGGAGGGAGTGATGTCGTACTCACGGTCAATGTCTTCCTGCGTGGTTGCGCCTCCTGGGTCTGCAGCTCCTCCTTCTCGGACTCCGAGTGAGAGCTCTGTTCGGGGCTAAACTGCAGCGTCTGTTCACCCGAGGGCCCCCCAGCTCTGGTTCCCCCCTTGACTTTACGGTCCCCGAAGAGGTCAGGGGTGTTGTCTTCCTGCCGATGCTCCATGGTGCATCGAGCAAGGTGTTGATCTCATTAGTACTGCAGGGTCTTTTTGGAGCAGAAAGTGAGGCAGGCAGCGCAGGAGGCTACGTCATGCTCCAGAGACTGACAGAGGTTGCAGACTTGATGGAGGTCTGTTCAGAGGTACTTAGCACAAAGTGTGGACAGGACTGGAATGAAGTACTTTCCTTTACAGAGTCTGCATTCTTGAAGAGGAAGATAGAGTTGAAGGCCCCAGAAGGGCCACAGGCCACAAGAGGAGCATAAAAAAGAACCCAGTCAACAAGCCGGACAAAGTTTGCGGCACGGAACCAACATCGATGATTGTTTTCACCAACGAGAGTGGAAGAACCGAACGTCCACCGACAAACACCACGAGGCCTCAAGCCAGAGCTCAGAGGATATACGTACAAACCCAAAAGTGGCACAAAACAATCAATCTAACATGGAGCTAATGCCCATGTGCAGTACCAGTCATAGGAGGAGTCACTATACTTCATGACTCTAAAAGACTTCTTCGAAGAAAAACAAGTTGCACAAGTCAGAGCCCAACACTAGATAGCAGGAATATGCAGAGCATATGTATCTACAGCTACATATACCACAAACGAACAAGTTACTTACCTTCGGTAAGGATATATCTGTAAGAAACATTAGTTAGTTATAGATTCCTTACCTTAGAATTACCCCCAGGCGTCAGACTGGATCCGGAAAGCTTTTTCGTCAGCGGTACCTCTGCGCGTCGGAAGGTGGCGTCGGTCGACTCCGCGTCCGTCGTCGGCGTCGTGGTTGCCTGGATGACGTTGCGGCAGCTACTTAGACGCCGCCCTCGCGCGCTGACGTCAGTTCTGTACACGACTTTCCGCGCCAGAAACGCAGAGCCATGCAAGACACTGACCATTGGTGCACAAAACTAGGGCCCTGAAAGGATGACCTTAGCCCTAGAAATCAGTTCGCAGAACGTGGAGGATGGGTGGGGCAGTAAGGAATCTATAACTAACTAATGTTTCTTACAGATATATCGTTACCGAAGGTAAGTAACTTGTTCATCTGAAAGAAACACGTTAGTTATAGATTCCTTACCTTAGAATTGATACCCCAGCAATACCAACCCCGGTGGTGGGTTTGCGAACCAAAATCACACCAGAAAGTCCTAGAGAACAGAACGGCCAAAGAAGCCATCTCTCCGGACTTGACTGTCCAGACAGTAGTGTTTCGTAAACGTGTGCAGTGATGCCCACGTAGCTGCCTGACAGATGTCATTTAGAGGAACTCCTCTTCCCAAGGCAGTAGTGGCTGCCGTCGCCCTGGTGGAGTGAGCGCGTAGCCCTACTGGAGGCTCTTTTTTAGCCAGAGAGTAACAGGCTTTAATACACAACACGACCCACCGCGAAAAGGTGCGTTTGTGTAAGGCCCGACCCTTCTTTGCGCCCACGTAGCCAACAAAAAGGTGATCATCCACCCGGAACTGTTTGGTGCGATCCAGATAGAAGGAGAGCGCACGTTTTGGGTCCAGACGGTGGAGCCTCTCTTCCTCCTTCGAAGGATGCGGAAAGAAGGTGGGCAAGGTAATGGTCGGCCCAATGTGGAAGGCAGTGACCACCTTAGGAAGGAAGGATGGACGGGTTCGGAGAACCACCTTATCCGGATGGACAGATAGGAAAGAAGGTTTTGAAGAAAGGGCCTGGAGCTCGCTCACCTTGCACCACCTCCGAGTGGAGACGACATTCGTGATCCATCATGCACCTGCGGCTGAGTTCGTCCGCCCTGGCGTTCAGGGAACCTGCCAGGTGTTGAACCACCAGGGATATGCCCTGATGTTCCAGCCATGTCCAGAGGCGGAGGGCCTCCTAACATAGGGTCCACGACCCCACCCCGCCCTGTTTGTTGCAGTACCACATGGCGGTGGTGTTGTCCGTGAACACCTGCACTACTCTTCCCCGGACAGAGGGAAGGAATGCCTTGAGTGCAAGACGAATCACCCAGAGCTCCGGAAGGTTGATGTGGAGCCCAGACTCCGCCGGAGACCAGAGGCCTCTGATCTCCGCCTCTCCCATGTGACCGCCCCATCCCAGAAGGGACGCGTCCGTCACCACAATGTGGTCTGGTTGGGGAAGGGAGAGGGATCTGCCATTGACCCAATCCTGGTTCGTGAGCCACCACTGCAGTTGACGTGCAGTGCCCTCCGAGATCTGGACGCAATCGGACAGATTCCCCTGATGCTGCGCCCACTGGAACTTCAGGTCCCACTGCAGAGCCCGCATATGCCATCTGGCATGATCGACCAGCAGGATGCAGGAGGCCATGAGGCCCAGCAGCCTCAGAGTCATTCTGACCGAAACCCGGGATAGAGGCTGAAAGATCGGAATCATAGCCTGAATATCCCGGACTCGCTGCTCGGGAGGATAGACCCGAAACCGCGTCGTGTCCAGAACCGCTCCGATGAAAAGGAGCTTCTGAGAGGGAATCAGGTGTGACTTCGGCACATTGATGGAAAACCCCAGCGAATGCAGGAGGTCGGCCGTAGTCTGGAGGTGGGAGACGACTGCCTGGGGCGAACCTGCCTTCAACAGCCAGTCGTCGAGATAGGGGAAGACTGAAACCCCTGATCTGCGCAGATGAGCTGCGACCACCGCCATCACTTTCGTGAACACCCGAGGGGCGCTGGTAAGGCCAAAGGGGAGCACGGTAAATTGAAAATGCTCGTGGCCTACCGTGAACCGTAGGTAACGCCGGTGGGCCGGCAGGACGGGGATGTGAAAATAAGCGTCATGCAAGTCCAACGCTACCAACCAGTCTTGCGGGTCGAGGGCAGACAAGACCTGAGCAAGCGTCAACATCTTGAACTGCTCCTTCCGGAGGAAGCGGTTGACGTCCCTGAGATCCAAGATAGGACTGAGGCCCTTGTCCTTCTTGGGGACCAGAAAGTAGTGGGAGTAACAACCACGACCTACTTCTGGGACAGGAACGCGCTCAATGGCTCCCTTGGCGAAGAGAGCCATGACTTCCTGCTGGAGAAGGGCCAGATGATCCTCCGGCATGCGGTGGTATCTCAGTGGCATGGCTGGAGGGGTAGTCTCGAAGGGGAGGGAGTAGCCCCTTCGGACTATCTGCAAAACCCACCTGTCCGACGCAATGGTGCGCCAGTGGGGGAGGTGATGGCGAATCCTGCCGCCCACCGGCATTTGATGGGCCTGAAAGGTTGGACTAGGAGGGTTTGGAGGCTGCTGTGGAGGGGGGGTTGGTGGACTGGCCCGCCCGCTGGCCCCCGGAACCACGACGGTTGTTCCCACGTCCCCGGCCGCGCGAAGGTTGGGTAACTTGCTGCAGCCTGTGGCTCTGGGCGGAACGTAGCGGGGCACCCCTTCCGTAGCCACGAAAGGGGCGAAAAGCAGACTGCGCAGCGTGGGTGGAGAGGCCCAAGGACTTGGCCGTAGCCCGTGAGTCCTTGAAACACTCTAAAGCGTTGTCTGCTTTGTCGCCAAAAAGGCATGTCCATCAAGGTGTTCTGGACGTCCCCTGAAAAGCCAGTCGACCTCATCCAGGCGTAGCACCGAAGCGCCACCGACGTTGAAATGGTCCTCCCCAGAGAGTCGGCGGTGTCCAGCCCACAACGTATGGCAAACTTTGCTGCATCTCTCCCGGCGGCCACAGCCTGAGAGAACACTGTCCGGGCCTCCTCCGGACACTGAGGCAGCACCTGCGCCACCATATCCCACACGGAGTGGGAATAACGGCCCAAGAGACATGCAGTGTTTACCGACCGCAGTCCTAAGCTGGCGGAAGAGAAAATCTTCTTCCCAAGGTGATCCAGCTTCTTGGATTCCCTTTCCGGGGGAGCGGTAGGGAATGCGCTTTTGGAAGTGGAGGCTTGGACAACCAAGCTCTCCGGGGTGGGGTGTTGGGAGAGGAAAGTGGGGTCGCCCGGAGCCGGGCGGTGGTGTTGGGCAATCATCCTATCTGCGGGAGCCCCCGTGTTGGGCCTGGACCAGGTGCCCAAAAGGACGTCTGTGAGGGCCTCGTTGAACGGCAGCAAGGGCTCCGAAGAGCTCGCAGCCGGCTGAAGCACCTCCGTCAGGAGGTTAGTCCTGACCGCCACCGTAGGAAGCTCGAGGTTGAGAGCCTCGGCCGCCCTACGCAACACCACTGCGTATGACGCTTCCTCCTCCGTAGCCACAGTAGGAGGAGACAACATGCCAAGGTCAGGGGAGGTGTCCAAACCACTGGCATCCCCCAGTTCCTCTCTCCAGTCCTGTTCACTTTCCAACTGGTCAGTCAAAGGGTCACCTGACCCCTCCCAGTCCTCTTCATCGTCCTCTGGGTGCCACTGTTGTTGAAAAGGGGCCCCAGGACTGAAGAGGGGCATGAAAACCCCACCCGGCGCCGGATCCGGCGTCGGACGCCGCCGGTCCGGCTCCGTTTCTACATCAGGACGGAGGCCGGGGCCGACGCCGGTCGGGGGGCCAACCGGCGTCGGACGCGGTAGTGGTGCAGTCGGAAGCGGCGCTGGTGGAGGTGTAACGAGGTCAACCGGCGCCGAGCCGGATCCAGGCCTGGATCCAAGGGGGGCCTGCGGCGCAGGGACCGGAGCCGCCGGCAGCGAAGACCTAGGCCCCCCACCGAGTCCGCGGGGCCCGAAGGCCCGCCGGCGGGTTTGGTTCACCCAAAGATGGTATGCATCGCCTCGTAGAACGTACGAAGCTGGGCGGAAGTCGCTCCGGGTCCCGGAAACGGAGGGAAACTCGGAGTCGGCTCTGCAGGCTCCACGCGCGGAGCTGCGGGAGGGGTACCACGCGCGTGCCTCGTCGGATCGTCCGACCGACGAAGAGAAGTCATAGAGCGACGATGCTTCTTCGACTTCTTCTTGTGCTTCGACTTACCCGACCCCGAGTGCGAAGACTTCGATGATTTCGAACCGGAATGGTGGTGGCTCCGCGACCGGTCCCTCGACTTACCTCTCGACCGGGACCTCGAACAGCGCAGAGCCGACTGCCGATGTTCAAGCAGCTTTCGGGACCGCTCCCGCAAAGCCTTCGGCGCCATCGACCGGCAGTCGGAGCACGACTTGGGGTCGTGGTTGCGCTCCAGGCAGAAAAGACACACGCGGTGCGGATCCGTCACCGACATCAGTCGGCTACAGGAACTGCAAGCCTTCAAGCCGGGCATCCCTCGTGCACCTTTTTGGAGTCGGAGACTCGAAGAAAGAAGTCGACAAAAGTCAAGAAAAAGTTAGTCAAAAAATGACTGAGGTACCGCTCTTCCCGGATCTGCGCTGGCTGGCGCGGAAAAAGAAAGAACTGACGTCAGCGCGTGAGGGCGGCGTCTAAGTAGCTGCCGCGACGTCATCCCGGCGACCACGACGCCGAACGCAGAGTCGACCGACGCCACCTTCCGACGCGCAGAGGTACTGCTGACGAAAAAACTTTCCGGATCCAGTCTGACGCCTGGGGGTAATTCTAAGGTAAGGAATCTATAACTAACTTTTTCTTTCAGATATATATTTTAACAGATAACTCCACCTGGTGCACTACAAATACTTGCAACCTTTGGATTGATATGGGACCGAGGCTGATGGAGATGCCACCACCCAGTTGCTGATTTAATGCACGTGGCCTGGGACTGCAAGGGCTATAAGTGGGATGGAAAAAGTGTGGGGTCTGTGAAGGGGGCATAGCCTTTGTACTTAAGGGCACAGTTCAAGACTGCCTTCTAAAGCAGCTTTCTGATCTCTCGTATTTACAAATGATTGAGTGACAGTTGGTCCCATACCCCTGATGTCGCTACTTGGTTACGTTAAGGAGGTTACATTGAGGACTTAATGGTTTACAGGGCCAGTTTTTTGAGCAGCAAACAAAAAGGTACAATGTGTAGAGGCAGAAGATAGAGACCAACAATGAGATAAAGGCTAAACAATGTTGTCTTTTGTAATCACATTCTGGATATATGCATCTCACTTACGACAACTGCCTCTGGGGTCCCCTGCGGCGGTATCTGGTGGTAACAGATGCGAGCAAAAAAGGACAGCAAACAACTGATGGAGCCCTGCACATACATCATTGGGCAGAAGAGAGTGGGAAAGAGATACGGGCATGAATTGGGGCTTCTAGCTATTAGTGGTTGTTCGACTGTAAACCCTACCGGCCAATGTGAGGTGCTTACACAATGCAACCTACCTATTAGAGGTGTTTGGCTGCCTTTAAAAGAAAAGATATCCGAGAAGAACTTCTTATGGCTCCTTGACTAGCATTTCTATATATATTCCGGAGGTAGATAGTTTATTGAGGTTGCCGGATATGTCTTTAAATGGAATGACATTGGAGAAGTGAGAAAATGTATCTCAACTGACTATCGGCGTTTGAAGAGATTGCATTGTCCTCTTTTTTGCACTGTGTGAAATGGTAAATATAGTTGAAAAAATAATAAAACATACTTGCATCTATCTATATAGTAATGATATCAAGGAAGAGGCGGTGGTATTAAAAATTATAGATAAAAACAAGAAACCAGATAGACACGGATTTTAAGGGCACTAAGAAAAATATGAAACTGAAGTGGAGAAATTAGAGATGTGTAAGCTCTAAAACTGATTCAAAATCTAAAGCTCGATACACAGATTTTTTTGCGCAACGCAAGTCCTCAAGAAATGCCATCAGCGACCACAAATGAGAGATCATGACTCGCAGAATCGTTAATTTTCTATGTGAAAAACCATATGTAAGAAAGTGAAACTGTTGCTTAGGATGCAACTCTGTCCCGGGAGCACCGCGATTGCCTTTTAAAATCCTAAAATAAAGTGAACATGACAACTGTACCTAAACTCCATAACTATAGCAATCTGCAATGTGTTGCTCTATATATATATATATATATATATATATACACACAAAAAAAAGGTTTCCCTCAGACGGAAGCGCACACAAAACAGGTTAGTCTTTCTTATTCAGGACTGCAGCAGAGTCAAGCAACTTGCAAAGAATTCATTTTCAAAGGCCCTAGGCGTTTCAGACTTCCCAGTCCTTGTTCACAGGCCAAATGCAATGCTATCTAGTAAAACCATTGCAGGCAGCTGTTAATAATTTTGTCCTTAAGTGGGGACTCCCAAGTGAGTTCCAAGCCAGTGCATGTCGGTAATTGAAGTCCTGCAATGTGCACTTTTACCGGAGTGGGTTTGTTCTTGCCAAACAAAATTAAAACAGTTTCCTTAACCCAGCAGTGGGTGAATTCCATGTTACATTACTGACTCTGTTGAATTTAAATGCCCAACCTATTGTTCCATCTGTAACAAAATATGAAAGTCACAACAGACCTGCTCCTTTGCGCAGTGGTGCAGCCTCCGCGGCTGGACTGGCCGTAATATTTCCACAAAAACGGTTGCCCTCTGAAGGAAGCGCACACAAAACAGGTTAGTCTTTTTTATTCAGGACTGCAGCAGAGTCAAGCAACTTGCAAAGAATTCATTTTCAAAGGCCTTACGCGTTTCAGACTTCCCAGTCCTTGTTCACAGGCCAAATGCTAGTCTATCCAGTAAATTTGTCCACTGGAGGGTGATGAACTGTGTTTTAATTTCATGTTTGCCTTCAGCAAACCCTTGGGATAAAATGAAATGTGCAGGACTACTTATACCATCATGCACTTGTTGTGATACTCACTTTAAGAGGCCCACTTCAGGGTACAATTTGGTTAACAGGTGCCTACAATCAATCTGCCATGTATTTGGCCTGTGAGAAAGGACTGGGGAAGTCCGAAACCTTAGGTCTCTGAAAATAAAAATTCTCTGTATGTTGCTGGCTGTGCTGCATTCCGGAAGAAAGAGAAAGAGAAAGAGAGTGTGTGTGTGTGTGTGTGTGTGTGTGTGTGTGTGTGTGTGTGTGTGTGTGTGTGCGTGTGCGTGTGCGTGTGCGTGTGCGTGTGCGTGTGCGTGTGTGTGTGTACAAAACCATAGAAATTCCCCCGTTATAGTTAGTTCAGCTAACTATAACTCGCGCCCCCGCAATGCACTGCTGATGACGTCACATATTACATCACTCATGACATGGTCAGTGACATCTCAAATGACATCATCCATGTGATAATTTGATGCATCTTCTAACACCCTAATATAACCTTTGATACACCCACTCTAAATTACAGACTGTCATTTCAAAACCATAGACACTCCAACACCAATAACTACATACCCACTCACTGATTCTTAGGTTTACACACACATCCACTTACTTACCCGTACAGTCACTCATACTTATGGTCACTCAGTACAGGACTATCATATGCACTCATACACCTATATAGACACTCACACACCGCCATTCATCCATAGAGGTAGTCACACACCTAGTCAGTCATGCAAATAATTAATCACACTGCCATTTACTCACCTATACAGTTATACACACACCAGCTCACTTACTCATACAAATACTAGCACATTCTTACGCTCTGATACAATCGCTGATACAAGCACACACTCATCCATACAGCCACTCTCACAATCACACACTCTCACTTATAGCCATTTATATACTCCAACACACATATATACTGCCTTTCACATATGTAGTTACTCACACTTGTACCACTGAGATATACATTCACTCACTAACACACCCATACACACACTCACCCACCCATACAGTCCATCACAGATGCACTCTTGAAACCATGCACCCAGTGAATCACCCACTCACACATCTATGCACAGAGTCACACACACCCCACCCACACAAACACTCAGGCACCCATACACTCAGACAACCAATCAATAACCCATATAGACACTCATGTAGCTATTCACAAACCCATGCAGCCGCTTACACACCAACAGACAGACGGATACAGACATTCACACAGTTTAGTCACTAACCCATGCATTCAGTAAGATACGTTTAATCACTCACTTATAGTCAGTCACGCACCTAGTAAATCATCCATTCAGACACTTATACACCCACTCATTCTTCCATACGCCTTTCCCTATATATATTAAAGATATTTAAACTTTACAGAAACACACAGTCACTGGATGATGTCATCAGTGATGTCATCAGTGATGTCATTTGAGATGTCATCAGTGATGTCACTGACCATGTCATGAGTGATGTAATATGTGACGTCATCAGCAGTGCATTGCGGGGGCGCGAGTTATAGTTAGCTGAACTAACTATAACGGGGGAATTTCTATGGTTTTGTACGAGTGAAATGTCCAACTAACTATAACTTTCCCTAAAACCTATGGTTTTTTCAGTGAATTTCTAAGGTTTTTTAAATGCTAATTTCTAACTATAATGTACCTGAAGCACAAGTTACTAACTTGTGTAACGATATATCTGTAAGAGACAGTAGTTAGTGACAGATTCCTTACCTTAGAATATCCCCAGGCGTCAGGCTGGATCCGGAAAGTTTTTGCGTAGCAGTACCCTTGCGCGTCGGTAGGCGGCGTCGTGCGGCTCCGCGTCCGGCGTCGGGACCGCCGGGATGACGTCGCGGGCAGTACTTAGACGCCGCCCCTGCGCGCTGGCGTCAGTTCTGTACACGACTTTCCGCGCCAGGAACGCAGAGCCATGCAAGAAGCTGACATAGGTGTCTGAAAAATACTAGGGCCCTGAAAGGGATGTCTTTAACCCTAGAAATCAGTTCGCAGAACGGGGAGGATGGGTGGGCGGTGAGGAATCTGTCACTAACTACTGTCTCTTACAGATATATCGTTACACAAGTTAGTAACTTGTGCATCTGAAAGAGACACGTTAGTGACAGATTCCTTACCTTAGAATAGATACCCCAGCAATACCAACCCCGGTGGTGGGTCTGCGAACAAAGATCAGACGAGGAAGTCCCGGAGAACAGAATGGCCAAAGAAGCCGTCTCTCCGGACTTGGCTGTCAAGGCAGTAATGTTTGGTAAACGTGTGCGAGGCCCACGTAGCTGCCTGACATATATCCTATAACGGAACCCCGAGGCCTAAAGCCGTGGTAGCCGCCGTTGCCCTGGTGGAATGGGCACGCAGCCCAACAGGAGGCTCCTTCTTAGCCAAAGAATAGCAGGCTTTGATACACATAGTGACCCAGCGGAAGATGGTCCTTTTGTGTACCGCCCGACCTTTTTTGGCGCCCACGTAGCCAACAAAGAGCTGGTCATCCACCCGGAACTGTTGTGTGCGGTTGATGTAAAAAGAAAGCGCTCGTTTTGGGTCCAGACGGTGGAGCCTCTCTTCCTCTCTGGAAGGATGCGGAAAGAAGGTGGGCAAAGTGATGGTCTGCCCAATATGGAAGGCAGTAACCACCTTTGGCAAGAAGGACGGACGCGTCCGAAGAACAACCTTGTCTGGATGAACAGACAGAAAGGGAGGTTTGCATGAAAGAGCCTGGAGCTCACTCACCCGCCAAGCAGAGGTGATGGCCACCAGGAATGCTGTCTTCAGAGTAAGAAGACGAAGAGGACAATTATGTAGAGGCTCAAAGGGAGCGCACATTAAGAAGGTAAGAACTAAGTTCAAGTCCCACTGAGGCATTACAAATGGAACAGGAGGAAAGAGGTGTGTAATGCCTTTAAGAAACCTGTTAACCACAGGGGACTTGAAAAGGGAGGGCTGATCAGGAAGCCTGAGGAAGGCTGATATCGCACAAAGATAGCACTTGATGGTACCCAGGGCAGAACCCTGTTGGGCCAGAGAAAGAAGGAACAGAAGAACCTCAGAAAGAGGGGCAGAAAGGGGATTCACAGCCTTTGCTGTGCACCATGCCACAAACTTCTTCCACCTGCAGGCGTATACCACCTTAGTGGAGGGACGCCTGGCTGCCAGAATCACATCACAAACTTCGGGAGGCAAGTCGAAAGGAATCAACTGCCGCCGCTCAATCTCCATGCAAGCAGGTGTAGACTGGACAGGTTCGGGTGGAGGACCGTCCCCTGCTGCTGCGACAGAAGATCCTCCCGAAGAGGCAGACGGATCGGGGATCGACGCTCATACTGAGTAGCTCGGGATACCAAACTCTTCGAGCCCAGTCCGGAGCCACAAGAATGACTTGGGCCCGGTCGCGCCGAATCTTCTTCAACACTCTGGGTAGAAGTGGTATAGGCGGAAAGGCGTACAACAGACCGCAACTCCACTCGCGACGAAAAGCGTCGCCGAGCGAGTGCCGCCTTGGAAATTCCAACGCGCAGAACTGCTGACATTGCGCGTTCTCTTCGGTGGCGAACAGATCTAACCAAGGCTCTCCCCACTGCTGAAAGAGACCTTGCGCCACCTCCGAGTGAAGACGCCATTCGTGATCCATCATGCACCTGCGGCTGAGTTCGTCCGCCCTGGCGTTCAGGGAACCTGCCAGGTGTTGAACCATCAGGAATATGCCCTGATGTTCCAGCCATGTCCAGAGGCGCAGAGCCTCCTGACATAGGGTCCACGACCCCACCCTGCCCTGTTTGTTGCAATTCCACATGGCGGTGGTGTTGTCTGTGAACACCTGCACTACCGTCCCTTTGACAGAGGAAGGAATGCCTTGAGTGCAAGTCGGATCGCCCAGAGCTCCAGAAGGTTGATATGGAGCCGGGACTCCGCCGGAGACCAGAGGCCTCTGATCTCCAGCCTCTCCCATGTGACCGCCCCATCCCAGAAGGGACGCGTCCGTCACAACTGGGTGCTCTGGCTGGGGAAGGGAGAGGGATCTGCCCATGACCCATTGCCGGTTCGAGAGCCACCACTGCAACTGTTTTGCAGTCCCCTCTGAGATCTGGACGTGATCGGACAGGTTGCCCTGGTGCTGCGCCCACTGGAACTTCAGGTCCCACTGCAGAGCCCGCATATGCCATCTGGCATGATTGACCAGCAGGATGCAGGAGGCCATGAGGCCCAGCAGACTCAGGGTCATCCGTACCGAAACCCAGGATAAAGGCCGAAAGATCGGAATCATAGCCTGAATATCCCGGACTCGCCGTTCGGGAGGATAAACCCGAAACTGCGTCGTGTCCAGAACTGCTCCGATGAAAAGGAGCTGTGGAGAAGGAATCAGGTGCGACTTCGGCACGTTGATGGAGAACCCCAGCGAGTGCAGGAGTTCGGCCGTTGTCTGGAGGTGGGAGACGACTGCCTGGGATGAGCCCGCCTTCAGCAGCCAGTCGTCGAGGTAGGGGAAGACTGGAACCCCTGCCCGGCGCAGATGGGCTGCGACCACCGCCATCACTTTCGTGAACACCCGAGGGGCGCTGGTAAGGCCAAAAGGGAGCACGGTGAACTGAAAATGCTCAAGGCCTACCGTGAACCGCAGGTAACGCCGGTGGGCCGGGGATGTGGAAATATGCGTCCTGCAAGTCCAACGCTACCATCCAGTCTCCAGGGTCGAGAGCAGTCAAGACCTGAGCTAGGGTGAGCATCTTGAACTTCTCCTTCCGGAGGAAGCGATTGACGTTCCGGAGGTCCAAGATAGGACGCATGTCCTCCTTGTCCTTTTGGGCACCAGAAAGTAGTGGGAGTAGCAACCACGTCCTACTTCTGGGGTCGGAACGTGCTCGATGGCCCTCTTGGCCAAGAGGGCCGCAACTTCCTTTTGAAGAAGCACCAAGTGATCCCCTGCCATGCGGTGGAATTGAGGTGGCATGGCTGGGGGGATGGTCACGAAGGGGTGGGAGTAGCCCCTTCGGACAATGTCCAAGACCCACCTGTCCGAGGTGATGGCACGCCAGTGGTGAAGGTGATGGCGGACCCTGCCCCCTACTGGCGTACTGTGCACCTGAAAGGAAGGACTAGGAGGGCTTGGAGGCCGCGGACGGGGCGGGGTGGGTGGCCTGACCCGCACGCTGGTTACCTGACCCGCCACGGCGGGAGCCACGTCCTCGGCCACGCGAAGACGCTTGCTGCGCGGGCCGGTGGCTGGGCAGCGGACGTGACTGGGCGCCCCTTCCGTGGCCACGAAAGGGGCGAAAAGCAGACTGTTGCGGAGGGCGCACAGCAGAAAGGCCCAGGGAATTGGCTGTAGCCCGCGAGTCCTTAAAGCGCTCCAGCGCATGATCTGCCTTTGTCCCAAAAAGACCGACTCCATCAAACGGCATGTCCATAAGAGAGTTTTGGACATCACCCGAGAAACCAGTGGTCCTCAGCCAGGCGTGACGGCGCAGCGCCACTGTCATCGCAAGCGATCTGCCTAGCGAGTCGGCGGTATCAAGGCCACATCTGATGGTGTACTTTGCCGCATCTCTTCCCTCCGCAATGGTGCGGGAAAGCAGTGTCTGGACCTCCTCAGGACACTGGGGCAAAACTCGCGCCACCGAGTCCCACAAGGAGTGGGAATATCGGCCCAAGAGGCAAGTGGTGTTGACTGACCGCAAGCCAGCACTGGCGGAAGAAAAGACCTTCTTCCCAAATTGATCCAGGCGTTTGGATTCCCTATCCGGGGGAGCGATAGGGAAGGCACTTTGGGAAGCAGAGGCTTGGACCACCAAGCTCTCAGGGGTGGGGTGTAGAGAAACGGGGGGTCGCCCGGAGCAGGGCGATGGCGTCGGGCCACGTTCCTATTCACAGGGGCCCCTGTGGTGGGCTTGGACCAGGTGCCCAAAAGAACGTCTGAAAGCGCCTCGTTGAACGGCAGCAGTGGCTCCGAGGAGGTAGCCGCCGGCTGAAGCACTTCCGTCAGGATGTTAGTCCTGACAGCCACTGTAGGCAACTGGAGGTTTAAGGCCCCAGCTGCTCTACGCAACACCGTTGCAAAGTTTGCTCCCTCCTCCGTTGCCACGGAAGGAGGAGACAGCATGCCAGAGTCAGGGGAGGTGTCCAGACCACTGGCATCCCCAAGTTCCTCAGTCCAGTCCTGATCAAACTCACACTGCTGTGTGAGAGGGTCATCAGACCCCTCCCAGTTATCTTCGTCCTCCAATTCAGGTTCAAAATAAGGAGGAGGGACATGTGGGACCCAAAGTCCCAGCGGCGTCGGAGCCGGCGTCGAGCGACGCCGGTCCTGCGCCATGTCCGGATCCGGAGAGAACCGGGGAACGACGCTGCCCGGAGCCTCGGGCGGCGTCGGGAACGGCACCGGAGAGATCGGCGCCGGTGGAGGTGTCGTCAGGTCAACCGGCGTCGATTGGGGTTGTGGCAGCACCGGAGCCGGGGTCGAGGCCGGAGCCGGGGCCGGAACCGATCCCGGTGTGACAGGCGGCGCCGGGCCCGGGTCGCCGGCGGCGACGGAGAAACCCCATCAGGGCCCGCGGGCCCGAAGGCGCACCGGGGGGACCTTGAGGCCCGAAGAGGCGGGCCATGGCCGACAGGAACTCCTGTATCTCGGCCGGAGTCGCCCCGAACCCGGAAAGGACGGGTAATGCGGGGGCGGCTCCACAGGCACTCCCGGAGCCGCGGGGACGGTGCCGACAGGACCCTCAGCCGAGTCACGAGACCGGCGAGGGGAAGTCGTCGAGCGATGACGCTTCTTTGACTTCTTATGCTTCGACTTACCGGAGGAGTGCAAAGACTTGGACCCCGACGACCGTTGAGGACTCCGCAACCGGCCCCTCGACCTCTCACGTGACCGGGGCTTGGTGTGGCGCGGAGCTGACTGCCGGACCTCGAGGAGCTTTCGAGACCGCTCTCGCAAAGCCTTCGGGTGCAAGTCCCGGCAGTCGGAGCACGACTTCGTGTCATGGTCGCGGCCGAGGCAATAGAGGCAATCCCGATGCGGGTCTGTGATCGACATCATTCGACCACAGGCGTCGCATGGCTTGAAGCCGGGCATCCCTACCGACACCTTCGGAGTCGAGAGACTTTGAGAAAACAGTGAAAAAATCACCCAAAAACTTAGTCAAAAAATGACTAGGGCACTGCTCTTCCCGGATCTGCGCTTACTGGCGCGGAAAAAGAAAGAACTGACGTCAGCACGCAGGGGCGGCGTCTAAGTACTGCCCGCGACGTCATCCCGGCGGTCCCGACGCCGACGACGGACGCGGAGCCGCACGACGCCGCCTACCAACGCGCAAGAGTACTGCTACGCAAAAACTTTCCGGATCCAGCCTGACGCCTGGGGATATTCTAAGGTAAGGAATCTGTCACTAACGTGTCTCTTTCAGATACCTATGGTTTTTTCAGTGAATTTCAAAGGTTTTTTAAATGCTAATTTCTAACTATAACGTGCCTGAAACCTATGGTTTTTTCAGTGAATTTCAAAGGTTTTTTAAATGCTAGTTTCTAACTATGCCTACAGAGGTAGGACATGTAAAGAAAGAAGAAAAAACGCACAGAAAGAAGCAAAAGAAATGCAGAAAGAAGCAACAGAAGTCCACAAAGACGAAGAAAAGTGCAGGAAGAAGCAAGACATGTGCAGAAAGAACCAACAGAGGAGCAGAAAGAGGCCTTGTTGCAAAATCATCCTGTGCCCACAACTTTTTCAGACGGGTACTGGTGGTAACTGACTGAGTAACCAGGCCTAGAGCCAGTGCTATGCTAAAAGACACTTCGAATACAGTGAAAACACCTACATACACTAGGGAACACTACGCGTTGGGGTACTCCTGTGATTAGCATGACCTCCTCTGTAAGGCCCTAGTACATAATAGGGCAGGGGGATTAAAACTACCTCTTAAAATGTGCCACGTGGCGCGTTTGCACAGTGGTGAAGGGAGGGGGGGCCTGAGGTGACGTGTGCAAACACGCCCTGTGGCCATTTTAAGTTGGGAGATTAAGTCCCCTTGAATCCTGAGGGTCCCTGGGATCCAACTAGCCCACTAGATACCTCCAGTAAGTGCCACAGAGCTGCGTTTCAGAGAGGTGTAAAAAGGGGCGTGGCCTGGACCACCTCTCTGCAACGCAGCCCTGTGGCGCTTACTGGAGGTACCTGGTGGGCTAGTTGGCCCCCAGGGACCCCCAGTATTGAAGGGGAATTAATTCCCCAACTTAAAACGCGCCACAGGGCACGTTTGCAGAGTGTTGCTGGGAGGGGGCGGGGCCTCCGGCACGATCGCGTTTTTTGTTGTTTTTTTTTTAAGAAGGGCGGCTGTGTGGCCCCCCTTTCTTTCCTATTTTATGGGCCCTGGGGACCCCATCCCCCAGGGCCTGATCCCTATTTTTTTTTTTAAATGGAAGGGGGCCGCGTGGCCCCCCTCCCGAGGCCATATTCGGCCCCAGGGACCCCATCCCCCGGGGCATGGCCAGTGTTTGTTTTTTTTATTATTTATTTGGAGGGGGGCTGCGTGGCCCCCCTCCTCAGGCCATTTATGGCCCCGGGGCTGGCCTTTGCGTGTTTTTTTTGGTGTAATTTTATTATGGGGGAGGGGGGCCGCGTGGCCCCCCTCCCTGGCCACTTCTGGCCCCGGGGACCTCATCCCCCGGGGCCTGGTCTCTCGTTGGGGACCGCGGGGGGAGCCCCAATGCCCCCACGGTCCCGCCGGCTCCCCGCGTCCTGCGGGAGCCGGCATTGCTTTTCCACATGGGGAGCTGCTGACATGCAGCTCCCCGTGTGGAAAAGCAATCTGGTTTGAATTTTGGAAGAGAGAGCAGGTTTCCTGCTCTCTCTTTCAAAATCCAAACCAGTGTTTGCTATGACAGGGCGGGAGCCGTGAGCCTGCCATAGCAAACAGCAGTGTCCCGGGGGTGGGCACCCCGGGACACTGCAGGAGCCGGCCCTGGGGGGTGGCGGTCCCCAGGGCCATCACTGGCTCCAGTAGGGAGGCCGCGCGGCCCCCATCCCAACATCTGCACAACCCCGGTGGTGGTCCCCGGGGTCCGTAACGGACCCCCAAATTAGTATTTTAATGCCCCGGGGAGGTGGCGGTCCCCGGGGCGTGTGGGGGGGCTCGAGACCCCCCCACACAGGTTTATTTCTTTTTTTTTAAAACAAGTCCCGGGGGGTGGCGGTCTCTGGGGCTGCAGGGGGGCTTTGTGCCCCACGCAAATATTTGATAAAAGCCCCAGGGGGTGGCGGTCCCCGGGGCTTGGGGGACCTTGGAGGCCCCCCAACATTAAAAAACAAGCCCCAGGGGTGGCGGTCCCGGGGCTGCGGGGGCCCTGTGCCCCCACAAATATTTAACAAAAGCCCCGGGGGGTGGCGGTCCCCGGGGCTGCGGGGGTCCCCCTGGGCCCCCGCAATTACATTTCCCCATGCCCCCGGGACTTGGCCCACCCGGTGGCTAAATAATAACGAAGCGCGGGAGCCCGCACTTCGTTTTTTTTTTATTTTCGGCCGGATTTGCGCACCCAGCGCGAATTCGGCCGATTTGTTTTTTTTTTAAATGCTTTTTGGGCCCCTGAGCAGGCCTAGGGGGTCAGGGTGTTTCTACCCTGCCCCCTTTTGTTATTTTTCACGTTTTGTTTTTCTGTTTTCTTGTGCCTCGGTTACAGAGGCACAAGATGGCTGCCAACACTTCCTGGTTTGGAGTGTTGACAGCCAATTAGAATAAAGCTCGTGATCGGGAGGGTGCGCGGATCCACCGCGACCATAGATATCGAAACTTTTATTTTTTGATTTTCTCAGCAACTACTGAACGGATATACACCATTTAAAAAAAAGGTCTCTTTCTGAACCAAGGGCTACCTTTTTGCCAAATTTGGTGTAATTCCATTCAGCAGTTTCGGCTGTAACCGTGTCTAAAGTTTCCTATGGGAAATTGATTTTTCCGACCTCTATTTTTTGAATTTCTCAGGAACTACTGAACGGATTTACACCATTTAAAAAAAAGGTCTCTTTCTGAACCAAGGGCTACCTTTTTGCCAAATTTGGTGTAATTCCGTTCAGCAGTTCCGGCTGTAGCCGTGTCTAAAGTTTCCTATGGGAATTAACATGGAGAAAACACGTTTTGGGACCCCCCTTTTTTCTCGGCCCCCGCTTGCCGAATCACCCCGAAACTTTCAAGACAGGAGCTGACCGGAGCGGGCTACGAGTTTTAAAAATTTCACGAAGATTCGTCAACCGGCGCCAGAGATATTGAGAAAACAAAAAACGAGTTTCCTATGTTAACTAGGTCCTAACTATAACTATCTACTGGCGACCGCCAGTAAAATTTCTAACTGCAGGTCTACTACTCCTACTCGGACCTACTTGGTGTCTCTTGCTTGATGGCTCCCAATATTGGAAAACAGCTCAGAATAGTGTGCAAGTCTAGTCACACGAGTCAGTCCTCCTTTGCCGATCCTTGGCAATCTCGGCTCCTCACTCATCCTGGTGTAGTGCCCAGGTTCGGATAGAATGTCCCCTGCGTGATATTATATGGCTGCACCCCTGCCCTGAGTGTTCCCAGGTGTAGGGTTTCTGCTATCCTGATATTGTTTGGTCCAACACACATGACAATCATGCATGCATGCTGAGACTAAGGCTTTCCATCATGGTTCTGAGACCAGGGCCTTCGAAGGTTTTTTTTTTTTACGGAGTTTTATATAGCGCGAACTTGACCCGAAGGTATCGGGTATCAGAGCGCTTTACATAGCACCAGTTGCGTTACATGAGGACACATTCATTTTTGTTAGGCACGGGGAGATTAAGTGATTTGCCCAGAATCACAGGATGTTCAGCGTCATTGCCGAGACTCGAACCTGGTTCCCCAGATTCGAGGTCGACCGCCCTAGCCGTTAGGCCAACTCCTCTCCCCTTGGTTGCACCAAGCATTCTCTTTAGTCAGCATGGTATTACTGTCCATATCCTAATTTATATGCATTAAGCAGTGATGGCAGCATACTATTTTTCTGATTAATAGTGCTGACAATATATTTTATTTATCTTGAGGGATAAGCATGTTGCCTGCAGGTCCCACACATGTAAAGTTCTTCTTGAAGGTAATGCCCAGACCTTGCACTGACACCCCATGTGTGTGTTGTGTGTGTTGAGTGACTAGTAACTCTATATTGTTTGGGACTCCAGAAACCAGTCAGATCCATTTTGGAAAGCCCTGGTAAAACAGAGCTCAAGGCAGGGGTTGAGGTACACTTTCCGCAGGGGTAGTCTCAGACAATAAGGATTGAGAGGATGGAGACAGGGCTGCCTTAGTTATTCAATTGCGACCTGCTACTAGAGGTCTTATGAGGACATCAGTGGTAAAAGTACCCAACCTCCAAAGTTGTGACCCAGTAGCCCCTGCTTGCCCCATTGCCCCTAAACAGTTTCTCACAGCCTGTGGAATAGAAGAGATTTCTATATATGCTTCTGACCAACACAATGCATATAATGCATGCAAAAGTAATGCTACGCATGTGCAGATGTCATGCATTCAATATTCACATCATGTGATCTTTAGGTCTCGCCTACACAGTGTATGTGCTGTGTTACGAGACATATTGTTTATTATTCACTGGGCTTACAACCCACCCATAGCATACCATTGGGTTTTTTCATTGTCACTCACATTTGCAGTCTTTCAATTGCTTAGCTCTCGTAGGCTTCTCTTCCTTTCTTGTGTTAGGTCCTCCCTGAAGCATAGACCAAATACATATATTCTTACTTGTCTTTTTGCAATACACTCTATTCTGCGCCACTCTGCTCTACGCCACTCCACACAATGCCACTCAATGGCACTGTACCCCACTCCACTCTAGGCCACTGAACTTTGCTCTACATCACTCTACTATGCCACTCCACTCTATGGCACTCCACTCTACTCTATGCCACAAGTCTCTAAGTTACCCTATGCTACTCTCCTCTACACCAGTCTACTCTACGCTACACCACTAACATTTTGCTATGCTGAGCAGCAGCCACTCTGCTGTAAAACACGGTTAAAAGATTTGGCAAAGCCAATAAGCCTCACCTAGGTGAGACCCAGTGGCTTTGCCAATGCGTGTTTTCGATGCATGGATGTTGTTGCATCTCTGAACAATAATGCATCACCAACAGGAAGTGGGTGATGCAGGTGCCTACGGTCAACAGTTGCATTGTGAATGCGCAGACAGGGATCTTCGTGAGGGTGTAATTCATCAATGTATAAGGTTGTACTGAGAGAACAACGTGAGTGTGATATGACCACTGACACGGTTGAAGGCATGCATATTTGTTGCAATGTCAGCAGATGTGATTGCAGAACAGATGTGCAATGACATATGGTGCTTGAATTGTGATGGGTGTGATGTCAGTAGCAAATATAGAAAATGGGCTATCAATAAAAAATGCCTGGACATTCTTAGTATTGCACGGACTGTGGTATGGTGATGTGTTGCAGGCAATTAGTGATGCCACTAGTTCACTGGAAAAAACACTAGCCAAGAAATACGAGTTACGATGCAGAAAGTGAACTGTGACACATTACGCATTATAAATCAACTAACAAAAACCAAACAAACATTGACAAGAGCATGGGTGTCATGTGCATGTTCAGCTGCCCATAATCACATGCCCAGGATCACATGATGAAATGCTGCAATACAAAATGATTTGGTCCTCCTCATGTCAAATCTGTTGAAAAGTCCCAAATACGCGTGGCACCCTCAGGAAACGTACTACAGAGGAAATCATCAGCTTTAATGACAGTGTAGGTCTGGCTTGCTGGCAGTGTCTAGGACTCTGGGGAGGGACACACGTCAATGGTCTAAGGTGGGGCCGCGGCCCCTCGTGCAGGAGCTTGAAGTAACCCTTTGTGCGGCTGATAGCAATAATATCCAGCCAGCCAAAGATTGTGACCCTTCCCTTTACTTCTGACTCCTCCATCACTTCCCGCTCCCCCTGACAAGCAGGGCCATTCATCATATGTAGGAAGTAAGAGCAGCGACATCTTGGTAAAGATGCTTCACCTGCACCAACATCTTTTATAGTGTCGACGTTCTAGGGGATACCGCAGGTAGACTCCGAGTTAGCCTGGGGCATCTGTTTGTGAACCGACATGCCTGCTGCTGGCACGCTTTCATGTGTGTGCACCTACATTTGCATTGTCGGCCCATAGTCACTCCCTCCACACTCCAACTGGGCCATTTTCTAGGTCAGCCGTTGTTAACGAATACCTTTCACACCTAGTTGCGTAATCTGCATAAACGTGCATGCATTACGTAAAGAAGTGGCGACACATAACCATTGTTGTTTGCGATTATTGGAACCTGTACACAGGCGTCATTTGTGTACCTTTACCATGCCCTCACTAGCGCCTCGTGAGTTACTGACAGCTCTCCAGAAACCTGCAAAGTAACTCTCCTATGTGCAGCCCAGCCTAATATTTTCGAGTTTTTTCCTTGTTTGAATTAATATATGGGTACCAAAATTGACAAACGTATATTTGAGATGAAAAGGTATGCAGTTTCAGAATTCATAAACTGACGTTGCGTGAAACATGGATTTCCAAAATATATTTACAGCTGATATTTGAGTGATATATCATGCGGCGTTGGGGAGACTTATTAGTAACACTATTACCTTGGTTCCAGGGCCACTGAAGCAGTGACTGCCTTTTGTTACAGAAAAGGTTGGAGAGCCCTGACCTAGATAGAGCTTTTACTGGGATCACATGATCATTAAAACTGTGCTGATATTAAAACTTATTGGCATACGTAATGAATGACATTATTGTAAAGGTAACAACAGCAAATTAACATTTATTTAAGTGGCTCGTAAAATATTTCAGATGGTAAAAGTATTTTAGAATCGCACATACCAGCCTGGTGATTTTCATCTTCAGTTACTAGGAAGGCCATGTGATAGTTTCCGACATGTTCAGGATACACCTTTTCCAGTTCACATACTGGAGGATAATGTGTCACAAACAACGTCAAACTTGCAACCTGCAAAAAAAAAAATCAAACAACCGTGTAAGTATGCTAAACAGCTGTCTGCAGCAGACACTACTGTATACAATACTACACACAATAAGCCCTTGCTCGTGGCTAGATGGCTTTCTTGTCAATCTCAGTTCCCTGCCTTTTATTGGTGGTTTTCTGCTTTATTCTCAGTTAGTCCCACGCCTGTAGACAGGTTGTTTGCTCGTGTTTTTAGGTCTCGCCTACACAGCGCGCATGCGCTGCATAGGAGAGACCTTTAGAAATCGGCACAGCTTTCCCTGCAAAAACGTGCACGCGTTGCATTGCTTCCAATGGCAACGCGTGCACGTCTGGCGATTCACTTGCGGGAGCGAGCAGCTGGCGCCATATGTTAATTATCGCGCCTTGCCGCTCGCTCCCGCAAGGGAATCGCGCTGGCCCCCTCCTTTCGCCCCTCCCTCTGCTGACGCGCGAGGCGTGCGCTTGTGCTTGTTTAAATCTTTATGGCGTTCGCACAGCGTTCTTTCGCTCTATGGCGGCGCGCTGATGAACGAGGTTGCACCTGCAGTGCCTTTTTCAGGTCATACGTTCCACGGATACTCAGCACTTCTTCTTTAGGTAGTTTTGTGCATATCGGGCACGACTTAGGACTCACTTTATGTTTTTATTTGGTTGTTAGCAGGACTGGATTATTGCTTACCGATGCGCGAACTGGACTTAATTGCTTTGAGCAGCTTTCACATACACGTGGATCTCTGGGTGCGCCCAGTTACAAGCAAGTCGTTGATTTTACAGGTACTGATTTTCATGCCCACTTGGCGGGCTGCATGCTCATGGCACTATACATATTATGTAGTTTTGAAAACCATTATTCACTTGTTTCAGGTTCAGAGGATTAAGAATAACCATTGCGCTTCGTTCATTTTGGAAGGATTTTTTTATATCCAGTATCTTTGTTGATAATACAATTACTGCCACATCCTCAGCTCTATTGAGATGCGTGCTGGGTAATGTAGTTTCACTGAGAACCAGGCATCTGTTTGTACATCAGTCAGCTGCTTGATTTCGGCACGCTGGCCTTTATGCTTATGATTTACATTCAGTTTAGTATCACAACGTATTTATGTAAGGTGTGAGTGGCCCGACCCGTTGGCATCTCAAACTGAGGTTCAGTGGGGACGTTTCACATGGGCACTCTAGTTTTCAATTCGGTATTGCAGTCACCGAGTGTGATTCCTTGGATCTCTTTTTTTTTTCCTTTCTTACTTTCTTTCTTTTTGGTGCATTTACTGTTGTTCTCACTGTATACTGCTTTTTACCTGACCTTCACAATGTTTATTCCAAATCTTTATTTTTGATTCATTGTTACACGTGACGAAGGGTGTTACACCCGAAATGCATTGGGTTACATCATCAACAAGCATTTGCAATGCAATAGGTCTCGCTCTGCGAGTTTGAGCTATTGACATTGCAAATGACAATGCCTTTTATTTTTGTTTTCGTTTTAAAAAAACATAAATATAAGGCATTGTCATTTACAATGCCAATAGCTTAAACTCTCGTAAATGCGAGACCTATTGCATTGCAAATGCTTGTTTTACTGGCTAGTGTGTGGCCATCCACTGCTGATGTCATGAAGGTACTTTTTCTGGGTTTTTTTAAAATTGCATTACTTGTTTAGCACTCCATGTTATGGTTTTAATAGGACGCTTGCGCTCTTTACTTTGATCCCGCTATACACACCCCATCTTTTTCAATGCTTCTCAGCCGCGCACCAGGCCCTAAATAGCCGCCGTGGTGATGCACTGGAAGGTTTCTTTATCTTGTCTTTCTTTCGCCATCTTCCCTCCTGATGCTCCTCCACAGTGCACCAGTCTTGGCAGTCTTGGTGATGCACTGGAAGGTTTCTTTATCTTGTCTTTCTTTCGCCATCCTCCCTCCTGATGCTCCTCCACAGTGCACCAGTCTTGGCAGTCTTGGTGATGCACTGGAAGGTTTCTTTATCTTGTCTTTCTTCCCCCAACCTCCTTCCTGAGGCTCCTCCACAGTGCACCCGTCTTGGCAGTCTTGGTGATGAACTGGAAGGTTTCTTTATCTTGTCTTTCTTCCCCCATCCTCCCTCCTGGTGCTCCTCCACAGTGCACCAGTCTTGGCAGTCTTGGTGATGAACTGGAAGGTTTCTTTATCTTGTCTTTCTTCCCCCATCCTCCCTCCTGGTGCTCCTCCACAGTGCACCAGTCTTGGCAGTCTTGGTGATGAACTGGAAGGTTTCTTTATCTTGTCTTTCTTCCCCCATCCTCCCTCCTGGTGCTCCTCCACAGTGCACCATTCTTGGCAGTCTTGGTGATGCAATGGAAGGTTTCTTTATCTTGTCTTTCTTCGCCCATCCTCCCTCCTGATGCTCCTCCACAGTGCACCCATCTTGGCAGTCTTGGTGATGCACTGGAATGTTTCTTTATCTTGTCTTTCTCCTCCCACCCTCCCTCCTGATGCTCCTCCTGGCAGTCTTGGTGATGCCTTGGATGGATGTGGCCCTATTGCATGATCCAGTGCTGCTGCTCTCCAGGGTGACAGCCGCTACTGGTCTTGCCAATGCCAAAGGCTTTGAAACTGCCAGCATTGGCAAAACCAATAGCAGGAACTGGCCATATTAAACATACAGAAAACAATGAAAATATATTTTATATACTTTCAAGACGGTCCTCACAATGCATGATGCGACATGCATTGCGTGGTCGCATGAAGGCAATGCATGTGACGAAGCCACACACACTGCATCGCACCACATGGCAGCCAACTTGACACTATAGAAAGCAATATTTTTACTTTTATTGTGGCCATTCTGGCACTGGTAAAGGCGATAGCCCTCTTAATATTGGCTAGGCAGAACGGATAGGCTTTGCCAATGTTTGTTTAGTTAGGATTGACATCTTTTACGTGTTTGATCTGTGTTCCCTGTACCTGACTGTATAAGATATTGCATGGCGTGTGGGATGTCATGCCTAAAAGGTTCTGTGCATAGTCTTCCATCAATGACTGTGGCCTCGGTGAGCCAGAGGAACCTGGAGAGTATGCCACACCGGCAGATGTGGGAGGTTAAGGCATTTTCTGTAACAACTTGTGTGTGCATGTGAAAGTGATTGAACAATGAATTAAAATATTATGTATGGACTTTAAAAAATAAGGAATCTGTTTTCTGTGAGGCCAGCCGGCAAGCTAATAGGATATTCTCCGAGGCATAAAGAAAACACAGTGTTCAAATGTGCCTTTTTATCTTGCGATTTCCAGGCGAAGAAAGCAAGAGCAGATACCTGCATTGCAGAATGGTGAGTTGTTCAGCATAAGTGAGAAGACCCTATGAAGAAAGCAGATATGGAGCAAATAAAAGACTGGAAAGCGGCTTGGTGTCCTCTGAGAAGATGGAATCTTATCCGTGAGTGGACTTGTAGCCAAAAGCAGAAATTTGAAGAGGAGAGAATTTTCTCCTGTTATGGGAGGGGCTGGAAAGTAAGGAGACCCTCTTGGGACAGTATGATATTTGTCACTGTAGCAAGGTACAGGAAACTAGGTGTGATGCCCTAGACAAACAGTGGTGTATGGAGCAAAATTGTGCCTTCTAAGATTACTGTGCCAGAGCCAAGAAAAACGAAACTGTGCTACCAATGACTTTAATTGGACATAATCAAGAGGTCGTTGAAGTGCTTCACATCTTGAGGAGTGTGTTGTTGCTTGTTAACCCCCTACACATGTGGCTCTGAGTGAATAATAACAACTGCTTACAGTGAGCAGTTGGACACTTAAGTGAGCAGAGGCTTTGTGGAATACGTGCAAGAGGCTCAGTGGGCATTGCTCCTGTCCGTGATGTGCATGTGGGTATTTGTATGTTGAATGAGTTAATGTACAAGTCTGTTGGAAGTCTGACATGCGTGGCTCCTAAAATTACAATTGTTTCTTTTTCCTTTTTTCTCCTCAAATTATATTATTTCAAGAATAAAACAAATAACAAAAATCATACAATCAGATATAAATACAGTCTCAATGAATGACATGCAATGATAACAATGCCAATAGCACATATTATAAAAATCAACTTAAAAAAGTAAAAAGTAAATAGTTACCCTTAACTCAAATCAACACATAGTGGCTACATGTAATGTTAGACGCATATTAAACAGTAGTAGTTTAAAATAGACTCTATGAGGTACTAGGGCATAAGAGTCTAGTGCAAGTCATCAACCACCATTCTGGTGTCAAATAAACATTATTGTGAGGCACTACAGAAATAATTTCTATAGGTTTAATGTTCTTACTAAAATAATCCCATTTGTAGGTTGTTAGAAATATTTTTAACTTTAGTTATTTTTACAAAAATACTGTGTATGAAACAATCTACATCAGTCCTAATCTAAAAAGCTCAACACAATTAGTAAAGAAATCAATACATGTTGTTAAAAACAAATTTAGCCAGCAACTATTTCACAGCATGTAGGAAGCTGGTTATCTATATACTATACCAAAAAGAGTTATCGTGTGTAGAGTCCAGAGGATCCACAGAGGCTTTACAGAGGCTAAAGTAGATGAATGAATTTGCATTTCTAAAGCGCATGGCTACCAGAAGGCCTCCCAGTGCTAGGAGCAGCGTCATCACAGAACTAGGGCTAGTCATCAATGAAACAGAAAGGTTTTAAGAAGTTTTCGAAAAGACAAATAGTTATCCTCAAGACGGATATGGTTAGGTAGCTGGTTCCAACATTTTGCCGCTTTGTATGAGAACAGGCGTCCACCACTCCGAGATCTTTTTATCCTTGGAACGACTGCCAGATGCTTATTCCCAGAACGCAAGGACCTATTGGGACAATAGGAGGAGATGATAGACCGGTGAATCAGTGGACCCTTGGAAGATAAAGTCTTATGGACGATACACAGAGCTTTAAACTGAACTCTTTCCGCAACCGGAAGCCAATGGAGGGTGGCGATAGACGGTCTTGCGGATTCTCGATTAGGGACCTGCAAGAGGAGGCGTGCTGCACAGTTTTGTACAGTCTGTAATTTTTTAATCGTTGAGCACGGAGATCCTAAATAAAGAGCATTGGCGTAGTCAAGTCGCGAAAGAATCAGTGCCTGAACCAACAATCTCCTCGCATTGAAAGGCAGCAGGGGAAGGATTTTCCTTATCATCTTCAGGATCCCATAACAGGTACCTGCCACCTTCCGTGCTTGCTCCTTAAAGTTTAGATTATGATCTAATACTCTTTTGTGGTAGTGTGGGCGAGCAGTTAGGCTTATCAGAGGGTAGTGCTAAGTATGTGTTGCGCTCACAGAGGCAATAAATGCTCAATGAATAAATCCGAGAACCACAGAACCTCGTCTCAGGTAAATACTTGTTTCAGTAGAAATACTTTCCAATACAAAAAGTAGATACGTAGTGCAATTCTTAGACTTGGCAATGTTAACCTAAGGGAGGAAGAAAACATTCAGCATACAGGTAGGTAACATTGACTTACAGTTCCAGTCTTGGGAGGTTAAGGCAAGTACTGGTCAAGGTTCAAAACAGTACCAACAGTACACCACCAGCGGCACAGTGGTGGGCGGGTAGAGGATGCTAACAGCTTCGGGCGCCCAATGCAAGCCAATAGAGAAAGGGCAAATCGAAAAGCAACAGGTTCAGGCCAGAAGGCCGGTCGGGGGAACCCAACAGCTGGAGAGGTAAGTTGCGATGCTCGGGGACGTAGGGACACCCATGGTCCTCCTCACCAAGGCCTCAGGCGGACGGGTCCAGTGGTGCCTTTTGGTGTCAGAATTGGCTTACCGGGGCAGGTCGTGGTTGAGGGGGTCTCAGTGCGGAGGCTGCATGCAATGTCGAGGAGTCCAGGAAGGGTCAGCCGACGGTGGACTTAGACTCTGTTGCGCTGGGGAACCTTGTTAGTGCCATCAACTCGGGCTGGAGGCGTTGGGTGCAGAGATGGAACCGGGTGTCCGGGTTCACAGTTCTTCAGGTCACAGAGGCCTTGCTTGGAGGCTGTTGTTTTTGGACATATCTGCTGTTCTCAGGAGGTCTTG
This sequence comes from Calotriton arnoldi, assembly GCA_963921515.1. Lineage (NCBI taxonomy): Eukaryota > Metazoa > Chordata > Amphibia > Caudata > Salamandridae > Calotriton > Calotriton arnoldi. Next base: position 2,262,755 of record CAWUFW010000974.1, on the reverse strand, counting down.
ATCTTTGTTGAAGGTCGGCAGTCCTCCCAGGGCTTTGGAGGTCACTGGACTGCAGAACGAGTCGACTTTGGCGCAGTTTTTGTCAAGGGCTGCAGACCGGCCGGCGGGGCTGGGGCCAAGTCACGTGCTTTCTGCAGTCTTCTCCGCTTTTGCGGCTCTGTGGCGTCCGGTTCTTCTTAGGTCGTCAGGAACCGAAGTTCAGGGCTCAAGGAGGCCACCTAAATACTACATTTAGGGGCGTCTAAAGGGAGTGGCAGGTAGTAACCAAAGGGCTACTCACCTTAAGGGTGACTACACCCTTTAAATGCTCACCCCACGTGGGGGGTGGGCATATCCCTGATCCTTGTTGGCTAGTTTCCCTCAATTCAAGTAGGAGGGAAGTGAAACAGGGGGTCCACTCCAATTCAGAGCACCTTAGGGGTGGGACTGGCTGGGAGTAGACTATTTTTCCCACCTGTCTTGCCGCCAAAAAGTGGGGCATGGACAGGGGGTGGGCAATTCCACTAGTTGAAGTTGCCAGTGGTCGCATAACAAAGGATGGTAAGACTTTGAGGCTCGCTGCCCTAATATGCTGTACCTGCAGGAGGGAGGTGTGATGCACATCCACCCAGAGCAGACTTTGTTTCTGACACATGAGAGCACAAGGCTCTCACCTCAGGGGGTCTGCAACATGTCTAGAGGTGGAAGGCTGGTGGGGACCAGCCAAGCACACACTAGTGGGTTGGTAGGTTTCAAGGGACCCCTCTAAGGGGTCCTCTGTGTGGAATATTTAATAAATCTGACACTGAAATCAGTGCAGGTTTATTACGAGATGTTTGGTACCAAACATCCCATACTTCAGTGAGGCCTTCATGGAGCTGGGGAATTCATGGGGGCCTGGCCTGCAGGAGCAACATGGCGGGTGTGTTTTAGAACCGCTCCATTACGAATCGCCGTTATCCGCCAAAATTACACATACCAGTAGGTCATCCACTTAGGTGAAGCTATTAAATAGTCTCCTCAGCCCCGGGGGACCTGCCCTGTGGTGGCGGAGGCTGCGAAGCCGGGAGTTTGGTCATCGGGGCTTGCGTCCAGCCCTGCAGTGAGTCGCTGTTGGAGTGGAGGTGTGCAGAGTCAGGGACTCTGTTCATTACATCGGCGGCGCGAATAATGTGGCCTGTGTCCTGTAGCTGAAGCAGTCGAGACACCCGCTCCCTGTGGATGGGGCCTAGAGTCTGGACAGGCCGGGCAGTGCGGACGACGCCTCGCAGAGGTGCAGAAGGAACCAGTTACAACACAAAGGTCAGTGATGATCAGGCCTTTGTCTGGGCCCTGAAGCAAATGTGCGACTGAGGGGTGCCGGGTCCGACGGCAGCAGGAGACAAGAGACAGGGGCTGGAAAGGCGATGAAGAGACCGGGCAACCACGAACAGGGGGCCCAGCCCTGGCTCCACTGACACTGAGTAGCAGTCCTACATGCGCGTAAAGCGCCAGAACAGCGGAACCTCCAACAGGTTGGGGGGAAACAACAGAGCAGTGGTCTGCCCTGGAGCGGCCTTGTGGACTGGTGTGCATGGGCCTGGGCAGTTGAACGGGGGCAGAGGTCGTGCTGGACCGACGACTTATAGAGGAAAGAGTCAACCAACGGGGTGGAGTTCTGTGGGCCAAGTAGTGCCGCGCCCTAGAGCGCACCCAGTTGAGCAAATCATTGACACAATACACACAGCTGTTAACTGGGTAAAGACTAAGACTGGGTCCCCGAAGCAGTGCAGGGTGCAAATCAGGCCTGGAGCCCTCCATCCCAAGCGTACAGCATTGCCCACTATTTGAACAATAGGAGCCCTAGGAGTTCTAAGCGGAGCACTACCCTGGACCTGGAGAAAAGCAGTGGGGTGCTCCGGTGGTGTGTCTGGAGGCGTTCTGCTGCTCCCGGGCTTCTTGTGGGCAGCTTCTATGAGTGGAACGCTGAGGCCGTTAGCAGGGAACATCAGTACCAGGGGACAGATTGTACAATCGCAAGGAGTCACCACGACGCTATAATCGAGAGGACCACACCCTTAATAAGTATTGTAGACCACGCCACTTGTATCGGACGAAGGGAGGCAAGCTCAGGGGGATGGGCCGCACGAGGGGTACTGGAACCCGCACTCCTTCATGCTCCTCATACATGACAGACGTAGAGCAATCAACACAGACGGACCCCCCCGTGAAAGATAGCTCAGACGCAATACTGAACGCCATCAGGAGATCCCGTGTGTCACTGGAATCCAAAATGGACAACGTGGCAGCCGATCTCACGCTCTTACACGCTGATCACAGGAAGCTAGTGGACTGGGTAAAGGCCACGGAATGTACCCTCTCTGAACTCCAGTCGGTGGCGGACTTAACTGTCAAACAGCAATCCATACAGGAAGCCAGAATTCGGTACCTGGAAGACAGGATTGAAGACACGGAGGGCCGCTTGAGGCAAAACAATACCCACCTGATCTGTTTACCGGAAGGGTGCAGAGAGAGGGACAAGATGCAGTTGCATTTGTGGAACAACGAATTAAGGATTTATTGCCTGCTACCTCTCTATCCCCCTTTTTCACGATTGAGCAAACACACCGCATTCCTTCCAGGAGACCGGCGCCGGGAATGGGAGCTCGCCCGTTCATTCTCTAGGTATTGCACTAAAGAGATAGAGATGCAATATTACGGGAAACAAGGAGATTCCAAGACATCAAGATAGAAAACACACAACTGATGTTCTTCCCGGATTACACGCTGAGAGTGCAACGCCAGAGAGGATCCTTTCTGCAAGTGAAGTAGAAGCTCCGCCAACTGAATATCCAGTACTCGCCGCTGTTCCAAGCAAGGCTCTGCGTGGTGGTGGACGGGAAAACAAGATTTTTTGACTCGTCACAGGACACATGGGACTGGCTGGAAACAACTGGCCGCTTTTTGGGACATCGACCCTCTGGAGAGGCAGACACTCGGAGAAATGCTTCAATGGTCCCTAGGGCCCGTGGGCGCCGAAACAGGACGCGCCCGCCAGGACTGTCAGCGGTACCAGATCTAGAACAAATTATAAGGGAGCGCCGGAAAGCAGTAAACAAAGCGGAACGCATAGCTGCCACATCGGAAACCTCTGGAAGGGAGGTGGCACAGACCCTTTCATCAGAAGATGAGCGCTCGTCACTGGGAACCCCGTCTGACACCACCTCACTAACTTTACAAGACATTACCCCACAAACCTCAGATGTTATTATATGATGCACGCCCTGACTGCCGGGGCCTGCTACCTTCAGTAGTGACCCTGTCATTCTAATAGCTGCCATAGCAAATAAGCTGCATTACTAGAAAGTGCGGGACAAGTGGCCCAGCCACATGCAGATATCACATAAGCTAGCCATTAATTCACAGTTACATTGCATGTACAAGTTTGCTTAACACAGAGGAAAATTTAGGGGATGTTCCCATGGTTGACTTTGCAAGGCTCCCCCCTTATTTCCCCTTTGTCATTGAGGGATTAGCTTAGTTAAGCGGAATTGCCACTTGAGTTTGGGCAGCTCCCATTGTTTATGGAGTCCGCCCTTTTGGTATTCGCACATTGCCAAGTTGGCTTATATATTTTACACAAAGTTGAATGGGCCTATGGGAAGGGTACGCCTCTTGATGAGTGCTGTCACCTATATTCACAGATACACACCAGCCCGGACCCTGGGGCACTCAATACCCCCCGACACGGTGACATGACCGCTCAAAAGCTCTTTACATGGAATATTCAGGTCTCCGAACACACTCCCATCGCTACACAGTATATTTATATCTCAAGATGGCGGCCGAGTAGGACGAGCCTGCTCGCCGCTCCGTTCCAACGCCTGGGCCTTACCGACATAGCAGCGGATAGCCGACCCTTAGGGGTTCAGCAACTTCACCCCCTCCCTCCGAAGGTGCCCGGGTGCCAGTCCTGGCGGAGATGAGTTGCGGAGGCGATGCGTTAACCTCCGACCGAGTGCGGCCGACAAGCCCGAGTGGGGCTGGGCCTGACGCCGCTGCAGCCTAAGGTGGGCGGCCCAGAGGCCCGCCCGGGATTGGGACTGTCCGGCCGGGTCATGCCCACCAAAGAAGAGCTGACGGAGTCCGGAGGCCCGGCAACACAGAGAAGCCCCGGAGTGGCAGATCAGGCCACTGAAGAGCACCGCGGCCGCGGGGCCTGGAGTGAGCGGGCCCAACCTTCCCCCGCGACGAGCACCCAAGAGAGAAGAGAGAGAGAACGCTGTGGAGGGGTGCAACGAGCTGCTCCTGCTCTGGGGGCTTGGCGCCTCACGGTCCAGAGAACCGCATCGCCAGCGAGGGAGAACACACGACCATATTCAGCTTCCGAGAGAGGTGAGCGGCGTCTCCCCTCCCCCCCCCCCCCGATTGAGGCACAAGGCGCTTTCCCGCACTGAGAGGCCTGCACGAGAGGCAAGGTCTTGGGACCTGAAGATCTGCGTGGGGGCAAGGCCGAGTGCCGGAGACTTAAGCCAGGCTGCCACCCGGCTGGAACGGAGGGCCTCCAGCTGACTATAGCTTGGCTGTGACATAGAGAAGCAAGGCCTGGGAACCGCAGACGCGCCAGATCGACGCGCATCATTGCACAGCCCCGGGAGCAACGCCCCGGAGTGTCCTCCGAGGAAGAAGGCTGGTGCCACCGGGGGAGAGGGGACGCAGCAGCGCTGGGACTGATGCAATAGCCTTTTTGAGGGCACGTAGCACCAGTACTTGCCGGGCCTCCAAGACTGAGTCCACAACCTAAGGCTTAGACTCCAAAATAGGCGTGGGGGAAGAAATATTGCCCCCTCTCCCAGCTGCGAACCCTAAGCCCGAGTGGTAGGGCGGACCCCCCCTAAAAGCTAGCATCCAGGTCGCGATCTGGGCAGTTCGAGAGAAGTGGCCTGCAGCTCTGACTGAGCGGGGGCAGGAGCTGGCGAGACGGAGAACTCTACACCATAAGCCTGATAGGCCCTGAGGAAAAGCCTGCTAAGGCTGAGCTTCCACTGCATAAGCAGACGGCGCGACTTACCAGGAATGGCGTCCAACAAAACAAAGAAAGAACGCTCTGTCAAGGATCTCCTTCTTAAGGCCGGCGCAGGTGGCTCCGAAGCGGTCTCTTGCCCGTCTGGAGGTCCCGCAGACCCAGAGCTGGGGGACACGGAAGCCCCAGTCACACGCACCTTTCTGGAAACCTTATTCGCCTCCTTGAAAGACGATCTCCACACCATGAAGAAGGAGCTAACCCAGGAGCTCCGAGAAGTTCGGAGGGACCTGGACTCAAAGGGCGACAGGGTTGATACACTGGAGACGCAGGCTACAACAAGGGACGAGGAGATCAATCAGCTCCAACAGGAGGTCTTCCGCTTACAAGACCAGCAACTGGATCTCCAGTTGCATGCGTTGGACCTCGAAAACCGCTCCCGACGCAACAACATCAGAATCCGAGCGGTTCTTCTGGGAGCGGAGGGGCAGGACATTGAAGCCTATGTGGAGGAGCTCTTTCGCTTCATTCTGGGAGCCCCACCGAACAACGGATCAAGCTGGACAGAACCCATAGAGTGGGCCCGAAGAGAGCGGCGACGGCTCCCCCACCGGACATCCTCACTTGTGTCCATGACTTTCAGCTCAAAGAGCGGATTCTCCGAGAGACCCGAGATAAACACCCTATCGAATTCCGGACCTCCAGGCCTCTCTTGTACCAGGACTTAGCCGCATCCACATTGCAAAAGAGGAGGGAGTTTAGACCTATCACTGCTCATTTGCGCTTTAAAGAGATCTCCTACTCCTGGGGCCATCCCTTCCGATTAATCTTTAAATGGGACGGTAAAATACACCAAATCTGCTCACTGCAGGAGACCAAGCGGCTGTTGAGCCTGTCTGAAGACGATCCGAGTGCTCTAACGCAGGAAGAAACCAAGAGAAGGTCTCCAGAGACAGAGAGATGGAGAAGGGTTGGCTGGTATTCGCTTCGCCTTCAACCAGACCCAGAGACTATTGCCAAAGAGAGACAAGCGGTCATTGCCTCCCTGGAGGTGGATTCAGCCAACGCAGACTGAACACTGTCTGATCATGTTAGTGGGGAGGGGGCAGAAGTTACAAAGGCCTGCATTATGCAACTTCCCGGTTCTCAAACATCGGGGCTCAGACGGGACGGGGAGGCCGAATGGGTCCTGCTGACATCTCACGCCTATCCATTGGGTTATCCACCCAGGACTATTACACTGTATACCAGTTCATGTTCAATTTTAATTGTAATGTTATGGGGTTAATAGGTTTCCCCCCCCCACACACACACACGCCTTCCAGCCCGAAGAAGCTCTGTCGGGGTTAGGTCTTTGACACATAGCACTTGTACATTCACAAACGAGGTTGGCCCCTGCGGGTACTTTGCCCCTTCAGGTATGTATAGCGATCTAAAGAACTCACCTAGAGAGTACACTTTCTACTCGCGCTCCCACAAGACTTATGCTAGAATTGACTACATGCTAACCACCAACACAATGACTCAGCAGGCACAGCAGGTCGAGATACTCCCCTGTACCTTGTCAGATCACTTGGCAGTGTGTATATCACTGGCCCATTCTTGTCCTCGCCCTGCCTGCCGTCTATGGCGGCTCAAGGAGACGATTCTACAGCGCCCGCAGTAGTTCAGCGGATCACTAAGGCTATAGTCGATTACTTGGAAATAAACAACATGCCAGATACACCCATTGCTACATTATGGGACGCCCTGAAGGCGGTAGTCAGGGGAGAATTCCTAGCTATTACTGCGTACGCCAACAAAGTCGAGAGAAGAGGGAGCAACTCTCTAGCGAGGCAAAAGAGTTAGAGCGTATACACGAAAGAACAGGGGCGCCCAGGGTTTGGAAGCAGCTTAAGGCAGAGCGAGCTCAGCTAGCAGACCTTGATATTGATAGGGTCGAGCACGCCATCCTACGGATTCGGCACTCTTTTTACTCTGGGGAGATAGGAGCAGGAGACTCCTGGCCAACAGATTAAGGGCACAGCGGCAAGCATCAAACATTTCCATGGTTACTGACCATTCTGGGCAAGAGCAGACCACTGACCAAGGCATAGCAGACACATTTAGGCAATACTACACGTCCCTATACGGAGCACAGAAACTCCCAGACGATGCACCGAGCAATACTTGAGCGGCGCGAGGACGGCCAAACTAGTTCCTAGCCAAATCAAAGACCTTGAATCCCCGATCAGGTTAGAGGAAGTCATCTCGGCCTTTTCTAAGCAAAAACTGCTTAAATCTCCGGGCCCGGATGGATTTTCCTCCATCTTTTATAAAACCTTTTGCGCCACGCTGGACCCGCTATTGGTGAGGGTATGTAATTCGATTGGGTTGTCTTCCCCCATACCACCTATGATGCTAGAGGCACTAGTTACTGTTATTCCCAAGCCGGGGAAGGACAAACGACACTGTGCATCCTATCGTCCTATCTCCCTCCTCAATGTGGACCTTAAAATATTTACCGGGATCTTGGCGCAGAGACTCTCCCCTTGTCTTCCGGGCTTGATCAACCCGGAACATTCGGGTTTTGTTTCGGGCCGCCATTTGTTTTGGGCCGCCAGTGCTCCGATAATACCAAGCACCTTCTGCATATAATAGACAAATCCGAGAGATTTATAAACTGGGTGCTCAGCAGTTATACCAATCCTGCTGCCTCGGTCCGGGTTAATGGCCTTATCTCGCACACCTTCCCTATCCAACAGGCAGGGCTGCCACTCTCACCACTCTTGTTCGCCCTGTATACGGAGCCCATGGCCCAAAGAGTGCGTGATGATCCCTTAATATCAGGGGTGAAGTTCGGGGGCGAGGAACATAAAATCAGCCTATTCGCTGATGACGTAGTTACCACCTTGGAACGGCCCGGAGAGTCCCTGCCTGCCCTTCTGACCGAGTTAGAACGCTTCACACAAGCATCGGGATTTAAGGTCAACGTTCATAAGTCACAGGCGCTCAATCTATCCCATAGTCCGGCCACACTAGAGGTGCTCCAGCGGGCGCATCACCTTCAATGGGCTTGAGAATCCATCCCCTATTTAGGCCTTCAACTTACTGCCAGCATACAACGCACCACCTCCCTGAACTACACGGCGCTTTTGAGACACATACGCGACTGCCTCCGTAGATGGAGACCACACTCTCTGTCTTGGCTGGGCCGTATAGCGGCGATAAAAATGACAATATTACCCAAGATAATATTTTTATTTCAGACCCTTCCGCTGGCCCCCCCCTCGGGAGTGTTGCACTCACTGCAGCGGGATTTGGAGCGATTTATCCGGCGAGATCAGCGTCCCAGATTGCGTAGAGAACTAGGCTACAGGGCCCCAACTGAAGGGGGGTTAGCAATCCTGAATCTGCAAGACTATTACTGGGCGGTGCAGTTGAGACCCCTGGTGGAGTGGTCACGGCCGGAATCTGAGAAACACTGGCTGTTCATGGATAGAGCTCTAGCTAGACAACCCCTATGGGGAGTCCCCTTTCTCGCAAAAGCAGCCAGGCACGGCAACCTATACTTATCAAAAGTAACACACTCTACTCCATCAGCCTGGGTCAGGGTTGCCACTTCACGAGGGATCACTACATTCCCATCTCCAATCACACCCATAGTCCAAAATCCCAATTTCACACCAGGGCTCGACACGAGAACATTTGCACAATGTACGAAAGATGGCTGCCGATTCATAGGACACTTTTTTTTTATCAAACATATTTTTATTGAATTTGTAACATAATACAACATATGCTTTTACCATCTTTTGTCTTGCTCAAATGACGATACAAAAATGGGATGAACGGAAATTGTGCAGCGTACTCCACGCTAAAGATCGACCCCGACCCAATCTAAACATGGTGCAAAAGTAAAGGTACAGTGTCCAACAGTATTGGGTTCGGAGCAAGTCTCCGTGTCCTGCACAGTGCGATAGGTAAAATGAGAAAGTGTCCAACCATCTTTCGATAAGGCATGTTCTCAAGTCCGTCTAGTCAGAAGGCATTAAACAGAAAATACTACCGGACTTAATAGAACAGCTCTCCTCTATGGAGCAATACATCAAGAAACATAAAATAATTAACCAACCCTGTCCCAACTCCTCCTCCCCAACATGGTGGTGGCACCTAAAAATATCTTCATCATTGTGTCATGATAGGTTGTACTTCATATCTGAAAAAGGTGTAAGGCTCTGATAGAGGCAGGGCAAACAGCAGATGGAAGGCCATGGGAAAGAAAGGTGACCAGGGGGCCCCATTTAAATTCAAAGTTCGTAAAGTTATCTCTAAAGACTTCTGACATACGTTCCATACTGAGTAGCTTCCATAGTCTAGAGTGCCAGAGGGAGACTGCCGGAGCTTCCCTGTTTTTCCAGGCGGCTGCCAGTGTGACCTTCGCCGCTCCAATGCAGAGCCACATGATAGTTTTATCCGCCCGGGTCTGATGTTCCAAGGCAGGATCACGGAGCCCCAGCAGGACCTCAGCCATAGTAGTAGGAACAGGATATCCCAACATGTCTTTAATGTGTGCAAGTATTGCTTCCCAGAAGGGCCGTATATGTGGGCAGTCCCACCAGATGTGCTGGAAGCCCCAGAAGCCCGCATCCCCTCCAGCATCGATCAGAGGTAGTGGGGAAGATCCGTCTAAGCTTGGAGGGATAAAGATACCAATCCATCATGGTCTTAAGGTGTGCTTCCCTGAGCTCTATGGAGTGGTTGAATTTCATGGTATCGGACCACAGGTGGGACCATTCGTCGTCTGAGATGTCTCGTTGGGGGATTCCCTCCCACATGGCCATGTATCGAGGGCGCGGGGAGCGCGTAGTGGTAAGGAGAAACTTATATAAAAAGGAAATCGCACCTTTCATAGTGGTAGCCTTAGTGAGAAAAGCCTCAAATTTTGTGAGGGGACGAGTAGCCGCCTCCCGGACCTGTGGTGTAAGGGCCCAATGCAGTAATTGGCTATAGCGGTATCGTTCTGTATTCTCCAGGCCATAGTCCCTTTTACAGTTATCAAAAGTGAGAGGGTCAAAGTTATGGAAAAGATGTGTTAGAGCTAAACATCCTCCCTCCCTCCAGGTGTCAAACGGTCCCGCCTGCATCCCCGGGGGGAATGCCGGATTGAAATGAAGAGGCGTGAAAGGGGAGGGAAAAGAGGACCATCTCTCATCGCTTGCCACTGAATCCCATACCTTAAGGGTTGTGCGTGTGGGAGTGCTGATGTAAGTGTTCTTGGGTCTATCTTGTTTAGGCCGCCAGATCAGATCCCATATAGCCCGCCCGGTCACACTGCGGTCCATATGTAGCCAGTGTTTGTCGGAGTCATGTTTTGTCCATTCAATCAGTACGCGGAGTTGGGCGGCCTTGTAATATAAATGAATATCTGGGAGTCCGACTCCACCCTCCGCTCTGGACCGACGAAGTATCGAAAAAGAGAAGCGAGCCCTTCTCCCTTGCCAAATGAAATTTAAGATCATAGCCTTAACGCGTCGGAAGAAGTCCCCCTCTAACTCTATGGGCAGGGCTTGAAATAAATAGAGGAGCTTGGGGAGAAGCGTCATCTTAATGGCATGGATCCGACCCAGCCAGGACAGAAAGAGGGGCTTCCATTTAGTAAGCTCTGCTTGTATCCGCGTGAGTATCGGGGGGAAGTTGGCGGCATATAGTCCTTCCACTCTTGGAGTAATCTGAACCCCCAGGTATTGTATGGATGAAGTGGCCCATTGAAGAGGTGTGAGGGGTTGCAGCCTGGAAAGCTCCGCTGTAGGAAGTGTGAGGTTGAGGATGTAGGACTTGCCTAGATTTATTTTAAAGCCCGCTAGTGCCTCAAACCGAACCAGCTCAGCCTGTAGGGGTGGCAGGGATGTGGCTGGGTCCGCCAATGACAGCAGGACGTCGTCAGCGAAGAGGGAGATTTTATGTTGTTCCCCTGTGAAAGGGATCCCCTGAATCGTAGGGTTCGCTCTAATTGCTGTTGCTAGTGGCTCGATACTAAGGGCGAAGAGCAGCGGGGAGAGGGGACACCCCTGTCTGGTACCTCTGGAGTGGGAGAAAGAGGACGAGTGTGTGCCATTGATCATCACTTTAGAATGGGGTTGAAGATAGTTAGCCCGAATCATAGTGAGAAATTCGGGTGCAAAGCCAAAAGCCGCGAGGGTATGAAAAGAAACGCCCAATCCACCCTGTCAAAAGCTTTTTCCGCGTCCAATCCCACCAGGACCGCGGGAATCCGACGTCTATTGGCCTTCTCAATAAGGTGGACTATTCGGCGGGTGTTATCGTGGGTTTGGCGCCCTTTAATAAATCCCGATTGGTCCGGGTGTATGAGGTCGGGCATAAGCTCATTGAGCCGCTTAGCCAATATGGAGGAATAGAGTTTCGCATCGAGGTTGAGCAGGGCGATAGGCCTGTAGGAGGCGCACGCATGAGGGTCCTTCCCTGGTTTGGGTATAACAGTAATCATTGCTTCCGACATGGAGCCAGAGGTTAAGCCTTCCTCCGCCATCTTATTAAAGAGCTGTGTAAGATGCGGGGTGATATCAGATGCAAAAGTTTTATAAAATATGGCGGTATAGCCGTCCGGACCAGGAGCTTTATGGAGCTTGAGAGCCTTAATAGCAGAGAGAACATCGTCAGAGGTGATGGGGGCAGAAAGTGTCTCATTCCCTTCAGGGGAGACCTGCGGGAGATGGAGGGTGTGGAGATATTCCCGTTGGGCGTCGGGATCTAAGCGATCCCCCGTGTAGAGATGTTTATAGAAGGAGCTAAAGGTCTCCGCCTTTTCCTCGTCGCTGTGAGTAAGTTCCCCATGTGATCCCCGTATACCGCCTATGTACTCCTTCTCTCGTTTATCTTTAAGCTGCCTAGCAAGGTGTTTGCCAATCTTATTGCCCTGGGAGTAGGATAGTTGACGTAGTTTAAGAAGCGTGTACTCCGCCCTATTGTTGTAGATGGCTCGGAGTTTACCCCTAAGCGCTGTCAGGTTGCGAAGGGTATGCCTTGTGGGGTTTGATTTATGAGCGTGTTCAGTGGAAGTCAGTTCCGACTCCAACCGCTCTCTTTCTTTAGCACGTTGCGAGTTTAGCGCGGCGTTGAGGGAAATGCACCTCCCCCGAAAGACCGCCTTAAAGGCGTCCCAATTAGTAAACTCCGACGTGTCTTCCGACTTGTTAATGTCAAAGAATTCAGTGATAGATTCCCTTAATTTAGTGCAGGAGTCCTTATCTCTGGCAAGCGCAGCCGGGAAGTACCACCTGGGAGAAGCAGAGGAGTCCACCCTCCATCCCATCGAGACTGCCAGGAGACTATGGTCAGATATTGAGAGGGGGAAAATCTTGGCATCCTGTAAGGCACCCAGGAGTGATTGGCTAATAAAAATATAATCGAGACGGGAGTATGTACGGTGAACATGTGAGTAAAATGTGTAATCGCGTGAGTTAGGATACAAAAAGCGCCATGCATCACGGAGTCCCATGTCGTGAAGTTGTTGTCGTATGTCCGGGGAGAAGGAACCCATATCTGAGCGTTGCGGGTGAGTGCTATCTAAATCTTTCTGCCAAGTTAAATTGAAGTCGCCCATGAGTACCAGTGGTCCCTCCAGGAAATCCAATAGTCTCCCCAAAAAGTGTGCAAGAAGACCGTCTGGCCAGTGTTGGGGGCATATACCGCTACACAGGTGCAAAGTTTCCCCATTAAGCGACCCTTTACCATGACCCAGCGACCGTCTTTATCGCGTTGTACATCCAAGGGCTGGAATTTTGTGGAGGACCGAAACAGGAGTGCCACCCCCTATGTTTCGTTGGTGCGGACGATCTATAAATCAGAGGGTAGTGTTTGTGTCGGAACCGTGTGTCCTCAGCTCTAGCCAGATGTGTTTCCTGTAGGGCCACTACGTCGAGGTGGTGATCAATAATGTATTTCCATACCTTTTGGCGCTTCTGAGGGGAATTAAGGCCCTTAACGTTCCAGGTACCGATAGAAATTGTCATAGTGTCAGGAAATGAAACAGCATCTCAATAGATACCCCACTAGGCTCAACATTTCCCCCACCATCAGCTGCCCCCAAGGAGTGACCTCTCCCCTTCTAACAAAGTGCAGGCTTACTGTGTGATCTGCGTACCTATCTATACGAGATGTTAAAACGCCACCACCATGACCCACCCACTCCCTCCCTTCCCATCCCCCCAAAAAAAGAACAAAATGCAAACCTTATATACAACATAGAAAACAAAATCCAATCCCCGGGAAGTGTAACGAAAACCCCCAGGAATGCGGGGAGGCGGTGGGACCGAGGTCCCCGTCCGCACCCATCCCGGAGCAATGCCAACAGGATTCACATACAAACGACCCCGAGGCGCCGTCAAGTCCTCGCTAAGGTAAGCCCCCCGCTGCCATGAGTAGGACCTGGTCATATGCTTCCGCCCCAGCAGTACCATGACGGTCTTTGAGAAAGGGAATTTAGACACCAGACAGCCATGGAGCATATATCAAAGTATACCTGAGTTCAACAGGGGTGAGAGTACATCATTCGCAGTATTAACCGCAATGGAGGGTGCCGCAGCCCTTGAGTACCAAGCATCAGCAGGAGGTCAGTGAGGATGAAACAGCCAGGGGGAGTGAGACACCGCCCCACTCGTCCCTCGAGAATGTGCAGAGGTCCCCTCAGCCCCCGCTGATCATGGTGGTGCTAGAAACCATTCCCACCCCGAGCAGAATGATGCAATGCCGTGAAGCATTCGTCGGGGAATCATCTGCGGCCTCTGCGTGAGCCCGCCGACCATGCAGGCGCGTCCGATCGGGCCTTGTGTAGTGCGCTGGAGGCATCTGGAGCGGAGTCTTGATCCTCTACGGAGAGACCCAGCAGAACCAACCCCTCCTGTAGGTCAGAGATATGACGCTGTTTATTGCGAAATTCGAAACTAAGTCCAAACGGGAAAGTCCACCGATATCTAATCTTATCCTCTCGGAGTTTGGCAGTGAGAGGCCTGAACAGCTGTCTCCGTGCAAGAGCTGCCGGCGCCAGGTCTTGGTAGATCGTACACGTGTGCTTTTGGAAAGAGATGGAGTCCTTGGGCCTAGCTGCTGCGAACACCGCTTCCTTAACCTTGAATGAGCGGAATTTCGCTAAGATGTCTCGGGGCCTCCTCTTGTCTCCATTCTGCAATTGTCCCACTCGGTGGACCCGTTCCAGTTTTATTTTGAGGGATTGAGGGCTTAGAATCTCCGCAAAGAGCCCCTCCATAAATGCCTCCAGATCTGGCCCCTCCGCGCCCTCCTCCAGGTCTCGAACGCGAATATTCTCCCTCCGGGCCCTATTTTCAAGGTCCTCCGTCTTAAGTTGCGACTGAAGAAGCTGATCACGGAGATAGCGGACATCATCTCTGAGCTCTGTCGTGAGCTTTTCTTGATCCTGGTGGTGCACCTCCAAATCCAGAACTCGGGTACCCACTGAGTCTACGTCCTGCTGGAGGGAAGTCAGCTTTCCGGTCAGGTCCGTCCGTAACTGCTCCATGGAGGATTTGATGTCCTGCCCCAGGTCCTTGCGCAGCTCCATCTTGAAATCCTTGAACATGGCCTGGAGCTCCGCTTTCGTGAGAGCCATTGTGGTTGCTTCGTCGGCCGCACCCAGCACCGAGCGCCTGTCTGGGGCCACAAAGAAATCAGAGACCTTAGCAGATGTTCTGGCCGTCCCCTTCTTGGGCGGCATGCGGGCCTGCCCCAAGGGGCGATGAGGGCGTCCACGGAATCCGCTCAGCAAGGCTGGTGGTTGCGACCTCCAAGGTGTAGGAAAGGCGCGCGTGGATGTCCGATCTGAAATAGGGTCCTCCTCACTGATCGAAGCAGGACCTCCTCCCTTTAGGCGCGCTGGCAGCCGTGAAGTGATCTCCGGAAGGTAAGAGGGGGAGAAGCACGCTCGACGGATCACCTCTCGGTGGATGTGGCGCCAGGTGGCTGGGGTCCGAAAGGTCGCGCTCACATGACGCGGGGCACCGGTCAGGCAATATCGGTCACCATCCCCTGTGCTACCCCATTCCGGTCAGGGCAAGCAGAAGCAGACACACAGCTCTCACCGGAAGGTGTAGGGCGCCACTCCGGGCCCCCCATGGGCCCCGACTTCATCCAACCCTCAGCAGGGGGAGCCGCAGCACCTCAGGTCCGCCGCCGGGGAGCCGCTGGGCACAGAGCTGGAAGCTCGGCCGAGAAATCGGTAGCGCCGATGTCGCTAATGGGCCGCCATTTTAGGGTCAGGCAGGCGGGTCGCGGTGCAGCGTAGGTCAAGGAATGTCCCAGGGGGAAGCGGCGATAGCGCCCCGGCAGTCACAGTGGGTTCCAGCCTCACCCCGATAGAGAAGGCAATCTAGGAGGTCAGGGTCCTCAGACGGCACCTCCCGCCGCACCAGCAGCCGCCGGCGGTCAGCGCAGCCCGGCAGACGCCATTTTGCCGCTCGGCCTCGCGTTACGTCTCAGGCTGAAGCAGGAGTGCCCCTGGGTGAAATGCGGCAGGTAGGGACTTCTCCAGCAGAGCGCCACATCTTCCGCTGCGTGTGGGAGCCGAGCTCAGTCCTCAGCGCCCCGGGAAACCGCCACAAGTAGCTCCGGAACAGCGCGCGGACCGGGAGCCGAGACGGATTACGTCCTCTCGGCCATCTTGCCCGGCCACGCCCCCCATAGGACACTTTTTTGACGTGGAAGGGCCTCTGTCTTTCACTGATTTTCGTACGCAACAGAATCTTCCAGAGAAGGAGCGCTACCGATACCATCAGATCCGACATTGGGTTATGCAACCAGAAGTACGGGGGGTGCAGAGAGATCCCTTACGCCATTCGAAAAGTGATTAATAAAGAAGCACACGGACTCGCGCTTGACGACAGAACTCTATAGGTTCCTCAGACGCAATCCTGGGACGGACAGCTGAAAAAGGAGGGGGAATTTGGCACAACGCTCTCGCAGAAGGAGTGGATGGATATTTATTATAGGGCCCGCCACATGGCACGCAGCGTTGCGAACATAGAAACCGCAATGAAAATAGCAACATATTGGTAACTAACACCCCCGCGTCTCCACAGAGGCAACCTGACACGTAGACCCCAATGCTGGGGAGCATGTGTCTCATTGGGTACCCTGACTCATCTGCTATGGGAATGCCCTCAAACTTGAGCTACTGGGGGCAGGTATTAGATGATATTGATACCCACTTTGACACCCAAATACCCGCTTCCCTGCTTACACTCTCCTGGGCCTTCCTAATCCTCTTACCTTCCCACTCAGAACACGGAGGGGTAGGCAGATGGCACTAGTGCTGGGGGCTGCTCTACAAAATATCCTATCCCACTGGGGGACGGCCACCTCGCCCACCTATCTTGGGTGGCTCCATAGACTGTGGAGTATTCTCGGGATGGAGAAAATCTCTCTTTCACTCTCCAATCCGGGGGCCTCCTTCCAGGACCTCTGGAAGCCCTTCTTGGCACTGCTAACCTCGGAGTTTAAAGAACTCACCTGCCCGAGATATCTGTGATTGTTGCGCCTAGCAGACCCACCACAAACTGCACCACCGGACGATACGACACCCCAACGGGCATAGGCTACATAGAGATAGAAATTCCAGGCCAGGGGACAAGCCCGAGGGCACCTACTGTAAAAGCCTTAGGCTTTAAGGGGGGGGGGGGGGGGAGCGGGGTTGGGGGGATTTTGTTTCATGTTTTTTTTGTTTCTCCATCTACGCCAGCCCACCTGATGGGGCACACAGCAGTAATTGCAGATTGATTTTCAATTTTGTATGTTGTATGCTTAATCTGAAACCAATAAAGAAATGTAAACATAAGAGGCACAACGTGCGCATTGCCTTGCTACAAGAAACGCATTTAACACACTCTGGAAGAGCTAGACTACAGTGTAAATGGAGGGGCAGAGTATATGCCACACACTTCTCATCATACGCCCCTGGCGTACTGATTTGGATTTGTCCAAACACTCCCTTCCTGACAGAAGGAGTAGTGACGGACAAGGAAGGCAGATACGTGTTCATAAAGGGTAGGTTAGATGGTTGACCTATCCTATTGGGAAATATTTACGCTCTAAACACAGAACAGGGCTCCTTCCTGGGTTCGCTCTCACCGGTACTAGCTAAGTGGTACGGTGTGCCGTGGCTGGTAGGGGGTGACTTTAACAGTGTCTTGAACATAGAGTTAGACAGATCTTCCCCCCCCCTGCACAGTGCGGCAGCATCCTCCAATGCAACTATCCATGGGAACTGGATGCATAGCTGGGAAATGGTGGACATATGGAGGCATTGCAACCCCACATTACAAGTATATTCATTTTACTCTACGCCATACACACTGCATGTCCGTCTGGACAGATTCTTGTGCACACCTTTCCTGCTTCCCTCCGTAGAGGACACAGACTACCTGGGACGTACCATTCCGATCATAACCCACACTATGTCACCCTAACACGGACCCACACTATGTCACCCTAACATGGGAGAGCAGGGTCCCACTGATCCCCAAATGACGACTGCAGCTGGCAATGCTGGAGGATGCCGTCTTCCGAGACTCCCTTAGCACAGCCATAGGGGAATATTTTGAGCATAACACAGGCACGGCCACATCGATGCTAGTGGAATGGGATGCACTAAAGGCCATGATGCGAGAGAAATGCTTGGGAATGGGAGGTGGCATGCGGCATCAAATAGAGTCAGACCTATTAGAAGTGGAACGTGCTCTGCTACCGCTTGAACACGCGAGACACAGTCACCCCTACACACAACAGCATTGTCAGAGATACGCGAGAAACACTCGGCACTAATGTAACGTCTAAGATGCTTGAACTATTCAGCGCATTCAGCAAAAACACAAGCGCAACCTGACCGCTCAGGGTCCCTTCTCACTTGGCTGATTAAAGAAGATAGGCCGGCGAGTCCCATCATAGCGCTCAGGTCCCCCAGCGGTGAGACAAAATACACACAGCACGAAATACACAACAAATTGTCCCTTCATTTCACGTCACTATACCAACCCACACATGAGGCATCGGAACCCGACATACATCACTTCCTTGATGGCCTTGATTTCCCTTGCGTCATGCAAGAGCAGCGCATGGAACTAGACGCCCCAATTACGTTAGAGGAAATACAGGGGGCAATACGCGCTTTAGCCTCTGGAAAAGTACCTGGCCCAGATGGCTTTTCACCTGAATTCTACAAATCATACGCTTATCTGCTGGCTCCACAGCTACTCTGGGTCTACACAGAGGCATTACAAAATGCTCGTCTCCCAGTCCCACTAACTGAAGCTACGTTGATCACCCTCCCAAACAAAACCGGACAAGGATTCCACACAGTAGGGCTCGTACCTCTCGGTAGCACTACTTAACATGGACTATAAAATTTTAGCAGAGGTTCTGGCGGGCGGCTGTTGTCATTAACACCACACCTCATTCACGAGGATCGGAATGGATTTGTCCCTGCGCGTAACACATCCCTTAACCTACGTAGGCTGTTTCGGGTGATGAGATGCGCTTTGCGTGACAGGCGGGAATCGGGATGCCTGGTATTAGACTTGGAAAAGGCCTCCTTTGATACTGTAGAATGGCTCTTTTATTTGCTGTGCTTCCACGGTATGGGATCGGCCCATACTTCCTGAGCCTAGTTAGATTGCTTTACGGAGCACCAAGGGTGCGAGTCCGTACCGGAACCCTGTTCTCGCAGCCTATAAAGATTTGCAGGGACACCAGACAGGGTTGCCCCCTTTCACTACAAATGTTCTCTCTAGCTATAGAACCTCTGGCACTGGCTATTCGCGCCTCTGAGAACCACTGGGGCATCCCGATGGGTGTAGACATACATGCCATATCGCTGTATGTGGATGACATTTTACTATATATCAGAGATATCCGTTCTGGGCCGTCTGTGATACCCAACACCCTGAATATCTTTACGACGATGTCAGGGCTGCGAGTAAACTGGGGAAAATCATGCCTGTTCCTTTTGGCCCTCATACAACAGACCCTCATCTCACCGTCAGCGGCGACCCAGTGACGGGGCAGCCAGATATGTTCCGCTATCTGGGGATACAATATACCACACAGACCAGGACCTAATGGATGGGAACCTTACTAGAGCAGTCACTGCACTGAAGTCGCAGACAGAGTTTTGGAAAACCCTTAATCGCTCAGTGGCAGGGAGGGTGGCGCTTATCAAAATGGTAGTGCTCCCGCGCCTTTTGTATAATTTCACTCACCTACCACTTTATTTGCCACCATCCTTTTTCTGTGCGTTTGAGCGCACACTCCGAGACGTGATACGGAGCAGAATGCGCTGTAGAGTCGCACTCGCAAAACTGTACCTGCCTTTGCCCCAAAGGGGCCTGGCTGTTCCAAACATGGAACATTACTATTTGGCATCCCAATTCGAGTGGGTAGCCAGGTGGATGTCGGAGTTATATCTGGCAGACACGGCGGAATATGGTTCTCCATACGCCCTAGACGAAATGCTTCACATTTTCCATCCATGTTCTCTACCGCTCAGGTCCCTCCCTTTGCTGGTGCAGGTAGCTTACACGTGTTTCCACCGGAGTCTGTTTCTCACCAGGCAGACCAAGCCGTATGCACCTGCCCTTCCAATAATAGGCATGCCAAGGGGGACTGGCAGAGCCAGGCTGTCTGAACTCGCAGCGTGGCATGAGGCGGGCATTCACACGATAGGGGATTTATATAGTGATGGAGCGCTCTTGACGTACGAGACATTGATACGTGAAGAGGGAGTACGTCCAGGGCTCTTTCTCATCCACGCCTCCTAGGTAGGCATGATGCGCTGACAGGAGCCACAAACACATCTCCTATTGCAATACATGCATGTGCTAGGCACAGGGAATCATCTCACCAAATAGTTTGCAGAGGCACTCCGCACACACTCTGCAACAGGATTAGCCCCCTTGAGAGAGAGAGATGGGAAACGGACCTGACTTGTCCATGTACACCCAAAGAATGGAAAATGATGTTGTTGAACCCCATGTCAGTCCCTCGAAATGCAAGATTCATTCTAATCCAGTTTTACATATTACACAGAGCATATCTGTCTCCTGATAAAATCAACAGATATTTCCACAGGCAAGACGCAAGCTGCCAGCGCTGCAAGCTTACTGACGCTGACTTTCTGCACATGATGTGGGCGTGCCCTGCTCTCCGCATCTACTTGGAGGGGGTGATACAACACTTAAACTCCTGCACTGACAGCACTCCCAAATAAATGGGAGGCCTGCATATTGGGCATGTTTACCAGGGATAAGGCGCATAGAACCACAACCCGATTTCTGGACTTAGGCCTGGTAGTGGCCAAAAGACTTATCACCAAACGTTGGAAGTCCGTAGACCCCCCAACTATACAAGTTTGGTCTCATTCAATATTGAACTGGGCCAAGGCGGAGGGAACAGCCCTACACATTGAAGACACCCTAGGCCTACGCAAATACCCGATCTCGTCCCAGTGGAATACAATACTAGCGACACTGCAGGTAGCACTTACTCCGGGGAATGCCACTGACAGCCCAAACGAAAGGCAAGCTGAACCAAGTCAGTAAGAGCAGAGGCTTCCACAGATAACCGAGCCATTTAAGCGCTGTATACACTTGCTGCACCAAGGGTGGGAACCCAGGGTCGCATAGGGGTATTACCCAAGACACCAGGACGCCGCAAGAGATGCAGGCATACACCTTCACCGTTGTTCAGGCCCAACACCCCCCTCCCCAATGTTCCAATTGTTTTTTTGTTCCACGATTGTTGGATCTGTGGTTACGAGAGGTGCAGCACAGACACAGTTATGCACAAGTACACCCACGGTTAATACACGCTCAAACAGACTGGTAGTTACCACGTATAACACAGCTGTAACCTATGAGCTCTCTTTTCTTCTTTACTATTGATTTGTGGGCATGGGCTGAAGATACTGTTTCCTGTTATCAAGGGGATGGAGTTGTTTGTATCCGCTATATCCCTGTAATGTATTATCCTTCAGCTGGAAATGTCTGTTACCTGTATAATCTTAAAAGCTAATAAAACAGATCAAACAAAAAAATGGAGCTGGGGAATTCGTAATGATGAGTGTCCAGCCCATGTACTCACTATGGCTTCCCTGTTTACTTACAAAATACAGAAATCAACATGGATATTGCAAGGGCATAACTGCTCATGCAGATATGCCCTCACAAGAGATATAGTGCACCCTGCCTTGGGACGACAAGGCCTGCTATAGCGGTGACCTACCCATATCCGATGCAGTGTCAGTTGGCATGGCACACAGGGATGTGTGCCATGTCGACTCTTCAGTTTGGTCTGCACCAAGGCATGCAGTCTGCAATGGCAGAGTGCAGGGCCTTGGCGAGGGGACTCTAGAGTGGCACAATTCACGCTGCAGCCCGTGAGGTCCCTCTTCAGTGCCAATGCCCTGGGTTCCAGGGGTACCATCTACTAGGGACTTACAAGGGCCACTGAAGTTGTGCCAATAGGGAAATAAAAGGTACAGTTTAGGGAAAAAGCTCTGGTCCAGATGGCTTGGTTGGCAGGGACCCTGTGCACTTCCAGTCGAAGTTGCATCATTTTCCAGGGAAAAAGTGGGTGCTACCCATGTCCAAAAGCGACACTTTCCTACACAGCACAAAGGCTAAGTGTTCAAGGTATCAAAAGCAAAAAGCATGAAAGGTATTGTAATATCAGAAGTTAAGTCTTGAAGTGAAAGTGATTTTAGTACTCTTCCCATACATTCACAACTGATGTTTATAGAAGTGATTATTGATTAAACAGGAAAAGGGGGTTTAGTTGATGTCCATCGTATTAGATAGATCCTTTCCAATAGCAATACGAACAATTCTGCATGATGATTTCTAAATGATCGGTATCAAATTTAAATCATGAATCAATAAACTTCAGCAATATCAAATATAGGAAACAGTCTCCCAAAGTCAATTTATGGAAAATTGAGATCCAAGTTATGGTCCTGACCAAGGTTTCCCACCTATCTGAACAAAAGACAGTTGCAAGAGCACAAAATGAAATATCTTCAATTGCCTGTAGCATATACAGTAAGATATTGGATTTCAAAAACTGATAAGATAGAGATGGTTTGTTAAGTTTGATACAGGAAACATTAGCTCATTTCCTTGTAAAAATAATCAAATTCCACCATGTATGAAGAGTTAAAAGTTTATTAACTTTACCATTAGAGAGAATCATTTTACTAACCAAGAAAATAGGAAAAATCAAATGTTTTTTGTAGGATAGGCAAGTCATGTTTAAAGTAATGATTTACAAATAATTGTTTGATAAGAAATGTCATCAGAGATAATAAGAATTCAAAAACTATTTCCCTTGCAGTAATTCAAAATGTTGAAATAACCTGCCATTTCTATAGTAAGTGTTTTAGGGAACCAAATGGCGAATTACAATGCCACCAGTTTTGATTGTCTGAATGTTTAGCAGTAAATCGCTTAGCAGGAAACCATAACCAAACAGCTATACAAAATATAAAAGTTGGTTGGTAGTAAATATTGCAAGACCATATTTTCTTCAAATCTGACATGGATAAATTCAGAATTTAGCGAGAGCTCATTATTCCGAAATTCCTGGAAAAAATATTTAAGTTAGGAGACAATATATCAGAAAGTCAGTTCTGTATGTTATACCTTAGAAAAGTTACATATAATAACATTGAATGTCATATTTGCACAGTTCAGATGAAGAAAAATTCAAATTATTCTGTAATTCAGCAAAAGATTAAACAGTAAATCTATGTATTGAAAAACAGAAAGTAACAATCTTGTATCATGCTTTCTTTTCCATTTGTAGTTAACGGTCTGACAATTATTATCTCTCACCTCTATTCTAATGAAAAGTGTGTAGCAAACTTGAAAACACACCGCAGCCAGTCAGGTACACGAGGAACAGCAGGAATCACTTCGATCAAATCAAGAGACAAACCACAGTAAAATGAGAGCAGCTCAGTTTGTAGATTGTTATTTTATCATCGGTTACAACAGAGGGTCGGAGCTGGGCAGCAGCCGCCTTGGTCAGGGGCGGGTCCTCAATGGGGCGCTGGAGCGTTGACCCCTTGTATTTGTTAACCCCTGGACCCCGTATGAAAAACATAATTGAAAATATGAAAATAATGAATGATGTTTATAATTTAAAAACATTGTTTCTATTGTTCAGGCTGCAGTACTTTTATTTCAGCCGCAGGCCGGCCAGGTTGGTTCACGGTGCACACTGCAGACAGGCTGTGGGTGCAAAATCCTCACCAGTGTGCCGGCGGGGGGTGGGGCTTAATGACTGACAGCACAGCAGGCTGGGTTAACTGTGCACTTAAGTGAAGTGTGCAGGTTGGGTTGGATGGGTGTTTTTCTTTGACCTTCCTGACATGCCCACTGAAGGCCTCTCCTCCTTACTTGGTGAGCCAGGGATCACAGTTAGTGCTTCTCATCTCCTAAGGAGCAGGGGTTGTGCCTGCTCCAGCCAATCCTGGTGCTGCTCTCATGCTGTTTGTTAATATAAACAGCAAGGAAGCAGCCTCTGTAATGGCTAAAGGATGAGAGTAGGCCTAGTTCTAGTAGTCTCTTGACAGCCCAAGGGCGGAAGTTTTCGGCTCACAGAATGTCGTAAATCACTGTATGGTTTTATTTGAAGCCATGCAGTGATTGGCCATTGCCTGTGTCTTGCTGTAGTCTTCATGTGTCCCTCTTGGTGCCCAGGGCATTGCTCTTGAGCCGAGCGAGGGTGGAAAAGACGAGGGCGAGGCACCTTCATCCACAGCTGTATTGGGGTAAGCAAAGACTTGACTCAGCCAAGACTACAGAGTTATTTATCGCCAGCTCTCTCATCGATCAATTAATTGTAGCTAACATTACGCAAGAGAAGCCAGTTAATGTGCTGTCTTCTGCCTGTGAATCTGCTCCCCGTGTTCACAAGTCACACTAAATACTGGCTGATGACTGTTCGAAAGAGAATGTCGCAGGTGAATCATTTTCTTTCAAACCAGTCTCCTGCGAGGCGAGAGCAAAAGTTTGTGCCTCTGACATTCGGGACCTTCAACAAATTAATGTAACACAAATTATGCAGACTTTGCTGACATAAAAAAAACACCCAGCTCTGCACAAAAAATGAAGTCCGCTCTAAAATCATTAATGTCACATTTTTCCTTGTTTTCATTTTAACTGTGGTTTTGCCCCCCCCCAACTCCCATTATTTGATGTTCTTCAAACATGATAAATAAGCATTTATAAAAGTGGCCACGTTCCATTATCTCATCGACTTAGCCCGTAGCTTTAAGTATAACCTATAAAAGGACTACAACAATTTCCCTTTGTGTTTTCAGAATTAAAATATAACAGATACTGGTCAATCCATACTCCATAATACAGAGAAGAATTCCCTTACACTGCACCGTCTACGAAGGATGACAGCCCTGATTGTTGTTAAGTCACAAAGCCTTCACTGCAGGACGCCCCCCTGTTTGTTTCCCTCCGGATTGCACAGTAGAGGCTGGGTGCTGTGCTGCTCGGATGTTTGCGTCACATCCACGCACTACAGCTGGATCCCAATACAGCTGACGGTGTTCATCTCAGCACTGTGCTATGGCATGGCAGCACACGCAGCATCATTCAGGCCTGCAGGCAAATATATGCTGCCATATAGACATATTACATGTCAGAGGTGGGCGAGTCACTGAGAGCTCGAGCCTGAAAGGTTTCATCTGGCTTCTGCCTACCTCCTTCGACCCAGGATGTGGCGTTACCGTCAGAGCTGCCAACTGGGGAACCAGGTTAAAGCCTCAGCGTCGGCTCACCATCCTGTGATTCTGACCACATCACTTAACCCCCGCACTGTGCCCACTCCAAAAATTGGCATGCAACTTTCTTACATGTATACATCCAATAGAGCAGCCAACACGTGTTATAGTATTGTGGTCTCTGTTGGACGCACTTTTATTTGCATGACGTGTACAATTATCACTTCTCTTCCGATGCCCTGGTCATAATTTCATGACCCTGGCCATATATCATCATTGCGGACTGTCATGCATTGCTTATCATAAATCATTTGCAGATCTTAGGTCCATAAACAACCCTGACAGTTCGCTGTTCCGCTCTTTTGCAGGCATAATTAATTTCTTGCCGCTTTTTGGGTCATAAAATTGTTCTGTTGGTAGGCTCTCCCCGGAGTTAGGCCCCCACTCGCTACCTTGTTAGTCCCTTTTGCGCTCTGCTGTCAGGCGGGTCTGAACTGGGAGTGCCATCTCCGTTTGCTATCCCTTTTTCGGGCCTACTCACCCTGCCGTAAGGCATCCCAAAGTGAGTGGCCCTCCTCCTACACACCGCCCTGCCGGTGTGCTTCCATAACCAACCATTGTACCCCCTCTTATCTGCTGTCCAGTACTGCGACACTGCTGTTGTGTGGGTCTCATGTTTTTCTTGGTGCGCCGCTCCCCTAGCTCCACGGTGTGCGATAAGTGATCTGTACTGTGGGGAGCAGTGCCTTATAACACCCCCCATTGCTTTACCATGAAGGCGGCCTCCGTCCATTGGGGGGTTCAAAAGTCACCTGGCCCCCCTATTGACCAGGTGCTTCGGCGCCACCTTGTCACACTTTCTCCCACGAGGGGTAGCCCCCTCTTGCCTCTGGGCGCTTCATAGCGGCCCAATCCTGATTTTTCCAGGGCCCCGGCAGCTGTTATGGCGCCGGACCTCAAGGCCCCTTCGGGGGCAGCCTATGCAATAATCTGCCCATGCATTTAAACAGTACCTGTGACTTTTCGTGACGTAACTGATGCTCATGTAAAGCACTCGACCTTGGGGTCAAGTTCGTCCTGCATTTAACAACTGCCGAAAAATGAACTACGAGGTAAAAACAAAGCCTTAACATAAGGAGAGACAAATAAATACCTATTTCCTTCTTGATTTATACAAAATGAAACCAGAAAAGCTGGATAAATAGCGACTTCCCGACCTGAATTGTGTGATCTTGGGCAACTAGTTTATTTTACCAGATCTCTTTTTCCTTTATTATCAAGTATGATAGCACTTTCAAAAAGGTGAGTTCAGACTACCAGTTGTACAAAACTGTCATTTTTAATAAGTACTTCTCAGCGCAGTGCTATAATATGCTTTATTAATGTCAAAGATACTACTATATGTTAAAGAAATACACTTTTTGAATTTTGAAGAGACTTTTCATATCTTATGTCATGTATGTTGTTTGATTTATATATCACATATTTTCAGGGCTCGGCTCGTGCACGGGCTCTAAGATCCAAGCCAGACCCTTGGCTCAGCACTCACTGTTAATTTGTTTGCTCGCCCATCTCTAATAAATGTCCTGCAATGTGGCTACAGACGCTTGCTCTCATGTCCTGGGGATTGGTGCGCCATGCGCCTCTCTCGTATTAATTATCACTCAGATGCATCTGCCTGCCCGGGAATTATTTTGCAATGATCCACACTTGTTATAAAATCATTAATATGGCATGAAGATCTTTCAGTTTTACCAGTCAGATGTAGTGCAGCGAGAAAGCCGTGTGTGCAGGTAAGATAATTAAAGACCTTGCTTGCCACACTGTACAATTTGCAGACTACAGAAACTGTCGGCCATATTTAATGCAGTAAGATTTCGGACTGTTTTTAATGTTTAAATATTTTTAGACAACATGTTCACAACTGCTTTATAAACCATCTTGCTTTCTCAAATTTGCTTTAACATGCTCCATTTGCTGATCTTTTTTTCAAAATTTTCTTGGTGGGGGGGGGGATGAATCCCACCAAACCACTTTTTGTCTATCAGGATTGCTCACACTCATTCACAACATTTACGCCTGACCAATTTCAGATGTCACCGGCCGCCACTGACCAATATTAGTACATGACTTGTAAAACCACATGTATGGAGCACACCAGAGCTTGACCATTACTCATTACCTCCTCACTCTATGGTGGCAATTAATTATTCCTATAATGCCCTATTACTTACCCGTAATCTTCATTGGTCCTGGTCCTGTTGTCCTCGCCCCATTCATAAACAAGTGAGATAATCCTATCTCACCAGCAGAAAGAAAGAATGAAGAAATGCTGGCCACTACCCCACCCCCTCCCACCGGGAGTACATAAGCGTACTTACCCAGCATTCCCTCTGAACTACCAAGCCACAGATGAAGGCCGGCATGTCCGGGAGGGAGGGAGGGTAGTAATGAATGGGACGAGGACAATGGAACCAGGAGTAATGAAGATTACCGATAAGTAATAGGGCATTACCCCCAGGTCCCTCCTCGTCCCATTCATAAACAAGTGAGAATACCCAAGCAACAAACCGGAATTCATCAATAACATACCACCAGGACACAAGGAAGACAGCCACACCCAGTGATTTATTTGTACAAAAAAGTCAGGAGCACACAGCCTGCAGCACACCCAACCCAAAATTATCATCATCACCCAGCAAATTCTGGATCTGATAATGGCGCACAAAATTATAAGAGGACGCCCATGTAGAAGCCCTACAGATCTCAGACAGGGAAACCTCCCGAACCTCAGCCCAGGAAGCTGCCATCCCCCGAGTAGAACGCCCCTGCACACCCACCAGAGGAGGAGAACCAGAAAGGGAGTAAGTCAACACAATGACCTGTTTCAACCAACGACCAATGGAAGAAGAGGCTTTCCTCCCACGCGAGGAAACCCCAAAAGACACAAACAGGAAGTCCGACTTCCAGAAAGGACGAGTCCGATCCAGAGAGATACGCAAAGCCCGGCAAACATCCAGCAACGACCAAGGATGATCATCCCCAGACATCGGAGATGGGGACAAAGCAGGCAACACCAACTCCTGGGAACGATGGAACTGTGAAGGCACCTTCGGGACAAAAAAGGGATCTAACCGGAGGACCACCCCATACTCAAAAAAGGACAGGAAGGGTTCCCGAGCCATCAGAGCCCCCAACTCCCCAAGGCGCCTGTACGACGTAATGCCACCAAAATAACCACCTTCAACGTCACAAACTTGATGTCCATCTCAGCCAAAGGCTCAAAGGGAGCCTCCACCAGAGCACGCAACACCAGGGGAAGGTCCCAAAAAGGAAACAATGGCCGCATCACAGGACGGGCCAAAGAAGAACTACTCAGCAACCGAGACACAAAGTCATCCACATCCGATAAATTCCCTCAAGGGGAACGAAACGCCTTAATCGCGGCCCACAGAGCCCGCAATATGGAAACAGCTAAATGCTTCTCAAAACCCTCCCAGACAAACTGCAGCACCTCCGGCAGGGAACACTCGAGGGGGACAACTCCAGAACACTACACCAGCACTGGAAATTCCCCCAATGCCGCCCATAGGATTTGAGGGTCGAAGGCTTCCGAGACTGCTGGAGAGCCAAGGCTAAATGCTCAGGGAAACCCAGACGCCGCCACGTCTGCCTCTCAACTTCCACACCGACAGCCATACCCGAATGAGAGGCAACATAAGAGCTGGCTGCGTGGGTCACAGAAAGCAGGGGAGCAAACATGGACCCCGAACCGCTAACAGCTGCAGAGTGGGGAACCAAGACCGACGAGGCCAAAAGAGCACCACCACCTCCCGAGACTCCTGCATCAGGCGAGCCAGAAACTGGGGGATCAGCGCAAAGAGCGGGAAGGTATACAACAGGCATGATGGCCAATGAATGGTCAGAGCATCCACCCCCATATCCCCTCCTGACGGACACGGGAACAAAACCGAGGAAGCTGAGCATTGTGCCGGGAAGCAAATAGGTTGAGAAAGGGAAGACCAAACCTCCTGCACACAAGCCGAAAGACATCCGGAGTCAGAGACAAATCCTGGGAGGCGGGGAAATAACAACTGAGGGCATCCGCCACCCCATTGTCCACCCCCCAGATGTGAACAGCCGCCAGATACAACAGGTGCCCCTCTGCCCAACAAAACATGGGAACCACCATCGCATTCAAAGACCTGGACCTGATCCTCCCTTGATGATTCAGGTAGGCTACCATCACCATGTTGTCAGAACGCACCACCACATTGCGCCCCCAACAGCAGACTTCGGAACCCCATGACAGCCCGGGAAACAGCTGTCAACTCCTGCCAATTGGAGGAGCGCCTCCCCGCATGAAGAGACCAACGCCCCTGAAGCGAGCCGGACTCCAACGTCGCCCCCCACCCGAAAACACTGGCATCCGTCATCAGGACTGCTGGAGGAGAGGACTGCAACAGCAGACCCCTGGAAAGATTGGCAGACACTGTCCACCAGCGCAGGGCAGGGAGGATGGAAGGAGACACCGGAACCAGAAGGGTCAGATTACACAACAAAGGATTCCAACAGGCTAACAGAAGCACCCACAGAGGCCTGAGATGAAATCAAGCCCAAGGCAACGTGAAAACCGCTGCCGCCATGAGACCCAGAAGCCGCAACCAGAGCCGGGCCGGGAAGGAGACCCCCCCTCAAGAACCGCAGAGCAAGGGAACCCAAGGTCACCGCCCGGAACACCGGCAGGAACACCCTGTTCAGATCGGTGCGAAAGCGAGCCCCGATAAAAGTCAAGTCCTGAGAGGGCTCCAGTTGACACTTGGGAATGTTCAGCAGAAACCCGTGAGCCTGCAACACAGAACACACCAACCCCCGATCGACAAGCAACTGATCATCAGGAGCATGGTCAGCCAATCATCGAGGTATGGGTAGATGAGGACACCCTGAAGATGGAAAGAGGCCACGAACAGCGCCACCACCTTAGTGAACACCCTCAGAGCGGACCGCAGGCCAAAGGGTAGGACCCGAAACTGAAAATGTCCGCCTGAAGGCAAAACCTCAGGAACCTGCGAGAGCTGGGATGAACCGGAACATGATAGTAAGCATCCTGCAGATCCAGAGTGCACAAGAAATCGCCTGGGAGAACCAACGGTATCACCCTCTGAAGAGTCTCCATCTTGAAGTGAACGAACCACAAACTTGTTCAGCCCCTTCAAGTCCAGCACCAGACGGAACCCCCCTGTCACCTTGGGTACAAGAAATATCAGAGAATAAAACTCTCCCCCATCTACTGAGGAGGCACCACCTGAATCACCCCTTTGTCCAAGAGGGATTTGATTCTTAGAGACAACTTGGCCCTCTTGTTCCGACATGACGGCCAAGGAGTCAGACGAACCCCCGATTCTGGAGGAGTCTCTGAGAACTTGATTCGGTACCCCAGGCGCACAATGTCCAGCACCCACACATCTGAACAAGACTGCAACCAGGCCGGAAGAAAGAGCTGAAGCTGTCTTCCTACCAACAATCCTGGTTCGGCTGCCATATAGTCAGGTATGAGGTAGGCCTGGACGGAGCTCGCGGAGTTTCACTCTGCGTAATACCATGGAGTTGCCGAAACACTCCACTGAATTCCGTGGAGTTCCGCAAGTGGGCGGAGTTCTGCTCGGCACGGTCCCTAATGGAAGTTCTTCTGGTTGGGTGATTGACACTGATGGAGAATAGGTGATAGTTAACCCAGGATTTTATTTTAGTGCATTTATTTTTATTGCGCTGATAAATTCCAGGAAGCAGGTAGCGCCAAAGATCAGCATTCAGCATCCAGCGTCAGTAAGAGGCAATGTGTGCAGGGAGCCATAACGCTCTAGAGTGGAGAGAGCGGCAGAGGACTGCAGCAGTACCCAGTCCCGCAGAGCACACAGGTCCCTTAGAAAAGTCACTTTGCAGACTCTGATTCGCTAACTTAGGAGTACTGGCTGACTGCGTGTATGACTCTAAGGAGAGGGACCACCTGAACGAGAGTCACAACAAGACTCTACTGCAGGGGCTGCTGGGTGCCTACTTCGACCCCAGCTTATGGCCAATCATGCTGCCAGAGTACCGGCAGCAGTTGGTGGAGGACTTGGGGGAGATCAAGGCCAGGGGCTGGAGTTCCACGAAGGGGCACTGCCGAAGCAGCAGCAAGAGCAGGGCAAGAGGCAGAGACTGAGACTCAGCAAGAAGCTGCACCAGAAGCTGCAGATGTGGTTTTGGTCAGAGACCGCTTCTGCCTTGTGCTCTAGTATTACTATTCACAAACACATTCGCAGTCCTTTAGTTACTTAGTTTTATGAGGAGCCTATGCTTTAAAATAAAAATGTGTCAGAAACATAATGCGCGCTTTTGAAAACAGCAAGGTCTTTTATGACCAAGTTGTATGTGTTAAATAAGTAACAAAACAAACAACTATTCAGTACTCACAGTGATTTGGCCCGCATTGTCCATTGGAGAGGGAGGGTGTTGGTGAGCGCATAGTTCAGGGTGCGCGTCTCGCCTGCCTGGCGGCCTCCCGCTTTCTGCCTGCACAGTAGGAAGTGGGACGTCTGTGTTCTTCTCTCTTCGCCGCATACTACAGAAGAAGTGTTCCGGATGGACAGAACTGCGCTCTTCAGAACATTGCTTTGACGCATTCGCAGAGTGGAGTAAAACGGACGAATTGGGGCGATAGCGGAACGAAGCTGAAAAGAAGTCGCTATGGTAAACTCCGCTCCGCTGACGGTCGGCGGAGTTTCTTTGCTGAACTCCGCGCTCCAAGCGGAACGCGGAGAGGCAAAAACTCTGTGAACTTCACCGGTGGAGCGGAGTTCACCGCCCACCCTTAGAATGAGGCTTGGGGGGGAAACTTCACTTTCCTGTCCTGACCCCTGCCAGAAAACCCCCCCCCTTGCCTCCGAGAGGGCTGATGAAAAGGGGATTTAGGTTCAGAAGATCCAGCAGCAGTGGAGGACTACTTAAAAGAAGAAGAGTGCTTTTTCTCCTTAAAAAGCTTGTGCAACCTTCCCTCTACCTCCTGCCCAAACATCATAGTGCCCTGGAAAGGCAAGCGCAGGGTGGAAGCCTTCTGAGCGGAATCAGTCTTCCAATCCTTTAAAACCAGATTGTGGTGAGCCGCCACAACGCCCCCCCCCCGGAAAGAGCAGAGGCCCGTATCACATAAAAGGCCAAATCCGAAAGAAACTCCACTTGCCGCTCGATTTGTTCCAAAAGCCCAGAAAAGTTCGACGTATCATCCAGGGACCTATAGAGAGCTTTGATATCAGAAATGAGGGATTGCGCAACGTAAGTTCCATAAATCCCAGCACGCAGAGCCAAAAGAAACTCCACCTGCCGCTCGATTTGTTCCAAAAGCCCAGAACAGTTCGATGTATCATCCAGGGACCGATACAGAGCTTTGATATCAGAAATAAGGGATTGCGCAATGTAAGTTCCATAAATCTCAGCACGCAGAGCCAGATGGGAACATGAGTAAACCTTCCTGAGGGAAGCATCCGCTTTCTTATCCACTGGATCCCTAATAACAGCATCCTCAGTCAAAGAGATCCGACCCACCAGACTAGCAACAAAAGAATAAATCGGGATAGAGTCTGGCAAGTTCTTTGGCATGTCCTGAAGAGGATACAGCTTGGCCATGAAACGGGGAAGCACAATCCAATCAGGGTCCTTCCACTCCCACTTCAACACCTCATGGATGTAGGGATGGACAGGCACATCCACCGCTGCTGTACTCTGAAACTTACGCAGCAATGAACCACCCAATGCACTGGGAGCCTCCTCGCCAGGAAAACCCATGTTAGACTTGACATGTTTGAGCAATTCCGGTAACATGTCCTTATCAATGTACTTCCCCCTGTGCTCCTCCCCCCCAACCAATCTTCCTCAGAATCAGAAGAATGAGATGGCTGAACCGGGAAATCGCTTTTGGGCGGGCATTCCTGCCCATCTCCTGCAAAGTCTCTTTTATTAGTCCCTTTATCCTAGCATCATCCCCCTCCCTGGGGCGCTTAGATCGCACCGGAGAAGAAGAAGAAGACCCAGAAGACGTAGAGGAGGAGCGCTTCACATGTTTGCGCTTCCTGGAGTGCTTGCCCATCTCGACAAACACAAGCACCCAACAGAAGAACAGCCCAGGAAAAGAAATAACTAAGATCAGGGGCACAGCCCCACGGAGAGCACAGATCAATCCCATCAGCTGCAGATTAAGGACTCCAGAAACTCTCATGCAGCCGACTGGCATCGTGGTGACTTCCGGGACTGCCAGGACGCCGGAAGTCAGGCAACTCGACCAGGAAGTGCCCCACATTCACCGGGTCCACACCAGAGAATGCTAGAAACACTGCAACTCCCGACATGCCCAGCAACCCAGGAGGCGCGGCCTGGAAAAATGAAGCCTCCGTCAGTAACCGTCGGACCGAGGAGGAACCGCGCATGTCTCCCTTCAAGCCGGGCAGGGAGGGAGACATGACCGCCAGCAACACCCCCACCGCCCAGCAGCGGAGACACAATCCAAGCAGAAGCCTTTCAGTTCCTGACTCGTCCCATTCTGTCGGAAGAGCAAATGCTGGGTAAGTACGCTTATGTACTCCAGGTGGGAGGGGGTGGGGTAGGGGCCAGCATTCCTTCGTTCTTTTTTCTGTTGGTGAGATAGGATTATCTCACTTGTTTATGAATGGGACAGGAGGGACCTGGGGGTAGTAAATACTTCCCAGTGTTCTCACTGGAATAGCTAAAAACATTTTCAGTTAACATCAGTGAATGCGTCTCACCCTAGAAATTTCTCTTTAGGATCACACTACCACTCAGAGTCCGCATATCATTAAATTTGTGGGGATCGGACTCTGTCCACAGTTGTTGATTATGTCCTGTACTGCTCTACCAGCTTGCTCACGCTAATCCAGCAGCAGAACCACTCTGGGTGTTGCTTTTTAAGAAATGGTTGCCTCTAATCTTGTCTCATCTCCTTCTCCTGCTGGACCCCCACAGATGGTCCTGTCACTAATACACCTTCACACAAGACCACGAGCAGCTGTTCAGGTGGGACAGTCCTTCTGCTTCAGTGGATTGAAAGGTGGCCCTTTGATTGTTGCTAACATAAATGTACGAGTCAGGAGTCAGCTTTGCATGAGCCGATGCTGAGACTCTAACCTTGTTCCCCAGTTCCACAGTTGGCAGCTCTGATGGTGACGCCACATCCTGGGTCGAGGGAGAGAGGCAGGTAGAAGCCAGATAAAAGCTAGGCTCGTTATGGGCTTGAGATGCCAGAGCCTGGCTCGAGCTGAACCAGGCTTCAGGCTCTAGCTTTCAGTGGTTCACCCACCTCTAACATTTATATGTCTGTATGGCAGCACATATTTGCCAGCTGAACGAAGCGAGGGTCTATATGTTGGGGCCTGACTGATGCTGCGTGTTCTGCTATGCCATAGCACAGTGCTGGATGAGACAAACAAGAGAAGAGTACCGCCAGTTTTACTGGGATAAAGCTGCAGCGCGTGGCTATGACACAAACATCTGGGCAGCAAGGCACCCAGGCTCTACTGAGCAATTAGAAGGGAAACAAACAGGAGGATGGAAGCAAGGCTTTGTGTCTTACCAATCAGGACTGTCATCCTTCTTAGATGGTACAACGTAAGAGAATTCTTCTTTGTATTGTGGAGCATGGGCTGACCATTATCTGTGATATTTTAATTCTGAAAACGCAAAGGGAAATTGTAGTAGGCCTTTTTTGGGCTTTAGTTATTTTATGCTTGAAAGCTATGGTCAAAGTCGATGAAATAAAGGAATGTGGCAGTTTTTATAAATAATTATTTACTATGTTTGATCAAAATAAAATCATGGGAGAGGGGTACAAAAAAGCAATAAAAATAAAAACAATGAAAAATGTGAAATGATTTTATAGCGGACATCGTTTTTGTGAGGGGCTGGATGTTTTTTTGTCAGCAAAGTCTGCATAATTTATGTTACATGAATTTGTTGAAGGCCCCAAATGTCAGAGGCACAAACATTTGCTGGCGCCTCGCAGGAGACTGGGTTGAAGGAAAATGTTTCATGTTTTACAGGAGACTTTTTCTTTTTTGTGTTGTAAATATTTTATTGAAATTACAAATTACAAGTAAAACAAAGCCATACATATCTATCGAAGGTACAGAAGAGGGGTACATCTGTCAATGGTAATACAAGTACACCCAACAATGGGGTAAAACCAATCTAGCTGTAAGTCAACGACGACGGGGGGAGGCAATGAGGGGGGGTGGAGAGCGATGTGCAGAGAAGCAAGGGAAAGGAAAGAAAGAGAGGGGAGAGGCACGAGATGAGGCAGAAGAGGGAATCAGGGGTGGAGGGCGAAGTGGTAGGAGGGGTGGGAGGTTCATACGAGCAGTGGAGTGGAGGGAGATGGCCGGGGAGGGAGAAGGAGGAGGGGAAGGCATAGGGAGGCAGAGGGAAGGGTCAGTCCTCTTGCAGGCAAGTGGGGGCCACGTAAGAATAAACACGTCGGCTTTATCCATCAAGTTATAGATTATCTTCTCATAAGAGGCTGTTTTGTGCATGGCCGTGAGCCATTCTTCATGTGTCGGCAACTGCGGTGAGTGCCAATGGCGTAGGATACAAATCTTGGCCGCTCCGAGAGGGACGGTGGTAAGTTAACGGTGAGCATGAATTGCCAACTGGGGGAGGTCCAACAGGTCATGCAGAAGGATCTGTGGGCTCAGCAGCAGGGTGAACACATCCATGGACTCCCTCAAAGTGGACCTCACCGTGTTCCAAAAGGGGTAGATGGCGGGATATTCCCATAAGATACGGAAATGTCACAAGGCATGTGGTCGCACTGCCAGCAAGATTAAAGTAACAGGTAACAGTCCAGCAGATTAGAGCCTCGCTGACATCCAATGCCACTCCTGTAGAATTTAGAAGAGGCTAAACTTCATCCAGGCCTCCCGAACTCCCTGGCCCAGGTTCTCCAGGAGCTCTACCCAATCCTCTGCCTCATATTCCACCTGAAGACAGGCCTGCCAGGTTGCACTAAAGCTCGCTACTTCCAGCTGAGAGTAGAGGTGGTGATTCAGGAGATTGTATAACCCAGGCAGCATGCTCTGAAACTGCCCCCAGGTATTAAGGTATGCGAGCACTGGGGCGGGGGACAGACCGGGGCGGGGGGACAGACCAGGGCTGCGGGTCCAGTCTGCTCATAAGGCAATGGTGCAGCTGCTTGTAATGCCACTGTTGGCTAAGTAACAGATCGAATTCTTCTCTCAACATTGCGAAGGATTTGAGATCAATTCGGGAAAGCAGATGTGTTAAAGTGTGGATCCCCACTGTGCGCCAGGAGCCCCAGTTAAGCATGGCCCACCGATGTGGTTACCACGGTTGCGCCAGATTGGCACTTTGTCATAAAAGTGTGCATCCACTGAGAGAACCTTGGGAGCTCTCGTCCAGGTCTTGTACATTGCCTTCAGCATAGGGTTTGGAGTCCAGGCGCTGGAGGAGTTGGGAAGGTAGAGAAAGAGCAGCCCCGGGGGCCATTCATGAGCCAGTTCTCAATATTGACCTAAAACTGGGGATCTCGGACCCGGGATACGCCAATTGCACCAGGTGAAGGGCCATGAAATAGTGCTCGGCAGACCTGGGCCTTCTGTGGAGCTATGGGCGATACGTTTTTTTAATGGCCTGACAGGGTCTCATTGACCCCCAGATAAAGGCTTTGAAGGCATTGTCTACCTGCCGAAGTACCGTCAGGGGTATCAGCAGGGGGAGCGTGTCCAACACATATGTGAACTGCCGGAGCATCACCATTTTCACTGTCTGTATTCGTCCACACAATGATAAGTTCAGATGGGACCATTTTTCAAAGTTGAGCCACATACGCTCCATGTGCGGGTCCGGGTTGTCTGCTACCATGTGCTTTAAACCCCTGTTAACTTGGATGTCCAGATATTTGAGACGTGCAGTTTTCCACTGGAACGGGTACCCGGAAATGGCAGCACAGGTGGTAACCCTCAAGAGAGGGAGGGCCTAGCTCTTCCCTCAAGTGACCCTACAGCCAGATATGGCAGAGAAAGCGTTGATAACCTCAAGAACCATGGAGGAGGGCAGGGCTGAGAGAGTGAGCAGAATATCATTTGCATTTAAGTATAATGTTGAGGGCCCCCCCAGGCGTAGGTACGCCCACAATCCGGTCAGACTGGCACAGTCACCGCCAGGGGCTACATGACGACGAGGAGAAACAGCAGGGGGGAGAGCGGACACCCCTGGGGTGTACTTTGGTGGACCAGGAAAAGATCTGAGAGAAAGTCACTACAGTTAAGCTGCTCCGAGGGGGAGTCATAGAGCTAACATACACTGGAGCTAAAATCCATTCTGGGACCGAATTTCTAGAGCACAGCTAACATACTCCCACTCTATCCTGTTGAAGGCCTTCTTGGCATCTAACGACAAAGCCAAGGCCTCCTCCAGCAGATCCGCCAATATCCAGACCGCATGGGCCCAGGGTTCGCAGGTGGTTGCACGACGAGAGGCCCAGGACGAACCCCACCTGCATATGGTGGATAAGGGAGGGAAGGATCCATTTGAGGAGGGGGTCCTTCCCTGCTTTGGGGAGGACCGAGGTCAGGGCTTTGTTGGAAAAGAGGCCCAGAGAGCCCGACCGGTAAGCCTCAGCAAAGGCCTCGTGGAGGAGATCTACCACCTCCATCTTGGTCTCCCTTAGGAACTCAGCCAGGAAGTTGTCTTACAATGCGGCTTTATGGTAGGGTAAATTATTGATGGCCTGCGCAATCTCCTTTTCAGTAATCACACCCTGGAGCAGTTCCCTTCCCTCGTCCATAAAGCAGGGCAAGTGGATGCTGTCCAGGAAGGCCGCGACCTGCATTGCTTCTGGGGCCATTTCGGCGATTTCCTGTTTGGTGACCAGGACCCCCGAATCAGTGGTAATGGCAGGTATAGCCATCCCTGCCTCCCTTTGTCTCAGCTACGCCACCATGAATCTGCCTGCCTTTTTTTGCCTGCTTGTAATGCATGTACCTCAATTTCTAGAGCACAATTTCAGTTTTGGAGGTTAAGATGGGAGTTGAGGTCCAAGCGCCTTCTCAAGGTTGCGCCTAGTGGTGTCAGAGGGACGAGTTGTGTATGCGCGGTGAGACGGGCTATGTCCCCCTCCAATGTCTTCTACCAATCATCTCTCTGCCTGTTGGACAGGGCAGTATCTCTCATCAGCTGGCCCCTGACAGTCTTATTCACTGCCGCCCACAGGGTCAGAGCGGAGTCAACTGAGTCTTTATTGTACTCACAGTAGGTGGGCTTTGAGTTGTTCCTTGCCTGTTGGATGACTGTAGCGGGATAGGTTGAGGCTCCAGGAATTTCAGGTTGGCCATGCTAGATTCAAATTGGCCAGCAGGCTTATCGGGGAGTGGGCCGAGAGTGCGCTCTCCAGGATGGAGGCCTCGCACACAAGCAGGGGCAAAGGTTGAACCACAAGAAAGGAGTCTACTTACGATTGTGTGCTGTGCACCGGGTACAGGTAGGTGTATTCTGTTTGCCGGATTCAAAAGGCACCACATGTCCAAAAGGCCTTGGGCCACTCTGGAGGGCCCGATCCACATCATGGATCGCGTCCCTAGGACCGGTATGGTCCAAGACTGCATCCCAAGCCATATTCCAGACACTCCCTATCAAACAATTTGCAGCGTCTATTTTTGTCAGAACTCGGGTAAGCTGGAGGAGGAAGGAGGCCTTTGAGCCAATTGGTGCATAAATGGATCTCATGCAAAGCACTTTCCGCCTATCTTTAGTATGGTGAACTCGTAGCTGCCATCCGGGTCGACCCAAGATTTGAGCACCGTGAGGGGCAGTGTTCTGTGAATCAGGATAGCCACTCCACGTTTCCGGGGTGCCATTTAGCCTTCTGCTGCAGGGGCAGCAAATGTGGATCTCCTTACCCACCCAGTCCCGTCGAAGCTTCTCCGACTTGTGGAGGTACGTCTCTTGGAGGAGGGCTATTCTGGCATGCTTGGAGTTGTGGTACGCTAGCACCTTCTTGCACTTAACATAATGTTTAAGGTTGTTGATGTTCCAAGAGATGATATTAAGGGCGGACAGAGAGGGCACCGCGAGCCGGAGCACTCAGAGGGGAGAGGGCAAGGGCCTGCGGGGAGTGTGAGGGGTTCGGTACGACCTGTCAGGCCTTGCAGGTAAATCAGTTCGAGGTGAGACCAGATAGTGGGCACCCACGCGTCCATAGAGGGGCAGAAGAGACGACAGACAAGGAAGACAGGCGAGGTAGGAGAGATACCCCAATGGATTAGAGAAAGGAAGTAGAGAAAGAGAAGAAAGGAGGAAGGGTAGAGAAGAACAAAGCCCTGAAGAACATAACAAACAAAACCAAAACCAATTACACTTGTAAAATCGTAAGGCAACGTGCCCTAAAACTGTAGTCAGCGGGTCTAAACCTGAGAAGTCATGTGGCAGGGAGACCCAAGGGCACAAAGGACAGGGAAGAGAGAGGTGAGCAAGGGAAGGATGCAGGGAGGGCGACAGTCGGTCGAGGAGGAGAGGGAGGCCCAGCAAGTGGAGGGAGAGGGGGCCAGGCCAGGAGCTGAGGTGGAGAAGGGAGGGAAGGGAGGGAGGAGAACGTCCCCATGACTGCCCTAGAGTGTAACCGGGTGATAGGGGTCCGAGGTCCGGCCGCGCGCCAGCACCTTGGCATCGGTAGGGCAAGGACATAATAGGGGGGAGCAACAGAGCGGGGAGGGAGGAGAAAGTGAGGGGGGCCGCAAACAAGCCAGTCCCCCAGCACTACTGGGATGGGTGGGGAGGTGATAGGTGCAGGGCTACGCATCGTAGCGCTTTGCGGAATGGCGTCCGAAGAGGTAGGGGGTTGGGGGTAGTAAGGGGAAAGGAAGGGATGGCAGTAGCGTGCATGGCAAGGAGGCAGCCTGCACTGCAATTGGGTAGGCCCCATCAAACAGTAGCACACAGTAAACCAACAATAATGGACAGGAATGCCATACTCAGCCTTCAGGCCGGAGGATACTGGGTGTCCAATGTGTTGTGGCAATCAGTCAGTGGGCGTCCCCGGCTTGGAGTTGTGGTACGCTAGCACCTTCTTGCACTTAACATAATGTTTAAGGTTGTTGATGTTCCAAGAGATGATATTAAGGGCGGACAGAGAGGACACCGCGAGCCGGAGCACTCAGAGGGGAGAGGGCAAGGGCCTGCGGGGAGTGTGAGGGGTTCGGTACGACCTGTCAGGCCTTGCAGGTAAATCAGTTCGAGGTGAGACCAGATAGTGGGCACCCACGCGTCCATAGAGGGGCAGAAGAGACGACAGACAAGGAAGACAGGCGAGGTAGGGAGAGATACCCCAATGGATTAGAGAAAGGAAGTAGAGAAAGAGAAGAAAGGAGGAAGGGTAGAGAAGAACAAAGCCCTGAAGAACATAACAAACAAAACCAAAACCAATTACACTTGTAAAATCGTAAGGCAACGTGCCCTAAAACTGTAGTCAGCGGGTCTAAACCTGAGAAGTCATGTGGCAGGGAGACCCAAGGGCACAAAGGACAGGGAAGAGAGAGGTGAGCAAGGGAAGGATGCAGGGAGGGCGACAGTCGGTCGAGGAGGAGAGGGAGGCCCAGCAAGTGGAGGGAGAGGGGGCCAGGCCAGGAGCTGAGGTGGAGAAGGGAGGGAAGGGAGGGAGGAGAACGTCCCCATGACTGCCCTAGAGTGTAACCGGGTGATAGGGGTCCGAGGTCCGGCCGCGCGCCAGCACCTTGGCATCGGTAGGGCAAGGACATAATAGGGGGGGAGCAACAGAGCGGGGGAGGGGAGGAGAAAGTGAGGGGGGCCGCAAACAAGCCAGTCCCCCCAGCACTACTGGGATGGGTGGGGAGGTGATAGGTGCAGGGCTACGCATCGTAGCGCTTTGCGGAATGGCGTCCGAAGAGGTAGGGGGTTGGGGGTAGTAAGGGGGAAAGGAAGGGATGGCAGTAGCGTGCATGGCAAGGAGGCAGCCTGCACTGCAATTGGGTAGGCCCCATCAAACAGTAGCACACAGTAAACCAACAATAATGGACAGGAATGCCATACTCAGCCTTCAGGCCGGAGGATACTGGGTGTCCAATGTGTTGTGGCAATCAGTCAGTGGGCGTCCCCGGCTTCAGTGGCGAGCAGGATTTATGGTGCCACCTGTCCTGCATGTGCTCTGCCACTGCTTTGAGCGCCTTCTCTCTGTCACTCTGCATAGGGAATTTGTCCTGGTACCAGGGCTCTCACAAATGCACATCTAGACTCCCGGGAGGTGACTGACCTGCCGCAGCAGCCAAGAGGCCTATGCGGGGTGTGGAGGGAGGGGGCACCGGGACGTATCCATGGCACCATCCCACAGGCCATCTAGGAAGGCCTGCAGCGCCTCTAGGTCGTAGAAGTCTTTGGATTTGCTATCCATTGTGATTCACATTCGCACTGCTTCAAAGAGGCCGTCTGCCTGTCGTTTATCTCCCTGGAGAAGTCAGCCGCAGTGTGAATCTTGTGGCATTTGAAACTATATGGCCCAGGTGCTCTTGCTGCTGTAAAGATATGTAGTGCCTGCTCGTGTCGAAGGAAGCGTGCTATGATGGGCTTTAAGCCTGTCGGTGCCAGGGGCCTACGACCTGTATTCTGTGAGCCCTCTGCATTTCCAGGGGGGGTGTGAAGGGGATGCCAAGGAGGCTGGGCAGGAAATTGTGGAGAAAGACCCTCACATCGGCGCCCTCCGCCTTTTCCGAAACGTCAAAGAAGCGGATATTGTCCATGCGGCTCCTGTCCTCTAGGTGGACGATCTTATCACGTAGGGCTCGAAGTTCCTGGTCCCTATCTGGATGGAGCTGGACTCTGGATTCCAGTGAGGATAGGTGGTGGTTCAGATCCTCCACCTTTTCGTGGAAGCCGAAGACTCTGCACGGATCGATTTTCTCTCCGTCCTGAGATCAGTCATCTTCACGTCCATGGTCTTCAACCTGTGCCCCACCGCTGTTATCTCTTTGAGGATCAGGTCCATTGTGGCCTCTGAGGGGCCCGACGGGGGAGGGGAAAGGGAAGATGATTTGGACTAAGAGATTATCTCCAGGAAAAGCAGTTGCCTCATCTGCTTCTCTGAGGCCATTGTAGACGGAGCAGATACCTGCATTGGGCAATGACCGACAGCCAATTCAGAAGTAATCTCGTTGTCTGGACAGCAGGCTGCAGGGTAGGGGGATGGAAAATAGGCAGCTACTCAAAGGGGGGGGGGGGGCAAACAAAGTGTGGACAGTCAGTCTTAGAAAGTCCCCAGTGGGCTAGGGCGGGGTTAGGGCATTGGATCAGAGCAGCATTGGGGGCCCTCACACAATTCCCCCGTGGTGCAGAGGCCCTGGAAGAGGGGAAAGCAAGGCTAAAGGCCTCACGGTCTTATCTGTGGCTAATTCTGCCATTGGTCATCCCTTGTCCCCACACCTGTAAGCAGTGCCGTCTTCATGCATGGGCAT
This sequence comes from Calotriton arnoldi, assembly GCA_963921515.1. Classification (NCBI taxonomy): domain Eukaryota; kingdom Metazoa; phylum Chordata; class Amphibia; order Caudata; family Salamandridae; genus Calotriton; species Calotriton arnoldi. The sequence goes on along the minus strand of CAWUFW010000974.1, from coordinate 2,220,454 downwards.
GGTGGGCAGTTGCCCGGGGGCCCCACGAGTATAGGGGGCCCCATGCTAATCTGGAATTTAACCAGGGGCAGCTCCTCTGAAGTGTGGTTGTGTAGGTAGGGCCCAGTGCACTGCTTTGCCCGGGGGGCTATAATGCTGTTAAGATGGCCCTGCCCGTAAGTCGACGTCAGGGTGTACTGGGTGAGCCTGATCTTGGCAGTCTCACCGCAAAGCGTCCCTCGTCGCAGGTTTTCCCAGCGCTACTGGGAAATCCGTCCTTGGTTGGAAGTGCGGGGCTCCACAATTCAGTGGCATTATCCAGGAGTTGAGGACGAGGCCCAGTGACCCCACGAATGTACGCGTTCACAGCAGGTAGGATGAAGGCAGGACTGGATGGATGGCGGAGGGGGATTATCACAAATCCTCAACCATATAAGGATGTGTTGAGTGACAGCCTCCCAGGCATAGCCATTGTTTTCCAACTAGAGGCCCGTTCCTGCCACTAGAGTCAACTAAGAGGACTGCCCAGAAGAACTCAAAGTGCCCTACGCAGGATGTAGTATATGTGGGCCCTCCGTGCCACTTGTGTCAGCAGGCGGCAGATCCCAATATCCAAGACGTATACCCTGGGCACCCCAGACCCTGCACTCACCACCTGCAAGATTTTTCAAGGCGTAGTTACTCTCTCAGAGGGGCCGCAGGCAGCTGCGTTATAGTATTAGTGCTCCGCGGCCCGCAGTACAAGGCAGACCGCACGCCTCAGGTTCTTCGGGGCCAATGTCGGGAGGGGGCTCCTCTTCGTTTTTCAAGTGCCAACACAGTGCAGGCAGGGCGCAATGGTCTGTATACCCAGCCCCTCCAAAATAGTGGAACCGGCCACAGCATGCTGCTTGTGTCACACGGCCCGCAGATCAGGGCAGGCTGCGTGCTACGGCTCTCATGCGGCCTGTGTCCGAGGGATCGTTCGCCCATTTCTGAGTTGCCCCGTGGTGTCGGTGGGGCTATGTGGGATGTAGGTGTCCCTGACCCCACAGAAATGACCACAGGGGGCCAGGATTGGTAGCAGGCAGCAAGTGGCGTGCCGGTCCATGTCGCCGCGTGGCTCTGCAGTCCCTGCCGGCCTCAAGTTAGGGTGGGCCCCGTAGCCAGACCGCTGCATTCCACTTTCGCTCCCAGCCACGGGAGGTCGGTGGCCAGGCTCAGGGTCACCTTCGGTCATCACTGCATGTTCGCGAGTCCCCTCCATCATATTGGCGGCCAGAGGTCATAGGATATGGGTTCTTCTCACCCCAGGGCCTCCTAGTGCAGTGGAGCTCTGAAATCAGACAGCCATCTCTATAGGTGGCCAGCCTCTGGAGACATATTCTTTCGAACAGTTATCAGCCAGTATTTAGCGTGACATTTGAACATTAGAGGACAAATTCATAGGCAAAAAGCGGCCGAAAAAATGGCTCTTTTATGGAATGTTAGATATAATTAATTGATCGATGGGAGGGCTGCGAAGAGAGGGCTGGCAATAAATAACTCTGTAGTCGTGATTGTGTCAGTACTTTACTTGCCCCAATACAGCTATGGAAAAAGATGCAGGCAAACATTGGGGCTAGTAACTTTTAGTTAGTCTTTCAGTCAGGCCTCGACTCGACCTCGTCTTTTCCACCCTTGCTCATGAGCAATGCGCTGGGCATGAAGAGGGACACAATAAAGACTACAGCAAGGCACAGAAAATAGCCAATCACTGTATGGCTTCAAATAAAGCCATATAGTGGTTGGCCACATTCTGTGAAGCCAAACCTCCCGCACCTGCGCTGTCAAGAGACTACTAAAACTAGGCCTACTTGCATCCTTGAGTAAATCCTGAAGCTGCTCCGTTGCTGTTTATATTAACAAACATCATGAGAGCAGCACCCGGATTGGCTAGAGCAGGCACAACAAGCACTCCTTAGGAGACCGGGGAAGCTGCAACTGTGATCCCCGGCTCACTAAGTTGTGCAAGTAGTAGAGGCCTTCAGTGCGCATGTGGGGTTTGTCACAGAAAAACACTGATATGCACACTTTACTTAAGTGCACAGTAGACCCAGCCTGCTGTGCTGTTAGTAATTAAGCCCCACCACCGGCACACTCATGATGATTTTGCACCCAAAGCCTGACAGCAGTGTGCACCGTGACTCGAGCCAGCTGGCCCGTGGTTGGAACAATTAAAAAAAAACATTTAATTTATTAACATCATTTAATATTTTTATATTTTAAATTATATTTTTAGAATAGGAGCAACGAGTACAGGGGTCAATGACTCAGCACCCCCACTGAGGAACCGCCCCTGAATCAAGTCCTATATACATTTCCAGATTTGAGATGAATAATCAAAGCTTCTCAATTTGCAAAGACGATATATTTTGCAGTCCTATTTGTTTTGTAAAATTAGCAGTGTTAAGGCTACACTTAATTATTAAAAAGCCCCTATATGGGTCATATATCCTTTACTTAGCACAATCTATTTGCATTATATTTGTTTTGAGTGAAGACCGCTGTACTTTATGTCAGCTGAAGACGGTATAACTTTGCTCCTTCAGGAGACTAAGACAGCAGGACTATGGAGTGCTAAGTGGTCCAAAACCTCCTACATCACGCAAGAATTGCAAATTCCTATTACGGATAATGTGCTATTCTACGAAAATAGTATTCTTTTTCTGAGTGCCTGGGCAAGCATAGGATTCTGAGGCAACTAGGACTAGAAGTATTCTGCACCCTCTGGATCATCTTTTAAGAAAAATCAAAATGATGTTCGTCCATGTGCCCTGTGGAGTGGGAACGAGAACCATTTGCTTGTTCCTATAATTGTCTGCTCTTATATGCAAGGACATTAAAAATATGACTTTATACAGCAGGCAAGAACATTTAAGGTCTAGGGGTGAATTTTGTCTAGATAACAGCACCTTTTGTTCTCGGATGTAACTCGTATTTGTCATTTTTACTGCCCGTTTCAGCAGGAAGTTTGTACTGCAAACAGAATGGCCCATGACTGATCTGAGTGAAAACTGACAAGCTGAAAAGTTTGGAGGAATGTTTGATGCAGTAGCTGGTTGGGCAAAAAGCTGGGACATGAGAGGTACTCTTTGTGATGGCCAGCTTGTTCTCCAGTTGTGGGTCCTATTTCATGACAGCCTCGTGGTTGGTTTATGTTTGCTCCCTGATGGCGTGTCTCACTACCAGATAAGTACTGTGAGACTCAAGGGGTACTGTAGGGATGGATTGTTCCTGCGCCTTTCTGACCAGCTCCTTTCTGACCGGAAGAATCCAGCCAGTCAGCCTGGGAGCATACACCTCGGACGCCTGCAACCTCGTCTGCGGAGTTCTGCAAGAATCCTCTCTGAGCTTTACCATCTTCAATGTATACATGATCCCTCTAACCAGCATCATGTTCTGTCACAACATCAATGTCCTCTCCTACGCGAACAATGACACGCAACTCATTCTCTACCTCACGAACAAGATGCCCAGTTACCGTATCAAGTTCAATGCCTACATGACTGAAATCACCCACTGGATGAAGATCAACTGTCTGAAGCTGAACACCCACAAGACCAAAATCAGGATTTTCAGGAAGAGCATTTCACTGTGGGACTCCACCTGGTGGCCAACCGAGCCAAGACCGATATTCACAATCCACACCAAGAACCTTGGGATCGTCATCAACTGCAAACTCAACATGACCGCCTAAGTTAACACTGTCAGCCCCTCCTGCTTCCATGCCCTGAAGATGCTGAGGAAGATTTTCAGATGGCTCTCAATCAGCACCTGAAAACTGTCATGTACGTCCTCATCACAAGCAAGCTGGACTACAGGAACACCCTATGCCGAGATCAACAAAGAACTCACCAGAAGGCTGCAGCATTTCAGAACTCAGTAGCCAGAATCATTCTCAAACTCCCACGCCATGCTCACATCAAACCATAATGGAAAGAGCTCCACTGGCTCCGCATTCACAAACAAGCACTTTTCAAACTCCTCACCCCCACTTGCAAGGCACTACATAACACTGGTCCAGCATAATTCAACAATCACATATGCTTTCACAATCCTTCCAGACACCGCTTCTCATCTGAACTCCTACTTACACACATTCCACGCATGCAGAAAACGAGATCCTATAGTTGTGCCTTCTCTTACATTGCTCCTTAAGTGTGGAACAATCTGCTGCTTATACATGAGAACTTCTACCTCACATCATGGGTTCTGCAAGAAGCTGAGGTCCTGGCTTTTCGAGTAGTCCCACTAGACCCTGGGTTTGGCAGGGCTCACTCCTGCTCATCCCCAGGATACCCTCCCGGGTGATAGTGAACTCTACACATCTGCGTAAAATAACAAAATATGGAAGCCCACATATTGTTTTATATTGTATGGCATTATTTATATAGCGCTTACTACACCTATGTGGAGCGCTGAAGCACTTGCCTACATGGGTACTACACTACATCGTGTAGTGTGTGTGGTTGGAAGGATGTTTTCTTTGTTTTGACCCTGGGTGGGATGTGTTTCCATGTTGTACATGATGACCACCAAGGAGCGATTATCGTGTTATGGAATGCCGAGCGTAGCAGTGTGGATGATGAAGTGTGAGAGACAGACAAACTGTTTTATGGTTTTCAATATGCTGGTAGCTTTGAACAGCTCTGCAGGTCCCTTTATGGCATTTCTTATGATTAGAGTCTACGTAGCTGGTATGGCCCTGGATTGTCCAATCAGAGATTTTGTAGATAGTTGTGGTCCTGAGCTGGCATGGTTGGAGGGAGAGAGAAGTGGAGAGATCTGTTGGGATGGACATTGTTATAATCATCTCATATCTTCCATATCTGTCTGTTAACTGTCAGGCCCTGAGCGTCCTGCACTGTAGCCTGGGATAGGCTATGTCCCGTAGAGTGCGTTTCGCATTTGAGCGGATAGAGACCGCTCTACCCTAATTGGGTTAGGGTCCTCACTGAACGACTTCTTTTGCGTTCAGTAACGGGAACCTGCATTTGTGGACCTTCCCTGGTGAATCGTTTACAAACGCTTCGCGCCAGCAAGCCGTGCTTGGCTTACTTTTCCTGCTTCGTGCCCACGCCTTCCCCGCTCGCCTTGCTGGCGGGACCTTTCTTCCAGATTTCCCTGCTCTTCGCTACGGCAGCTGTGTGTCGGTCGGCTGCTCCTGGATTCAAAGCCACTGCCGGTAAGACTGCCTACTGCGGTACAGAGCCTGCATACCCGTCTCCTCCCTTGGGGATTCTAGCGTAGCGCAGGAGCGCTATGTATGCTTTGGGGATATTCTTTTTATAGCATTGGAGCGCTATAACACGTTGGACCTATTTCTTTTAGCGTACGAGCGCTACAACACTTGGGGGCATATTCTTTTTAGCGCAGGAGCGCTACAACACTTGGGGGCATATTCTCTTTAGCGCAGGAGAACTACAACACTTGGGGGCATATTCTTTTTAGCGCAGTAGCGCTACAACGCCTTGGGGATATTCATTGTTCAGCGCTGGAGCACTGACAAACCCTATTGAAATAGCTTATTCTCCTATTATTATTTTTTGGACTTCCATGAAATACATTGTTGTCATCAACCCAATGAGGAGTGATTGAAACTCCTGGATACTTTTTCTCACGGTTCTGTTTGAAGGTATTCATAGTGACTGAATCTTTGCTCGCTCAAGTGTAAAATGCACTTAGTTATAAAAAAGAACCGAAAGGTATAGGTCTTGTGGGGTGTAGCCGGACCTAATAAATTGTTTTGCTTCTCTAATTTCAGTTGGGGATTCAAATGAGCTACTACCTTCTTTGGAGTATCGCTTCCTTGCTGATCTAAGCTGGTGTGGTCCCTCCGAAAATCCTTCCCCCTATCTCCCTGAGGAGAGTGGCCTATGAGTGAGCGGTGTCTAAAGTCTAATCTCGGCATTGTCTTCAGAGAGAGGGGGGGACTAATCTTCGTTCCTGTGGGTTCAGGCCAAAACACGTTACTGGTTATTCAGTAAGTGACATCATCCCATATCTGAGTGTCATTGTGCGATGTAAAGGACTGGTCAGACTGTATAGATATTTAGAACCTGCAGTTGTGGACTACATTGAAGTCCTTGGAATTGTCCAGCAGTGTGTGACAGATCTCTTCAGTTATTCCATTCCTGTTCATATGATGATGTCTGTTTTTTTGACTGTACAGTGTTGGTGATGGATAACCCTTGTAGCAGATATGTCATATGTGAATGTAAGAGGTATAAGTTACAATTTGCTGCTGACCGTTGTGTATTATAGTCGCAGTGCTACTGTGGGGCATAGCTGTCATAAATGCAGGAACATAACTATATAATGTTATGGCGAACCATCGGTCATCCCTCTTTGCTTACCTGCATATCAAAAGCAGTGGGCTTGTTGAGCTGTGTCCAACTTGTGAGTTGTAAGCTGGGATTGCGCTTGACAGTGTGACTGCCTTTCTGGGCTTTGTTGCCGGGATGTGGGATGGTGCAGTTATCTAGGAAATAGCTATGTTTTCACCTGTCTTCTGAAGTGCGTGTGCTCCTAGGTGCTGCTAATGCTGGCTGGTAGCGAGTTCCAGAGCTTGGCAGCTTGTACTGAGAAAGCAGTGCCTCCTACGGCTTTCTTATGGTAAGGTGGTATGATAAGTGGAACAATTATGGAGCGCAGCGTTCTACTTTGTTTGTACTGATTGAAGTTTTAACTTGTAGGCATAGCGATTCTTTCCCTTGAGAGGTGCAATGGACAATGCAGATGCCTCCCTTAGTTTACAAGAGAGGTCCCAGGGATGTATAAGAATGAAATAATCCGTGGTTGGGTGCATGGTGTTGTCAGTGCTCATTAGTCTAACAGCATGATACTGGCCTGTGAATTACTTTGAATGACATCTTATTGATTCATTCACTATACCACCAGTGTGCTCCCAGCTAGCTTGATGGCACTCTGCATGCTTCCTCTGTTTTCTACTGATAAGCAATGAAAGGAGAGCTTCTGCTTAGTGGTTGGCAATATATCCCTGCGAAGGTATCTGCAAATCAACTGAGCATTGTTTCAGCTTCTTCTTGCGAGATGCACTGAATAAATTGTGATTTTCAACTGAGAAATTCCATCAGCGCTATAGAAGCCATTTGTCTTTCATGTTCGGGGTTTGTAAGTAGTTTTACTAACCCATATGTAGTACAAGTAGGGCTGCCGTTGTATTCTAAATAGTGATATTATGCTGAGACAGCAGTGTGATTTTATAGGCCAGGAAGACAGGTACCTGCTGTTGGAAGGCTATGTGGGCGATGCATGTGGACTGGGACTGAATAGACTCTGAGACAGGAGGTCAGTGGATAGTGCTATTTCAATGTGCTCATGTTTCCTCAGCCATAGGAGGAGGCAGGTAGAAGGGTTCTGATTCATCTGACATCTATGGAGAAGATGTGAGTGGTCCAAGTAGACACCGTTGCTGTATTCCAATTTCTTCAATTGGAATCTCTAAGAAATCAGTTTCTTCAAATATTTTTGTCTCTACCCTCTTGGGCTAAAAAAACATTTTATAAAACCTGCTCTTCCTGGGTTTCTTACTACATCTGGACCTAGGTCACTTTGGTCTCCAGAGGTTGCCTGGCAAGATAAATGAGTGTAAATATGCAAATATATTTTTCCCCCAGAGAATCACATTTTTGCAGTGGTGGGCTACAGGCACTGCATCAGGATCTCGCAGACTGTTCCAAGACCATGGGTAAGCCAGAAAGAGTATGGTATGTTCCAGTGGATCTCTGGCTCGAGAGTTCCTTTGTTTTGGCAGCATGATGCTCCCACTCCTTCCTTCACCTTCAATTCAAGATGTGCAGCGCCTAATGAGCAATCTGGGAGATGTGCTGTCTACAGTGCAACTTTGAGAGTACTGCCTGATCCAATATTTGAGTGGGCTAGCACACAGTGACAGGAATCAAGTAGGAGCAGATGAAATTTGTGCTTCCACCAGTGTCGATAATACAATACAACGAATACAATGGTCACAAAATGACAGCAAGCAGTTTGAACAACTGTCGGAGTAGAAATTTCATATATCTGATATTATGTCCCTGTAGATTAGGATATGTCAGTGAAACCAGTAGAGAGCTGAGGTTGAGAATGCTAGAACATAAATCAACATTCAAAACTGGCAAGATTAATGCTTCCCTTGTGGAACACTACACAAGGATGAAACACAATTATATGGATTTTCGGTGGTATATTCTAGAAAAGATTATGGGGAATAGAAGAGCTGGTAATTTGGAACAGAAACGAAAAAACAGAGAACAGTGGTATATTTCCATACTTAACACTGTTAGAAATGGGCTAAACTCTAGTGACGATTGGGTGAAACTTGCCATATAGAGATTTGCCTGAGTCTTGTCCAGACTAATTGGTTAAGTGAGGACATTGCTGGTCTTGGCATGATTTGAGGGTTGAGTTAAGATTTGCCCTCTAGAGATGAAGCATTATGTGTAATTCTATGTCAAGACTGGAGGCGAGGATTATGCCTTCTCCCTTCTTTCTTCACTTTATTCAAATAGCAGCTCATTAAAAGATAACAAAAAGCTATGTTTCCCAAACACCCTTGGGAAAAGGTAGTTTAGAAAAACACATAGAAACAGCCAATCCTGGCATAGTAACACTGTCCAATCAGAGAGCTCATAGCTCAACACAGTCCTCTGTCACTGGCCGTTTGCCCTCTTTCTTCGCTGCTACACAGCCGAGTTAAGTACCCTCCAGCTGTGTTTTACTGGTTGGTGCCAAGCTTTGTGTTACTTGAGTGTGTCTATTTGCTGTATAGCACTTTCAGTATATATTATCTGTTCTATTTATTGCTGACTGTGTATGCGCGTGTCACCGCGTCTTTCCTTCGTTTTCGCCGCTTGCGGCATTGCGTGTGTGATTTTCAGCGCCTGGCGCGCTAGGGCGATAATTGGCCGGAATAGCTAATCTTGTTTCCTCAACGCGGGAGCGGTTCCGCTCCTAAGCGGCGTTGCTGGTGCCTCGCTCGTCGCGTCGACCTCCCACCGCGAGGGGGCGTGGGAGGCAATGCGGAGTGCTGGGCGATGTTTTGAATTCCTCACATTCTTGGAATTCAGTCATCGCGCGCATTCCTCGAGCGGCCGGTTGTGAAGGCTGGACGCCCGACTGGGTCTGTACGCGATCAGGCAGCTTGGAGACAAAAAAGCAGCCGATCGCTTGTGAGGAATTGTTAACGCTCTGCTTCCCAGTGAGATTGGGAGCAGAGTCTGTATTCAGCTTTGCTACGCGCTGATTTTGGGGTCTGTATTTGGCCTGAAGGCCTGCGTGTGGGACACTGCCCGAACCGGCTTCTGTAATGGGGGTTATTACCCTTCCTTAAAAACCTGATTCACCAGCCTGTGTGTCCCGAGGGGCTTGAACCCCATTTAAATTGCGAGTTGCTCGCACCTAACTTTAGGCTGATACCCAGCCCCCAGAAAATTATAGGCCCTACTTTAAGGCCTAGTGGTCTGACACCCTGACCCACCTTAGTAACATGGAATACCAGGAGGACTACCAGGACATGGAGGACCCTCTGGCTGATCTTCCTTGGGGTGATGAATTCTATGACGCTGTTGATACTTCTATTCATCGGGCAGTGGCGGAGGCTATGACCCCGTTAGAGGAAATGCTTTCCCGTCAAATTGCCCAGGCCTTTGAAAAGTTGGCCCCCCAAACTACCACTCCTGCTTTTCTCCCTCCGACCCCGGAGGGACCACTACAAGGGGAACAAGGCCCACCACCATCTAAAAAACCCCATGACTCGGGGGTGGATTTAGATGATTTTGCCAGACTTAAGCAAGCCTTCCTTGACAGCCAACCCGCCCTTCCAGCAGGGAGGCCCCCTACTCCTCCGGCAGCAGACCCTTCAAACGCGGCAGGAGACGCAGATGAGGAACCAGGCCCTTCCAGACCTTGGCTTCCTTCCCGCCCCTCTCAGGCCTCCCAGAACACGTCAGACATGCTAGACCCTGACGATATTGTCCATCCACGTTCCTCCAAATGGGCCCCGGCCGACAAGGTCGCTAGTTATGTGGCGGGTCGCATTCGTAGGCCACTAGAAAAAGAAGCCCGTAATTGTCTCAGGGAGGAGTGTCCCTGCCCCTCCCTTGAGGGTAAAGTGGCTCTTACCCCGGATATTGACCCCGCATGGCCACTTTCTTACAGAGATTTATTAGAGATCCTAAGAAGGGGATTGACAGGTCATGGCGGGCATGCCAGGACAAGCTCAGGGATGTCCTAGGACCCCTTACGAAGATTTTAGATATGGCAGAGGAGTCCAAAGTATCGGGCTCCTTAATTTCCCCGGACACTTTGTCGGGGTGGGCCCAGAGAGCCGTAATTTTCTTGGGCAATGCGAATTGCGCCCTGTCCACCGAGCGCCGCCGCTCCCTTCTTATTAAGGTTGACCTGAAATTGGGGGACCTGGCGGACTCGGAAGCGGGCGCCATTGCCCAAGGAGGCCTCTTCGGAGAGCCTTTTGTCAAAGAGCTGGGAAAGTTTGTAAATACATTTACGTCGCTTGACAAGGCCCAGACAACAATTAAAAAGGTGTTCCCCCGTGTTTTTCACAGAGCCGGTCGCGGTAGGGGCCACTCGACCGGCCGTCAGTTCCACCAGAACGCTCAAAGGGGACAAGGCTCCGATTTGGGAACTTTTACCCCACGAGAGGACGGCGTGGCAAGGGCAGAGGCTTCCGAGGAGCAGCGGCCACCTCAAGTCCTGGTGAGTGTTCTCCCTTCTTCCCAACTAAAAATCGGGGGCGACTAGCAATTTTTTTTTCCAGGCTTGGGTTTCCCTCACAGGGGATGCGTGGGTCCTTCAGACGGTGCAAGGGTTCCACTTAGATTATCTGGGAGAACCTGTCCAGAGGTCCAGGCCCCATCCCATTTAGTTCTCACTCCAAGAGGCCGCCCTCGTGGACGAGGAAGTGACATCCCTCCTCAACAAGGGCGCCATCTCTGCCGTCTCCCCACACCCCATGGGGTTTATAAGCAATATATTCTTGGTAGACAAGACCGATGGTGGCCGGAGGCCAGTCATAAATCTAAGCGAATTCAACGAGTGGCTAGTATACCGCCACTTCAAGATGGAGGGTATTCACCTCCTCAGGGATGTTTTGCCACCTCAAGATTGGATGGTGCGCCTAGATCTCAAGGACGCCTACCTGGTAATCCCAATTTTTCCTCCACACAGACGGTTCCTCCAGTTCGTCTGGCGTCATCAAACTTACGAGTTTTCCACTCTTCCATTCGGACTGTCTTCGGCCCCCTGGTGCCTCACCAAAGTGCTCAAACCAGTGGTGGAGTTCCTGAGAGCTCGAGGCATTCGGATGATTGTGTATCTGGACGACCTCCTTCTCATGGGAGCTTGCCCTCACCAGTTGTCAGCTCATCTTCAGATGGCGGTGGAACTACTTCAGGCCTTGGGTTTCGTAGTAAACGAGAAAAAATCTCTGTTACAGCCCTCCCAATCCGTAACCTTTTTGGGGTTCGTAATAGATTCCACCTCCTCTACTCGCCACCTTCCCTCCAGGAAGGTGGCGAAGATCCGACATGAGCTCAGGCGTGTCCTTTCCAGACAACAGGTGTCCCTTCGCCAACTGGCTCGAGTGGTTGGCCTCCTTTCGGTGTCGATCCAAGCCATTTTCCCGGGCCCGCTGCATTATCGAGCCCTGCAGCGCCTGAAGGTGTATTTCCTTTGCAAGGGGTTCCCTTCCTCACACAAAGTGTCCTTGTCCAGCGAGGCTCGAGAGGAGATACAATGGTGGCTGGACCACATGGAGTCCTGGAACGGCCGCGCAATTTTTGGCCCAGCACCAGATCTGGTTATAGAGTCCGACGCCAGCAGATTAGGATGGGGAGCCAGGTGCAGAGATCTCTCTACGGGAGGTTTATGATCTCCCGACGAACAGAAGTTACATATAAATTGCTTAGAGCTTCTGGCGGGATCTTTCGCCGTCCGCTGCTGGACGAGGGACTTGGTGCAGTCATGCGTCCTTCTGAAGATGGACAACATTTCGGCAGTCCGATGTATAAACCACCTGGGAGGCACCAGATCCAAGGCCCTTTCGGACCTGGCCGCCAGCTTCTGGCAGTACTGTCTGGACAGTCAGGTATCGGTGACAGCAGAATACTTGCCAGGTCGGGAGAATCAGGAGGCGGATTTTCAGTCCCGCAATTTCAGGGATTCCAGCCTCTGGATGCTCGATCCAAGCATTTTCGCGATGTTTAACGACCGCTAGGGCCCCTTCTCGGTGGATCTGTTTGCCTCGAGGTTGGACCACCAGCTTCCCCGCTTTTTCAGCTGGAGACCGGACCCCTTGGCAGTGGCCACGGACGCCTTTCTCCAGGACTAGAGCTTGGAGAAAGGGTACGCATTCCCTCCATTTGCGATGATCACGAGATCGACTGCTCAGGTCCGGCGTCAGAAAGCGGAGTTGGTCATAATTACCCCCTATTGGAGGTCGCAAGTCTGATTTCCAGTTCTTCTGGAACTTTCCTGGGATTCTCCAATCCTACTCCCCCACTTTCCGACCCTCGTACTGAGTCCCGACAAGGCTCCGCATCCTCTGGTGCAGACAAACACTGTTGTGGCTCATGGCGTGGCAGGTTTCAGGGGACGATGGGAGGTCCCAGGCCTTTCGCAGGAGGCTGAAACCTTTATATCCAAGGCTTGGGCGGACAGCACTGTCAAGAGGTACAGATCCGCTTGGGGCAGATGGTCTCGTTGGTGTCTGCGATGGGGTTTCAATCCCCTGGTCGCAGATGTAGTGCAGGTCGTAAATTTCTTGGCGCAATTAGCTTCCAAGGGCATGGCATATAGGTCAATAAACACCTTTCACTCTGCCATTTCCTCCGGACATGTGCCAGTTAATGACACATCTGTGGGCGAACACCCCATGGTATGCAGACTGCTACGGGGTATTCGGCTCTCGTTACCTCCTGAACCTCGCTATTCCGCCCTCTGGGACGTGAACCAAGTGCTCAATTTATTTTTGTCTTGGCAACCGAACCGTTTCCTCTCCAGGAAGGAGCTTTCGGCTAAGTTGGCTATGCTTCTATGCCTCATCTCCTGTAGGCGGGTCTCCGATGTCAGGGCTTTAGACAACACAAGTAGGATGTTTACTCCGAATGGGGTGACCTTCACTCTCCTTAGAAGAACGAGGTGTCATACCAGGGTTATTTCTTACCCAGAGTTTCCAGATTCCCCGAAACTGTGTGTTGTTCGATGCCTAAAAGCATATGAAGAGATGACGGAGGAGTTTCGTCCACCAGGTGAACGTCAGCTTCGTATTGCTCTCCAGAAGCCTTTTAAGGCGGTTTCGTCACCTACCGTTGCTACATGGGTAAGATGGGTGATGCAGGAAGCAGGCATTAGCCTCACTCACTTTGGTGCCCATTCGGCACGAGGGGCTATGGCCTCCAAAGCATTCGGCTTGGGTGCCCGGCTTGAGGATATCCTCAACGCGGCAGATTGGTCTTCGGACTCGACGTTCAAAAGATTTTATTTCAAGCCGGTGCTGGACATAGCTCACCTCGTTGTGATATATCTTACCCCTTGCAAAGCAATCACCCACTTGAGAAAATACATTTTAATTAACCACTGAGGCCGTGTATATATGTATTCAGGTCCCTCTAGTGATTATTTATCATTCCAATATGGTGTGACCGTAGCGCCGCAGGGGTTGCCGTCAGTTTGGGTGACGCTCACATGATCCGCGGTTTCACGTGACCTTACGCTGCAACTGTTTTAACAGATGGTGCTCAGCCAGCAGGATATATGCTTTTCTGCATTTGCCTGAAGAGCGCGTACAAACAGAAAAGGGGATGGGGAGCATTAAAGTGCCTCCAGGTAAGCTATGCCTGCGAGCAGCCGTGGCCCGTGCAGGTAAGAGCGGTGAGGCTGGGCGGGGGAAGATTTCGACAGATGACAATGAGGGAAAATTATTTATTTATTTAATGTTCCCCTCGGGTCGTCTATCGAACCTCCCCCACCTCCCCCCAACCCAGCACCACTGCTTTTACCTGCACGGGCCGCGGTGAGAGGTAGGTTGTAGCTCACATTGATTATCTAGTAACATTCAGATTGAGCGAATATGTTCAGCGTCTGGAATATTGATTGACCATATCTTCTTACTTACTCATTACAGTCCACAGATCTCTGCTCTCTGCTCACCCGTACGATTCGCTCTGCTACGCCACGCCACAAACGCCGCGCCGTGCACACAACCGCCGGAACCCGACAGGACGAGAAGCAGGCACCGGTGTGACCCGGAAGTGGATCGCGATGATCGCGCCTAACGCCGGTGTGCGAGATAGACGCCGAGGCAGAAGCTTTCCACTGAAGCGGCCCCCGAGGAGGACCAGGAGGTAGCAGGAATCTTGCGGGGCAGCCCGGGGCTGCTGGCACCGCCTGAGTGCCCCTGTTGCACCCGCGGCGGATACAGCAGATTCAGGGGAATTTGGAGATTGCGCAGGCAGCGCAGGGAGAGGATCTGCCCTGGGTACGGTTTGGGGGACCACGGAGGCCCATAAAAAAGAACAGGAAGATCAGTGCTGGGGAGAGCCCACCCCACCCCAGCCCAGCCCAACGAATTACCAGGTGAAATCTTGCTGCGGGTAAGACGTGGAGAAGGAGAAGACGTGGAGAAGGTAACTCAGTTCATAAATTACCTACTCCCCATAGACTTTTCACAGTTAAAAATCCTCTAACTGAGTGCGGCAATATGCAGAATTAGGCACTGAATTCACAGTAAGAGGGTTAAATCAGGGTTAAACCAGGCCCGATATAGGACGACGGAAAATTGGGAAAATTGGGAGTAATTAAGTGGCGTGCGAAGAAGTAGGGCATAGTGCATGGTGAATAGGTGGGTGAGCAGATGTAAGTACTATCATTTAGATTGAATATGTAACGTGTGGAAAGGACTTGTATCAGAAAGCGACCAGAAAAATTGGAAGACGGAGCATTTTTATCTTACTCTTGGAAATTAGGGATATAGAAGGATTGACGAGCCAAGGCAAAACATGGCACTCGGGAAATCCAAAGTACGCAAGAGACAAAATAGTCGTGGAAAGACAAATAGTCCCATAGAGAAGGGAGAAAATGGGAAAAAACTACGGAGTAATAAGAAAGAAAGAAGTAAAAGCTGCACGGAAGAAACAACCCCAGGCCTTACTTGCAAAAACCAGAAAAAACGGCCCCAGATTAAAACCCCACAAGGTACTGAAGTTGGGGAACAAGGAGGAAGACATGGAGGCGGAACATCAGTCACCAAATCAATAAAAGATTTTGTGGATAAACATTTTAAAAAGAACCAAATATTGGAGACTAATATAGATGAGGGAAAACAATTAGCCTCTAATAGTTTAGTTATACAGAACCTGGAAATGCCAGACTCAAGACATTATGACATCTCAAATATAAGCGACCTGATACTCGAACCAAGACTGTCATCGTCACCTCGGCTATTCTCAGAACTCGAGAGGCAAAATGCGGAGGAAGGGGAGGAGCACAGATATGAAACACGACAACACAGGAGTTGAAGAACAGGAAGAGGGGCAACAAAGAACAATCTCGCCTACAGCTAGGGGGAAGGAACCCGTAGAAAGGGTCAATATCCAACCTAGAAATTACAGCATCGTCCAGTGCCTCAATGATAGAAGTAATGTTGATCCTACAGAAGACCCTGCAAGGCCTGCTGAAAGTCTCTGTAATGAATAATGACATTTTGAAAGATCAAAAAGAACAATTAAAAATAATTGTGGGGGAGTTGAAACAAATAAAGGATCATATGCCTTCTATAGTCAGACTGGTTACAGGAGAAGAAATACTGGTACAGAGGGAGGAGGAGGAAGATCAGGCATATAAGGATAAACAGAGCAAAAAAATCATGATATCCGCTGGTTATAAAAAAACGGGGAGAAAAAACGAGATATAAACAATATATACCTAGAACAAGGAGACAGGTGAGAAGGGTTAAGAAGGGATTGATCGCAAAACAAAAGGAAAAGGAGGATGCAATTATAGTGGAAGGTTATAAGGGCCCAGTGAATGATCGAAATAAAGATCAGGAACTGAGATTAGTGAATAAAGATGTAGAACACATGGATACAAAGGGAAAAATACAAGAAAAAAAATCAAAGAAAATTACACTGAACCCTATAATACAACCCATGCATAAAAACGTACGGGTGGGAAGGGATGTAGATAAAGGATAAGTTGAAGAACAAAAGGGGGAAGGGAAGGGTATGGAAGGATTAGAGAGGAAAAGGAGAGGGGAGGTAAGGAGAAGAACTTATGAAAATGAAAGTGAAATTGAGAGTGATCTATGGTTATATATTGAATCGACACAATGCAAGAATGGTGGAAAGAGAGGAAGAAAATCAATTCCCTTAAACCGAACCCAGTTGCTTCACACCTTCTCTAAATGCAGAGGTCTGAAAGATATAGGGACAGAAGACCTTAGACAAGTAGGATTTATAGAAAATAGAAAGTGTCATGAAGTAACAAAGGTCCTGCTATACTCACGAGTGGTAAAGGTAGCATTACTGAGTGCAGAACTGGACTTACTTGAGGAAGGAATTAGATTAGTCCCAGAACAAGAAGTAAGGGATAAGGACCCAGGTAAGCAACCCTTCTTAAAAAATCATGCAGGGTTGGGAACGAGGCAGATTCGATTGATTGAGCAGGCATTTGGAAAAAACGAGGATCTAAAAATTACGCTGAAAACTGATGAAAAGGAGTACAGAGAAGGATTAAAATTAATAAATAGATATAGGCCTTCAACATCACTGAAGAATGATGAAAAAAGCTGGTTAGGCGAAATCGATTAGGAAGCAGGGTCGTCGCACAGCCTGGGCATACTTACTTGGAACATTAATGGTTATAATAGAATATCTAAAACAGAGGATTTAAAAAAAACAATCAAATGTTTTGAAATTGTGTGCCTGCAAGAAT
Source organism: Calotriton arnoldi (assembly GCA_963921515.1). Lineage (NCBI taxonomy): Eukaryota > Metazoa > Chordata > Amphibia > Caudata > Salamandridae > Calotriton > Calotriton arnoldi. Next base: position 2,203,483 of record CAWUFW010000974.1, on the reverse strand, counting down.
CTTGGCTGTGCGACGAAACCCCTTTGCAGGAAGGGTATGTACAATTAAATACACCAGCTAGGAGAAGTCAGTTCGGCCGTTCGGCGGGCGGACAAATAATCATGATATCGACTAAAATAGCCAAACAAGTGGTCCCTCTGAATTCAAATGTAAATGGTTGGTGGCCGGTAGAGTGCACCTCCAGGACCCCAATCGTGATTATGATGGTATAATCATCGTAAATGTTTATATGCAGGGAGGTGGATATAAGGAATAAAAGCAGACCTGAGCAAGTTTAAAGAGGATATTAAGGACTTGGTTTTAGTACTAGGTGACTTTAATCACAAATTAGACCCCTGCAGAGTAGATTTAGGGTGTAAAGAGATACTGATGGCCTATATTATAAATGTCGCCAGCTTTCCTAGGGGGGGTTTTACTGCACGAGATACGGCCTTATGTAACTTCATGGGCACAATATGCCTAGTTTGTGCTAACGGAAGGATGGAGGCAGATCGACCTGCTAGCCGCACATTTAAGAGGGGTAATCAATTGTGCCCAATAGATTACATTTTTACCCATGCATGGAATTTTGAATTGATAAGAGATTTTGAGGTGATGCGGGTTGAAGGAAGTAATCACTTCCCACTTACTGCTAAGATAGTCGGAGGACATAAAAAAATTCAAGAGATACAATTATCCCTATACAAATGAGTATCCCAAAAGGTTGACCACTCGTATGTCGGAGGAGGGCCTAGAGAAATTGAGGTCATTTCAGCAGGGACAAATATTAGAAGATATTCCAAGGATTGGCAACATAGGTTGGTTCGAAAACGTAATTGTTCAACTGGTGAAATGACTAAGAGTTAAGTTTAAAGGGAAAAACTGTAGAGGAGATGGGAACAAGAAGGGACGTAAAGAGAAAAACTGGTTTAGTGAGGAATGCAGGAAACTAAAATCAGATATAAGAAAAGGGGAAAGAAGATTGAAATTGAAGTTTGATATAGATACGGTGATTAGTCTACAGAATTTAAAGAAAATGTATAAGAAGGTCATAAGAGACCATAAAAGAACATACAAAGAGAAGTGCTGGGGGAATTTGTAAGAGGCAATAGAAACTAAGGAAGTAAAAATGTTTTGGAAACTGGTCCAAGATGGGTCTGGGAAGAGACAGGCAATTATGAATTGCGAAGTGACAGAAGAGGATTGGGAATGTTATCTGGGAGAAATATATAGTATAGGAGAACAGCAAGTAATTACGGAACACATAATATGGCCAGAGATGGAGGAGGATACCAGGTTGTCATTCTCAGAAAGTAACATTAAACGCACTATAGCAAATTTAATACTGACTAGAGCAGCTGGCCCTGATAATCTCCCGGCAGTCATTATAAAGACCCAATCAGATTGGTGGGCAACATTTTTTACTAAAATGTTTTCAGGTATTCTGGAGACAGGGAAGATGCCCCAAACTTGGAAAGGTGCGATCATTTGACCCATCCATAAAAGAGGAGATGTAAAGATCCCCAAAAACTACAGGTTAATTAACCTTTAGGACGTGGGAGAGAAAGTATTTTCTAAAGTAATCTTAGGAAAACTTAAAGAATGGGTGGAGGATAACCCAAAAATATCCCCGGAACAGGGGGTTTTAAGAAGGGGCATTCTACAATAGATCACTGTTTCTCCCTTTGGTCCATCGCACGGACGTCGGTGGATCAGGGGGGTATGCTGTTCAGCTGCTTCATCGACGTTCGCGCAGCTTTTAATTTGGTTGACCGTAATCGGTTGTGGGAGATGTTGATAAATATTGACATCCCTAAAGACCTGTTGGCCATTATACAAGAGATCCATAGAAACAATTGGGCACAAGTTATTCTGGATACAGAGGGGACACTGTCAAAGAAGATCCCAATTGAAAATGGGTTAAGACAAGGGTGTGTCTTGGCCCCCATGCTCTTCTCCTTGTTTATTGCCGATTTACCAGTTATATTAAAGAAGGTATGGGGTGCCAGCCCTAAATTAGATGGGAAACACATAGCCTGCCTACTCTATGCAGATGACCTGGTAATTTTAGACCGAACAGAGAAAGGTCTGCAGAGGAAGCTGACTGTGTTTAATGAATATTGTAGTCAGAAAAAACTTGTTGTAAACCAAGACAAAACTAAGGTCCTGAGTTTTGGGAAGAAGAGGAAGAAATTCAGTTGGTTTCTGGGCTCCACTAAAGAAGAAGTGAATGAGTATAAATATTTAGGGATATGGTTTGAAAGGTCCCTAAAATGGGAAACTCATTTGAATGCATTAAGGATACGAGCGCAGGCCTCAGTCAGTGGGTTGAAAAAATTTAACAGGAATTATGGAGAAAGGTCAGACAGACCTGTCTTGAAAGCCTATATGGCCATGCTACGGCCTCAGTTCCAATATGGAGCTGAACTATTGTATCTGAGTGGCAAAAGAAGGTGGGATACTGAGGAGAGAAAATGTATAAAAAAATTACTATCGCTACCTAGATCATCTATGATACAGGCGGTAAGAATGGAAACAGGCCTGGTTTCTTGGGAGGTAACGGCACGTATGGCATTAATAAGGTTTTGGCAACACTTGGGAAATGGGGAGGAGCAAAAAAATCGCAGAATGGCGCAAAAGGGAAATTATACAGAGTGAATTGAAATGGTCATCAGGGGTGAGGAAAATGTTAGAGATAGTATGCAGGGAACTAGGAGTTAAACTTAACCCCCAGGACTTACAAATTGATGCAGTAAAACGAGAATTGAAGGTACTAGGGAAAGGAATGTCTCAAGATCAGGATTACTAGTACCTGGAGGGGAAAAAAATCGGTGGGTTTTATGATTAAAGCATGGAACTCTGATCAACAGTTCCCATATATAGATATATTACCCAGTCGCTACCTTAGGAACGAAGTTTTAAGATTACGAATAGGGATTAATCCTTGCTATATGAATATAAAAGCTGTTGTGATGGATCCCGAAGGGAATTGCACCTGTAAGTTAGGCACGAAATGCGATATATTGCACATATTATTAGATTGTCACAAGGTCCTCGACACACGGAAACTGTTTTTACGACCAATATTTTTTAAATATGGGATAAAGAACCGTGCACAGGCAGCAGAATTGCTTACGGAAATGATGTGTTTGGACATAGCCTGTGCACTGGGGAGATTTATGCTGGAAGTTAAAAAAAGTTTTTAGTGTTTATAAAATTGGGATTTTATATATGGACAATAGGAATTAGATTAGGAAATGAAATAATTATTTATTATGGTATTATAATTCTATAGTGTATAAATGATTAATGATATTGTATTATGGAAAGATGGAAATGTTTTTATTATTTTATGTTTAAGGACCGAAGGTCTAAATAAACATTACTTTTGACTTGACTTCTCACCTGCAGGTTTGGATATATTCTCCAACCTGTGATATATGTTGATTGACGGTGAATTTGTACCAGTTTTGAACCAGCGGCATTAGAAAGACGGTTATCCTCACTGGTGAGTTGATATGTTGAGTGGTCGCCAGTTGTAGGGTTCCAAAACATCTTAGACCTTTTATATGGAATGCAACAATTAGTACAGAATGGATTGGAAGATTGATACCGGAGTGTGATGTGTGGATTAACACGTCCCTAGTCGGGAGTGGAGTGAGATGCAATTTATTCATTTATTTATTTGTATATAAACGAAGTTTTTTCACATTCATATGGAGGACTATGTTTTATGATTTCTGTATATTAGAATTGTTGTTTTAAGATAATAATTGCATAACGAAATGTTCTTATGTTTTTATATAGGATTTTTTAATCTATTGACATTTTATATGAGGGAATTTAAAATTTTTGTCTTGAAGAAGGTGGTTGTAAATTATATTGTCCACCGAAATTCGTCGATGCATTTGTTGTGCCAAGTTTGAGGAACAGACGAACACAAATTGTTTAGCATTCCGCTCATTCAGGATTGGGGTGATCAATGGTTGCCGTGTGATTGTCCTGGAGTTAATGAATGATCAGTGACCCCAAAGGGAACTTTTTTTTGACTTGATGGACTTCCACAAGTGTCACCAAAATGCACGAAAAAATATGCTCAAACCCCACATGCCTAACATTCAGTGCTGAGATATGTTTATATCATTGCCACACAGAAGGTTGAGGGGAGTGCTTAAATCTAGAACTAGCAAGCAGTCACCTTATCTTTAAATTTGATGTATTTAGTCTGATTTACTGAAGGGAGTGTATTTTTTGTTGTAATAGCCTGCTATTTGAGAACAAATAAATTGTGTAACATACATATCCATCAATGCCCACAGACAGAGGGAAAACTACATGTGTCAGGGTCACTGATTTTCTCATCTTTTTGTTTTCCAGAACAAATTCTTCTTTTGGGAGTTATGCTTGAAAAACTAATGTTTGCTGAGAGGGTGCAATAAAAATGTTTGCTTAGAGAGTGCAACAAATTTGGCATCTGTTTGGCAAACTCTTCATATTACAAAGGAAACGCCACAGCGGAGGTTGCTTGGAATGTTTAGAGATCCACGCCAGACAGGAGAGTATCTCCCAATATGGTGGGGGTATGACCACCGCTGACTTGATGTGCAGGCAGACCACCTTGTAGGGTCTAAAGTACCCTTACAATGATGTCCTTAATCAATACCATCCACTGCCCAAGCTGCAGATATTTGAAAAACCTGAAGTCAATGAATGAAATCTACTTCGCTTGGATTTGTCTCTCATGAGTTACAGCCACTTCCTAAACTTTACAATGGTAATAAAAAGCACATTAGACTCTATGGCTCTGCATATATAATTTTATATATGGTAAGCACCCAATGCTACTCTCTAATGGGACTAGTATGCAACCGAGGACAGGCACACCTCACATGTATTTGCTAATTTATGTATCTTCCGCATTTGAAGATAGTGATGCAGCACCACTTGACGCTCTCTAAAAACTCTTTTATTTATTTCATTGTATTAAAAGAAGAACATGGAACCTCAGCATCCATGTGTTTTTAGATCAACAGAGTCCTGTCTCAAGATAAATAATGATCAGCATGTTCACCTCCATACAGACACAGAAGAGTTATTATTGTATTTTTTTACATTTTCTCATAGTGCTCATTCTTATAGTGTTATCATTCACAACATATAAAGGTGTTTTAAAAAATTAATGTTATTTCTAAATATTCAATTTTTGCAAATCATATTTTATAGCAGTGATTTTTCATATAAATCACCACCAAACTCTCTTCCTAGTGCATTAATGAAGATAGAAAAAGACTGTAAAAAGTATCTCCTGTATCCACAGCCTAGGTCTTTATGCATCCTTAATTTTGGGGCTTTTTGATCCTTTTTTGGTGGAAATTCCATATTCCATGAATCATTTATAATTTTCACAATTTACATCAACTATACTTCCTTTAGTAGTTTGGAGCTTCCTGTAGCACTGAATATGCTTGCAAATTTTCATGGCTCAAGTCGGCCTTGAAGCCAGAAAGCTCAGTAATGTACATTTGCACATCTGCTAGAAGTGCAACCTTGTTTTTGAAGCTGGCACGTAGAAGTGGAATTTCAGGAGAATAATGAGCCTAGTATTGTAGGTATGAATTATATCTTCTTCTCAAGCACTTCCAGAACTTCCTTGGGGACAAGATCCTGCCACCTGCTCATTAGGTAAGTTTTGGCTGAGAGTATCATGTTTTTGTCACGTGACTCAGCTCATTCACGTGTATTGCGAAAAAGCATATATATACTGGGGTAAAATTCTTTGTATTTTAGCACTATGCTCCAACTGACCTTTTTCTAGTGAGAGCCCTGGTCGGTAGAAATTAAAACAGTTTTTCATTCTTTTACTGTGCTGCTAGCTCTTTTGCCTTAAACCGACATCGGACGTTAGGCTTCCTGAGGTGTTTTAAACAGCTGGTGCATATGGCGTTGGGAAATGCCTCAAAAAAATAGAAAGCAGGGGAGCATTAGGATGAGCTCCACATGATGACCCCAATCACCAGAGGTAAATATGAAGTTTACCAGGTGAACTGGTGAGGAGTACGGCCCATCACGGGACCTGCAAATTGGCTAAAAGTAGGAGCGTGAATCGAACCAAAATATTAAGTAAAGTCTAACACTGCTTACCGTTTGTTGCTTGCTAGCACAGCTTATATTGTTTGTGCCTAATGTATTGTCAAAGAGGGTGTGCACAAATGTCGTCTGGGTGGGAGATGACAGAAGAACATAAAAGAAAAAATGGATGGGCAGGCAGGATTGCGAGGGGTCCAGTAGAAAAGGAAAATGAGTATGTGTGTGAACCTAGAAAATAGAGCGAGTGGCTCTAGAAGTAGTACAGTAGCGAGGACGATAGGAAGGGATGCCAGGAACTGGAGCACAGACCCTTGAACGATGAACGTGCGACAGAAGGAGACCCTTTCATCTAGTCACCGACCCTTTCACAAGCCACATGCTGACTGAAGGTTGGTTGAACGAAAGATCTTTGGGTGTGAGTGCATAATACCTTCCATATCTCCCTCGAGCTGAGTTAGAATAAATAAAACGGAGAACCCTTTCCCTACCTCCCTCCTTGGGATGAGCAATGGGCACAAGGCCTGCTGACCCTTTTTCACTGGTACCCAAATGTGAGCAAATGATAAGAAACAGTGATGGGGGCCGGAGAATCTAAATATAGTGATCCCCCACCGAAGGGAACACCTGCACATACTAGGTAATAACATGGTAAACGTGCGTACAAATATTTAGGAGAGCAGGTGGGACTCACTAATGAGGACGGGAAGAAGTCCTTACAGGCACATAGTACATAGATATCAAAAAATTGGCTAACTTGCAGAAGAAGCTGAAAGACCATATAAATGGAACAGATGCCGAACAATGACCACTCTTTATAGAATGGCATGAAGAAGCCCAAAAACACAAACATTAATTCAACGTTTGGAGAATGAAGGATACTCAGGAGAAATTGGAAAATATAAATTAGCCATCTCATGCACAGAGTTGCATTCCAACTACTTTGCCTTCTCCCTATCTATTTCCTCAGATCACTGAACCACAACCAAAAGAGGAGGACAGCAAAGACACCAGGGAGGAGAATTTGTTGGGCATGTTCCTCAAGCCAGCCAATGGGGCTGGAGAGTAGCTGGTAATACTCCTGGAAACAAAGCAGTGTCTACAAGACCACCACCAGCTGGAGTACAAAGAGTTAATGTAAATAAGTGCCACAATGCTATTTATTTGGCAGTACAGTGCAAGAGGGAGGCTGATTCCAATACTGTTGATCTGTCTACAGTACGTGCATGTTCCACCATGGGGCACAAAGACCGGTGAGAAAGAATTTCTACAAAAACCCATAAAAGCTGGAGACAAAGCACAGGATAGCTGTCTAGAGGCACCCCCTTCTCCAAATCCAAGTGAAGCTGATGATGAAAGTCCAGCCTCTTTCACCGTTCTACCTTCGAGGAACTACTCAGGCGGGGGTAGAGTAGTGGTCTATGTGTCTTGGACCCTCTGAATTGATGAGCATTAAGAAACAATTCCCCAACAATTATAACATTCTGAGCCAGTTCTTTGAAGACCTACAGAGTATGTTTGAGGTATATAAACCCAACAGGGTAGATATGAATCAGTTATTGAGATTGGCAGTGCCAAGTGAAGTGAAGGAAAGAGTGGTGGAAAAAGGGCCATTGTTGAAATCGACCCCCTGGGAATGATGGGGTGTTAAATGCTGTGAAGGATGCATTGTTGAATGCAACTACAGTGATATGCCCTGTGAAAAATGATTAGACTAAGATATCGAATTGAAAACAATATAACAGTGAGGCACCAGCTGATTATTTGGATAGACTTAAGGACGTGTTTGAAAGATATTCTGGTATAGCCTGTCCGGCTGAGCTCAGGATGCTGTTCCATACCTGCTGTTGTACAGGGATTATTGACGTATATGTTAAGAGTCAATTGACCACCATAAGTACTGGATGACAAACTAAGAGCTAGCAAAATTGGTGACAGGCGCCAATCACTGGGTAGTGTCACAGGAGAAAGAACGCTGAATCGAAATTAATATATTTCAAATTGCAAAATATACAGCTGGTGATTAAACAGATGATATGAGGATCCCAACAAAGGGGTAAAGGAGGGCAGGGAGGCAGAAGAAGTGGAAGAGGAAAGAGAAGAGGCCAAGGAGAGGTCCCAGTGGTAAGAAGTTTTTACCTTGCTTGTGGTCAGCTGGGTAACAGGAAACAAGATTGTACCAATTCCTTCTCCAGTGAACCAGGGCTCACGGACAAACCTGGCAAATTGCTCAGAATCCTTACCCAAAATTTTAAGACAGCCTAAGAGGTTCCAAGTGTGTTATGTATATAAGAAGTAAGTGACCTGATTAGGGCCACCCGGGTCACCAGTGACCACCTCTCAGCCTTCCATGCCAAATGAAGAGTCAGAGAAAACAGTGGAGAATATACACCGATAATAATTTATTATACACGCTCAGAGCGGGGCCCAGTCTGCACAGTCTTGAGAGAGTGTTACAGAGGGAACTGAGAAACTGTAAGCATAAAGATACATTATATGCATTGGATGGTCAACTAATAACACGCCCCCAGTGTAATTTTCCAAACAGATGTGGATGAACAGCGTAAAGACAAAAAAAAACCTTCTACTCTCATATCTCGCACAACTCAGAACATTTTCAAGGCTGTTCCACCCTGCGCTGCGATTAAACTGCCAGACAGGTGGGAGAGGGCCTTTACCAAGAGGGAAAGCTATGCACTGGCACAAACAGTTCTTTGTTGCAGAAACTAAACTTAGCAAGGGGCATTTCTCGGAATACAGCAGGAAAATAGCGTCTAAAGGAAAATGGCATAGCGAATGCTAACTTATACATGGCATTAAATAGCATCAGCGAGCATAATCTAACATATACTAATCACAGTAAATCAGAAAGCCCTAATGTGAATGGTGGTACAAAAAAAGGTTGGCCCAGTGGAAACACAACAATTACATAAATATCAACATCACCTGATAGATTAATTGCAGACACTATTTTATGCATATTTAGAATATTTAATCATGTTGAACATATAATGCATCATGTTCAAATCATAGTGCAATACTCAAAACAATAGTGTGATAGGTGCCCCAAGGGGGGAAAAAGGGAAAGGATTTAGTGCATCAAAGTGCAGACGTGAAGGTGAGTGATGGAAGGAGGGCAGTGGACAGTGCGTACATCCAATAACATAAAAAGGCCTATCCAGCCTTAAACAAGGCTAAATTATTTACAATGACAGAATGTCAAAAACGGGGGGACACAGTGAATCTATCACTGTTGTCCACATTTAGTACAAAAAACATAAGGTTGCTGACGTTTCGACCCAAGGTAACCGTAGGTAATTCAGCTCCTTACAGACGGGTCTTCTTCAGGACCAAGGGGGCACCTACAGATAATTAGGAAAGGGTATTTAGTACGTTGGGTGATGGATAAGGTTATACTGGAGACAGATTGGATCCATATGGCAAAATAATTACCCTTAATCCACCTAGAAATGCGGTGGAGAGGACAGGCCCGGAGGCTCCAGTCTCAGAGAGGGACGGGTTCTTGATGATAAAATGATGAAAGAATTAATGTACAGAGTGTCAGCATTGAGAGGAAGTGAAGGGGGCAGAGGGAACAAACATGAGAGATAGTTAAGTGCAGTTGTCCCCCGTGAAGGTTAAAAACACTTACTGGATATAAATCAGCTTATTCCAACGTGTTAAAGACGGTGTGAGTAAATCAAAAGTTCCATCCGTCTGATCAAATGACTAAGAAGACCAAAAAACAGAGTTAGAGGGGCGTATTATTCCTAACCACCGCTCTGAGAAGGCTGAGGCAGTCGTGGGGTTAAGCATACCTTTGTTTTCTTTAGGACATCCGTCTGCTGGCAGATTAACTGAAGCACTGAGGCTTCGCTGTGAAATTGCCTTAAACGCTGTCGGAACCGTGCGTGCTCTGCGTCGAGGAAAACCGCCGCAGGGAGCCCTGAACTTCTAATTAAGCTCAGCTGACCCCAAATTGGCGCCGCGAGAGAGCATCTGAATCGCACAAGTTACTTACCTTCGGTAACGATATATCTGTAAGAAACATTAGTTAGTGATAGATTCCTTACCTTAGAATTACCCCCAGGCGTCAGACTGGATCCGGAAAGTTTTAGTCAGCAGTACCCCTGCGCGTCGGAAGGTGGCGTCGTGCGGCTCCGCGTCCGTCGTTGGCGTCGTGGTCGCCGAGATGACGTCGCAGCAGCTACTTAGACGCCGCCCTCGCGCGCTGACGTCAGTTCTGTACACGACTTTCCGCGCCAGGAACGCAGAGCCATGCAAGATACTGACCGCTGGTGCATTGAAACTAGGGCCCTGAAAGGGATGACCTTAACCCTAGAAATCAGTACGCAGAACGGGGAGGATGGGTGGGGTGGTAAGGAATCTATCACAACTAATGTTTCTTATAGATATATTGTTACCAAAGGTAAGTAACTTCTGCATCTGAAAGAAACACGTTAGTGATAGATTCCTTACCTTAGAATAGATACCCCAGCAATACCAACCCCGGTGGTGGGTCTGCGAACCAAGATCACACCAGAAACTCCCGGAGAACAGAACGGCCAAAGAAGCCGTCTCTCCGGACTTGGCTTCCAGGCAATAGTGCTTAGTAAAAGTGTGCAGCGAGGCCCACGTAGCTGCCTGACAGATGTCTTGTAAGGGGACACCACGTCCCAACGCCGTAGTGGCAGCCGTCGCCCTGGTAGAATGGGCGCGCAGCCCCAACAGAGGCTCCTTCTTTGCCAGAGAATAACAGGCTTTAATACACAAGACGACCCATCGGGAGATAGTCTGCTTGTGTATGGCCCGACCTTTCTTGGCGCCAACGTAGCCAACAAAGAGCTGGTCATCCACCCGGAACTGTTGTGTACGACTCAGGTAAAAAGAGAGTGCACGTTTTGGGTCTAGACGGTGGAGCCTCTCTTCCTCTCTGGAAGGATGCTGAGGCGGAAATAAGGTGGGCAAAGTGATGGTCTGCCCGATGTGAAAGGCAGTAACAACCTTCGGCAGAAAGGATGGACGTGTCCTGAGGACGGACAGGACAGAAAAGGAGGTTTACAAGAAAGAGCCTGGAGCTCACTCACTCTCCTAGCAGAGGTGATGGCAACCAGGAAAGCAGTCTTCAGAGTTAATAAACGAAGAGGACAGTTGTGACGAGGCTCAAAGGGAGCGCACATTAAGTATGTGAGAACCAGGTTCAAGTCCCACTGTGGCATCACAAAGGGAACAGGAGGAAAAAGGTGAGTAATGCCTTTAAGGAATCTGTTAACAACAGGGGACTTGAAAAGAGAGGGCTGATCAGGGAGCCTGAGAAAGGCCGAAATAGCAGAAAGGTAGCCCTTGATAGTGCCCAGAGCAGAGCCCTGCTGGGCCAAAGAAAGAAGGAACAGTAGGACCTCAGAAAGAGGGGCAGAAAGGGGATCCACAGCCTTTGCTGTGCACCATGCCACAAACTTGTTCCACCTAAAGGCATATACCAACTTAGTGGAGGGATGCCTGGCTGCCAGAATGACATCACAGACTTCAGGAGGCAAGTCGAAAGGAATCAACTGCCGCTGCTCAATCTCCACGCAAAGAGGTGGAGACTGGACAGGTTCGGGTTGAGGACCGTCCCCTGCTGCTGCGACAGGAGATCCTCCCGAAGAGGAAGTCGGATCGGGGGATCGATGGTCATACTGAGTAGATCGGTATACCAAACTCTTCGAGCCCAGTCCGGGGCCACAAGAATGACTTGGGCCCGGTCGCGCCTGATCTTCTTCAGCACTCTGGGCAGAAGTGGTATAGGCAGAAAGACGTACAACAGACCGCAACTCCACTCGCGAAGAAAAGCGTCGCCGAGCGAGTGCCGCCTTGGAAATTCCAACGCGCAGAACTGCTGACATTGCGCGTTCTCTTCGGTGGCAAATAGATCTAACCAAGGCTCTCCCCACTGTTGAAAGAGACCTTGCCCCACGTCCGAGTGAAGACGCCATTCGTGATCCATCATGCACCTGTGGCTGAGTTCGTCTGCCCTGGCGTTCAGTAAACCTGCCAGGTATTGAACCACCAGGGAAATGCCCTGATGTTCCAGCCATGTCCAGAGGTGCAGAGCCTCCTGACATAGGGTCCACGACCCCACCCCGCCCTATTTGTTGCAGTACCACATGGCGGTGGTGTTGTCTGTGAACACCTGCACTACTCTCCCCTTGACAGAGGGAAGGAATGCCTTCAGTGCAAGTCGGATCGCCCGAAGCTCCAGAAGGTTGATATGGAGCCTGGACTCCGCCGGAGACCAGAGGCCTCTGATCTCCGCCTCTCCCATGTGGCCGCCCCATCCCAGGAGGGACGCGTCCGTCACCACTGTGTGCTCTGGTTGGGGAAGGGAGAGGGATCTGTCATTGACCCAATGCCGGTTCGTGAGCCACCACTGCAGCTGTTGAGCAGTGCCCTCCGAGAACTGGACGTAATCGGACAAGTTCCCTTGATGCTGTGTCCACTGGAACTTCAGGTCCCACTGCAGAGCCCGCATATGCCATCTGGCATGATCGACCAGCAGGATGCAGGAGGCCATGAGGCCCAGCAGCCTCAGGGTCATCCTGACCGAAACGCAGGATAGAGGCTGAAAGATCGGAATCATAGCCTGAATATCCTGGACTCGCCGTTCGGGAGGATAGACCCAAAAGTGTGTCGTATCCAGAACCGCTCCGATGAAGAGGAGCTTCTGAGAGGGAATCAGGTGCGACTTCAGCACGTTGATGGAGAACCCCAGCAAATGCAGGAGGTCGGCCGTAGTCTGGAGGTGGGAGACGACTGTCCTGGGCGAGCCCGCCTTCAACAGACAGTCGTCGAGATAGGGGAAGACTGGAACCCTTGATCTGCGCAGATGAGCTGCGACCACCGCCATCACTTTCGTGAACACCCGAGGGGCGCTGGTAAGGCCAAAGGGGAGCACGGTAAACTGAAAGTGCTCGTGGCCTACCGTAAACCGCAGGTAACGCCGGTGGGCTGGCAGGACGGGAATGTGGAAATATGCGTCCTGCAGGTCCAACGCTACCATCCAGTCTCCAGGGTCGAGGGCAGACAAGACCTGAGCCAGAGTTAACATCTTGAACCTCTCCTTCCGGAGGAAGCGATTGACGTCCCTGAGGTCCAAGATAGGACGCAGGCCCTTGTCCTTCTTGGGCACCAGAAAGTAGTGGGAAAAACAATCACGTCCTACTTCTGGTGCAGGAACGCGCTCAATGGCCCCCTTGGCCAAGAGGGCCTTGACTTCCTGTTGAAGAAGTGCCAAGTGATCCCCCGACATGCGGTGGTACTGGGGTGGCATGACTGGAGGGGTAGTCTCGAAGGGGAGGGAGTAGCCCCTTCGAACTATTTGTAAAACCCACCTGTCCGAAGTGATGGTGCGCCAGTGGGGGAGGTGATGGCGAATCCTGCCGCCCACTGGCGTTTGATGGGCCTGAAAGACCGGACTAGGAAGGTTTGGAGGCAGTGGTGGCCGGGGTGGAGGTGGACTGACCCGCCCGCTGGCCCCCTGACCCGCCTGTTGCTGCGCAGGCCTGTGGCTCTGAAGCGAACGTGTCGGGGCGCCCCTTCCGTGGCCACGAAAGGAGCGAAAAGCAGAAGGCGGAGGAGGGCGTGTGGCGGAAAGGCCCAGGGACTTGGCCGTAGCCCGCGAGTCCTTAAAGCGCTCCAACGCACTATCTGCCTTGTTGCCAAAAAGGTGAATGCCATCAAAGGGCATGTCCATCAGGGTGTTCTGGACATCCCCCGAGAAACCAGTAGTCCTCAGCCAGGGTGGCGACGGAGCGCCACTGTCGTGGAAATCGCTCTGCCCAGCGAGTCGGCGGTGTCAAGGCCACATGGAATCGTGAACTTTGCCGCATCTCTCCCTTCAGCAATAGCCTGGGAGAGCACTGTCCGGGCCTCCTCCGGACACTGAGGCAGCACTTGCGCCACCGTATCCCACAGAGAGGGGGAATAACGGCCCAAGAGACATGCAGTGTTCACAGACCGCAGCCCTGAACTGGGGGAAGAGAAAATCTTCTTCCCAAATTGTTCCAGTTTCTTGGATTCCCTATCCGGAGGTGCGGTAGGGAAGGCGCTCGGGGACGCAGAGCTTGTACAACCAAGCTCTCAGGGGTGGGGTGTTACGAGAGGAAAAGGGGGTCGCCCGGGGGCGGGCGATGGCGTCAGGCCACGTTCCTATCCACAGGAGCCCCTGTGGTGGGCCTGGACCAGGTGCCCAAAAGAACGTCAGAAAGCGCCTCATTAAAAGGCAGCAGTGGCTCCACAGAGGTAGCTGCCGGCTGAAGCACATTCAACCAATTCTTAACACACGAGAATGCAAATGGATGCACTTATTATACAGCATCCAAAATGGGTTGAATGAACTAGATGTAAGAAGTGCACAATTAGCATGTCTAATCAATGAATGAGCATTAACAAGGGGGGGGCCGGACATTGTTTGGTCCCTTCTTGTTTGGTCCACGAACCTCCTTTGTTTGTACTTTATGACATAAGACACATATAGGTGCTGTTTTTCTCCTCCAATCTGTACAAGACATTGTATTGTTCTGGCGTGGCCCTAACACCTGTCCATATAACAAGGATATTCAATGTAACAGGCACATCGCTGTGCACTGCCAGCCATGGATGCACACTGTATATATATGTCATTTGTCGTGTTTTCATTGAGCTGTATGCATGTGTAGAATCTTTTCCCTATTTGCAACCGGATGTCGTGCCTTTGAACATGTGTATTAACTTTATGTAACAGGCATTCCACTGTACATTGCTAGCCTGGATACACACTGTATATACTGAATCTGCCGCCATAATCCGTATGTCATTGTTTTTTATTAATCCTACAATGAGCCTTTCACCACATGGCGACACAAGCAACACACACAGCTTTTGCTTATTAGGAACGTGTTAGCACTCTAATTTTGCACTATCGTCCGCCTTTATTATTTTTTGGCCACACGGTCTAGTTAACAACTGCTCTTCCTTAATGTTTCAATAATCGTAGATCAAGACACGCCTTGAATTTTTTCCACCCAGCCCGGCGTAATCACTTTAACTCTCCCCCAGCTGGATTCGACTACGGCGATTCAGCTGCTCTCTCGCTGCGCCAATTTGAGGTCAGCTGAGCTTAATTAGACGTTCAGGGCTCCCTGCGGCTGTTTCCCTCGACGCAGAGCACGCGCGGTTCCGACGGCGTTTAAAGCAATTTCACAGCAAAGCCTCAGTGCTTCAGTTGATCTGCCAGCGGACGGATGTCCTAAAGAAGACAAAGGTATGCTTAACCCCACGACTGCCTCAGCCTTCTCAGAGCGGTGGTTAGGAATAATAGGTCCCTCTAACTCTGTTTTTTGGTCTTCTTAGTCATTTGACCAGACGGATGGAACTTTTGATTTACTCACACCGTCTTTAACACTTTGGAATAAGCTGATTTATATCCAGTAAGTGTTTTTGACCTTCACGGGGGACAACTGCACTTAACTATCTCTCATGTTTGTTCCCTCTGCCCCCTTCACTTCCTCTCAATGCCGACACTCTGTACATTAATTCTTTCAGCATTTTATCAACAAGAACCCGTCCCTCTCTGAGACTGGAGCCTCCGGGCATGTCCTCTCCACCGCATTTCTAGGTGGATTAAGGGTAATTATTTTGCCATATGGATCCAATCTGTCTCCAGTATAACCTTATCCATCACCCAACGTACTAAATACCCCTTACTAATTATCTGTAGGTGCCCCCTTGTTCCTGAAGAAGACCCGTTTGTAAGGAGCTGAATTACCTACGGTTACCTTGGGTCGAAACGTCGACAACCTTATGTTTTTTGTACTAAATGTGGACAACAGTGATAGATTCACTGTGTCCCCCCGTTTTGACATTCTGTCATTGTAAATAATTTAGCCTTGTTTAAGGCTGGATAGGCCTTTTTATGTTATTGGATGTACGCACTGTCCACTGCCCTCCTTCCATCACTCACCTTCACATCTGCACTTTGATGCACTAAATCCTTTCCCTTTTTTCCCCCTTGGGGCACCTATTATACTATTGTTTTGAGTATTGCACTATGATTTGAACATGATGCATTATATGTTCAACATGATTAAATATTCTAAATATGCATAAAATAGTGTCTGCAATTAATCTATCAGGTGATGTTGATATTTATGTAATTGTTGTGTTTCCACTGGGCCAACCTTTTTTTGTACCGCATTTCACCCAGGTCTCAGTGACGTTCTGGGTTTACCCCATTATTGTATAACTAATGTGAATGGTGTCGCTGATGGCAAACACACCACTTAACTTATTGACATGGGTGATAAGCATTCCTTTCTGCTTAGTCAGATATTTCGGACAAACTTGTTGGGCAGCGATATTTTGTGTAAACTGAATTGTATTTTGTTTTGTACCTCAGAAGGGGTGTTCTTGAATATATCTTGATGGCAAGAATGTAAAGTACATCCATTACTATGTGAAAGTTTGAATTGTTCAGAGGAAGCAGACAATGTTACCATGCCCCCTAATTTAACAGAATTACTTTCACAGGTACTATCCACATTGCGGTCAACAGGTGCCAATGATGTAGAATACATCTCTTCAATGGGACCTGTAAACATGAAGGTCGACCTTCAGAGGAGCTACTCAAAATACCTCAGTACCTGCTTAAACCTGAGGCAAAGGAAGAAATCCGCCTTATAATAGCAGATGGAGACACAAGGTGGAGAAAACATGTGCAGGTTCATCCAAGACCCTAGCGATATTAATGAACAAGTTACTTACCTTCGGTAACGATGCATCTGGGAGAGACACTGTCTAGCCGCAGATTCCTTAACTTAGAATATCCCCAGGCGTCAGACTGGATCCGGAAATTTTTTCCAGCAGTACCTCTGCGCGCCGGGGGGCGGCGTTGCCCGGCTCCGTCCTGACATTGTCCATGGATATGACGTCAGTTGGAGCCATATAAGTCCCTCCCGGCGCGCTGACGTCAGTTTTCTACTGTGAAACTTTTCCGCACCACAACGAGGAGCCACTACAAAAA
The DNA here is from genome assembly GCA_963921515.1 of Calotriton arnoldi. Classification (NCBI taxonomy): domain Eukaryota; kingdom Metazoa; phylum Chordata; class Amphibia; order Caudata; family Salamandridae; genus Calotriton; species Calotriton arnoldi. Next base: position 2,186,382 of record CAWUFW010000974.1, on the reverse strand, counting down.
CTGTGAGAGTATGGGAACAGTGTGCCAAAAAAGATCACAAATCTTTGAAACAACAATGACAATAATGCATAGAATGATGAGAAACATCACCATGTATGTCAGAGAAAGAGTACTTGAAACTGTAAGGAACTGAAGGGAGAAAACAGAGTACCCGCCTCTAGAAACAATTTCGCAGAAGCGAAGAGCCATGCCCTCCTATGTGGCAAAACGGCGTTGGAAATGAATGTCATGACAAACGATAAGCAGTCTGCAACCACAGGATGTAACCGTAAAGGGCAACATGACTGGAACAACATGACTGATGGTAATTGACCACATTTCTACAACATCAGAGAATGTGCAACCATGCACCCCAGAAATGACCTATTGACTGTAGCACAGCCAAATAGACCCTCAAACCAATTGACCACAGGGTAGTCAAGAAGACCCTAAAGTAATGGGAAAGGAATAGATGAGGGTGGAAGGGAGGGTAGAAGAACATGAAAAATCCCCACACTGGAAGAACCAGGGTGGAGGAACGTGGAGGGATACATAACTTCACCACCGAAGGACGAGAATGGGTGTGGAAGCAACAGATAAACAGAATGAGACAACCTGCCCTGGAGGGAGGCGAAGCAGACCACCCCGCAGTAAGACCAAGGACACCTGTAAGGAGGCAAGTGGGTAGAACCCAACCTGATAAGGTCTTCGCAGAACAGGGAGGCTGGGTAGGCGTTAAGGAATCTGCGGCTAGACTGTGTCTCTACCAGATACATCGTTACCGAAGGTAAGTAACTCGTTCATCTGATAGAGACATCTAGCCGCAGATTCCTTAACTTAGAATAGATACCAAAGTTATACCCCATTGGAGGAGGGTCTGCGATTGAAACCCACCAAGTTCCAAAGAGAACTAATCCATCAATAATATTGACTAAAACACGGTAGGGACCGCAATGCCTGCGTGGCTGACACCAGACCCATTAAGCTCAGGACAGGAGCATGAGCAAGGGATGCAAAGGTACCACAATCCGTCAGAGGATGGCACGAGCCCTCTATCGTCCAGACAGGGATGAAATCAAAGCGCAGAACCAAAATGGTCAGTGCATAATGGAAGAATGCCACAAACGTCTACAAAGGAAGTGAAATTGAGCACCGGATCCCCATGGATCCGCAAGAGACAAAGTCCCAGAAAAGGGACAAAACAGTATGACAGAGTCAAGCACACAAACTGAGCATGCACAACAGTGGATGCTAAAAATGACATGGCAGAGGACAGATGTTACCATGCTGAGATATACAGAACCATGACTACCAGGAGACACCTGTTTGTGGATGACAGGAATACACATAAGCAGACAGTGTGTACCGTGAGAACCACACCACACAAATGCAAAAGCCCAATGAAATGGAACAGCTACACCACGTGTGCGTCGCCGAGAAAGGCGGGCGCATCACCAGGGAGTCAACTGGCCAACCGTACCCAGAGGTACAATGTCTAAGGACACCGGCAAGGCCAGGCACACAGAAAAAGCTATCTCCCATGAGAGAGAGACAGAGAGAAAGAGACGGAGTCTGATGAAAGCTCCAGGAACCGCAGCAGGGAAAAACCTAGCATGCTGGCCTTCTCCTCGTGTGTCCCCCTCAAGACAGAATACATATAGACATATAGATATATATGAAAAAGTCATGAAAAATGAAAGACAAAGGGAAACTCGAACAGCAGCCCTAGATAATAGGGAGCCGCACAATAGGTACCAACGGCACTGATGTAAAGCATCGCAGGACATACAATGTAAAGCATCGAAGGACATAACAATGTCAAGACACTGAAAAGGCGCCATATACAGAGACTGCATGATGCCAGAGAGTATCCGGAGCCAGAATACGTCCACTGAAAACAGGAGCAGGGGCCAGGAGCAGACGTACCTGAGCTCTGCGTGACAATGAATAGAAGGACTTGAGCCCCGGCCTGGGAAGGGCAGAGGGAAATAAGGGCACAAGGCAATACGCAGCAGTGACATGTCTGACGTAGACTACACTGCCCATAGGCAAAAACCCCGACAGGGTCTGAACCGCGAGAGAAGACCTAAGCCCTTCCCAACACCAGGGAAGAAGAGTAGACAATGCCACAAGAATACGACGCAGCCAAGACATTGGCGCAAGGGATAGCACGGGCACCCCGTGACAGCGCACACACCCACTGTGTACTTACATGTTGTGTCCGGATCGAACACAGACAGAAACTGTTCCGGAGCGGATCAGAACAAAATGCACACAAGGGACACGTGCTTACGTTTAAGACAGTCAACGTGGCAAAAGAACCCAGCAAAAGCTGAAGGAATAGCCAAAGGCAAGAAAGGGGGACGTGAACATGCTGGGGTGAGCAAGGTGTGGCAGAAACCCAACAATACTTTGGAGAAGGCTGCATCCAGAGAGGCAGGAGAGTGCCACGGATCAACCGTAGGCTACAACACAGAAGCTCCAGGAGAGAGCCACGCCAAACCTGTAGGTCTCACCAGAGGAGCCGTCCTACAACAGTAGGAAGAGAGGAAGCAACATTGCCTTTATTTTTGACTGACAATTCACAACCAGTGAAACACCAGGATCTGAACACATAACCTTTGGAGTAAGAGTCCGAGATCTTAACCAATAGGCTGAGGTGACTCATCGCAACGAAGTGAGAAGTCTACAGTATAATCCATAGGACAAGTCCCCAGAGGGATAGAAAATGTACGAAGAAGACTCAGCCGGAGCCTTCGAAACTTCCTGGGCAAGGAAGAGCAGCTATACAATAGCCAACGAATACCCCACATAGGGTATGTTACATCCCTATAAAAGGCAAGGGACACCTCTTGAGACAAGCTTGTAGACAGAGGGCTCAAAAAGGAAATGCATAAAACAGCTGGCCTAGCTGTAACAAACTAAGGGAAAAAACGGCTGATTAGCTGCACGAACCGTCCGGGAAATAGCGCCGTGAACCCATAGACGGATTCCAGAAAAGCAGTGACAATACTGCAACGAAATTAAAAGTCCGCAATGAGTAGAGCCCAAAATATAATTGCCCACAAAAAACGGCGAGAAACCCAAGAGATAGTGGCTTTGGATCGCAGGCTAATGAGTCTTGAAGGTAGTGGACCCTCCACATTGAGTGAACATACCCTTCGCCAAATTGAAATTACTAAAAGGGAGTACCAGGCGCTGGTCACTCACGAGGCAAGGGCACACCAGCTGGCGGTCCAGCACCGGCTATACGAGACAGGGGATAGGGCAGGTAAATTTCTGGCCTGGTTGGGCAGGAAGGAAATGGAGTCGAGATGGGTCATGTCCATTACAGAACAAGGTCATATCTACACCACACCCCAAGATATAGCGGGGGCTTTTGCCCGATATTACACGGCACTCTACGCAGCTAGACCACAGGCGAGTGAGGCACAAATAATCAACTACCTAGACGAGATCGAGCTTCCTGTACTCTCCCAGGAGGAGCGGGATAGGCTTGAGGAAGACCTAACTCTGGAAGAAGTAACAGAGGCCATCAGCCGCCAGAAGTCGGGGAAAACCCCGAGCCCGAATGGACTCCCGGGAGAATATTTTAAATTATACATTAACTTGCTGGTTCCACATTTACTAGAGATGTTTAGGACGTCAAAAGAACACGGGACTCTCTCAAAAGACCTCCGGACGGCTACGGTGGTGGTAATTCACAAAGTGGGGAAACCCTCGGACGACTGTGGGTCCTATCGACCTATTTCGCTGCTTAATATAGAAACAAAGATACTGGCCACTATCCTCGCAACGCGTTTTTTAATGGTCATTACCCCCCTGATACACAGAGACCAGTCCGGATTTATGCCAAAGCGAGCCACACGCTACAATCTACGGCGCGTGGCTAATTGGATGGATGCTGTTCGGAGCCGGGATAGTCCCCATCTGCTGCTTTCCCTTGACGCTGAGAAGGCGTTCGATACCATCCACTGGCCTTTTATGAAATGTACATTGGAGAAATTTGGATTCGGTCCAGCGTTTCGGGAATGGTTGGCGCTTCTATACAACGCACCTGAGGCTAAGGTCCGGGTCAATGGGGCTACCTCGACGACTTGGCCGATCCAAAGAGGCACTAGGCAGGGTTGCCCCCTCTCTCCCTTACTATTTGCCCTAATTTTGGAACCCTTGGCCTGTGTCGTTCGAGCCTACCCTGGGTTGGGTGGTTTTGTAGATGAATTCCGACTTTTGGACGAACAACGCATATCTTTATATGCGGATGACATCCTAATGTACGTTACGAACCCAACAGAGACACTCCCTAAAATCCTGCAAATTTGTGAAGACTATGGGCGTCACGCGGTGAATAAGATCAATTGGAGTAAATCCACCCTGTACCCGGTGGGAGGGGAGATGGAGCCCCAGACCTACCCGAGCTGTTTACGATGGTCGACAGAGGGGTTTACCTACCTTGGACTCTACATCACCACGGACATAGCTGCTAGCTTAGACCGTAATATCAGGCGGGTCCTTTTAAACTTTCAGGACGATGTCAGGAGATGGAGGAAACTCCCACTGACGATCTTGGGGAGGGCCGCCATGTACAAAATGATTACACTCCCCCAGTTGCTTTATGTGTTACAGAACACTTACTGTAAATTACCAGAAAATGTGTTCAGAAGTCTAGACAGTGAACTACGCTTGCTTCTATGGGATGGGGCCCATCCACGTATCGCACTCCAAATGCTGCAGAGGAACCCGTATAATGGGGGTTGGGCCCTACCTGACATCAGGGCGTATTATAGGGCGGCCCATCTCATTGTACTCAATGAACGGAACAACGCTCCCGGAGACCATCCGACGTATATGTTGGAACGGCTGCAATTTAGAGAGCGCACACAATTACACTATATCTATGGAGGTAAGGGAAGTAGCCGGCTGTTGCAAGCTACCCAAAGGGTACTGGAGGCATGGAAAAGTGCCAAGAAACAAATGAAATGGGACAAAAAACCTACCAGGGAGACCCCCTTATGGGAGGGAACAAGACTAGTTGAGATTGGAAAACTGAGAGGCTTCAGGCAGTGGGACTTAATAAGCATTTCTAAAATAGGGGATGTCTTAGAGAAAGGCGCATTGGCTTCATTCACCACACTACAAGCCGCATATCAACTCCACGACACTCAAGCCTATGTGTATCTCCGACTGAAGCATGCCTGGGTAGCAGAGGGGCTAGACAGGGAGACGTTGCCGGAATATGCCCCATTTGAAGGTAGACTCCTGCAAGAGGAGATTCCTGTTAAAGCTATTTCGTTTACATATAAAACACTAATCAACAACATGCCTGACAAACTGGGTCCACTTTGAGCTAAATGGGAACTTTCCACTTGGCCAATGGACGACATTGAAAGGAAGGCCGCCCTTATGCATCCACGTGAAGTGGCAATTAAGCTATGGTTACGTCTCATCCAATATAAAATTTCACATCGGACCTACTTTGGTAGAGCAAGGTTACATACTATTGGGATAGCAGAAACCCCGGACTGTCTCAGATGCCGCACGGAGTGCGGAACATTTATACATACCCTCTGGGAGTGCAACCGGATTCAAGCATACTGGAGGAAGATTGTGAGAGAGCTTAATAATATACTGGAATTCCAACTCGAGTTGGAACCGAAGTTTCTCCTTCTGGGAATCCCCACGGATGTGGACCTCCCACGAAGTAAACTCACATTGGCTAATTTGGGGCTGGTGGTAGCTAAGAGGGACGTAGCCAGATACTGGGGTGCCCAACAACTCCCTACGCTTAATGAATGGAGAACAAGTCTTGATTTATATATGGTTGCGGAACTAGTGATGTACAAGGCAAGGGGTTGTCGTCGAAAATTCCGGAAGATATGGGCTCCTTGGATAAAATATTATGGTTTGGATGTAGGGGAGGACGAAGAGGGAATGGATCTGACTCTGGGAAGATCAGGGGGAGAGCCTTGAATATTGTGCTGCCTGACCCTACGGTTGATAACTGTGAATAATACAAATGTGTCCCTCGGCACTAGTACATTTGAGGCGTTAGAGCCTAAATGCATGCTCTCCTTCAGAGGAGATGTTGCTATTTTAATTGTCCTTCAAAAGTGTCATGGCCTGACATCCAATTTGTATTGTGTATTCATGCTTTGTTTGATTCTATATTTAAATCACAAAACAAAAATAAAAACACTTATTAAAAAAGAAAAAAAAAAGTTCGCAAGAGGACTATAAACTATGGAAGTCATGGGAACTCAGACATGAGGCGCTGGACCGCCGAGTCAGCATGACTGTCAAACAGATTGACCCCATCAAAGGGGAGATCCCTGAGACACTCCTGAACATTTTCAGGGATACTGCCATCGCGCAGCCAGGAATGGCGACGCAGAGCAACTGACCTGGCCATAGCCCGACCCACGGAATCAGTGGTGTCCATGGTCAACCGGATGGAAAACTGAGCCATGTCGCGGCCATCACGATGCAGCTGGTCCAGGTCAGCACGAGTGCCCTCCAGCAAGGATGGAAGGAGGCGCTCGACTGAGTCCCAAAGGGCAAAAGTAGCCCGAGCAAACACACAAGACATGTTCAGGGACTGAAGTCCCGAGCTGGTCGACGCAAAGACATGGCGGCCACAGGACTCCATCTAGACTCCCTAGTGGGAGGAAGCAACGGAGGAGGAGAAGAAGAGAGTGCTGCCTGGACTACCAGTCATTGAGCCCTAGGATGGAGCGACAAACAGGCAGGGTCATCTGGAGCCGGGCAATGGCGATGTGCAATAGTATGACCCACAGGGTCCCCCGATGAGGGTCTCGCCCAAGTACCCAGAAGGATGTCATGTAAGGACCCGCCAAAAGGCAGCAAGGGCTCCACCTCCACGGCGCCCTGGTGGAGAAGATCCAACAAAGGATCAGAAGGCAGAGCGACTGAGGGTGGATGCATCTGCAAGCTATCCGCAGCCCTGCGAACAGCCCTTGCAAACGCCGCACTAGCCTCTGTGGCCATCCTAAGCGGCGACAGCAAGTCATCTGTAGGGGATGGTTACAGGCTAATCCGTCCACCAAACGACAGTGCAGAATGAAGAGCCGGCCAGTGCCCCATGGGCACCTGCTCCGACGAGCAGCGAAAAAACCCTGGGGGTGATGAACCTCTGAGGCCTCGTCCTACCAACAGAGGAACAGTCGGGACGGCACCGGCGTCGAGACGGTGTCGGTTCGACGTCGACGACCACCGAAGAGGACTCATCCGCCCGGCGTCGGGCCGGCGTCGACTCGACCTCAACCGAGGTGGGAAAACGCGGGAAGGAGTCGAGCTCCGTGCTGCAGCCGCATCTAGCGTCGACGCAGGGAGCCCCACAGGGCTGTGCGGCGATTCTACAGGAGGGCCTGACGTCTGGCTGGGATGCCTTTACAGGCCGTGTCCCGACGTCGCAGCAACTCCGGAACCGGAGTCAGGGCACTCGATCAGCGCCGAGGGCAAACCCGCCGGCGAATCCCCGACCTGAGTCCCTACCCCCTCTGTGGGGCCCTAAGGCACGCCAAGGAGAGGGGGTGACCCAAAGATGGCCTGCAAAGCCCTAGAATAGGCTTCCATCTGGGTCCAAGTCGCCCCAGCACCTGGAAATGGTGGGTAGGACGTTACTTTTATGCGAGGCCGACGACCTCCGTGACTTCCTCCTGTGCTTACCTGCATCAGGTGAGCGACATCTGCGGGAACGACCCCGGGACCTGTCCCGAACAGGAGCCCCAGCATGAGAAGACTGGCGCCGCTTGGACCCCTCCGCTGGAGACGGAGACCGGCGCCACGAGGACTCCGAACTGGACATCCGGGCGGACAGCAACTTCATACGACGTTCCCGCAGGGACTTCGGCTTCAGCTGCCGGCAGGTGTTGCACTCCGTGAAGTCTTGGTGGTCTCCCAAGTACCACATACAGATCTCGTGTGGATCTGTCGCCGACATCTGCCGCGTACAGGTCCCACACGATTCGAAGCCCGTAGGTATCGCACACTGTTCCCGGACGCTAAAAGGCGTCGAGAGGGCCTGAAAACAAAAAACAAGCCAGAGGAACCGCTTCTTTCGGATCCGCGTTGGGACGCGGAAAAGAAGGAAACTGACGTCAGCGCGCCGGGAGGGACTTATATGGCTCCATTGATGAAATATCCATGGACTACGTCAGGACGGAGCCAGGGGACGCCGCCCCCCGGCGCGTATAGGTACTGCTGGAAACATTTTCCGGATCCAGTCTGACGCCTCGGGATATTCTAAGTTAAGGAATCTGCAGCTAGATGTCTCTATCAGATAATGTGGTTATCGTAAGATGCCCTGACCCACAACCATTCTCTCTTGGCTGTCTGGACTGGGACTTGTTAACCGGGATACATTATTGCTGCTATCAGACACTTTGATCATCATCCCTTGGCCGAGAGTGACCCCTGGGAATGATGGAAAGATGCTCCGAAGGATGAGGTGGTGAATGTAACTACAGAGGTATGCTTCTAAGAACAAAAAAGGGGTAGGCAGGCCATTTCAACTCCCACTAGTTTCTTTTCTACTTTAATTCCCTTGTACAAGAAGGCTGTTGCTTCATATGAAATAAAGAGAAATGCAGAAATTATAGACGAAATAGCAAACTCAATTGCGATAACTTTAGGATTAATAACAGAAAAGTTAGATGCCCATGCTGAAATGCTGATCCAAAACAGAATGGCTTTAGATTATCTCTTAGTGATCAGCTGTACAATTGTCGGTATTGAATGTTGCACCAATCTTCCCTGCACCTCTTTTAGCAAATACGACCGGATTACATTAAGCAAAGGGTAAGGAAAATACATGAGATTCAAAGTGACCCTGACCTAAGTCCCAATAGCATCTGGATGTGGTTGAGGAACTTCTTTAGCCTTTGGGGTACTGAAATATTTGAATCCATTATAGATATGTTCTAACTATTTTCATCCTTATATTGCTATCAAATAAATTTTGTGCATCATTTGCAAAAAGAAAAGGTAATGCAAATACTTTCATGCTTGCTATTTCTACGGATGATGAGGAAAGCGATAATGAGATTAATAAGGAAATTGTGAGATTGCATTCTACTGAACTGTATGTTTAGTTTTTTCCTCTCAGAAAAAAAAGAGGGTGTTATAAAGACTTAAATCTTGTTTTACCATGTACATATATTCCTATGCAATCCAGTGTTAATTTTCACACATACAGCCAATAATGTACCAATATTTTATAATCAAATATGGGTGTTGGTTTGTAGTAGTTTGGAGCTTCCAGTGGAACTGAACATGCTTGCTAGATTGCTCACAGTTGCTAGAAGCACAACCTCGCTTTCAAACCTTGCAACTGGATTACAGAAGAATAATGAGCCTAGTATGTCTGAGTGATATCTTCTCCTGGAGTATGCCCAGCAGTTTCCCAGGAAGAATATCCTGTCACCTGCTCATTAGGAAAGTTTTCACTGAAAGTAAAAAATATGTCACATGACTAAGCTCCAGTGACTAGTACTGAGAAAAAACATGTATTTACTGGTTTAAAATTCTATGTATTTTAGCAATATGCTACAACTGATTTTTTTGCTAGTGAGAGCCCTGTTCAGTTAAAATGACAGTTTTCTTTTATCCTTTTCTGTGCTGCTTTCTGTTTTGCATTAAACACTAGTTGGATTTTAGGCTTCCAGACGTGTTGTGTTTTATTTTTAAGACTACTGTAAAAGCCTTACATTTCTGCTGGAACCACAATACAATATAAACAACATTTGCAAACTCAATAAATGTAATACCTTTACATTGATGTACTAATAATCTTTTTCTTATGCATACTCACTATATCGATTCTACTCCTGGAGCTAAAGCGCTATTTGTTATCAGTGTGCACTCTACATCTCAGGCAGTTCTTATACATGTACAATCAATAATTCTTCCATATTTAAGCTATCCAGGTATAGTGTTTGCAATTTCTAATTAATATATTCTGTTTTCTTTGTTCTCAATTTCTGTATTCTGTATCCTTCTATGTTTTTCTTTTCTACACAGTCAATTGCATTGTACAGTAATAATTCACAGTCACTTAGGTGTAACTTTTGAAAGGGTCCTGCCCCAGGATAAGTTGTGTCTTTTCTTGTAATTGCTCTACAGTGTTCCATGACACACTTTTCACAAGTATTTTTGTACTGTCCACACATTTCATTTTTGCATTTGTATTCTAAAACATAGATTACATAGTCAGTAGTGCATTAGATATATTGTTTTAGGTTTTCCTCCTTCTCACTTTACTGTACAGTACATGCTGTTTTGTCATTGCTATTTTTGCATGCCTTATATGTTTTCATATGAAATATTCGTTACGGTTTATTGGCCAGATCTTATTTTGTGCCTTTTTTTAAATGACTGTTAGATATGGGGGTCTCTAGTTGGCAGAGGTAGGTACCTTTGTCCAAATAGGGACCCTTACTTCTAGTCAGGGTAAGGGGGATACACACTTTAAATAACCCCCGCTCACCCCTTGGGTAGCTTGACACAAGCAGACAGATGTATCCCAAAGGCAATGTGTAAAGTATTTGTACTCAAAACACACAGTGATACAGTGATAACACCACAAATGGACACCACACCAGTTTAGAAAAATAAAGTATCTTCAAAACGTCAACGTCAAAAATCCAACATACATATAATTAGAATATGACTTTAAAAAGGTTTCAAGCAACTGGGTCCATAGAAACTATGGATGCGTAATTTCTCACAAGGCCAAACATCCGCAGAGATGGGAAGCATCGAGAAACAAAAAGATGCGTCAGTCCTGAGACTATGGGGAGGCGATGCGACAGATCTGCTGCACGTAGGAGAAGTGATGCGTCAAATCCGGTCTGTAGGGAGAAGTGATGCATCGACTCTAAGACGATTCTGGTCCGCGGGTGATGCGTCGGGAAAATTCACTGCACAGGTACGATGCGTGGAAATCCGGGATGCATCGGCGATCGATGCGGTGGCGTTGAGCGGCGCTGCATTGGTTTCTTCAGCCGCGATCCCTCGATGCGTCGGTTCTTGCAGCGGCGATAGGCGCTGCGTAGGTTTTGGCAGCGGCGCAGCGATACGTGGAGATTCTTCTCACACAGCGGTGCTGCATCGGAAAAACAGCTGCAAGAAGACCAATGCGTTGATTTCTTTAGTTCTTTGGGTTTCTTCCAGCTCCCAGCAGCAAGCACAACCTCCAGAGGCCCAGAACTGGAACAGGCACCTCCTGGCAGGTCAGAACCCTCAGAAGAAGAGTTGAGGGGAGCTGGGGGTGAAGTCTTTGTGTCCCTGAGACTTCAGAACAGGAGGCCAGCACACACAGGCCCTTGGCGATCTTCTTCAAGCAGGTTCACATCAAAGTTCGTCTTTGTCCTTTACTTGGCAGAAACAGCAACTGTAGGCCAACCCCCCACAGCAAAGGGGCAGTACTCCTCCTCACAGCTCTTCAGCTCTTCTCCTTGGCAAAGGTTCCTCTTGAGTCCAGAAGTGATCTAAAGTTCTGGGGTTTTAGGTATAATACTTATACCCCAAAATGTCTTTGTTCTCTTTGTGCAAGGGTCTCTGAGCCCAGTCCAAAACAGTTCTGTCCTCACTGTTGCAGTATGACCACAGGGGGTGGAAACAGCATTGTGCAAGGGAGACAGGCACTGTTCAGGTGCAAGGAAATATTAATTGTGATATATGTATTGGATGTGATATATGTATTGGATGTTTTTTTCTTTTTTCTTTTTTGTAAAAGTCACACACGATCTATGTAAATACATGTTGTATAGCACATTTATGTCTAGAATTTTTGATATGACCAGACACATGTTTTTTTCTGACTAAAAAAGCAGCGAAAAATAAGAATCTAGTGAAAATAAAAAGGTTAAAATAAAATACCTGCTCAAACTGAAATCAATGGGTTTGACTATTTAGTGAAATTGTGTAGTAAACAAAGAATGCAAGGTACAGGCTCATTCTTTTTTCAAGTATATATAAACGGCCCTGCTTGTGCCTTGCCCCGTGGGCCTAACTCCTTTTTTTCTGACTACTTTCTAAAAGTGGCATTTTCAAACACACAATTTAAAAACCATCTTTACTAAAAGATGTGTTATTAAATTCTGAGTTCAGAGCCTAAACTTTATTTATCTATCTTGTCCCAATGGGAACTTATACTTGCAAGATGTTACAAAGCATTTTCCATTCTATCCTATGGGGAAGATAGACTTTCAATAGTGAAAAACGAAATTGGCAGTATTTCACTATCAGGACATGTCACACACACCAGTATATGTCCTACCTTTCACATACACTGCACCCTGCCCATAGGGGTACCTTGGGCCTACCATAGGGGTGTCTTACATGTAAGAAAAAGGAAGGTTAGGGCCTGGCAAGTGGGTGCACTTGCCAGGTTGACATGGCGGTTAACAATTGCACACAGGCACTGCAGTGGCAGGCCTGAGATACCTTTTCAGGGCTACTCATGTGGGTGGCACAATCAGTGCTGCGACCCACTAGTAGCATTTATTTACAGGCCCTGGCACACTTCAGTGCACTTTACTAGGGACTTACCAGTAAATCAAATATGCCAATCAGGGAGAACCAATTGTAATCACAATTTACACAGGGAGCACTTGCACTTGACACCGATCAGCAGTGACAAAGTGCCCAAAGCATCTAAGCCAGCAAAAACTAAATCCAGCACAGAATCAAAAATACAGGAGGTAGAGGCAAAAAGTCAGAGGAAACCACACCAAAGATGCCAAGTCTAACAATGACTGTCAGCAAAGTTGTCTTTCAATACTTTTGAATGTCTGTATGTAATAGTTGGCTGTGGCCTAATTTTTCCAGTTAGTATAATGTCAGAATTTAGTGTACCCCAGTGTTTTCGCAAAATCTTTCAAAGCTGATTTGTTTCTGCATTAAATGTTTTTATAAATCTAGTTTGATTTTGTTTTGTACCACCAGTATTTTGTAGAAGTCTTTTTCTAATTTATGTGCTTGCTATGTTCTGTACCATAGATAACACATGTTCTGGGTATCCCCTCTGGCTTTATCATAGCCTCCTCTTTTCACATATAACTCGACTACTGCAATTCCTTTGTTCCCTTGGGAGCTCACCAGGGGGCTTTTGCATTTCAGTTGGGTGATTACTCATAACATGTAACAGAATGTTTTCTCCTAGTTCCTTTCTAAAGTAAAAGTGATTAATTTGTTATTCGCAATTTCCAGTTTCAGATATAAAAATACTAAAGGCAAGGATAGTAGAGCAAGTTGTTAAACGTATAAGTGATTGATGAAACAGGGGTAGGTTTCCAGAAAATGGCTCAAAGGCCACTAGGTGAAATATTAAATATTCATTAATAAGAAAGTATAAAAATACATGCTGCAAATATATTTTTCCAGTCTTTTTTCTATCTGTATTAATGCACTCTGAAGAGAGAATGATAGTGATAAATAAAAATGAATGCTGTTAATATAATTTGCAAAAATTAAATACTTAGAAATTATTTTCATTTAAAAAAAGATACTTTATACGCTGTGAACGTTGACAAGATGAGAATGATCGCTACTAGAAATGTAAACAAAATACAACCGTAACTTTTTATGTTTATATATGTGATTGGGTATATACATATTAGAAAATGGTGTCTGCTTGTCATTGCTTGTCTTGAAAAAGGACTGTGTATCTCCGGAAATCGCAGACTCTGAAGCTCCATGTTCTTCATTTAATGAGATGAAATAAAAGAATTTGTAGAGCATTTCCAAATATGTGGAGGAAAGGAAAAGCAATATATACACACACACACACATATATATATATATACACACACACACACACACATATATATATATACACATATATGTGTATATATATGAACACACGTTTTTTTGTGTGCGTGTCTGTATATATATATATATATATATATTATGCAAAAAAGAAGCAGAGAACTCTGGGTAGTTCTCAAGTTTAGGCGGAAAGCAGCTCCAGTAAAGAGCACTCCCAACACCATCGCTCACCTCAAATGTCTGCTTTTCTATCACAGTCTTTAAGCATAGGATTAGCACAGTGCCATCCACGCCGAGATAGAAAGGGACAAAGTCTTTTGCCATTTCCACAGCAAAGTCTTTAAGCATAGGATTAGCACAGTGCAATCCATGCTGAGCTGTAAAACGACAAAAGACTTTTACCACTTCAGGCACAGTATTACAGCTTTGAATTGGTAAAATACCATCCAAGCCAACCTGAAATGAATAAAAGCAACCCCTGACAAGTGTTTCGCTCTCATTAAAGCTCTTCAGAGAGGTATAGCTTTGTCCAGACCCAAAGGAGCACCCAATATAAGTCAAAACAATACCCTTTCAGGCATAAAGTGACGCATACATTATGCAAAAAAAGAAGCAGAGAACTCTGAGCAGTTCTCAAGTTTAGGTGGAAAGCAGCTCCAGTATAGAGCACTCTCAACACCAGCGACACTAAATTTGACCACCTCAAATGTCTGCTTTTCTATCATAGTCTTTAAGCATAAGATTAGCACAGTGCCATCCATGCCGAGATAGAAAGGGACAAGGTATTTTGCCATTTCCACAGTGCTCTATACTGGAGCTGCTTTTCACCTAAACTTGAGAACTACCCAGCGTTCTCTGCTTCTTTTTTTGCATAATTCATGCGCCACACTATGCCTGAAAGGGTATTGTTTTGACTTATACTGGGTGCTCCCTTGTGTCTGGACAAAGCTATAACTCTCTGAAGAGCTCTAATGAGAGCGAAACACGTGTCAGGGGTTGCTTTTATTCATTTCAGGTTGGCTTGGATGGTATTTTACCAATTCAAAGCTGTAATGTTGACGTCTCATAGGCAGCGTCATGCAAAAATTAATTCCTCACTGTCTAATCATTCTTAGTTGCTCGTACTGTAAAAGGGTATACAAATCATTTGAAAGAGGGTGTCTTCTTAGGGCGCATAAGCGTAGAAAGGTAGGTAGGCTTTTGCTTTCATGGAAGCTTAGGTGCATGCATTGCATCCAAATATCCCTTGTTTTGATCTGTGTGGCGATACAACATATGAGTGTTTGAGGGCAGTGGGGATGCTGGGCAGCGGCAAGTCCATCAAAGGCACAACATGAGAGCCACCCTAAACGCAGCAGCATGAATGGTCACGTGAGCTAAGAAACATGACCACATCACTCCTTCGTAGCAAATCAAAGCGCAGTGTTGTTTTAAAACATCCTGTCTCACCCATAAAGTACTACACACTGTCAAACCAGATTATTTCACGGCCAAACTCACAAAAGCAGGATAATCGAGAAACCTAAGAAGCTCCAATACGCTCCTTCTCATCCTCCCCAAAAGACACAAACAAAAAACCCTCTCTTGTTCTTTCCCAGGCAACGCCCCTAAAATCTGGAACTCTCTCCCAATACATATCAGAATCAACCCCTCCTTTTTTTTAAAAATATATTTTTATTGGCATTTATTTTAATATCCAATCATTATCATATTGTTCAGCAAGTTTTCAACATTGTAATACAACTTTGGCATGCGTAGATTCGTTACAGGCATCTTTTGGTTACATTCCAAGTAGGCCATGGGGGGTAGTCCATTAGTTCAGGTATATATAAAGCATAATAACATTCGTTACAAACTCATTCCGCCTGTAGGGTTAGGAAATGATAATGTTCACTATACATATAGTCACGCATTATGTGCCAGTCTATAAATGTCCCACATTTTAAATCCACATAAAAAAAAACTGTATAACTAACAAAACATATTAACTATCTGATTAACAGATTGTGCAGTGGGGCTAGGGGTCTCATAAGTAGGATAATTCGTCTGAGTCTCGCCAACAGGGGAGGGGCAGCAGGGAGAGGAAGGTTGTCTTGTGCCACCTTCTCAATGGGCCGTCCACCACCCACCTGTTATATCCCGCATAGATGCCCTAATGTAGATCCGTTCGTACATGCCCTAAAATGGACGTATTCATATTTACCCAAATATGGTCATATTCGTACTTGCCCAATTATGGTCATGGCCGCATATGCCCAATTATGGTCACAACTGTACATGTCCTATTATAGTATGATTCCTTATATAGGCATGATCTTTCACCTACATTGGTCCCAGCTAGTACACAACGAGCTCTGAGGGCTGAACGTTATCTATCCTGTGGTTTTGAATGCAGCAGGGTTCTTCCAAACACAGACCCACACTGTACTCATTAATTATGCATGGCTTTCTAAGAATACACCACCAGCATAATGTATGTACAAAGTTCACCCCTGACGTCTTCCTCATGTCCAATACAAACCATACTGAGGACCGAGACTCTTTAGGGTATAAATACACCACATCTTGCCCCGGTAAAGCAGAGGGAACCGAGACTTCCATGCTGACACACTGACCAGAGACGCTGAGGCTCCTGCATGCAGTCGCTCAAGCTGACAGTGGTCTGACACAACCCGGACGGGGTGTCCAACTCGAGACCAGGACGGGATCCCACACTCTCTCTATTCAGGTATGGGGGTTCGACTATATCCTAGGAGGATTCTTGGCTCTTAGCTTCTAAGACCTACACACATATGCTAGGTACACACAGGTACATCTAGGTAGGCATCGTAGGAGTACGCACACTCTGCATAATGCTTTTATATTCATGTATGTATCCATGATTATCGCAATATGGTAGAATTGTTCTATCCCTTTGCTTTTATCGTACTGCTAGTAATATATCTCTGCTATTGCCTGCTGGTTACCGCAGCACATATATTTTACACTAGAATAACAACTGTTCAATAAATACTTATTGAAACGCCCGACTGTTTATTCTGTGTAACTCTCTGAGACAAACCGAATAAGTGAGCACGAGTGACTGAGCGAAAGGTAGTACATTGTTTCCACGATTCTGAGGGAATCAGGGTTTTCATGTTCTAAGGTTGCCAGAAACTAATCTCTCCCCGATAAAAGGAGACACTAGTGGCACTGCGGGCTAGCTAATGCATAACAATCTAACATAAGCGGTGAGGGTGCACAGAGTCAGTCTGCCACCAAGCCCACAGCTTATGTTACACAAACGCGCAGGTCCTATAGGAGCTACACGACATGGCGCCACCGACGTTGGTTTGGTACTTATTTAACAGTAGAATCTGAGTAGTTCAGTCGTGCTATTCTCAGAGAACCTACTCACAAAACCCCAGAGACGTCTGGAGAGGGTGGGCACAAAATCCGCCACAGCTGAGTAGTACGAGAATACTATTTATTGGCTGTTGGTTACTCAAGCTTGAAGGACATTTAGTTCCTACAATTGTGCACTTACACCTTATTTTAAGAACTCTTTAATCTCCCTTCTTCCAATTAAAAATGGTGGAAGAAACAAGCGAAACAAGGAGAGTTGACACAGCCCTCTTCGGAACAGAAGACCCTGAAGATGCAATACAAATTGCACCAAATTTCAGAAGGGCAGTTACCATAAAACTTCTAGAACATGGCTTAAGAGCCAGGGATGGTACAGTAATTTTCGTGATTGAGGCACACGAATCTAATAAAACAGAGGTGTTCTATTCGTGGGTTACATTCCAGGCAACGAATGCAATTACAAATGTGTTTCACTACTACCTAGAAGGTGAAACACCAGCAGACTATACTCCCTTTGAGGAAGTAGAGGTCCCGCTCACTTACCAGGAGCATAATTACTAGTTTAAAGGTGCCCTATCCCACGTACGAGGAAGAGCAAGATTAGGCCCGCTCGGAGGAGCAGGAGCCACATGGCCCATATTAGCGGCATACACACCGCATCCTGACATTGACACAATGCCACAGCCATACTTACTCGTACAACACAGAGATTTAATTAAAATCTACAGAAACCTCACACAATTTGTGATGAGGACTTTAACAGTTCAGCCTGCACCAGCTGCAGCACAAGACACTCCAGTCCAGAGTACAGTTAATAAAATAACTCCACAAACATTACACGCGATAATGGGCAAAATGCCAGCAAAACGCGAACAAATCCCATTCTGGATAGCTCAGAAAATAACTCAGCTTGAAGCAGTATTCCCGAATACTACAACCAGTGATAAACACAGAATCCTAACAATCTGCTTGTCCATGGGTCTCACACCACAAGTAGAGGACTGCACCTCCTGGGGTTCAGTCTTTGCTGCCATATATACCAGAACACATGGTATCCCGTCCTTAGCAGTAGTACCTGACGTATTGAAGCAGATACAAAATGAGTACGGAGCAGAACCTGCCCTTAACTTAGGGATGAAGTTGCTAACCAACTTTGAACAGGTCTCAGCCATAATACTAGCTAACATTAAGGGGGAAGCAGCTTCTGTGGCGATCCGCCAACGCCTAAGGGAGTTCGGTCCAGAGGATCAACAACACGAACTACCCAAAATAATTGAAACTTCGTATGCAGAACTAGGCGGAGACAGTCTAGGTGGGAAAGCATTAAAACCACAACTGGTGGGCAGTCCTGAAAAGGACACTACAAAGCAGACACCTACTTCTTCTAAAAAGAAGTGGGAAAATAAAAAACAACAACAGTCTACAGACACTAGATCTCAGTCCAGAGGTAGGACTCCTCAACAGGAGCCCTCTGAAAAGAGGTATAACCTCAGGAATAGGGATAACATTAAAAAACCTGACAGGTATCAGGATACTGATACTCGTTCCTTTCAGGGTTCATCACAAAACTCCGAGAGGGAAGGACGGTCAAAGGAGCGTACAAAGTCCAGAGACACGCAACACGCTGCGGACTACGCACCTAAAAAAGAGGATAAACAAAAATCAAAACCTCAGTTCAAAAAGAAGAAGGTAGCAGGTCTCAAGATCAGACATGCCCAGAATTCTGAGGACACAGCTTCTGAACGGGGAATGGGCTCTGACGATGCTAGACAGCGCGGCAGAAGTAACGATAGCTCGCCAGAACCTGAAGGAATTTCTGGTGACAGCGGAGTTGAGTGAGTATATCACGGTGGAAACACCTGATACTCGGGTAAGTGTCCCACATAAGTTACATGAGATAACACTCCGGATGGAGGGGACAAGCCCAGAAAAGTTAAGGGTCTCTTTTGGAAAAATCTGTCATCTGGTTATGACATTCTATTAGCAGAACAAGACTGGCTGCCAGCATTCGTCATGGAGTGCCCTAGGGGAGAAACGATAATTTTTCCAGCCTTTTCCGACCTCGTTCCCATTCACCTAAAACATGCATATGCGCAGGAGTGGGCGGTTGCCCTAGCTCCAGCATTGTATAAAAATCATGCTGGTTGGGATGAGGATTCAACCCACCACGTGATCCCGTTAAAAGTTTCCCCAAATGCTCAAAGGCAATATCCTATAAAGCAGGAAGCTAAAAGACAAGTCAGGAAATCCTAGATCAACTAGAATACCAGGGGGTGATAGAAAATTGCACTTCACCTATGAACAATCCTTTGTTCCCCGTAGCCAAACCTGACAATACATATCGTCTAGTTTTAGATTACAGACATTAAAACACTTGCACAAAGACATTTGCAGTTCAAAATGCACACAGTGCCGCATTAATGAATAACATTGTGCGGAAAAAATACAAAACACTTGATATCTCAAATGGATTTTTCTGCCAAAATATAGCGCCTGAAAGCAGGTATCTGACCGCATTCAGTGCGTTAGAGTCCAAACGGCAATTTTGCCGACTCCCCCAAGGGTACAAGAATAGCCCGGGGTTGTTCTCAGCAAGGGTAACAGAGTTACTCCAAAATGTGGATGAAGAAGCATTGTCCTATGTGGATGATATTTATCTGACGGACGATGACTTAAAGAGGCACTTGACCAGGGTGAGCACCATTATTATGGGATTCGCCTCTGAGGGCTATAAATTTAATTTCAAAAAATCAAAAATTGCCCACCTCAATGTCCTGCTTTTAGGATATGAGCTGTCAAGTGAAGGAAAAAGCCTAGCAGCTAACTTTTTAGAAAAGTGTGCGCTGCTCCAACCTCCAAAATCATTAAAGAATTTACAATCAATTCTGGGATTCCGAAACTTTGGTCGAACATACATTTTGGATTACGCAGAAAGAGTAAAACCTTTCTACGACTTAATAAAACCTGACTTTTCAGTCAGACAATGGACACAGTAACACACAAATATCCTGCGTTCCCTACAGGAAGACATGATAGCTTCTAAACATTTACAGACACGCGTAAACGCACAGAACTTAGTGATCCGAGTAATAGCGGGTCCACTTATTTAACTTTTAATGAAGGCAAAACAGTACCAATCGCATACAAATCACACCTGTATACAAACGCAGAAATGCGTTTCACTTCAACAGAAAAATCCTGACAGCAGTTCAGACCGCTGTAGCAAGAGAAAGAGCTCTGGCTCAGGGAAAACGCATAATTGTCGTGACCCCAGTACCAGCTTTAGAAGCTGTTACAAAAGATAGCATTCCAAATGCAAAAGCCTTACATCCGAGATGGATACAGTGGGCTAATTCTCTTACTGCAACGGATGTTGAATACAGATTTGATCCAAGTTTAAAAACACAGGCATTCCTGCAATACGAACAAGAATATCCTCTACCAAATGAAATTTTGCCTCTAGATCAGTATGAATACATTATTTACACTGATGGTTCTGCTCAACCAGCCACAGGAAGCAAGCAAGCTTACAGCGCAGCGTGTGCGATTGTTAAAGGTCGCATGCGTGATGGCAAGTTCCATCCAGGCTGTACAAAAACGCAATCTTTAGGAGACTGCACGGCTCAGTTGGCAGAACTCAAAGCACTTATACTGGCACTTATAAATACGGATCACGAATTCCCCACACTTATTGTGTGTGATTCCTTTTACTGTGTACAGTCGTACAATGAATATCTACATCATTGGGAACAAAACAGGTTCAAAGATGCAAAAGGTGGCACAATAAAGCATAAAATGCTATGGGGACAGGTAGTGGAGTTGAGAAACGAACTACCAAGGGCTCACGTGATACATACACTGAGTCATCAGCGTGATGGCGTTCACGTTGAAGGGAATTCATTGGCTGATGAAGCCGCAAAGGGGGCTGTTCGCACAACCGCCGTAGCTGCAGTTACTTGTTCAAAGACGAGGGTAGACGGCGAGATTATGGTAGCTGTCAATGCTTCACGCAAAGGCAGCACAGCAGTACCTAAAAAATTTCCACTCAAGTACTCCTACAAGTTAGATGCACAAAACATTCCATATGCTCAGATTCCTGGAGTGGGGGATAGAGTAATACCAAATATGGATCGTAGCCTAGGCTTGATTTTAGCGGCACACGAGGGTTTGGGTTCTGCGCATACAGGCGTTACAGCGACTATTTCTTTATTGAAACAACGCTACTGGTGGCCAGGGTTAACGAAGCAGACTAAAAACTATGTCTTGCAATGCGACATCTGTCAGCAGATAAAAGGATCCACCGTAATACGCCCAGCACAGACACCATTACTGAAATCAGACAAACCTCTCGCATGTGTGTATTTGGACCACTGCGGACCCTTACAATCTGATGGGTCCAAGAAATATATCATGGTTGCAGTGGATTCCTGCTCTAGATTCCTATGGGTTTGGCCTCAGCGCTCTGCTGACGCGCGAACTGTTATAAATGATTTGCGAGTCTTTATCGGCACATACGCAGTTGGCACCTTACATTCTGACCGTGGTCCGGCGTTTAGCTCTCAGGCTTACAAAGAGGCCATGGAAGGAATGGGCGTAGCATTGTGGTACTCCTCTCCGTACCATCCCAAGGGAAATTCTGTTGTGGAGAGGAAAAACCGAGACTTAAAGCAATCTTTAACAGCTAGGGTATTAGGCAAGGGCGGTAGATGGGTCAATCACCTTTATGGGGTACAGCGCGCGCTCAATAATCAGCCAAGAAGCTCTCTAGGAGGTGTCACTCCTTACGAGGTCCTATTTGGGACAAGAATGTGGGTACCTGATCTTGATTGTGAAGGCACAGTGGCGGATGGAAAACCATTTGATTTCCATGATCGTTTGGCTGTTTTACAGGATCTAAATGAATCCAGGACACAACCAAGTAACGTGCTCCAGAAACAGGCCGCCACTGAGGAAGTCAAGGCAGTAACGGCAAGACCTATCTGGATCCCAAAACTCGGGGATCTAGTCAGAGAGAAGATTGCTGACAAGAAAGAATTTGGGGCATCCTACAGAAAGCCTGTACCGGTCCTTGCAATCCACGGCACAAGAACTGTACTTCTGCCGCCTCTTGCCGGAAAAAAGGAGAAAAGATTTGTCTCAATTGACTTAATCAAACCACACTATGTGGCCGATACTAAACAGTAGGCCTCGTGGACTCCACGGTAGCAGACGCCCTCCTCTCGCTACAATCCAAGAAGTTCAAACAGAAAGACTCATCACGTTTGAAGAGCCACCTGTACGGAATGAAGGACTAAGCAACAATGCTATGGAACTCGTTCCACTTCAACAAGAAATTCATCTTCAAAATGAAAACCAACTTAACAACCAAGTTGTAATCAGACCTAATACAGACATCTACGTCAACATGCCTCGTCAAGAGCAAAATCCGATTTCAACAAATCCCGATGCAATTCCAACAATTGATCGAACAGCTTCTGGCTATTTCATGAACTTTGATATGTTTTCACTGGACCCAAGTGAGCCGGAAACGACGCCAGCCAAAAAATCACTCCAACAGAAACTCATTGACTTTTTGAACTTTTTTATAAAGACTTACCTGGTGTCACCTTGGATAAAACTATGGTATATCACTGGGATTTTATTTTTCATTTTCTGGCTAGGTTTAATAATAACTTTTAGTATGCTTATTAATGGACGATACCTCCAACCAACCTCTACAGCCCAAAGAGTCAATTTGATTTTAAAACCACACCAGTCTTCACATCGTGAACCAAGAGACTTGTCTTCAGTGAACATCACAGCAGTTCCTAAACCGGACGGTATAGTATGGGACAAGATTGATTATGATATATTAGGTCCGACTGAACTTTTGAAGCTAAAACATGTATTTAAAATTTCTTTAAGTGATTTCATTACCTCCAGTACATTTTCTGATGATTGGGACACAAACTGTAAATGCTATGATGTCTGATTTAGAAAAAACTGCAGCATTTCCGAACAATGAAATGTTAGAAGGTACTTCAGAATATGATACATTGTACTGTTACCAACAATTTGGTGATCATTTCTTACACAAATCTATAACACCTAGAAATGTATTTGAATACCACCAGTGGGAACACTGTCCAACACCTCCAAAAGGTAGTTCACAAGCATTTGCACATAAATTCACATACTTCTCAGGGTTTAACACATCCGATCCGACGTCATTTTATTATAAAATGGAGAAAATTTCAGCTCAGAAAATTATGTTAACAAACACCAAACATATTTACTCTGCATCCTTTCTGAACCAGTTGTCTAAACAGGGTTTCGATCTATGGAAAGACACAATAGAATCAAAATCAATCTGGGGTTCTAGGGACTGGCAAGTCCAGGGAATAGAAGCACTTTTTAGAGCATGCATCATTCCGCAGCAGATTTTATTTCTGAACGAAACTGTGCAACAGACATCCTGTCTTGGATTAGCCAAAGTCAAGGAAATGAACACACCGGGGTTTCCAACACCATCACAGATGGGTGGGGGGCAGAATTCAACTACACAAGGGGTAGGATTAGATGCCATTTTCCAGTACAACAGATCAGATCCTGATTGGACAGAATGGCTGATTTGGCCCATTGACACAAACAAATGTCAACAGCGATTTATGAATACAACCACAGGGTTTAGCATCCATAGGCCAGATCCACGCTATGTACAAAGACAACACCCAGGGGTAGTGACATCGTATAGTGTTGGGAAGTTGTGCCCTGATTGGCTAGAGACCTCAACACTGACAGAAGTGAAGCACCACTTGACCTTACTCACACCTGACATGGATCTTAGAGATTTTCTACTGGGACCCAAGAAACAGCATCAGAAACGTTTCATATATGCAGGCCTTTATGCCTACTATAATGAAAACTGGAAAATATCCCAACAAGAGGCCGCAGAAAGGATACGGGAAATAGACCGTATTAACTTAGAAAAGGCATTAGCAGTGGTGGATAATGGGTTAACTACTTTGACCTCCAGGATTTACTCCTTAGGCAACATTGTGTCCTCAGCAATCGACATATTAGAACAAGATCTGGCCTTGTTACAACACGGGCAATCTCAGCTACGTTCTATTATGATGTTAAGCTGGACGATGCAATCTTTGCGTGCAGGTTATGTGCCATGGCGTTTTATAAACACCACGTCTCTGTTCTCAGAGTACAATCTAACTGATAAACAGACAGAAATGGCACAAAGGGGAGCCAAATATACAATGCTGCGTATTGAGAAACTGGAAAGGTTACCATTCACTGTAGCCGAATCACCATCAACAGAATGGCTCATTCATGGCCAAATCACTCTGCCGGTCACTACGTTTCAGTTTCAATATTGCCTTGAGCAAAGGCAGGCAGGCAAATATGTAAAAATGGGTAAGGGATACATCAAGGAAACTTGGGAGTTACCATATAGATACCGATGCCGGAATGGGGATCGAGAAGTGTATCTCAGTGGTACAAACTGCAAGAACGCTTTGAGCGGTTCTCTCATGTGACAGGATATTTCTCTACACGGAGCCTGCAGTGGTTCAGTGGCGAACTTATCTTGTCACATGTCAGGGACCCCAGCAGCCATGATCACGTCGGTTTTCCAGCTGCTCTCGAATGGGAGTTACTTAATGTTAAATGATCAAGGTTGTTGTGGGATGCTTCCGGGCGTCGCATATCTAGTGACTGTTAACTCCAGGGTTACTTGCTGTATGCAAGTATTGTTTCCGCCACTGAAAACACTCGGGGAGGCGCCGCTATGGCCTTCGCTGAATGTTTCTTTTATACAGTTTGATACTCTGAGCAGATTGAAAGCCATGCTTTTACAGCAACCCGTGCCCTTAACCTCCGCTCGAGAAACCTATGAACTTCAAGTTGCAAGGACCTCGACCGAGATACAGGCACTCATACGTACAAACTGCCCCATTCATTTCGCAGAAATGGTGGGACGTATCTTTAACATGTCAGATACAAGCGGAATTGTACACCTATTTAAGACCATAGGGTCAGGACTGTTAACCACCTTTCAGACAGTCCTCAGAGTAATCCCAAATTTTATACACTCCGTATTGGGAAGTGTATTTGGAGGATTCCCGCTCATCTTGTTTCTAATCGCAGGAATCCTGATTGTAATATTGCTGCTATGCAATGGACGGCCCACTTCCCGAGGGAATGGTGAACATGCTCCTGGAGCGGAAATACCGTGAACGCATGGTTCAACTTCTGGGCATTTCTTGCCTGCGAGAACTCAGTGCCTCCTGATTTCTATAATTTAGACCAGTCTGGATAGACTGCATCTTACCTGTGCTTCGATGCCTGTTCTGCGGAGAAGAATGCACGTTGGATCTTTGTCTAACATTTCCATCAGATACGCCTCCGGACACGGATGCAATGCTGGACCCCACAAAGGCCTATGCTCTGCGTTGTCCCCAGCGGCTTCCAATTCTGATGAATGCATTCCTGGAGAATCCACAGGTGCCGTTCGCTCCTGCTGGGTTAGGTGACTCCTCCACAGGCACCCAGGTAACAACTGCCGCACAAGCTGCCGCAGCACCGACTTGTTGGCAGTACTACATTCCATCTATGTGCGATTGACGTTCTCTGTGAGGCGTTGGATTTGTCATCTACAGCAGCTGACACCGATAACATTGAGCTTCCCAGCCAGGACGCGTAATCTTGAATTGGCTCATCGTGTCCTGGGAAAGAATTCGGCTTCTTCACTCGTTTCAAAATAAAACGATCTAAATTTGGAACATTTTCTTACATTGACACTTTCGCTTGAGAAAAGTATGGCCTTCTCCTGCTTATGGTAATACAACTTCTATAGAGAGACGATATTGACTTTTCAGTGGCAACTAGAAAAAGCTGAATTTAAACATTTTTTTTTTTTAAGCACCAAAATATTTTTTACGATTTTTTAGAACCATGTTTTTACTTGCTTTTAAAAATGTTTTTAAATTGTCCAGATTTTAAGTATGGTCATTTATTATCCAGTTCGGAAGTGGAGTGGGTGTTATATCCCGCATAGATGCCCTAATGTAGAACCGTTCGTACATGCCCTAAAATGGACGTATTCATATTTACCCTAATATGGTCATATTCGTACTTGCCCAATTATGGTCATGGCCGCATATGCCCAATTATGGTCACAACTGTACATGTCCTATTATAGTATGATTCCTTATATAGGCATGATCTTTCACCTACATTGGTCCCAGCTAGTACACAACGAGCTCTGAGGGCTGAATGTTATCTATCCTGTGGTTTTGAATGCAGCAGGGTTCTTCCAAACACAGGCCCACACTGTACTCATTAATTATGCATGGCTTTCTAAGAATACACCACCAGCATAACGTATGTACAAAGTTCACCCCTGACGTCTTCCTCATGTCCAATACAAACCATACTGAGGACCGAGACTCTTTAGGGTATAAATACACCACATCTTGCCCGGTAAAGCAGAGGGAACCGAGACTTCCATGCTGACACACTGACCAGAGACGCTGAGGCTCCTGCATGCAGTCGCTCAAGCTGACAGTGGTCTGACACAACCCGGACGGGGTGTCCAACTCGAGACCAGGACGGGGTCCCACACTCTCTATTCAGGTATGGGGGTTCGACTAAATCCTAGGAGGATTCTTGGCTCTTAGCTTCTAAGACCTACACACATATGCTAGGTACACACAGGTACATCTAGGTAGGCATCGTAGGAGTACGCACACTCTGCATAATGCTTTTATATTCATGTATGTATCCATGATTATCGCAATATGGTAGAATTGTTCTATCCCTTTGCTTTTATTGTACTGCTAATAATATATCTCTGCTATTGCCTGCTGGTTACCGCAGCACATATATTTTACACTAGAATAACAACTGTTCAATAAATACTTATTGAAACGCCCGACTGTTTATTCTGTGTAACTCTCTGAGACAAACCGAATAAGTGAGCACGAGTGACTGAGCGAAAGGTAGTACATTGTTTCCACGATTCTGAGGGAATCAGGGATGTCATGTTCTAAGGCTGCCAGAAACTAATCTCTCCCCGATAAGAGGAGACACTAGTGGCACTGCGAGCTAACTAATGCAAAACAATCTAACATAAGCGGTGAGGGTGCACAGAGTCAGTCTGCCACCAAGCCCACAGCTTATGTTACACAAACGCGCAAGTCCTGAATGGGTACTATAGGAGCTACACGTTCCTGAGTCTGTAGCGCTCCCAAATTGTATATGAGAGCCAAGACACACATGTAATCTCTCTGGTCAGTTATGAACAAGCAACACACCAGGGTCTATCTACAGCAATGGATCAGTGTAGGACGATTCAACACTATTGGAAACGTCTTCCCCCGCAGTCTTCTGCGCGGCTCGTCTGAGTGCTGTCTCCACTTTCCCCTCTGTCTATTGTATCCCCATCTGGGTTTTCCCACACCTCCAGGATCTTCCTTCATAGAGCAGCAATAGGGCGTTTTCTCAGTCCTCGCGCCTCCTACCTCGTCAGCACCCTGCTCTCTGCACCAGCCCAGTAAGTAACATCTCGCTTCCAAGCTTCTACTGCTGACCCAGCCGCAGATTTCCAAGCCAGCGCTATCCGTCTTTTAGCTAGTACCATAGCTAGGTTTAAGAACCTATTTCCTGCCTTCCTCTTGGGGGGGCGGGGAAAAAGCCCCAGCAAGCAGGTCCCTATCGCTGGCTCCAGCATGCGCCCCACCGCTGCTCCCATAAGATGCAATGTTTCTTCCCAGAACCGCCGTACTGGAGCGCAGTCCCAAACCATATGTATGAAATTTGCATCTACACGCTCACTACTTGGACATTTATATCCGGTGCCTCCAAAGGCAAGCTGAAGTTTATGAGGAGTCATGTACGTCATGTGGAGGTAGTTAAATTGGGTGTACCTCAACCTGGTATTACACGAGACTTTCCTGGGGTACGCCAGGATATTAGACCATTCGGGGTCTGTAATGGTTCTGCCTAGAGCGGTCTCCCAACGGGTACGCAGTTTCGTCAGGGGTGTGCGGGTCATCTCTAGCTGCAATATATAAAACCATTTAACCTGATGTCTTGCAGTACCTAATGTAAGGAGTGTTTGTAACATCGCGTGTGGCTTAGGCTCGTCCTGCCCCCCCTCCCACAACCCCCTGAAAGTGCGCAGTATTATCTCATAGGTTAGAAAGTTACCTGGTTGCAAGTCATAGCTCTCAAGCAGGTCCTCGAATGGAGCCAGGGTCTCCTGTTGATAGCAATCCCCCACTTTTTCCAATACAGCTTCGGTCCAGGGTCTCAACAGTATTGGGGTTAGTATCATCTTGGGATTCCCATGGGGGAGACCCACTAGTGGCAAGTCCGGGGCATATAAGGGAGATTGTCCTACTTTAAAAAGACAGCGCTTCCAACAGCGTAAAGCTGTGGTTTGCAACAATGAGCGATGAGGGATGGTAAAGCCCGCGTCTAACATTTTAGCTAGTAACCAGTCTGTACGGATCCCCTGGTCGGTATGATCAGTACCTATTGGGCCTGCATCTGCCAGCCATTGCACGGACCATTGGAGTTGAGGGGCTAAGAAATAGAACTCGAAATTAGGCACTCCGAGCCCTCCATCCGCAGAAGGACGCTGTAGGATCGACAGGGCTACTCTCCGCCTCCCCTTGTCCCATATCAGATTTCGCAGTAAACCAACCCCTCCTTCACGAGCTTTAAGAGACAATTAAAAGAATTTCTCCTCAACCGTAATCTCTATCCCTCTGGAAAAAAGTCGCTCCATGTCACCTCGAAATCCCCTACAGAATGTTACCACTGCCGCAAAGCTTCTTGCTGATCCGATCCTCAACTCCTCAATCAAACTCCTCCACTCTGCCTTAACTGAACTTTTACTACATTTTATTGAATTGAGAACTATCTAGAACCTGTCTTTATTAATGTACTATGACTGTTTATGATTCTGTTGTGTATGTTGCTGTAAAGCGCTCTGATATCCCTCTGGTAGTGTCAGCACTATATAAAACTC
The DNA here is from genome assembly GCA_963921515.1 of Calotriton arnoldi. Lineage (NCBI taxonomy): Eukaryota > Metazoa > Chordata > Amphibia > Caudata > Salamandridae > Calotriton > Calotriton arnoldi. The sequence continues at coordinate 2,157,242 of CAWUFW010000974.1, read as the reverse complement.
CTAAAATAAATAAAACAATAACATAACAGACTTGTAGTAGATAGCGCCCTCCAATACACTTGCCATTTCTCAAAGGTTACAGGATACAGTTAGGAAATAACAATAAGAAAAATCGAAATTCACTTAAAAAACCAAAGGTTACAGGTACGTTATAGTTAGGATCAGATTTCACTCGTACAAAACCAGTGCAATTCAGCAGTTATAGTTACCTGAGCTTACTATGACCTACTTCCCGGCAGTGCACTGCTTATGACCCCACATATTACATCACTCATGACAAGGTCAGTGATATCACTGATGACATCATCCAGTGAGTGTAAGTATTTTCCACTAAAGCCGCCGCTCCAGACAAAGTGGGTGCCACGTGAGGGCAGACTCACGTTATATTCTTTTGTTGTTCCCAGCCAGCCAAAAACAGGGTCACGCACTCTCTGCTAAAGATTGTTTATTGCCACAAAAACACTCGACAGATGCATTTCGGCACACAGCCTTTCTCAATGTCAGTGCCATTTTTACATTTAAATACTCTAGCATTTCATTGGGCAGTGAGGCCATATCACAAAATAAAGAACGGACATTCCTACATACAAGAACAAACAGTGAAAAAAAGTGGCAGACATCTTAACATCACTACACATTCTGACACAGTGAAATACATTACCCCCAAGTCCCTCCTGTCCTCATCCCATTCATAAACAAAGTGAGATAATCCTATCTCACTAACATAAAAAAAGAACAAAGGAATGCTGACCCTACCCCACCCCCTCCCACCGGGAGTACATAAACGTACCTATCCCAGCATTCCCCCTGTTTTTTTGACAGAATGGGACAAGGCAGGAGCTGGGTAGCTCCTGGTTTACCTACATGTCTGCTGCTGGACGGTGAGGGCGTTGCTGGTGTGCATGCCTCCTTCCCTGCCTGGCTTGGGGGGAGACGTGGATTCCTCCGGCATGGTTCCTGATGTAGCTGGAGGATTCCGGGCCGCGCCTCTTGGGTTGCCGGGCACGTCGGGAGGTGCAGCATCTCTTTGCCTCGTTGCCTGACTTCCGGCTTGGAGGCAATGCCAGAAGTCAGGCTCTGGTTTGCTGCGAGGCTGCTTTTGGAACCCTTAAGACGGCCGGCCTGGGTAAGTACCGCATAGCGGTTTTTGGTGGATGTCTTTGCGGGCTGCCTTGATGTTGCTCTGAGCCCTGATTACTTCTGCCTTTTTTGACTTCTGATCGGGTGGGTTGGGCTTGATCTGTGATTCAGTGGCCCGCTCTTGATGGCTGCCTGGTTCTCGGCTGTCCTCGGCTGTGGGTCAGCTCGGGCTGGTCTTCTTGCTGTTTTGGCTGCTTCTGGTGGGGAGATAGTGCCTGGTTTGCCCCTGTTCAGTTGCTGTGATCTTTTACGGCAACCAAAAGCAACCAGACCTGATCAATACGGGCACTACCTCTCAATATCTTTCCGAGAGGATATGGGAATTCATTTCATTTGTCCCACCAACAACCCTTCATTTTGTCACAGGTATTGTCTCAAATCTTTCAAGCCCGACTTATTTCAATTTAAAACAACCTTCAAATTATAAGTCACTGTGTCTATAACAAATACCCTCCACTTAAACAGGTGTATAAGAAACAAAAATTTGTGAAAAGACGAGATAGTACCTCACGTGCGCTACACCATAGGAGCTTGCTGGTTGGTTCTCACCAGTTGTGACCACGTTTCTCATCATCGGTAGCTATCTCGCTTGAAAAAATAGGTGTCCAGAAAAAACAGTGAAAAGAATGTGTTTCGTGTATACCACAAACACCAAACAACACCTTGAAATTTAAAATTGAGATAGGCCCAAGCCCAAGGTGCCTACTTTATTCACAACTCATGGGCCTATTCAAAGTAAAAACAAACTGCATGCTTGCAGACCAATTAATGATGGGCCGACATGTTTCATTGAATATTTAGCTTAGTGGCAATTTCGTCAGGGCAAGAGGTCTTACTCCACCTTTCTGGACCCTTTTCTTATATGCACAGTGACTGTAAAACAACAAAAAGAAGGTTCATTAAAAGGACGGCCAACCAATTAGATCTCCATATTGTCTCTTTTTACATAATTTTTGTCAATGGTCAATATTTACCGGGTGGCAGCCAAGGCCCCTTGTACCAGCTATCCACCTCATCAACAGGAACTCAATTCTACAGTAAGCCCTTTCTCAGAAGACCCTTATGTTGTCCTGATTCTATATTAAAAAACATAACCAAGCGTTAGACTCTCCTTTCCAATGAGCGTTCTATATACACTCTAACCCGGTTGCGTATTCATACTGTTAATACAGCACTTCTTCGTACCCCTCTACATATCAATAGCCATGTTATTGCAATTTACACAAGGCCCGCTGGTCTATTTAATTCTATGTAGCACCACTCGCTATTTAGCGTTGTCACTCAACTTTGATAGAAATCATCACTCGCACCCTTGAAATGCAAAAATCTAATGACAGCAAAATTGCCGTACGCGAGCCCTCGTGTGCTTAAAACAATTGTTGATAAGCTCTCCAACCACCCGGGATTTAAAAAACACTCGCCCATCTCTATAACTAGCTCTCCCCAAATCACCTTACCGCATGTGCAGACGGACGAGCTTTGTCTCGTTCCTCTGTTCATTTGCGGTTAGCAAGCCTATTTGACTTGGCGTTACGCGTACCGGAAACCAGCCTGTTTCCGTATCACGTGACCGGCCGAGTTCTAGGGGCGCCATATTGGAATGGTGAGTTCATGTATTGTAATGCTGCCAAAAATTATACAAAAAGCCACTCATGCCGTTAATTTTCGTGACCATCGAGCTCTCTAATTACCATGTCTGATATTTATGAAAGCACAAGTCATGGAATCAATCCCAAAGGATGGTTTCATTTACAGAGCTGCACCAGTTTATTTAAACACTGCGCATCAATTTACATAAATGATTTTATATCGAATTCCAAATATTCCACCCTCCTGGACAGCCCAGCTTGACTCAAGGGACAGAAGCCAATCCCTGTATGGGAAGAAATTATAAAAAAGCTTTCTGGATGGGTTGAGAGCACCATCTCAGATTTCAAAGTTCAGTCGTGTAACCAGTCTCATAGCCCTAGACCAAAGATTCACAAACTGACCTTATTCCACTCAATGTAGTCATTCCATCCAGTTTGGTCTGCCTTCTCCGAAAAAATCCAATGTGCCTCCCTATTGATTAATGTTCTCTCAATATTGTTTGCGTCACCTAACACTTTTTCTAGCACACCCATTTCAGTGTTCTAGCATCATGGTTCATTTCTTTAAAGTGTTGCACTAGCCTGGTGGTAAGTTTGCCTGCGCGAATAGTGCTGAGGTGCTCTTGAATGCGGATCTTTATTTTTATCAATGTGAGCCCTATATAATGCAACCCACATGAAAGTCAAACGGTAGATCACATTCACCGTATTACAGTTGCTGAATTTTGTCAAGCACCAGGTTTTCCCGTTCATCAACCGAATACTGGTTGTTTTCTCAGTAAGATCACAAACTGAACACGACCCGCAAGGGTAATGCCCAGGGGGAATCGATGACTCTTTAGGGGGGAGGTCTAGGCCGGGTATGCACCAGTTTGTCCTTTAGATTGCATGCCCGCCTGAACGCAAACCTGGGTTGTGGCATCTTAAAATCTGCTGTTGACAGTAATGACCAATGTTTGCGGATCGCCTGGCGGATTTTCGTTGCTAAAGGATCAAACGTCATCACGACCGGCAGGCAATCACTTATAGTTCTCGAGTTTTTTTCCAGAAGGGCACCCCGTGGAGTGTTCAAAGCTCTTTTCCTCGCATGGTTCACTGTCTTCCTCGGGTACATCCTTTGCACCTACATAGCACCTCCGACTGCTGTAAGTAGGCACTTGTAGAGGAACAATTTCTGCGGTAACGCAGGAACTGACCTACGGGTAAATTATCCCGTAACGCCCTGGGGTGAAATGATTGATAGTGCAGGAGAGAATTCCTGTCTGTGGCTTTTTGATGTACATTGGTACACAGCTTATCATCATTTACCACTATGTCCAGATCTAAGTACACAGCTTTCTGATTGCTAAAAGACCAGGTAAATCTCAGGCTAGTATCTAAGCTATTCAGCCAATTCAAAAATTCAAGCAACCTATTCTCAGTTCCAGACCAGATACATAACACATCGTCTATATTCTGCTTCCAGAGGAGAATATTCCTCTGGAAGGGATTAGACGCGTGATAGATGCAATTGTTCTCAAACTGGCCTACATAAATGCAGGCCAGACTCGGTGCGAAAGCTGCGCCCATTGATGTCCCCGATACTTGTAGGAATAGATCGTTCTTGTAGCAAAAATAAATGACTTGTGCTTTCATAAATATCAGACATGGTAATTAGAGAGCTCGATGGTCACGAAAATTAACGGCATGAGTGGCTTTTTGTATAATTTTTGGTAGCGTTACAATACATGAACTCACCATTCCAATATGGCGCCCCTAGAACTCAGCCGGTCACGTGATACGGAAACAGGCTGGTTTCCGGTACGTGTACCGCCAAGTCAAATAGGCTTGCTAACCGCAAATGAACAGAGGAACGAGACAACGCTTGTCCGTCTGCACATGCGGTAAGGTGATTTGGGGAGAGCTAGTTATAGAGATGGGTGAGTGGTTTTTAAATCCCGGGTGGTTGGAGAGCTTATCAACAATTGTTTTAAGCACACGAGGGCTCGCATACGGCAATTTTGCTGTCATTAGATTTTCATATTTCAAGGGTGCGAGTGATGATTTCTATCAAAGTTGAGTGACAACGTTAAATAGCGAGTGGTGCTACATAGAATTAAATAGACCAGCGGGCCTTGTGTAAATTGCAATAACATGGCTATTGATATGTAGAGGGGTACGAAGAAGTGCTGTATTAACAGTATGAATACGTAACCGGGTTAGAGTGTATATAGAACGCTCATTGGAAAGGAGAGACTAACGCTTGGTTATGTTTTTTAATATAGAATCAGGACAACATAAGGGTCTCCTGAGAAAGGGCTCACTGTAGAATTGAGTTCCTGTTGATGAGGTGGATAGCTGGTACGAGGGGCCTTGGCTGCCACCCGGTAAATATTGACCATTGACAAAAATTATGTAAAAAGAGACAATATGGAGATCTAATTGGTTGGCCGTCCTTTTAATGAACCTTCTTTTTGTTGTTTTACAGTCACTGTGCATATAAGAAAAGGGTCCAGAAAGGTGGAGTAAGACCTCTTGCCCTGACGAAATTGCCACTAAGCTAAATAGGCAATGAAACATGTCGGCCCATCATTAATTGGTCTGCAAGCATGCAGTTTGTTTTTACTTTGAATAGGCCCATGAGTTGTGAATAAAGTAGGCACCTAGCGCTTGGGCCTATCTCAATTTAAAATTTCACGGGGTTGTTTGGTGTTTGTGGTATACACGAAACACATTCTTTTTACAGTTTTTTCTGGACACCTATTTTTTCAAGCGAGATAGCTACCGATGATGAGAAACGTGGGCACAACTGGTGAGAACCAACCAGCAAGCTCCTATGGTGTAGCGCACGTGAGGTACTATCTCGTCTTTTCACAAATTTTTGTTTCTTATACACCTGTTTAAGTGGAGGTTATTTGTTATAGACACAGTGACTTATAATTTGAAGGTTGTTTTAAATTGAAATAAGTCGGGCTTGAAAGATTTGAGACAATACCTGTGACAAAATGAAGGGTTGTTGGTGGGACAAATGAAATGAATTCCCATATCCTCTCGGAAAGATATTGAGAGGTAGTGCCCGTATTGATCAGGTCTGGTTGCTTTTGGTGTACGAATTGAGTGGAGGGCGACCTGATCAAAATTTCTTTCCCTCTGTAGCTCCTTATTGTGAGAGATCTTTTACGGCCACTCTTGCTCCTGCACATAACAGTTGACTCAGAAGTTGCGCAAAGTCAGGTATGGTTAGTACCTAGTAGGGTGACCGCCTGGGACTTCTGTGTGCTGTTGGCGCCTGGTGGCATCTTGGTGTTCGGTGAGACATGGGAAAACACTCCAGGAAGCGCAAGCATGTGGAACGCTCCTCGTATTCCTCTTTGGAGTCTTCTTCCTCTCCTCCTACACAATCAAAATGCCGCAGGGAGGGTGATGATGCTAGGAGATGGGGGGCCCGTTCCAAGGGCTCTCTTCCTGCTCATTCCTCTCATTCTTCCGGTTCTGAGGAGGATTGGATGGGGGGTGAGAAACATAAGGGAAAATACATCGGCAAGGATATGTTGCCGGACTTGCTTAAGCATGTCAAGTCCTACATGGGTTTTCCTACTGATGAGGCGCCCAGCACATCTATTGGTTCGTTGCTGCGGCAGTTTCAGAGTTCAGCTGCTGTGGATGTACCGGACCATCCCTACATCCACGAGTTCTGAAGCGGGAATGGAGGGATCCTGATCGTATCATGCTTCCCAGGTTCATGGCTAAGCTTTACCCACTTCAGGACATGTCAAAGGATTTACCAGACTCCATTCCAATTGATTCTTTTGTGGCAAGTCTTGTGGGTCGGACTTCCTTGGCTGAGGTTGCTGTGATTAAAGATCCTGTGGATAAGAAGGTGGATGCTTCCCTTCGGAAGGTGTACTCTGGTTCTCATCTGGCCCTGCGGGCTGGCATTTATGGTACTTGCGTTGCTCAGTCTCTGATTTCAGATATCAAGGCCCTGTATCAGTCATTGGATGAAATGTCAAACTGTTCTGGGCTTTTGGAGCTTATCGAGCAGGAGGTGGAATTCCTTTCTGATGTGTCCTTTGACGTGGTAAGGGCTTCGTCCCTTTCCAGGGAGCTGGTGTGGTGGCCCACTGCAATCTTGTGTTGAAGGACTGGAATATGGATTCTGCTCAGAAAGCTTCCGCCCTGTCCTTGCCGTTTCAGGGGACTATGATGTTTGGGGAGGAGTTGGAGGGCTATGTGCATAGGCTTTTTAAGGAGAAAAAGCACTCTTCTTCCTTTAAGCAGCCCTCCGCTGAGGCTGTTTCTTCCAAACCTAAGTCTTTGTTTCATCACCCTTCTCGAAGGCAGTTTTCTAGGAGTCATGGGAGGCTCTCTTCTGGTCGGGGTCAGGATAGGAAGGCTAAGTCCCGCCCTCTGAAACCTCATTCCTGACTATATGGCTGGGGATCCTGGATTGTTGGTCGAGGTTGGCTTCAATTCTTTCTCCCGGCCTGGTTGCAGTCCTGTTCAGATGTGTGGGTTCTGGACATTGTGCGTCTGGCTTATCGCATCGAGTTTTCGGAGCCTCCTCCGGATTCAGGGATTCTTCTGACTCCTTGGCCGTCCTGTTGGACCAAGCGGACCGAGCTGTCTCTGGGGATTAAGTCTCTCTTGGCGAAGGGGCGATTCAGGAAGTTCCTCCTCTGGAGTTGGAGGGGGGGGGGGCTTTATTCCCTGATTTTTCTGGTTCCCATAGTGACAGGGGGGTTCCGGCTGGTCCTGGACTTAAAAACCCTGAACAAGTTTGGGGTTCATCTGCCCTTCAGAATGGAAGCTTTTCAGTGGGTGATTCCATTGGTTCTTCCCGGCCATTTCCTGTGCACCCTCGATCTCCAGGATGCTTATTATCATGTCCCGATTCGCCCCAGCATTAGCCAGTTCCTGAGGTTTTGCCTTCGGGCCGTCATTTTCAGTTTCGGGTCCTGCCGTTTGGACTGAGGTCCGCCCCGAGGGTGTTCACCAATGTGGTGGCGCCATCGGTGGCATTGTTGCATTTTCGGGGTGTCCTCGTCTACCCGTACCTGGATGATTGGCTGATCCATGCTCCATCTCGGGATTAGCTGTAGGTGGATTGGGAATTGGTGTGTTCTGTGTTGCGGGCCCATGGGTTTTTACTGAACCTTTTCAAGTATCAGCTGGAGCCCTCACAGGACTTGACTTTCATCGGGGCATGCTTTCGCACCAATCTGAACAGGGTGTTCCTGCCTGTCTCTCGGGCGGTGACCTTGGGTTCCCTTGCTCTGGAGTTCTTGATGGGGTTCTCTTTCCCGGTCCATCTCTGGTTGAGGCTTCTGGGTCTCATGGTGGCAATGGTTTTCACAGTGGCTTGGGCTCGGTTTCATCTCTGGTCTCTGTGGTTGTATCTGTTGGCCTGTTGGAATCCTTTGTCTCGCGATTTGTCCCTTCTGGTTCCAGTGGCTCCTTCGCTCCTCCTTGCCCTGCGGTGGTGGACGGTGCCGGACAATCTATCCGAGGGTCTGCTGTTACAACCCTCTTCTTGGTGATCCGGACGGATGGCAGTGCTTTCGTGTGGGGGTGGCGACATTGGAGTCCGGATCGCTTGAGAGTCGTTAATCCTTTCGGAGGGGCGGCGTTCTTCGAATTGGCGGGAGTTGACGGAAGTATCCCGAGCTGTCATGGGATTCCCCAGTCGGTTGTTGGGGCGCAATGTGGTGGTGCGTTCAGACAACATGGTGTCGTGGCATACCTGAATCATAAAGGGGGGGTTCAGGTCCAAGTCTCTGAATGTGGTGGTGATTCCCTTGTTTTGTTAAGCGAAGGGGCATCTGTCTCTCATGGCCGTTCATATTCGGGGTGTGGACAACGGGGTGGCGGATGCCCTCAGTTGTTATTTGTCCGCCTCCCAGGAGTTGTCTCTGACTCCAGAGGCTTTTCGGCTTGTGTGCAGGAGGTTTGGTCTTCCCTATCTCGACCTCTTTGGTTCCCGGCACAATGCTCAACTGCCTTGGCTCTGCTACCGTGTCCGTCAGGAGGGGTTGTGGGGGGGAGGGGGTGGATGCTCTGACGATTCCTTGGCCATCGCACCTGCTGTATGCTTTCCAGCCACTTGCGCTTATCCCCTGGTTTTTGGCTCGTCTGGGGCGGGAAACCCGGGAAGTGGTGGTTGTGGTACTGTTTTGGCCTCATCGGTCTTGGTTCCCCACTCTGAGGCTGTTGGCGATGCAGGGTCCCTGGTTTCTCCCTTGCTTCCCCTCTCCCCTGCAGTCTCCTCTGATGTTGTCTCTCCCGCGGCTGTCAGTGTGGAAGTTGAGAGGCGGGGGTGGAGACATCGGGGTTTCCCTGAGCATTTAGCCTTGGCTCTGCAGCAGTCTCGTAAGCCTTCTACTTTGAAGTCCTATGGACGTCATTGGGGGAATTTCCGGCAGTGGTGTTGGGCTCTGGAATTGTCACCCCTGGATTACTCTCTGAGTGAGGTACTGCAATTTCTCTGGGAGACATTTGAGAAGCGGTTATCCACATTGCGGGCTCCTTGGGGCGCAATTAAGGCGTTTCGTTCCCCTTGGGGGAATTTTTAGGATGTGGAGGGCTTGGTCTCTCGGTTGTTAAGGAGCTTTTCTTTGGCCCGCCTTGTGGTACAGCTGTTTTTTACCTTTCGGAACCTTCCCCTGGTGTTTTGGGCTCTGGTGGCTTCTCCCTTTGAGCCTTTGGCTGAAGTGGACATCAAATTTGTGACGTTGAAGGTGTTTTTTTTGGTGGCCATTACTTCGGCCAGGCACTTTGGAAAGTTGGGGGCTCTAATGTCGAGGGGGCCCTTTTTGTCTTTTTCAGTTGATGGGGTGGTCCTCCGGTTGGATTCCTCTTTTGTTCCCAAGGTGCCTTCTCAGTTGGTAGCGGCCTCCTGGGCTGAGCTTCGGGGGGTTTCCCTGTCTGAAATCTGTAGGGTGGCTACTTGGGTGTCCTCTAATACTTTTGTGAGGCATTATCATCCCCCAAAATTTGCTTGGGGATGATGCTAATTTTGGTTTGGGGGTACTGCGGGCTGTGTACTCCTGACTTCTTGTTTTTTTGTGTCAATAAATCACTGGGTTTTGCTGTCCGCCTTGAGTCCTGGTGGTTTGTTGTTGATGAATGCCGGTTGTTGCTTGGGTATTCTCACTTTGTTTATGAATGGGACGAGGACAGGAGGGACCTGGGGGTAATGCCCTATTACTTACCGGTAATCTTCATTACTCCTGGTCCCGTTGTCCTCGTCCCATTAATTTCTACTCTCCCTCCCTCCTGGACATGCCAGCCTTCATTGGGTGCTTGGTAGTTCAGAGGGAATGCTGGGATAGGTATGTTTATGTACTCCCGGTGGGAGGGGGTGGGGTAGGGACAGCATTCCTTCGTTCGTTTTTTCTGTTGGTGATGTAGGATTATCTCACTTTGTTTACGAATGGGACGAGGACAACGGGACAAGGAGTAATGAAGATTATGGGCAAGTAATAGGGCATTCAGCTGTAAATCACAATCTAAAGTGCATCAGATAATGTTTTAGCACTTTGGCCTCTCTGTATACCCACAGGAAATTTCAAATCATATTTACGTGCCCTATTCGAAGACAGCATTTCAAAATGGCATTCATATCTTATGCGTGTAACATTTTGGCGTACAAATAAAACAATAATAAATGTTTGCATCTGTATAATCACTGCTACCTCTGACATTCATGCCCTGAATGGGATCGCAACCAGTATTATTCTAGATGCGTTTTGACTTTGTGCTCCTATTCCACTACCGTTTGTAATCAATCAAGGGAAAGAAACAAGATCTAGTTACACACAGACATGTAAGAGTCAGACTGCTATGTTGATTTCAATCGTTGATGGTATACAGGTGTAACATTACACTTGCTTTCATTACATTCTTGCCCTGAAAAGGCAGATGCCTTGTGATACCAATCTAGCCTGATGGCTGATTAGTAGGGCTGATTAGTAGGGCCATCCCTATCAAGTCTAAACAAAATTGGGGAAAGTTCATAGTGTGTGACCTGACGCCTCAGAAAACGGCTTAGCTGCCCAAACCAAGATAAAACCCTGGTCCTCATTCTATGTGGGTCCATAACTCCTCGTCACTACTAAGCCCTAATGGTGTTTTGGTCTGTAGCCCTATGATATACTTTGATTCCAATTGCCTTGCCTGAGCTTATGGGTCCTGTCTCCCCCTCTTTCTTCTCTTGGAAGTTGATCCAAGCAAAAGAACCTAAGTAGGTTCCGATTACTCTGATGCTCAGTTTCAAAATGCCTTGCCACAGGATAGGCAGGGCCTCTATTTGCGATAGCCCGCATATGCTCGAGCACCCGCTTTTTGCTGGATGCGTCATGCTCCCCACATTCCTCTTTTTGCATGGGCAGATTAAACAGTAGATTACAAATTATGAGTTCCAATTCAGCAATTTTGTGATAGTTTTCTTCTTTTTAATTCCCTGAATTTTATAATCCCTTGTTTTCTTGCTCAGTCTGCACACTTTACATCGGGTGCTGGGAAAGAGCCCTGTTACCATGGGTTTGGTGATGGTAGTATTGGTGTAGTGACTATGTACTAGATAGTCCTCGAGTGAGGCGCTTTTTCTATAGGTAACCTGGGGTGATGAGGCTAATCTTGAGCCTATTATGTGACCACTTGCGGTGGACTGGTGGAAAAGCTAGTAATTAACCTGACTACATTTTCCCCCTGCATGATGCTGTGTCTCATGTCGTGGTCAATCAGCAGTTGCTGTCGCTGTATTTTCTGTACCTTTGCTGATGCCTGATTCAGGACTGCTGGTGAATACCCTTGTGCTCAAAATCTAGCTAACATTTCTTCCTCAGCCTGAATATAATCATTCATGCGCAACAGTTTCCCATATGGAATACGATTAATGAGGTTACGTGGGTGATGGCTATTAGCATGTAATAGAGGGTTACCGGAATTTGGCTTTCTATAGAGCGTTGTCTGCAACTTATCTTCTTTTATACAGACTATCAAATCCAAAAAGGGTACACTAGTCTCACTTATTAGACTGGTGAAATGGAGCTTTAAAGAGTTGTTATTCAGTTTGTCTAAGTATTCTTCTGCTGCCTCCATACTATAAACAGTTCATCTATGTAGTGTGCCCAATGGGCCACGCTATCCACCAATGATAATTTTACTCTTAGACCATGTGCTTTTCCCACCAGCCCACGAAAAGATTTGCGTACCTGGGGGAAAAGCATGTGCCCATAGCAGTCCCTTATCTCTGCTGGTATAGTTGACCTGCAAACAAAAATATGTTATTATTTAGGCAGAATGCAATCAGCTGTGAGATCATTGTATTGTGTTCTTGCTATTTCAAAGCTCTGCTTTTCAAGGAGGATTTGACAGTCTTCAGTCCTGCCTTATGTACTATACACGTGTAGAGGCTAGTTATATCCAATGTTACTAACAAAAAGATCTCTTCCCATTGTATTCCACAAATAACCCTAAGGAAGTCTTTAGTGTTCTTGATGTAGGAACGCAAGCCCTTCATAAAGGGAAATAAGAAAAAGTCCATATAGATAGAGGTGTTCTCCGGGAGACTATCTTTAGAGGACACAATGGGGTGCCCCGGTGGTACTGTGGCATTCTTGTGAATCTTGGGGATGTGGTAAAAGGTTGGGATTTGTGGATGTTCACACAGAAGGAACTAATATTCATCATAATCTAGGACACACCTATTGTTCCAAAATTCCAGAAAGTCATAAAATGCTTTCATACTTTGTGAGTATGTTTCCCTGGAAATCGGCTGACAGCATTCCCTATCAGCAAGTTGTCTTAGAGCTTCCTTGTGATACTGCTCCTTCGTTTGTAGAACCACATTGCCGCCTTTGTCTAATGGCTTTATTATTATAGCATTATCGATTTTGAGCGCTACTATGGCTTGCCTTTTTTCTTGTGTGACATTGTTTTTTCTTTTATTGTGATCTCATTGGCTCCTTAGCCTCAGATTTTCCAACTCCTTAATGCCTGCTTCTTGGATACAATCTATGGCATCATGTGTTGTCTGTGCGATGAAACGTGATTATGCCTTGAAACTGCTTTTGCCACTTTGTTGTAATATCCCTGCTAGTTCTAAAGCTCTGATTACATCATCCGTTGGACACCCGATATCCACAGGTACCAATTCTTCCAAGTCCTGAAGCTTCATGAGTGCTTGTAGATCTTCTCCTGTCAAAGATCTGTGGGGCTTGGTGTCTCAATATCAGTTGGTCTCATTTTTTGGGGTGAATAATGTGTACTTTCATCAATTTGAGTTTTCAGAAGAATCTATACAGATCTATTCGTGTTTGTGTATAATCTAAACATGAACTCGGACAGAAGGTCAAACCCAACTGTAGAACCTCCTTCTCCACACTAGTTAGAATCGTGTCAGCTAGATTCATAACCATCAATTCTGTCCCCATCATTTTCGTTTTCTTCTGCTCTTGCTCCTGGTTTCCCTTTGCGATCTGCTGCGTCCTTTCTTGCCATGTCTGATTTTTCTCCTGCATGCTCTGAGGGACGTGTATGCTGGGAGGTTCTTTGCCACGTCTGTCTCATCAGTTGGTACTCCTGAAAAAAAGTTGTATTGCCCCAGCTGAATAGTCCTGATGCACCACTTGTATATTCTCCCTCTGAGAGATCTGTGTGCAATTCCGTTACTGAGGTGTCCTTACTACTACTTACAGTGTTTAAATTCTTAGTTTGATTAAATTGCATCCTCGAGATGTCAAACTTTTTGGCAAAAGGCAGGATTTTCCCTGACTCGTAATCACGCTGATCCCTAGCAAATTTACTTTGCTTTCCTTGTTTGATGGTATCTTCATACGCCACCAGTTGTGTTTTTATTTGCTGGAGCAAATCCTCAATGGTTTGTGTTTCTATATCATGCACTATTTGCCCCTCAGTCTTGCTGATTTGTTGCAACAATATCACCCTGCCGCTCCAGGCGTATTTATTAAGAATTTTGACCATTCCCTTTGCTGATGCTGTCGTGAATTCTGCCCATTCCATCATACGACAGGATGGTGTAGATGCGGAGCTCACAAGGTACTCTTTCTACATTCAAATATCTTTGGAGGGAAGCTGCCTCTCACCAACTTTCCGATCTCTTTTTCATATGTCCTCTCCAATTGCTGAAAAAGCCCATTTAAACTGCTGGGGGGAAGCCTTAATATTCCTGGAGTTACTAGTGCCCTGGGATGAGGTACTAAAAATACTTGCTGCTGCTGTCAGGCGCTCAGTGTCACTAAACATTATCCAATAGTTCTGTGGCTTGATGTTATGCAAATGTTCCTTAACTTAAATGTGCCCCCTCGCTGTTGCTGCACGAAAACAAATACATGTGCCAATGGATATTCGGCATGACACTTACCATAGGAGCCTGCCGAATCCACATGGGTCCTCCGTCTGTGTTGCTGGACGCTCTACCTGCCGGCAGTTGTCTCCTCCTCCCAATCACTCCGCCACTTCACGGACTGCCGACGTCAGGGGTCCAGTTTTGTATTAGATTTGGCAGGTCAGGCATCATAAATCTCTTTTCGCTTCTAGGTTCAGTAGAGAGCCACCCGGCCCCTTCCCTACATTGCATCCCCGCACCACCCCTCGTGACCGGGCTCGGTCCGAGGGTAGAAATAAACGGGCCTTGGTCGCACGTTACCACTGGCCGAGATCGTCAACTAAGTGTGTGTCTCACTGTCCAGCAGCGCGCTGCGAAGGCCAATTGCGCACCAGGCCCCTGCGTGCTACACTGGCGACGAGGGGCGTACGGACCCTCGCTCTCCCCTCTTCTGTACTCACTGTTCGGCATGCTGCAGGAGGAAGACACAGCCGTCAGAAGAATCGGCACCCCAGCGAGAGAAATCTTCCAGCGCCGCCCGCCTCGATCTGGCACCCCGCTGTGTCATCCTGCAGAGGCGGCAGAGAACGAACACGGTGACCCGTCCTGGGCCGTGCGGTGAGTCCGCCACTCGTCCAGAGCGGAAGAGCTCCTGCACTCCGGCCCGCTCACGACGCTCGGCACGGGGGCGGAGCCTGCTGTTACACAGTGCTGCAACGCTCCAGCCCAATCTAATGCCTAGGAACTGGCACGGGCCCCACCCTGTCAGTCAGATAGGCAAGGAGCCCTGAGAAGACACAGAGCAGTGAGGCCTGCACTAAGAGCAACTCAAAGGCACAGAAACACTGCCATCAGCCTATGCCTGGCCCCAAGGGTGCTCCCATCAGACACCCACGCCGTGCACCATCTACAGCCCCACGCAGCAGGACCAGTAGTACCTGCGGAGGGCCCAGCCTCAGAGCAAGGACAGGTCAGTCTCAAGGCCCTAGGGGAGGAGTGCCACAGGGCCTCAGGACTGCACAGATCAGGCCCAGGAAGAGGTCAGTCCCACCACTCCGGAGTCGTAAGACCACAGCAGCACCTCACCCACTGCACACACCGCCACACCCACCGTAGGAGGGGACAAGCATCTGCACACTATGGGTGACCCACCACAGCCACAGGCACAAGCGCCGCCTACACCGTATTCACACGCGTCTATGAGGCCGATACCCCCATTCAGACAACTCGCCGACCCCGCCACATCAGCGCCCAGATGGAAGATCTGGGTGGGTCCCCTTAGATGGGACGGTAAAGCGTTCCCTGCTGATGCATTTTGGGGGCGACGAGCTCTACGAGCTGTTTGAGACTCTGCCCCACACAGGGGCAGCTCATGAATATGACACAGCCATCACTGCTCTCAACAGACACTTTGACCCGCAAATGAACCAGGATTACAAGTGGTTCAAACTGTGCCAAGCCCAGCAAACGGAGGCGGAAACGGTAGACATGTTCTACGCCTGGCTGAGGAAGCTGGCACACATGTGCACGAACATTGCCCAGACAGAAGAAATTCGGGCCCAGATCATCCAGGGGTGCAAGTCCGTCGCGCTGAGGTGCCAGATACTTTCGCCAACCCGGAAAGTCCCTGGATGAGATCCCTCATCCTAGCCCGCTCTCACGAGATGTCGGACAGATGGGCAGAGGAGATGGGGATTGTCTGAGTTTGCAATACCCCGACTGCCCCGACGCAGAAACAGATCCATGTCAAAGAAGAGATGGTGGAAGAGGTGCAACGGCGCCCTGGACCTTGAGAAGGGCGAGCCCCACTCAGCCGGCCCGCTGGGTAGTGTGGACACTGCGGCTTCGACCACAAAGCGCAAGACCGATGCCCAGCAAGAGGGCATACCTGGTCAAAGTGCGGCAAAGCCATCTACTATGCCAGTGTCTGCCGCAGTGGAGGAGGACGCTTCAGGGGAGGCGCATCCAGAGGCCGCCCAACGACCCTGTGCCATCTAACGCTCGAGGGCAGCGACACCACAGAAGCACCAAAGGAACAAGGAGCTACCGCCTACTACAAGGACGACGACGACACCTTTGTCATCTCGTTCGCTGGACGGCCCGGCCGCAAGAAGCCCCCCCTCCGATGTGCAATGTACAGGTCAACTGAACCACCGTGCACGCACTAATAGACACTGGTGCGTCCGTGAATGTGATGGACGCGGACAAATATGGAAGGCTGTCGCCCAGACCACCCCTTGCCCCCAGCTTGGCCAAGAGCTATACCTATGGAGGAACAGTACCCATACTGTTTGAGTGATTGAGGTCCATGTCTTGAGTTCGGAACACTCTGTGAAGACCAGATTCCATGTAACCGATGGCAAAAAGGGAAAGTTGCTGGGGTGCCACAGCGCGGAAGACCTAGAGCTGGTGTTTTTCACCAAACAGGTCCACGGCACACATGCGGAAGACATCCTGAGCGAATTCCCGCAGCTCTTCCAAGGCCTGGGTAAATTGAAGGGGCACCAGGTGAAACTCCACATAGACAAGAGCATCAAGCCGAGGGCGCTTCGACACAGGCGCATCCCCTTTCATCTCCGCCCCCTTGTGGAAAAGGAACAGCAAGACCTTGAAGACTTGGGAGTCATCGAAAAGGTGTCGGGACCTACCCCATGGGTGTCCCCACTGGTGGTCGCACCAAAGCCAAAGCAGCCCGGAGCCATTCGGCTATGTGTCAACATGAGACTCCCCAATCAGGCCATCCAGAGAGCGAGAGACGAGACCCCGACGATGGACGACATTGCGGCTGACCTGAATGGGGCCCAATGGTTCTCCAAACTGGACTTGAACTCAGGGTACTACTAGCTGGAGCCAGAAAGTGGCTATATTACAACCTTCTCAACACACGTGGGTCTCGGACAGTACACACGGCACAGCTTTGGTGTCTCCTCCGCTGCAGAGGTGTTTCAAAATGCCATCAATTAGACCCTCTCAGGCCTGGTCGGAGTGATAAATCTAAGAGACGACATCCTGATATACTCCCAGAGCCTGGAGGAGCACCACGTCCGGTTGAAAGCGACCCTACAAAGTCTGGCAGAGTGTGGGCTCACCCTGCACAAGAGGAAATGCGCATTCTACCAGGGGTCGATAGACTTCTTTGGATACGTCTTCTCCCGAGACGGACTCCGTGTAGACCCACGTAAGGCAGAGGCCATCAGGAATGCCCCAGTTCTCCAGAACCCGACAGAGATCAGGAGTTTCCTTGGCATGGTGACTTACTGCGGGAGATTTATCCCAAGCCTGGCCACGCTCTCTGAACCCCTGTGCCAGCTCACAAAAATAGGCACGCCTTGGGAATGGGGCCCCAAAGAGGAAGCAGCATTCCAAAACATCAAGAAGTCTCTCCTGGATCAGACAACAATGGCGTACTTCCACCCCAAGAAGAAAACAGAGCTAGTGGTGAACGCCAGCCCCGTAGGGCTCGGGCGGTCCTTTTGCAAGAGAATGTCAAGGGAGTCTGCGTTCTGGTCGCATACGCCAGTCGGGCGCTATCTCAGACAGAAACGCGATACGCCCAAATAGAGTGAGAGGCCTTAGCTATAAGGTGGGCGTGCCAACACTTTCACCTGTACCTCGGAGGCCATCCATTCCGAGTGGCGACCGACCACAGACTTCTGTTGCCACTGTTCAACGGATCATCACGCCTAGCAATACCAAGAATTGAAAGGTGGGCAATCCAGCTACAGGCATACTCGTTCCAGTTGCTCTACAGGCTAGGGGCCGACAACCCAGCTGACTTCTTGTCAAGACACTCCACACAAGGCGGAAGCGAGGCAGCCCCGGCGGATGCCATGCACACCGAAGCCTTCGTAAACAAGGTCGAAGCCAACGCCTGCCCCTTGGCAGTGACACAGGAAGACCTTCGAGATGCCACCGATGCCGATGACACCCTTGGAAAGGTGAAGGAGGCCCTGGAGAAGGGACAGTGGCATTGATTCCTCAACGGCTCGAAGCTGCTCACAGCGGAAGAACAAAATAGCAGGCGTCAAATCTGGAGAGTACGGCATGAGCTAAACGTCAGCGGGTCCGGGCTGGCCTTACGAGGATAAAGGATTGTCATCCCGAAAAGCCTGTGCAAACGCATGGTCAGGCTCGCCCATCAAGGTCACCAGGGGACTGCCAAGACGAAGGCAAGATTGCGCACGAAGGTGTGGTTCCCCAACATGGACAAGATGGACGAAGAAATTAAGCGCTGCCATCCGTGCACCATCACTGGCGTCGACCCCACGCCGGCACCAGTGCTAACGGAAGAACCCTGCCTAACTCCCTGGATGAAGATCAGTGTCGACCTCGGGACCTTCCCGGATGGGCAGCATATAATGGTGATCCTGGACTCGTTATCGAAGTTCCCCGTAGTAGAGCTTGTACCATCTACGGCGTTTATCCATGTGCAGCCAGCCCTTGAGAAAACGTTCGCGATGTTTGGGCTCTCGGATGAGGTCAAGTCAGACAAAAGACCACCCTTCCAGTGTCAGGACTTCCATGATTTCCTGGCACGGTGAGCTATAAGGCATCGACGGATCACCCCACAATGGCCGCAGGCCAACGGAGAGGTGGAGCGATTCATGAGAACGCTGAACAGGGCCCTCAGGATCGGAGTGGACCAGCATCAAGACCCCGAGGTATGTCTGCATCAGTTCCTTCTTGCATACCGACAAACGCCCCACTCCACAACGGCATGGGCAACCGCCTCCCTACTGCTCAAGCGACCGCCGAGGGACCTAAGGCCCGAGTGGGCACCACCCTGCCTGGATGTCGAAAAGGCCCAACAGAAGCGGCGTGTAACAAAAGAGAAAGCTACAGAGTGGCAGAGCAAAAGCTCTGACGCTGCAGGTAGGGTCCAAGGTAGTACTCAAGGACCGCCACCTAGGGTGGAAGTTTCGCACCCCATATGAGCCCGAAGTATGGACTGTGATTCGAGTTGATGGCACCATGATTACAGCCCAACGGGGCAGACATACCGTGGTGAGAAATGTGTCGTGCTTCAAAGATTTGGCCGGTGACGCCGCTCTCGCTGACCTGTCCTGGGAGGGAAAAGATGAGCCGGTGGCCACTCACGATGTGCTGGCCACAGACGGCGGGCGGCCAGAGTCCAGCGCTCCCCGCGCAGCAGGCAGGGGCAACGGCACCCGAAGACATCCAAGGTGAAAGAGTGTCACACGAGGCACCCTTGGTTTTCTCAGAGAATGTGACGGACGACTCTGGAGCAGGCCCGGCTCTAGGATTTTTTCTCTGGGTGGGCCATAAAGAAGCATGGGTGGGCCATGAAGATGAATGGGTTCCGGTAAGTATTTCAGAGATTCGATATTTTAGGTGTTGGCATCTGTCCTCTTTTGACATTTTTAAGACAATAACCACCACCCAAAGAGCTACAGACTTCGCTTTCTCTGATGCCCTTCTGGCTTTGGTCAAGGGGACGGACTTTACTTGTCAGAACTTTAAAATGTAGATGCAGAACGTTCAGGCTGAAGCATGCTCCTTATCATGTGCAGCAACAGAAACCTTTCTGCTGCTACGCAGGGCCACTTTACAGCTGTATATATTTTTAAAAAACTTTGGCAGCTTTTTACTTTGAAAAGCATTGAGGTTTAAAAATACGATACAATAAGCCCAGCATCATAACTCCGTTTTTATATATAGCAATATCAAGTATTGGTGCTTTTATTGCACAAAATGCAATAGTATAAAAACCCATAATTCACAGGGTGACTAGGATTAAGTAGCATGGAGGACCAATTATACACATATAATTATGCAGCAAAAATGCTAGTTATGTGGCACTTTGTCTAGTATTATTTTCATCCATCTGAGGAACAACATTTCTGGCAAACTCTGCAAATTTTGCAAATTGTGACAAATGCAAATAATCCATAAATATGTTGTAAACGCTGCAACCAAAAGATCGCTATTTCTGCTATTTTCCAGCTGTTTTCTCCCACTTCTTCCTCTCTGTTTCCATCCCCGCATCTCCTGGTATGTAACTAAAAGAAGGGAGGGATGTAGAGAGTCACCCGGCTCCTTCCCAACATGTGTACAAATAAACGGACCTTGGTCGCACGTGACCACTGGCCGAGATCGTTAACTAAGTGTGTGTCTCACTGTCCAGCAGCGCGCTGAGAAGGCCTATTGCGCACCAGGCCCCCGCGCGCTACAGGTTCCATCAAAGTTTTTTTTTTTTTGCATATTTATATAGCGCGAACTCGACCCGAAGGTATTGGAGCGCTTTACATGAGCACCGTATTTACATTACACATTCAGGCACGGGGAGATTAAGTGATTTGCCCAGAATCACAAGATGTGGACGCGACCCCGAGGCTCGAACCATGGTTTCCAGCACCAAAGTCGGCAGTCTAGCCGACGAACCTCATCCTCTCCCCAAAAGACGACGCTTCAAACACAGCTGGTGAGGGCGGGCTAACCCTATATTTGTTTGTCATTCCCAGCCAGCAAGAAACAGGTTTGTACATTCACAGAAGTTCTGCTAAAGATTGTTTATTGCCACAAAAACACTCAACAGACACGTTTCGGCACATGGCCATTTTCAATATCAGTGCTGCCTGCGCCATTTTGACATTTAAATACTCAAGCATTTCAATAGGCAATGAGGTCGCACAACAAAATAAAGAACAGACATTCCTTCATCTATTAACAAACGGTGAAAAAACACTGTGGCCGTTTTAAGATTACTACACATTCTGACACAGTGAAATACATTCAGCAGTAAATCGCAATCTAAAGTGCATCAGATAATGTTTTAGACCTTTGGCCTCTCTGTACGCACACAAGAAATTTCAAATCATGTTTCTGTGCCCTGTTTGAAGACAACATTTCAAAATGACTTTCACATCTTTTACCCGTAAAACTATGAGGTACAAATAAAACAATAAGAGTTTGCATCTGTATAATCCCTGCTACCGCTAGCATTCATTCCCTAAATGGGCTCGCAACCAGTATTATTCTAGATGCGATATGACGGTGTGCTCCTATTCCACTACCGTTTGTAATCAACCGAGGTAAAGAGACACACATATATATATATTTGTTTATTTATTTTTTATATATAAATATCACACATACAAGGCAAGTGAAAATAAATGTGTCTCAATAAAAAGTTATTATATTTAAGAACCTTCAAATATGTTTACTACAGTGCAAATATCAAATTTGACATTAATGCTGTACTTCAACTTAACTAAGTAACTAAGGACTAAGGACTTTTACATATGAAAAAACAGCATGGCATGCATCATGCATGGATATACACCAACAGTGATACGCTATTTATTACCGTTGTTGTGGCATCATGACCTGCTGGAGGCTCTATTTCACCATTCATGAACCCACTTCATACTATGGTAATAAGCAGCATATTACATTCTGTGTGTCTGCATATGTGCTCATCAGTGTTGAAAAATCCTCTACTAGAATTCGTTTTGTTGATTTTATGGATGCATATTTTGCATGCAAATACAGATTTTTGCCAAATATAATCGTAACACATTTTTTGAGGGCTGCTTGAAAGGCCTGAGTTTATAGTTTTAGAAACATATTTCAGCATTCAAGCAATCAATCAGTGGGTCTTGTAGAGCGCAGTTTGTCAACCCGGGGGGGGGTCTCCAGATGCTGGCTGGTTGTGCGAGTCTCGGTCGGAGAGGTGGTGGTCGAAAAGCCAGGTCTTGAGCTGTTTCTCGGAGTCCTTCAGAGATGGGGAAGTACGCAGGTGGAGGGGAATGTGTGAAGCTAACTTATAGATGTACCAGGACTTTGCGCAGAGATCGGAGAAGGAGCGACCCCCGCAGTGACTACGACGGATGCAGGGGATGTGGCCAAGGCGATGTGGGAGGATCAGAGCTCTCTGGTCGGTCGATGGAATGTAAGGCGGTTGTTGTTGCAGGAAGGCCCGGTTTTGTGAAGGTCTTTGTAAGCGTGCGTGAGGAGTTTGAAGAGGCATCTCTTCTGGACTAGGAGCCAGTGTAGGGCTCTGAGGTGCGGGGCAATGCTGGCTCTTCTGGGACGGTTGAGGATGAGTCTTGCCCCCGAGTGTTGGATGGTTTGGAGTCGATTCAGGAGCTGCTTGGTGGTTCCAGCGTAGAGTCCGGTGCCGTAGTCGAATCGGCTGGAGATGAGGGCTTGGGTGACTGGTTGAGACAGGCATCCATCGGAAGATCTTGCGGAGCATGCGGAGGGAGTGGAAGCAGGCAGAGAAGACAGTGTTGATCTGTTGCTTCATGGCGAGCTGGGTGCCCAGGATGATTCTGAGCATGGTCAGTAGGGGTGGGTGCAGGGCTGAGAGCGAGGGGCCACCAGGTGTTGTGTCAGGGAGAGGGTTTGTTGCCGAAGATGATGACCTCTGTATTGTCCGAGTTAAGTTTCAGGCAGTAGTCCTCATCCAGGTGACAATGTCAGTCATGGTGGTTTGGAAGCTGAGTCTTGTGGTGTCTGCTTCTTCTGTGAGGGATAGGACAAGCTTGGTGTCGTCGGCATAGGAGATGAGGTTGAGTCTGTGGGTGCGGGAGATGTTCACAATTGTAGGTGTAGGTAGGCATTATCATACTTCATTGTGGGAGTAACAATAGGAGGATGCAGGAATGCATCTGGCTATTGCACAATTATTAGAACACTCTGACCGCATAGGCTGGAAAGCTATCAGGGCAACAGCTACGGCACAGGATGCAACTTCCTGTTGCTGGAAATGAACAGGAAGCGAGGGGAGATATATTTCTGCAGGACAGCTGAAGAACAGCAGAATGAAAGACAATTATTCCTAAAAGTAAAGCAACAATGTATCAGACAGTCTCACAACTGTAAGAGATATTTGGGATAAAGTACCCCGCCATACATTATAAAGATATTGTAAGTGACAGAGGAGCTCCTTTATAAGGTTATGTACTCCGCAGTGACTTGCAGTATCCTTATCATGTACGCCAGGGAGGTACTTTATTCTGTATAATGCATGGTCACACCATCACCTTTCCCACAAACCACTTAAAACCTTAAAGCGTAGCTGTTTCATATGGAAGAGAAAGCATCTTTGCAAACAAGAAGAATAAAAATAAAACCTGTAGTGCAAAATTAAACACAAGAAAAATCTGTTAGATATTTGTTGCAAACAGATATTTGAAACAGTTGAATACAAGTCAGTTTTTTAAAAAAATGCAGAAAGCTCGGATCGTGTAGAAACATGCAGAAAGAATTTAGCTTTTTTCTTACTAAGGAGTGCAAAAAAATAAACAAATTATCTCTGCTTATCATTGTAAGGTTTTGAGATAAAGCAGAAGAACGTTGTTGCTGTAAACAGCTGCCTCAGTTGCTGGCTCTGGCAGCAGGCATTGTGACATCAAAACTCGACTGCAATAACTTATATTAGAACATTGGAATGTTGGGAGCTCCATTGAAAACAATGGAGTAGCTCCGGACTTATAATGGCTGGTATAAGCCCGGAGCTCCAACATTCCAATGTTTCTTTGTTCACAGCTGTGCCTTTGAACAAAGGCTTCAGGGAGCCTGAGGGGATTTTAATCCCCTCGCGCTCCCTGAAGCCTTTGTTTTATTTGTTAGAACATTCTGCCCTCTAGTGGCAGAATGTTCTAATAGCCTTATAGCCCTTCGTAGCTGGGCTATACCGGCTATTAAAGTCCCGCTCCCTTGTTAAAGGCCCTCGCCTTTGGCTCGGGCCTTTAAAGCTGGAGTGGGCCTTTAATAGCCGGTATAGCCTGCTACGGCGGGCTATAGGGCTATAAAAGTCGAGTTCTGACATTTTTCTTTATAATCAGCAACTTAGTGCGTCACAAGTCGCCAGTTATAAAGAAATTAAAAACAGACGTTTTACAGGGATTACAGAATCCCATGTAGTATAGTTTAGTAATACCTCTATCTCTGTCATGAATTCCAAGAAATCTGCAGCACAACACCCGTTTCTCTTCTGGAGTGCCATGTTCAGTTCACCACTATAAGTACCCTCAGATATGGGATGCTTTATGTGTGAATTACCGGTCACACTGACTGTTTTCTTCCCACGTCAAGGCCTGGCAGTGCATAATTGTGTGGAGAGTGACACACAGGTTAGGCCAGCCTCTGTTGGGTTGCCTCGCATTTTTCGTAATATGTTGTCAGCTATCAGGACTTCAGAAACTGAAAAGTCATTTAGTACCTGCTTGACAGTAAACCTACTCTGTCATTTCAGCTTTTCTTTAGGAAATGTTGAACTGTCTCTCTTTCTACGGTTTAGGCATATTTAAGAAAATCATTTTACCAACATGGGGACCAAATTACATGAACTACAAACAATACAAAATTAAGTGGATTTTTTTTTTTTTTTTATCATTATCATGTTTGTCAGTATCAAAAAAAACATTATTTCGGCCACAAAAGCAACCATAAAAGCACACCACAAAGATATCACAAATATTATCACAACATTACATGCTCACTTAATACATAAAACAAAAATAGATGAGCACATCGTAGACCTGAGAATAACAAACACACAAATAATAAATTCGTTTAAAAAAAGCTAATTTGTAGAATGACCGAGGTTAACAACCTATAAGGTTGAAATTCTAAAAGTTTGATAAGTCCATCTGAGGATCTGGTCTAGGGTGGGCATCTAATAAAATGACCCTGCACAGCTAAGAATGTTTGGAACTAAAATAACACTGTTCTTCTTTTGACAATGGCACATTTTAAAAACAGACAAATACACAGAGGGTGGGAGGATTTACCCAGCCGCACTAGCAAATCTGTGGCAAACTTTAAGCTTGCATGGTCCCCAATTCCCCTGGCATCAAAAACTACACCTGGAGATATGCACTCCTCTTGCAGTGCTTAGGGCCACAAACCATAGTAAAGATTTTAGAGAGGTTGGTGACATGAACCAATGACCCCATAAAGCTGACAAATTCCTGAAATAGGATATTTAGGCCGTTAAAGGTTCTTCCAAGCAACACGGTATCATCCGCGTAGAGTAATTCTAGGACCTTTTCCATGCCGATTCGAGGGACATCCGTGGTACTTGCAGAGAGGGATGAGCCCAGGCCATTTATATACAAAAGGAATAAAACTGGGGCCAAGACGCAGCCCTGGCGCACCCCTTTCCCCAGTTTAAAGTGCGTTCGCCCGAAAGACCAAATCTTACAGATGCTAAGAGGTCATAGTGTAGGGCCTGTAGGAAATCAATTTACCCAGCATCCACTCCCAGGTTAGTCAGCGTTCACCAAAATTTAGATCTTACCACGCTGTCAAAGGCGCAAGACATATCCATGAAGGCCAGGCAGATGGAGCCCTGCTTAGCAATGAAGTATTAGGGTGACCGACTGGCATGGGTGCAAATTCAGGACAGGGAGTGTAAAAATTAAGGACAAAGGTTCAAAATTCAGGACAAACATTCAGCACAGAAGGTCAACATTTAGGACAAAGATTCAGCATCCCTTTGAGGGGTCCCCTGAACCATGTCTACCTTTAGTGTGGTCACCGACTGGCCCAAGCCAGCCTGCTTCCACCAGAAAGTGTTCTGACCTCATGGGGAGAGTGCCTGCTCGCTTTGAGGTTGAGAACAATGCCTTTCCTGGGTGGAGGTGTTCACTCCTCCCCCTGGTCAGGAAGAGCCATCTGTGGCGGGGAGTTTCAAAGGTCTTACTGCCTTTGTAATGCAACCCGAGCCTCTCCTGTTAGGAGGAGCAGGCCCCCTTCCTGTCCTCACCCCCTTTTTGGCAGGAGGACAGGTGGCAAACGTTAGAAAGAATAGGAGGTGTGCCCGCTCCCGCCCCCCCCTTGTCAACTCACCCCTCCAGTGCTGGAGGCGAGGTTAAGAACACTTTTCAGTCCTAGCCATCTTGAAGATGGTGGGCCTTATCCAATCCGGGCTAGGAATATTTCCTCCTCCCACAGGATGTGGGCATAATAGAGGGTGTACACACCCCAGGTAAGGGGCCCACTGGCCACTACCAGGCACTCCCTTCTAACACCCCATAATCTAGTAATTAGGTGGCATCCCCAAGCCCTTAAACTTCAGTTCACGATGATCTAAGAAGAGCCAGACACAACAGAGTCGCACCAGCAGAGAAGACTGAAGACACCAACTGACTTGGGCCCAGCCCTACCCGCCTGTCTGTAGCCCTTTACGGTCCTGTACCAAAAGACGACTTGTCTGAGGGGCGTGGCCAGGCCGCCGACCAAGATGGCCGTGCGGCACTGAAGCTCCGTCAGCCTTCTCCAGCTCAGAAGCTATGTCCCCGTCAACACTGCTGTAACCGGCTCCTGCTCGACATGCGCTAAGGATTCCATGGAGCACCTTTTGAGCCTGCCATCCCGGGAAATGGAGCACCCGCTGCTGTGAGATCTCCGTGCGGCGGATGGGGGCGGAGCAACGAGAGGCCTCGGACACTCTGGCCTGCTGCGCAGCCTGTCGGCTTAAACACCGAGGCCCGGGCCGGCTGTGAAGCGTTGGCAGACATCCCCACCAGCGGTGAGTGCTCCAGGCGCGGGTCCCTCCGGATACCCTCCCCCCTGCGCAGACACTCTCCTCCTGCCGGGGCTCGGTCACGCTGACTCTGCCCTGGCATCCTAACGCACGCCTGCATTCTCCTTGAAGCCTCGCGGGGAGAAGGGCCCGCGAGCGAGCCTGGGAGGCGTCCGCTCGGCCGCCTGCAGGCGCGGCAGCGGGGGAGTGGTGGTTGTGGCTTCACAGTTCCCGCGCACGGTTGCCCCCGCATCCCGTCTGGCCATGTCTGCTTTTCCACTGAGAAGGAGGGGGACCCCTAAAAACAGATTTAGGACAGGTCAAAACGGGGTAAATAATACAACTATAATCCACACAAAGTAGACCTGTCCGCATTGATAATAAACAGCGCTATTCAATAGTCGCTATAATGTCAGTAGGCCTTGCAGAGTTATGTGTCCCACACATTCGCATTAATTGTACAATAATCATACAAAAAAACAAATAAATGTTTTGATACTTTTTTTATTCATTTAATGATAAGTTTATATCAAAAAGGGATTCATCCTAATATAAGACAACAAGACATAATTTAAATACATATCAAATACATATATACATCAAGTCCCACAAGAATATAATTTACTATGTAGATATACAAAAATTATTGGTATACACGCAAGTGCCTCCTACAGGGAATTGATTAGATACAGGTTGGTATGGGGCACAGGACCATTCAGCGCCAACGCGCGTTTCGGTGTCTGACCCCAATCATTTTTGTATATCTACATAGTAAATTATATTCTTTTGATGTGTGAATTGGTGTGATGACATATGTGTGGATTGACTGCATGGGTCTGTATGGTATTGTACGATGTACGGTATGAATGAGTATATGAATGTGGGACTTGATGTATATATGTATTTGATATGTATTTAAATTATGTCTTGTTGTCTTATATTAGGATGAATTCCTTTTTGATATAAACTTATCATTAAATGAATAAAAAAGTATCAAAACATTTATTTGTTTTTTTGTATGATTATTGTACAATTAATGCGAATGTGTGGGACACATAACTCTGCAAGGCCTACTGACATTATAGCGACTATTGAATAGCGCTGTTTATTATCAATGCGGACAGGTCTACTTTGTGTGGATTATAGTTGCATGTCTGCTTTTCCAGCGCGGGGCCCATGGTCGAGGATCCTCCGCTCCTCTGCGGAATTACACTCCTGGCCTCCTGAAACCCGTGACCCTTTGGCGCCCCCTCTGTTGCTCTTAGGGCGCCGCAGTGGGTTGCATTGAGATCGCGGCCTGTGGCAGACCCCCGCCCTGTCCTACATCAGACTCTGCACCCCCGCAAATAACTACGGCGGAGGGGCTGTCGGAGTGAGCGCGGCCCAGGCTCCCTTACGCCAGGACGGCACGTTATCCAGGCACCGGGCCCTTTTGAGGAGCGTAGCGTCAGCCCTTTGCCACTTCTGGGCCCCTTCTGTACCGCGCTAGTTCGGTTTTTATTCCATCTCTGCGGGGTCCGGCGGTGGTGCTGGCCCCCAGGACTGACTACTTGCTTGATCTGTGGGGTGCCATTCCGGTTCGCAGGCTCAGCGCCTCCTGCGCATTTCCGGACGTTTTCCTGCGGCCTTGTGGATGAGCTGTCTTCCTGGTGCTGAGGCCCCCGCTCCAGCGTAGGCTCCCTATGTATTGCTTGCCGCCTGCGCCCCATGGGTCTCCATAGGGGCTCCATCTTCACCATATGTCTCCGCTGGGTCCCGGTCGCTGACACCTGCCTGGGCTCCTTCTCTGGCGCTCTGCCTCCCTGGCACCTCCAGATTGCGCCCCTTGTCCTGCCTGCCACTGTCTCAGCAAGAGCTCCTACAGGGATTCCATCCCCCTCCTGTACTGGGCATCATACCTGGGCGGTACTGGGCGCCTGACCATTCGAGCCCTCTGGCTGGCGTCCTGGTCTGCCTGGTGGGTCCAGCGCCGAACTGCCCAGTGGCAGTTTCTCATCTGCTCCACCGGCACCCGGGGTTCAGCGCGCTGCTCTGCTTTCACTTTCAATCGCTGGCTCCTGGATTTGCCCAGTCCTCCACTCGCACCCACTGGCTGGGTCCGCTCCACTGCCGTTGCCCCCGCTAGGTTGCGCTGCGGCATGGGCCGCAAGGATCCAAAGCAGAAGACTCTCCCTTTTTAAAAACTTGTGGAAAAGATCCCAGAAGACGGCGCCGGCATGGCGGAGGGCGGGCAGGTGACGGACCGCGTCGAAGACTCTTCTGTCCCATCCTCTTCCCTCTTGCAGGAGATGAGAGCGGGCTTCAGGGCGCTGGATGGTAGGTTTGATGCCCTTGACAAGAATCTGGAGAGCCTGGGTGCTAAAATCCAAGTACACGACAGGCGCCTCGACGTGGCGGAGGCGCGCATCTTGGACATAGAGGATGGTACCGCGCAGTCCCTTAAGAGGTTGGAGCGGGTTGAGCGCATCCTCAAAGATGTGGCGATCAAGAACGAGGATCTCGAGGCGCGCAGTCGGCGCAATAACATTCGTATCCTGGGAGTTCCAACCCGGGCTGCCCCCCACGACCTATTATCGCCCGCATCATGAACTTTCGGGACCGCGATACAGCACTGCGCCTTGCCAGAGAACGCGGTGACACGTCTTGGCAGGGCTCTAAGCTATCCCTCTATCCAGACTTTACCATCATGGTGCAGGAGGCCCGGCGCAAATACAATGGGGTCAAGGCCACTCTCAGGAACTTGGGTCTGAAATATGGCATGTTGTACCCTGCCAGACTGCGATTTGATGTTAATGGTAGATCTCGCATCTTTGATAATCCCGCGGAGGTGCAGGAATTCTGCCGTTAATATAAGCAGGCCAACACTCAGACTGGCGCGGAGGGAGGTGGTCCCTCCCCTCCTCACAGTGGCTCCGATGCAAGCATGGAACTTTTCTCTGGGCCCGGGACTGGCTGATATAACCGCTTTGTCTCCTTTTCTTCTAGCAGGACTAACTTGGGATACTGTTACTCACCATGTTGAATTGTTGCAATTAGCTGGTTGTCTGACGTGGCGTTGCCACCCCCCTTGGTGTACACCTTGGGTTTGTTTTTGGTTACACGAATGTACCGTTTCAGGGTTTTTTCGTTCCACTGCAAAGTCAATTGGTACTTAACGTATTGTTGCTTGTCATGGGGTTGCCTTGCTTCTTTGGTAGTAAGGGTGGGTGTGGGGTGGGGGGGGGGGGATAACTGCTATTGTATTTCCATTTGTGGTTTTTTTCTGTTTGGTACACTGTCATGGTTCTCATTCAATTGTTGGAGCCTGCACTTCTCACCTATGCTACTACTAGCAGATGGCTCAGCTGGGTAATGTTGAGGGTCCCTCAGGCCTGTCCTTGATGTCCTGGACTGTCAGGGGTCTCAACGATAACCGTAAAAGACGGCATGTTGTCCATTATCTCATGCGCCACAATGTGGACGTTGCCTTCCTGCAGGAAACGCATTTACCTAAGTCAGACACTGTTCATTTCGCTTCCAGCTGGTGCGCGCACAGGTACTTTGCCAACTACAGTAACTATGCCAGGGGCACGGCTACTCTTACACACAAGAGAGTCCCCTTCCACCCTCGCTCTGTCGTAACGGACACTGAAGGTAGATACCTGATCGTCACGGGGTCTCTCATGGGTCACAGCTCAGCTCTGGTGTGCATATACGCCCCGAACACTGACTCCCCTGAATTTTTCCACTCTCTACACACGCAGCTTTCCAAGCTAGAACCCATTCTCCTTTTTAGTGAGGGGGGATTTCAATTTGCTCCTGACTCCCGCTCTGGACAGTACTGCTGCCTCTCCCGGCACTAAACCACGTGCGCACCGCGCTCTCCTCGAACTCTGCGAGCACATCTATCTCCTAGACATTGGGCGCAGGCGCAACCCATCCCACACCGACTACACGCATTACGCTGGCCAACACAACACCTGGACTAGAATCGACTACTGGTTCGTTTCCCCCGGCGTCTCCAGCTGGGTCCAGTCCCTGGTGACTCTGCCGAGGACCTATTCGGACCACTCCCCGGTTCAGCTGCTTCTTAAGATTCCCCGACCTGAAGGTTTCGAACGACAATGGCGCTTCCCAAGTCGCGCCCTAAACAACGACCTTTTCCATGCAGAAGTGCGCGAAGCTATTGAAGAATACTTCGCTATCAATACAGGCTCGGTCGACACTTGGGCTGTCCTCTGGGAGGGCTTCAAGGCATCCATCAGAGGTGTCTGCATCGCCAAACATGCTGGGGTGCTCAGGGATCTCCGTACTACACTTTCCCGCTTAGAGCGCGACCTGACAGAACTGGACAACACTTTAACACACACCCCTGACACTGACACAGTGGGTAAACGTTTGGCCCTTCTTACTGAGTACAGGGACACTGCGGATCGCGAGATACTTTATCTGGGAAAATATCAGACCGCCAGGAGATACGGCGAAGGCGAGCGTCCAGGCCGTATATTGGCTCAGATGCTCCGGCCCCCGTATAGTAGGGCCTACATTACTGAGCTCCGTTCTTCCACGGACCAGATGCTCTCCGGCACCCTGGAAATTCGTTAAGAATTTCGTAACTTTTTTACATCCCTTTACACCTCCAGGGTGGGGCGTGACCCCCCTGCCCAGGAAGCCTACCTATCGGAGATTGCATTAGTATACCTGGAAAAACACATGCAGGACTTCTTAGCAAAGCCAATCTCCGAGGCCGATGTCCCTGGTGCCATCAATACTCTGCGATGTTGCTCTGCCCCTGGGCTGGACGGCTTTACAGGGGAGTTCTATAAGGCGTATAAAGACCTTTTGGCGCCGCAACTTATTGAAGTGTACGCAGAAGCCCTCGAGAAGCAAATTCTTCCCCCCACTCTTCGTGAGGCAGTGGTCATACTTCTCCCTAAGCCGGGCAAAGACCGTCATTATGTGGATCCTACAGGCCCTTATCCCTTCTGAATTTGGAATATAAAATTTTAGCTAAGATAATCGCTAATCGCCTATCCCAACTGATGGAATTCATCATCTCGCCGGCCCAGTCCGGTTTTGTCCCCCGTAGATCCACCTCCCTGAATCTCAGGACGCTTTTCTCAGTCCTCCACAGGATTAACCCCGAGGTCCCTGCCGCCGCAATACTTCTGGACACCGAGAAGGCTTTTGATTCGTTAGAGTGGCCTTTTTTCATTTCGGTCATGCGGCGTATGGGAATGCCTGTGGGATTCATAGCCACTAGTGCACTATTATATTGCCGCCCCACGGCGAGACTTCGCTTGAACGGCACGCTCTCCCTCCCCTTCTCTCTCTCATGCGGCACCCGGCAGGGTTGTCCTTTGTCCCCTTTATTGTTCATCCTAGCTATGGACCCCTTAATCCGTCACTTTCAGGAAAGGCATCTTCAGAGAGGCCTACAGTTCAACACCGGCCCTCTCCTGGTCTCGCTCTACGCAGACGACACCATCCTTTACGTCAGAGAGCCCCAGGTAAATTTGGAGCCTCTCATCAGAGAGATCATCCGATTCGATCAACACTCTGGCCTGGGAATCAGCTGGCGAAAGTCGGTTATCTTTCCCTTAACATCTAACACTACTTCATGGGACTGTGAATTCCCCCTCGAATGGTGTACTGACTCAGTCAAGTATTTGGGCATACATATCCATCTGGAGACCGCTCAGATCCTCCGCCTCAATTACGGCCGGGCAATCAGCGCCCTCGAGGCCCAAGTGGACAGACGGCTACGGCTCCCAATGTCTATTGCCGGCAGGGTGGCAATCGTCAAAATGGTTGTGCTCCCTAAATTTCTATATCTTTTCAACAATATTCCCATACCCCTCCCCAACAGTTTCTTTTCAACGTTACGGTCCCACCTTATCAGATTGGTCTGGGGGGGCAAATATGCACGCGTGCGCTGGCAGGTGCTCACTCTCCCATACGATAGGGGAGGGTTTGGCGTTCTGGATTTCCACTTGTACTATTTGGTAGCCCAATGCAGCTATGTCTTTGCATGGTACCACCCTGATGCCAGGATTCCTTTTCTCCGCCCAGAGGCCGACTTTGTCCTGCCCGAGCAGTTAGCCACTGTGTTACCTAAGGGCATACCCAGAGACCCTAACGATATTCAGACCGTCTCCACCACCAGTTGGGCCTGGGATAAGCTGTGACGCGTCCTCGGCGCCCCCAGGCTGTATTCCACGGCTCTCCCTATCCCCAACGTCTGTTGGTTGCCAATCACCGGTGAAAAGCTGGTGCAGCTCACTTTGGCCAAATTCAACATCTCTAAAATGGGTGATTTATACCCGAATGGTCACATCTTCTCGGCAACAGAAGATGTCCGCTTCCACGACGTCACGTTTATGGACAGCTTTGTTCTAGGCCGGATTCGCTCGGCGCTTCGTGCCACTCTTCCTGGTTTCCCGATAGAACTGGACTCGTTCACACCACTCTCGCTCATCAGTGAAAACGAAAGTGGGGCCAATCTCATATCTAAATTATATAAGACATGCTCTGCGTTGATCCCGAGTAATGACGACAAGATCCGCAAACTTTGGGAGGAAGATTTAGGCCGCCCCATTACTGACGATCAGTGGGCTAGATGCTGCGAGGTGACGAAGGAAGTGTCTCTCAACAGCAGGCATAAACTACTACACTTCAAGTTCCTACGCAGGATATACATCACCCCTGCCAGAACCCACAGACTGGACCGTTCCAGACCCCACACTTGCCGTAAATGCGATGCCCCTCATGCAGATTTCGCTCACCTCACTTGGACCTGTCCAAAACTACAGTCATACTGGGAGGGGGTACATAACACACTGGGCGACATGACCGAGCTGTCCCTCGTCCCCACACCTGAAGTGGCACTATTGGGGTATGTGGTTAATTTTCCTAAAAAAATCCGGAGGTTTGCATCTCTCAGCCTGTTGCTTGCCAAGCGGGAAATTGCTATTCACTGGGGCCGTCGGTCAACTCCCACTTTACAAG
The DNA here is from genome assembly GCA_963921515.1 of Calotriton arnoldi. NCBI lineage: Eukaryota > Metazoa > Chordata > Amphibia > Caudata > Salamandridae > Calotriton > Calotriton arnoldi. The sequence continues at coordinate 2,123,701 of CAWUFW010000974.1, read as the reverse complement.
GCTGGCTGAACAGTCTGGCCTATTGTAACATCAACAGCAAAATATATTCAAGCACACTACCTGGCTCTTCCCGCCCCAAAGATATCTGGGGTCCATACAGGACCTATGTGGAAACAGCTAGACGGGCCACTGATTCCCAACTGGAACGGGGCATTGTCCCTGCAGGGGTTGGGTAATTTAACTTCAGTCTTTCCGACTGATTGATTTCCTTTATTTCATGCTACCTCGAATGGTTTCTTGTTTTTTTTTAATATGTCACTTGATTGTAGGCGGCGGGGAATGGGCTAGCATGTGGTCCTGCCGCGGAGGGGTGGGAAATTACTCTCAATGTTGTGGGTTGGGCCCTCGGGACTGTATTTCTATTAGGCTTTGCTAGTATGTATACATCATTAGTTACTATTCATGTTAGTCATTGCTCTACTGTTTGATGCTCCATGTCATCTATCGCACAAGTTACTAACTTGTGTAACGATATATCTGTAAGAGACAGTAGTTAGTGACAGATTCCTTACCTTAGAATATCCCCAGGCGTCAGGCTGGATCCGGAAAGTTTTTGCGTAGCAGTACCCTTGCGCGTCGGTAGGCGGCGTCGTGCGGCTCTGCGTCCGTCGTCGGCGTCGTGATCGCCGGGATGACGTCGCGGGCAGTACTTAGACGCCGCCCCTGCGCGCTGACGTCAGTTCTGTACACGACTTTCCGCGCCAGGAACGCAGAGCCATGCAAGAAGCTGACATAGGTGTCTGAAAAATACTAGGGCCCTGAAAGGGATGTCCTTAACCCTAGAAATCAGTTCACAGAATGGGGAGCATGGGTGGGGCGGTAAGGAATCTGTCACTAACTACTGTCTCTTACAGATATATCGTTACACAAGTTAGTAACTTGTGCATCTGAAAGAGACACGTTAGTGACAGATTCCTTACCTTAGAATAGATACCCCAGCAATACCAACCCCGGTGGTGGGTCTGCGAACAAAGATCAGATAAGGAAGTCCCGGAGGACAGAACGGCCAAAGAAGCCGTCCCTCCGGACCTGACTGTCAAGGCAGTAATGCTTTGTAAACGTGTGCAGCGAGGCCCACGTAGCTGCCTGACAGATATCCTGCAGCGGAACACCGCGGCTCAAAGCCGTGGTAGCAGCCGTTGCCCTGGTGGAATGGGCACGCAGCCCAACAGGAGGCTCCTTCTTAGCCAAAGAATAGCAGGCTTTGATACACAAGGTTACCCAGCGGGAGATGGTTCTCTTGTGCACCGCCCGACCTTTTGGCGCCCACGTAGCCAACAAAGAGCTGGTCATCCACCCGGAGGTGTTGTGTGCGGTTGATATAAAAGGAAAGCGCACGTTTTGGGTCCAGACGGTGGAGCCTCTCTTCCTCTCTGGAAGGATGCGGAGGCGGAAAGAAGGTGGGCAAAGTGATGGTCTGCCCAATGTGGAAGGCAGTAACCACCTTTGGCAAGAAGGACGGACGCGTCCTAAGAACAACCTTGTCTGGATGTACAGACAGAAAGGGAGGTTTGCATGATAGAGCCTGGAGCTCACTCACCCGCCGAGCGGAGGTGATGGCCACCAGAAAGGCTGTCTTCAGAGTCAGAAGACGAAGAGGACAGTTATGTAGAGGCTCAAAGGGAGCGCACATGAGAAAGGTAAGAACCAAGTTCAAGTCCCACTGAGGCATCACAAACGGAACAGGAGGGAAGAGGTGTGTAATGCCTTTTAGAAACCTGTTAACAACAGGGGACTTGAAAAGGGAGGGCTGATCAGGAAGCCTGAGGAAGGCCGAGATGGCACAAAGATAGCCCTTGATGGTACCCAGGGCAGAACCCTGTTGGGCCAGGGAAAGAAGGAACAGAAGAACCTCAGAAAGAGGGGCAGAGAGGGGATTCACAGCCTTTGCTGTGCACCATGCCACAAACTTGTTCCACCTGCAGGCGTATACCACCTTAGTGGAGGGACGCCTGGCTGCCAGAATCACATCACAAACTTCGGGAGGCAAGTCGAAAGGAATCAACTGCCGCCGCTCAATCTCCACGCAAGCAGGTGGAGGCTGGACAGGTTCGGGTGGAGGACCGTCCCCTGCTGCTGCGACAGAAGATCCTCCCGAAGAGGCAGACGGATCGGGGATCGACGCTCATACTGAGTAGCTCGGGATACCAAACTCTTCGAGCCCAGTCCGGAGCCACAAGGATGACTTGGGCCCGGTCGCGCCGAATCTTCTTCAACACTCTGGGTAGAAGTGGTATAGACGGAAAGGCGTACAACAGACCGCAACTCCACTCGCGACGAAAAGCGTCGCCGAGTGAGTGCCGCCTTGGAAATTCCAACGCGCAGAACTGATGACATTGCGCGTTCTCTTCGGTGGCGAATAGATCTAACCAAGGCTCTCCCCACTGCAGAAAGAGACCTTGCGCCACTTCCGAGTGAAGACGCCATTCGTGATCCATCATGCACCTGCGGCTGAGTTAGTCCGCCCTGGCGTTCAGGGAACCTGCCAGGTGTTAAACCATCAGGAACATGCCCTGATGTTCCAGCCATGTCCAGAGGCGCAGAGCCTCCTGACAGAGGGTCCACGACCCCACCCCGCCTTGTTTGTTGCAGTACCACATGGCGGTGGTGTTGTCTGTGAACACCTGCACTACCTTCCCTTTGACAGAGGGAAGGAATGCCTTGAGTGCAAGTCGGATCGCCCGGAGCTCCAGAAGGTTGATATGGAGCCGGGACTCCGCCGGAGACCAGAGGCCTCTGATCTCCGCCTCTCCCATGTGACCGCCCCATCCCAGAAGGGACGCGTCCGTCACAACTGTGTGCTCTGGCTGGGGAAGGGAGAGGGATCTGCCCATGACCCATTGCCGGTTCGAGAGCCACCACTGCAATTGTTTTGCAGCCCCCTCCGAGATCTGGACGTGATCAAACAGGTTGCCCTGGTGCTGCGCCCACTGGAACTTCAGGTCCCACTGCAGAGCCCGCATATGCCATCTGGCATGATCGACCAGCAGGATGCAGGAGGCCATGAGGCCCAGCAGCCTAAGGGTCATCCGTACCAAAACCCAGGATAAAGGCTGAAAGATTGGAATCATAGCCTGAATAGCCCGGACTCGCCGTTCGGGAGGATAGGCCCGAAACTGCGTCGTGTCCAGAACTGCTCCGATAAAAAGGAGCTGTGGAGAAGGAATCAGATGCGACTTCGGCACATTGATGGAGAACCCCAGCGAGTGCAGGAGTTCGGCCGTAGTGTGGAGGTGGGAGACGACTGCCTGGGACGAGCCCGCCTTCAGCAGCCAGTCGTCGAGGTAGGGGAAGACTGGAACCCCTGCCCGGCGCAGATGAGCTGCGACCACCGCCATCACTTTCGTGAACACCCGAGGGGCACTTGTAAGGCCAAAGGGGAGCACGGTGAACTGAAAATGCTCGAGGCCTACCGTGAACCGTAGGTAACGCCGGTGGGCCGGCAGGACGGGGATGTGGAAATAAGCGTCCTGCAAGTCCAACGCTACCAACCAGTCTCCAGGGTCGAGGGCAGTCAAGACCTGAGCTAGGGTGAGCATCTTGAACTTCTCCTTCCGGAGGAAGCGATTGACGTTCCGGAGGTCCAAGATAGGACGCATGTCCTCCTTGTCCTTTTGGGCACCAGAAAGTAGTGGGAGTAGCAACCACGTCCTACTTCTGGGGTCGGAACATGCTCGATGGCCCTCTTGGCCAAGAGGGCCGTGACTTCCTTCTGCAGAAGCACCAAGTGATCCCCTGACATGCAGTGGAATTGAGGTGGCATGGCTGGGGGATGGTCTCGAAGGGGAGGGAGTAGCCCCTTCGGACAATGTCCAAGACCCACCTGTCCGAGGTGATGGGACGCCAGTGGTGAAGGTGATGGTGGACCCTGCCCCCTACTGGCATGCTGTGCACCGTAAAGGAGGGACTAGGAGGGCTTGGAGGCCGCGGACGGGTTGGAGGTGGTGGCCTGACCCGCACGCTGGTTGCCCGAACCGCCACGGCGGTATCCACGTCCTCGGCCACGCGAAGACGCTTGCTGCGCGGGCCGGTGGCTGGGCAGCTGACGTGACTGGGCGCCCCTTCCGTGGCCACGAAAGGGGCGAAAAGCAGAGGTTAGCGGAGGGCGTACAACAGAAAGGCCCAGGGACTTGGCAGTAGCCCGTGAGTCCTTAAAACGCTCCAGCGCATGGTCTGCTTTGGAACCAAAAGACCGACTCCATCAAAGGGCATGTCCATGAGTGTATTCTGGACATCACCCGAGAAACCAGTTGTTCTCAGCCAGGCGTGGCGACGTAGCGCCACCGTCGTTGCAAGCGATCTGCCCAGCGAGTCGGCGGTATCAAGGCCACAACGTATGGTGTATTTAGCCACATCTCTTCCTTCCGCAATGGCGCGGGTAAGCAGTGTCTGGACCTCCTCAGAACACTGTGGCAAAACAGCCGCCACCGAATCCCACAGGGAGTGGGTATATCGGCCCAAAAGGCAAGCGGTGTTGACGGACCGCAAGCCAGCACTGGAGGAAGAAAAGCCTTCTTCCCAAATTGGTCCAGGCGTTTGGATTCCCTATCCGGAGGGGCGGTAGGGAAGGCGGTTTGGGAGGCAGAGGCTTGGACAACCAAGCTCTCGGGGGTGGGATGTTGGGAGAGAAACAAGGGGTCGCCCGGAGCAGGGCGATGGCGTCGGGCCACGTTCCTATCCACAGGAGCCCCTGTGGTGGGCTTGGACCAGGCGCCCAAAAGAACGTCAGTCAGTGCATCATTAAACGGCAGCACAGTCTCCGTGGAGGAAGCTGCCGGCTGAAGCACTTCGGTCAGGAGATTAGTCCTGACAGCCACAGTAGGCAATTGGAGGTGCAAGGCTCCAGCTGCTCTACGCAACACCGTTGCGAAATTTGCTCCCTCCTCCGTAGCCACGGGAGGAGACAGCATGCCAGTGTCAGGGGAAGTGTCTAGACCACTGGCATCCCCAAGTTCCTCAGCCCAGTCCTGATCATACTCACACTGTTGTGTGAGAGGGTCTTCCGACCCCTCCCAGCTCTCCTGGTCCTCCTCTTGTTCAAAATATGGAGGAGGAGGGACATTTGGGACCCAAGGTCTCATCGGCGCCGGCGTCGAGCGACGTCGGTCCGGCACCATGTCCGGAGCCGGAGACAACCGGGGAACGACGCCGTCCGGAGCCCCGGACGGCGTCAGGAACGGCACCGGGGACATCGGCGTCGGCGGAGGCGTGGTTAGGTCAACCGGCGTCGATGGGGGTTGCGGTACCACCGGAGCCGGGATCAAGGCCGGGGCCGGAGCCGAGGCCGGGATGAAGGCTGGCGGGACAGGCGACGCCGGGACCGGAGTCGGCGGCGACGCCGGAGCAACCCCATCAGGGCCCGCGGGGCCCGAAGGCGCACCGGAGGGACCTTGAGGCCCGAAGAGGCGGGCCATGGCCGACAGGAATTCCTGTATTTCGGCCGGAGTCGCCCCCGAACCCGGAAAGGACGGGTAATGCGGGGGCGGCTCCACAGGCACGTCCGGGGTGGCGGGGACGGTGCCGACAGGGGCCTCAGCCGAGTCGCGAGACCGGCGAGGCGAAGTCTTAGAGCGATGATGCTTCTTAGACTTTTTGTGCTTCGACTTACCCGAGGAGCGCGAAGACTTCTACTCCGACGACCGGCGGGGACTCCGCGACCGGCCCCTCGACCTCTCCCGGGACCGGGGCTTGGTGCGGCGCGGAGCCGACTGCCGGACCTCGAGGAGCTTTCGAGACCGCTCTCTCAAAGCCTTCGAGTGAAGTTTCCGGCAGTCAGGACACGACTTCGTGTCGTGGTCTCGGCCGAGACAGTAGAGACACTCTAGATGCGGGTCTGTGATCGACATCATTCGACCACAGGCTGCGCATGGCTTGAAGCCGGGCATCCCTACAACACCTAGGAGTCGATGAAGACTCGAAAAGAAACAGTGAAAAAATTCACAAAAAATTTAGTCAAAAATTGACTAGGGCACTGCTCTTCCCGGATCTGCGCTTACTGGCACGGAAAAAGAAGAACTGACGCCAGCGCGCAGGGGCGGCGTCTAAGTACTGCCCGCGACGTCATCCCGGCGATCACGACGCCGACGACGGACGCGGAGCCGCACGACGCCGCCTACCGACGCGCAAGGGTACTGCTACGCAAAAACTTTCCGGATCCAGCCTGACGCCTGGGGATATTCTAAGGTAAGGAATCTGTCACTAACGTGTCTCTTTCAGATACAATTGTACTTCAATGACAGATACCACTCATGACTATTTCTCTTCAATGTACGAAAACAGTAAATAAAGTAAAAAAAAAAAGACGAGCGATCTCCAGAACCTTGGGAGGACCAGCTGCCTTTGATAAAGACCAAGATCTCCCAAGAACAGCGGACCTGTTCACAAAGAAACCATCTTCAAATAAAAGATTATGCGACCTGAAGAACAGCGAAGCCTGCCCCCGGTTCCACCTCTGCAACAGACGCCTCTGGCCCTAGTCCAAGTGGCCCACCGGTACCAGCAAGGTCCCCCTGTGCTCCAGAGCCTGAGTTCCCTGTGAGCTGACCTCTCCAGGACTGCTCGACATTGCCTGCTGCCTCTGCACGGAGACCCCACCCCCAACCTGCTCCGGACGCCGTTTCCGATTTTAAAAGATACCCATGCACCCGTCCGCCATGGGCCTTGGTGAAGAAGACCAAAGGTGTCTCTACGTCCCCAAGCATCACAACATATCTCTGCAGCTTTTGGCTCCCTTCGACCGCCCTCCTGGCCTGAGCCTGCAGTCTGTTTTCGATTTTGGCTGTCTCCTTTGTTTTACTTTGGGCACCCGATGCTGTGTTGGCACCCTGCACTCGGCCAGCCCTCTGCCACTGGTGGTGTAGTGTTGGTGCTGCTTTGGCCCCATCCAGTGCTTGCTTCAAACCCTGGAGATTGCCCTCCTCCAAGCTGCTGCTACTTACCGGTAAGAAGCCTCTGTCCGATTGCCCCCTAACCCTATTTATTTGTATGGGCGCCCAGTCTCAAACTTGCACCTTGCACCCAGCCGCCCCTGTCGCTGGTGGTGCTGAACTGAGCCTTCCCAATACTGACCTTAACTTTCTGAAAATTGCACTGTGTCCATTTTTTAAACTGGAAAGTATTTCTTTTGAAAAACTCATTTACCTATGCCGAAGTTCTGTGGTTCTGCAAAATAAATATAACCAAGTATAATTTTTATAAATTGGTCTTGGATTTATTCATTAAGTGAGTGTCTAATTTATTGCCACTGTGTGTATAACAAATGCTTAACACTGTCCTCTGATAAGCCTAACTGCTCGACCACATTACCATGAAAGAGAGCATTAGTTTTATCTACTTTAGCCTCTGGGGATCCACTGGACTCTCTTCATGTTATACCTCTTTTTGGTATAGTATATAGAGAGCCAGCTTCCTACACAAGCTCTATGTGTCAGATCGCTCCAGGTATTCCATGTCTGTTCGGCTGGTGATGACTGATTGTGGCGTAACAGCCTGAGCTGCCGCTTCCGAGCCAGGACCCAGGTTCGAGTCTGGTCATCGGCGTCAACAACCTGTGATTCTGGGCAAATCATTTAATCTTCCTGTGCCTACAATTGGGCGCTTTGAGACCCTCACGGGTGATTTGCCGCGCTTTACAAATCCTGACTTTAGGGGCTGGTACAGTATTGAGTGATGGATAAGATCGATAGTGGACAGGTCCTGTGTGAGGGTAAGAGCATTAAGCAGGAAAAGGGAGTTATTAACCAGCCTGCATGAGTTATAAATGGCTGCAGACTGATATGGTATTATTGTGGGACAGAATGGTTAGATAGGAGTTGACATTACTATATAATGCCCTGGCTAGCCACATATATCAGCCCTCCTTAGTTTACCTGTATATGGGAAAAAGCATACTGATTGGTCTGTTTCATTTCTGTGAGCTGTACACTGTAGATTCTCATTGATGCACAGAAGTGTGCTACAGACTAGAAACTGTATACGTTGTTGTCCAGACTTACATTTTGTCTTGGACCTTGTAAGGTGCCCCTCTGCCTTATAGTTAGGGGTCCCACTACAGAAAATACATATACATAAACACAGACAGACAGAAAATCACTGTATATTAAGAAAATGCTATTTTTCAGACAATGGGGGAGAAATACAACCAAGGTTCCAGCCCGGAGGAGTTGTCTGGCAGGTCACAGTGCAGCACTAGAAGATTCTGGTATTAGAGCACATTGATCATGTTATGTAGGCATTTCTACATGTGCTCTTCATTTTCCATTAACTGGAAATGTTGAAATATTTTTTTTATAGAAACACTGATTATAATAAAATTACATTTCTCTGTTCATAGACTATACCTTCCTGCCAGCTGTCACACAATCAGCTGTGGAAGTACTTTCACCTCAGGGCCTGGGGCACTGCACGGGCTGCAGGAATTATAGCTACGCCCCTGACAGGCCTGGCTTTAGTGCTGGTGCCAGATGGTGGGAGACTATTTGTTGTTCTCCACCCTCCACCCCCCCACATAGACCCGCTCTGATGTGTTGTTAATTTCTTTTACACTGCTACTCATTACAAGTATGTAGGGTAGAGTAGGATGTTGGAGTGTGTTATATCACACACATATTATACAAACACAATAGTTGTATAAGTGTGAAAGCCAATGTATAGGAAATGTTACTTGAGACCAGGGCCACTGGAATTATTAAATTGTCCAGCCTCTGCAATTTTTGCGTAATTATAGATTTGCTGCATTTGCCACATAATCCTTCATCTGTCGCATATACTGCAGATTTTAGCTCAAATGATTCAAAAGTTACTAAAAACGGAGCAACACGTTTTCATGCAGTGGAAGGCCCTTTGCAAAGAGTGACTGGTCACCTTTCTGTTGCTTATTGCTATATTTGGGTGTAAAACTGGTACTAATGAGGTGCAATTTATGCCCAGAAAGCGTTAGCAAGTTTAAAAATGTCAAAGTAATTAAGTAATACTATTACAAAATGTGCTGCATTATGCCACATAATTTCCCTTTTCTTGCTGTATAATTTACTCAACCCTGCCACATTATTATTATTCAAAGGAACCTTATTTATGAACCTTAGAATAATGAAAGATTAGAGAAAAACACTAAGGGGCCGATTCCGATCTCGGCCGGTAGGGCTCCGAATCGGATTCGGCTTTACCGGATCCGATTCGGAGCCCTGTTTCCCGACCGATTCGTACGTGCGTCCGGGCGAGCGAGTACGATGCGAGCGCGTGCGAATTCCCCGACCGACTCGTACGCCCGTCCGAACCGCACCGACCGACTCGCACGGATGCGCCTCGCACCGCGCAATGGAGACGTTCACCGGCCGGGCAAGTACGATGCGCGCCGCGAGCAGTCCGACCGACTCTCGCCGTCCGGCTCGAAGAAGCAGTCGGAGCCGCACTTTGGGGGTCCGTGTCGGACCCCCCTGTACGCGTAGCCACGCGAGTCGCACACAGGGGGGACCCATGGGTCCCCCCTACCTGTGCATGTACGGTGCGAGTCGCTTCGCCGCGTACCCGCTGTAGGGGGCGCCCTTGTTCGCCTCGCACCCATTGAGTCAATGGGAGCCCGCGTACGAGTTGTACGACAGGTTCTCATTGACTTCAATGGGAGTCCGACCGAATCGAGACCGATGGCATACGTGCGCATCGTACTCGTTCGGTCGGGCTGCTAGGGTCCGATTCGGTCGGAAATCTCTCCGGGTCCGGCTCGGTCGGATAGATTTCCGGCCCGAATCGGAATCGGCCCCTAAGTCTTTAAACCGGTACCTTGCAGTTTCCATGCTGCTATTTGATTTTGGTTCATAGCTCACTGTGCTATTTTAGGATTGTATCTTATGAACTGCAATTAACAAAAAGGTACCCGCAATAAAAACAGTAACCCACTGAGCAGTCTCCATAAAAAACAATTCTTTGATCTGCATGTTACACATTGTGCTTCGCTGGAGGCACACTATCCCTCTGCACTACTTCCAAACTAAGGTGGCATGATGTGCAAAATATCGATGGACTGGGATGCGGCCTGAGTAATTACCAGTGACTGAGATTAATTCCAGCACTCCATTCGGGAAACTATCATTTTTTTAAAATTATTATTATTTTTTTATTAGCCACAAGGTACAAAAGTATAAAAAAGCATCACAATTCCATAGTTAACAACACTCATTTCATTAATAACAGATAACAATTTACTTTGAAGCACTCAAGCCATAATATCCAATTTCATATGATATACCATAATGTTAGAAAAGGAACAGAAAGAAAGAAAAAGCCCCTTTTCTCCCCTATTGAGGCAGCTCATACTCGCGTCGGTTGCTCCTCGTATCTTTTGCTGAGCCATTTCGTCATGGGTGCCCAGATCTTACACCCTTTCTCCCTCGCCCGCCAGCCTTTGTTTTTATACAGAGCTAATTCCTGCACATGTATACTCAGCAGGCGGTGGAGCCATGCCCTATATGCGGGAGGTTCCGAATCCTTCCATGCTGTGGCTATCAATAGCCTAGCTACTGCTATTGTAATGAATACGAAATCTCTATGTGGTGTTGATAGCTCAGCTCGATTATCATACCCAAGTAGCATCATTGGTGGGCTGAGAGTAATCACACAATTGATTGTTTCCTGCCAACATTTTTCTATACCTTTTTTTAAAGAAGTCAAGGTGTTACATGCATAGAACATATGTATGCTATCCGCAGGGCTATATTGGCACCTTGGGCATTCATCATTCTCACGTTTCCCCCATTCAAAGAGTTTCGCGGTGGTATAATACAAATAAAACAAGGTCTTGTAATGTTGAGCCTTGAGATTTGCCGCTAAAAGTTTTTTTGGCCCCAATTCCAGTGACATATCTAGATCGATCTCATCATCGCCCATTTTGTCCGCCCATTTCGTCTCTACTTTCCCCAGGTCGTCAGGAAGGGTTTCCATCAGTATGTTATAGTAATACCCAATCCGACAGTCCCCCCGATATACCGTATCCAATAGCGGTATTGCCCCAAGGTTAACAGACCCTATAACCAGATTTTTTTTTAAGCACCCCCTTATTTGAATGTACTTAAAGTAGGACCTACTATCAATCCCCAATTTCTGAACTAATTCCGAAAAAGATATGATCTCTAAGTTGTTATTATATAGGCTTGCAACCCTTTGTATACCAGCTTGTTCCCACCCCCTAGCCATGCCATTGTATACCTCAGCTGGAAGGAGTGAAGAGCCCCATAGAGGAGTATATCCATTATATTTTGGAATTTTCAATATTCTACTAACTTTATTCCATACCTCCCAAGCTGCTTTTAAGCATTTAAATCGGGTCCTTTTATAGTAACTGGGCTCCAGTTGTCTAAGGAAGAGCCCCGTTGCTTCCTCACCGACGGCTAAATGGTAGATTGAAGGTAGACCATCCTCCCTTCTAGACCTATCTGTTATCAACAGGTTGCCCATCTGCTGCAGAGTAGCTGCCCAGTAATAGAGTAGTAAATTCGGAGCAGCCCAGCCGCCTTGCTCCCGCGGGAGAGTTAACGTTCTCAGTGCACGTCTTGTTTTCTGATAGTGCCAAATAAAATTCGAGAACATTGAGTTCATTTTCTGTACTGCGGTAGAGGACAATTCTAAGGGGATAGAGCGGAATAAATATAATATTCTGGGGAAGACTTTCATTTTCAGTACGTTGACCCTGCCAACTATTGTTAAATGCAGCTTATCCAGCCGCCTTAGCTCTGTACTGATATCGTCCAGCACTGGGTCAAGAGTGTTTGACCATAGTGCATCCATATCGGATCCTATCCTGACCCCTAGGTAAATAGCGGATTCAGTCTGGCGCTGGTCTTGTATATTACAATGTCTTGTACAGATTATCTGTGTCTTCCCCTTGTTCAATTGGTATCCCGATCTGCTCCCAAATTCCTCCGCCATACTCTCAATCTCTATAATTGCCGTCTCTGGCTTAGATGTAATAACGGCAATGTCTTCCGCATAGGCCAGCACCTTGGTCTAATAGCTGTTAGTTATTATTGGTTCGATCGCGGAGTTCAAAATTATCTGATTTATAAAAGGATCCAAGTATATGGCGAAGAGAATTGGGGAGCACGGGCATCCCTGCCTAGTTCCCCTGGCCACCTCGATTGGTCCAAAAGTGTTCCCCATCACCTGCAGCCTTGCATATGGTCTATGGTACATCGCCCGAATAGCTGTAATCAATTTGGAGCTGAATCCCCTCTCTGATAAGGATTCCCAAAGATATTGCCATGCCACACGATCGAAGGCTTTCTCGGCGTCTAAGATGATCACAGCCATTCCGTCGCCAGTAGCCTCGGCTATGTCTAATAAGGAAATCACCCGCCTTATGTGATCTGTAGTTCCCCTACCAGGAATAAAACCATGTTGCCATAGCGAAACTAGTTTGGCTATGACCCTCTGAAGCCAATTGGCTAGGGCTTTGGAATAGATTTAAGCATCCGAATTTATCAAAGAAATAGGGCGGTACGAGCCGGGCAGCTCTGGTGATTTCCCCTTCTTGGGGAAAATTATTATATCAGTTTCCTGCCAAGAAATGGGTGGGATTCCTCGATACTCTACGTCTAAAAAGAGATCATGTAGAAATGGGGCCAAATCGTGTTGAAGTAGTTTATACAGCTTGATCGGAATTTTATCTGACCCAGATGCCTTCCCAGAAGATAAGGAGTTTAGAGCAGTCACTATTTCTTCCAATGTGAATTCTGTTTACAGCTCTAAGCCTATATCTTCGTCAATTTTACTCAACAGTGGGTAGCTCTTTGCAGTAGCCACATGTGCAAAATCAGTAGGATCTGGTTGGTATAGTTTCTGGTAGAACTGTTCGAAAACACCCATAATCTTTACAGAGTTGGTTTCATACTGCCCTTCGGTGTTTTTGATTTTAGTTATATTATTCCTAGTTATCTTCTGTCTTGTCCGAAGGGCCAGTAGTCTGTCAGCCATTTCCCCATATTCGTACATCTCTCTTTGATGTTGCTGATATGACTGGGCCACTTGTATCTGAAAATAACTATTTATTTCTGATTTAGCGATAGCTATTTTTATCATAACCTCACTTAATCTCTCCTGACCCCCCTGACGAATCAGATTAGTATGTTCTACCTCCAGTTGTGCTAACCGTTTCATTAGGGAGTTAATCTCATTCCTACGCGCCTTCTGCTGCTGGCCAACATAGCTTATCACTTCCCCCCTTAGGTCAGCTTTAAATGCATCCCACACTATAGTACGGGAGGCGCTTTAGCGATTCATATAAAAAAACTCTCTTGTCCATCTTTTGATATGACTCATAAATTCCTCATCTGCTAGCAATTTTCTATCGAAGGACCAACAGCGACCACAGTTTCCAGTGTGTTTGGAACCTGTGTGGGCCTACTTAGGCTTCTTAGGAAACTTTCCCCTATCCTCTCCTTCTCGACCATGAGAACAGTAGTGACTGCCATGATCCTGTCCCGCCTCGACTATGGCAACTCGCTCTACATCGGACTGCCAGACTCTCTAGTTGGCAGACTCCAGATAGTCATGAACGACGCGGCAAGGCTTATTTTTAAAGTTAAAGGCTCACAAAAGAAAGGGGTGAGAGGAAAAAGAACCCTCTTCGACCTCCCGCTCAGTACTGTGATATCACACACAGAAGAGGGTAAATAACACGTGCGGGTGGGTGAGTGTAGGGGAAATGCACCAAATTGATAAAACTGCCCTCACACACAGCAAGCTGTGTCATGCTTCATCATAGGGCTGCTAATACACCTCCGCGTCAGCCCAACGCTGGAGGTGGAGCAATAGGGAGGGGGAAGACAATACAACATTCAGTGTCCAATCACAGGTGAGAAAAAAGTGCAGAAATAAGTGGTGTAAAACTGGTATCAAGGGATCCTAGTCATAAATTTAATAATAGGTGCCCTGTCCAGGATTAAAACAAAACGTGGATGCTAGGTTGGGGAGCTTATAATGAGACGCCAACCCCTCCACTCTGCTATAATGTCGACATGTTTCAGCCGGCACAATTAATACCCCGGCTTTCCTCAGGACTCTCAACACTGTGATACCTGTGTATTCACCCTTATTCCTATAAATCCAGAAAAAAAGGGGTTGTCACCTACATGAGTCAATGCTCGGTTGCCAAAAGTTGCGGAGCCCCTCGTGTTCGGAGAGGAACCTGTCAATATTTTAAAAAGGAAATCATAAATAACGAGTGAAGTGCAATGTGCTGTGCCCTTTGTACAATGATCGTAAAAATAACAATAAAATAATAAATCTGGTGCATGACCACCACACTCTCAAACCGCCCAGCTGTAATACTTAATCACACTCAGACGTATTTAAACGAAAAAGTTTTCCGCACTTAGTAGCAAAATAAACTTATTATAAAGCTTACTTAGTAGTGTATCAGAAGATATAACAAGGACATCAAAAGCTCATTGATATCACATTCAACCAATACCGATTATTTTTTATGCTTACCGAGTTTATTGAATATCTAAACTCGAACTGGCAGGGGAGTGAGAACAGCTGCCTACACGCACTCTCTGTAAAGAAATAAAATAAGTCAAGAAACTGTGACCGAGGTGGTCGATGGCAAGAGCACTACCACTGTATCCGAGGGAGAGGCCCACTGACCAGGGTAGAAACTCCCGGAATTATACGTGTCTCTATCCCTAGGGAACAGCTCCCCGCTTCACAAAGACTAATAAGAGGCCAGCCTGTTATTCAAGTGCTATTTCAAAGAGGTCGGTATTCACGTCGCTCAGGCCCCGATAGTTAGTGAACACTTAATCGTTTGTCACATGCTCAAGAGCTCCCATCCGTGTATCGTACCAAGTCCAAACACAACCACAATCCCCGTCTCATTAGGAATGAAGCCTCCTGTCTCATCCCCTCCTCCACTCTCTAAAACTATGTTGTCCCACTTACTGCTTTCAAGGTCAGCTGTTAACCCACAAAGTATGTCTCTCCCTGTCCGCCGTGCAGAACATTATGGCGGTGTTTCCGAATCACTCTTCAAGGCAGTAGGCTCCACCCCGCGTAGCTTGCTCACCCACGTGAGCGGAGTCAACGAAAGCGGCCCAAACCACTAGGACGCTCATTCAGAGTCGTTCTGTAAAAAAAAAAAAAAAACACTTCTGCTATATGCCAAACACTGAGTGCACCCGATGAGCACTCGAACATATAAAATCTAGTGCAGAAGGTAAACGACCCCCCGTTGGGCCCCTCCTAGGACCATAAGCGAAGGAGCCTAAACAATGTTAAAAGACTCAATAAACAATGAGATAAAAAATAAGGCCAAAACCGGAAAGGTTTGTTTGTGGGGGAGGTTGGAGGCGGAGGTGATGGAGGGGGTTAGGGGAGGGAAAGGATGATAAAAATAAAGTAAAATAAACCAGCAGGAGAGAACTGATATTGTAAATTACTAAGATGTAATAGGACTAAATTCAAGTCAAACAATCTCAGAGAGAAACTCAATATCTCCACTAGCAATGCTCCCAGGACTTGCTGGGTGTTGTTGTTATGGGAAAGAATCTACACAGAATGCCCCAAATCAGATGCTACAAAACATTTGTCAGGGAGGGTACAGACTGACTAAAGAGTTTTGGAGACTATTCCAGGGAATATCATCATTCAGTCCCCTGGAGAAACTCCGAACCCTATAAATCCACTTTTGCTCCCGCAAAAACAGAGCTCTCTCTGGATTCCCCCTACTCATATCAATATTGGGTTTGTCAATTACAGTCCAGAAGAAATCCTCAGCCGAGTGATTCTTCTCTCTGAAATGATTCGTCAATCTGCTCGTAGTCCGTTGGCATCTAAACGTAGGTCTATGCTCCATGATTCTAGTTTTGACCCGTCTCGTGGTCATTCCCAAATACACTAGATCGCAGGGGCACTTCAGCATATAAACTACATAGGATGAGTTGCAATTTGTGTGTATTCGCTGCTCCCACGGATGAGTCAAACCAACATCTATTGATTTAGTGTTGGCTGTCAAGTGACAAACATCACACATCCCACATCTGGTGTGACCAGTAACTGGGGGAAGGGACCAGGGTGAACCCAATCCCTCTATAACCACTTGTCTCCTATTGGGGTTTCTCGGTCTCGTATGTACCAGGATGTCTTTAATACTCTGGCTCCTCCTAAACGAAAACAAGGGTTTCTCAAATGAAAGGCCATTAGAGTTAAGGATCTTCCAGTGGCGCAAGATGATTTTTTGGATGTCACTAGATGCTGTGTTAAACGTAGTAACACATACTATTCTTTCAGTTGAAGGTTTATCATTAACTTCAAGGAGTGCATCCCGGTGACAGTTACTAGCCCTTTTCCTAGCCCTTTTAACTACACAATGGGGATAATTCCTTTGTATGAGTTTCTTTGTAGAAGATCTGCTTCCAACCCATAATCAGTTAAACTGGAACAATTGCGCCGAAGTCGCAAAAACTGACCCACAGGTAAATTTTCCCTCAGGGACTTAGGGTGAAAGCTTTTGAAAGAAAGTAAGCTGTTTCTATCCGTTGGTTTGTGAAACATTCTCGTATGCAAACCCCCTTCATTAGGAAAGATGGTGAGGTCCAAAAACGGTAGGTTCTCCTTGGTGATGGTAGACGTGAAAAGGAGAAGGGGATTCCTGCTATTCAGCCAGATCAAAAAGTTGTCTAACGATTCTCTATTCCCCTTCCATACCAGGAGGACATCATCAATGAAACGCCTCCAGACTCTGATATGATGAAACCAAGGACCTCCATGGGTATAGATGTATTGGTCCTCAAAAGCTGACATATACAATCCAGCTAAACTAGGGGCAAAAATGCTCCCCATGGAGGTCCCATGAGTCTGGAGGTAATAGATCCCCTGAAACTCGAAGAAGTTTTTGGTTAAGGCGATTTCCGCCAGATGTAAAATCAAAGATCTGGGCGTGCTGTGTTCCCATTCCATCGTGTATAAGATGTCTTCAACCACTCTTAATGTCTCCAGCTGTGGTATGTTAGTATACAAGGACTCCACGTCCAGACCCACCAGAAAATCTTCTGCAGGGTCAAATTCCACATCCTTCAATAATAACAGGACCTCAGTAGTGTCCTTCAGGTATGCCGGTCTAGATTGAACAATGGGTTTAAAGAAAAAATCACAAAATCGTGACAAAGGCTCCAACAAAGACCCCACACCCGAGACGATCGGTCTCCCTGGGGGGGGGCCTTGTCGGTTTATGAACCTTCGGGAGGGTATAAAAATAAGGGATTACTGGTTGAGGTTGACAGAGAGAACTACCCTCTTTCTCTGTAATCCACTCGTTGTGAACAGCTTCCTCCACCACTGATGTTATTTCCTTCTTCATATCCTCTGTAGGATCCTGTCTCAGTACCATGTAGTTTCTTCTGTCAGCAAGGAGTCTCTGACATTCTGCTTCATAGACCACTCTACTCTGTATTACAGTCGCTCCCCCCTTGTCCGCCTGTTTTATCACCAGTTCTTCGTTATTCCTAGGTTCATCCAGTGCTTCTTTTTCCACTTTGGAAAGATTTTTAAATGGGTTGTTATTTTGCCCAGACAATAATTCCACTTCATGGATTACTGCCTGTTCGAAGGCCTCTACCTCTACCGGAAGTTGCCCTAAGGTCGGGGTGAACCTAGATTTAGGCCGGAAGTTGGTGTCCCCCAGCTGCATTTCTTCGCCACTCTGGTCACCAAAATGAACTTTTAGACGAATGTTGCGGAAAAAAACGGCTAATTCTTGTCTGATTTTAAACTGGTCTGGTGTGTTGGTGGGTACAAACCCCAAACCCTTATCAAGAACTGCAATTTGTATGTCCGTCAGGGGTGTTGCTGTTATATTCATCACTAACGAAGTCATTCCCGGCTCGTGCCTGGGATTGGTTCCTTCGCCATACTCCTGGTCACTCTCTGTTCCAATTCCTCCCACTGCACCCCTGTCATGCCTCTCTGTTTGCCCCTGCCTCTCCCCCGGCCCCTCCCTAAAAAAGGATTTGGCATCTGGGGAAATTGTGTCATGGGGCCTACCGGTATCCCTGGGAATTGATGTTGGTACATCGGGGGCCAACCAAAGTTGTTATTGGGGTAGTGGGGGTATGGTGTGTTGAACTGCGGACGAGGGCCTCCAAAAACCCTCTCCCTCTCCCCCTTCTGCGGGGCTTTCTCTCATAATCACTATCCTCACTGCTGGAGCTAGTTCTGTCTGATGTTCTCCCCTCCCTACTGATGCCCTTCTTTCTATCATCCAACTTTTTCTGGATGTATTCATCAGTAATATAGGGATAAGTCTTTTCCATCGAAAATTTCTTTAAATCTTTCTGGAGTTTATCTACTTTAGATCTTAATAAGTAGTCCTTATGTTCTGCTATATCATTGTTTATTTCCTCCAGTTTCTTTTTAAAAGTCGCAGACAAGATAGTCGTCCTTATCCCTTGTTCATTAGCCTGGATTTTAATGTAGAGGGCATCAGCAGTTCTCTTAGCTGTATTAATAATGAGAATCAGCCAATCCCTCGTACACTTCCAGGCTATTAGGGACCAATCCTTACGGAACGCGGGATCCTCCAGGAAGATCAGCGGCTCATTAGTCACTAGAAGTCCTCTGGGCGCCGCATTCCCTCTTAAATACTCTGTTAGAATTGCTCCATGTAAGATCGTATTAACATGGGATCTCTTTAACTCTAAGAGTGTGTCCCAACCTTCCCCTTGGGTCAAGACCTGATTAATTGTGGTATCCCCAAGTAAAGAAGGTCCCCTGAGGATTTCTGCAGCTGCGTCATCCCCAAACGCCAGACCCTGCTCAGCTGCCATACTCTCTAAGTGGAAATCCCACCTGCTATAAACCTAATATAGTTTAATAGGGCATTGAGCTTGGGTACAGCCAATAATAAATTAGATACCCCTGCGGCTCAGCGGCCGCACACTAGACAAAGGCTCACAAAAGAAAGGGGTGAGAGGAAAAAGAACCCTCTTCGACCTCCCGCTCAGTACTGTAATATCACACACAGAAGAGGGTAAATAACACATGCGGGTGGGTGAGTGTAGGGGAAATGCACCAAATTGATAAAACTGCCCTCACACACAGCAAGCTGTGTCATGCTTCATCATAGGGCTGCTAACACACCTCCGCGTCAGCCCAACGCTGGAGGTGGAGCAATAGGGAGGGGGAAGACAATACAACATTCAGTGTCCAATCACAGGTGAGAAAAAAGTGCAGAAATAAGTGGTGTAAAACTGGTATCAAGGGATCCTAGTCATAAATTTAATAATAGGTCCCCTGTCCAGGATTAAAACAAAACATGGATGCTAGGTTGGGGAGCTTATAATGAGACGCCAACCCCTCCACTCTGCTATAATGTCGACATGTTTCAGCCGGCACAATTAATACCCCGGCTTTCCTCAGGACTCTCAACACTGTGATCCCTGTGTATTCACCCTTATTCCTATAAATCCAGAAAAAAAGGGGATGTCACCTACATGAGTCAATGCTCGGTTGCCAAAAGTTGCAGAGCCCCTCGTGTTCGGAGAGGAACCTGTCAATATTTTAAAAAGGAAATCATAAATAACGAGTGAAGTGCAATGTGCTGTGCCCTTTGTACAATGATCGTAAAAATAACAATAAAATAATAAATCTGGTGCATGACCACCACACTCTCAAACCGCCCAGCTGTAATACTTAATCACACTCAGACGTATTTAAACGAAAAAAGTTTTCCGCACTTAGTAGCAAAATAAACTTATTATAAAGCTTACTTAGTAGTGTATCAGAAGATATAACAAGGACATCAAAAGCTCATTGATATCACATTCAACCAATACCGATTATTTTTTATGCTTCCCGAGTTTATTGAATATCTAAACTCGAACTGGCAGGGGAGTGAGAACAGCTGCCTACACGCACTCTCTGTAAAGAAATAAAATAAGTCAAGAAACTGTGACCGAGGTGGTCGATGGCAAGAGCACTACCACTGTATCCGAGGGAGAGGCCCACTGACCAGGGTAGAAACTCCCGGAATTATACGTGTCTCTATCCCTAGGGAACAGCTCCCCGCTTCACAAAGACTAATAAGAGGCCAGCCTGTTATTCAAGTGCTATTTCAAAGAGGTCGGTATTCACGACGCTCAGGCCCCGATAGTTAGTGAACACTTAATCGTTTGTCACATGCTCAAGAGCTCCCATCCGTGTATCGTACCAAGTCCAAACACAACCACAATCCCCGTCTCATTAGGAATGAAGCCTCCTGTCTCATCCCCCCCTCCACTCTCTAAAACTATGTTGTCCCACTTACTGCTTTCAAGGTCAGCTGTTAACCCACAAAGTATGTCTCTCCCTGTCCGCCGTGCAGAACATTATGGCGGTGTTTCCGAATCACTCTTCAAGGCAGTAGGCTCCACCCCTCGTAGCGTGCTCACCCACGTGAGCGGAGTCAACGAAAGCGGCCCAAACCACTAGGACGCTCATTCAGAGTCGTTCGGTAAAAAAAAAAAAAAAACACTTCCGCTATATGCCAAACACTGAGTGCACCCGATGAGCAATCGAACATATAAAATCTAGTGCAGAAGGTAAACGACCCCCCGTTGGGCCCCTCCTAGGACCATAAGCGAAGGAGCCTAAACAATGTTAAAAGACTCAATAAACAATGAGATAAAAAATAAGGCCAAAACCGGAAAGGTTTGTTTGTGGGGGAGGTTGGAGGCGGAGGTGATGGAGGGGGTTAGGGGAGGGAAAGGATGATAAAAATAAAGTAAAATAAACCAGCAGGAGAGAACTGATATTGTAAATTACTAAGATGTAATAGAGCTAAATTCAAGTCAAACAATCTCAGAGAGAAACTCAATATCTCCACTAGCAATGCTCCCAGGACTTGCTGGGTGTTGTTGTTATGGGAAAGAATCTACACAGAATGCCCCAAATCAGATGCTACAAAACATTTGTCAGGGAGGGTACAGACTGACTTAAGAGTTTTGGAGACTATTCCAGGGAATATCATCATTCAGTCCCCTGGAGAAACTCCGAACCCTATAAATCCACTTTTGCTCCCGCAAAAACAGAGCTCTCTCTGGATTCCCCCTACTCATATCAATATTGGGTTTGTCAATTACAGTCCAGAAGAAATCCTCAGCCGAGTGATTCTTCTCTCTGAAATGATTTGTCAATCTGCTCGTAGTCCGTTGGCATCTAAACGTAGATCTATGCTCCATGATTCTAGTTTTGACCCGTCTCGTGGTCATTCCCAAATACACTAGATCGCAGGGGCACTTCAGCATATAAACTACATAGGATGAGTTGCAATTTGTGTGTATTCGCTGCTCCCACGGATGAATCAAACCAACATCTATTGATTTAGTGTTGGCTGTCAAGTGACAAACATCACACATCCCACATCTGGTGTGACCAGTAACTGGGGGAAGGGACCAAGGTGAACCCAATCCCTCTATAACCACTTGTCTCCTATTGGGGTTTCTCGGTCTAGTATGTACCAGGATGTCTTTAATACTCTGGCTCCTCCTAAACGAAAACAAGGGTTTCTCAAATGAAAGGCCATTAGAGTTAAGGATCTTCCAGTGGTGTAAGATGATTTTTTGGATGTCACTAGATGCTGTGTTAAACGTAGTAACACATACTATTCTTTCAGTTGAAGGTTTATCATTAACTTCAAGGAGTGCATCCCGGTGACAGTTACTAGCTCTTTTCCTAGCCCTTTTAACTACACAATGGGGATAATTCCTTTGTATGAGTTTCTTTTGTAGAAGATCTGCTTCCAACCCCATAATCAGTTAAACTGGAACAATTGCGCCGAAGTCGCAAAAACTGACCCACAGGTAAATTTTCCCTCAGGGACTTAGGGTGAAAGCTTTTGAAAGAAAGTAAGCTGTTTCTATCCGTTGGTTTGTGAAACATTCTCGTATGCAAACCCCCTTCATTAGGAAAGATGGTGAGGTCCAAAAACGGTAGGTTCTCCTTGGTGATGGTAGACGTGAAAAGGAGAAGGGGATTCCTGCTATTCAGCCAGATCAAAAAGTTGTCTAACGATTCTCTATTCCCCTTCCATACCAGGAGGACAGCATCAATGAAACGCCTCCAGACTCTGATATGATGAAACCAAGGACCTCCATGGGTATAGATGTATTGGTCCTCAAAAGCTGACATATACAATCCAGCTAAACTAGGGGCAAAAACGCTCCCATGGAGGTCCCATGAGTCTGGAGGTAATAGATCCCCTGAAACTCGAAGAAGTTTTTGGTTAAGGCGATTTCCGCCAGATGTAAAATCAAAGATCTGGGCGTGCTGTGTTCCCATTCCATCGTGTATAAGATGTCTTCAACCACTCTTAATGTCTCCAGCTGTGGTATGTTAGTATACAAGGACTCCACGTCCAGACCCACCAGAAAATCTTCTGCAGGATCAAATTCCACATCCTTCAATAATAACAGGACCTCAGTAGTGTCCTTCAGGTATGCCGGTCTAGATTGAACAATGGGTTTAAAGAAAAAATCACAAAAAGTTCCCAGGCACACACGGGCATCCCCCCTTCTGCAAAGCCTCCACTGGTTGCCCTTAAAACAGAGGACCAAATTTAAGGGCCTCTGCATTGTTCACAAGGCTATTTATGGACAAGCTCCCGCCTATATTAAGCAACGCCTTGAGAAATACGCCCCATGCCGCTCGCTAAGATCATCCACGATGGATCTACTAAATTGCCCACGCTTCAATTATGCCACCAAGGGAGGTCGATCCTTCTCCGTCCTCCTACCCACACTCTGGAATAAGCTGCCTAGCCAGCTCCGCGCAGAAAGCAGTCTTCTTCCTTTCAGGAAAAAACTGAAAACCATTCTCTTTACAGAAGCTTGGGCTTAACTGACTTCATTCGCTTGGGTCTGACGCCATTCTTCGTATAGCGCTTAGAGACCTTCCGGTATTAAGCGCTCTACAAATCCAAATTAACATAACATAACATGCTATTTCCAGCAGGAGCGGATTGTGATCCGAAAACATTTGAGGCAATTTAGTTATCTCCACCTCGTCAATAATCCTATCAGGGACCATAAAGTAGTCTAGACTAACATATTTTTGATGAGGGTGTGAAAAAATATGTATAGCCGGGATCCTTGATATTTTTAGCCGCCTAAATATCTACCAACCTGTGACTATCCTTGAGAGTGTTTAGTACCCGATTAACCTGTGGTTTCCTCCCTTTATAGTGCAGCCCAGCATCGCGAGAGATCCCGAGGTGAATGTTAAAATCTCCACATAATATTAATGGTGTCGACCAAGAAGCAAGCTCCATCTGAAGTTCCTCCCAGATTTTAGGATCATCCTGATTCGAGGCATAAATAGTCCCAATCGTCACCCCCGTACTTAATGTCACAATTGTCCATCTTCCCCATTTATCCGCCAGTGTGCGTTTACTAATGCCAGCATGATATTTAATGAATAGTGCAACTCCCCTTATCATGGAAGTCTGTGAGGAACAGGCTACCAACTCGTAGCCTCTTATTTGAAGGGCGTCCTTATTACTCCATGGGATATGGGTCTCCTGTAAACAGATAACCTCTGGGTTCATATACCGCAGAATCTCGAATATCTTGGCTCTTTTCGCTCTATCATTCAGCCCTCCCCCATTCACTGAGCAAATCCGCATTTTATCCATATCGGGCTATTTGGGAGAACCATCTATATAACGTACTGCTCTGTTGTCTATCTGTTCCTTCGTTCCATCCGTTCTCTCGATTTCAATGTACCTTGCCTGGCTTTTTTCCCCCTTAGTACTACCCCTAGCTCTCGCTAGAGCCATATCCGCCCTCCCCCACCCCTCATTCCCCTCTCCCAACCCCGAAACCCTCCCCCCCCCCTCCAACCCTCACCTTTCCCCTGGAAGCTTCCAGACCAATGGCCTGGTTGGAGATAGGGCAGCGCTGCGCCGTGATCCGTGAGCCCCCCCTTATATCAAATACATCACCCAATCTTAAAACAGATTACACCCAATCTAATGCCCCCGCAAAAAGAAAGAGAAGAAAAAGAAAACCCCTAACCACTTTCCATATTAGCAAGGGAGGTAGGGTTTGGAGAGACAAAGAGGAGGTGTAAAACAAACAGTGAGAAAAAACCATATACATCCCTATTAAGCCTTTCCTCCTCCTCAACTCTCCCTTTCTGACCCTTGTCTGTTCCTAGAACATTATCACTTCCATTCTCCCAACAATGCAAATATATCATAGGTTTGAACTTCCCTAGCTTTTTCCATTTAGGTCATCCAAAAATTCTTTAGCTTTGATTTCGGATGTAAAATAGCGGGATCTATCACCCATTACAACCTTTAATTTAGCTGGATTCATAAGGTATGCCTGTGCACCCTTTGACTGAAAAGGATTAATCATCTGTCGTAGCCGCCAACGCCTTTCAACGGTTACGTGACAGAAATCAGGTCGTGTAAAAAACTCAATACCATCTAGTTTACGTTTGCAGTCTGGTCTGGCCTTTTCGAAGATAATCTGCCGGAGGATATCGTTCCCAAAATAGACTAGCACGGCTCTGGGCCTAGCATCTGCTCCGGCAGGATGTGTCTGGGAAACTATCAAGTATAAATGTATTCAAAAACCTTTATCAGGTAATTTAATATCCTTAAAACTGTGGGAGATTTACTTTTGTCAAGTGTTTGAATAAATCTGTTTTCAGGGCAGGAAAAGGGCAGGGCTTCCCAAAAATTGGTGAGGGTTTATGGGGACGGGTATCTCCACAGGGAAATATTTTTCTCTTTAGAAAAGAAATAGTAGTAAGTGCTAATGCACTTCTGCATTATATTTTACCTTTATAATCAAAATATACTGAAGCTGCATTCCTGAACGTATAAATGTTTACACATATCGAGTCCTCCTGTGATGCTGAGACTGCCGCAGCTTTTTAAAAGTACTCTTGGAATTATTTCCTGAGCAGTCACAAATTTGTTCCAAATATAGGAGTAACCTGCATGACCAAATTTTCAATTTTGTGAGTGAGGCGCCTTGTAACTCATGTTTTTACACTGGGACTACAGGAAAAGATAGTTGATGTGAATCTGAGATGCGTCTCATATCTCATATTTTCTCCCAGGGCACATTTTTATGAAACGAGGCCCAGTATGTTACACACAGGTTCGAACTAACGCACCAGAGTTAAA
Source organism: Calotriton arnoldi (assembly GCA_963921515.1). Lineage (NCBI taxonomy): Eukaryota > Metazoa > Chordata > Amphibia > Caudata > Salamandridae > Calotriton > Calotriton arnoldi. The sequence goes on along the minus strand of CAWUFW010000974.1, from coordinate 2,098,542 downwards.
GTGAAGTTTGTAGCCTATAAATTGCTGGCACACAAGGGATCTAAAGGCTGCACCTTTAACCCTGTAATAAGTGTCAAAATGAAGCCTCCACCTCCCCAGAGTTTGGCTCCTGGTGAGGTGACAGCTGCCCCTAAACAAAAGCAGAATGCCATGCCCAAGGCTCTGGCAGGAGGAGGCCCAGCAATTGCTAAACTGCGCAAAGAGGCCAATTATCATGCTGTATGTGATAATTAGGCCGGCAAACAGAATGATAATAGGCCGATAGCAATCTGTGCCGGGTAGTGGCTGCTGCAGGCCCTTAAGATCACAGGAGGAGTACGAGCTGGCTCCTGCAGTGAGGGTTACAGAACTCTGAGGCAGGTTGCAGGGGGACAGCTCACTCCAATGTGCAAAATTACGGACAAAAGGCGTCTGAGAAAAGGATTCCTCACGGACAAGAGGCACAAATAACGGGCAGTCCGTGAAAGTTACAGACAGTTGGTCACCCTAGTATACTTGCTTATGAGCAAATGCAAGTTCAGGCATTGCTCCACCATACTCAACCTCTCACAAAAGCCATAGTGCACCTCCAACAGTAAGGCTCCCTGACCCATAACAAAAGGTTCTCTAGCACAACTCTCACAGCAATGTTCACAGCGGAGTCCAACAGGGAAATTGACCGATACCTGTATGGAGATTGAGGGTCACCCTTCTTAAAAGTAGGGATGATGATGGAGGTGTGTCATGACTCTGGGAAGCCTGTTTTAGTGCACACATTAGAATAATTGCAAAGCAGAGGGGCCCAAAGCTCTGGTAATGATTTGTATAAATCCATAGGGTCACCATCTGGTCCTGGGGCCTTGTTGGATGGGGACTTCATGTTAGCTTCCCAGGTCTCTTCGAAGGTAAATTCCATAAGTAAAGGAAAGACCACCTCTACCTCAGTACACTCTGGGGACATGCTAGGGCCATATAATGCGCTAAAGTGGTTGACCCAGGGCTAATAGTGGTGATAGTAGAGTTATTGTTAACACCCTTAGTGCCAATATCATTACCCACCTTCCGCCCTGGGGTCTTTCTGCCAGCAGGCTAAAACCAGCCTCTCCCAGGAAACCATTTGGATCTCTTTAATCCTGTCATGTTGAGCGGCCTTATACTCAGCTCTACACTGTTGGACCTTACAACAAACCCTTGGTGTTTCCTTGAGGGCCTTATGTAGGTCTACCAAGGCCTTGCTAGAGGATGGGTCAAACCACTTTGCCTAACAGTTATCAGGTCTAATTGGCTTCATAAGTAGCTTACAAACTGTAGACCCAAACTGCACAAATTGATTGGCCACAACCTGGATCAACAAAGGAAGAGAGACAATTATGCAACCTGTTCAGATGGTTAACACACAAGTTTGACATGAGGGCCTTTATGTCTGCATTCCTCCAAGCCAGACGAAGCCATTGTGAGTTGACAGCTAAGGATTACAAAGACACACCTTTAACGCCTCTTTCACCCTTGTGAATAATTTATCCCAACCATAGTGGGTTGTGATCACAAAATGAAATTTCCTCCGTTCCACCCCTTGTTGTCCAATCCATCAGGACTCTGGATATGAAAATATCAATAAATGAGCCAAAATCCCCCCTAACAAATATGGTATTTGTGGAATAGAGAGGATCCAACACTTCACAATCATTGATGAGGTCAAGCGTATTGATAAAGTATTAGTGAGCTTTGGCCCTTTGGTTCATGCGTTGGGGTACACCTCCGGGACTGACCTTATCAAACATAGTAGAAACATTATCCTGCTGCATAGGCACCAATTTAGTACACAAATCACTACCAGCAACAATTTGAAACCCTGTGTGCAAATAAGAAAATTTAATATCAATTTCTAAAATAAAATCTAGGAACCTATCATTATTATTAGGGCTAGAGTCAGATACAAACAATGTTCATGCCATTAGGCCTCGTAGATAAAAAGAAATCTTGGGCTGAGGAGTTATTGGTACATATCACAATGGTTTTGCACTCCAGGGTTACTCAAAAGTACGGCAATAATCCTCCCCTTGCCCTACCACAGGGGGAAGGGATCACCAGGACCATTTAGGCGACAAACCCATCCAGGCTAATAGCTTCCATAACCCAGGATTCCTGAGGAAAAATAATATTGTAGTTTTGACACCGTCGTGTCTGTCAGTTCTACATATACAGGATGCACCAGGTACATTTATTTCGGATGATATAATTGAAGGTAATTTTGATATAACAACATCTTAAAAAATATTCATTCTTTTGACGAGACTCACATGTTTGATAAAGTGCTCCAGAGTAGCATAAGCAATAGCAATCCCATCATGCGTGCTAGTTCCTCGTCCCAGCTCATCCAAGATAACCAGCGAACGTGATGTTGCTTTTTTAATTATTTCTGCTGTGTCTGATAATTCCTCCATATATGTACTGCGACCTTTGTATATGTTATCTGCTGCTCCCATTCTGGAAGAGAAATCGAAATGCAAAACATATTTAAAAATGTCACCAGAAACCATGGTCATGTTACTGGCAGAGCCGGTTTACTTCAGCTTAAAATTATTAAACTAGTAAAAAAAAAAAAGACAAGCCAATCTGAAAACAGTGTAGGCCATTTATTTTAAATCAGGCAATGGGTGGCCACATGGAGCGGCCTTCAAGATGGCCACATTCTTGTAAATACGGCTTGCCAGGGCCTCTTTTTTGTTGGGCAAAAACCAGGACATCTTTTGTATGTTTTCATGCATATGGTATTTCTATAGTGTGAACCTTGACAAAAGGCAGCCAAGCGCAGTACATGGTCAAAGACAAGCATAAAGTGAACAAGGAGAGGAAGCTGGGCTGTGGATTGTTAAAGCATTGTGATGCAGTGTTCTTTAAAGAGGTGATCCTTCAACTCTTTCCTAAATTGGTGCAACATTGCGTCAGTCCTGATGGATACAAAGATATCATTCCAGATCCTGGGTGCAAAGATGGAAAAGGCTTGCTGACTTGACTTTTCTTTTTTTACACTTCTTAGTCTTCAGTCTAATGGTGACTTGGCTGCGCCAAGATCCACCAGAGATGGTGAGTTGGTCTGCAACACAAGCAGGGGTGCTGGTTGCGATAGCTTTGTAAATAAGGCAGCTAGTTTTGGAAATGGTAAGGTGCCTCAAGTGAAGCCAATGTATTTCAATCAGAATGGGGGTGAAGTGTTCATATTTCTTCTGGCCATGGATGACGTGCTACAGAATGTCCGATGTACTTAAGGGGTGCTAGTGTGGAGTCTGGGAGACCATGGAGTAGAGCACTGCCACCATCCACATGCGAGTGTACGAGTACAGCAACTCTGAAGCAGTTTTCTGTAAGAAATGGTTTGACTTTCTTTTTAGCACCACTTTAGTGACTGCATGTGGGAGAAACAAAAGAGTGCTTGTGAAGTTTTTGGAGTTTGTAGGATGCTTACTGGTGCTGATTCTCGTCTCCAGGCACCTAGGCAGGGCATTTCAAAATGGCAGAACGGACTTCTTTAGTTCTTTGTGGAAGCCTGACTTGAGATGTTTCTAAGGATGGTAAACCTGGGTATGTGTTTTGATAGTATGAAACACTGCATTAGAGAGGGTGCAGTTTTAGGGAAATGCAGCATATGAAAGGGGTTAGTTCATCTCATCACCAAAGCTGTCCTCATCAGAGACAAGATGGAGAAAAGAGTGAGGATCTGCACAACTATAATGTCTGATAGTGCATCTATTCCCTGACCCCTGCGACTGCACGCCGCACTCGTCCAGTCCATGCTCAGCACGCTGCAGCCGTTGTGATGCGGATGTCCTGCACTGCCGCAAGTACATGCCAACATCTGAGGTGAATTGTCTGGAGCTGTGGCTTGTCATGAGGGCCGTGGATGTCCCGTATGCGGTGCAGCTCGAGATCATAGTTGGTGGTGAGCTGATCGTGTCGTTGGGACTCCAGCCACTGAACTAGCTGCAGCCGCCATCTTGCGGAGCTGGAGCGGGACGTTCAGCCGATCCGGCTACGGCACTGAATGCCTCCCCGTGAAGCGAGCTGTGACGGAGCTGCCCACCAAGAGGACATCAGCGCTTGAGTGAGGTAAAGGGGGGGAGCCGCGAGGAGGGAAGGATCGTCCCACTCTTCCCGGTGTCCTGGGGCTGGTGCGGACCTCCCCCTCCGGCGAGCCCCTTGCAAAAACCGCAAGACGGGCGGCATCTTTCCTATCGGCCCTGCCGTTGATCTGTACTCATGCATAGGAGCGGGCCCCGTAGGGACCGCGCAGCCGCGCCCAATGACACACTCCGGCTTTTGTGGGGTAGAACTTGTACGCAACCCAAAGGGCTAGAATGGTCTTGAAGTCCAGCAAACTTAGACACGAGGAAGACAAAATTGGGGGGTGGGGGGGGACAGTGGGCGGACACTGAGCTCAGTTCAATCCCTTCCTTATGGCACCAAGCTGGGGTGCAATCTGCCAATTCTGTCAACTGGTATCCAGTTTACCCCGCAATGTATCTCACAAAGGATTTCTTTAAGATGGCCGACAGATGATGAGCTCCGGCCGGGAGCCCCCCTGCCAGGGACTGACTTTTAGGCTTTATTCCCCTTGGAGCTACCCCCCTTCTTGGACCCCTATTCTCACCTGGGATCAGATCTGACTGATTTCTCCATCTCTCAAACTCTCGCGTTTGAATTCGAAATTTCTCAGAGTAATCATGATCATTATACTGACCGCAGAGACCTAGCAATTATGGCCGATGCCCGGTGGAGCTGTCCTATGCAGCTATAGCGGAGTCTGGCTCTGGGTCACCCCATCGGCCGTCACCTACCCAGCCGGACATAGGACATTGTTTTTCACGGTTCTTCATGGTTTTATTTGTCTCTCTCTTTGACTCCTTTGACTGCTTTTTTCCCCCTGAAGTACTTTCCCCCTTCAGATCTATCTGACTCGGTCTGCTTTCCTCTCCCCTGTTTACCTTTCCCCCACCACCTTCCATTCCCCATATGACGTGTGTCTTGGATATGCTACGCGCTAACATTTTATATTATTGTGTAAGCTCACGTTTTTCTCCCAAGCATTTACTGATAACTGCAACTGCAACCGTAACTGTAACTGATGTAACTATGTAACAATGTTCTGATGCAATGTTTTATCTCATGTAAAGCGCTCTGATACCTCCGGGTCTAGCCAGCGCTATATAAAACTCTTCAAATAAATAAAAAATTTGAGCTAAGCGATTGGATATATCCAAACACACCATAACAATATGTTTAGAGCCCTCAATCAGCCTGCGTCACAACTGAATCCACAGAGGTTGAAATTACTTTTGTACCACTGATTAAGTGCAAAGTAAACAATCAAGAACATCCCACTGTTTTGCCCATAGGCTTCTTGTCTGGGAGAAAGGCAAGATTGTACTATGGGTCTCCACACAATTTACCAGTCACCACAGACACCACAGGACGATGGTTAAAAAAGGAAATTAGGAAGAATTGAAAGAACCTCTGCTTGAAAGAAAACATTGTCTTGGAGCCACCACTTCAAATGAATAGCAATGAAGATAAACCTTCCATTTATAAGAAAGTAATACTTGCAAGAAACTGGATTATTAATTGGGGTGGGTGACTATCCACTTCGAGGAATAATCACAACTCTTGACAGGGTGAATCCTTAAAGGCCCTAAACTAATCTGGACTCAAACACCTGGTAGTTATGGCACAGAGCAGACAGACTTAACTATGAGCAATGTGTAAAGTATATATGCAGTTCCAAAACAACAATGAAGTCAAAAGGTAACACAATACCTGGTCAGTGTGACTGCTCTCCCCCGCGCAGCTCCACCACTAAGTGCTGCCACCCTGAGCTTTGTTACATGGTGTTCAAGGCCCTCCTCCACCCGCAGGCTCCTGCCTGCGCCCCATCCCTAGTGGTCCAGGGGGAGAGCACTCTGCTCTTCTGCTGGTCTGACCCTGCCTCTCTTTCCTTTTGTGCCCCTTTTCCTCTTTCCTTAGTTCTGCCCTTCTGTCCCTTTTCTCATTTTCCCTACTCACTCTTCCTTTCATTTTCACTTTTCACTTCTTGCTCTTTCCTTCATTTTACCCTGCCGCTGCTCCCCCCACAGCCCCTTCCCCCTCCAGTGTGTCCGTCCCGCTCCCGCCTCCCAGCTAATCTCTACTTAATGGCGGCCGCTGTGTGGCAAGAAGAGCAAGACCACTGACCTGGGGAGTGTGACTGCGGTCCCCCGCGCAGCTACACCACTAAGTGAGGCCTCCTGAGCCCCCTGAGTTCTGTTGCTAGGTGTTTGAGGCCCTCTTCCACCCGCAGGCTCCTGCCTGTGCCTCATCCCTGGTAGACCAGTGGGAGAGCACTCTGCTCTTCTGCTGCTCTGCTTCTCTTGCCTCTTTAATTTTGTGCCCCTTTTCCTCTTTCCTTCATTCTGCCATTCTGTTGCTTTTCTCCTTTTCACTGATCACTCTTTCCTTCATTTTCACTTTTCACTCTTTCCTGCATTTCCACTTTTCACTTCTCACTCTTTACTTCGTTTTCCCCAACCGCTGCTGCCCCCGCAGCCCCTCCAGTGTGTACTTCCCACTCCCACCTCCAAGCTGACCCGCCCTCCCCCGACCCCTACTTAATGGCGGTTGCTGCTCGGCTTCGCCGCGGACGTGCGCAGCTGGCACCCCAAAGACGCGCCAAAGGTGAGCCCGCCTGCGCCCGACCGTGACCAGCGCCAGGGACCCTGGTCCTCTGACCAGCCTCCGCTGCAACTCCAGCACCCTCCACAATCTCAACCCTGGATGCAACAACACCTGCCAGCTCTCGACACTGGCCAACACCCACAACCCTCTCTCGTGTCTACACTGCCGACGCAACTTCACCCACCTTCGCACCCCAGCAGCATCTCCCAGCCTACCGGACATCACTACTCACAAACCACTCAACTGCATCCTCCTCAATGTACATTCCCTACACAAACATAGAAATCTGGGACCTCCTCAACACCTACTCACCCGACCTCGCCTTCCTCACGGAAACCTGTACCAACGCCAACTCTGCACCCGACATTGCCACCGCTATTCCCGACTGATACAAGATCTTGCGCAAGGACCGCCCCATCTGTCCAGGAGGAGGCATCACCGTCGTTCACAAAAGCACCCTCGGCATGACCACAACAAAACGACCCTCGTGGAGCACCTCCACTTCAAGATCCAGACCAACCCCAAAACGACTCTCCACAGAACCTTCATCTCTAGGCCACCCGGTCCCCGCGCTCTCTTTACCGACGCCATCACAGACCTCATCGTACCCCACGCCCTTGCATCCACGGACTACATCCTACTCGGAGACCTAAACTTCCACCTGGATAACCATGACGACTCAAACACTGCCTCTCTCCTAGAAAAGCTCGCAAACATAGGACAGAAACAACTAGTCACCGCCCCCACACACACAGCAGAACACACACTCGTCCTTCACTGGAGGAAACAGCGTCTCCTACAGCCACACCACGGAACTCCTCTGGAAAGATCACCACTCCATCCACATCTCCTTAAAAAAAAACATTGTATACAAGCACGACCACCGCCTTCCACGCAGAAGCTGGAACAAAGTCACCGAAGACCAACTCACCTCCGCCCTCATCAGCACCCCACCACCAACTACGTCAGACGCAAACACCGCAGCACGCAACCTCCACCGCTGGATCACAAACTGCGCCGACACACTCTCCCAACTCAAAAAAGCCACCGGAAGACACATCAAGAAAGCAAGCTGGTTCACCCCTGCACTCTAAGAATCCAGACGCCCCTGCAGAAGACTCGAAAAGAGATGGGGGAACAACAAAACCCCAGAAACACGTGCTGCCTATAAAGCAGCCACCACCGCACACCACCAACTCATCAAATCCACAAGGATGAAATCCCACCAAGCCAGAATCCTCACCAACGCACACAACACCAAAGAGCTCTTCATCATCACGGAATTCGCCAAAGCCTGCAGCCAAACAACAGACATCCCACCCTCCCAAGACCTCTGCAGCAGACTCAGCACCATCTTCCACCACAAGATTAAGATGATCTACGACAACTTCGACAACCAAGACCACCTCACCGCTCCAGCTCCTCCCTCATGCGACACCACCCAACAGACCCTGCTCAAATGGATACCGCTCACTTCAGAAAACACCTTGAAGACCATGAAAAACATCCACTCCAAAGCACCCTCAGACTCCTGCCCACACTACATCTTCCACAGAGCCGCCTCTGCCAACGCACCCGAAACCCATGTCGCCCACACTGATTTTTCTTGGGGTGCTTGAGGGGTCAGGGGGCACTAGGGCGGAAAGGTCCTTCCTGGGAACGGGCCTATTGGTGGCAAAGCGAGACATTGCTTCACAATGGCTGGCATGCAAACCCCCCCGCACTGTCCAAATGGAGGAGGGGGGGTGGACTGGTGCGCACAACAGGAGCGGGTGGTCTATGAAGCACGTGGGTGCCCCCGGAAGCATGTCAAAGTCTGGGGGAAATGGCTTGGGCAGTTTGTCCACTAGGCCGTATCGACTCAACAGATGATGCGCAGTTTCCGTGCAATGTGTCGATTGCATTACCCTACGTAGACATTGGATTGTGCACGTTTTATGTCGCAGTATGGTGTGTGTGTCTTACTCTACTGTTTTACCACTGAGTTGATGTATCAAACGGAAAAATCAATAAAAACCGATTTATCAACAAAAAAAAAATTCAATTAACAGTAAGTGGAGTAAAATAACTTGTTACTATTATGAATTACGAATGGAGAAAAAACATTTCAAATCCTTGACACATTATCCCAAAGTTTAATCATATTGCCCTTAGTTATTAAAATGAATCTTACCTCTAATACCACAGCTAGAACTCAACATAATACTAACTCTGTCAGTGACCTGTATATAACTCTCTACCTGCCAGTAATCCTTCATCTTTTTATGGACCTTACTTTTTTATGTTTATGACACATTGCTTTCTTACTGATACATAATATTTATATTTTCATTATTTTCTTCATTCTAAAACGTATTACAGCTAGTTTTCTTACATGATTAATTCATTATGATAGTCCTTCATAAAAGCTATTTCATAGCGACATAAACTCAGTAGTAAGACCACCACATCCTCATTTTAATCCATAAAAGACCTGCCAACTCAGTCTTTCTGCCTAAGACCTGAATAAGATATCTAGGCACTACCAAAATAGCTTTCAACAAGCACATCTTCAGTTTCTTAAAGACTTCCTTAATTGTTGCTGTGTGTTGTTAGTATTCGCCCTCCTGCTGTTGCTTCTAATAGTCACCGCCGTCTCGTCCTTCTGCTTCCACAAGCTCCGCCTGCTTCGCAACATCTTCAAGTGGATACCCACCGAGTCCAGGAAAATGGTCACCCATGCACTCATCAGCAGCAGACTCAACTACGGCAACGCACTCTACGCCGGCACCAGCCAGAAGCTCCAAAAGAAACTGCAGAACATGGGGGGGCGTGGCGAGCTGCCGAAGATGGCGGACGCGTGAGCACAGTGCTCCGCATCGTCCCTAAATTTATCCGGCTTAAAGGAGCGGCGCAAACCCATTTCCCTACCTGAGAGTGGTGGTCCCGATGTGAGGAGCCATGGGGCTGACCCCGACCGAGGGTTCAGAGGCGTGACACGACCTGTTGGCAAGAGACCCCCCCCGAGTGCGGCCGCAAATCTGAAGTCCCGGCCTCGAGTGTCGGGCGGGGGCGGAGCCTGAAACCCCGGCTGCGAGCGTGGGACTGAGGTGAGGTCCAACGTGCTGAAGACGACCATACCGACCCTGCTGCGGCGGAAAGTGGCGTATGGTACCGGGAGGCGGGTGTCTCATACCCCAGACCGGCACAGCCCTCCCGGCGCTGAGTGATTGGGCCGGGAGGTGGGACAAGGAGCGCTGCACTGGGGGCTGACGTGTTGGAAATGTCACCATAGCCACTCAGCAAGGGTGAGGTTTTGGAGTGCAACCCAGCATTGGAATGATAGGCCTGATGGGACGGACCCCCCCTCACACCATTGTGGCCTTGGAGGCCTAATCTGGAGCCCCTAACCTTGTGGACGTGACGTTGCTGCACCACTAAACTGAGGTGAGACACATGCTTGCCCCGAGCAACAGAGGAACCTGTCCAGAGGTGGCGGACCGGCGGCCTGGGAAGGACCCAGGAGCCTAGAGGCACTGAGGGGGCAGCAGAACATATCAGGCCGGTGTGGGGTAATCTGTACTCTGGCACGACTGGCCTAACCTGAGAAATGGTGGAAGCGGCGGTGGACACACAATAACTAGCTGGGGATCGTGGCCCCGAGAACTTCCCTGTGGTGTTGGTACTGCGTAGGAGCCAGACTGAGTGGGACCCCAAGTGGGATATACTAGGAGGGCACAGAGGTGGAGGCCTGCGCAGCCTTGGGACACTGATTTCGGCCTGGGTGGTGAAGACTGTGTGTTGCAGGGCAGCTGAGCATTTTGAGACCCAACAGGGCACAGCTAAAGGCCTCGCTAAGGCGTTGCAAAAGGGCCCCATTACCTCTGAAGCCTGTAATGATGGAGAAACCACGGGGGAAACAAACCGGCACCGCCCATGAACACGAAGAAGAGCCTCCTGAGCGACAGAAGGGTAGCCCTGAACCTCCTACGCGATCGGACCCCATCCAGCGGCAGTTGGACAAAATATTAGACGCCATCTCGGACACGAAGGCCACGCTCCACCAGGATATAAGTACGGTGTCAGTGGGCCTGGGCCTCCTCCGTGCAGAACACCAGAAATTGAGTGAGCGGGTGAAAGGAGTGGAAACGGGACTCGAAGAACTAACGCCAGCACATAAGGCCCTCTACCAGCGAGTGACGGAGCTCACGGACAAGGTCCGGATACTGGAGCGACGAGCGGAGGATGGAGAAGGTCGTAGTCGCCGCAATAATATAAGAATTCTGGGGCTGTCGGTAGGAATTGAAAAAGGGGACATGGTGGCCTACCTGGAGCCGTGGCTCAAAGAGGTGGTGGCCCCTGGAGCGTTGACCCAGTTCTTCACATTAGAAAGGGCGCACCGTGTGCCGGCCCGCCCAGCGGCACCGGGTCGTCCTCCAAGACCAGTAGTGGCTAAGTTACTACACTACAAAGATAGAGACATTATCTTACAGAAAGCTCGTGTGGAAGGCCCATTTAAAGTTGATAACGCTAAGGTCTCCATGTTCCCGGACGACACATTGGATTCCAACGGCAACGGGCCTCCTACTATGAAGTCAAAAAGGCACTCAGAGAGGAGGGGGTCCAGTACTCGCTTATGTTTCCGGCCAAACTCCGCATTACAGTTGATGGCAAGACTCACTTCTGTGACTCCCCCCAAATGGCTTGGGATTGGATCGAATCGTATCGTACCGAAAAGCCGGGTCTGGCGCCGAAACCTCAGCGGCCGGCAAGGGACCGGAGAGCTGGAAAGCCCTTCCAAAGAAGGTCGGAAAGGATAGGAGCGAAGAAACCGAATTCCTCTCAGACCGAACTGGAAAGAGCGGTGGCACTGCAGGCCGTGGTGGAGATAGCCCGGGGAGGGACCCCCCCGTCAGAACAAGGCTGCAGATCCACGAAGGGGTCTGGTGACACGGAATCGGACTCGTTTGGCAAAGGTAGCCTGGAGCTGCCAGTGGTGACCCCACACACGGCGGACGACATTATTATTATTTTTTTTAATTAATTTTCATAAGGTGGCATACAATTCACAGATAGGACAATGCGAAATATTGACATTGTAAGAGAGCAGAAAACAAACAACATACCCCAACAACTCGTGGCTATAAGGTATATACTTAGAAGGGTAGATTCTAGTTTTGCTAATACAGCTGCAGGTGTCATACATTTCAAACAGCAACATCAAACAGCGGTTACACAATTTCGGCATCAGGGGCATCTGACGAAGCAAGTGAGCGTAAATAACTCAGCAATGGTTCCCATATATCATTCGGCCGGGAGGTCGCCGGCAACTCCTCTGCATATAACACTAAATTCTCCCTGCAATAGATCAGGTCTTTAAGCCACAGTGCAATTGTAGGACTCCGTTTGCTATCCCACATCATCGCCACTCGTCGCTTAGCAATAAGCAGTGCCACTCTGGCTAGTTTACCTGCAGCGCCTTTCAACTGAGGGAGGAAGCTCAGTAAACATATCTGGGGGGAGCAGGACAGTTCAACCCCAATAATTTTAGACAGTCTAGTCACCACCTCAAACCAATAGGTGCTCACCGGGCCGCAGTACCAGGCCAGGTGCATAAAATCCGCACCCGAAGCGCCACATCGGGTACAGGCGTCTGATTCCCTAAGACCGTATTTAAAAAGCCTGTAAGGGGTGTGGTAAACCTGATGGAGGTACTTGAAGTGTATGATACGCAGGTTTCCATTTGACGTGAGGGCGCCCGTCAGAGCACAACAGTGTTCCCATTCTTCCCGAGTGAGCTGTGGGTCTAGGCACTCATTCCACCTAATCAGGCTTTTATCAACTGGAAGGGCACTATCAGCCCTAGCAGCACGGTATAGTTTAGTGGCAAGCTTGTGTCGGGTGGAGCTGGTAAGTAAGGTATGTAAGGCGAGGGGCGTCGGGGTTCTGCCGGGAATGTCGGGAAGTGGGCCTGGGAGGCTTTTCGCAGTCTGTGAAGTGAGAATGTGAACAAATAGGGTTTTTTGCTGAATGTAGTCCACATCTGCAGATGTCAGAAACGTACCATGTGGAAATAGATCCTGCATTTTGTCAATGCCCGCCTGAGCTAGGATGCGCATGATTCCCTCCTCGTGAGTCACTGAGATGCCAGCGTGGTAAGCAATAGGGAGTAACGGGGAATATAACGGCAGTTTCTCGGCAACACGACCCAGCGCCTGCCAGGCAGCAATCGTTGAGTTGATGGTGTTAGAAGGGAACGCAGCGGTATGGGGTGCGCATCCCAGTGTTCCACCCCGACGTGGGGAATAAAGTCATGAGGTGTAAATCTGAAATGTGCGTATTGCGCCTGCGAGCAGAGATAATACAAATAGATATCAGGTGCATTGAAACCTCCATGCTTATAGTCAAGAAGGAGAGTACTCCACCCCACTCGAGCCTGCCGTCCCCCCCAGATCAGCTGGATAAGCAACGAACGTACCTCCCTAAAAAAATGTTGGGTGAGAGGGATCGGCACATTATTGAAAAGGTATAAAAGCTTTGGTAACACTACCAATTTCACAAGAGCGATGCGATCCTCAAGGGAGAGTGGAAGGCGAATCCATCTGTCAATGTGTTGTTCTAAAAATGTTACGGCGGTACCATAGTTCTCACAGATGACTCTGTTGGGATCCCGATGTACCCAGACCCCCAAATACTTGACCGGCTCCGTCGCCCACACAAGGGGGAATTCCAGCTCATGCAAGTGCGTGCACGTAGTTAATGGCATTACTACTGATTTAGACCAGTTTATAGATAATCCGGAGAACCGTGCGAATCGGATGTATTCCCGCAAGACAGGCGCTAAGTGGGTGCGGGGTTCCCGGATAAAAAGCAGCATGTCATCCGCATACAGTGAGATGATGAGGGGCCGGTGATGCAGCTGAAGGAGCCGCACACTTGTGACATTGCCTGATGAGGCAGGCCAGGGGTTCTAAAGTCAGGGCAAACAGCAACGGCGAGAGAGGGCATCCCTGCCGAGTGCCCCTAGTTATAGAGAACGGTGGCGAGGTATGACCCCCCACCCGGACCCGCGCCGCAGGGTGTGCGTAGAGAAGTTTGACCCAATTAACAAAGAAGGGAGAGAAGCCCATCCGCTGTAGTACAAAAAACAAATAGCTCCATTCTATTGAATCGAACGCCTTGGCAGCGTCCAGCATGACAACCGCCGCTGGCAAGTCAGAAGATAGGGTGTGAAACAGAGCGAACAGAGTGCGAAGATTATAGGAGGTAGACCGTGTGGGTATGAATCCGGATTGGTCTGGTAGAACCAGATTTTGCATCAACGGTTGGAGTCGAGTGGCCAGAATTTTTGCTAAAATTTTGACATCAGTGTTGATAAGTGATAGTGGCCTGTAAGAGTCACAGTGATCCGGCGGCTTGTCCTTCTTTAATAGGGTAATGATTAACGCCTCATGAAGAGATGGGGGGAGTATACCAGAATCATAAGCCTCCGCATACATTCCCAGGAGAAAGGGGGCGAGTTCCTCAGAGTACGCCTTGTAGAACTCAGAGGAAAAGCCGTCCGGGCCAGGCGCCTTCTTGTTAGGGAGAGAAGCTATAGCCATGCGGATGTCCTCCACTGTGATGGGTTGACCCAGATAATCCCGCTGCCCTTCTGACAACCAGGCAAGTGCTACTTGCGACAAGTAGGCATCTAGTTCTGCAATGTCTGTCTCGCCCTGAGAAGTGTACAGTACCTCATAAGTCAGTCTAAATTGCTCTGTGATGTCTGTGACACTATAGTGGTCGCGCCCTGTGTTATCCGTGATCTTAGTGATTGTGTCGTGGCTTAGACGGTGCTTAATTTTTGTGGCTAAGTGATGCCCTGGCCTCCCGCCCTCCCCATAGAAGCGAGCCACATGGCGCTTGGAGACATACCTTAGCTCTTCCTCCGCCAACTTCGAGTGTTCGAGTATAGTCTCTTTGAGGGACGCCAGAGTCAATTCACTGGGTGACCGTTCGTATTCGAGCTCAAGGCGAGTTAACGTGGCCTCTACCTTAGTTATTTGACTCCGTAGATCTTTTAATATGCCAGCCGATGTGCTTATGCAAGTGCCCCGGATAGTGGCTTTAAATCCCTCCCAAAGTACTCCCGCACTATATACAGACCCCGTGTTGTTTGCGAAGTATTGAGTGATGGCCTCCCGAATGGTTTCCACATACAGGGGGTCTAGCAATGCCTCGGTACGGAAGCGCCAGGTGAAGGATCGAGGAGTCACTTCGGGTATGCAGAGGGTGAGTTGCACCGGGCAGTGATCAGAGAGTGTGCGCGGTAGACTCTCCACCTCAGACACCCAGCCAGCCACACTGTCACCAACCAACCAATAATCTAGGCGAGACCAACTGCCATGTGCTGTGGAGATGTGTGTGCCTGCGAGTGTGTCTACGTGCCTGTGTCGCCACATATCAAGCAGACCGAACTCCGCCAGCCCGGAATTAATAACGTGAGCCGCCCTTGGTGAGTGTCCCTCCTTACTACTAGACTTGTCCTTTCTAGGGTCCAAATGTGTGTTTAGGTCTCCCCCCCCAAAGGATCGCTGCATCCGGCCAATCGCGCAGAAGCGCAAGAAGACCCTCATACAGGCCAGGGCCATCTATATTGGGACCATAACAGTTAATGATAGTGACCAATTTGCCTGCCAGTGTGCCATGTACTATAGCGTAGCGTCCGGCAGAGTCAACATGAGTGCGGTGGGCTACAAACGGAAGGCCTTTCTTCACCAGTGTGAGCACCCCCGGCTATAGGAGGAGTAAGAGGAGGCCAGGCGAAAATCGGCCCAGCGAGACCCAACTAGCTGGTCAGTGTGCAGTGTAAGATGCGTTTCTTGCAGGAGGGCAATGCTGACGTGGTGCCGTTCTAAATGAGCTATCACCTGGCGAATCTTTTTCGGCGAGCTAAGCCCCCTCACGTTCCAAGTTAAACAAGAGATAGTTATACCATTACTGTGCACAATAAGAGCAAAATATATAGATTATAGAATCCACCCCATGCCCAATCAGAGATCTGAGAACATGTGCAATGCAAAGTATGACAGGAAAACATTTTAGCCACATGAACAAGCCCCGAATCCCCCCCACCCCCTCGCCCCCTACCCACTTCAGCAACCCCAACACGCTAAAGCCATCCCGAACATTCAGTAACAAATCCCCAGTGCAGTACCAAGGAGATAACCAACGATGGGGAACACCCATATAGGGGGGGCGCCGAGCACAAACTCCCTCCCGGTGTGAGCAGGAGGTGGCCGGGCTGTCGTGTTTGACCAATTCCAGGCCTTGCAACCAGATACCAAATGAAACATAGAAAAGCACCTTCTTGAGGATTTGGTGCAATCTGGGGGCCTGCGACAATTTCTACATACATGCTATATTCTAGGACATGTCACGTCCCACCAGTGATCCCACCAACCAAGATACAGCAGAACCAGATATGCAGAGCCAGGAGCCCCACACCCCTCCAACATTCCAGGATCAAAGTTCGCTGTGGCCAACTGCCGCGTTGTCAGTTCCTGCAGTTTCGTCTCCTCCTGCATGCCTGGGGGACCGATTGCGCCGGGAGACAGAATTGGCAAAGTCCAGAGCCGATTTCAGGCAGGTGAAAAACTTATATTTCCCATTATCCTCCACCCGCAGCAGCGCGGGATAGAGCATGGCATATGGTACTTGTGCAGCAAGGAGAAGTTTTTTAGCAGGTTGATATTCCCTACGAGCCTCCTGCACCGCCTGCATGAAATCTGGATAGAAGGCAAGGGTGTTACCTTCATGCGTGACGGTGCCCTTCTCTCGAGCTAGACGGAGAACTGCATCCCGGTCTCTGTAATTGAGAAGGCGGGCAATTATAAGGCGAGGTGGAGCACCCGGAGGGGGACGTGCAGCCAAGGAACGATGAGCACGCTCCACAATGAGGACTTGTGACAGCTGCTCCGCCCCAAAGATGTCTCGTAACAGCTTCTCCACGTAAGTCTCGAGGAGGCCCGTGTTGGTAGATTCTGGCAGGCCCGTAATGCGCACGTTGTTGCTGCGTGACCTAGCTTCTAAATCTTTATTACGGGCCCGGATGACGGCAAGTACTTTCTCCATAGAGGCCGCCCTATGTGTCACCTGCTGCAGGCCATCCTCAGCGTCTGATATCCGGGTCTCAGCCTCCCCCAGGCGCTGGGCGTGCTTGTCCAACTTAGACAACATGTGATCCATGCGGAGATTGAGATGGTCTATCTTGCCATCAATAGACTGTAGGCTGGCCTGCACCGCAAGGAGCGTTTTGTCAATGCTGGTGAGGTGGTCGGCAGAGGTGTCCGCCTCCGAATCTGAAGCTGCATGTTGGGCAGATCTGTTAGTTTTCCGAGGCTCAAAGGTGAGGCGTGGTTGGCTCTTCCCCATGTCGCCCACGTGTGCTGAAGCACCCCAGTACTCAGGTATAGCTATGAAGCACAGGCCCGAGCAGTATCACCAACACGCTGCGGTCTCAAAGCAATGAAGAACAGGCAGCCGCAGGAGAGGCAGCGAGGCCTCACCAGACAAAGTGTAGGCAAGACACAGCTCCCCCAGGGTAGAACAGCGCCGCACAGGACTGATGAGGCGACACCACTCAGAGCAGGTCAGGATGGGAGCAATGTAGAGGCAGAGGGCATGCAACCCCGCGGTGAGACAGTCTGAGAGGCGTCTGAGGCCTCGCAACGACCGGGTGGAGGTGAAGGAGGCAGAGCAGGCACAGCGACCACACCGGGGCACCCAGACAGGAGGAATACCGCAGGGCAGATCAAAGGAGATAGAGGCACAGCAGCCAGGTGGGTCACTCACTGCAGCGTCCACCGCAGCGGTCAGGTCGCAGTGCGCCGTAAGTCAGGCGCTTGAATGGCGTCTTGGCGTCAGTAGAATCACCGGTGAGGGTCACATAAGGCTGTCCTCCCCCACACCATCGCAGCAATGGAGGCACAGGAGTCCGGTGCCGAGACTCGAGGAGGCCCAAAGCCAGGGAAGGAGCGCCGAGCAATTAGGCAGCCAGGGGCACAGGGCGACGTGCGCGAGCAGCCTCAAGTGGGCTCGCGGCAGCCCGCCGGCCGATCGCGAGACCAAGAGACTCAGCGCAGCCTCCGACGAGTCCGACACAGAGAGGCCGCACAGAGGGAGAACCGGAGGCGACGCAGGCTTTCCGTCGCAGCAACAGCTGGCGATCGGGTGCTCACCAGGCCTCCGGTAACCCCCGCACGGTCCGTCGCACGCCAGGCTCAGGGAACCGAGCACGCCCCCAGGCACTCACAGCCCGCCAGCAGCGCCAGTCGCGGCCTACCTCAAGCGCCCGGCCGGCGCGCCTCCCAGGTCGCCACGTTGCAGGCGCAGGCCCAACGCCACACAGACAGCAAGCTCCGCTATGGCGACGTCTTTATCCCTCAGCGCTCATCCAGGGCAGTCCCCAGCCTGTCAGGGCACCACAGCTACCAGGTTAGGTAGAGGGCAAGGCGGGATGTCGAGGATTTTTGGCAGATTATGAGCCCGGCCGGCGGAGCAGCTCTACAGAGCGGCCATTTTGCAGTGCGCCCTCTAGCGCCCCCGCGGACGACATTATTTAATTGGGAGCGCTCGCTTGGAATGTTTTTGGGCTTGGGCCGATGCTGAAGTCCACGTAGTGATACACACAGGACTTGATCTATTGAAGGCTGTGATAGAACTGATTAGGTAGCATAACCGCGAACCCCCGAGGGCCTTACTGCATATGGTTTGGGCCTTCATTGATTTGTAGTTTTGATACAGGGATGTTTGGGCAGATGGCCGTTGCCAACATGCTCTGGGGCCGGGGAGTTGTTTGCAGTTTAGGTTCATTACAGTTGGTCAGTCAGGATTCTGTTGCATGTGGGGGTGGCACACTGATGCTGTTTGGTGTCGTAGGGGGGTGGGGGGCTGGGGGGGTTGTGTTACCTGACAGGTGCGTGATGGCGCAACAAGACGTGAAATTGCTAAACTGGAACATCAGGGGCATGGGTACCATGGCCAAACGCTATAAGATTTATAATTATCTGAAACGACGGGGTGTGCAAATTGCATTGTTGCAGGAGACGCACTTGACCGGGGGGAGGTGGAGAGGCTGAGTAGGCGCTGGAGAGGCCAGATTTACGCAACTGGGTATTTGGCGTATGCCCGAGGGGCGTTGGTGTGGATTCGGCCGGAAGTCCCTTTTGAGACAATTCGCACTGCAATAGACAAAGAGGGACGTTACGTATTGGTGGCGGGCGACTATCAGGTCAGGAGATAACAATCGGCTGCTGCTACGCTCCTAACCACGACCAACTGACATACTTGACTTCCCTTTCCGCGCATATAGCGAGCATGGCAACGGGGCAGATGGTACTGGGGGGTGATTTTAATTGTGTGGCAGATGTCTTACTGGATCGTTCACATCCACCGCTGCCGGGAGCACAAGCGCATAGGACGGCTGCCGGGCTGAGGGAATGGATGGCACACTGGGACCTGCATGATATATGGCGCGTACAGCATAGTGGGGTTAGGGAATACTCCTTCTATTCGCACTTACATCACCTCCACACAAAAATAGATGCATTCTGGTGTTCCCAGTCCTTTGGTTCCCTTGCCCAATCTACAGAATACTTGGGCCGCACTTATTCTGATCACAGCCCCCTGCTGGTGACATATTGCCCCCGGAGGCGTAGGTCCCCGATACCCACATGGCGACTTAGCCCCGTGACACTTGACGATGAGCCGTTTGCGGAGTCTCTGAGCACTACCGTGGCCGCATACTTCAATGAAAATGCGGATTCTGCTTCTACATCAATTGTGGAATGGGAGGCGTTTAAAGTGGTGGAAAGGGGATTTTGTATGGGGCAAACTATTGGAATACAAAGAGAGCTGCATAGAGAGCTCACAGGGCTTGAGGACGAGCTGCGGTCCCTAGATAATATGCAGGGGTTGGGGACCCGAATGCGCAAACGATTACTGGCAAAGCAAAAGCAATACGATGAGGCACTGGGAAGGCTTCGCTCCCATGATTACAGCAAATACATGGATAGAGTACAGAGTGAGGAGGGGAAGGCAGGGCGACTACTGGCGTGGCTCGTCAGGCCTGAATCACGGGGCTCTCCGATCACTCGGATCAGGACTGCGGAGGACAGAATCGAGTATGACCCAGACAGGATAAATAGTGCCTTCCAGACTTACTATAAACAATTATATACAGCCCCGCGAGGAACATCACAAGAAGAAATAAGCGCCTTCCTAGCTCCCCTGGCCCTGAAGGTGGTCGAGGAGGAAGCCGTGGATGATTTGGGAGGACCGGTTATGCTCCAGGAAGTCAGAGGGGCCATGTCATTGTTAGCAAGAGGTAAAACTCCGGGTCCCGATGGTCTGCCCTCGGAGTTTTATGTGAAATATGGGTCCATATTGGCCCCCCGCCTAGTTACTCTGTATAATGAGGCTTTTGGATTGGGTTACCTGCCGCCCTCCACGTGTTCTGCAATGGTGATACCACTCCCTAAGACCGAGAGCTTGGAGGCAGGGGTAAGAGATTACAGACCTCTGTCTATGCTCAATATTGACTTTAAGATATTGAGTAAACTTTTAGCGTTAAGACTGATACCTCACATGAAAACTTTGGTTCACCATGACCAAAATGGATTTGTCCCCTCTCGGAATACATCTTACAATCTCCATCGCCTATATTCTGTACTGTACCATGCTGCGGCCCAGGATCTGCCGGGAGCGGCACTGCTCTCGGTAACTTGGAGAAAGCATTTGCCATGGTCAGCTGGGTTTACCTACTGGAGGTTATGCAGAAAATGGGACTGGGACCGGATTGGCTCAAATGGGTCCAGCTATTGTATACCTCCCAGACAGCAAGGGTCAAAACTGGTGGTACCATCTCCCCAGAATACGCAAGCTCCCGTGGGACCCGACAAGGCTGCCCGTTGTCCCCGCTACTGTTTGCACTAGCGGTTGAACCACTGGCGGAGTGCTTTCGCGGGGGGAGGGACTTGGGATATCGCTGCATGGAAGAACATATATCATATCCCTGTATGCAGATGACCTGCTGATTTATTTATTTATGCGAGCTCGGGAGTACACACCGCTTTTCAATTATTGGAGAGCTTTGGCCAACATTCAGGCCTGCAGGTTAATCACCACAAAACACACTTATTCCCGGTAGCTGGCCCATATACTAGGCCTGGGAACCTTCCTGCTAGATATAATTGGTCTTCGACCTCCTTTAAGTACCTGGGCATTCAAATTTTTCACTCATTGGAGGACATGAGAGATGGTAACCTGGGGAGGGCAGTTCGCTCCCTGCGCTCTAGCGTGGCCTTCTGGAGCTCGCTGAGATTGCCACTGATGGCCAGAATCTCGCTGACCAAAATGGTCATGCTGCCTCGGTTGCTATATTTTTTCGTTAACTTGCCAGTGATGATGCCTGCGGGCTGGTTTAGACACCTAGACGCATTGGTGCGAGTCCTCATCTGGGCAGACGGCAGGCGGAGGGTTGCGCTGTGGACAATGCAACGCCCTAGGAGCGAAAGTGGTTTGGGGGTCCCAGACTTTGAATTCTACCAGTTGGCTGCACAGCTCCAGTGGGTGGCGCAGTGTTGGAGGGAGTGAACCTGGAGGGAACGTCCCTTGCAGAGCCTGGACAGCACCCAAGATTATTATTAGCAAAATTGCTGAATCCTGCCATAAAAGTTCCATACACATCGACCCTGCAGGCTACAGCATTGCAATGTTGGAAAAGATGTATGGCTAGACTTCCGGTAGGCCCGAGATACACTCCGGTATTGCCACTGATAGGGCTGCCCTATGGGGAGCCTCAGACGACCCTAGGGGCAGAGCAGCTGACGGCCTGGACAGGGGTTGGGATTGATACAACCGGGGACTGTTTTCAGGACCACAGCCTGCTCCCCTTTGCGGACCTGGCGGAGAGTCGTGGACTCCCTGCAGGACAGTTTCTTATGTATGAAACATTGGTGAGGGCGTTTGATCGACTGTGGGGTGCGGGGAGAGAGGAACCAGCCTTACACGGGGTCCTCCACTCACTGATAACGCTGGGTACAGCTGGCCACCAAATAAAGTGGTTTTATGCGTCACTTCTGGAGACATCATTGGCGCTGATGCTAGTCCTCCGGGGGAAATGGGAGAGGTAAAACACTCACGGATCCGGAGTGGCGCCGGGTGTTGGCATCACCTCAGAAGATATCTCGCAATACCCGCCTTAAATACCTGCAGTTTAACTATGTCCATATGACATATATGACCCCACACCGTATACAGGTTGCATTTGGAGGGGAACCTAGAGAGTGCCCAAGATGTAAACAGTTGGACGCAGACTTCCTCCACATGACATGGAGTTGCGAGATCCTACGGGGATATTGGGACGCGGTATTGACTAAAATTAATAATACGCTGGGTCGTACACTAACCCATTCCCCTGAAGTCTGCCTTCTGGGATTATACCCCAGATCGCCTAAACGCAAAGTGGGCCACCGATTTATAGATTTGTCCTTGGCCATGGCCAAGAGACGACTTGCGATGGCATGGAAGTCAATGACGGGGCCGCAGATAGGGGTTTGGAATCAGGAGGTGATACATTGGGCGGCAGCAGAGGGCAGAGCCTTGTTTAAAGAAGATCTGAAGGGCATACGCAAGCGCTCTATTGCGGAAGGGTGGAGGGAGGTACTATATAATTGGGAACACCCGAGCTGCTCTAATAGTGGAGAAGAGGGGGAGGGAGATATATCGACTAGCTCGGATGGATAGGCCCATGTCAAGGATAACTCCCCCCACTGGGGGTTCCCCCCCCTCCCGCCGTGCGCGTGCTTTCCCCCCCATCTACCCGCCCACCGACACCACTGATGCTTGCCAGAACCTTGCGATATACGCAATATTAATGAGTGCCGGATAGCAGCCCCCCCACCTTTTCCTTCCCTTTTTGCTCTCTCCCCCCCCCCCCTCCCCTGTCGGGGGCCCCCCGCTGCGGTCCCCCACGAGGACACACACCGAGATGATACATTCCAGTGCGGGAGGAGGGAAAGGTGACCATGCCCACATGCACAGACTGACACCGTTTTAATTGTTTGAGTTTAATTGTTTGTTAGGTAATGGCGTATAGACTGCGTTAGTAAGTGCACGTAACACTAGAAAGCATGTAAGAACTAATTGCATGGAGGCCCCAGGACTGAGGAACTCCGACTATAAGGCACATAAGGATGAGGTTAAAATGGAGACACGACCCAAATATTAGATACACTGATACATGTGACGAAGCTCCCAGGGGGATAGGAAATGTGAGATATAGGCTCAATGCAGATTGAATGTTGCAGTGGTGCCGGGTGTATTTCCATCGTCCAAGCGAATAAGAAATGATGTATACATATGCAATACTTCATAAATCTTGTGTTAAGTTATGACAATGTAAGAATGTATGATAATAGATGCCAATAAACATACTTTAAAAAAAACTGCAGAACATCCAGAACGCCTCCACCAGCCTCATCCTGAACATAAAACACAGCAGCCACATCACCGGCCACCTGAGAGACCTTCACTGGCTACCTATCAACAAAAGAATTACCTTCAAGCTTCTCACGCACGCCTACAAAGCCCTCCACAATGCTGGACCTGCATACCTCAACCACCGCCTCTCCTTCTACACTCCCACCAGACATCTCCGCTCCGCCCAACTGTCCCTGGCCCCCTTCCAACGGATCCGCAAGACCACGGCTGAAGGAAGATTCTTCTCCTACCTCGCTGCAAAGACCTGGAACTCCCTGCCTCTGCACCTCAGGCAATCACCATCACTGCCGCAATTCAGGAAGGACCTAAAGACCTGACTCTTCGATTAAACCGTAGAGTTAACCCCCCTTCCAACTCAGCGCCTTGAGCCCCTCACAGGTGAGTAGTCACGCTTTATAAGAATCCGGATTGAGTGAATATTATGGTATAGTGAATTTGATCTGATTTTGAGTTTATAAAGCGTGACAGTACCCGCAGGCGTCAAGGCGCTGTAGATCACCATCAAAGAAGAGAGTCCATTGGTATAGTTGATTCAGGACATAGCTACACGCAGAATAACCAAGTCTTGAGAGCCTTTCTAAAGGGCATGAGCTGGGAGATGGCCTTCATGTTTTTTGGAAGAGTATTCCCGAGTTTACTGGCAGCAGTCGAGAATGCTCTGTCGCCCCATCTCTTTCTTGTGGTTATGGGTACGTGAAGCTGTAGATTAGAAGATGAGCGAAGAGATCTGCCTGGGGAGTACCAGCTAAACATGGATTTTAATCTCGATGAGTAGGGGAGATAGAGAGCCTTATGGACCATACAGAGGGATTTGAAGCTGATGCGCTTGTTAATTGTAAGCCAGTGAAGGGGTTCCAGACCATTGACAGCCGAATGTCTTCTAGGAATGTCCAGAACCAGTCTCGCAAGGGCATTCTGTACCACCTGGAGTTTGTACTGCATACTCTTGTTCGAGTCTAGGTAAAGTGAGTTGCAGTAATCGAGTCTGGACATTACCAGAGTGAGAGCGATCTGCTTGCGTGCGGGCAGCTGGATGAGAGGAAAGATTTTCTTCAGCATCCTTATAATCCAAGTGCAGGTGGTGATAGTGCAATTAGTTTGGGCGTTGAAATTGAGTTCAGGGTATATCAGTACTCCAAGGTTCTTGGCCTTTTTTCCTGGAGTAGGACACGTTACTAAAGAATGAGGCCAACAGCTGCTATTCCAGCTAGGTGCCCCTGGGCCAAAAATCATCACTTCCGTCTTGTGCCCATTCAGTTTTAAAAAGTTACCTGACATCCATTCTGCCACTTTAGTCATGCAACATCGAACGTTCTCAGCTAACGAACATGAGTTCTTAGGGATTGATACCATGATCTGCGTGTCATCTGCATACGACACTACCTCCATTCCACAGGAATGGATGATGGCCGCTAGGGGTGCCACATAGAGGTTAAAAAGTGTGGGGCTTAAAGAGGAGCCCTGCGGAACTCCACAGGGCAAGGAGAAGGCTTTAGAGTAGAAGCGCTGAAGCTTCACCTTTTGAGATCGTTCCCCTAGGAAGGAGGGCTAAGGCTTGATGTGAGATGCAAAGACCTTGGAGTCTGTCTAGCAGCAGGGTGGGAGAGATGGTGTCAAACGCTGCAGACAGATCCAGGAGTATTAGCAGCAGTCCCTGTCCCTCATCCACTCGGCGTCAGATACTGTCCGTGGCTGAAATTAAGGCGGTTTCTGTCCCATGATGTTTTCTAAAGCCAAACTGGGAGTCATTGAACCTGGGTTGTTGTTCAGCAGTCTCCATCAGCTGGATATTGAGATGCATTTCCAAAACCTTTGCAGGTACTGGAAGCAGAGAAATCGGGCGATAGTTTTTACAGTCCGTGATGTCAAGATTCGTTTTTTCCAGAAGGGGCCTAATAATAGCCTGGTTCCTACTCTGTGGGTAGGACCCAGATAGGATCACATTATTTAATAGCTTACAGAGTGGGGCAGCTATATTACTGGCCACCATTTGGAGAACTGTAGGGGGGCAGGCTTCAGAGGGTGAGCCTGCGTAGGTTTTCAGGAGGTATTGTTCGACCAACTTAGGAGAGAGTGTAGAAAAGACGGAGAGACCCTTTGTCTCTTGGCTCGTGCCTGATAACGAGTCTTGCGATGCTAGGGGAGACCCACAGGAGGCAGTAGAATGGGCTGGTGTGAGGGAAGTCAGGCCAAAGCCTGCGTGGATATCCATAATCTTGAAATGGAAGAAGGTAGCTAGCTGATTACAGAACACCTGAGAGCTCTCTGGTTCCGCTCTGGATTGTGAGGCAGAGAGCAGTTGTACTAGCTTAAAAAGCTCTTTTGTGGAGGCAGCATTTTCAATTTTCTGGGTGCAGTACTTGGACTTTTCTTCAATTATTGCACGTTTATATTCTTTAATGGTGATTTTGTATGAGATCATCTCTTGTTTATCTCGATTTTTCCTCCACGCTCGCTCATGGCGACAGCATGTTTATTTAAGCACCCTAAGCCTATCATTATACCAGGGATCGGATGGAGAAAGCCTTTTATGTGCAGTTGCCTTCAGAGGGGCTAATATGTCAGCTGCACTCTCCAGCCAAGTGGCGAAGGCCTCTGCTCCGCTAACCGAGTCCTCTAGGATAACACAGGGTATACTGTTTAAGGTTCTGGATAGTGCCTCAGCAGAGACCCCTTTCCAGTTTCTAAATTTGTCCACAATGCGGGGAGTGCTCTTATTTCTGCCTGTTGAAATAGATGAGAGAACGAAGGCAACTGCCTTATGATCAGACCAGCTGACGGGAATAGTTTTTTGATAGACCAATCTGGGGTCATTTGTAAAGATCCCATCTAGGGTGTGGCCAGCCTTGTGAGAGGGGGCGGAGACCTGTTGTGATAGTCCATAATTAGCAAGAGCCTCTAAGAGGCTGTTCGAATCATGGTTATCCATCTCCTCTAGATGGAAGTTAAAGTCCCCTATGATAGTCATCCGATTCTCAGCTAGAAGAGGTTCTAGAAGGATTTTAAGATCCCTAGGAAAAGGGGGTCTAGGACCTGGGGGCCTATAGATCAGCAGCCCGCCAAAGGAGCAAGTGGCTGAGGTAATCAGTTTGAACTGGAGGACTTCACACATTAGTAGATTGAAGCCTGATTCTATCAGACATTTATAGTGCGATTTAAAAACCACGGCCAGGCCTCCACCTGTGCGTCCCAACCTATCCACCCTCTGGATGGAGTAGTTGGTCGGGATTGTATCTACCAGGTCGGGTCCCGAAGCGTTATTGGCCCAGGTTTCCGTAATGAGGATCCAGTCTGGTTCAAGGTCTGCTAGGAGGTTAGCAAACTCCAGCTAATGCTTGATGAGGGAGCGAGCATTAAGGAGAAGGCCGTTATAACTCTCTCCTGTACCAGGGCTTAATTTCCCGGGGTTATTAATGAATTTCTTTACCCCGTTCGGTCTAGGCAGATTGTGGCATAGAGATACATTGTACCCGCAGGAGGGGCATATGCATTGCTGCTGATCATAGAGCATCTTGAAGGGGAAGGTACTACACAAGAGGAGTTTCCTATTCTCTTTGAGTTTGAGCAGGTTATCTCTGGAGTACCTGAGTCTAATTACCTGTTCCCTGTTGCAAAGGCCAGAGTTCCGGGCGCCGGGCACAGTCCGGACGCGGACGGGCGCAGACGGGCTTGCCTTAGGCGCACCTTCGCCGCGTCAGCGGCGCGTCCGCACACATGCGTATTATATGGGTGTGTCTACTGAGAGCACTAGACCGCTAACTGCCGATCTCTTCCTCCCCGAGACCGGAAGGGCCTCATGAGCCTGCTTCCCTCCGCGACAATCGAGAAAAACTGCTCGTGGCGGACCGGGGAAGCAGGAAACCCCCTGAGAGAAACACAGGTGAGTGGATCCTTCAATAAAGTAAAATGCTCGATTAAGTATGATTCCAAGAGGGTTTTACAGCGTTAAAATAATACAATTTAAAATAGGAATACCGCAGTAGGCGATTTCAGGCAAGTGAAGGCAGGGTTAAAATGCGGCTATCCAGGTGAACAGGACGGCACAGTCGACCGGCGCGTCCGCGCACACATGCTTATTATTTGGGTGTGTCTAGTGAGAGCACTAGACCGCTAACTGACGATCTCTTCCTTCCCGAGACCGGAAGTGCCTCAGGAGCCTGCTTCCCTCCGCAACAATCGAGCAAAACTGCTCGTGGCGGACCGGGGAAGCAGGAAACCCCTGAGAGAAACACAGGTGAGTGGATCCTTCAATAAAGTAAAATGCTCGATTAAGTATGATTCCAAGAGGGTTTTATAGCGTTAAAATAATACAATTTAAAATAGGAATACCGCAGTAGGCGATTTCAGGCAAGTGAAGGCAGGGTTAATATGTGGGCTATCCAGGTGAACAGGACGGCACAGTCTGTTTGATTTGACAAAAATATCAAATCAAAAATATCGTCTGACATGAATATCATGTCAAAAATATTAGCACTACAAAAATATCAAGGTGCAAAATATAGAAGGTAAGACTATCATTTTTTTAAGTACATAATATTGTTTGGTGTATAAAATATTGTTTAATATAGTTGTATTAAATTTAGGTATTAATATTATTATAATTGTTTTAATTTCTTTAATATAGTATGTGATTTTCATGTGTAATTTTTCTTTTTAAATATAGTTAGTCATTTATAATTTAGTAGTGGGGTGTTGGGTTTGTAGGAGAATAGGGTGGGAAGATGTTTAGATTATAAATTATAGCTTTTTATATTTTCAATTAATTTATGCTAGTTGAATACTTAATTGGTGATTAATTAGGTAAATCAATTAATTGCTTATTTGTTCCTTTAATCAATTATGTATATTTTGTGATTTTTAATGTATATTTCATTTTTGTAGGTAAATTAGTAATGTATATTCTAGTAGGGTGTTGTTGGGTTTGTAGGTAAATAAGGTAGTAAATAATAAAAATTCAATTTTTTTTTTTACAGATTCTTGTTTTATGTTAAATATTTTTTAACATCTTTATTCGTAATTATGCAGTCCAACAGGATAATCATACAATACAATTACAAACCAACTAGCTCATCCACTAAGGTAAAGCAACATCCACCAACAGCGCAACAAAGTAATATTGTCAATACAGGCTTTTGTCCGGTCTGAACCCTCCTGGCTCACCCCAACTACGGCCACCCCTGGGTAGCCAAACATCCCAGAGTGGTTCACAGTTGCATTTCTGTGTTATGGACCATTTACTTTCCATTCCCTCTAGCTCTTGTCAGTCATCATCTATCACAGGATTATTCACCATTTGGTTCATCATATCTGCCCCACTCTCTTAGATCCTTGTCTGCCCGATCATCTGTTATCACACTTTTTAATTGCAATTTGTTTGCCATGGCCCACTCCAACATAGCCATGGTCCATTCTGGGACAGTGCGCCCTATATCAGATAACCAGTGTATGGCAATATGACGTTTCACAAGGAGTATACCCAGTTTTGCAAATTTGTGTTGTACTGTCCCCTGATTGGGTTTGTGTACTATGCCCAATAGGCAGTGACGGACTGATGTTTAGATACGAACATGGGTCACCTGTTGGAGTCACATCACTCCCTCCCCGTTAGTGCTCTACATGTGAATGTCATATGGAGGAATGTGGTGTTATGTTCCATACATTTTGGGCAGGCCGGGGGCCTACATGGGTATATTCTGTGTGATGTACTGGGTGTCATATAGTTTCAGTGAAGGAAGTGAAAATGTGTCATTTTAACTCAGGCATTGCTAGCCACTTCTTTTACCTGGGCACAAGCTTACACCCATTCCTTATCTGTTATGGGAGTCTGCAGAGCTCTGTCCTAGGCTTGTTGTACCATAAAAAGAATTGGTGGCCTGTCGTCTTTCAATGCTCCATATACACAAGACACTAGTCCTCTTCCCTTCCCACCCTCTAGAAGAACTTCTAATGTCAGTGAGGTCTGCGGTGTAACGGAGAAGCCAGTCCAAATTTCCCTACCTGTGCGTATCAGTTTAGCAAATTGTAGGCACTGCCCTGTGGAGACCCCAAAGGTCACTCTAGCCTCCTAAAATGACAAGAATTCTTCTCCCGGGTAGAAGCCACCCATAGTGAGGCCGCCTCCCTCCCTCCCTCAAGGCTCCCAGTGACATAACCTCCCTTATTTGTTGGAACAGTTGCAGCCAATCTATCGGCAGGGACCTGCTAAAGAGTAGGCGCCGCAATACCTGTCTAACCATCCGCTCCCATATTGCAGCGACATGTTTAACCACTTTTGGATTACCCTCTGGATGTTTAATGCCTTGCATCAAGCAAATGGACAGCGCGCCCTCCTCCACGGTTCCCTCCAAGAGTCGGAGCTCCCAATGTGGTTTGTTAGTGCACCATTTGGTGGCATGCTGGAGCTTGAGGTCATTTCATCAAGTTCCAGGTCTGGTAGGTTGTGTCTGTCCGCTCCCTCAATGTATATATGGGGGACCCCCTGCACTAGTGACAAGTTCCTAAGGCTGAGTAAATATGACTATACTGTAAATCTTTAGGCAACCTCTCTCCTTATTCATATGTATAAATATTACATCATTAACAGAGCTCATAAACGCACTATTAACCAAAATACAAAATGATTTATTTTCAGTATTTAAACATTATACGCACAGTTAACATATTTTAGAACATCGTCTACCAAAGACTTAAATCAGCCACTAGGCACATACCCCGCAGCAGTTACAACTTGACAGCAGATGAAATGAAAACCCTAAATGAACTGAGTAATAACAAAACAGTCACGATAAAAACCTGTGACAAAGGAGGAGGGATAGTCATTTTAGACACTGACCAGTATATTAGCAAAATGATGGATCTGTTAAACAATCAAGATCATTACTCCCCGGTCAAATCATCCTACTCTCAGGGTAAAACGCAAAATCAAACAATTGACGTCCAGGGCGCTAGTTGAGGGTGAGATATGTGAAAAGGAATATGAGTACATGAATGTAATCCATCTGAAAGCATATATGGAGTTGCAAAAATCCACAAGAATGAGCATAATCCACCATTTCGACCCTTAGTAACTAATATTGGTTCTGTGACAGAGCCACTATCCAAATATGTGCATGCCATTTTACATCCTTATGTACCGTTGATAGCTTCACATATTCAAGATACAATGGATATGATTAAGTCAGTGGAAGGTTTGCGGTATACCAACAACCAACAAATCATGGTTACGTTAGATATTAAAGCTTTATATAGCAACATCCCCAAAGTGAGGCGATTGAATCCGTCAGCTGGTTTATGAGACAATACCGGAATGTTCTTCATTCCTACTGGATTCTGACAGATCAGTGTGTGAGCCACCTCCTAAACTCGCACAGGGGCAGAACACTGTCTGGCTTATTTACCCAGAGAACTGTTACCAGCAAAAAGGAGTCTAATTCCTGGAAGAGGACAGGGACAGACTCCCCATGGTGAGTCAGATAAAATAAGATGTTGTTGGCATACATGGAGACTGTGTGTAGCATGTTCCCAACCCTCATACCCCAAGGCCTCCTTGTCAGGCGGAGTTGTATGGTCAGAGGCTCCATTGCTAAGGCAAAGATGATGGGAGACAGGGGGAAACCCTGCCTCGTGCCTCTCTCTATGGTGCATTGCAGTGAGAGCTTGCTGCCCGACTAGACCGTCGCGGTTGAGCCCTCATAGAGAAGTCATATCCATCTCAAAACGTTTGGACCAAATCCCATTTTGCCAAGACCTCAAACACGCATTCTCAGCTGAAAAAGTCAAAGGCCTTTTCAATATCAAGAGCCAGAAGGGCACCTCCTAGGGTGAGTCCTTGTGGTATGCCAAGACATGGAACAAGCGCCTACCTGAGGCTAGTTCCCCAGGGTCTTAATCAGGGTTGGGCACCATGACTATTATGGATGAACTCAGGCTGACTGGCGAGGTCGATAGGCCTCCAGACAGACCTCTGGGAATCTATTTACTAGTAGCCGAGCATACGTTTGATAAAAATCAGACACCTGTCTCCTTCCAGCGCCTTCCCCATAGCTAAGGCATGTATGGCAACTAGAACTTCCTCCTGTGTAATTCTCACCTCTAGGCCCAGTTCTATCCTCCTGTGCAATAGAAAGCATAGGAAGTTGTTACAGAAAAGTCTTTATCCAGGTCTCACCTCTCCCCTCCGGTTTCTTATACAGCTAGGTCACGTAGTCCGCTAATACTGCATTTATGCTGGTCTGTGTCACCACCCTCGTCCCATCAAGTCTATTCAGGGAAAGTATCAAGGGGGAGAGGGTTTCCCTCTTTAGGAGTCATGTTAAAGTCGCCCTGATTTGTCTCTTTCAGTATGTAACTTCAGTTGGTATTATCGGAGTGTGTGCCTGTCAGCTTGTAAAGTGTATCCTGAAGGTCACTCGTGGTCAAGTTCTAATAGTGTCTCTGTCAGAGTCTAGCATGTGTCGTCTCGGGCCTGTAACTCTGTCTCCTGGGCATCATTTTGTGACAATTCTCTGGTTAAATGTCTGCGGATATTATATGTCTTTAATTTTTTTCCCCTCATCACTACCTTCTAAGCCTCCCATTTGGTCACCCTCGTGCCTGAGGACCACCAATTATGCTAAAGGTAAGTTTCCATGGCCATTCTAATATCCGAGCCAACCAGACCCTGTCCTTAAGAGTCTCTGGATTTAGTTTCCAGGGGAGTGGTTGTTTCCCCTCGACCATTGCCCGTGTAAGTCATTAGAAATGGGGAGTGGTCTGAGAGGAACCTGTTTAAGTATTCAGCATTTTGTATTCCGACACTGAAGTTCTGTCACTAATAAGCGGGTTAGCCTACTTTGCGTGTTGTGTAATAGCAGGAGTAATGTGTATGCATGGGATACGCCAGATATCTATGCTTCCTTATAGTCCCATCACCTCCGATAATGCTGTGGTCAGTCCTGGTTTCGTGTCTAGCCTGGGAGGGCATCTGTCCATGTTCCGATCCATTATGCAATTTAAGTCACCCCGCAAAATAAGAGGCAGATCTATGAATAGTAGCAACAGAACTAGTGAAGTCCAGCAAAATTTTTGGCACCTGTGTTGGGCGTATACGAGTTCACAAGACCGATATTCCTCCCATCTAGCAGCACAAATCTACCCTCCACATCAGCATGTACATGTGCATGTTGGAAAGGCACTCTTGGGGCCATTCATAGTGTAACCCCTCGTGTGTAAGATGAATACGTCTAGGCGAGCATCCGTCTCTCCATTTCTTTTTAGCTTCCTCGTCGGTTAAATGTGACTCTCGCAGCATGGCAACGCAAACGCCATGTCTCTGAAGGTATGTACCCTCTATCTCTTAGTATAGGCATAAAGAGCTCCGACATTCCAGGTAGCGATATGGAGTGCCTCAGTATAGTCACTAACCATAGTCCCAGGGTAAACTCTGTGGGGTAACATTGTGGATGTTCCCATTGATGTTAGTTTGGCAATCTGCCAGGGAGGGGACACCTTCATGGACATAATGCCCAGGTTCCATGTTGCTGCCATGAGTACGCCCACCCCAAAGTGCATGAGCCTTCCAACAACCCTCCCTACTCCTCGGGTAAACATCCTTATTACTCAAAAACCGCTGTATTCCCTATTAGTGCAGTCCAACTACAAATGCACTCCTAACATGTAGTCAACTAATCAGGGGAAGGTCTAGCAGCCTTTGCTTTCCACAAGCCAGTGTACTAGCTGCATTCACTGGGACCGAGACACCTCTGCCATCTCTATGCACTGTTCCCAACCCTTGTGGTCTCCTCGGCACAATGCTGCACCTAGGAACCCGCCTTTGAATTGTGTTTGCAGTCGCTGCAGACCATCTGCAGACTGAAGTCCTGGATTGTATGCTCAACCCCTGAATCCATCCTGACATATATACATCAATGTTCCCCACAATTTTGAGCCCAATGTTGGAGACACCATAAATGGTCCAGGAACTGTTCGCAATACATTAACTAGCTGTGGGAATGTAGGGCTGTCCATCCCATCTCTCATCATCAAATCTCGTGGACATGTGCCTCTGAGTGGCAGGGACCACTCCTCTCAGTCTACGGGTGTGACCGGGGACATATCCCAAGCATGGGCACAACCCGCAGCTCCATCTACTGTGTGGTCAAGAGATTTACTAAGTGCCAAGGTACTATCTTGTTGCACCTCTATCAGTGTAGTGGGGTGCTCCCTCATCATGGCCCAGTATGCCCATCTCCTATGATCTGCCTGTTGTTACTTTTGGTGCTGCATTACTCTCAGAACGACAGCTGCAGGTCTCCAGTTGGTCTCCAGTCTTGTGGGCACTCTCAAGCCAGTCCCACGCATCTTCCGGTTTGATTAAGAAATGCATTTGGCCATTGTATATCACTCCTAGGTCTGCCAGGAATAACAGCATGTATCGTAGACTTAACTTTCTCCGTTTCTGCTTCACTGTCGGGTATGATTTCCATTGTACTTGGATGCTTTTGGTGTCGTCAGGAAAGATGTGGCTGTCTTGTCCTCGAACCGGATATCTCCAGGCTCTTGGCCCATTTCAGGATACTGTCCCTTTCCCTATAATTGAGTATATGTGCAATCATACCAATGGTAGGACCTCCCGGAAGGCCCTGGGGACCAGTGAGCTCTTTCAATCGCATACAGCGGTGACAGTTCGTCAGGTCCAAGGAGCGTCTTATTCCAGGAACAGTTCTGAAGCAGTTCCCTCCACTCGCTCTGGGAAACACACAAAACAGAGGTTACATCTTGGTGACCTTCCCTCTACTTCCTCCTGGGGATCATCCAAGTATGCTGTGATATGTCCCAGCCAGGCAGAAAGATGCAGTTACATCATTTGGCAGTCAAACGGTGGGATAGGACTTGCATTTGCACTGCATCGCACGGTGGATAATTGCGCACCACGACTTCACGTGGGCAGAGTGTTCCTTTGTTTCCGAAAGGGTACCTGAAGGATGGATTGACCTCTGGGCCGGTGATTGTTCCCAATAGATCTCTATTTCTGCTCCCGCGAGTTTGCCACCATGCCTGGGGTCCTACCAAAGGGGAACTTGATCGAGTTGGCTGATCTGGACCTGTATAAGGTGACGCAACTCGAAGCACTTTCCCACTGTACTGCAGCGGGAAAGTGTGTGCGCCCTTCCTGCACATGTCAGGATAGGGTGCTTACTTGATTGGTTTAGGTGTTATACCTGTGACTGCCCTGTAAAAAGGTACCAAAACCAAAGGGGATGATGGACGGAGTGTTGAACATTGCAAGCACTCACCCCCAGTCAACTGATCTGGGTTTAATCCATCATCATTCTTTAGCTCACTCCGCCACCCCAGTTCAGACATGGCCATATGCAAATCAGTCTGACCCTGTGCCTCATGGGAACAGTCCAGCCCGAACTGCCAAGCCATGTCTTCCCTGGACCGGAAACAAGCATCCTGGGACCGGTTTCTGGCTTACAGCCGTCATCAGCCAGGCTATCTTGAATCCAGTGGCAAAGTGAGCAAGGGACCCACGTCTGGGCATACCCTGCCAACTTAGGGCGAACATAGCAAAACCAAAGGGGATGATGGACGGAGTGTTGAACATTGCAAGCACTCACCCCCAGTCAACTGATCTGGGTTTAATCCATCATCATTCTTTAGCTCACTCCGCCACCCCAGTTCAGACATGGCCATATGCAAATCAGTCTGACCCTGTGCCTCATGGGAACAGTCCAGCCCGAACTGCCAAGCCATGTCTTCCCTGGACCGGAAACAAGCATCCTGGGACCGGTTTCTGGCTTACAGCCGTCATCAGCCAGGCTATCTTGAATCCAGTGGCAAAGTGAGCAAGGGACCCACGTCTGGGCATACCCTGCCAACTTAGGGCGAACATAGCAAAACCAAAGGGGATGATGGACGGAGTGTTGAACATTGCAAGCACTCACCCCCAGTCAACTGATCTGGGTTTAATCCATCATCATTCTTTAGCTCACTCCGCCACCCCAGTTCAGACATGGCCATATGCAAATCAGTCTGACCCTGTGCCTCATGGGAACAGTCCAGCCCGAACTGCCAAGCCATGTCTTCCCTGGACCGGAAACAAGCATCCTGGGACCGGTTTCTGGCTTACAGCCGTCATCAGCCAGGCTATCTTGAATCCAGTGGCAAAGTGAGCAAGGGACCCACGTCTGGGCATACCCTGCCAACTTGGGGTGAACATAGCAAAACCAAAGGGGATGATGGACGGAGTGTTGAACATTGCAAGCACTCACCCCCAGTCAACTGATCTGGGTTTAATCCATCATCATTCTTTAGCTCACTCCGCCACCCCAGTTCAGACATGGCCATATGCAAATCAGTCTGACCCTGTGCCTCATGGGAACAGTCTAGCCCGAACTGCCAAGCCATGTCTTCCCTGGACCGGAAACAAGCATCCTGGGACCGGTTTCTGGCTTACAGCCGTCATCAGCCAGGCTATCTTGAATCCAGTGGCAAAGTGAGCAAGGGACCCACGTCTGGGCATACCCTGCCAACTTAGGGCGAACATAGCAAAACCAAAGGGGATGATGGACGGAGTGTTGAACATTGCAAGCACTCACCCCCAGTCAACTGATCTGGGTTTAATCCATCATCATTCTTTAGCTCACTCCGCCACCCCAGTTCAGACATGGCCATATGCAAATCAGTCTGACCCTGTGCCTCATGGGAACAGTCCAGCACGAACTGCCAAGCCATGTCTTCCCTGGACCGGAAACAAGCATCCTGGGACCGGTTTCTGGCTTACAGCCGTCATCAGCCAGGCTATCTTGAATCCAGTGGCAAAGTGAGCAAGGGACCCACGTCTGGGCATACCCTGCCAACTTAGGGCGAACATAGCAAAACCAAAGGGGATGATGGACGGAGTGTTGAACATTGCAAGCACTCACCCCCAGTCAACTGATCTGGGTTTAATCCATCATCATTCTTTAGCTCACTCCGCCACCCCAGTTCAGACATGGCCATATGCAAATCAGTCTGACCCTGTGCCTCATGGGAACAGTCCAGCCCGAACTGCCAAGCCATGTCTTCCCTGGACCGGAAACAAGCATCCTGGGACCGGTTTCTGGCTTACAGCCGTCATCAGCCAGGCTATCTTGAATCCAGTGGCAAAGTGAGCAAGGGACCCACGTCTGGGCATACCCTGCCAACTTAGGGCGAACATAGCAAAACCAAAGGGGATGATGGACGGAGTGTTGAACATTGCAAGCACTCACCCCCAGTCAACTGATCTGGGTTTAATCCATCATCATTCTTTAGCTCACTCCGCCACCCCAGTTCAGACATGGCCATATGCAAATCAGTCTGACCCTGTGCCTCATGGGAACAGTCCAGCCCGAACTGCCAAGCCATGTCTTCCCTGGACCGGAAACAAGCATCCTGGGACCGGTTTCTGGCTTACAGCCGTCATCAGCCAGGCTATCTTGAATCCAGTGGCAAAGTGAGCAAGGGACCCACGTCTGGGCATACCCTGCCAACTTAGGGCGAACATAGCAAAACCAAAGGGGATGATGGACGGAGTGTTGAACATTGCAAGCACTCACCCCCATTCAACTGATCTGGGTTTAATCCATCATCATTCTTTAGCTCACTCCGCCACCCCAGTTCAGACATGGCCATATGCAAATCAGTCTGACCCTGTGCCTCATGGGAACAGTCCAGCCCGAACTGCCAAGCCATGTCTTCCCTGGACCGGAAACAAGCATCCTGGGACCGGTTTCTGGCTTACAGCCGTCATCAGCCAGGCTATCTTGAATCCAGTGGCAAAGTGAGCAAGGGACCCACGTCTGGGCATACCCTGCCAACTTAGGGCGAACATAGCAAAACCAAAGGGGATGATGGACGGAGTGTTGAACATTGCAAGCACTCACCCCCAGTCAACTGATCTGGGTTTAATCCATCATCATTCTTTAGCTCATTCCGCCACCCCAGTTCAGACATGGCCATATGCAAATCAGTCTGACCCTGTGCCTCATGGGAACAGTCCAGCCCGAACTGCCAAGCCATGTCTTCCCTGGACCGGAAACAAGCATCCTGGGACCGGTTTCTGGCTTACAGCCGTCATCAGCCAGGCTATCTTGAATCCAGTGGCAAAGTGAGCAAGGGACCCACGTCTGGGCATACCCTGCCAACTTAGGGCGAACATAGCAAAACCAAAGGGGATGATGGACGGAGTGTTGAACATTGCAAGCACTCACCCCCAGTCAACTGATCTGGGTTTAATCCATCATCATTCTTTAGCTCACTCCGCCACCCCAGTTCAGACATGGCCATATGCAAATCAGTCTGACCCTGTGCCTCATGGGAACAGTCCAGCCCGAACTGCCAAGCCATGTCTTCCCTGGACCGGAAACAAGCATCCTGGGACCGGTTTCTGGCTTACAGCCGTCATCAGCCAGGCTATCTTGAATCCAGTGGCAAAGTGAGCAAGGGACCCACGTCTGGGCATACCCTGCCAACTTAGGGCGAACATAGCAAAACCAAAGGGGATGATGGACGGAGTGTTGAACATTGCAAGCACTCACCCCCAGTCAACTGATCTGGGTTTAATCCATCATCATTCTTTAGCTCACTCCGCCACCCCAGTTCAGACATGGCCATATGCAAATCAGTCTGACCCTGTGCCTCATGGGAACAGTCCAGCCCGAACTGCCAAGCCATGTCTTCCCTGGACCGGAAACAAGCATCCTGGGACCGGTTTCTGGCTTACAGCCGTCATCAGCCAGGCTATCTTGAATCCAGTGGCAAAGTGAGCAAGGGACCCACGTCTGGGCATACCCTGCCAACTTAGGGCGAACATAGCAAAACCAAAGGGGATGATGGACGGAGTGTTGAACATTGCAAGCACTCACCCCCAGTCAACTGATCTGGGTTTAATCCATCATCATTCTTTAGCTCACTCCGCCACCCCAGTTCAGACATGGCCATATGCAAATCAGTCTGACCCTGTGCCTCATGGGAACAGTCCAGCCCGAACTGCCAAGCCATGTCTTCCCTGGACCGGAAACAAGCATCCTGGGACCGGTTTCTGGCTTACAGCCGTCATCAGCCAGGCTATCTTGAATCCAGTGGCAAAGTGAGCAAGGGACCCACGTCTGGGCATACCCTGCCAACTTAGGGCGAACATAGCAAAACCAAAGGGGATGATGGACGGAGTGTTGAACATTGCAAGCACTCACCCCCAGTCAACTGATCTGGGTTTAATCCATCATCATTCTTTAGCTCACTCCGCCACCCCAGTTCAGACATGGCCATATGCAAATCAGTCTGACCCTGTGCCTCATGGGAACAGTCCAGCCCGAACTGCCAAGCCATGTCTTCCCTGGACCGGAAACAAGCATCCTGGGACCGGTTTCTGGCTTACAGCCGTCATCAGCCAGGCTATCTTGAATCCAGTGGCAAAGTGAGCAAGGGACCCACGTCTGGGCATACCCTGCCAACTTAGGGCGAACATAGCAAAACCAAAGGGGATGATGGACGGAGTGTTGAACATTGCAAGCACTCACCCCCAGTCAACTGATCTGGGTTTAATCCATCATCATTCTTTAGCTCACTCCGCCACCCCAGTTCAGACATGGCCATATGCAAATCAGTCTGACCCTGTGCCTCATGGGAACAGTCCAGCCCGAACTGCCAAGCCATGTCTTCCTGGACCGGAAACAAGCATCCTGGGACCGGTTTCTGGCTTACAGCCGTCATCAGCCAGGCTATCTTGAATCCAGTGGCAAAGTGAGCAAGGGACCCACGTCTGGGCATACCCTGCCAACTTAGGGCGAACATAGCAAAACCAAAGGGGATGATGGACGGAGTGTTGAACATTGCAAGCACTCACCCCCAGTCAACTGATCTGGGTTTAATCCATCATCATTCTTTAGCTCACTCCGCCACCCCAGTTCAGACATGGCCATATGCAAATCAGTCTGACCCTGTGCCTCATGGGAACAGTCCAGCCCGAACTGCCAAGCCATGTCTTCCCTGGACCGGAAACAAGCATCCTGGGACCGGTTTCTGGCTTACAGCCGTCATCAGCCAGGCTATCTTGAATCCAGTGGCAAAGTGAGCAAGGGACCCACGTCTGGGCATACCCTGCCAACTTAGGGCGAACATAGCAAAACCAAAGGGGATGATGGACGGAGTGTTGAACATTGCAAGCACTCACCCCCAGTCAACTGATCTGGGTTTAATCCATCATCATTCTTTAGCTCACTCCGCCACCCCAGTTCAGACATGGCCATATGCAAATCAGTCTGACCCTGTGCCTCATGGGAACAGTCCAGCCCGAACTGCCAAGCCATGTCTTCCCTGGACCGGAAACAAGCATCCTGGGACCGGTTTCTGGCTTACAGCCGTCATCAGCCAGGCTATCTTGAATCCAGTGGCAAAGTGAGCAAGGGACCCACGTCTGGGCATACCCTGCCAACTTAGGGCGAACATAGCAAAACCAAAGGGGATGATGGACGGAGTGTTGAACATTGCAAGCACTCACCCCCAGTCAACTGATCTGGGTTTAATCCATCATCATTCTTTAGCTCACTCCGCCACCCCAGTTCAGACATGGCCATATGCAAATCAGTCTGACCCTGTGCCTCATGGGAACAGTCCAGCCCGAACTGCCAAGCCATGTCTTCCCTGGACCGGAAACAAGCATCCTGGGACCGGTTTCTGGCTTACAGCCGTCATCAGCCAGGCTATCTTGAATCCAGTGGCAAAGTGAGCAAGGGACCCACGTCTGGGCATACCCTGCCAACTTAGGGCGAACATAGCAAAACCAAAGGGGATGATGGACGGAGTGTTGAACATTGCAAGCACTCACCCCCAGTCAACTGATCTGGGTTTAATCCATCATCATTCTTTAGCTCACTCCGCCACCCCAGTTCAGACATGGCCATATGCAAATCAGTCTGACCCTGTGCCTCATGGGAACAGTCCAGCCCGAACTGCCAAGCCATGTCTTCCCTGGACCGGAAACAAGCATCCTGGGACCGGTTTCTGGCTTACAGCCGTCATCAGCCAGGCTATCTTGAATCCAGTGGCAAAGTGAGCAAGGGACCCACGTCTGGGCATACCCTGCCAACTTAGGGCGAACATAGCAAAACCAAAGGGGATGATGGACGGAGTGTTGAACATTGCAAGCACTCACCCCCAGTCAACTGATCTGGGTTTAATCCATCATCATTCTTTAGCTCACTCCGCCACCCCAGTTCAGACATGGCCATATGCAAATCAGTCTGACCCTGTGCCTCATGGGAACAGTCCAGCCCGAACTGCCAAGCCATGTCTTCCCTGGACCGGAAACAAGCATCCTGGGACCGGTTTCTGGCTTACAGCCGTCATCAGCCAGGCTATCTTGAATCCAGTGGCAAAGTGAGCAAGGGACCCACGTCTGGGCATACCCTGCCAACTTAGGGCGAACATAGCAAAACCAAAGGGGATGATGGACGGAGTGTTGAACATTGCAAGCACTCACCCCCAGTCAACTGATCTGGGTTTAATCCATCATCATTCTTTAGCTCACTCCGCCACCCCAGTTCAGACATGGCCATATGCAAATATGCAAATCAGGGTAAGTGCAACACTGGTTAATAGGAGGACGCCACACTGATTGTGCCACCCACCTAAATAGCCTGTCAAATATGTCTCATACTCAGGTTGGCCTGTCTCACTCCGTAGCCAACCCTGTGGGGGCCCTTCACCACCACCAAACCAGGGTAGGCAAGTGGTGGGTAGGTACATCTGCACTGCCCGGGTAGGGATGAACCCCCATGTGAGTTTTCCATACATAGGGGGTCGGCTCTCCCTATGGGACACTTTCTGGGTGTGGCCGATTTTCTTGTTAGGGCCTTAGGGCCTGTGGCACTTTCCCACAGTAAGTGCAAGTGTGAAAGTGTGTGCACCCTTCCTATACACGTTAGGAAGTGGTGCTCACCTGAGGTTTCTAAAGTGTTGGTCAGGTCTGCCATGGCCGGCCGGTGGATGTGCACTCGCACCTATTATGTTTTAAGACCTGGGTCCAGCCTGCCAGTGCAGGCTGGTGTGCACACTGGAACCAAGGGTGTCTTTGAATGCGAATCCAGCCTGCCAATTCTGGGTGGCATGCGCTTGGCACTGAGGGTGTGCTAAGCATGGGTCCAGCCTGCCACTACATGCTGATGTGCGCATTTGCATCGATGGTGCTCCTAAGTCCGTGTCCGGCCTGCCATTGCAGGCTGATGCATGTTTCGCTTCCATTGGTACTCTTAAATACGTGACTAGCCTGCCATGGCAGGCTGGTGTGTGCACTCGCACCAATAGTGCTCTTGAATACATGTCTAGCTTGCCATTGTAGGCAGGTATGCGCTCTGCACCGATGACGCTTCTAAATAAGTGTCCGGCCTGCCATTGCAGGCTGGTGTGCGCACTCGCACCAATGGTGCTCTTAAATATGTGTCCAGCCTGCCATTGTAGGCTGGTGTGCACCCCATCATCCCCCAGGCACTAGGCAGCACGCGGCTGAAGTCACTCTCATTCAGGGTCCCAGGAAGCAGGTGGGGGGTAGGCAGCAAGGTCAATTAGAAGGCAGTCTTTAAAATGGGTTTGACAGCCACTTATGAAGTTCACCCACAGGATGCGGAGCAGCCATGGGCGGCGGTCAATAGATGGTCACACCAAAGGGGTCAGAAAGGGCCTTCTGGCACCAGCCCAGTTCTGTGAAGCATAGGGGGAGGTCGGTGTCACGCAGTCTCTTGACCCGCTACCGATCGTTCTTGGAAGCCTTCTTCCATCCCAGTCAGTCACTCTCACCACCTAGGCCCAAGCCAGGCATTACTACCTGGCAACACGGTGTAGTCAGGGAGGGCTGGTTGAGGAGAGGATAGTTGGTCCTCCGCACTGAGGGCCAGGTAAGAGAACAGGAGATGAATGAAGAATGAAGCGGGGGTCCTCTCGGAAGGAGGAGGAGCCCTGTCAGGTACACATTGATCAGAGTCACACCCAGGCAATCTGGGCACAACGTCGGGTGCATGATGATACGGGTCGCACCAGACTGCTCCGGTCACACAAAGAAGAGCTGCAAAATCTGTACCTCCTTGAAAATGAGGCACAATGTCCGGTGCACATCGAATTTGGCTGCACCAGACAGCTCCGGTCACTCACACAGTGAAGAGTTACAAATTCGGTGCTCCCCTGGAAATGAGGTACAACGTCCAGGGCACGTCGATATTGGTCGCACCAGACAGTTCTGGTCATACACACAGATGCAAATTCAGCAATGCTTCAGGAAGAAGAATGAGGCACTACTACGGTTATACCCCACCTCCGAGGGTCGCAAAGTGTGATTCGGACACCGCACGCAATGAGCATGCAGTTGGAATGTCACATGAGAGAGATGCGGCACGATCGACGAAGCAGGCCACACTGAGTCCTGCAACCGGTGAATCCACTCACCACCCACAACAGGGCTCGAAAAATCACAAAAAATGCACTAGACCTGCAGGTCTAGTAACCTACAAAATCTCCTCGACCTAACTGAAATGCACTTGACCTCTGACTCTGAAAGCTGAGCAAATGTGACAAGTTAACAAGATTTAAAAGCATTTTTATTGCTCATTTACTTTGTGAGCAATAAAGATGCCTTTAAATCTTGCTATCTTGTCACATTTCCTCTGCTTTCAGAGGCAGAGGTCAAGTGTCAGTTTATCTTCCTACTCGCCAGAACGGGCGAGTAGGACCTAAAAATAGCTCGTCCTGAATTAATCTGACTCGCAAATGCGAGCGGTCGAGTGAATTTTTCGAGACCTGCACAAGATACTTATGCGTGTTAAGGTCCCCACGAAGCGGAGGCCACATGCCTTAGATGTGAGCCAGAGTTCAGGGCTCTGCACCATGCGATCCGGTCTCCAGGCATAAATCTTAGGTACACGCCCATTTCGTGCTACCAGCTGGAATCCAGCAGATGATGTGGGCACTTGAGAGAGCACCGCAATTCAGGTGTCACAGGTAAACGGAATGGGGGGTCCTCCCAGGATATCTTTGATGTCCCCGAGACCTCCAAAAGAACAGGATGAAGCGCAACAAGCCCTTGGGGAGTACACTTCAGGGTGCCACACAGCAGCAGGGAGTCGGCCCAGGCCAGCCACTATTCAGGAACGGCATGCGGTCCCTTTTAATGGCAGTAATCCTACTTGAGCACAACAGAGTCCTCTGGCAATGTGCACCACGAAGTTGCAGGTTCTCTGGTCCCACGTCCCCACAAGCGCATCTCACCCCGTGCTGAAGTATGGCACCAGTAGTTATACTGGAGTGTGCCTTTGAAGTTGGGGGTGGTTCAAAGGGTCTCTCTTTGAACCACAGATGTCTACCCTAAATTTCAGTCCTGTCTGCCATGAGGCCATGAAATGCGGATCTTTATCTTTAGTGGGGCCATGATCTGGATCCAGAGGCCAAGTGTCAAAACCTCTTCAATCAATCTCTCCAACCAGCCCACAAATGGCAGAGGTCTGTCCTTCCAGTAGCTTGCCCAGTGTTTTATAGCTGTCGCTGGGGAATGCCCAGATGTGCTCCCCCAACCTCCAAAGTGGGCTGGAGCTAAGCACCAAGGCACACAAAGAGTTTAGGGCACAGAAATGTTCACTTTCTAGTAATGGGATATCTGCGCAAATTACGACAAAGTCAACTTTACCACGGGCAAGGTGTTGTCGCTGCAAATCCAATGATAGGAAACACCATGAGGCTGTTCCACTGCAAACCACTATTGCAGCATGAATTGATTTCAACCATTTCCCCATGTTAGTCTATGGGAAGAGCAAACCTCATAGTTAGTGAAAACACACATGGGTACTCATCACTACCTGGGCAGGGGACACACATGTGTACCTGCCCTGCCTTTCACCTACCACTCGCTTCATCCTTTAAGACATACCCTCGGGGTACTCGGGTGAAAGTGAAAGGTCCTCTCAGGATGCCTAGTGACTTAAACAGGCCAGTCTGAGTAAATGCATAATTGCGTGCATCAGCCTGCAATGGCAGGCTGGACACGTATTTAGGAGCACCATCAGTGCCTTGAGACCCTCACGGGTGAGTAGCGCGCTTTATAAACCCCTGATTGATTGATTGATTGATTGATTGATTGATTGATTGATCTGTGCACAGCGAACAGCAGCCTGCGATGGCAGGCTGGACACGTCCTTGAGAGCACCATCAATGCAAAGCGCACACCAGCATGCAATAGCAGAATGGACGCGCATTTAGGAATCCCAGGTAAGCACCACTTCCTAACGTGTGCAGGAAGGGCGAGCACACTTTACAGTGAGAAAGTGCCACAGGCCCTAACAAGAGAATCAGAAAAACCCGGGAGGAGAAAGCAGAACGTTTGGGGAAAGGCTAGCAGACGGGCTCAGGTCTAATATGTGTTCCCCCCCAGGTTCTACCCAGCTTCTAGGTAGTCCTCCTTACTAAGGTGGAAGAACCTAGGCAGACCATCAGCGTTGGGGTGATCTACCCCTGGTCGGTGATCCACTCTAAAGTGCATCCACTATAAGGAAATGGACCACCTCAACAGCTTTGGATTCTGCCCCTCATCTGCATTAGCCACCTGAGGGGTTTGTGGTCAGAAGTGAATGCCAAACAAATACGATCTCAGTTTCTTCAGGGCCCAGACCAGCGCAAAGGCCTCTCTTTCTATGGGGCTCCTCCTTTGTTCCCGGGGGAGGTACCCTCCTGGAGATGAAAGCTACCGACTGGTCTAGGCCCTCTTCATTCAATTGAGACAGCACGGCCC
The DNA here is from genome assembly GCA_963921515.1 of Calotriton arnoldi. Classification (NCBI taxonomy): domain Eukaryota; kingdom Metazoa; phylum Chordata; class Amphibia; order Caudata; family Salamandridae; genus Calotriton; species Calotriton arnoldi. Next base: position 2,053,562 of record CAWUFW010000974.1, on the reverse strand, counting down.
GATACAGTGTTCGGAGGCGTCCATCTGAACGATAAATTTCCAAGAGAAGTCGGAGGCCCAGAGCACAGGAGCTGTGCACATGGCCTATTTGAGGGAGTAAAAGGCAGTTTTGCAGACCTCGGTCCATATTACATTCCACGGCTGTTTCTTTGAGGGCTGCTCCGTCAAGGGGGTCACGATAGTGCCATATCCCTTGATGAACCTCTGGACGAGGCCCAAGAAGCCTTTAACACACGCTTGAGTCTTGGTGGGCTACCTGGCCAAGATGGCTTCCACCTTGGCCTGGAGGGGTTGCACCTTACACCGGCCCACTAGTTGTGCCAAGTACACGTGTGCCAAGTACACGGATCCTTGACCTATCTCGCACTTACTGGCCTTGATAGCCAGGTCTGCTTGCGGCAGGGCCTGAAGTACTTCCTAGAGGTGAAAGAGGTGATCCTCCCAACTGTTACTGAAGACAGCAATGTCATTCAGATACACAGTCTATCTGGTCATCGGCATTGTAGTCCCAGGCTCTAGGGTCCACCCCTGCCGCTAAAGATGAAACCAAAAATCTAGGGGTCTGGTTTGACCCCAAACTTTCATTTGAGAATCAAATCAGTAAGGTTGCCAGTAAATGCTTTAGGACTTTTAAAGTCCTAAGAAAACTCCTTGAACTCCTACCAGTCGCAGCCAGGAAAACCCTTTTGCATGCTCTAGTTACTTCTCAGATAGACTATGGCAACATTCTTTATCTGGGAGCCTAAAAAAAAAGCCTCAGCAAACTGCAACGCATTCAAAATGCCGCCGCTTGGCTGGTTCTGAACCTCCCCAGAAGAACATCCTCCTCTAAAGCTCTGGCTAGCCTCCACTGGCTACCAGTGGAAAACAGGATCACCTACAAAGCCACGTGCTACTGTAACAGAATTCTCTGGAATAGAGGCCCAAGTTATCTCCACCCTATGACAACCTCCTATACTCCAGTCCATAATCTTAGATCAATGAGAGTCCACCTGGCCAGAGTTCCGAAATTCCATAGGGCCAGAATGGGAGCACGATCCTTCAGCTATCTGGCGGGCAAAAAATTGAATACTTTACCACTGACTCTGAGAGCCGAACCCACTGAGAGCATTTTCCGCAAAGGCCTAAAAACCTGGTTATTTCCTCCCTAAATTGGACTTGCTGTATGCCTTTTCTTAATACCCCTCATTCCCCCTTGTTTTAGATGCTCTCTCTTTCTTTTCCTCTGGGGTTTTTGATCCTAGCGCGGGGACACACTGTGTGGTGTAACCAGGCACTTTACAAATGGAATTATTATTATTATTCTTAGCTGAGAAGGCCTCCATACCGGCAAGGACTTGGTTCACCAACCTCTGAAAGGTGGCGGGGGCATTCCTGAGCCTGGAGGACATGTCCCTGAATTGGTAATGCCCTTCCAGAATGGAGAAGGCAATTTTCTCCTTGGCTCTCTCGATGAGGGTGATCTACCAGTGCCAGGAGGTGACGTCGAAGGTACTTAAATAATGGGCCACACCCAACATGTCGATCAGCTCATCTGCCCGAGTAATGGGATAGACTTCTGTCCAGGTCACCGAGTTCAGCACCCTATAGTCCACACAGAACCAGAGTTCAGGTGTGGTGCCCGCCAGAGCAGCTTTTGGTACCAGAACCACCTGTCCAGTGGACCAGGGGCTGCTAGAGGGCTCTATGACCCCGAATTATAGCATCTTATACATCTCCGACTTGATGCTAGACCTCACTTTATCCGACAACCTGTAAGATTTGCTCTTGACAGGGAGGTTGTCGCCTGTATCACAACATGGGTAAACAGGAGGGTTGTCCCAGGATAGCGCGACTCACGGAGTCCGTGGTGTCCATGGCCGACCGGACGGAAAACTGCACCATGTCGCAGCCATCCTGAATAAGCCGGGCCAGGTCAGCATGAAGCCCCTCCGGCAAAGAAGGAAGAAGTTGTTCGCCGGAGTCCCAAAGGGCAAAAGCAGCCCGAGCAAACACGCAGGTCGTGTTCAGGGACCGAAGGCCTGAGCTGGCGGACGCAAAGACATTGCGGCCACACGCCTCCAACCACCTAGACTCCCGAGTGGGAGGAAGCAACAGAAAAAAGGAAGGGAGCGCTGCCTGGACCACAAGTCCTTGAGACCTAGGATGGAGGGACAAACAGGCAGGGTCATCTGGAGCCGGGCGATGGCGGTGTGCACGACCCACGGGGTCCCCCGATGAGGGTCTGGTCCAAGTCCCCAGAAGGACATCATACAGCGACCCGCCAAAAGGCAATAAAGGCTCCACACCCACCATGCCCTGGTGGAGAAGATCCAACAAAGGATCGGAAGGCAGGGAGACAGAGGGCGGCTGCATTTGCAAGATATCCGCAGCTCTGCGGACCGCCCTCGCAAACTCCGCGCCAGCCTCCGTGGCAATTTGAGGTGGAGACAGTAAGTCATCCGTTGGGGACGGCTGCAGGCTAAGCCGTCCACCCAAAGACAGAGGCCCCACATAGTGATGGGCCGGCCAGGGTCCCATGGACCCCTGCCCCGTGGAGCATGGAAAAAACCCTGGGGGTGGAGAACCCACTGGGGTGACATCCTCCACTAGCAGAGGGACAGCCGAGGACGGATCCGGCGTCGACCGACATCGAGACGGCGTCGGAGCGACGTCGACGACCCCCAAAGAGGACTCGTCCTCCCGGCGTCGACTCAACCTCCACTATGGCAGGAGCCTGCGGGAAGGAACGACGTGGACTCAAAGTCGAGCTCCTCGCTGCAGCCGCATCCAGCGACAACGCAGGGACCCTCGTAGGGCTGTGCGAAGACGCATCAGGAGGGCCAGATGTCATAGCCGGGGACGGAACCGGCGTCGACCGTCGACACAGCATCGGGCGACACCGACGACCCCCGAAAAGGACTCGTCCACCCGGCATCGGACCGGCGACGACTCGACCTCCCGTCCACCCGGAGTCGAGCCGCGCACTGCAGCCACAGCCAGCGACGACGCAGGGAGCCCTACAGTGCTGTGCGAAGACGCACCAGGAGGGCTAGACATCATAGTGGGATGCCCCTCCGGGCGGTGTCCCGATGTCACAGCTAACCCGGAACCGGAGTCAAGGCACTCGGTCGGCGCCGAGGGCGAACCCGCCGGCGAACACCCGACCTGAGTCCCTACCCCCACTGTGGGGCCCGGTGGCGCGCCAGGGAGTGGGGGTGACCCAAAGATGGCCTGCAGAGCCATGGAATAGGCCTCCATCTGGATCCGAGTCACCCCAGCACCAGGAAACGGTGGGTAGGCGGGGGCCGACTCTTGAGGTCCCGTGTTCGGTGAACACCAGGAGCAGCGGGCCCCGACGTCACGCTTGTGCGAGGTCGACGACCTCCGTGACTTCTTCCGGTGCTTACCTGAGGCAGGCGAGCGACGTCCATGGGAACGACTCCGGGACCTGTCCCGAACAGGAACCTCAGCGTGGGAAGAAGAACTGCGCCGCTTGGATCCTTCCGCTGGAGACGGAGGCTGGCGCCGCGAGGATTCCGACCAGGACAACCGGGCGGACATTAATTTCATCCGTCACTCCCGCAGGGAGTTCGGCTTCAGCTGCCGGCAGGCGTCGCACTCAGCGGAGTCGTGGTGCTCGCCCAAGCACCACATGCAGATCTCGTGTGGATACGTCGCTAACATCTGCCGCGAACACGACGCACACAAATTGAAGACCGCAGGCATCGCACACTGTTCCGGACGTGAAAAGGCGTCGGGAAGGCCTGAAAACAAACAGGCCAGAGGAACCGTTTCTCCCGGATCCACGTTGGGACGCGGAAAAGAAGAAAAACTGACGTAAGCACGCCGGGGGGCTCATATGGCTCCATTGACATCACTTCCGTGGAAGACGTCAGGACGGAGCCGGGCGACGACGCCCCCCGGCGCGCAGAGGTACTGCTGGGAAAAAGATTTTCTGGATCCAGTCTGACACCTGGGGCGATATTCTAAGTTAAGGAATCTGCGGTTAGATGTCTCTATCAGATAGTGTTGTCAGCATGCCCTCAATGTAGATCTCCATTCTTCCAGTATTAGTGGACTGCGGTACGCTAATAATATGTAGGTTATTGCTTCGAGAGCGCACCTCCAAATCTTCGTTCTTTGCTTGTATGATCGCCAAGACCCACTCCATATTCAGGCTTTTTGAGCTCACTGTTTGCAACTCGTCCTCGGCTTTCGATATTCTCTGTTCTGCCTCAGCAATACATGCAGACTGCTTGTCTATTTTCGCCGCCATGTTGTCTATTCGTATATTTAAGGAGTCAATTTTGCTGTCTATGGATTGCAAGCAGTTTTGCATGGCTAGTAGCATTGTTTCAAGGGTGTTGCCCTCCGCAGTCCCTGTTAGCAGCCCCACTTCCGCACCCACATCCGATGGTTGCTTCACTGAGCCTCTTGTTTCAAATATAAGTCTTGCTTGCGTTTTGTCCGCTTTCCTCATGGCGATCTCTATGCGGAGCACAGCAACCCTTCTCTGTTTTCATCACCAGTTACATCTTTTCCTTCCCTCTTTTTCGCAGTTATGGGAGGATAACAGCTTGTAAGACACCCCTCGGAAGGCTATTAGTACACCAAGGCAGGAATTCAAAATGTGGTCCAAGCACCCTGGAGCACCTCCATCGTGTCTGACCATGTGCTAGCCAACGCTATGCTTTATTGTTCACAATCTGCAGAGCTGGACTTACAACAGGAATGTGCGAGCAGGAAAGGATCCTGTTCGATTGACTGTGAGGGCAGAACAACACGCTGCGGGTATTTTCAAGCACCACATGACCAAGGCTGTGTAATGGAGCTCCTGCTCAGTATCTGGGCCTGGATGATCGTGCTAATTACCAGTTGGTGCTCACTAGCGCGTATCGTGTCCCAGCAGCGTTGGCCACGCTTTGGTGGTATCACCGCCATCCAGCGCAGCCCACCACCAGAGGGCCTATCTCACAGGCCGGTGCCACGGCCTCAATTTACTGACATGGCCCGCATGGGTGATCCTGACATTCGTCGCACAGCTGGGGTGAGAGGGGGCGCCGGACCACATGCACTCTCCCCCCCCCGCTGTGGTCCGGCGCCGCTTCCTCACCTCGCAGTATCCCGGTATCAGTAGCAGCACAGTATCGGCCATGGGACAGTCGTCCAGTTCTCGCCTCAGCTCGACCGTCGCATAGCCGCTCTGCAATTGTGCACGCCGAGGACAGGTCTTTTATTTACCCCTCACAGTCCGTGCGAATCGATTAAAATTGGCTTAGGGGGTGTTTTCGTAACAGTTAGTGGAGTATGGCTGGATTAAAGGACAGACAGATGGGACCCAGCCGGCAGAGCTGCACTAATGTGCGGCCATCTTGCCGTGGGCTCTCTGGCGCCCTCCTCCGTCTGAGTTGAGCTTGAGGCAGCTGTCTTTCATCCAGGTGGCGACTGCCTTCATCCTGTTGTGAAAGTTGCTTTTGGCGGCTCTGGGTTCGTATGTGAGGGAGAGAATCAGCTAAGTGTTGTTGGAATAGGAGACGATGTTGAGTCCGTGGCTTCTGACGATGGCTCCGAGCGGGGCCATGTGGATGTGTAGAGGGTGGGGCTCAGGGAGGATCCGAAGCTGATCGCAGTGGGTTCTGAGTAGAACAGTGGAAGTCTGACTCTTTGTGTTCGGCCGGTGAAGAAGGAGCAGATCAATTCTAGGGCTTTGTCGTGGATGCCGGCTTCGTGGAGACTTCCGCAGAGGGTGTGGTGGGAGATGGTGTTAAAGGTGGCCGAGAGGTCCAGGAGCATGAGGGCTGCAGTTTCGCCTCAGTCAAGGTGGGTGCAGATGTCGTCTCTAGCACCGAGGAGAACGGTCTCGGTGCTGTGGTTGCCTCTGAAGCCCGATTGGGAGAGGTCCAGGATGTGGTTTGTTTCGATGAACTCGGAGCATTGGGAGTTGATGGCCTTCACGATGACTTTGGCTGGGAAGGGGAGCAGAGAGATGGGTCTGTAGTTCCTGCAGTCCGTCGGATCGGCAGAGGGTTTCTTCAGTAGGGGGTTGATCTCTGCGTGTTTCCAGTCTTCAGGGAAGGTGGCGGACTCGATGGTGCAGCAGAATTTGGGGGCGATGGAGGTGCCAGCTCTGTTGAAGATGTGGTGAGGGCAGGGATTCGAGGGGGCTCCGGAGTGGATGCTCTTCATGTTCCTAAGGGTGTCGTCAGAGGTGAGGGTTGCCCAGTAGGACAGGTTCTGCCGGGGTCTGGAGCCATTGGTTGCGGGTGGGGTGGGTGGGTCACCTCATAGGGGCCCGGTACATCGGTTTTAGAGAGCCCCCAGCTCCACAGCCTCCATCACCCACACTTTCTATCCAGGTGTCAACTATCCAGGAGTGGCATTCCTGTCATACCACTCCTTCATGACATCCTAACTGGCTTCTAATGTGTGGGAGGCTTGTTTCCACAACTTGGCCATTTGGCTCCGGAAGGCCAGCATTTAGCTTACTACATCTCTGGGAATTCTTTTAGGAGACTTTTCTTAGTCCTCCGTGACCAAATTTAGAGGTCCCCTAACCGGGTGCCCGGAGCTCGAAGGGGCTAAAACCCACTCCCTTCTGACAGACCTCCCGGTAGGCAACCATTAGGCATGGTAGGAAGACGTCGTCCCACTTTTTTCTCAGGGCCTCTAGCAGGCCTGTGGTCATGCCTTTCAGAGTCGTGTTGAATCTTTCAACAAGCCCATTAGTTTTGGGGTGTAAGGGGTGGAGATCTTATATGTCATTCCGCGCTCCTTCCACACGGCCTGCATGCAAGTAGACATGAAGTTTATGCCCCTGTCAGACACTACCTACTTGGGGATCCCCACCCGGGTAAAAATCCCCATCAGGGCTTTTTCCACCGCCGGTGCAGTCGTGGTCCTCAGAGGGATCGCTTCTGGGTAAAGAATGGCATTATCCACCAGAACCAGGATGAACCTGCTTCCTGCGGCTGTCTGGGGATGCATAGGCCCTACTATGTCGACGGCCATCCTCTGACAGGGGATGTCAACGACGGGCAAGGGGTTAAGGGGAGCTTTAAGTTTCCACTCCGCCTTGCCACTGGTCTGGCAGGTCACACAGGTCCTGCAGAATGCACCTGAGGACACCCTGAGTTTGGGCCGACAAAAGTTAGGAGCAAGCCGGACAAAGGTCTAGTACTAGCACAAATGTCCTGTCAGAGTAATGTCATGGGCCAATTCCAATAGTAAGGCCCAATAACACTGGGGGACCACCAGGGCCCTGTGGGCCCTCTGGCAAGGAGCCTTAGACTCACTGTACATAAGGTTATCCTCCCAGTAAACGTGATGAGTCCCGGATTCATCACCGGCTGCTTTGGCCTCAGCTTGCCGCCTCAGGCCCTCAAGGGTAGGGCACTCTGTCTGCACACTACAGAACTCCTCCCTGGTGGGGCCGCCTTTCACTTGCCAACCGGCAAGCGCAGGCAGGGCACTATGAGGAGTAATGGGCTTTTCCATGGAATATGGGGTGGCCTCAGCCAGTTCTGCCTCCATCTCACCGGAGGTACATTCCGAGGTGGGTTTCCCCCGTCCTCTTCTCTCTTAACAGGGGCCTGGGCCATTGTTACAGACTCCAGCCCCTTTTGGCTCCCTTCTCGGGTAGCCATGGACTGTGTGGTAGCACAGAACCAGTCGGGTAAACCCAACCTCCGCATGAGCCCGGGGCTCCACTTCCTTCCAGATAGTGTCCTCCAGGTCACTACAGACAAGCCACTAGCATGGAGGGCCTCACGGCAACCTTCAACAGCCCAACATCCCCCCCCATCCAAATGGCACCTGGGCCACCGGGAAACAACCCTCTCTGATGCCAGCCACCCCCACCCGGTAGATGGCTTGGGGGGATTACTTGCTCTTGGGAGACCAGCTGACTCCTTACAATAGTCATGCTGGCCCGTGTATCACTCAGAGCCTCTATCTCTTGCCCATTGATGGTGACCCTTAGCCTATACTTTGCTGTATTGTCAGGCCCTTGGATCACGGGAACCATCTTACTGTCACCCAGGGACACTAGGGTGACACCACTAACCCCCCCCCCCATTGCCGGGAATCGCCTCCTCCCCCATTACCACGCTTGCCACCCCTGGAGCCACTCACTTTGGACACTTAGGATCTTCTTTGTGTCCGTAACCGTAGCACTCATACCACTTAGGGGTCTTTGGCAGTGGACTCTTGGCACGTTATTTACATACATCACGTGTGAAGTCTTCTTTGTGACGCTCAAGGTATATATCGTGATTGAGTGCTGTGTCAATCCTTTACACATTGCCTCTGTAGTAAGCCTGACTGTACAATGCCAAGCTACACAAGGGTGAGCGCAGGTTATACAGGGTGTGTAATCACCCACCCCTGCCGGGAGTGGTAGGTTCTACCTGGCTGGAGTACTGCCTCAGCCAACCAGAAAGTGCCAGTTCCAAGAGGGTGGTTGGGTTTCATCCCCTTTCTGAATACTCCGGAAGGGCCCCCCTCCCATCTCCATATATCGGTCCATTTTAGACTGTTGCCACACTCAAGAGGACCTGTCATGGGCCATAACTACCCCCTCTCCGTTTTGTTTCACACAAGGGATCAGGCCATAGTAGCAGTCTCCATGCTTCCCCACGCTGGCCACCTTGCCGTCCACCTGATGGGGGATCCTCTCCTGTGGTGCTCCCCACGTGCTGCTTCCAAATAGAGAGGTGGTCCAGGACAGACCAGGGCAATCACTCCCGAGCTCAGCTCCCGTGGCCTGGGCAACAAATGTCCACTATGCCTGCAATGGGCGTTGTTCCACAATTAGAGTCTGGGGACCCCTTTGCACTGCTCCTGTGGAGGAGAAATCTTATGGATACATGCCTGCGTATATCACAGCATGAGTTCACTATTATGTGAAGCAACTGGTACCCGCAGGTCCGTAGTGTTGCAGTGCGCGAGTCCAGGTCATCTATGTCTCTCTAGCCATATGCTCCTGCATGCTGTCTTAATTCCACCTCCCAGGCGAGTTGGTGGGGAGCATCTCGATATACAACTCAGTAGGCTGCTAATTGCACTGCTGTTGTTCATCACTCCAGTTGTCAGGTACGTTGTTGCCTATCCTTTAGGCTACATGTGGTATGAGGCCAATATCAGGCCTCACCCGACCTTCAATAGTGCAGCCCTGCCACCATCTTAGGACTAAGCCCTCACTCAACCTCAGTAGGCTCAGCCGGGACAAAGTCTCACAGCCTGTAACCGCGGCCGCCTGTCCCCACTACTTTCTGCTTTCTTAGGCTGGGAGGCCCTCTAGTTGCTCGTATCTGGCCACCTGCCAGCCTGGTGCATGCCCGCCAGGATGCTGTCTCCTGGTCCCCAGCACATGGGCAGGCTGCAGCGCAACTGGTCGCGTCAAGGAAGCAGCGGGGGCCCCCGTTTTTAGCCCGGGGAACCCCCTGATCGTTGCCCCGTCAGTGCAAGTCAACCTCTACAGGATTAAGAAGGGTATCAGGCAGAGCACTCACTTATGACGACCGCTTGGCCATATTGGTTGGCCACGCCCTCAATGTTAATTAAATATTTAATTGGTAATTATATACATCTTTACATTTGTGTTATGTATTTTTTGCATTTATTAATATACGTATTTAATAATTTGTTTATATTTATTATTGGTTTCAATTTAATATATTTTAATTAATATTTTAATGCTAACATTGTTTTATTTATAATTCATTATAATTTGTTTGGCGCATTGTGTTTTTTGGTAGTAGGAAGGGAAGTGCATTCATTTTAAATGTATTTCATTTTTTTATTTGCTCAATTTTTATATTATCTTTTTACATTTAATTTTATCAATTTGTATACTATGTTTTGGATTAGGTTTTAATAATTTTTGGTTGTTAGGTATTCAAATGTTTGTTTTAGCACACATTGGAGTGAGAATAGTATTTTCTTTAATGTTTATATCATTTTTTTTTTAAGTATGTAATTTTTTTTACATTGTATTTTTTTAAATCACATTTATTTTAATTAATATAGTAGAGCAGGCTGTGCCTGGAGGAAAAATTGAAAACATACAACAATTAATCAGGAATGTGCCAACGTGAAGTACACGTGTATATAGGTTTGTTTTGAAGCTGAAAGGGCCTGCAGAAGGCACCTCTTTCGTTTTGAAAGCTAACAACTATATATTTTTTTGCTGCAAAAGTATCAAAGTTCAACCTTTATTTCCTTTTTATCTTAAAAAACAATTTTTTCTCTCAGTGTGGTCCTGGATAACGTTACTACATTTTCTGCCGGGATTCACACAAGTTGAGAACGATACTGCTAGAATGCATTCCCTATACCCACTGTCTATGCTTAAATAATAGCAAATCTAATGATAGCTAAAATCATTAAGCATGACTACAGTGCTGAAAGAAGCCAACACTAATCTAATAAAGGCGCTGTCAGTAGATGATATGTGGACGGGGAATCCCACATAGACCATGTCAGCCGAGGTCTGAAGGGCCTGCACTGGCTCCCTCCCTTAGGACTCTATTATAATGCTCGCCATGAAACAGACTGACAGGCCGCAGGAAGGCAGCCCCCTGTGGGAGTACAGCCGAAGTACAGTATTAGACAGGTTGAACAAAGAGTGTGCTATGAAGTAAGCACAATAAATGCCATTTCTTTGCAATCTAACCACAAGATAGGTGTGCAGTACTGGATTCAAAACGGTAAGTGAATACAATATAATTTTTATTTCAGGAAGCCTGATGGATACAACTATTCCCAAAAATTGTCTAATAAACTTAGGATGTATTTACATCCTAATCTTTATCATGGCCTGAGATAATTATTAGATTAAACACACCGTGAAGTGCATTAATTTCCATTTTCCATTTCAACAAACTTTATTTCGGTCATAAAAGGCCATAAAAAGTAAAAATTCATATACAAATATAGCAATAATAGACAGATCTTGACAATTCATTGAAGGCAAATTACGTAGTATATCCAAAAGAGATTTTTTTTTTTGTTTGACCAATATCTTTACACCGGTTAAAAACAAGAATGATTAAAACCAAATAAAAGATGTTAAAATTTTGAGACTAAAAACGACAAAACTGCGGAGAACATTTTTTACAGTTACAGAGATGTGCTAAAAAAGGCCCTACGTCTGTGCCACATAGAATTAAGGAAACGGGACACGGCAAAGACTATAGGGGGATGTGTGTCAGTTCTTAAAATTCTATATACCTCCAAACAGTGTGTACAACCCAAGATTCTACATAATGGTATGAGCCAACGCCGTCTGGCAGGTTTATAACCAGGGCAGAAGAAGAGAATATGTATGTCAGTCTCATCAGGGCTATTGCAGGCAGGACAGCCAACAGAGAAATCTTTTGTCCATTTATTCGTGAAAGCATTAACCGGGAGGGTCCCTGTTCTGAACTGGATATACAGCTTCCTTGCCATGGGGGGCGAATTGTGTTCGCATGTTTTGGTTTTTAATTTTTGCATTACGATGACTGGAGTTTTCACGTCCGGCCAGTCGAATCTGTCTGACAAAAAGTGGTCAAAAAGGTATTTAAAAAATATCGAAGTAGATTCATTAATTACATCAGATACCAAACATTAAAATCTCAGCTTTGAATAGGAGGACAATTACTACTGGCCTCCGCCTGGCAACCTATCTTCTCGTAGGCAAAACGCGGGAAAGAGAACGATCCATAAAAGTAAAGTGTGCGCGTGCGCAGCGTAGCTGTGCACCTGTTTTTGTGTAGTTGCACTGTCCAAAGCGCATACATATAACTCAGAATTTCTCTGAGTCATGCATGAGCTGCAGACAGCACAGGGGCTGTATCGGCCTCGCACTTGGGCTGAGAGGGCTTTAGCCCCCTACGTCCGGTGTTGTCGCTGGGTTGACTGAGCTCGGGCTGTAGGTTAGTTTACTAAGCAACACATCAGCCTGCTCCGCAGTGGCGGCTCCTCCACTATGGTGGAGAAGCGTCGTCCCACTGCTTTTGAACAGTGCAAAGTAAAGGAAATATAAAACAATAATAACTTTGAGTTATTATCATTTTATGTTTCCTTTGCGGGTGGGCCGGGCAGGACTGCTCTGCTATCGGATCAGGGCAGGGGAGGAGCGGTTTGCCCACTCCTAAGTGTGCAATACTGTTTGGTCGGTCCTCTCAGGCCGCCCAAAACAGTCATGCGCACTTTCCCTGTTCTCCATGCAGGCTGCATTTCAGAGTGTGTGGAGAACATGCCCAGGGTCCCATTCCCTGGTTGAGCGTCGAACCCGGACGCTCAAAATCAATCACAACGCTGCATTGCAGCGTTGTGATTGGTCAGGGGAGCCTGGGTGCCTACCAATCACAACGCTGCATTGCAGTGTTGTGATTGGTCAGGGGAGCCTGGCTGTTCTTCCTGGCTTCCTTTTCCTCGAATGCCACGAGGAGAGCAGGAGCAGAGGCGCGGGACCCGGCGGCAAGGTAAGTGTATATATTTTTTTTTTGCATTGCGCAACCCCGCGCCCCCCTCATTCCCCTGCGCCCGTCTCACCATCCGCGAGTCATGCCGGCCGCCACTGCTGCTCCGTCACACTTAACACAAACATTCGTAATGCAATAGGTCTCACATTTTTTTTAAGTTAGAGCTATTGGCGTTGTAAATGGCAATGTGTTTTACCACTGTGTGATCACTTCACTGCAATCAAAAATACACAAGTAAACGAGCACTAGCCTCCAATGTCCACTGAAAGAGGAGTGGGAAACTTGCAGGCAGAAAAACACAAGTAAAACACCCTGCCTGGTGAAAAAGCAGCAAGAAACGAGCACACCCTGGCCGCACCTATTCCCTATTTACAAACGGTCAAAAGATTAAATAAAAAATCTTGTTTACCAGCCTTTCTATTGCATGTAGAAGTAACAAGCTGAAGCACAGTGTAAGATTCTTCAATGAGGGGAAGAAGGAAGAGTTGTTGGGAGCAGCGGACGAGCACTGATTATGTTTGAATTATCTGTGCTTGGTCCTTGCTCCACCGAGGCAAGCGTAACTGACGTTTGGGCTGCACTGGCCAGTTAGGAGGCAGCAAAGACGACTAAAGCAGGAACCAGCAAATGGTAGGCAAGGGCGGGCTTCAAGTCCTGTACTGAACACAATAGTGTCGCAAACGAGCGCATGCGCTGGCAGGCTCGACCCTAAAAAGTACTATTGGCTTTGAATTACTGTAACCTTAGGACGTAGTTTAAACATACAAGAATGACTAAAAAGATTAACAAAAAGGACTACGAATGCAAAGAAATGCATGGTAAAATAAAAGGATTGGCCAACTGCACTTCTTTTTAGACCTATGGCCACATGTGATCAGACATGTAACTCACATGGCTCAATGCCCCACGCTGTTTGTTGTGGTGGGTGGAAGCAAAATGTGAAAAAATGTGAATGACAGCTGAACAGACTAATGATGAAGAAGTCTAGCCCAAAGCTCTTTAAGCATTGTTTATATGCATGAATTTCTAGGTATGGAATTGACCAAAGCCTTTTGATTTTAGGGGCCTTCAGTAATCCATTGGTCTGTTGCTGTGGCATACACCTTTTTCTTCCTCCCTCTACAGCATGGGACATTTAGTCAGCCTACTTCAGTCATTGACTAATATCACTGTAAGTGATGGCATTCTGCTTTTTCACATGGAGCACAATCCCACACATAAAGTAGTTTCCTTCAGTGCCAAGGGCTACATGGCAAAGTGCGCTTTTTGAGAACAAAAATGGATGTTTGCTTACAGGCATGTTTTTTTTATGGGCAGGGTCTCTGCAGCTCCCACAAAAATTAAGTTTTACAAAAGAAATGACAAAACAAGCATTGGAAAAGACAAAAGCTGGCAGCCGATGGGAGGCTTATTGGCTTTGTCAATGAGTGTTTATTCACCATTTTTACCAAAGTTGGCTGGAGGGACAGCTAAAGAAATATCTAAGCCAGGGCTAATAAAAACGAATTCCCTCCCACGCCACTCGTCCAGCTCTCCAGAGTTGGTACCCTTCCATTCTGTTGGAAAGAGGGGTTGAAGAGGGAATTAGGGCAGGGCTGCTTATGGATTAGTATTCAGACAGCTTGTCATGGCTTTGGCCCAGTGTTCTAATCTCTTTATTTTATGGAATGTTAATACTTGCAAAACAGATGACCTTAAATGCTGATCACAGGTGAGCTGGGGCCATTGCAGTAGTGATCTTTCAACCTGTTGACCACGCCAGACATGGACATCCGTGAGGGTTTACAATCTTCTGAAACCCCTTTGTCAGGCCAAGTATGAGGCGTTTGCATTGAGCTGTCTTCAGACTGTTCGCAATTTTTCTGCAGCACAGTGAGGTTCTCTCAGTGGCATATAGGCACTTAATAATCATAAGCAAATATTTTGATGTTGCTATAAGTTTATTTACATTGGTATCCTTTAAGAAAGGCTTACACTGTGGTGCAGACATTCTGATTGCGTGGAATGGTGACATTAATTGCAAGCTTATATCTAGAAGCAGGGTTTTTAGTAAATCAGGGAAAAAATGGCGCACAGACAAAACGCGTAGTGTAACTGTATCACAATGTTGACGGTGCTACCAGGTCGGGGGAACTACCCTGTAACCCCGTGGATGTATGAGTAGGAGACCCACACTAGAATTGAGAACAAAGTCCTGGGCACACGTATTGAAAGTGTAATAGAACCAGAAGTCTTATATGAGTTTCAAATTGTCGAGTCAACACCAGAGAAAATGTTGAAAGTTATTTAATGAGGCAACGACCAAAAGAAAGCAACCAGCCGACACGTGTTTCGACAATTTGAAACTCATATAAGACTTCTGGTTCTATTACACTTTCAATACGTGTGCCCAGGACTTTGTTCTCTATTAATTGCAAGCTGTCGAGCATTAACAGCTATCAATTGCCCTTCTCCTCATTATGTGCCTTTGGCTCGGGCCCATAAATGGGCAATTAGCAACCTACATTGTTAACGCTCTTAGAAGCGGGTAACAGCATTAGGACTACATTATGTGGACCAAAACTTGCACTTACAACGTGTGGCAATGCGGGATGCCCGTCGCACGCACATAAAACCAAAACATACAGAACATCCATTTGAAAAGTGTCCTAAAAAGTAAGTATTTCGTGAAACAGAATCAACCAAAAGCCTCCTCCTACTGCTATGACCTAAAAACAATTTTATTTTTAAAAAATCCCTCCACTAGCCTTTTCAATCAAAATAACGGACTAACATGTTCACTTCTCAAATTCCATATTCCACTATACTAATTCACCACTAATCCTTTATGGGTTTCAGAGTAGCGTGCTACTCGCCAATAAAGCGTTTCAACACCCCATCAGGGTTACAAGCGCTATATAAATGCAAACCTTTTTCCCTTTTCTACCCCTCCCCAACCATTCTTAATCCAAATAACTGACTAACATATCCACCACTCAAATTAATTTCATGTTTCACTATACTAATTTTCAACACTAATCCTTTATGGGTTCCGGAGTAGCGTGCTACTCGCCAGAAAAGCGCTTTAACACCCATCAGGGGTAACAGGTGCTATATGAATGCAAACCTTTCTTCCCCTTCTATCCCTCCGTTATCCTTCTCACTCCAAATAACTGACTAATATCCACCACTCAAATTACTTTCATATTTCACCATACTAATTCACCACTAATCCTTTATGGGTTTCCGGAGTAGCGTGCTTCAACACCCCATCAGGGGTAACAAGCGCTATATAAATACAAACCTTTTTTCCTCTTCTATCCTTCTGCTATCTGTCCGAATCCAAATAACTGACTAACCTATCCACCACTTAAAATGTCCTTGCATGTTTCACTATACTAATTCAACAGTAATCCTCTATGGGTCCCGGAGTAGCGTGCTACTCGCCGAAAAAGCGCTTCGACGCCTCGTCAGTGGTAGTAAGCGCTATACAATTACAATACAATACAATACAATATTTTAACACCCTGCTTTTCCAACAAACCTCTGATGGGGTGTGCACACACACTGTTCAGCTTTGTACTCCTCCCTGCTTTTTTCACTTTTTGTGCGAGTGAAAGCCAGCATCAGTATCCGCAGAGGGCTTTGTGTTTTCCTCTCCCACAATCTAGATATATTTTATCATGCCAGACTTAGAGCGAGCCTTCCCCTTGTGTCTGTTTCAAATCAGTGGACATTTCCACAGTGCTGATAAGTCGCAGCGGTCGGCGGGAAGGGGTAGATGTGGCAGCGGAGATGCCACCGCATATCTAGGCTGGGGCTCGCGTTTGAAAACGTGTGCCACCTTTGAATACCTGCAAAACACACGGAACGAGCAGCAATTTGATAATTCGGCACCCTAACATAAAGCTTTCACATCGAGAGGAAGCTAAAGCCTTTGATGCGATGCTTTGAAACACCATTAACGAGCAGCTCATTTCAAACATGTTTACATTTTACAGCAAATGGGTACTTTACTCTGTAAGAAGTGATGCATTTGGAGTGTACGAATGTCTGGGGAGTAAGGGGCCATGGGATGCAAGCGTTGTAAGATAGGCACAGCCAACCATTAGACAGATTCCTATTTTAAGCCCCGCCTGGCTGAGAGCGGCTTCTGCTTTAGCTCCCAGTGATGTTGTCATGGACCAGAGGCGGGGGGCTGGTAAAATTCCACTCGTTCAGTCACTAGCGAACTGATGGAATGGGAAGGGGAAATGAGCTGGCTGGATGGGTCCGATTGCCCATCTCTTTCCCGAGTCGCTTTGCATCTGTTAACTCTAGATGCACATGAGAAGCCCAGGCCTGCTCCTTGCAAGAATCCATATAGAACAAGCATTGAAAATGCAATAGGTCTCGCCTTTGATTAAGTTAAAGCCATTTGCTTTGCTCATGGTATTGTATAGCAAAGCAAATGGCTTTAACTTAATGAAAGGCGAGACCTATTGCATTTTCAATGCTTGTTGTTTCCAAGTGCCCAAGAGTCTTGGTGGTTAACAATCTGTGAGCATGTTTTTTATGTGGGTGTTCGTGCGTGTGTTTGTGTTTATCTGTGTGTTGTGTGCACGTGATATATTTTTATGTCTGTGCGTCGTTGTGTGTCTATCTGTGAAATTGTTTCTATGTGGGCGATGTGTGTGTGTGTTTCTGTGTTTATGTCTGCGTGTCGGCATGTTTTGGTGTGTCGCATGTGTGTGTTTGTGTGCATTTGTGTCGCTGTGATTTTTTTGTATGTGGCTATGTGTGTGTTTGTTATTTTATATGTGCATTCGTTTGTGTGAGCGTATGTGTATGTTTGGTGGTCCGTGTACAATAAAGGTGTTTCTATATGTATCTATATGTTCTAGTGCGTTGTGTGCGTGTGTTTGTGTGTGTGGGGGGCGGAGGTCCTTCTTAGTACGCTCTTTTGTCTGTGTGTGTGTGCTGGTGCGTGTGATTATCTGTTCGTGTTTCTGTGTTTAATTTTAAGTGACTATCTTTGTTTTGGGTTTGCGCGCTTATGTGTGTGTGCTGTGTGTAGGTGTGTATATGCACGTGTGCGTTTATCTTTGTGTCTGTATCTTTGTGTGTCGTATGCTTGGGTGTGTTTGCTCATCTCATTTCCTTGAAGGTGCATGTGTGTTCGTGTGTGTATTTGTGCGTGCGGAACTCTCTGTCCTTATGTACCTAGCTGTGTGTGCTGTGCACTCACTGGTGACCACAAATGCACCCAACACATGATGCAACCGTGGCAAACACGTTGTAATCCACACAACCACAGCGTGACAGTCAAAGCAGCCTGACAGATGCATCAAGCACTAATGGGCAGTCTAGTGCCACTCGAATTCTCACTCCATTGTAGGCGCTTCGCGAAGAAAATGCCACGCTCAGAAGCGAGAATTTACGTCGATTTACAGTGTGCGGGTTTATATTTACACACGCAGGGGTGAGTATGTTTACTTATGTGTGTGCATAATTGTAACTCTTTGCAGTCAGATTTTGCCAGATACTAGTGTTTGCTTGATGGACAGTTGTCTATCCACACACTATGACCCTAAGGGAAAAAGGTTCTTGACAGTCTACAGTCGCTGAGCCTGGCGACGAGGCCACGCAGAGCGGATCACACCTTGTTGCCGTTCAATAAATGAACTGTACATCATTGTAATCATTCAGAGTTTAACGAGGAACACTACAGCGTTTAACCCCTAGCAGCACAGCTGGGGAGGCATCGCGGAACACAGGCAGACGTCACTGTGACGTAAGAGCAGAGAAGAATTATGAGCCTGACGTCAACAGGAGAGAAATATTAAAGAGAACTAACCCTACAGTGGAATTTATAGCAATGCATTTTCAAACTGTCACTTTAAGTGATAGAAGGAGCTTTATCAATAATAATTCGGCTGAATTGGGACCATTTAATGTGGCAGATGGATATATTGCGGGAGTTGGGGGGGGCATGGGGGAGTTACAGCCCTCTCATCAGCAATGCCCCCACCTCCCTGCCGCGCGGGGGTACCCTGAGACCTGTCAGGCACATCACACAGTGCGGTCTTTATTGCAGGAAGCACCCCAAATCTGCCTCGTTTCAGCCCGACGCCAGCGGCTCTCAATCCGTTCAGCTGCTTAATGGGACCAGAAGACCCCTTTATGCCCGTTTGCTCTACACTTCGTCACAAGAAAAGACACTTTCTCTGACGCAATTACCTGTATTTACATCCAGCAGCAGGAGACGGAGCCTCGACCAGCGCCAGCGTCAGCGCCCTGCGCTGAGGTGAACCTCGGGTCCCCGTCACAAAAACATTATGTTATAGAATGTAAACAACACAACAACCTCACTGGAGACTGTGTCTGTAAATAAAAACATCGCATCCTTCTGTCTTTATGGGGCCATGTGTTTGAAACACATGGCCCCATAAAGATAAGAAAACGTTTGCGACGGGAGGAAAGCAGGCGAGGGAGTCCAAGTAGGCCGTCCCAGAAAGCCAAAGGGAGGCAACATAGAAAGCTCTTTTCCAATGGCTGGCCACCGTTTTTCATAAACGGTGACGCCAACCAATGGAAAAGAGGGGCGGGGCTTAAAGCCCTTTTGTCAAAGTGTACTTGTTCACTATAAGTCTCGAGGCGAGGAGCGCATACGCGCTCCAACGCCAGCCGAGACCTAAAAACAATGGTCCTAGACCTTATTTTGAGAAAGTATAAATCTAATCTCCATTAATCTTTTTTAACAATTCTGAGCATGTAAACATATCAGCTCTGGGTAATCAAAAGCGAGTCAAAATTAGTGATGTGCAACAACCAAAGAGATTTCAAAACAACATAGTTTTATTTGCTCATACTTTGAACAGCAGTAGATGTCTTGCTGTATTCAAGGGACTTGTGAAAGGTTTAAGGGAAAGAGGTTGTTCCAGGGGAACGTGCAAAAAGGGGTGTGTTCAGGTGAAGGGTGGAAAGAATACCAGGAAGTGC
This sequence comes from Calotriton arnoldi, assembly GCA_963921515.1. Lineage (NCBI taxonomy): Eukaryota > Metazoa > Chordata > Amphibia > Caudata > Salamandridae > Calotriton > Calotriton arnoldi. The sequence goes on along the minus strand of CAWUFW010000974.1, from coordinate 2,034,153 downwards.
TCAGGGAAAGGGGTTAAAACAATTCAACAGTTGGACTGATAACAAATTGTCAGTCTAGATCAGCCTGAATTGTTAAAAAAGATTAATGGAGATTAGATTTATACTTTCTCAAACTAAGGTCTAGGACCATTGTTTTTCTATATCGATTAACCGCCCAGGTCCAAGACTTGAATTGGGTTACCCCATTCTCATAATGGCTTCCTTGCAAGAATCCAGCACCTCTGGCACACGCCTCTGAATAGTGGTGTTGCTAGCGCTGCACATCACCATGGGATATGAGGCACAGACATAGCCTAGCTACAGATGAAGAATGCAGAATGAGCTACCTTCTCGTACCTTCCATGCCTTTTGAAGATAGTTTCCGCTCTCAATCATAGAACCCCACACTACAGACTACAATTGTGTCAACAATGAATAACAATCTATGTTTACAGTCGCAACTACACGAATTCAGTGTAATAATAATTATGCCTTTCTATCGGGACATGTCGTGTCTGTTATACACACAGTTGAGGCCAACCTATCTACCTTCGCTTCCGCTGCGGGCTCTAGGCTTAGGGCCTTGGTATCTCTGCAGCCCAGCTGAGCACTACTGGGAGCACCAGCTACCCTTCCTGTGCCAGAAGACCCAAGGGGGTCTGCTGTTCCAAACGATTCATTTTGCCGGGGTGTGGAAGCTACCCCTGCCTAGCGCCTGAGCGGCGGATTTTTCCGTTCATCCTCCTATAGCGGGTGCATGCAAGAAGCAACGTTTGCCCCCCCCCTCCGATTTTGTAGAGAAAAAAGAAACACAACCAGTAATTGAAGTGGGCCCTTCATATTCCCAGTTGTCGGTGCCACTGCACCTGTTGCACTATTGGTAGCTCTGCCCCCCTGCCTTTCTGTTCCTCGGTGGGGCATGGGGGAGTTAGGTTTCTAATTGTAAACATGTGGGCATACAGATGTGGGAGACAGCGTTTACCTGGAAGCTGGTGCTGTACAGGCGGCCTTATGGAGAAAAACTCCACAGAGGCTGAAGAAAATGTTAAATCTTGTCTCACAGCGGTCATCACTTGGATGAAAAACAACCATCTCCGTTGTAATATGGACAATGCAGAAATCCTGTTGATCGGGAAAGACAATCCCTTTCAACCGAAGGATTGGTGGCCGGAAGAGGCAGCAGCTCCCCCTGCCACAGTGGAGGTGGCCAAGAATTTGGGGGTAGGGTTTGACTCTTCTCTCTCCTTCAAACACCACACCCTTAAGGTGGTGGGTTCCTGCTTTGGAATGATTAAAACCATGAAAAAATTCTTTGAGTTGATTCCACTGGCTGCAAGGAAAACGGTGGCCGTGGCGTTATTACTTTCAAGACTTGACTATTGTAACAGCCTGTTAGTAGGGGTCAATAAATCCATCTTGAAGAGACTACAGGTAGTACAGCATGCAGCTGCCAGACTTGTCTTGAAACTTCCACGCAGGTCATCAGCATCAGAAGCTCTGAAAACCCTTCATTGGCTTCCGCTGCATAAGAGAATTCTATTTAAACTTTTGGTCATCATCTTCAGAGCTATCCGTCAAATCGGACCAGAATATCTCTCTAGGAGATTTACACCTTACATTCCAGGAAGGACACTCAGATCCACATCTGCTAACCTCCTCAAATTACCTGGTTTTAGACTTAAAACCAGGGAGGGAAAACTGCTACAGTACTTGGTGTAAAAGCCTGGAATTTTATGCCTAACAAACTGAGAATGATGTATTCAGAAAAACTGTTTAGGAAAGCTCTAAAGACCTGGATCTATGGATTAAGTGACGTATGCAGTCTTGCCCTTATCTAGGTTCTATCGCCTTACTAGCTCGCCTGTTATCTGAATAGCGCCAGGAGGCTCCTTTGGGAGCGACAGTCTGTGCTCTATAAATGCCCATTTCATTTCATGCGTGGGCATTTCAGAACAGGGGCAAGGTTGTGCCCGGCCCTCACGGAGTGCACGTGGGGCACAGATGGGTTAGGCTTGGCGCCACCAGCAGAGTGAGACAGCCCTGAAATCTGGCCATGTTGACACAAAGTACCCCCAATGGCTGTTTCTAGGCAGCTCCAAAATGGTGCAAGTTCACACAGCGAGTCAATGGGAGTAAATGTCAAAATCACTGAAACAGGAGCAAATGTCACAGTTACTGCGCCTAGTGACGAGTAAACTACCAACAAAAGATGTTCCTAAATCCGGGGAGTACAAAGGTAGCGTTTGTTCCAGTCCCTGGGTCTGTTCTGCCACACTCTCAGGCGATGCTTTAATTCAGCCAAAATGTACACACCTGAAAAGGTTTCAGGTGAATACATAATAAAAGGGGGCATTTTGTTCCTTTTGTTTCCCTATTTCTTCAGCTCCGATCAGCGGGATTGAGGGAATTCACCTTGCACTCATTTCAGTGGCGCAATACAGGCCCCCGCAGCCCCCGTGGTGCAGGGGGGCCCGAGCTGCAGGGGGCCACCTCAGCACAGTACTCTGGCCTGACAGCCCCGGTTTAAATCCGGTCGGGGGCACCTCCATATACCTTGCAGAGGGGCCCCCTCAAGTTTCGTTAACCGTACCCAAGGATCTAGAGTACAAAAAGTCACGGGCGAGGACATCAGGTACAGGGAGCCGGTCCTGCCTGACAAGGCCCGGGAGACAGGGGCCAGTTCCTTCAGCAAAGGAACCAAGCATTTGCAATGCAATAGCTCTCGCATTTGCGAGACTTTGAGGTATTGACATTGTAAATGACAAAGCCTTTTATTTATCAGTTTTAAAAACCTACAGGCGGTACCTACCGCTTGCAGGTTTTCAAAACACATAAATAAAAGGCATTGCCATTTACAATGCCAATATCTCAAACTTTTGCAAATGCGAGAATTTTGTGGCACTTGAGCTTTAGCTGTAAACATCATAAGCTAAAGCGCGGGTGCCGGGATTGTTTAAAAAGTAAAGAAATAGGGGGGCGTGGCTTGGAGCCACCTGCAATGGCCGCACTCCTGTGAAGCTCCGGCTCGACTAAAACGTTAGCCCTAAAATCCGTCCTTTAATCCGACCAGGCACGCAGCGAAAAACCTTTAAACCCCGAAGGGAGACCCCCCTGACCCACGACAGGAGTCAACGGGGTCCCGAAACAACAGGAAGAACCGAAAGGAGCCCTGAAAGTCCAGAAGGGTGAGGCCTAGAGCGCGATGTGCATAGTGCGGACCCAAGAAGACCGCGCCCACCGTGCAGTGATCGGCAGAGCTGCGAGTAGAGGGAGGCGGCCAGCGAAACTACGACAGCGGTGGCCCGCTAAGTGGTTCACAGCTGAGCCCGTGGAGTCCGGGCCCGGGGGCGATGAAGAAAAGGTGAGCGACTCCCCTCCGAGCCGGACCCGAGGAATGTATACAGGGCAGGCCTGCTGGGGGACTCGTCGCGGGATCTGTGGGTCCAGGGGAGATATTTGAGCTGCGGCCGGGCGCAACGCCTGAGGTAGAAGCCCAAAGGACAATAGCCAATCCAGCTGCCTGATATTCGCGTAGAGGGAGGGGGCTGAGGGGAGAGCTCTGCAACCAGGCCCGGGAGTGTGAAGAAGAGGGGTGAATCGCCTCTGAACCCAGCAAAGCCACGGACCAGCAGAAAACAAGGGTAGGAATGCGCCTGACCTGGATGCGGTGAAACGGGGGGAGTGAGTCCTCTGGAATTATTGCTAACTGCGTAGTCTGGGGCTCGGTGAACGGCAGCGGCCCAGCGGGGACACCGGGCTCCTGATGTAAGGAGGGCCGTACAGGAGACCCAGAAAAAGTGACAAAAGCCCGGGACAGCTATGTGAACAAAGGCAGTAACCTGCGGCACACAGGAGGAACTGCGCAGTGGGCCTGGGGTCGAAGAGGAGGCAGGGGGCCAAATTGCCTAATTGATCAAGAGTGTCTGGGGACCCTCGAGAAGTAAGCTACCAACAAGGGTTGAAGGCCAGGTGATCAAAAAGATATTGACTATGTGAGCAAAGTCGTACATGGCCAATATAGAGACGTTGGGGAGCGACTGGCCCCGAGGGCCAGATCAGTGGCACTAAGAGGAGGTCAAGTAGGGCCCAGAAGAAAAGAGAGAAATACAGACGGCCTAGATCACGCAAGGTGCTTCGTACATCATCCAAAGGAAGGAAATGGTGAAGCCAAAACCACAGTCCATGACTCAAACAAATAAAATGGACAAATACGCAGCTTCAAAGCAACTGACAGAGGCTCAAGGAGACCGCACAGAGGAGATGGGGGCACCGGAACCCTCGCTGACCGCCATCATGGCAGCCATAACTGATCTCAAAAACACTCTTGAACCCAAAATCGACACAGTAATGCTTGAAGTAAATTTATTGAGAGCAGATCTGCGTAAAACCACCGAAAAGGTAACGATGGCGGAAGGCAACATATCGCAGCTACAAACCACCACCAAATCAATGGAAGACCAAATTAAACAACTCCAACAGCGGCAAGGGGAGATGGCGGCGAGGCTTGAAGATCAGGAAGGGCGTGCCAGACGGAACAACATACGTGTCGTGGGCGTCCCGGAGGGAATGGAGAAGCCAAGCGTTGAGCTCTTTCTAGAGGATCTCATACTGAACCATCTACGCCCTGTAAGTCTCTCAAATTATTTAACAATCGAGAGGGCACACAGAGCCCCAATACCAAAACCGAGACCAGGGGCGCCGCCACAAACAATCATTGCGAGGATTCTTAATTATAGGGATAGAGATGCAATTTTACAAGCCGCAAGAACTCATGGGGACCTAATACATGAAAATGCGATGATTCGTTTCTTCCCTGACTTTACATTACAAGTGCAGAAGCTGCGACAAAGCTTTGAATCTGTGAAGCGGGAACTACGGAATAAGGAGATTAAATACATGATGCTATATCCTGCCCGGCTGAGAGTGGTAGCAGAAGGAAAATCCTGGCTCTTCACCACTCCTGAAGAAGCATGGGAGTGGTTGGAGGAGTGGAGAGTGGTAAAACAGAAGCCACCCAGGGTCGGGGACCAGCATCAAATCACCTGCCCTGAGGAGAGGGACAGAGTCGAAAGACCTGGGACGGAAGGGTCAAAAGACAAATGAGACCACTCTGGTGAAGTTGACGAATTAGACACAGTATGGTCAGATTTACTAATTTATGCATCACTTTGTTGTCATGGAGGGGAAGGGACGGGGGGGGCAGACAGAAGGGATTGAGGCATGGAAGGGGAGAGAGGGATGATCAGACAAAACCCCGTGCAGAGAAATGATAATATTATAAGAGCTTGGAGGGCTAGACAACAGAGGTAAAAAGCCAGCTGGGGGTTTTAGTCTACCCCGGCACGAAGCAAGTTACTATGGGGTGACAGGCTCTCTGCATGTTGGGGTGGTGGGTAGTTTTAGACCTGTCAAGCAGGGCAGCAGGGTGGAGGGAGGAGGGATTTAGGGTATTAAGAGTCCATGTTGGGCGGGTTAACTTTATTGCTGTTGTTTTGTATGTACGCTCAGACACAATTAGCATAGTTCGACATGAACACACAGGGAGGCAACACATCAACTACATACTCAATCTGAGCCCAGTCACAAAGGCCATGAAACCAAGAAAGTTGTCTCTCTGTGGCACTAAAAGTTTTGACGTGGAACGTCAATGGATTGGGCAGTAAGATAAAACGCACCCTGGTTCTGCAAAACCTGAGTCGGCAGTCCCCGGATGTGGTACTGCTCCAGGAGAAACATTTGAAAGGAAACTACTGCAAAGCCTTGGATCGCTGGGGCTATAAACTTATGGCTCATGCGGGCTTTACGTCCGGTTCCCGAGGGGTGGGGATATTAGTGAAGATGTCAATCCCCTTTATCCTGGGTAAGAGTTGGTGTGAAGGCTTAGGTAGATATGTTGCTCTCACAGGTACTTGGGAGGGACGGATAATCAATCTATGCTCAGTCTATGTACCTACAAGACTGCACTCGGAAACCCTCCCCGCACTGGGAGATATATTGCTGGAACTGCCTCCGGGCACGTTGATACTGGGAGGAGACATGAAAGCGGTAATGGACCCACAGATAGATAGATTAACAGGGGCAGCAAGCGCGAGTGGAGGGGAACCCTTGGAAGGAGTCATAACAGCGATGGGAATGATTGACCTGTGGTGCATACATTACCCAACAAGCCGACAATACACGCACACCTCAGCCAGACACAACAGCCATTCCAGAATAGATTACTTGTTCACAATGAAAAGTCAGGTGGGGCAATTTCATAATACGTCACAACTAGCACGAAGTATTTCGGACCACTCCCCACTAGAAGTAAAAATACAGGGTCCAGTTAAAAATAATGCCCTGGCCCCAAGTCTGGAGCCATGGCACTTCAAAAACAAAGAATTCGCAACAAAAATACAGAGGCGAACAGAGCAATATTTTCAAGAAAATGAAGGGTCGGTCGAAATGGTATCCACCCTATGGGAGGCAAGTGTCACCTTCGACATAAGCAAAGGGAACTGAGAAACCTAAAGGAGCAAAAAGCAAGAGCACAGGCATTGGCGACTCAGCGGAAGTTATATGACATAGGCGACAAAGCAAACAAAATGATTGCATGGTTAGAGAAAAGAGATAGGGAACGAAGTTGGGTCCTTGAGATAAACACACTAAAGGGGACAACGCATCGGACGGGAGAGGAGATAGCAGAGGCGTTTGCACAGTATTATGAGGCACTCTATACCTCCTCCACCAAGCAAACGGCTGCTAATTGTGCAGATCTTCTTCAAGAAATTAATCTTCCGGTGCTGGGGGAGGAGGATAGGGAGTCACTCGACCAGGACTTCACAGTGGAGGAGATTGACATTGCCCTGATGGATCTCCAGTCAGGGAAGTCAGCCGGCCCCAATGGCTTGCCGGTGGAAATGTATAAAAGGGTTGCGAGTAGAATAGCACAGCATCTGGTGGGAAATCTATATCCTCAAATACAGCGATTGAAGAACGATGTTGAATACTGGAGGAAACTGCCGATATCATTGATGGGCAGGGCTGTGATATTTAAGATAATGTCATTACCCAGACTGCTGTATATCATGCAAAATACCCCATACAAATTACCAAAAAAGGTGTTCCAAGAAATCGACAGCGAAGTGCGGAGACTCCTATGGGATGGAGGCTGCGCCAGAATAGCATTGTGTAAGCTACAAAGAGAGGTGTATGAAGGGGGACTAGCAGTTCCAGATATCCGAAAGTACTGTTGGGCATCACAGCTAATTGTGGTAAACGACTGGGCCTATTCGGATCGGAGCGATCTGGCGTTCAGAAGTGACCATTGGGCTATGGGGGAACGGGGCTATCCGGCGGCACTGTATAGCAGAAGCAAGGAAAGACAGTTCCCACCGCATACACAGACAGTGGTGCGGGCCTGGCGAGAGGTGACCAAACATTTAGGATGGGAAGGGAAGTTGACCGAGATGACTCCCTTATGGGCCAGTAATCAGTTGAAAGAGGTGGGGAACCTGACTGGATTAAAAAAATGGGAATTATTAGGAATTGAAAGCCTGGGGGATATTTGGAGGGGACATACACTGATTATGTTTGAGACACTGCAATCCGAATATGACTTGGCCGATACAGAAAGGTATAGATACCTGCAGTTGGGCCACGCCTTGCGTAAATATATCAGGGAAGGGGAAGCACTGGCGGAGTACTCACCATTAGAAGATAGACTACTAATTGATCACATGACAATTAAGGCCACCTCACTAACGTACAAGAAAACAGTATATAACTCTCCCAACCCAGTTGATCCCCTGAGAGGAGCTTGGGAATTAGATGTGGGACTCCTGGAAGACAAGGACTGGGAGGAGGCAGTGCAGAGTCCTCGTGAAGTGTCAGTGAGGGCCAGGTTCCGTCTAATTCAGTTGCGTATCCTCCACAGGTCATATGCCTCCAGGACACAGCTGCACCGGTGGGGTCGGGGTACATCTCAATACTGTGCAAGGGGATGTGGGCTCCTTCTTCCACATTCTTTGGGATTGCAGGTACATTCACCACTACTGGAAGGAAGTAACCAGAATAATGGCGGAAGTCTCGGAGGAGGAGATCCCATTAGAACCACAATGGTTAATATTATGTGTAACGGGCGAGATAAAGTGGCCCAAGTATGTAATGATCTGGATGAAAATTGCGGCTATGGGGGCAAAACGGAATATTGCCAGAGGGAGGGGGGCATCCAGACCACTGGATCTTAGGTACTGGGAAGAAGATTTAGACCGGTGCTCAGGGGCCGAAAAGATAACTCATGCAGCTAGAGGGTGCCCACGAAAATGGGACAAAATATGGGGGCGGTGGAATACGCACAGAGGAATTTTAAAATAATATGTACGTATCAAGGGACTGATAAGGCGGGCAGAGCATGTATATGAAGATAAGGAGTGCTGTCTCTCAGGGGTGCGACAATAACAGCTGATGTTGGGTTGTGAAAATACAAATAATATGCTGCATTTATGAGGTGAAAAGAATGTGTTCATGTTTACGGTGTAAGAAATTGTTAGAGGAGACTTTCTATTGCACACAGCCCTTACGACAGCCATGAGGAAACACTGGAATGAGGGTCTCTCTGAGCCGGGGGTCTCGATGGGATGCCAATACTTAGCCACTGCGGCGGGCACCTTTAAAACAGTCATGTGTCTATACAGGCGACTTACATACACAATGCTCCCTCCCCTCACTAAAATCCATAGAGAATGGGAAGCAGACCTGGGTAAGTCCATAGCAGATAAAGACCGGGGGATCCTGGTGGAGAGGGCGTGGAAAAGTACTAGAAATGCACGGTTCCAGCTGATAAACGTTTATGTGCTACACAGAGCCTACCTCACCCCAGACAAGCTCAATAAATATTTTAATATGCAAACGGCAGCCTGCCTACGATGTCATACAATAGGAGCGGACTTTTTGCATATGTTTTGGAGCTGCCCGAGCATAGGGGACTTCTGGGAGGAGGTAACCCTAATGTTGGCGGATGTGACTGAGAAAGAAATAGGGAATACCCCGGAATACTGTCTGTTGCACTGGTTTCCCCATACTGCTAAAAAACAAGGTAACAAGTAAGTTCCAAGACCTTGGATTCGTTTTAGCTAAGAGAGACATCACCAGGCACTGGAAATCGAGACTTGGCCCTAGTTTCTCTAGATGGAAAAAGGAGTTCATTAAATGGGCTGAATGTGAAAATATTGTCAGATTGAGAATAGCTAAACGAACAGGCAGCGAGAAATCGCTGGAAGTAGCTAGAGCGTGGACAGCATTGCTTGATATACTTAAAAATCCAAATACTAGGGGCGGGAGCGACCAAGAGGGAGACGGCCAAGGTGGGGGATGTCTGACCTCCCTGTATTGGGACTACTGCACAAAGTGTCCCCGAGTTAGATAAAAACCTCCCGAGCCGAGAGAAAGACCTCTGAGCATATATTAACGGCCCTCGAAGTTACAGATATGTGAACCAGTAGTCGGCTGAGCAGGTACTCAACTAAAAGACACGCCTTGGGGGGTGAAGTTGGGGTAAAGTTAAGTATAAATGTTTGAGACAGCCAATTTATGGTTTGTTAAGGCATATACAATAAGGATATTAGGGAAGAAATAACTGTAACGGCACTGGGGGTATGATATTGCCAGGTAAGTCATTGCTCCCGGGAAGACCATTGAGGGGAGAACATGTCTATACAGTATCCTGAAAATAGCAAGGGGGGAAAGATATCATATTGATGTTTGACTGCATTACTTCATCAAAATTACAATAAAATCTGTTTAAAAAATAAAATAAAATAATGGTGTAAGAAATTGTACTAAGGGTAATTAATAAAAAAGATGTTTAAAAAAAAAAGTAAAGAAATTGATTTTTTTTCTATTTCTTTACTTTTTAGCAATCATGGCCCACGCCCTTAAGTTTACGATGCTTACAGCTAGAGGGCAGGTGCTGCGATTGTAACAAAAGTAAGCAAATAGAAAAAAAATGGCGGCCACACGCTTTTTTTCTTCTATTTGTTTACTTTTGTAACAATGGCAGCAACCGCGCTTAGGATTTGAACATCTTAAGCTAAAGCGCAGGTGCTACAATTGCTTCAAAAGTAAAGAAAAAGAAAAAAAATGCAATTTTTTTTTCTATTTCTTTCCATTTGAAGTAATTGCGGCCCCCGAGTTTTAGCTTAAGCCGTTTAAGGCTAAAGCGGGGTGATGGCATTGTACAAAACAAAAGGAAATACATTTTAAAAAAAGCATGCGGCCGCATTTGGCGATCCCAAGGAACAAAAGTAAAGCACGGCCGCCCTTATTAATGCTGGCCGCGCTAGTTAAATAAAATAAAATAGGAAACATTGCCGGAGAGCGTGTCCTGAGAAAGACCATTAACAATAGAGTGCTCGGAGGCTGTAATTGAAAGCTACAGAGTAATGATACATGTAACAGGAGGTGTCCTAATTGTAGGTAACAACAGAAGAGAGGGAGGTACTAAGGAGGGACTAATAAGCCTATTAACAAATCAAAGCCCAACATTTACAAAGGACAGTGACAGAAGCCAATTAAAAAGATGGTGAGAAAGTGGGCAGAGCTTACAGTCCATACCTGAATACAGCATGTCTCGAAGTCGAGACTTTAAAATGTTTACAGCTAAAACGTCCTTTTTGCAGAAAGCATTTAATTTTCCAATTACTGCGACGTCACTCCCTTCCTTGACCTGCAAAGATTCTTAGTGTCGGGATTAGCAGTGAAATATGCTGTTTTCACGTCTAATCCTGGTTAATCCAATAAAGAAAAAAAAAACACAGCAGGAGTGTCATGCGACACTTCCACCACTACAAAAGAGAGTGCTAGCCCCATCAGAGTATAATAACATGACAGAGAAGCAATGTTGTTATAATTATTGAGCAATGAATTTGCCATCACAAGAAAAGGTAAGTATGAAATTAGAACTTTAGAAATGGTTTATCTCCTATTGCTTCCAGGCATTCCAGACCTTGCAATGTTACTGCAATTTATTTAAATTTGAAATTAAGGAAAGAAATGCTGTATTTGGATACCTGTTTAAATAAATATACTGTTTTACTTTATTTAAAGCTTCATATGGCTTTTCTGCCTTTTCTAAATCCTGGAAACAGCAGGTGCTACTCAGGCACCCAACGCCCATTGTGTTAAAAAGGGAAACATCCATTACAGTCATTACATCGCAATGCCTTTACAACGCAACTTTTACAACGCAAGTGCCCTTACATCGCATGCTATTACAACGCATGTCATTACAACGCATGCCATTACGACGCATGCCATTACAACGCATGTCACCACAACGCATTATAAGGTAAGTAATGGAGAATTTTAAGTTTTAGGGTGGGTATGGGTTTAGGGGTAGTTGGGAATAATAATTTTTACCCCTACACTATCCAACACTTTCCCTACTGTTGCACTCACTGGGGGGGGAATAGTAATTTTAACCCTATGCTATCCAACACTTTCCCTACTGTTGCACACACTGGAGTGGGAATAGTAATTTTTACCCCTACGCTATCCAACACTTTCCCTACTGTTGCACTCACTGGAGGGGAATAGTAATTTTTACCCCAACGCTACCCAACACTTTCCCTACTGTTGCACTCACTGGAGTGGGAATAGTAATTTTCACCCCTACGCTATCCAACACTTTCCCTACTGTTGCACTCACTGGAGTGGGAATAGTAATTTTTACCCCTACGCTATCCAACACTTACCCTACTGTTGCACTAAAAGTATTATGCGTTGTAATGGTATGCGTTATGATGTAATTCTTTGTAATGGAATGCGTTGTAATGGTAGTTTTAAAAAATGCGTTGTAATGGTATGCGTTGTAAAATCATGCAATGTAATGGTAGTTGCGATGTAAAAACAGCGTTGTAAAAGCATGCGTTGGAATGGTTTGCATTGTAACGTCATATGTTCTGTTAAAAAAGGCATCAGCTTCCCCCCTACTCCCCACCCCCCACCCAAAACACCTCCTCCTAATCTTCCATCCCTCCTCGTGTCTTAGCCCAGGCACAATTCTTTACCTTATGTGTGCTAAGCTGGGCTGCGCTGGAGATCGGTCCAAATGACAGCCTCATGCAAAGTATTTTGCAGGTTATCCATCAGCTGCTGTACATAAAAAAACTTACTCTTTCAGGTAAATAATAAAAAAAATATAACACACATTAAATGAAAAATACATTTTAAGATAAAGTAAATGGTGGGAAATGCATTATTTTGTGAAAGCTCTGTTGGTTGATGTGATCATAGCACATGTCTGTGTGTGTAACTAGACCGTCACAAAACTAAATCCTGGCTGGTGTACTGGAGAGTAGTGGCATGCACATTTATAGTGCTTCGAGGTCCCAGCCTGTGACCAAAAGCCCTATGAATTTGCAAGTCATTATTGTGGGAGGCTGGCTCAGTATATGGTGCACACTTATTTAAGTGAAGCACCTTCCACTAATCCAGACAATCCTTATGGTTATTTTAGTGGTCTTAGACAACCATAGAAAGCTCTCTAAGTGGTAGCTGTGGAGAGCATCCTTCACGCTTAGTCCAGAAGAACAAGTTACTTACCTTCGGTAACGATATATCTGTAAGAGACATAGATTAGTTATAGATTCATTACCTTGTGAATTACCCCCAGGCGTCAGACTGGATCTGGAGAATTTTTCATCAGCAGTACCCCTGCGCGTCGTAAGGTGGCGTCAGTCGGCTCCGCGTTCGTCGTTGGCGTCGTGGTCGCCGGGATGACGTCACAGCACCTACTTAGACGCCGCCCTCGCGCGCTGACGTCAGTTCTGTACACGACTTTCCACGCCAGAAGCGCCATGCAAGACACTGACCACTGGTGCGCAAAACCAGGGCCCTGAAAGGAAATCCTTAACCCTAGAAGTCAGTTCGCAGAACGGGGAGGATGGGTGGGGCGGTAAGGAATCTATAACTAATCTATGTCTCTAACAGATATATCGTTACTGAAGGTAAGTAACTTGTTCATCTGAAAGAGACAATTAGTTATAGATTCCTTACCTTGTGAATAGATACCCCAGCAATACCAACCCCGGAGGAGGGTCTGCGAACCAAGTTCACACCAGAAAGTCCTGGAGAACAGAACGGCCAAAAAAGCCGTCTCTCCGGACTTGGCTGTCCAGACAGTAGTGTTTTGTGAACTTGTGCAGAGATGCCCACGTCGCAGCCTGACAGATGTCATTGAGGGGGAACTCCCCGTCCCAAAGCAGTGGTAGCTGCCGTCGCCCTGGTGGAATGGGCACGTAGCCCACAGGAGGCTCCTTCTAAGCCAAAGATAGCAAACTTTGATATACAAAACGTCCCATCTAGAGATGGTTCGTTTGTATACAGCCCGACCTTTTTTAGCACCCACGTAGCCAACAAAGAGCTGGTCATCTACCCGGAATTGTTTTGTGCGATCCAAGTAAAAGGAAAGCGCACGTTTTGGATCCAGACGGTGGAGCCTCTCTTCCTCTTTAGAAGGATGCAGAGGCGGAAAGAAGGTGGGCAAGGTGATGGTTTGACCAATGTGGAATGAAGTAACCACTTTGGGAAGAAAGGATGGATGAGTCCAAAGGACAACCTTGTCTGGATGAACAGCCAGAAAAGGAGGTTTGGAAGAAGGAGCTTGGCGCTCACTCACCCTGCGCGCAGAGGTGATGGCAACCAGAAAAGCAGTCTTTAAGGTCAGAAGCCTAAGAGGACAGTTATGTAGCGGCTCAAAGGGAGCGCACATAAGATAAGTTAGAACTAGGTTCAAGTCCCACTGGGGCATTACGAAGGGAACAGGAGGAAAAAGATGAGTAAAGCCCTTAAGGAAGCGATTTACAACAGGGGACTTGAAAAGAGAAGGCTGATCAGGAAGCCTAAGGAAGGCTGAAATGGCCGAGAGGTAGCCCTTCAGAGTGCCCAGAGCAGAGCCCTGCTGGACCAAACAAAGGAGGAACAAGAGAACCTCAGAAAGAGGGGCAGAAAGGGGATCCACAGCCTTTGCTGTGCACCATACCACAAATTTGTTCCATCTGCAGGCGTATACCGTCTTAGTGGAGGGATGCCTGGCTGCCAAGATAACATCACAGACTTTGGGAGGAAGGTCAAAGGCCGTCAACTGCCGCCGCTCAATCTCCACGCAAGGAGGTGGAGGCTGGACAGGTTCGGGTGGAGGACCGTCCCCTGTTGATGCGACAGAAGATCATCCTGGACAGGCAGTCTGATCGGAGGATCGATGGCCATGTGTAACAGCTCGGGATACCAGACTCTTCGTGCCTAATCCGGAGCCACCAGGATGACTTGGGCCAAGTCGTGTCTGATCTTCTTCAGCACTCTGGGCAGAAGTGGTATAAGCGGAAAGGCGTATAGAAGACCGCAACTCCACTCGTGACGGAAAGCATCGCCTAGCGAGTGCCGCCTTGGAAATTCCAACGCGCAGAATTGCTGACATTGCACGTTCTCTTCGGTGGTGAATGGATCTAACCAAGGCTCTCCCCACTGCTGAAAGAGACCTTGCGCCACCTCAGAGTGAAGACGCCATTCGTGATCCATCATGCACCTTCGTCTGAGTTCGTCTGCCCTGGCTTTCAGTGAACCTGTCAGGTGTTGAACCACCAGGGATATGCCCTGATGTTCCAGCCATGTCCAGAGACAGAGAGCCTCTTGACATAGGGTCCACGACCCCACCCCGCCCTTTTTGTTGCAGTACCACATGGCGGTGGTGTTGTCCATGAACACCTGCACCACTCTTCCCCAGACAGAGGGAAGGAATGCTTTTAGCGCAAGACGGATCGGCCGAAGCTCCAGAAGGTTGATGTGGAGCCCGGACTCTGCCGGAGACCAGAGGCCTCTGATCTCCGCCTCTCCCATGTGGCAGCCCCACCCCAGAAGTGATGCATCCGTCACCACTGTGTACTCCGGTTGGGGAAGGGAGAGGGATCTGCTGTTGACCCAATCGTGGTTCGTTAGCCACCACTGCAATTGTCGTGCAGTGCCCTCTGAGATCTGAACGCAATCGGACAGAATCCCCTGATGCTGTGCCCACTGGAACTTCAGGTCCCACTGCAGAGCCCGCATATGCCACCTGGCATGATTCACCAGCAGGATGCAGGAGGCCATGAGGCCCAGCAGCCTCAGGGTCATCCTGACCGAAACCCAGGATAGAGGCTGAAAGATCGGAATCATAGCCCGAAAATCCCGGACTCGCTGCTCGGGAGGATAAGCCCGAAACTGCGTCGTGTCCAAAACCGCTCCGATGAAAATGAGCTTCTGAGAGGGAGTCAGGTGTGACTTCGGCACATTGATAGTGAACCCCAGCGAATGCAGGAGGTCCGCCGTAGTCTGGAGGAGGGAGACGACTGCCTGGGGCGAGCCCGCCTTCAACAGTCAGTCGTCGAGATAGGGGAAGACTGGAACCCCTGATCTGCGCAGATGAGCTGCGACCACCGCCATCACCTTCGTGAACACCGAGGGGCGCTGGTAAGGCCGAAGGGGAGCACGGTAAACAAAGTGCTTGTGGCCTACCGTGAACCGTAGGTAACGTCGATGGGCCGGCAGGACGGGGATGTGAAAGTAAGCGTCTTGCAAATCCAACGCTACCATCCAGTCTCCAGGGTCGAGGGCAGACAGGACCTGAGCTAGCGAACAACATTTTGAACTTCTCCTTCCGGAGGTAGCGGTTGACGTTCCAGAGATCCAAGATAGGACGCAGGCCTTTGTCCTTCTTGGGCACCAGAAAGTAGTGGGATTAGCAACCACAACCTACTTCTGGGGTAGGAACTCGCTCAATGGCTCCCTTGGCCAAGAGAGCCGTAACTTCCTGTTGGAGAAGGGCCAGATGATCCTCCGACATACGATGGTGCTGAGATGGCATGACTGGGGGGGTAGTCTCGAAGGGGAGGGAGTAGCCCCTTCGGACTATTTGCAAAACCCACCTGTCCGACGTGATGGTACGCCAGTGGGGAAGGTGATGGCGAATCCAGCCGCCCACTGGCGATTGGTGGCCCTGAAAGGTCAGACTAGGAGGGTTTGGAGGCTGCTGCAGAAGGGGCGGTGGTGGACTGGCCCGCTCGCTGGCCCCCAGACCCAGGACGGTGGGTCCCACGTCCCCGGCCGCACAGGGGCTGAACAGCTTGCGCCAGCCTGTGGCCCTGGGTGGAACGCAGCGGGGCACCCCTTCCATAGCCACGAAAGGGGCGAAAAGCAGACTGCGCAGGGCGGGTGGTAGAGAGGCCCAGGGACTTGACCGTAGCCCGGGAGTCCTTGAAGCACTCCAGCGCGTTGTCTGCTTTGTCGCCGAACAGGCGACAGTCATCAAAGGGCATGTCCATAAGGGTAGCTTGGACAGCCCCGGAAAAGCCAGTCGACCTCAGCCAGCGTTGAAAGGCCACCGACGTTGAAATAGTCCTGCCAAGCGAGTCAGCGGTATCCAGCCCACATCGGATGGTAAACTTGGCTGCGTCTCTCCCCTCGGCGACTGCACGGGAGAGCACGGCCCGGGCCTCCTACGGACAGTGGGGCAGCACCTGCGCTACCGTATCCCACACAGAGTGGGTGTAACGGCCCAACAGACATGCGGTGTTTAGCGACCGCAGCACAAAGCTGGAGGAAGAAAACATCTACTTCCCAAGGTGGTCCAGCCTTTTGGATTCCCTATCAGGTGGTGCGTTAGGGAATGCGCCTTTGGACGTGGAGGCTTGGACCACCAAGCTCTCAGGGGTGGGGTGTTGGGAGAGGAAAGAGGGGTCGCCATGGGCTGGGCGGTGGCGTCGGGCAATCATCCTATCCACAGGAGCCCCTGTGTTGGGCCTGGACCAGGTGCCCAAAAGGATGTCAGTGAGGGCTTCATTAAACGGCAGCAGGGGCTCCAAAGAGCTCGCTGCCAGTTGAAGCACCTCTGCCAGGAGGTTAGTCCTGACTGCCAACGTGGGTAGCTTGAGAGCCTCGGCCGCCCTACGCAACACCACTGCGTAAGACGCTCCCTCCTCCGTAGCCACAGAAGGAGGAGACAACATGCCAAGGTCTGGGGAGGTATCCAGACCACTGGCTTCCCCCAACTCCTCTCTCCAGTCCGGGTCGTACTCCAACTGGTCAGTTAAAGGGTCACCAGACCCCTCCCAGTCCTCTTCACCCTCCTCTGATTGCCAATTTGGCCTAAACACACCAGGGCTGAACAGGGGAACAAAAGTATCCGTCGGCGCCGGATCCAGCGTCGTCCGGCTCCGTATCCACGTCAGGGTGGAGTCCGGGGTCGACGCCGGCTGGGGACACAACCGGTGTCGACTGCGGACGGATCCGGGTCTAGGCTTGGATCCAAGGGGACCCTGCGGTGCCGGGGCCGAAGCCGCCAGCGTCGAAGGCCCAGGGCCCCCAGCCGAGTCCGCGGGGCCTGAAGGCGCGCCAGCGGAGTCGGGCTGCCCAAAGATGGCTTGCATCGCTTCGTAGAACTCCGAAGCTGGGCAGGGGTCCCTCCGGGTCCCGGGAAGGGAGGGAAACTCGGAGTCGACCCAGCGGGCTACGCACGCGGAGCCGCGGGAGGGGCACCACCCACATCCCTCGATGCGTCGGCCAACGAATGGGGAGAAGTCGAAGAGCGACGATGCTTCTTCGACTTCTTCTTGTGCTTCGACTTACCTGAGGAGTGCGAAGACTTGGAAGAGGACTGGTAGTGGCTCCGCGACCGGTCCCTCGACCTCTCACGTGACCGGGACCTCAAACGGCGCGGAGCGGACTGCCGGGCCTCAAGAAGCTTTCGGGACTGCTCCCGCAAAGACTTCGGATTCATGGTCCTGCAGTCGGAACATGACTTGGAGTTGTGGTTGCGTTCCGGGCAAAACAGGCACACGCGGTGCAGATCCGTCACCAACATCAACCGTAGGCAGAAACCGCAAGCCTTGAAACCGGGCATCCCTAGGCGCACCAGGAGTCGAGGACTCAAAACGGTGTCGACAAAAGTCGATCAAAAAAGTTAGTCAAAAAATGACTGGAGGTAGCGCTCTCTCCGGATCAGCGCTGGCTGGCGCGGAAAAAAAAAAGAACTGACGTCAGCGGGTGAGGGCGGCGTCTAAGTAGCTATTGCGACGTCATCCCGGCGACCACGACGCCGATGACGAACGCGGAGCTGACCGACGCCACCTTACGATGCGCTGGGGTACTGCTGAAGAAAAATTCTCCGGATCCAGTCTGACGCCTGGGGGTAATTCACAAGGTAAGGAATCTATAACTAATTGTCTCTTTCAGATGGAGTGTTAAGCAGCCTGTTTTACCAGAGCTAATCATATAGTGTAGATTAAACGAAATAGAACCACACAGTTTAGTTATAAAAATAGTTATATTTATTATAAGCACTCACTAACACATTGGTATATCTCCTATCCGGAGATAGCAACACAATACTTTAAATGTAAATAGGTAAGTAAGCACAAATAAACAGTGGTCTCCATAGGGAGACAAAACCATATAGTTAAGGAGTGGAATGCGAACTGCAGCTCAAGTTGGGACTTGGACCAGAAGACTCAGAAGAGCCTGGGACACAAGGAACTACCCGAGGTAAGTACCCAGGAAACCCATGGAGGCTGGAGGAGTGGAAACACAGCTGCGTACTCAATGCAAGTCAATGGGAAAGTCGCACTTGCAGTTTTTAAGAAGAAGGACCCATCCCAGTGGACCTTGAAGAAAACCTATTAAAGATGGAAGGTTGGAGAGTCAACCCACCTGTGGACACCCCAGGAACCAGGATACCTACACCAAGGAAGCCGGGTGCATAGGTGTGAAGGGACGTCGGAAACCGCCATAGACCACAATGGAGGACTTCAGAAAAGATGCCGCTGGCAGAGAAGGTGAGAGAGTCCAGTGGAATCCAAGGATGGATTATTGAAGAGAAGTACCTGCAAGCAGAGGGGACAGAGTCTATGCCACTCAGAATTGACCAGGAGGTAGGAAGACCAATGACCACCAATGACGGAAGATGCAGGAGTGATGATGGTGACATTGTCGCTGCAGCTGTGAGGACCAGGCGACGCTGTGGAAGACCAGTAGACATTGTCCCACGTCGGGAGTCAAGAACCAGGGGGTCGGTGTCCGGCGGGAACACCAACAAGCCTTGGCAGCAGCAACAGACGTGGTAAACAAAGAAGGTGCAGTGTCGGGATCATCAAGGTCCAAAGGATTCACCAAATGCAGGAGAGTGAGAACAGGCCCAGAGCAAGCAGGGGAGCCCACTGAAGCCAGAGAAGACCCTCAAGAGGACCCACATGCCGAAGGCACAGGAGTCGCAAGAGGACCTCGAGCAGCTCACCAAAGATGCAGGCCCACTGTGCAGAGGATGTGAGGAGGGACAAAGATCTTGGTAGGAAGAGATGGTGGAGGTTGGAGCTTCTTGTAGCCCGAAGATCTCTGGAGGACAGAGTCAACAAGCTTTGGCAAAGGCAAGTTGACGCGGGGCACAGGGGTTCTGTTCCAGCGGTTACGACAAGGGATACTGGCCTCAAACTTGCTGAGAGGACAGGTCAGGCCTCGAGGGAGTTGCAGAACCACCACCTGTGTTGCTTAGCCTTTTGGAGTTCACAGGACGTCAGGAGCAGCGGACCGGTCATCTTCGTTGCGGTGCCTGCAGATGCAGGGGAGTGACTCTTTCACTATAAGGGAGATAACTTCGGGTGTCCTTAATGCCCACAGGCCTGGAGAGGAACCTGGATGGAGCACAGGCACAGACGATACAGAAGACTGGCAGGACGACGAGACCAGGAGCAGCAGGAGTCTTCCTTGATGCAGTCTCGGTTCCAGACGAAGTCCAACAAAGTTTAAAGCCCCCAGACGGTTGAAGTGGTTTCGGATTTGAATCTTGTCCCACGATGAATATGAATAGCCACCCACAGGTAAGACCTTAAGTATCCTAGGGAAAGGGTTGGGACGCTTCAAGGGCCCCTCCCAGAGGAGGGCCTGGACATACTTCCATGTCCTTTGTCCAGTTTCACAGCAGAGCGAGAGCCAAGGGCTCCCTGAACTGGCTCAAACTGCAGTATGCAAGGAGGGGACCAAATGTGCCCTTCAAAGCAGTATGGTGGCGCTGCCAAGCACCCCCACCCCAGCCCAATACACTAAGTCCTGTCTGGGAGGTGGTCACACCTCCCTGTGGCCCGAAATCTATTGTTCTGCCTTCCCTTGCTCGAGCTCACCTCAGCAGCAGGAGGACAGTATCAGGTCTGTGGTCGGCAGCAGCACTAGCTTGCTGTTAGACCCTAAAATGCTGGTATGGGGAATACAGGGGGGCACCCTAGGGGAGCCCCCCAGTACATGGGATCCAACACTGGAATCTGTGTTGTGGTAGGATTCCAACATGTTTGATACCAAACATGACAGGTTTGGCTGCAGCCAATATATAGTTAGACACCTCGTATTTGACTTGATGTCCACTATATGTATTAAATGGCTGACTGCTCTTACAAAACCAGGAGAATCCACTACGGGGTTTGTAGAGGGTCCCTGCTCATGCAGGGGCACCCTCACACTTGTAACCAAGCACCCTGCCCTCAGGACTGAAGAGCGTGCTATTGGGGTGACTTATAGGTTTTAAGTGCAGTGACCTCAGATATAAGGAAACTTATATCTGTTATAAGTGGTGCTAGCACCAACCTACACAGGCTGCAATGGCAGGCCTGTGGTCAAAGTTTGAGTGGTCTCTCATGGGTGGCATAATACATGCTGCAGACCATGGGAGACCCCTGGTGTACCTATGCCCTGGGTACCTTAGTACCAAATACTAGGGACTTACATGGGTACACCAGTAGCCAATTGGGAAGGTACCAACGTACTTACCATTGTCAAATTTAGGGAGGAAGCACAGTGTCTGGGGTCCTGATTTGCAGGATCTTAGTCAGAAAACAGAATAACACCAGCAAAAAGTGGGGGTAACCATGTAAGCAGATCCTACTTTCCTACACAACCCGTAAAACTAAAGGGGATGAGACTAACCTTGCCCAGTTGAGTCTTCATTTTCTAAGTGGAAATATCTGGAGAATCCATCTGCATTGACATGGATACTCCCAGGTTTATGTTCCACAGAAAAGTCCTTCCCCTGTAGGGAAATGGACCATCCAAAAGTTTCGTATTTTCACCCTTCATCTGTTTAAGCCATAAGAGGGGTTTATGGTCTGTCTGAACAATGAAGTGAGTACCAAACAGGTATGGCCTCAACTCCTTCAAGGCCCAGACTACAGCAAAGGCCTCCCTCTCAATAGCTGACCAAAGTTTCTCCCTGGGGGTCAAACTTCTGCTTATAAAAGCTACTAGTTGGTCCTGGCTATCTGCATTAAGTTGTGACAAAACAGCTCCTACCACTATCTAAGAAGCATCTGTCTGGAAAATGAAGGTTTTGGAGTAATCAGGACTTTGCAGAATGGGAGCAGAGCACATGGCCTGTTTCAGGTCCTCAAATGCATTCTGACAACTAACTGTCCACTGAACTTTCTTAGGCATCCTTTTGGAGGTGAGATCATTAAGGGGAGTCACAATGGACCCATACCCCTTAACAAATCTCCTGTAATACCCAGTCAGGCCCAAGAAAGCTCTGACCGGAGTCTGGGTAGTGGGAGCAACCAAGTCCATTATGGTCTGGATTTTTCTCTCCAATGGTTGAACTTGGCCTCCACCTACCAGGTGACCCAAGTACACAACCTTGCTCTGCCCTATCTGGCACTTAGCGGCCTTGATAGTAAGGCCTGCCTTTTGCAGGGCCTCCAGAACATGTTTGAGGTGGACCAGGTGATCCTCCCAGGTGGAACTAAAGACAGCAGTATCATCTAGGTAGGCTGACTATAGGCTTCCAGACCTGTGAGAACTTTGCTCACCAACCTCTGAAATGTGGCAGGTGCATTATTCAAGCCAAAAGGCATTACAATAAATTGATAATTCCCACTAGGGGTTGAAAATGCTGTTTTTGGCTTGGCATCATCAGAGAGTCTGCTTTGCAAGTAGCCAGCAGTCAGTCAGGTTAAATGTACTAAGATACTTGGCTGAGGACAGAGTATAAATTAGCTCATCTGCCCTAGGTATTGGATGGGCATCAGTCCTAGTGACTGCATTAAGGCCTCTATAGTCTACACAAAAACTCATCTCTCTCTTACCATCTTGGGTGTGAGGTTTTGGCACACGGACTACTGGACTAGCCCAAGGGCTGTCCGAAGGCTCAATGACCCCCAATTCTAGCATCTTTTGGACCTCAGTCCTGATTCAATCTCTGACATGGTTAGGCTGTCTGTAAATTGTATTCTTCACAGGCAGGTTGTCACCTGTGTCTACTTCATGGGTACACCAGGTGGTCTGACTGGGAGTCAGAGAAAACAAGTGGGCAAACTGATTGAGGACTTTCCTGCAACCAGCTTGCTGCTGGCCAGTGAGGCTGCCTGCCAAGGCTACTCCATCAGCTGACCCATCAACAGGGTCCTGAGAGAGGAGATCAGGGAGAGGGTCACTCTCTTGCACCTGTCCTTCATCAGTGACCATGAGCAAGCTCATGGCAGCCCTGTCAACAAAAGGCTTTAGGCGGTTCACATGAAGTACCCTGTGGGGACTTCTAGGAGTACCTAGGTCAGCCAAATAGGTGACCTCACCTTTTTGCTCAAGAATGATGTGGGGGCAACTCCACTTGTCCTGGAGAGCTGCTGGGGCCACAGGCTCCAACTCCCACACTTTCTGTCCAGGCTGGTAAATTGTCTGCTCAGCCTTTTGGTCATGCCAAGCTTTCTGAAGCTCCTGGCTGGCCTCAAGGTTTTTGCTGGCCTTCTTCCTGTACTCAGCCATACGTGAACGCAGGCCAAGGACATAGTCCACAATATCTTGCTTGGGCTGGTTTGAGAGGCTGCTCCCATCCCTCCTTAACCAGACACAATAGACCCTAACTGGATGTCCAAACAGAAGTTCAAATGGGCTGTAGCCCACCCCATTCTGAGGAACCTCTCTGTAGGCAAAGAAAAAGGCAGGGTAGTAAGACACCCCCTTTTCGCCAGAGCTTTTCTGGGAGTCCAATGATAATACCCTTAAGGGTCTTGTTGAACCTATCAACAAGCTCATTGCACTGTGGATGGTAGGGTGTGGTAAACTTGTAGTTTACACCACATTCTTTCCACATGGCAGTAATATAATTAGACATGAAGTTTGTACTTCTGTCTGTTACGACCTCCTTAGGGAACCCCACTCTGGAAAAGGCTCCCAGAAGGGCCCTAGCCACTACAAGAGCTGGAGTGGTCCTAAGGGGAATAGCTTCTGGATACCTACTGGCATGGTCCACCACCACTAGGATGTAACTGTGTCCAGATGCTGTTGTAGGGATCATGGGACTAACAATGTCTATCCCTATCCTCTGAAAGGGAGACCCTACCAATGGGAGTGGAATTAAGGGAGCCTTTGTAATGCCACCTGACTTACCACTGGCTTGGCAAGTGACACAGGAGCGACAAAACTCCTTCCTGTCTTCAGACATGTGGGGCCAGTGAAAATGAGGGACAAGCCTGTCCCAGGTCTTGCTTTACCCAGGATGTCCTACAAGGGGGGTGTCATGTGCTAGAGATAGAAGAAACCCCCTGACCTTCGGAGGTGTTACCAACCTCCTGGTGGCACCAGGCTTGGGGTCTCCACGCTCAGAGAACAGAAGCCCATCTTCCCAATAGATCCTATGGGACCCACTGACAATCCCTGCTTCCTCAGCAGCAGCTTGCCGTCTGAGCTGTTCACGAGAGGAGCAGGATTTCTGCTCCAAACTGAAGTCTGCCCTGGAAGGGCACCTGCCCCCAGGAACTCTGCCTGGTCAGGCCCACGTTCCTCTGGGACAGTTCCTTCACAGGAGGGGAGGTTATCTCCCTTAGGAGACTGACTCTCACTGGGAGTTTGGGAGGATAAGTACTTACCCTTCCTGCTCTTTCTCTTAGGAGCCAGCAGGTCCATTTCTTCAGGATCCAGTGCTCCCTCAGTGCCTAGCTGTTTGGCCTGAGCCCTGGTGACAGCAAATGCACTGGCAGAGATTCCCATCATCTCTGCATGTGTCCTGTAGTCCACTTCAGACCAGGCTGAAGTTTCCAAATCATTGCCCAACAGACAAACTACAGCTGAGCTACAAACTACAGCTGAGATTAACAACTGCCAAGGAGTAATCAGTCCTTACATTGCTGGCGTTGGTCACTTGGTAAAGTTGACCAAGTATGATTTGTTCAGGGGACACAAGTTTCTCTGTCACTATTGTGACATTGGCTCCTGTGTCCCTGTAAGCCAGAGCTTCTTGACCATTGATCAAATGCTGTTGTCTGTACTTGCCCAACTTAGTGGGACTTACAAGTAAAGTGGCAAGACCCATGCCACTGTCACAGACAAGGAAACCCTGAGAGGGTGTTCTGACTAGACCAGAACCCACTTCAGAACCCACTTCAGAACCCAAGGTTAACCCTACTAATCCCTTGGGGGTTGTACTACCACTTGTACGGGTGCTAGGGGGGATAGTTGCCTTAGGACCAGTGGTAGTAGCCTCCTTGGAGTTGGCCTTAGGACAATTAGCATCCCTTGGCCTATGGCCTTTCTCCTGACACAGATAACACCAAGGTTTCTTTCCAGAGGAGTTGGAGGTTTGGGACCCACCCTCAGAGGAAGGTTTTTGAGGATTGTGTGAAGACTGCTTTTTGTCTTTACCCTTGTCCTCACCCTTCTCTTTGGGCCTTAGAAGGATCTTGCTCCTTCTGGTCACCTCCACCACTGTTATTTTTCTGCTTAACCCTGATACAGACCCTCTTGTCTGCCTTCTTTCCCAATTCTTAGGGAGAGGTCAGATCAGAGTCCACCAGGTACTGGTGCAGTTGTTGATTCTGACAATTAATATGGATGTGCTCCCTCATCAACAAATTGTACAATCCCTCATAGTCATGTACCTTGCTTCCATGAAGCCAGCCTTCCAGAGCCTTATTAGCATTGTCCATGAAATCAACCCAGTCTTGGGTGTGTGCCTTCTGTGTGTCCCTAAACCTAACTGTGGAGTCTTTCCTAGTGGAGATGGAATGTAAGGCTTGTTGCCAGGATGGAATGTTACTCTTTGAATTAAGGAGGAGTTGAAGTTGTGAAGCTGGAAGAGAGAGCTGGAGGTACTTGTTACTGCATCTTACCAAATAAACATACCTATCTTCATTTACTGCGTTGGAGTGGATCTTTCCATTGGCGACGAGTTGAACCCAGTCTGCGCAGGGGGCAGACATCAAGAACATTACCTCCATACATGGATGAATTACTAAGAAACTGAAAATATTTACTACAGGAAAGCTAAATACCTCTTACTTATTGGTATGTAAACTGTGCCTACTTCTACCCTGCTGCGCCTTCTTCTTTGCTCAGCGCTTTATTCATGCTACAAGATAACTGGTGCCTGCTGCCTGAGACTATTTCTTTACCGCTTGCTAAGTTGTGCCCCACACTAAATTGGCTCTATGACTGTTAAGCACTGTGGAAGCGTTGTGCCTTGATCCTTGAACTTGGAAGCGCCATAATATATTTGCTGGTGTTTTAGAGAGCACTTGGCGTATGTATCTGAGGCATACTCTAACTTAGCTGTGCTCACCGCAAATCTTTTGCGCTCCACTGCTATTTCTGTGAGACTGTACATCATGCTGTTGACGACTGTTTGAACACAGTATGCAAAGACTTGTTTGCACTTCCATTGGATATTTATATGCGCGCCCTGATATTGTTGGGACTGTAATACATGGAAGCCTGCTCTCGCTGTGCTGTGCCCACGCACTAATTAAATTGAATTGAATAATAACACTCACCAACAACGTCTCGCATTGCTGGTGTTCTCCTCAAGTGTTCTTCGTGTTGCATTCTTTCTGTGCCCTACCGCATCTAGAAAAGAGAAACGTCGTGTGCACGGGACATACGGTGGCAGCCATTTTAAGAAATAGGGAAGGTTTCCCAACACTCTTAATACTAGGCCCAATTTCCTGTTGAAAGAAGACGCACAGCACGTACATCGGCGGCCATTGTAAGAGGTTGGGAAGACCTCCAACGAGGGATTTCTTCATGGAAACATCGTTTTTTCATCGAAAATAGCAGCGCTTCGCAACATGTTGTTCAGATCGCCCACACCTCATCAACTATACCTCATCTAGACAGTGTATCTTAAGGTTTTTATTTTATATTATTATATTAGTTTATTATTTACTTTAACAATTTGGTTTCCTTTCAGGTGGGACTTCAGTTGACCAATATTTACTCTTGTTGCAGGAAGGACTTGAGTTACTCAATAATTATTCTTATTGCAGGTGGGACTTGAACTAATTATTACTAATTCTTGGTTGTGCCCCATTGTATTATCATTAGTATGGCTGATCAAGGTTTAGCTGCTCCTCCTTCCTTCCTTCCCACACCTGGTGATCCTTCCATTCCTTAGAAAGAATGGAAAAAGTTGTTTCTAACATATGTGTTGGCAACTGGTGCAGATAAATATGGTCCCGTATGCAAGCAAGCCATTTTACTCCACCACTTAGGTGTTGAAGGACGCCGCCTGTATGAGAATCTTCCTGAAATTTCCTTAGGTATGGGTGATGGTCAGCCGAGTAACGTATATGATATGACAATGCAAATGTTAGATACAAGGTTTATTACCAAAGTTAATGCTGTATTAGAAAGGCATACATTTTTCTGTGAGTACGCAAAAAATGGATGAAGATATTGCAACTTACGTTGCTGCCTTGAGGGGACTTTCCTTAACTTGTCGTTTTGAGGGATTAGGAGATTCCCTTATACGTGATCAAATAGTGAGGTGCACCAATAATAAAAGAGTGCGTGAAAAGTTACTTATCAAGGATCCTACGTTAAAAGAGGCAATACAGATAGCTAAGGGACTTGAGCATACGGATTTATGGATAAAAGAAATGGACAAATGTAGCAATTCAATGGTGTCGAAGGATTTAGTTTCTAAGGGGTCTGAAATTCATGCATGTGTTGATGAGACCAAAACTGTGAAACATGCTGTGAAATTGCAAAGTAAGCCTTTTAACAAATCCAGTGAAATTCCTCGCACCATCACTACTGCTACCGGGAGCGGTGCACGTATAGTCAAATGCTATCGGTGTGGTGCCCCTGGTCACATTGCTTTTAGCACTAGGTGTATGGCTAAGAACACAATTTGTAGAGCATGTGGCAAGAGGGGACATCTTGCAAAGGTGTGTAGGTCTAAAACTCAATATGTGCAAGAGATGGATGACACCTGTGAGAGCATTTATGAATTTATGCTGTGTGTGGATGGTTCTAGTGTTCCTGAAGAAGTGTACTGCAACAGCAGTGTTTTGGACAGTGATGTTGCCAAGGAAAGTACTGATAAATTAGAAAAACCTCACTGCACCATAGGTTTGGATAGGAATAGTGTGCGGATGTTAGTCGATTCAGGCAGTTTGTATACATTGCTATCCAAAGAAATGTATTCCAAGGTGTGGGGTGATATGAGTAACATGGAGTGTTGGGACAAAACTGACATTAAGGCTGTAGGTTATTATGGGAAGACCATTGATATCTTGGGCCTTAAATGGATGTTGATTTGATTTGTAGAAAGAAAGTGTATGGTGGTGTGTATTTAACAAGACAAGGCTCTAATTTGTTGGGTTGGGGCCACCAAAAGGATCTAGGTATTGTGCTCAACCCTAATGCTACTGAGCCAGTCATGTCTACTGTTGTGAACAATGTTGATGCTTATGAAACAACTGTGATGGAAAAGTTCCCCAGGGTTTTCTCTGATAATTTGGGAAGACTCAAGAACTTCTCTCATAGAATTATTCTCAAGAAGAATGCGGTGCCCGTTGTACATAGAGTGAGAAACGTACCCCATTTAATGAGAGGTCCTCTCCAAGAGGAACTCAAGAAATTATTAGAGCAAGGTATTGAGCCTCTCAAGGCCTCAGAATGGCTGGCGCCCATTGTGGTCGCGCCCAAGGATGGAGGCAAGATTCGTTTGTGTGTCGACTTGCGTGATTTGAATAAAAATATATGGGTCGATAGACAACCCCTGCCCAATATTTCCGAAATGCTGACTGCCATGGGTGGGGGAGTGATGTTCAGTGTGATTGATATGTCAGCAGCGTACTACCAGATTAATCTTAATGAGGAGTCTAGGCATCTTACCTCATTTGTTACACCGCTGGGTGCATTTC
The DNA here is from genome assembly GCA_963921515.1 of Calotriton arnoldi. Classification (NCBI taxonomy): domain Eukaryota; kingdom Metazoa; phylum Chordata; class Amphibia; order Caudata; family Salamandridae; genus Calotriton; species Calotriton arnoldi. Next base: position 2,005,993 of record CAWUFW010000974.1, on the reverse strand, counting down.
GTTATTGCAGAATGCCATTTGGTTTGGCATCTGCCTCAGCTGTGTTTCAGAGGGTTATGCAACAAATTTTTGTTGGAATGAAAAATATTCTGTGCTTTCAAGATGATGTGCTGGTTGTGGGAAAGGACAGTGCTCACCATGATAACGTGATGGATGAGGTCCTAAAACGAATGGAGAATCACGGATTGACTATAAAAAAAGGAAAAGTGTCAATTAAGAAAAAATTGTGTGAAGTATTTAGGACATGAGATATCCGATGCAGGGATAAAGCCCAGGAAGAGTATTGTGGCTGCTGTCAAAGATGCCCCTACTCCTCTCAATGAGGAACAGCTGAAATCCTTTTTAGGGCTGGCGGAGTACTGTTCTAAATTTGTGAATGGTTTTACGGAGATTGTGGAACCGCTGAGGTTATTAATGAAGAATGGTGTTGCATTTAAATGGGATACCATATGTGACAAGGCATTCAATAGAGTGAAGACCTGTATTCTCCATGCACCCGCTCTTGGGCATTTCAATGTCAAGGCTAAGACTTTCGTTACTACTGATGCCAGTGCTGTGGGAATTGGTGCTGTGCTGACCCAAGTGTATGACGGAGAGGAAAAGATTATCGGCTTTGCGTCTAGGAGACTTCAAGGAGCAGAAGTATCTTATTCTGTAATCGAAAAGGAAGCCCCAGCGTGCTGTTGGGGTATTAAGCACTTTAGATATTTTGTCTGGGGATTACCTTTTAAAGTTCACACGGACCACAAGCCCCATGTGCATTTGTTTGAGGGGGGTAGGGGTCTGGAAGGCAGTGTGACTCCCAGAATTTCTAGATGGATGTTGTCAGTGCTTGAATACAACTTTGAAGTGGAATATGTGAGAGGTCTGAAGAATGTGGTAGCCGATTACTTATCCAGGATGCCAGTAGATGTGGTTGAAGAGGACGTGGAAGTAGGTGTTGAGGTGATCAGGTGTAGTGAGGAACAAGCCTTTGACAAGGAGGAGTGGGATACTGCTATGTTGAGTGATGAGGTGCTGCAACTCAGAATTGAGTGTGAGTGAAGGGAAGTTATGGAGAAGTAATCAATTGGTGCCACCGGCAAGTCTTAGGAATAAGATAATGAACATAGCGCATGAGGGGCATTTGGGCAGGAACATGACGAAGAGACGTGTACGTCAGTCATTTTGGTGGCCTGGCATGGACAGTGACATTGAGGGCGTTGTTAAGGAGTGTTATGCATGTGCCTAAAGTGATAAAAAGAAAGTTGTAAGGCACCCTCTTCTTGTGTTTGTGGCTTTTCCCAAGTGTCCTTGGGAGAGGGTGGCGATTGATTTTCTTGGTCCTATCTCCAAACTTGGTTCGCGTAGTAAGTTTTTGATGGTATTAGTGGACTACCACTCCAATTGGTTTGTTATTGAGACTGCCGATTGCATTAAAACTGAGAAAGTGATCGGATTCATGGAAAGAAGGGATACCTAAGACTCTGGTGTCAGACAATGGAGTTCAATTAGTATCCAAAAGAATGCAAGAATTCCTGTACAAGTTGGGAGTTAAACATGAAAAGGTTGCCCTGTTCAGACCCCAGGCGAACGGCTTGGTTGAAAGAATTAACCGCTTAATAATGGATAACATTCAACTTTCAATTTCTAATGGTTTGTCATGGTCTGAGGAACTCAAGAAATTGGTGTGGTCATATAGAGTGACACCTCATTCGGTGACTGGAGTGTCGCCATTTGTCTCTCTCAAAGAGCGTGAGCCTGGTGTGAAAGAAGTCCCTGGTTGGCTTAAAAGTAAGGATTGCGTATTGGTTGATCGTGCTGCTGTGGAGAGTGATGTTGCAAAACAGCAATTGGCTGCTACAAACTACTACAACATCATGAAAGGTAGTTCCCGATATAAGAGATGGTGACTGGGTTGTGGTGAAACGAGGAGGAATTGTCACCAAAGGTGAAAGCAAATTTTCTAAACCTATGCAAGTGAGAACTGTCCAAAAAAATATTCTCATTCTAACTGATGGCTCTGCTTGGAGTACTGAAAATGTTTGTAAATGTCGTGCTCCCCAGCCAATTCTTTACGATTAATGGTTCTCCCCACTTCATTGTTCCTTTCATGTATTATTATGTGGGTTTCTTTTGTTACTGTATATAAGGGGGAAGATGTGTGGAGTCTTTCCTAGTGGAGGTGGAATGTAAGACTTGTTGCCAGGATGGAATGTTACTCTTTGAAGTAAGGAGGAGTTGAAGCTGTGAAGCAGGAAGAGAGAGCTGGAGGTACTTGTTACTGCCTCTTACCAAATAAAGATACCTATCTTCATTTACTGCGTTGGAGTGGATCTTTACACTAACCCTATATTGTTCAGTGGGTAAACCAATCCAATCTATGAGGGCACTCTTCAAGAATGAGTAATTATCAGCATCCTCTTCTCTAACAGTGAGGCGCTTGTCTCTACCTTTGTTAGCAAAGGAGAGTCACAGAATAGCTGTCCACTGCCCTTGAGGGACCTTCCGAACTTTACAGGCCCTCTCCAAAGCAGTGGTCCATTTATGGATATCATCCCCCTCCTGGTAAGGAGGGACTAACCTGCTCAGGTTCCTAGTATCAAAGGACGTTTCCCCGACTCTAGGTACACTTGTGCTGCCACCATGGGAATCTAGTCCCAAATCCTTCCCAGCCCTTTGAACTTCCAGGATCTCCTTGTCAAGGGCCTACTGCTCTTGCTTGAGCTTTGTTCTCTCAAGTTTGAGTAAGTGGTACTCCCTCTCAAAGGAGTCCTCCCTCTTGCTAGAGATGGAGGTGCCTATGGAATCGATAGAAGCACTGGAACCCTCCCAGGAGGAATAAAGGTGGACCTACCTCTATTGTCACCCTCTGTACTATCAGTACTATTCCCTGGGGGATACGAGTTCACAAGTGTGGAGGCATCAGAATCCCCCTGGTCAAGCTCAGAATTAAGGTCACTAGGGGCAACCCCTCCTGACCCAACGTCTGGAACATCCTCACCCACTTTGTCCTACCCTTATGACCTCTCAGGATTCTGGAAGTCATCCAGTAGAAGCAGCTCTAGGAGTTGCTTACTGTTAGGGTTGCTGCCTGTCTTTATCTTTCTAGAGGTACACAGGGTCCTTAGATCCTGGAGCCTTAGATCACTGTATCTAGAGGGTTGGGACTTACTGGGATCCACCACTAAAGACATAGTGACTAGGTGTAGTGTGGTGTTGCACCTACCTACCCTAGTGAAAACTACATTTCCAAAGATTGGAGAAAGGGTTGTGCTCGGCCCTTAACAACCAATCAAAAAGTTCAGTAAAACTTACTGTTACAAAAATATTTTTATATGTGCCTAATGCTAGGGATGGTTTTTCATTGAATCCACACCTAAATTAGCTGGTAAAACAGTGCAGGCTTAAAGTGCACACCAATGCAAGAGGATGGCTTAGTATATGGTGTACACTTGTTTAGGTAAAGCAGCTTGCACTAATACAGACCCTTATGGTGATTTTAGTTGTCTTAGACTACCATAGAAAACTATCTAAGTGGTAGGTGTAAAGAGTAGCCTTCAGGCTTAGTCCACAAGGAGTGTTAAGCAGCTTGTTTTACCAGAACTAATCATATAGTGTAGGTTAAAAGAAAAAGAACCACACAGTGTAGTTATAAAAATAGTTATATTTATTATACACACTCACTAACACATCGGTATATCTCCTACCCGGAGATATCAACACAATACACACTATACTTTAAATATAAACAGGTAAATAAGCACAAATACACAGTGGATCCAGGGGGAGACCAAACCATATACTAGAGAAGTGGAATGCTAACTGAGACCAAAGTTGGGATGTGGACCAGAAGACTCAGAAGAGCTGGGGACACAAGGAACTATCCGAGGTAAGTACCCAGGAACCCCACGGAGGCTGTGTGCAGAGTGGAAACATAGCTGTGCACTTAATGAAAGTCAACGGGAAAGTTGTGGTTGCAGTTTTTAAGAAGAAGGACCCTTCCCAGTGGACCATGACTAAACCCAGTGGAAGATGGAAGGTTGTAGAGTCACCGCACCCGTGGATACCCCAGGGACCAGTATACCTACACCAGGGAAGCCGGGTGCATAGGTGCAAAGTGACGTCGGAAACCGCCGTAGATCACAATGGAGGACTTCCGAAAAGATGCAGCTGGCGAAGAAGGTGAAAGAGTCCAGTGGAATCCAAGGATGGATTCTTGAAGAGAAGTACCTGCAAGCAGAGGGGACAGAGTCTATGCCACTAGGAAGTGACCAAGAGGCACGGAAGACCAATGACCACCGATGACGGAAGATGCAGGAGTGATGACGGTGACCTTGGCGCTGCAGCTGTGAGAACTAGGCGATGCTGTGGAAGACCAGGAGCCAATCTACGAGCTGTCCCACATCGGGAGTCAAAAACCAGGGGGTCGGTGTCCAGCAGGAGCACCAACAAGCCTTGGCAGCAGTGACAGACGAGGTAAACGAAGATGGTGCAGTGTCGGGATCAGCAAGGTCCAAGGGACTCACCAAATGCAGGAGATTCTTAGCAGGCCCAGAGTAAGCAGGGGAGCCCACCGAAGCCAAAGAAGACCCTCACGAGGATCCACAGGCCAAAGGCACAGAACTCGCAAGAGGACCTCGAGCAGCTTACCAATGATGCAGGACGATGGTGCAGAGGATGTGAGGACGACGAAGATCTTGGCAGGAAGAGATGCTGGAGACTGGAGCTTCTTGTAGCCCGAAGATCTCTGGAGGACACAGTCAACAAGCCTTGGCAACTGCAAGTCGACGAGGTGCACAGGGGTTCTGTTCCAGCGGTTCCAACGAGGGATACTGGCCTCAAACTGCTGAGAGGACAGGTCAGGCCTCAAGGGAGTTGCAGAACCACCACCTGTGTTGCTGAGCCTTTTGGATTCCGTAGGACATCAGGAGCAGCAGACCAGTCAGCTTCGTTGTGGTGCCTGCAGATGCAGGGGAGTGACTCCTTCACTCCAACGGAGATTACTTCGGGTGTCCCTAATACCCACAGGCCTGGAGAGGAACCTGGATGGAGCACAGGCACAGATGACGCAGAAGTCTGGCAGGACAAAGAGATCAGCAGCAGCAAGAGTCTTACTTGATGCAGTCTCGGTTCCAGGCAAAGTCCAACGAAGTCCATGGTGCCCAGACGGTTGAAGTGGTTTCGGATTTGATTCTTGTCCCACGACGAACCTGAAGAGCCACCCACAGGTAAGCCCTTAAGTACCCTAGGGAAAGGGTTGGGACCATTCAAGGGTCCTCCCAGAGGAGGGGCTGGACAGAGGGGAGGATAGTCCCATGTCCTTTGTCTAGTTTCGTGCCAGAGTGGGAACCAAGGGCTCCCTGAACTGGCTCAAACTGGAGTATGCAAGGAGGGCAATAAATGCGCCCTTCAAAGCAGTCTGGTGGAGCTGCCGGGCGCCCCCACCCCAGCCCAGCCCAACAAACTAAGTCCTGTCTGGGAGTGTAGTGCTAGAGGCACTCTTATGGTTTGACACCACGTGATGACCTTTGAATACCATCATTTTAATTGACTTTGGTGTTTCATTTTACCTTAGCATGAATGTACGTCCTGCATATTTCTCTTGAAGATTACTTCTCGTAGTCTTAAGGTGGGAGCTGTCACAGAGTAGAACAGCTTGCCAAGAACAGAATGTGTGGGATGTGCATTTGAAAGCATAGAGAAAGAGAGGTGTGGAATGTACTTTTTGGTCTAGAAGTGCAGTGTTATGAGCAGTGGTGCTCAAACGTGCATTGTGTTGTACATTGAGAGATGAAGTGTGTGATGCACAAGTTACTAACTTGTGTAACGATATATCTGTAAGAGACAGTAGTTAGTGACAGATTCCTTACCTTAGAATATCCCCAGGCGTCAGGCTGGATCCGGAAAGTTTTTTGCGTAGCAGTACCCTTGCGCGTCAGTAGGCGGCGTCGTGCTGCTCCGCGTCCGTCGTCGGCGTCGTGATCGCCGGGATGACGTCGCGGGCAGTACTTAGACGCCGCCCCTGCGCACTGACGTCAGTTCTGTACACGACTTTCCGCGCCAGGAACGCAGAGCCATGCAAGAAGCTGACATAGGTGTCTGAAAAATACTAGGGCCCTGAAAGGGATGTCCTTAACCCTAGAAATCAGTTCGCAGAACGGGGAGGATGGGTGGGCGGTAGGAATCTGTCACTAACTACTGTCTCTTACAGATATATCGTTACACAAGTTAGTAACTTGTGCATCTGAAAGAAACACGTTAGTGACAGATTCCTTACCTTAGAATAGATACCCCAGCAATACCAACCCGGTGGTGGGTCTGCGAACAAAGATCAGACAAGGAAGTCCTGGAGGACAGAACGGCCAAAGAAGCCGTCCCTCCGGACCTGACTGTCAAGGCAGTAATGCTTTGTAAACGTGTGCAGCGAGGCCCACGTAGCTGCCTGACAGATAACCTGCAGCGGAACACCGAGGCCCAAAGCCGTGGTAGCAGCCGTTGCCCTGGTGGAATGGGCACGCAGCCCAACAGGAGGCTCCTTCTTAGCCAAAGAATAGCAGGCCTTGATGCACAAGGTAACCCAGCGGGAGATGGTTCGATTGTGCACCGCCCGACCTTTTGGCGCCCACGTAGCCAACAAAGAGCTGGTCATCCACCCGGAAGTGTTTTGTGCGGTCGATATAGAAGGAGAGCGCACGCTTTGGGTCCAGACGGTGGAGCCTCTCTTCCTCTCTGGAAGGATGCAGAGGCGGAAAGAAGGTAGGCAAAGTGATGGTCTGCCCAATGTGGAAGGCAGTAACCACCTTTGGCAAGAAGGACGGACGCGTCCTAAGAACAACATTGTCTGGATGGACAGACAGAAAGGGAGGTTTGCATGATAGAGCCTGGAGCTCACTCACCCGCCGAGCGGAGGTGATGGCCACCAGAAAGGCTGTCTTCAGAGTCAGAAGACGAAGAGGACAGTTATGGAGAGGCTCAAAGGGAGCGCACATTAAAAAGGTAAGAACCAAGTTCAAGTCCCACTGAGGCATCACAAACGGAACAGGAGGGAAGAGGTGTGTAATGCCTTTTAAGAACCTGTTAACAACAGGGGACTTGAAAAGGGAGGGCTGATCAGGGAGCCTGAGGAAGGCCGAGATAGCACAAAGATAACCCTTGATGGTACCCAGGGCAGAACCCTGTTGGGCCAGAGAAAGAAGGAACAGAAGGACCTCAGAAAGAGGGGCAGAAAGGGGATTCACAGCCTTTGCTGTGCACCATGCCACAAATTTGTTCCACCTGCAGGCGTATACCACCTTAGTGGAGGGACGCCTGGCTGCCAGAATCACATCACAAACTTCGGGAGGCAAGTCGAAAGGAATCAACTGCCGCCGCTCAATCTCCACGCAAGCAGGTGTAGACTGGACAGGTTCGGGTGGAGGACCGTCCCCTGCTGCTGCGACAGAAGATCCTCCCGAAGAGGCAGACGGATCGGGGGATCTACGCTCATACTGAGTAGCTCGGGATACCAAACTCTTCGAGCCCAGTCCGGAGCCACAAGGATGACTTGGGCCCGGTCGTGCCGAATCTTCTTCAACACTCTGGGTAGAAGTGGTATAGGCGGAAAGGCGTACAACAGACCGCAACTCCACTCGCGACGAAAAGCGTCGCCGAGCGAGTGCCGCCTTGGAAATTCCAACGCGCAGAACTGATGACATTGCGCGTTCTCTTCGGTGGCGAATAGATCTAAACAAGGCTCTCCCCATTGTTGAAAGAGTCCTTGCGCCACTTCCGAGTGAAGACGCCATTCGTGATCCATCATGCACCTGCGGCTGAGTTCGTCCGCCCTGGCGTTCAGGGAACCTGCCAGGTGTTGAACCATCAGGAACATGTCCTGATGTTCCAGCCAAGTCCAGAGGCGCAGAGCCTCCTGACAGAGGGTCCACGACCCCACCCCGCCCTGTTTGTTGCAGTACCACATGGCGGTGGTGTTGTCTATGAACATCCGCACTACCTTCCCTTTGACAGAGGGAAGGAATGCCTTGAGTGCAAGTCGGATCGCCCGGAGCTCCAGAAGGTTGATATGGAGCCGGGACTCCGCCGGAGACCAGAGGCCTCTGATCTCCGCCTCTCCCATGTGACCGCCCCATCCCAGAAGGGACGCGTCCGTCACAACTGTGTGCTCTGGCTGGGGAAGGGAGAGGGATCTGCCCATGACCCATTGCCAGTTCGAGAGCCACCACTGCAACTGTTTTGCAGTCCGCACCGAGATCTGGACGTGATCGGACAGGTTGCCCTGGTGCTGCGCCCACTGGAACTTCAGGTCCCACTGCAGAGCCCGCATATGCCATCTGGCATGATCGACCAGCAGGATGCAGGAGGCCATGAGGCCCAGCAGCCTCAGGGTCATCCGTGCCGAAACCCAGGATAAAGGCTGAAAGATCGGAATCATAGCCTGAATATCCCGGACTCGCCGTTCGGGAGGATAGGCCCGAAACTGCGTTGTGTCCAGAACTGCTCCGATGAAAAGGAGCTGTGGAGAAGGAACCAGATGCGACTCGGCACATTGATGGAGAACCCCAGCGAGTGCAGGAGTTCGGCCGTAGTCTGGAGGTGGGAGACGACTGCCTGGGACGAGCCCGCCTTCAGCAGCCAGTCGTCGAGGTAGGGGAAGACTGAAACCCCTGCCCGGCGCAGATGAGCTGCGACCACCGCCATCACTTTCGTGAACACCCGAGGGGCACTGGTAAGGCCAAAGGGGAGCACGGTGAACTGAAAGTGCTCGAGGCCTACCGTGAACCGTAGGTAACGCCGGTGGGCCGGCAGGACGGGGATGTGGAAATAAGCGTCCTGCAAGTCCAACGCTACCAGCCAGTCTCCAGGGTCGAGGGCAGTCAAGACCTGAGCTAGGGTGAGCATCTTGAACTTCTCCTTCCGGAGGAAGCGATTGACGTTCCGGAGGTCCAAGATAGGACGCATGTCCTCCTTGTCCTTTTGGGCACCAGAAAGTAGTGGGAGTAGCAACCACGCCCTACTTCTGGGGTCGGAACATGCTCGATGGCCCTCTTGGCCAAGAGGGCTGTGACTTCCTTCTGTAGAAGCATCAAGTGATCCCCTGACATGCGGTGGAATTGAGGTGGCATGGCTGGGGGGTGGTCTCGAAGGGGAGGGAGTAGCCCCTTCGGACAATGTCCAAGACCCACCTGTCCGAGGTGATGGGACGCCAGTGGTGAAGGTGATGGCGGACCCTGCCCCCTACTGGCGTGCTGTGCACCGGAAAGGAGGGACTAGGACGGCTTGGAGGCCGCGGACGGGTTGGAGGTGGTGGCCTGACCCGCACGCTGGTTGCCCGAACCGCCACGGCGGTATCCACGTCCTCGGCCACGCGAAGACGCTTGCTGCGCGGGCCGTTGGCCGGGCTGCTGACGTGACTGGGCGCCCCTCCCGTGGCAACGAAAGGGGCGAAAAGCAGACGTGAGCGGAGGGCGCACAACAGCAAGGCCCAGGGACTTGGCAGTAGCCCGTGAGTCCTTAAACCGCTCCAGCGCATGGTCTGCCTTTGAACCAAAAAGACCGACTCCATCAAAGGGCATGTCCATGAGTGTATTCTGGACATCCCCCGAAAAACCAATGGTCCTCAGCCAGGCGTGGCGACGCAGCGCCACCGTCGTTGCAAGCGATCTGCCCAGCGAGTCGGCGGTATCAAGGCCACAGCGGATGGTGTATTTAGCCGCATCACGCCCTTCCGCAATGGCATGGGTAAGCAGTGTCTGGACCTCCTCAGAACACTGCGGCAAAACAGTCGCCACCGAATCCCACAGGGAGTGGGTATATCGGCCCAAGAGGCAAGCGGTGTTGACGGACCGCAAGCCAGCACTGGAGGAAGAGAAAGCCTTCTTCCCAAAGTGGTCCAGGCGCTTGGATTCCCTATCCGGAGGGGCGGTAGGGAAGGCGGTTTGGGAGGCAGAGGTTTGGACAACCAAGCTCTCAGGGGTGGGGTGTTGGGAGAGAAACAGGGGGTCGCCTGGAGCAGGGCGATGGCGTCGGGCCACGTTCCTATCCACAGGAGCCCCTGTGGTGGGCTTGGACCAGGCACCCAAAAGAACGTCAGTGAGTGCATCATTGAACGGCAACACAGTCTCCGAAGAGGAGGCCGCCGGCTGAAGCACTTCAGTCAGGAGGTTAGTCCTGACGGCCACAGTAGGCAACTGGAGATTCAAGGCTCCAGCAGCTCTACGCAACACCGTTGCAAAATTAGCCCCCTCCTCCGTAGCCACGGGAGGAGACAGCATGCCAGAGTCAGGGGAGGTGTCTAGACCACTGGCATCCCCAAGTTCCTCAACCCAGTCCGGGTCAAACTCGCACTGTTGTGTGAGAGGGTCCTCAGACCCCTCCCAGCTCTCCTGGTCCTCCTCAGGTTCATAATATGGAGGAGGAGGGACATTAGGGACCCAAGGTCTCATCGGCGCTGGAACCGGCGTCGGGCGGCGTCGGTCCGGCTCCAAGTCCGGAGCCGGAGAGAGCCGGGGAACGACGCCGTCCGGAGCCCCGGACGGCGTCAGGAAGCGGCACCGGGGACGTCGGCGGAGGCGTGGTTAGGTCAACCGGCGTCGATGGGGGTTGCGGCACCACCGGAGCCGGGATCGAGGCCGGGGCCGGAGCCGAGGCCAGGATGAAGGCTGGTGGGACAGGCGACGCCGGGACCGGAGTCGACGCCGACGCCGGAGCAACCCCATCAGGGCCCGCGGGGCCCGAAGGCGCACCAGAGGGACCTTGAGGCCCGAAGAGGCGGGCCGTGGCCGACAGGAACTCCTGTACTTGGGCCGGAGTCGCCCCCGAACCCGGGAAGGACGGGTAATGCGGGGGTGACTCGACAGGCACGTCCGGGGCCGCGGGGGTGGGAACGGTGCCGACAGGGGCCTCAGCCGAGTCGCGAGACCGGCGAGGCGAAGTCTTAGAGCGATGACGCCGCTTAGACTTCTTGTGCTTCGACTTACCGGAGGAGCGCGAAGACTTGGATTCCGACGAACGATGGGGGCTCCGCGACCGGCCCCTCGACCTCTCCCGTGACCGGGGCTTGGTGCGGCGCGGAGCCGACTGCCGGACCTCGAGCAGCTTTCGAGACCGCTCTCGCAAAGCCTTCGGATGAAGTTTCCGGCAGTCAGGGCACGACTTCGTGTCGTGGTCTCGGCCGAGACAGAAGAGACACTCGAGGTGAGGGTCCGTGATGGACATCATACGGGCACAGCCCTCGCAGGGCTTAAAGCCGGGCATCCCTACGACACCTTAGGAGTCGTGAAGACTCGTAGAAGAAAACAGTGAAAAATTCACAAAAAAGGTAGTCAAAAAGTGACTAGGGCACTGCTCTTCCCGGATCTGCGCTTACTGGCGCGGAAAAAGAAGAACTGACATCAGCGCGCAGGGGCGGCGTCTAAGTACTGCCCGCGACGTCATCCCGGCGATCACGACGCCGACGACGGACGCGGAGCCGCACGACGCCGCCTACCGGCGCATGCAAGGGTACTGCTACGCAAAAAACTTTCCGGATCCAGCCTGACGCCTGGGGATATTCTAAGGTAAGGAATCTGTCACTAACGTGTCTCTTTCAGATGCTGTAGGCAGTGGTGCACAAATGTGCATTAGGTTGTACATTGGGAAGTATTATGACGTTCTTGCTATTGGCTTTGACATGGCCTCATGCCATCCTGAATTCTGACTCTGCCTTTCTGAGCTTTTTTGCGCCCAAAGGCAGGCCCTCAGAGTGCTCAAGTTGTTTGGGTTATTCACGTTCAAGGTTGCTTTGTTTTTTGGAGAGGAGATTGATGAATGTACCCTCGAAGACTTTCGTAAGCTTCGTTAAGATAAAGGCTGGAACATGTGAGAATGCAGAGGGGACGTGGGAACTCCTTTTGCCCTGGAATGCTTGCATGGAAGGTGGCCAATTCCAGTAAGTTTCCTTGGCGCAGAAGGAAAGACTCTTGAACCTTCTAGTGTGTTTTGAGACTATAAAGCTGAGGGTTGTTGACTTAGAAACCGGGATTGTTTGAGCCTGAACGATGGACGCATCTTCAGTGTAGGCATCTGGTTGCTGAGTCACCTGGCTTCGGCTGTAAGTCCCCCAGTCTGGAGTGGGTCAGGATGAAGATTGCACCAGGTGAAGTGTTTGAGTTTTGATTGTTGCCATTGTGATGCGTGGCCAGTGGCTATGATCATTTGAGGTGTTTTCTTTGTGATGTGTGAGTTAGTCAGAGTGCACATCCAAAGTAATCATTTGATTCATTTAGTGTACATATCTTTCTGATTTCTTGCAGGACGTCCATTATTATTTGCTTGTGCATTTGCTTGTGCATTTTATTATTATTATTCATGCATTTAACAGTATATATACACATTTGAATGTTGTTCATTTGACATCTGAGAAAGCCTTTCTGTTAGAAAGCATTGCATAAATAAAACCCCAAGTCTTATTCTAAAAAGAGAGTCTTTGATGTGTTTTATTTTGTAAAGTGAAACCACTTTCTATGTGTTATTGTGTTATGTGTCTCTTGCTTCGTCGTGTTTAAGCTACCGTGTGGGAGTGGTATTTTGGGAGGGCGAAGCAGGACAGGGTAGTGACCACACCTCCCTGTGGCAAGAAACCTATTGTTCTGCCTTCCCTTGCTCGAGCTCAGCTCAGCAGCAGGAGGGCAGAATTGTGTCTGTGGTCTGCAGCAGCACTAGCTTGATGTTAGACCCTAAAAGGCTGGTACCAGGAATACAGGGGGGCACCCTAGGGGAGCCCCCAGTACATGGGATCCTACACCCAACACTAGAACCTGTGTTGGGGTAGGATTCCAACATGTTTGATACCAAACATGACCGGTTTCGGTGCAGCCAATATATAGTTAGACATCTCGTATCTGACTTGATGTCCGTTATATGTATTAAATGGCTGACCGCACTTATAAAGCCTGAAGAATCGCCTCCAGGGTTTGTAGAGGGGCCCGGCTCATGCAGGGGCACCCTCACACGTGTAACCAAGCACCCTGCCATCAGGACTGAAGAGCCTGCCATAGGGGTGACTTATAGGTTTTAAGTGCAGTGACCTAAATATAAGGAAAAGTATATATTTTCTAAGTGGTGCTAGCACCAACGTACACAGGCTACAATTGCAGGCCTGTAATCACAGTTTGAGTGGTCTCTCATGGGTGGCATAATATATGCTGAAGACCATGGCAGACCCCTAGTGTACCTATGGCCTGGGTACCTTAGTACCATATACTAGGGACTTACATGGGTACACCAGTAGCCAATTGGGAAGGTACCAAAGTACTTACCATTGTCAAATTTAGGGAGGAATTACAGTGACTGGGGTCCTGATTAGCAGGATCCCAGTCAGGCTAGTCTGAAAACAGAAAAACACCTGCAAAAAGTGGGGGTAACCATGAAAGCAGATCCTACTTTCCTACAATTATTTTAAAATTATATTACACACAGTATAAAGCTGCCACAAAAGGTGTAGAGATTTAGTGTTAGGGTAAAACAAGTGTGTTAAAAAAATATATTTTTTAGCAACATACAATCATACTATACCTAGTTGCAAACCTCTTTTGATAAGTTTCCATTAGAAGAACAGCTGATAATACCTTATATTACCTTTAAAAAAGACTACAGTTTAGTCATCATAGAGACTCAAATGATTCTATCAATTAAAGTTATATACTGGCTCTCAAGCAGTCTTTAAATTTGATGATTAACCTATTGCACACATATACATTTCTTTGAGGTATCTGGCATCCAGGTGAGGATTGTTTCTTACTTTGCAGTCTGGCTCTCCCTCAGCTCCACAGCATAGGAGAGACCTGCCCTTTTTCAACCAGAGACACCTGAAGGATCGCATTATCGGTTCTGGAGCAGTTATTTTTTTTAAAGTATGTGAACTGTTATTGTAAAATGTAAAATGATTTGGAATGTTGTTCCCAATAGATACCACACAATCCAACCACTGAGGTTATCCGAAAGACATTCACAGGTAAAGGAGGCTTTGTTTGTTTTCACTGCTTTTTGGGCCTCAAGGAGACGTCTTTCTCTGCCTAACAGCCCACTTGCAAGGTGCCCATATGAAAGACATAGGCCGAATTTGATAATTATACAGAGAGGAATTCCAGTGTTCCTTCACCTAGACTTACTAACACAATGTTACCAGCTTGAAAATCCGGCAGGTAAACTTGCTATGGGAAAAGGCTACATTATAGCCAAGACCCCTTCGGTGACCACTGCTCAAACCTCAGACAAGGCACATGGGGTTTATTACATGCTCCCCCTGCCAGCCAACATTCTCCTCTCCTTTCTTCACTCACCCCAACCCCTCCCTCTATTTCAGAGCAAGTGGTAAACGTGTGTATTAAACCCCATGGAAAAGGAAATACCATGCAAAGTCCTGATAAATCCAGGTCCATACAGTAATTCCCCCTTCTGTGGGGTTTATCTCATAATTGTACAGGGCTGGTGGGTTATCGCACAGTAGTGCAGAGTTAGCATCCTGCAAGTACTGTGCAACTTGTAACTGGGGCCATGGTGGACTACTTAATGTGCCTCCAGATAGATCAACAAGGATGAAAAGCCCAGTTATCACATTCCACCACACCTAAAAATATACAGTAAGGCTACTTCACCACAACTGAACATCAAAAAAACCCGGAGAATGTAAGATTCTATCAGAATGTAATAGAGCGCGGCAGTCATATTATATTATATTGTCATCTGTGTACTTCTTTCTCTGGGGCTGTTGTTGGAGCCTTGGTCCTATTCTGCAGCCCTATGCTCTCAACTCAGTCGCTAGAGCTGGTTTTAGAGCCTGGATTTCATACAGTAATCATGAGCCTCAGCCCCCCATACATCAGCCCTGAGTCCTTAACTCTGTCTCAAAAGTGGAGGTTAGCCGTGACCGTTTACCTTTATTTCTAGAGCTGGTCTATGTTTCCATCCTGAACTCTCACCTCGGTCTCTAGAGCTTGCTTTTAAGCCTGAACATTATGTTTCAATCATGAGCTCTCACCCTTTCCCGTAGTGCTGAGATTTTAGCAAATTGGGTCCACAATTCAGTGGTGGCATCTGCCTTTAATGCTGGCATAGGAGCCTGAGCGTCATATTTGAGTTATGAGCATTCATCCTAGCCTCTAGAGCTGGTACTATAGCCTAACTATATCAAGAGGGAGGGACTCGGAGCGCATAAAGGTCCAGCATACATGCTCCTATTAGCTAATCAAGATCACAGGGGTGTGCAGGTTCTAGTAAGTACGGATTTTCTGCTTAGGTCACTGACTTAAATAGACAAATCCGCACTTACTAGAAACTGCATACCCCTGTGATCTTACTATAGCCTAGCTTGCTAGCTTCTTCATGTGTTCTCAGCTCTGTCTCTAGAGATGCATTAACAGCTTGGGCTCTACATTTCAGCCCTGAATTCTCATCTGTTCCCCTAGATCTAGTTTTAGAGCCTGAGCCCTGAGTTGTTCCCTCTACCTTAAGAACTGATATTATTAGAGCCCTGAATCAGCAGGTTTCAGCCCAGAACTCTCACCTCTTCTCATAAAGCTGATATTGGAGTGTTGGGCTTTCTATTCCAGACCGAGCTCTCACCTCTGCCCCTAGAGCGTTTTTTATAGTGGTCTCTTTTCAGCTCTGACATCTCAGCTTTGTAGAGAGCTAATATTTACACCTGGGCTTCGTATTTCAGCCCTGATCTCTCTCATCTGCCTCTAGAGGTATTGCAGCCCTGAGCTTTCAGATCTGCCTCTAGAGCTGTTTCAGTCCTGAGATATCACCTCCGCCTTTAGAACATTTATTGTAGTGAGTTACATATGCAGCCATCAGCACTCACTTTTCAGAGAGAGAGTTGATGTTAGAGCCTGGGTTCCATATTTTAGTCCTGAGCTCTCACTTCAGGTTCTAGAACTGGTATTGGATCCAGGCTCCATATCTCAGCCATGAGCTCTTACCGCTGCTTCTGGTGCTGATATTACAGCCTGGCTCCATATTTCAGCCCTCAGCTCTGACCAGAGGTGGCCGAGCCACTAAAAGCTTAAGGCAGGCTCGATTAAGATGCCTGGCTCTGCCTCAGCTTGAGCTTCTTTTGTAACCTTGAGCCTAAAATGAGTCGAGCCTTCATGTGGATTCTGCCTGCCACCCATGTGCTAAACACATGCTCCAAGAATGGAAGAAAAAACTGTACAAGACAGAGAACGAGTGCCCTGCTTTTCCGTTGACGCAGGTAAGTCAGTGTCTAAGGGCAACAACAACCATGTAGAGAACAAGGTTATTCATCTCAAAAGAATTTTGGAGAAATGTGCAAACAATGTTGGCCTTTCAGTATTTAAAAACATCATTGATAATTTAGTGGATTTGATACTTTATGCACCTTGGCTTCAGAACAGAAGTAAAAGCATGTTTTTGGTTATTATAGCACAGGTTATTAAGAGGCACTATTTCTGTTTCTGTTGGGGTGACCTCTTTGCTGAATAGTACCCTTCAGCAACACATTCTATGTATTCTGGACCTTGAAGGAATACTTGCATGCTTTGCGTGCTAGAATACCATTTGTTGCAAAGTTATTTTAAGGCACCTACCTTTTTGTCAATTCTTTAAGCCTGGTGACTTAATGCATGGATATAGCTTGGTCATCTCATATGAGAGCCAACAGCAACTACTTTATTTTGAATAGCACAGATCCCTCACAGAGTAATTAACAGGCAATGATATTGGCAACTGATTGGCACTCACTTTTTCAAACTCAGGAGTAATGAAATAAAGCATACCGAAATCAGGCATGTTAACCCAGTAATCTCAATATTCTCAGACAAGTATATGTGTGTGTAGCCTCAAACAAGCATATGTTGCAATGCCCAATGAGCAGACTGCAAAACATACCTTTGGTCAACCATCAGACAAAAGTGTATTCCTGGAAATAGAATTATAATATTTCATTAACTGGCCGACTCCAAGGACAAAGAAAGGGACCCCCAAAACAATAAAAAACAAACAGGGCACAAAAGAACCAAATCCGATCCACCAATCCAGGATTCTCCACTTAAAGGTGGGCCTGACTGTGGGGCGAACATATATCAAAATACTGGAGAAGTTGAATGCCCCACATGACCTAACCAGGTCAACCAAAACTAATACTGACATTCTACCAATGGAACTACAAGGCCTTAGGAAAGAGCTCTAAAACATAACCTCCACAGTCGACGAGGCTGAATATAGAGTGAGCAAAGTTGAAGACCAGTCCTCACCTCTCCTGAAGAAAGACATCTCCAATCAATAAAAGATCACACTCCTCGAGAAAGAGAGCACAGATGGAGAAGACAGGAACCGTAGAGGAAACCTCAGAATTTTTGGCTTGCCTGAGTACGCGGAGAATGAACACGGCACATGTGTGGCATTCTTAGAATCTTGGATAATTCAAGCACTAAAAATAAACTTTAAAAGAGACTATGAGATTGAGAGGGCCATAGAGTCCCAACGGAGCCCTATCCCACCTCAAAACACCTCAACCAATGATTTTCAGGCCACTCTAGTTTTGAACACACAGAAAGAATCCTAACCCAAATAAGAGCCATGAAATTTATCATATGGAAAGGCCACAAAGTTGGAACATCGCAGGACTATGCAAAAGAAACAGTGAATTGTAGGAAGAGATTCCTCGCTCAAAGAAACAAGATAAAATCAATGAATATCTTATTCTCTTTCAAAGGCCCAGCAAATATGAAAATCACAAGCAATTGGAAAACATCCTGCTTTGACTACCTAGCAGAGCTGGAAGCCTTTCTGACAATTTAACGCAATCAAATATGGCCATTTAAGGTCTCGTAATGTACCATAAGCATGTTCTTTTTGATAGTCAATCCTGCTAACCAATGAACGAGTTAACCATTCTCAAATAACATACTAACACACCTTATTAACCTGGTCTCTTTCATCGCCTGCTCCCCGTGGACACATCAGGTTGCATACCCAGGTAACCACCATCAAACTACTAACGACTTATACTTTAACTTCTAAGCCCCACCAATAACAGAACCTTATCGTATGTACACTAAGAAACCACATTAATAGACAGTAACCACTTAACATGACCACATAACACAGCACGCCACCCTGTAAGTTCCCACTATGTTTTCCTTTCCACGCCTGACAATACATAACCTGACTAATACCTGTAATATCACCTAACACTATTATAACTTCAGACCTCATATTCTATATGATACTATCACAACTAATAACTCCACAACCACAGGTGAAGTTTATGTGACATTTATGAACTGTTCAGAAGTTGCTCATAAAAAGGCGTATTAGATATGATAACATGATAATAAGTTATTAAGTTCTTATCATATTTGTTGAGAAGACTATATGGAGATGACTCACTTGTTAAGCTGCTCATGAGGTATTGACACATATGATACCCTGCACAAATGTTCACTATGGATATCTATTTACATATATGCTTATCTATGAGGTACACATAGTGCACAATTGCACATCACATATCACAATTCCTAACACGCTCTAACTGACAGCACAACTATCACACATCATACAACATACATCACTCGTCACTCTTAACCCACAAACATAACAGCCATATGGGAAACACATTCCAAACTACTAGGCACTCCTGCTTAGGCTACTATACCACTGATTACCAGAAATCAAGCTACGCTCCTCCAATCCTGGGGCTAAAACTGGATTGGTCAGTATACCCACTGAATTTAATGGATTCTTGTCAGACGTCGTAAACCTCCGACACCACACACAATATTACAGATAATAACAAGCCCCAATACTGTCTATTCAAAACACACATACCCTTTCACTGTCTTGTTGGCCTCAATGAAACACCCATAGCACACATTCACCACTGGCTTAATACATTTGCAAACCTTGCAGGACATGTACCACCTAGCATATCCAAGTAATCATTTGCTCAATAATGATATAAACTGTTCAAGTTCTGTGTACACAACAATGCTCTGATATACCATGCTATGTTATGTTGTGCAATGCTATGCTCTATGCTATAAATGCAATGCTATGAAATATACTAGAATTACGATTAATATGCTTGGAATTGCAAATTAGTTGATATTTTCGCTAAACTCATCACCTTCACCACTCCAGCTTAATCCTGGCCACTTTCAAACTATGTACAAACACAATTCAAGCATTGATGTCTGCTCTCTCCTCACAGCTGCAACCTCATCTTCCTCCTAGAATTACACGGGCCTCGACCTCCTGTGGCCTCCACCGCCCCATCTATTCCTGGAAGGTTTGAACTGGGTGGGACGCGCGTTCTACTTTTTGGTCTATCCCAAACCTTACTCTAGCTTTGTCCGCTCCCTTCCTGTACCTGCTTGACATCATTACACTCTTCAGATAGGCTGAGTGTCTGTTCTATACACAAAGACTTCTGCACTCCCTCAAATATGCTCCGTTAAATATGCTGCTCATATCGCACGCAAGTACTCTATTCCCTGACATAACCGCACAATGCCGTATTTATTCCCTTTGCAATTTACCACCCACAGCACTCACTGTTTCAATCAAAAAAGCAAACACTGGATATTTTTACCCTCGCATAAACACGATGACATCCTCTACACTCACTTATATCAACTCTCAATAACTTGCAATCTCTGATCACGACCAAATCAATACCACTCCCTCATAACTATGGCCAATGTCACGTCAAAAGTTCTCGCCCTCATTACAAAAAGTTTCAATCACCCTGTCAAGCGCAGGAAAATGTTGGATTACTGTATCAAATTCAAAGGTGACATAATTCTCCTACAAGAGAACAAAACTGTCCCTCGTGTGTGTGTGTAGTTCTATACACCATCACTGGATACAGAGTACTTCCTTTTAACCCTGCCACCAAGAAAAAGTTATTACCCTTATAGCTAAAAAAGCAGGACTCAAAGTTCTGGACAACTACCATGGCAATGAAGGGAGATGGTTAATCACAAAAGTGAAGAACAACACTACAACATTTTACTTAATCAACATATATGCCCTTAGTGCCGATGAACCCTAATTTTGGATCACCATAAATACAAAATTATGTGAATTACAAAACGACTCTGGCATAATACTTGCTGGTGACTTCAACCTCTCCTGGGACACTCTATTAAATAGAAGCCCCTCATGTAAATACAGACCCAATAAATCTCAAACAAATGAGGAACCTATGCAAAAAGCACTGCCTAGACGACATATGGCATCTTCACAACCCCACAGCAAACAAAGTACCTTCTACTCACATCCTAATAACACGCTCTCCAGGTCTGACTACATACGCACAAATTACATTCTTACATCGACTACCGTGACACCGACCATCAAACCTATAATAGTATCAAACCACACGTGTCAATTATTCCATAATAGCCCCAAAAGGAAACATTGGAGATTGAATAAGGAAATACTACAGGCTCAAGCATTTAAAGACAGAATAGGAATAGGCATCAATAACTTATTTCACGAAAACAACACCAACGAAATACCACAAGAAACCCTATGGGATGCCATGAAAGCTACAATTAGAGGAGAACTCATTAATATTATGTACAACATAAACAAACATACCAATAAAAGATTAAATAAACTAGAACTCTCAATTAAACAATTTGAAAATAACTTCATTACATCAAAAAACCAGGAACTCCTATCTCAACTGAAAATACTCAAATATGAATACAACAACAAAAATAAGCAACCGGTCTCACACCTGGGTCCAAAATAACAAAATTAAAAAATTAAAAGAGTCAAATAGAGCAGGTGAAACACGTGCAAACTACTTAAAATAAAAAAATAGCAATAACCTCATCTCAGCAATTAAGAATAAAACTAGTGTAACTTCCCTTGAACCACTAAAAGTAGTCAAGATTTTCCAAGAAGACTACAAAGATTTATGTAACCTAGAGATTACACCCTCTCCAGACAAAATTGAACCTCCAACCCTCACAGACTCCAATAAAATAACACTTAACTAACCCATTTCCCCTACTGAGATCCAACAAGCAACCGGATCCCTAAAACCAGGAAAGGTTCCTAAAACCTGGGAAGGCATCCGGGCCTAACGGCTTCCCTGCTAACTTTTTTAAATCTTTCCAGAACAACCTATTACCTCACATGGAATCCAACTCTTTGAAAACACTGGGGAAATATTAGGTACCGCCTCAAAAGTCACTATTACAGTGATTCACAAAGGATAAGACCCACAAGAGGTTAAAAACTACAGGCCCATCTCCCTATAAAACAACAACTGTAAAATATATGCAAAAATCTTAGCGATGAGACTGGAAAAGGTCCGCCCCTCCTCCATACACCGTACCTAAACTGGTTTCGTGAAAGGCAGACTAGGATTAGTTAATACTAGATTGTTCTGCCACATCTTTGAAAGAGCAAAATCAATACTATCCGCCACAACTGCCATGCGAAAAGGCCTTCAACAAGGTCACCTGGCCCTTTCTACATGCAGTAATGCACAAACTAAATCTAGGAGACAACTTTCTTCGCCAGGGTTTAGCCCTATACATAAAACCATCAGCCTGCATCCAAGTCAAATGCTATTTATCAAATAACAAGGGACAAGGCTGCCCCTTATCCTCTTTACTGTATCTTCTAGCCAACGAACCCCTTCTAGTTGCAATCAGATCCAACTTAAGTAAAGCAGGATTACCAATGGGAAAAGACACATACAAAATCGCTGCATACACAGACGACGTGCTAATCTTTTCCCAGGATGCCGAGACAGCTATCCCTGCAATACTAGACTAAATCAAATCATATGAGTTAGCCTCAGGTTACTCTTCAAACTTTGAGAAAACAGAAGTCTTCCCACTGAACAGCCTAACCATGCCCTCCATAGTGAAAAATACAAACCTACGCTGGCAATCAATTCAAACTAAATACCTAGGGATTCAATTAAAAACAACTTAGAAGACAAAAGAAAGTTAACTGAAGAAAACCTTTTTAAAAAAAGTTAAATAACTCTCGACGTGGACACCTACATTTATGACATGATGGGTCGAACTGAACAGATCAAGATGATGATTGCCCCACAAATCAACTTTGTCATCTCCATGCTACTCCTACCACTATCAATCAACTTCAACATCATAGATTGGTAATTCTCTGAATTCTTACAAAATGGGAAAAGAGGTAGAATCTCCCTTAAAAAACTGAAATTAGACAAACGCAATGGCGGCCTAAATATCCCCATTTTTCACAAATATCAACTTGCCTTTACAACCAAATAGGCAACTTGGTGGTCCCGCCCTCACACTGAAGACAAACCTGTATGGCTACACATTGAAGAATACCTCACAAAGCCTTTGTCCATATTAACAACACTAACTATGAAATCGATTAATATACAACACTCCTAGACTATAAACAAAGACACCATCTCAGCCCTCAAAACCCTCAATAATAAATTTCCCAACAAAATCCATCAGACTACGCATCCCTCTGGAACAACACTAAAATCAGAATTGTAGGGAAATCCCCCCTATGGACATCTTGGGCAACAAAAAGCATTCTATATTTTATCGACTTAGGCCGCGTAACTAAACCCAAATTAGTTGCAGAGTTACAGACCTCTCATAACTTAGATAACATGAACTTCTATAATTTCCTCAAGCTCACCATAAATAAGTGTAATAAACCACACAAATCAGAGCTCATTAACTTACTTGCAAAATTTTCCAAACTTCGCCATGCAGCAGACATAACTTACAAGATTTTAAATTCCTCCAAAGTCAATAATAGACTCACGGGTGAAATCCAAAACAAATGGCTAAAACCACACTCAACACTCGATCACACAACAATAACTGATGATACATGGAAGAAAATCTGGACCTTCTCCCCTAAAAACAAAATATCCCCCGTCCTCTCACAATGCAAATTTTGGACACCAGAAAAACTCTTTAAACTGTGTCTCCTAGACTCAGACCAATGCTGGAACTGTCACAAATCATCAGGAACCCTCAGCTACAAGCTATTTCACTGTCAGAAGCTAAATCCACTTTGGAAGAACATTCTAAACATAATAAATGAAATCTTTAGCACTGAGATCACTCTTACCTTCCATACAATGACAATAGGACTGTGGTCTCACCCCCCCGTTCTGAAGCTAAACACCCAGGACATGAGTCTCTTACAACACTTACTAACAATGGGAGTCAAAAATATTCTATGTGAGCGGAAATCAGTCCAAAATCTAACCCATCGTACCTGCTGGGCGTCGGTATGCTTCGCAAGGAGTGCAGACAACTCAATACTCAATAACAACTTCAAATCCCAGAGCCCACACAAGCTATGGATAAACTAGTTGTATACATCCAAAAAGTAAAGCCACCCTAAATGCACTTCTTTAATAGCTCTCCATTACTACCACAAAATGGCCACTGAGGTATACAAACTACCTATGCCTGCAACAAAGCACATACATCAACAATTCAGATTAGTACCACTACTTTCCTCCATTTATACATCGATCAGCCTACAGAATTTGCTCTTCCCCTACCCTCTTCTTGCTTCGTTTTATTTTCCATGGTATTTTATTTCTTCCCTTGCCCTCTCCCCTCCCTCTTTTCCCATACCTAACTTCATTCTTTCACATTGTGGTTATAATTAACAATGCTTTGCTCTAGACAGTATTTCCTATGTCACAGCCATGATTCTTCCATTGTCCACCCCATGTTACGTGTTATAAGCATTGTATACAACATTAATGTTTTCTCTTTCTATACGCTTAAAACCAATAAAATATTTTTGAAATTGAAAAAAAATATTTAATTAGCTCTTTGTCATTTCCTAGAAATAATTTTTGGAGAATTGTCAAAAACAGTCATATTTTTTTACTGAAATCGATAGAAAAAGCTCCATTTTAGTTGTCAAATCACTCGTTCCCGTTTTTAAAGATCTCGGTCAGTAGCCTATAAACACAATCAAAAGTCACTAAAACATGTTTGTTGTAATCATATTTGTTTGACCAATATGTTTAAAATGCAGCGTTTATCACTCTATTTTCTTGTATTGGCACGAAGGATAGCTCTGCCCCCTTGCTTTAAGTGTTAGCAGCATCTCTTTGATTGACCTTTTAGACCCCTACACCCAAAAGGTTTGGTCTAGTAGCGCCCCTGGTCGTATCATGATGGCATTCTCTGGTGCAGTGCAGAGCCGAGACCATCATGTTTTATGCGCATGTAGGGTATACAGTGAATTGACTTAACCCAATATTTCTTTGAGTTAGTGCTTTATTTTCAGACAGTACAGCTCGGAAACAGTGGGCAAAGTTAGCCTCATTCTGTTTCTGAGCTGTGCTGTAGCAATTGGGTTCAATGAATACACTTTATGCCTTGCAGGTGCATAAAACAGGCGCTTGTTTCTATGCCAGTAATGCCCATCATGATACGGTCCCAACTCAGAAACAAAGACAACTATTGCTCATTCTTTTCGAGCTATACTGTCTGCAGTTAATGCACTAACTCAGAGAGATTAGGAGTTAAATATCGTTGACAGTGCAATTGCTTAAAAAACAGGTGTACAGCGCACACGTTCACAAAACGACCTTTGTTTCCCATAACTACTAGAGTGTCCCCACACTAACGCAATATACTGGGCAACTTTCCAGGGTCAAGCAACTACCAGTAAGAACAAGTAGCAAACAGGATAGTTTGCCCGGGAGAATTAGGGGAAAACCCCAAACTGCCCACAAACCTTACCACAATACAAACCAGGTGAACGTCCTGGGGTGTTTTCGCTCGTATAAGCGGGAGGAAAACGAGACTAAAATGGACTGCTGAAAGCAAAACTTAGCTGCACCAGAATGTCTATGGCTCCAATATGGACCTATTTTTTTAACCTCACCTCTTAAATCCCACAAATGACCGATTTGATAGAAAACTGTCACATACGTGGCAACTCGTGTTTCTTCCCAATTTCTTCTTTATAAGAACCCTGCCTGCACGCCCACACCCCAGGGGGCTGAAAAAGGGTTGGATTAATATGGAGTTTACCGGATGGCCAGCTTCAGCAAAATGCTTTATCTCGCCTTGCATTTCAGATTAAGTCCTCTACTTATTTCATCACTAAACCTGCACCGATGATGAGATTAGGGGTGGGCGGAATTTGCGTAGTTGCGCTACGCAAAGCTCTGCGAAACGGTAAAAAATCTCCGCGAGCACGCAAAAGTTCAGCGAAAGCGCGGAATTGCTTGTACCGCCCGTTCGCGATGCTTTTTTCCTGTTCGCGAACGCTGTTTGCGTGCTCGGGGAGAAATATCTCGCGAAACGCATTTTGAAAGCGTAAACAAGCAAAAAATTCCGCGAAGCTGCGGATCGCGGAATTTTTGGTAATTCCGCTTTCTCCGCAGAACGCGAAATTACCCAAATTCCACAAATTCCGCGAGCGGAACGGAATTTACCGCCCAGGCCTAGATGAGATAACATAGGAGGGTTCAAAGGGTTAATCAGGCTCACTCAGAGCATCGTGTATAGTTTTGACTAGTGCAAGTAGGGATGCAAACATCTTCCGGCCGTCTTAACACTACAGCCGAGTATGAAATGAGCAATAATGGTGCTCGCTCGGGTTTAGAGGCCTTAAACATCACCAGCTCTACGTTTATTGTCAGGGTTAAAAAAAAAAAATGATCCAAAATGTTGCAAAAACGTTGTGCCTGCTATTCCTCCGTTTTACTGCAAAGGACTGAGCCATGGGCACACATACTCGGCTATCACCAGGCGCAAATGTTATTGCGCTGCGGAGTTTTTGTATCTCATTTAGACCATGAATTCCAGTTGGGGCAGTAGATGTAAAAGCTGCATATGAAAAATGTATTCTAGACTGTAGTGGTCTGGCAGGTAACAGACTGACATGGAACATCATTTGGGCATACCTGCGCTTGGAGGCGTTAAAACGAATCCTACTGGCTTTGCCAATGCTAGAGTCGACATAGGGGAACCCCAGCATCGGGACTAACAAAGTCTATTTCCTCATGTTTCCTCTTAACTGAGCTGTTTCTTCACTATTCATATTCTTATAATTTACTTCCTCTTCATAATTAGGTTTGTGGCTGCATCTTATTGACCATTTGAATGTGTTATGAATAAAACGAGCATTGCTAAAAATGAAAAGTCCAAATGAATTATTGCTCACGTGATGTAGAGCTCACCCCATTCTCCCTTTCTGTTATGTAGTGGGCAGCATGGACCACATGGAATGCAGTGCACCCAGACTCACAAAGGTTTGGCCTTGATCTGGATTGCCTGCCAGAGCATGGGCACCTGTTCTGAAACACCTGCTCAATGGTCTCCATTGTGGAGCAAGAGGTGTGTGTATATACATGTCACAGATTAAAGTGGCATCATGTTTACATATTCTCAATATAGCACTGCTTTAAAAAAAAAAAAAAACCACAAGCTACATAATGAGCACAATTGGCCGTGTTCACACTTGTAGACTTGGTAACAAAATAAGTCCACTAAGTTGATTTTCAATGCGGAACCCATCTTGAATAGGGAACCAATAGTACACAATGTATAATACCACTCCACGATAGGCACTACATTTAGAATAAGTTGCCTCGTGGGCGTACGAGCAGTCTCTGAAAGCACTGTCTGGGAGCTGCACACTCAAGTGCTGACAAAAGCATTTGAAAAATAGATGCTACAGCTAAAATAAATACATAAAAAAAGGATTCCCTATAGAAAAAAATGCATATCTAACATAAGTAATTGAATGTGACAAAAAAGATAGATGACTGACCAAACTTTACATAAGTAAAATAGTTCCTCATGAAACCTAATGCAAGCGGAAGGATACAACCAATAAAAAGATAATGAGACTAAAATACAACAGTGGGCTGATCCAATATGCAATTGCCAATGTTCCAAGAAACTGGCTGAAGAGTCCTGAGAAAATAGATCAATGGATTGAGGAAGCTTTGCTTGAACCTACAGTATGTGTGTACACACATGCATGCACGCACGCACACACACTTTTTTTTAAACAAAAGGTTTTGTCTTACACCAGACATAATGAACTCCCAAATGAAAAAGCCCTCAATAAAAACAAAAAGATTTGAGTGGCATAAGGGATGATCACCATTCAAAAGGTTCGGCAAGAACAGATTAGCAAAATATCTACCGTAATTCTTTCCTTCATCAGATAATATTATAAAAGATACTTGATAATAAAGTGATGACACCGGATAACAGGAGGAAACTTAATGTCTTTATTCTACAAAATAAACGGCAGTAGCATGAAGCGTGATCCCACCTTCGCCAGCCACAGACCAACTGCCGCTGGTGGAATCACATGACTGACATTCCAGGGAGATAGAACTCTAGAGCAAGGAACAGCAAAGCACCGCACAATGCAAGAGCCACATTACAACACATCCCCCTCCCTTTTACCCAAAAATGAACAACTAAACGGAAGACAAAGGAAGCAAAAACAAGAAAAAGTCATGGCAAATGAAAGGAGCAAATTACAAGTGCTGGAGATAGGAGAGGGGATCCTCCTCAAGTTAGAGCATAATCCTCCAAATAGTGAGGGGTCTACGAGACCTGGAAGAACGGGTAAGTTCGGCACCCACAGGAGGAGGAAGACTACGGGGAAGGGAAATGAAAGCACCCCAGAGCCACCCTCTCTACTGACTCCAGAGCCATTGACACTTAAATCCACATCACTCATCAACATGAAGCCGTTCCAACTGTCACCAGAACAAACGCCAACAGGTTTAATCGGTTTAGCGCTCACACTCTCCCATTTGTGATACAACGCAACCTTGTGTTTGTTCCATTTGTTGCCACTGTCAAGAAGCACGTAGTGTGGCAAAAACTTGCCTCACTCTGAAGGGACCCCAGAACTTGGACAAACCTTTGCCAGGTCTGCCATGTTTAATTTTGACCCAGTCACCAGCACACACACCGATTGCGTCAATCTTGACAACATCCACCTGGTTAAATTCTGGCTTGGGAGAAACAAGCCAAGTAGGTAAAAGTTGGTGCCAGGCTTCCTTCCGCGCATTTTTTCAAAGGGGGTAATACCCGTCGTACTGTGGACGGTCGTGCGATGAGCCCAGACCATCTCGTTAACCATCTCCCTGACATCCCTTTCACTCTGTACAGCCATGGAAATGGTACCCTTCACCAGGCGATTAGTCTGCTCCACCATGCCATTGGCTTGGGGGTTGTAAAGAGCTGTGCGGTGGTGTGAAATACCACACTTACCAAGAAAGTCCCTCATCTCATGCGAAACAAGTTGAGTACCGTTGACCGTGACAAGAATGCAGGGAAGACCCTCTTCCTGAAAAATAATCTTTAACTGCTCAATGGTCCTCTTAGTCGTAACATCAGACATAAAACGAACGACAAGCCACTTAGAATGAACATCAACCAGCACCAAGGCATTCTTCAACCTCTCCTCAACACCATGCATAGGCCCAATAAAGTCCAAACAAACAGTACCCCAGGGTACACCAGGATCTTCGATGTGACCCAGGGCGGCATGACACCCTGTCTTGAGTCTCTTTTCACTCTCCCTGCACACTTTACAATTCAAATCCAAGATGTGATCTGTTCATCCATGCAAGGCCACCAGAAATTCTTTCGTACCCGTTTCTTAGTCATAGTTTGACCAAGGTGACCTTCATGGGCGAGCTTGACAATCTTGGGCCTCAAGCCATCGGGCGGTACAAACTTATCATTTCTCATGAGGACTTTGGAGTCACTTACACTCAACTCATCCAAGACCTTCACAAACGATCTTACTGAGGGGGCCAAAGTGCTCTCCCAGGACCAACATGCGTTCCACACTCTTGAGAACAGCGTCTTGATCCATGAACTTGCGCCACTCATCCGCCGAAAATGCACAACCAACGTACTCTTCCACATCCCCCAAAGAAGCCACTTCACCATCCTGTGCCCAAAAGGAACCCAGATTCAGCTCACCCCTGCCATTCAATGACAAGCGAGACGAGCAATCAGCTTGTGCATTTTTCCACCCCAGAATGTGAGACACCCGGTACCGGTATTCCTGGAGCCTTGAAGTAAGCCTGGCCAGTCTTGCAGAGCCTTTACCAGCACCACCTTGACTCAACAACTTGAACAAGGGTTTGTGGCCAGTGCGAATACAAAAAACAAGACCCCACAAGAAGGTCCTGAAATGCTTGACTGACCAGGCCACAGCCAGAGCTTCGCGCTCGATGACCGAATAGTTACTCTCACAATCGGACAAGGAGCGCGAGGCAAACGCCACTGTTCTCTCAACACCCCCAGGCACTTGAGAAAGGACAGCCCCTAACCCACAAGCACTCGTGTCAACGGTTAGAAAGGTTGTAAGGCGAGTGTCAAAGGGTGCGAGAACCCCTGCCTCGCAAATGTCCTTTCTAATCAGATCAAAAGCATGCTGTTGAACATCACCCCACACAAAAGAACACCCTTTCTTCAACAACAACCTGTGGGCCTCAGTCTTGGTAGCAATGCACTTTACAAATTTGGCATAGTACTTGATTAAACCCATGAACGACCGCAACTGGTCTTTGTCATGGGGAATGGGGGCATCATGAATAGCCTCTGGGAGATCGACCTTGGGACGGACACCTTGCCTAGAAATGGAATGTCCAAGATACTCAATCTCTTCCACTAGAAATTTACACTTATCTTTCCTCAGGGTAAGGCCCGCCTCCCTCAGTCTGGCAAGGACCTCCCTCAAAGTTTTGTTGTGCTGTTGAATAGACCCACCGAAAACAAGGATGTAGTCCTGAACATATTTTATGTTGTCTACACCCCTGAAGACCTCAGACATGATTCGCTGAAACACGCTGGCCACGGATGACAAACCAAAGGGCAGCCCTGTGAAGCTAAAAGTGCCCTCCATGATAATGAAGGCCGTGAGATTTTTTGACTCCTCATGTAGCTTAATCTGGTGGTAAGCACTTTTCAGATCGAGGTTAGAAAAGTACTTGCCACCCTTAAGTAAAAGTAACAGTACATCGATATTGAGGAGTGGAAAGGTATCAGTGACTAGATGTTGGTTTAAACTACTGTTAGAAGGTGGTTCTGACCATCTGAGCCCCCGGATTTTTTGCTTTTTGAACACCTAATTGTTGAGCTTTTACTGTGGGAGAGCCTCATAAGTTGGGACTCACCCACAGTGAACTCATGAAGAAAGAGACTGCATGTGGATTTTACCGGTGTTCCCCTGGTGAGAGTAGGCCGCTGCGCTGCAGCCGGAGTAAGGGGCACCGGGCTGGTTACATGCAGACACATGTGTACATGCGTGTGCACATGTGTAGGGGCTGCGCGGGGGAGATTCCTGGCGTGCGCAGCCCAGGAGCAGTTACAGATAGAATGGTGTGGCAGGAATTATGCAGAGCTGAGTGGTGACATGGAATAGGCTTTATACTATGGGAAGAAACATGTAAGGGAAAGTCAGTGTGCTTTACTGTTTTCACTGAAGGATCACTCTATTATTCTCCTATGAAGATGGGGATCACATGGGGTAGTTTCACTTCCCTAGGGCCTACAAATTCCAGACACGCACCAAAGTACACTGTAACTTGTGTGAAAATAAGTATTCTGCTGAGTCCAAAACCATATATGTACTGCTTATGGGTCATCCAGAAATGTCATATTCCTCTGACTCAGCTCATAACCAGAGCCTGGCTGGGTCTGACCCTGCCAGGCTGGATTAATGACCTTCCTCCCCAAACTGAAGCATCAGAGGCCTAGCCCTTCACTGCAAGCATTCCAAGGGCGAAGGTCTCCTCTCCAAAAGGGAGAGATGGTGGGTGGAGCTTCAGGTTATCCATCAGCAGCTGTCACCTGGTGCCAGGCACCAAGCTGCTCTGGAGAGAAGGAAACAAGGGGGGAATGGGGCTTTTCAGAGACCAGGTGGCATGAGACCCCTGGACGACGCCATTTTGAACTATCCCAAAGGCATGGGCAGGAAGGAGGGAGCAGGGGCAGAGCGGTGATGTGTCGCTGCAGGATAGGTCAGCGGAGCCCCCTGCCAGCCCCCTCCAAATTCTTTTAAAAGGTTTTGCACAGGAAGAGGAGCTCTCTCTGGGGTGTGGTCTGCTGAAGAAGACTGGTGCTGGAGTCTGGCGCCATGGGCAGTTGGAAGGAAGAACCCCCTGACTGTCCCAGGACCCTGAATTGCGCCAAAAGGGGAGTCCAGGACCAGTGAGCAGAAGCCTGGGCCTCTGCGCAAGGAGAAGAGAGGCCCAGGAGGAGAGCAAAGTGAAAGGCTGGTGCAGGGAGCCAGTGAAGACAGCTCCCTGTGTAGTTCACCCTCCTTGAGACCAGGAGGATGAACGAAAGTGCTCCCAGGGGCTGGGGCGCGCCACCAGGAGCAAGAAGAGGCCAAAATGGTGCAAATCGGCAGCCTGGGGGTCGAGATACACCCCCTAGAAGGTAGGCGACCTTTAATCTCAGAGAGGACCGACGACGAAGCCCGTGGGGCTCCGTCGCCGGTCCAAGATGTGCCCCCGGGGTGGGTCAGGCTCCGGGGGCTGCCCCCACAAGAAGTTAAGTCAGGGAGTGCCGTCGCGCTCCCCGTGAAAATGCCCCAGCGGGGTGCCAGGAGCCCACCCTGGCCCCCGACGAACAGAAAGCCGGGGAGCACCGTCGCGTCCCCCGTGAAGGTTCCCAGGGGGTGCCAGGAGCCTACCCTGGCCCTCGAAGAAGCGGAACGTGAAGTGATACCCAGGGGCCCAGGACCCCCCAACCCCGGGTCCCGCCTAAGATGTAGTGAAGAGTTTTGGGGCCCGGGCCTGGGACCCCCAACTCTGGGCCCCGGTAGCTGCAGTATGGAGGGGGGAGTGCCGTTGCACCCCGTCCCCGAGCGAAGCCGAAGCGGGGGAGCGCCGTCGCGCTCCCTGTGAAGACCTCCTAGGGGCCCGGGACCCCTAACTCCGGGCCCCAGTGATGCCAAGAGGAGAGGGGGAGTGCCGCCGCACTCCCCCGCGGCAGAAGGAAGGCAGGGAGAGTGCCCTCGCAGTCCCCCGAGGACCCGCCGGTCAAGGTGCCGCTGCTGTGTCTGCAGACCAGAATAAAAGCACTGGCTCCCGCGGCCACACACGAGGGTGCGGGCCGGACGGGGGGCCAGCCGGAGCGGCCGGAGCAGCCGGGGGTCCGGCTCCCGAGGTGCAATTACCTCATCCTCTCACCGGCTGAGAAGGGGGTCCGGGTGGGACCGGGCCCCCAACGAGGATCCGACGCAGCGTGAGGCTGCCAGCAGCGCATCGCGGCTCTCCCCGGAGCAGCGCAGTGGGAGAGCCGCTGCTATAATATGCAGGAAAAAGGGAGAAAGCGCCCCATAATGCCCTGCAGTGCTCGTGAAGGGCTGCAGGAAAAACGGGCTTGTTGGGGGCAGGTGGTGGCCCCAGGAGGATGGGGTCACCGCCAAATGTGTGCTAAGGTGCAGGGGGAGCTGCAGGAGCAACGCAGACTCGCCCAGCATGAAGAGGAGAAGTCACGAGGGCATGGGGATCAATGATAATGTGAAGGTCAAATTGGTGTCCCCAACCCAGGATTGGGGGACCATCCTCTGCAACGTAGATTTTACCTGTAACCTGTCTAGACTTAAATACAATAGGAGATGAAAAGTAGCCTAAAACATCGATTCTCTCCCACTGGTACTCCCTAGGATCAATGTCCTTCGGCAAGAGTGAAACCAGTGGCCACTCTTTTTTCCACATCCACTTAGGCACGATGGTGTAGAATGAACCACAGTCCACCATCAGTTCCACTCGTTTGCCCAAGATCCCAAAGAATGCCTTCGGACGACGCTTTCTCTCGGTATCCCCACTGCCTGGAAGAACCATCAACACACGATCTTCACCGTCTCCATCCAGACTCAATTCCTCTGCCACGGCAACCCTGGATCTGCCGAAGTCTTTGCACATACGGGCATAATGACCTCTGCGACCACACTTCCAGCAGTCTTGTTTGGAGGCAAAGCACCATTTTGAGTCTCTCGCATGGTAAGCGCTGCCACACCTAGAACAACCCTTGGACTTTGTGAACCTCTGAGCTTTGGTTTGTCGACTGAGCTTTTTGTGGGTTTTTTTTCTTTCCAATAGCCGTTACATCCCCTTCGACATGTTCTTATTTGCTCATCTCCAACATACAACGTTCGGACTCTTCAACAACTTTGGCAATGGAAATAGCATCCTTCAAGGTGGGATTCTTTGCAGCCCAAAGACATTCCTGAGTTTTCTTACTATGACACTGAACAATCAGCTGATCCCTGATGCGTTCATCAGGCATTTGCCCAAATTTGCACTTTATTGACAGCTCCCGTAGACTAGAAACAAACTCATCCAGAGATTCCCCAGCCCTTTGCGGCCTGGTATAGAACTTATAGCGAGACATGACAATGTTCTCCTCCTTTGCAAACCTTTTTCCAGGCGTAGCTTGGCCTCCTTAAACACATCCTCTACTGGCTGGTTGTCGTTGCCTAACATCTGAGGTGAGTACTTAAAAATACGATGCGCTTCTTTACCAATAGTACCTAACAGTAATCCTTTTCCTTTCAGGTGAAAACTCATCCCATCCAAAGTTATAATGTAGTTATCGAACAAGTCAATCCACTCCTTCCACTGCATGGACGATTGACCTGGATGTGTAAGAAAAGGAGGTGGAATAACTATGGAGGAGTCAGCCATGTTACAAAATCAGGCAAACAAGTGCACATGACCGTAGAATTGGTGCTATGGAAGAAAGCAAATGAATGTGTGAACTTGAAAAATATAAACAAATAAGCTGAATAGAGAGTTCTGCAAGCATTAAGGTGACCAGCAGGAGGCTTCCTTCTCATAGGACAAGCACCTTTCCTCTAATTAGTCACATGACCATCGGCAAGATGAGCAGTCAATCTACTGCGTGCTGCCGCTGTGAGCACTCAATACGCAATGTCTCTACACACGCTGATTACACCAAGAAGCTGCAGGTGAGCTAAAAGCAAGCGTGTCTTTGATAAGTAGAAGCGCGGCACCGCACAGACACAAAGCTGTACCAAAGTTACGGAAGCGGGCCTCGGCTAAACTTCACACGCAGCATTCCCACTTCACAAGGCAGTTCCGGCTCTAAGGTCTTGCGTGTCTTCTAAGCAGGCCGATATGCATACACACACTCAGTGCCGTGTAAACCGAGGTGGGCCGACACAGGCAAACGCAGCAGCTACTTCTCACCTTAATGACAGGGGTCCTCGAACATAAGTAGAACGGTGCCAGAACATCTGGCCGATAGCACCACACAGCCGGTATCTCGATGCCGATAAAAGGAGACAGGGCATCCCAGGCAAACATCGCAGCTGCGGCTTCTTCTCAACTCAATGACAGGCGTCATCAAGCTTCAGTAGAACGGCACCAGAACAGCCGATTTTGACATGTTTCTTACGGCTGAGCGCCACCGCAGCCACGCGCTGCTTCTCCTCACACTTTTGTGCTCAGAGACAGGCGTCGTCAAGCTTCAGTAGAACGGCACCAGAACAGCTGATTTTGGCAAGTTTCTTACGGCTGAGTGCCACTTCAGCCTCGCGCTGCTTCTCCTCACACTATCGTGCTACAATGGTGACGCACTACATGTGGCTGTCGCCAAAAATGTAGTGATGACACCGGACAACAGGAGGAAACTTAATGTCTTTATTCTACAAAATAAACTACAGTAGCACGAAGCTTGATCCCACCTTCGCCAGCCACAGACCAACTGCCGCTGGTGGAATCACGCAACTGTGACATTCCAGAGAGATAGAACTCTGCAGCAAGGAACAGCAAAGCACCGCACAATGCAAGAGCCACATTACAACAGATAACTACAAATGCGGACAATGTTTACTAACCAACATGTTTTCTGAAGATAAAAATCGTAAAGCGCTAAAGCCACAAGAATGCATTTGCTAGACTTAGACTAATTCCTGGTCTGCCTAGATCTGCTCCTGTGGGTTTTCAGCAGAGGCTGTATGGCATTACTTAGTAGGCTGGCTCCAGTCAACACTGAGTTTGTTTGAGAGTGTAAACTCCTTGGCAGAAGGATAGACCTCCACTGATCAGAAAGGCAGATTAATAGCATTTCTCACTTTAGCCCCTGTTATTTATATATTTATTAAGACAATTTAGAGTGGGTTGTGCGTCACCTTTCATTTATTTCACAGGACTGTCGGTATGGTAAAGGCTGTACACTGAGATGCCGTAGAGTAAGTTATAGTACAGCTGGTGATGGCTGGGCCAACATTCCAATATTTTTCAACTGCTATTCCACACGGCGTGAAGTTCAATTGTGTGTGATCTTGGAACATCAAGCCTTTTCTGAAATTAAAGCTATTCAATGCATTCCACAGTCAAATACTCTGGACCCGCATGTCCCGCCTTTATGTTTGATCTGACTGAGACTTTTATTTTGGTAATCAAGTGTGTTGCATAATTATTTTTTGTATCTGTCTTGCACTTTGTCCTTCATAGACCTTGTGAATGGAGCACTCAACCTTGAACTTGTCACATGGGGCCACCGGGAGCCAGTTCAGAACTTTGAATGTTGGCTTTATGACTTCACTTTCTCAAACTCAAGTACAATCAGGCACTTTGCATTCTGTTGATGAGCTTTTTTGGAAGCCTCTGCAGAAAATTTGACAGTGATCTAACTGTGTTATCACGAGGGATCTCACCAACTCCACCCAGTGGTTGGAGCCTTCTGAAATGTTATCCAGTCATAATCTCATATTCCACTGGCAATGATAGGAGGGCATGCTGTTCCTGCATCGTACAAAGCAGCCTTTCACAATACCAACTCCTTCAGTCATCACAGATTCATATCACTTAAGTTGTCAGTTAACCTCACAGGGTCAGCAATAATCCTGTGGTGAGAGCAAGCAGCCTGTTGGGGGTTTCTCTTCAGATACAGGCTTGTTAATTAACTGGCTCTAGGATGCTCTCCCCTTCAAAGTGACGGAAATCTTTTGCAGATCCCTCCTTATCAATGTTGTGATCCAGACGTTCTTTCGTAATGCCAAACTATAAAAAAAATAGTTTCCCATTAGCAGAGTATATTAGCAATGTGCCATGCGAACCACAAAATTCCTTGGCACTAGTCTTTTCAGTGATTTTTGTTGCTTCTAATTATTTAATGTATGTTCTGTTAACAAGAGCTTCTATAAATAAGAGAAAATAATGAAATACAGAGTTGCTTTGGGTCAGCCCCCTTGAGTTTTTGCTTTGCTGGGGCGTCATTCTCATTTTGCATCACCCCAAAGGGTAGAATGCATAAAGTAGGGTAATGGGTTCAGCCCTTCAAGTATTGCTTTGTGGACCTACCGAACTGCTTTGGAAGGCACTACTTTGTCGTAGTACGCTCCTGGCAGGATGGAGCTTTGAAGGCTGCTTCCAGGGTTGCCTCACTCCATTCCTGAAAGCAGCCAATATTCCCACTGCTCACACAATTCTCACTCCTGACAGAGGAACAGTTTAGCACTCAGTGTCTGATTGAAGATTGGCGAGCAGCGTGTGGCAGCTGAAGTCCGTACAGTCAGTGTGGAGCTTTGAATCCATAGTTATCCATCCGGAAATCTCTGACTAATTTCTTGCTTTTCTATCCTAATAAAAATATACTTTAAATAGAACAAACATTAGCGAAGCCAACAGGTCTCGCCTATGCGAGAGCTCTTGAATTTGGCAATGTGTTTTAGCCATTATGTACATCAGTGTGGCAGCTGTTCAGCATGTCTAAAAGTTAGTGGCGTGGGGTGGGGTATACTGCAGTGGGGTAGAGTGGAATGGGGTAGATTGCGGTAGAGAGGAGTGTGATAGATTGACGAAGAGTGAAGTTTGGGTAGAGTAGGGGGAGAATGGAGTGGTGAGGACTGGGGTAAATTGGAGTGGGGTGGACTAGGGTAGATTGTAGAGGGGGAGTTGGGTAGATTAGCGTGGTAAATTGGAGTGGGGTAGATTGAATTGGGGTAGATTGGGGTGGAGTGGGGTATATCGGAGTAGAGTGGGAGCTGGGGTAGAATGGAGAGGAGTGGATTGGGGTAGACTGAGGTAGGTTGGATGAGGTGGAGTGGGTAGGATTAGGGTAGATTGGAGTGGGGGAGTTGGGTATATTAGTGTGGTAGATTTGAGTGGGGTAGATTGACTTGGGGCAGATTGGGGTAGAGTGGAGTAGATTGGGGCAGTAGATTGGGGTAGATTGTAGCAAAGTGGGGTGGAGTGGAGTATATTGTTGTACACTGCAGTGGAGTGGGATAGTCTGGAGTGGGATAGATTAGAGTGGGGTAAGTAGAGGGGCGTAGAGTAGAGTGCTGTGTCATGAAATGAGTGGATAGAGTGGCGTGGAGTCGAGTGGTGTGTTGTAGAGTATCTCAGAGTGGAGCGGTGTAGAGTGGAGCGGTGTAGAGTGGAGTCGCATGTTGTAGAGTCTAGTGTCGTAGAGTGGAGTGGCGTGGCATAGAGTGTAGGGGCGTATAGTGGAGTGGCAAAGTGTGGAGTATGCACGGTGTGGTAGCGCACTGCCATTACAGACAGCACATTTTCAATTGAAATGACCATTACTTTTGCACCAAAATACGGTTTTACTGCACACAAATGATAATGTGTGCAAATGTCATCACCTAGTGTACTGATCTGTTTTGATCGTATTCAAATGTTTGTTTCCACCACACTTCATAATTACAGAAAAAAATCTTCATTTCTACTAATTCGGATATATTCTGAAACATCAGCATAGTTCATTTTTAGGTCGAGTTTGATCGACCTGTTATATCTATTCTGTGGGGTTTGGCACACCCACCAGTTGCTATTGGCTGTTATCTGGGTCATTCACAAATGCTGACTTGTTATTGGTGCATTTGCTTAAATGTCCCTCCTTTGAGGGCTTATCTGCCTCACTGGTGATTTCACTAAAAGATCCTTCTGTTTGGCCATCACACTGTACAGCGTGTGATGGCCCCTCCTCCTCGCTCTCCCATTGGATGTCCTCCTGTCACATGATATTTGTTGCCTTTGCAGTGCTTGTTTTTTTTGGTAGTTCTATATAGCGCAAACCAGACCGAAGGTATTAGAGCGCTTTACATAACACTAGATTAGTTACCAAGCACACTTGATGGCCCTTCCTCCTCCTCACTCCCCCATTGGATGTCCTCGTGTCACATGAGAATTGTTGCCTTTGCAGTGCTTTTTTTTGTGGTTCTATATAGCGCGAACCGGACCGAAGGTATTAGAGCGCTTTATATAAGACTAGATAAGTTACCAAGCACACATTAATTATTTGGGGAGATTAGGAGATTCGCCCAGAATCACAGGATGGTGAGTCGACGCCGAGGCTCGAACCCGGTTCCCCAGCTCGAAAGCCTGCAGCTTTGGCTGTAAGGCTACATCCTCTCCCCTCACAGCAACAGAAACAAAAGCGGGATTTCATGCGCCTTGTTTAAGTAGCTTTTCCTCTGAAACATGCTCGCACTTCATTGCTGGAATTTTTATTAGCTGGCTAGCACTCTGTTCCTTTTCCGGTCATGGCACGAGGAACGGAGGCAGCGCCGGGTCGTTCATATGTGAGGAGGTGACCGCGGCGTAATTCTGCTGTGCCTGCTTCAGCTGATATGGGTGGGCCACTGCAGGGTGGCAGTGCTCACATTCCTGAATAGCCCCTTATTAGGCAGTGATGTGGAACGTTTGGGGGGTCGCAGACCACCGGTGGTCTTGCTATAATACAAATTATCATTAACAGTGTGCGCTCTTTTCCACTGGAAATCTTCACTCTGATTTGAACAGCTCCATAACTCACAAACACTTAAGGGACACGCATTAAAAACACGAGCACGCCTGAACAATGCAGTAGTGCAGAGCACAAGACCCACTCCTAAGTCTCGAGGCACTTTGGAAAGTTTGTAAAAGACCAGCTGTGCTGGCAGAATTCGTGGACACGTTTAACAACCTGGGGCTGGTGAAAGGCAGAAGGGATGTATTTGTTTTGATCATTAGTGAGTGCAGGAGGAATCTAACTGTGGTAAGACGCGCAGGGTGCGTTACAGAGCAGGCAGCAGCGCCGGTTCCCCCAAGCATAGTGATGGTGAGTGTGAGCTTTCAAGTGCAGGAGGGGCGGGGGGGATGAGGGGTGGCTTCTATTCCCTCGGGGAATGGAAAGTGGGTTCTGCATTGCTTGATGTGCAGACAGACCTTCAAGCACCAAGGTCAAAGGCAAGAACCCACGCAGCGCTGTCAGCACGCTACACACGTGAAAGGTCAATATCTGTTATTTCCAGCTTCTAGAAACGATAAAAGAGCTGTAAGAAGCGCTAAGTTAAAAAAAAAAAACACGTTCGGATTAATGTCACTGTATTGCACTGTAAAAGTTCTGTAGCAGGCGCATAAACCCAGTGAGTGATCTCACAAGTTGCTGGTACCAGACAGTGCTTGGATACCACTGATCTGAGCGCTATAATAACACGTGTCTAATTAAAAAAAGCATTTGCAATGCAATAGGCCTCGCATTTACGCGAGTTTAAGCTATTGGCATTGTAAATGACAATGCCTATTATTTTTGTTTTTTAAAACATAATTAAAAGGCATTGTTATTTACAATGCCAATAGCTTAAACTCGCGTAAATGCGAGACCTATTGCATTGCAAATGCTTGTTTATGGTGTGTGCTAGCAAAACAAAAAAACATCCAACACCCTCTCCTCTTACATAGATACTCAGCAGGATTGTCACATAAATTCTTTCACTTTGAAGTCAGAAAAAGAAAAGTAAACACCAAGCTCCATCAGAAGAGAGAGCCTGACATTTGGCATCTGTCTTTGAATGCACAGCAAATGTGACAAGATAAGAACAAGATTTAAAGTCCTGTTTACAGAAAGTGAGTTCGTGGAAGAATACAGTAAACAAGGTTTGGGCAACAGGAGGGATGAACTCTGTCCAGCCTGAAGCAAATAAAGCCAGGAAATAGAAAGTCAGAAAATGTGTGTTACAAACCACGAAGCCAATGGTAAGCAATGGACAGAATGCATTCCTAGGTCAGCTTTCTGAATGTTCCAAGATGTCTTTAGCAAACCACACAGCTGCGCTGTCTAGTAGGCTTTGACTTAAAAACAATGCATCTCCACAGCATGTGGTCCAGACTTAATTTGGGGTTGAAGCCCCTTGATGGGCTACTGGGAGGCTATGTACAGCATACCTTATCACTGGGGATGAGAACTCTTCTTCCTGAGGTGGCAACTTTAATGAGAGCTGTCAGCTTAGAACAAGTGGAAGTCAAGAATTTAGAGAACAGGCAGGAAGACTTTTATTCGCAGGATGTGGTGAAGTTTTTTTTTGGCTTGCTCACTGCACCAATCAGACTGTACAGTGCCCTCAAAATGATGATAATGAGGATGATAATACATTTTATTGAAGGAATTAATTAAAATCATTGCAATAACAAAGATGGAAAAAGTAGGGATGATTCTAATTGCTATCCACATATGACATCAATCAAAAGGACATATGTCCAATTATTAAAAAGCATAATCTAAAAATATTGACATAAAAATTCACATACCTCATCTTGTAACCTTTAGAAAAAGCATTTGTCGATTTCTTTTAAAAGCATTATTTAAAAATGTTGCAGAAATGCAGGTTCGGTGTTGTCATGTTTAAACACATTTTTTAAGCATCTATGAATTTTCTTATGCTGCATTTCAAGAACATTGGCTTTAACACAATTTGTGGTTCCACCTTCAATCCGGGCGGGATAGCAGCATACAAATGTGCAATAGTTTCTTCATGATATTGACAGAGTCTGCAGTGCTGTGACAAGTTCCTATAGTTATGCCATTTAGCTGAAGGTGCATTCTCATTATTTGGTATTGGCATGCGTTATTTAGTGATCCTTTTAAGTAGTGTTGCATTGACAGGGTGTTATAGGATTCACTAAATAAACTAGGGTGCATTAGTATAAAAAACATGGCTAAATCACTTCCCAGCAAAAATAAAAATAATTGGGTTTTTATGATATGTTTCAATGGAATTTCGAAGGGATATTTGCCCACTTCAAGTATGTTTAGGTTTTCTAATTGAGATCTAAGCCATTGAAACAATAAATTTGTTATAGAGCTTTCTAATGGAAGAAGTTCTTTGTTGCTGGAATAAATATTTCCTGGCAGCCATGTTTAGATGTCCGGGACTGGCTTTATGTTCTTGGACACACAGAATATCCCACTCAGTTAAGTATGAGAGGATTATATCAATTTGTAAGATCCCCTGCAATCCAGCAACATTCCAGGATAGAAAAAACACAAGTGGTTTTACTGTTGGACCTCCTGGTTACTGCCTAATCAATGTAATACATATACTGTTTTGGGTGGATCACTGACAAAATATCAACAACAATAATATTGGGTAACAAAAATATTGTGTCAAAAATATTGTTTACAAAAATATCGGCTCCCTGTACTTGGGGAAAAATATCGTTTCACACTAAAATCATTAAAAAACATACAACAATACTTTGTATATTATATATAGTTTGAAACAGTAAATCTTAAATATTTTCATATATACTATTAATATAATGTAAATTCAATACATTAAAAAATATTTAATACTATATTTAAATATATAGTTATACACACAAACATGTATGTGTATGTTTATATATACATATATAATGTAACACTGTTACAGCAAATATATATTTCACATTATATTACATTTTGTCAGGTTTTTTTTAAATTTCCTACTATAATAAGCATACATATATATATATATATATATAACATAAAAAATATTGACAAATCAATTGAAAAATATTAAAACAATTACCAAATAAAATAGAAATTGAAAACCTAAAAAAAGACATTCACTAAAATTTTACAAAAAAATAAATAAATATATATATATATTATACAATATATAATATAACAGATATATTTAAACAATATTAGCAAAAGTATTGGAGTCTGGGAATAATATATACCATTCCTACTCAAGTTCATGCAACAATAGAGAAAGCGTAGGCTTTCAGAGGGTTTATATTTACTATTCCCACTCCAAGCAGGTCAATAGTAGGTAACGTATTGGGCTTAGGAGGGGTAAGATTTACAATTCCACTGCCAGTCTGTGCAAAAGTATGGAAAGCATTGGACTTTGGAGGGGTAAAGAACGAGTTACTTACCTTCGGTAACGATGTATCTGGTAGAGACACAGTCTAGCCGCAAATTCCTTAACTTAGAATATCCCCAGGCGTCAGACTGGATCCGGAGAATTTTTTGCAGCGGCACCTCTGCGCGCCCGGGGGCGGCGCTGCATGGCTCCGCCCTGACGTCGTCCACGGACATGACGTCAGCAGAGCCATATAAGTCCCTCCCGGCGCGCTGACGTCAGTTTTCTTCGGAGAAACCTTTCCGCGCCACAACGTGGAGCCACCATCAAAAACTGTAAGAGTATGGGAACAGTGTGCGAAAAAGATGAAAAATCAGAAAGAATCGAATGGTGAGAAGCATCACTATAAATGACAGTGACAAGCACTGTATACTGAAAGCAATTGAAGGGAAAGAGCAGAGCACCGCTCTGAGAAACAGCCCCGCAAAAGCGAAGGCTATGCCCTCCCCCGAGGCAAAACGACGTATGAAAAGAATATCAAGGCAGGCGACAGGAAGCCTGCAATCTCAAGACCTAACCGGGAAGGGCAACAAGACCGGAACCACATAAGTAATGACGATGTACCACAGGTCGGCAACACCAGGAATGCCGTATCCCCTGTAAGAGATCTATGGACTGAAGCACAGTCAAATAGACCCCAAACCAATTGACTGTAGTGGGGTCAAGAGACAAGAGACCCCAAAGCAATGGAGAAG
This sequence comes from Calotriton arnoldi, assembly GCA_963921515.1. Taxonomy (NCBI): domain Eukaryota; kingdom Metazoa; phylum Chordata; class Amphibia; order Caudata; family Salamandridae; genus Calotriton; species Calotriton arnoldi. The sequence continues at coordinate 1,963,151 of CAWUFW010000974.1, read as the reverse complement.
GTGGGAGGGAGGGAAGAAGAACATTAGTAGGCCCCACACTGGAAGAACCAGGGTGTAGGGATGTAGAAGGATACATGAACCCACCGCCCAATCACGAGAATGGGTGGAGTAGAACAAGGAAAATAGAATGAAACATCCTACCGAGGAGGGAGGTGAAAGACGCCACCCCGCAAGAAGACAAAAGCCACCCGGAAGGAGGCGAGTGCATAAAACCCAACCTGAAAAGGTCCTCGCAGAGCGGGGAGGATGGGCGGGCGTTAAGGAATCTGCGGCTATACTGTGTCTCTACCAGATACATTGTTACCGAAGGTAAGTAACTCGTTCATCTGATAGAGACATCTAGCCGCAGATTCCTTAACTTAGAATAGATACCAAAGCCATACCCCATAGGAGGCGGGTCTGCGACTGAACCCCACCAGGATCCCAGAGAACACAGTCGTCAACAAGTTGACTAAACACAGTGGGGGCAGCAATGCCAGCGCGGCCAACACCAGACCAGTAAGCTCTGTAAGGAGCGGAAAACAATGGGAGGCAAAGGCATCAGAAGCCGCCCAGGGACGGCATGAAAACCCTCTCGTTTGTACAGGGTTTGAAAGGGAGCACAGAACCAGAATGTGAGTGCGGAATGTGAGAGTCCATAACTTCTGCAAAAGAAGGTGAACTGATCATAGGAGCCGATGGATCCGCAAGATCCGATGGATCTGCAAGAGACAAAGACCCAGAGAGAGGACAAGACGGTATGACCGAGTCAGAGCATACAGGTCGAGCATGCACAACAGCGGAAGAAGCACTGTTGCAAGCGTACCAGCTAGGAAAGTTGGACAGCAGTGGTAGGATTCTGACCATGACCAGAAAGAGCCTGTGTTACCAGAGACACAAGACCTGCTATTGCGCAATCGCCCCTTCACAAAAAGACATGTGAAAGGCGGACGTCAACAAGCAGAATGACATATAACCATGACTACAAGAAGAGACATGCATGCGGGGGACAGAAGTACACATGGGTAGATCGTGTGTACTGCTAGAACCACACTACATAACAGGAAATGCCCAATGGAACGCAGCAAGAATAGCCCAGATGCGAAAGATGCATCACCAGGTAGTCAACCGGCGAAAGGGATCCGGCAAGCTGGACACACACAGAAGGCTTGCTCCCAAGAGAAGGCTGAGAGCAAGACCACGGACACCGCAGCAAGGAAACCCTAGCATGCGTGACCCTTGGTGGTGTGTAGAGCGCCGGACAGAATATACATCCAGAAAGGACACAGCCATGAAGGATGCGTTTCATAAAAGAATACAAGAGCGCACCATAGGTACCACCAGCTATGTTGCAGCAGAACCGGACAGAGCAATGTCCAGATCCGTAAGTGACATCAGCCACCCGGCAGGGAGGAGCCACAGTCCCCCGCGAGACAGACCGGGAGACTGAGCAGTACAAGAAAGAGTCAGTACTAAACATACATAGAGTAACAGGAAATTGGAAAGAGATGTACATACAAGACAGTCCTGATGAGAATACTTCCACAGAGAGCAGCAGCAGCCCGAAGTAGAAGTGTGACAAACTCCTGCGCGGAAAGCAGCAGGGGAAGAGGAAAATCTTGCTTGGGAAGTGCCCAGGAAAGTAGGGCACAAGGCAATGTACAGTATTGGCGGACGTGGCGAGGATGCCACCGTCCATAGACAAAGTCTAGACAGGTCTGAACTACGAGAAAGTACTACCCATCCCAGAGAGAGGAGAGTAGAAACCAGCATCGCAAAAGCGTAATGTAAGCCAGCTGTGACAGCAAACATACTAGGGAGCATCCACCGGACGCGCATCGAACACAGAAAAAATCGTGCCGCGTCAGCCCTGGGTGCCTGGGGGTAGCGCCACAAGGCTCCGCCCTGAGGTCGTGTATGGGCAGGACGAACTGATCCGGAATGGAACAGAACAAGGTGGTCCAAGGGACAAAGGCTGACAATAAGGGCAGCCATCATAGACAAGGATGGCGAAGCTGAAATGACACTCCTGGAAGAGGCAGGCGAGGCAGAACCTCGAGAAAGTGAGCACCTACAGATGCAGGGGAGTGCTACGGACTAACCGCAGACCCCAACGGATAGGCAATAGAGCGATGCCAACCTGTGGGCCGCTAGAAGGAAGAGGGAAGGGTCCACAACAACAGAAAGAGACCACAGTCTGATCCGCAGGACAACCCCTTTGAAAAAGACTCCACAAAAGCCTACCAAGCCTTCTGTGTAAGGAAGACAGCTATACAATAACCAACGAATACCCCACATAGGGTAAGCCTCAACCCCAGCTAGGGGCACCTCTTGAGCACAAACTCATAGACAGAGGAGTCAAAAGAAAGCAGAATCAGCTGACCAGCTGCCCTAAATAGAGCAAAAGCGGCGGGAAGCCGTACAGGTCGTCTGGGTATTAGGTCATGAATGTGTAAACAACAAGGAGAGAAAAAAGAAGGGGCTATACAGGTCCAGCATACAGGCCCTAATATTAATGACAATGAAGAGGGTATGCAGTTCCTGAAGTGGAAGACAAAAAACGAGAAAGGTATCAGTATCTGGCTACCAAAAGGAAGGATGGGGAATCCTTCCTTTCGGAATTAGGGCCCTCACACACCCAGCCCGCTGGGTGTCATGCTTCATCATCGGGCATGCTCCTCGTCGGGTCGGCGCTGCAATACCCGACGGGCACCCTCAGTGGGGGCTCTTTGGCGGAGATCTTTTATTCCTGCCGTTTGGTGAGGTGCGTGTGAGGGGCCCTATAGTGTAGAAGTGCAGTGTTGTGTACGGTTCTCAATAGAGACAAAGTGAATTAAAACAGTTCGCTGGGAGAATCAGGGCAACCAATTTAATATTCCTGTCTCCCCACCTGGTTAAAAATAGAAAAATGGCAACTGTCTAAAGTGATGTAAAAGGCAACTGCTCTTTAAATCATACGGTCAACATGTTTCTTGCCCTGGTAGTCCCTAATGGATCAAACGGCAATTCATCAGGACCTAATTTATGAGTTAGAAATCTACACTGAACCACTGGTAATGGGATATGTTAACCAGGATATTACCAGTCTGGTCACATCGGTGACGTGCAGTGTCCGTGGGTGCTGTAGCCAGTCTAAAAGATGGGAAAAATGAAAAGAAGGAGAACCTTCATTTACAACATGTCAATCTTGCTAAGACCATTTAGTAGCCAAAACATGTTGTAGACACCTACTCGTATTGTCATCGCTATATGATGTGCGCGTCCCATCTAGTATAGGGCGTCGGTATAAGCATTGTGAGCACGAGGTATCACGTTCGTGATATGTTGTAAATCATGTGAGGTAACAATGCAGCAGAAAGACAACGTAAGAATAAAATTTAAAATTAAAATTAAAAACCACGGTGAGGCGGCAACATCATCCCAGTAGATTGCGGATGTACACACTCACCGAAAATCAACTAAAGGCCGGCCCCATCAGATAACGGCAAGGAATGGACACGTTCATTCAACATGTGTCCTGTATGATGGGGAAATAAGGTAAGTATGAGGAAGTACGGTGGATATGCCAAGATTAATTTGAAGTATCTTAGGGTACACACCTCGTTCGTTTAAAAGCAAAAAGCGGAGAGCCACCTCTAAGGCTGGTGTTAACAAGCAATCCAATACCTGAGGGTCATTGTCCCCAGGTCCCTATAATGGCAACACAATGCTAGGAAACCAGACCGAGCGTCGCTAGATCCCGGTTGCGGGACCCCGCAATTAACTACGGCCCGCAGTTCCCATGCTGTAATAACCAAAAAGTGTGAGACACTGGGAGCCTGAATCCAAGTTGTAGCTTGTTACCGATCCCCATCAAACATGGGGAACAAATCAGCAGACCCAGCGGTGTTGGCCGCTAAAGACCCCAAACCAACGTCGCGTCTTACCTTGATACTCAGGCATCAGGAAAGGGGAGGGCAGCGGTGTTAATACTCACAGCAGCTCGCGCCCACTCGGCGGAGGACCTAACCTGCAATGCCGGTTCCGGGAAGGTAACTGCCTGCCCGGTTCTGGCTGCAGATATCCTAGCGGAAGAGGCGCGCACGCTGGGGCCTCCGCGTGGTGAACAGTAGCTGGTGCGGAAATCGACTCTAATTCAGTGGAAAGAACATGGCGGCCATATTGGAAGGATATTGCCACAATGGCGCGCCATGTTAAAGTGTTAAATGGTGGTCATCTCCGTAGTGACGATTCCTTCAAATGTATCATGACTCCATCTGGTGGAAATTGATTTTGCTAATGCGGCTCTGGCAGTCGATGACTAATAATGCCAGTGACTCAAGTCCATAAGTCAAGTGCCCCAAGGATTGTGATCGCGGTGTAAAAAGAGGAGGTGGATTTACTACAAATGGCTGCAGAAAAAGTTCTTTTGTGCCTGAGTCCTCTCTGCTGGCGTGTGGCTGTTGCAGTGTTCGTGTACATGCCAGTCCTGCGGTCAAGTGTGTTTGAAAAGGAGAGACCGTGTAGGATGGCACCCGACTGGTGCAGAACTGGGTTGTATTACAGACTTTGATGACCCCCAGATTGGTGATTATATAAAGTAACCACTGGGATGAATAACAGATTAGTGATTATTTAAAGAAACCCAGGGGATGTCCTCATTAAGGCTATTTCTATCTGAGCATAAGCGATGTACCCAACGTTGTTCAATCCTGAACAACGCCTCCGGGGGGATAGATGCATGCGCCTCCAGGACCACCCACCCTAGTGTATCACAGGTATGTTTGTTAGTTAAGAAGTGGGTATAGAGGCGTGTGATGGTTTTATGGCATCTGATGTTACTCTTGTGCTCTGTTATGCGGATTTTGACTGGTCTGGTAGTCATACCCACATAAAAAAGGTTGCATGGACAGGATAGTAGTGTGTCTTGTCATCTTCCAAGTAAAGTTATTGGCAAAGGTTATCACCTTGGTGAGTTTGGTTTGAGGGCACACTGCACAGGATCCACACGGGTAATGTCCAACAACTGGAGGTAAGTCCCATAGACATCTTTGGATCGGTCCTGTTTTAGACTTGGGTCTGGTGTGTATCAATAGATCTTTCAGATTACTCGTGCGTTTGAACGCAAATCTAGGGGCTGGCAACGCCAGGTCACCTGTGTTTAAAATGTCCCAGTGTTTGCGTATGATGTTCCTGATTTGGCCCGAGGCTGGTGTGTAGGAAGTCACACAAGTGATGGCCTCTGAGGGATTTCTGACATTCTTTTCCAATAGTGCCTCTCTATTATTGTTTCTGGCTCTTTTCACAGCCATGAAAACAGTCTGCTGTGGGTATTCTCTCTTTCGTAAATCTGATGCTAGTTTACCTGCTTCTACTTTGTAGTTCTCAATAGAGGAACAATTCCTCCTAATCCGGAGAAATTGCCCGAATGGTAAGTTGGTTTTGAGGGCCTCGGGTGGTGGCTGCTGAAGAGTAGGAGGCTATTGCAATCAGTGGGTTTCCTATATAGTGTTGTATTCAAGGAGCCTGCTGCCAGATTGATATTGAGGTCCAAAAGGGTATCGTGGACTCAGAGATAGTATGAGTGAACTTAAGATATGGATTCAAAGTATTGATCCACTGACAAAAGTCCTCACACCTACCTCTGTCCCCTTTCCAGAAGATAAGAATGTCGTCAATATACCTCTTCCACATCATCAGATTGTCTGTATATGGGTTAGATGGATGAAAGACGGATCTAGACTCAAAGGCTGACACGTAGAGGCAGGCTACACTAGGAGCGAATGTGCTACCCATAGATGTGCCCTGTATCTGGTGGAAGAGTTTCTTGTTAAACTCAAAGAAGTTCTCGGTGAGAGCAAGGGTAGCACATTCCATTATAAAAGGTATCGGTGTAGGTGATGTCCAATTAGAGGAGCTTAGGGCATCCTCAACAACCTCCAAGGTGGCACATTGGGGAATATTAGTGTATAGTGCCTCCACGTCTAAAGTGACTAATAAGTCAATTTCACCTGCATGTGGAAAGTCATCTATGAGTCGTAGGACTGACGTGGTGTCAAGGAGGAAGGCTGGTGTTTGTTTCACTAGTGGCTGAAGGAAGTAGTCGCAGAACTTGGATAGTAGTTCTAATACTGAACCTATCCCAGAGACAATAGGCCTTCCTGGGACCGGATCAATGCCCTTATGTACTTTAGGTAGAATGTAGAAGTACGGCGTTATAGGGTCTTTTGTCACCAGAAAATCCAATTCTTTTTTAGTGATCCATCCCTCTGATTCTGCTGTAAAGGCCATGGTAGATATTATAGTAGAGAGCCTTTTGGTAGGGTTCTCTCTAATAGGGGTGTAGTATCTGTCATTGTTAAGTTGACGGAAACATTCGGTGTCGTAGTATTCAGTCCGATACAAAAGGGGATGATGGACGGAACGTTTGAGCCAATCAAACACTCACCCCCAGTCAACTGATCTGGGTTTAATCCATCATCATTCTTTAGCTCACTCCACCACCCCAGTTCAGACATGGCCATATGCAAATCAGTCTGACCCTGTGCCTCATGGGAACAGTCCAGCCCGAACTGCCAAGCCATGTCTTCCCTGGACCGGAAACAAGCATCCTAGGACCGGTTTCTGGCATTTCAGCCGTCATCAGCCAGGCTTGCTTGAATCCAGTGGCAAAGTGAGCAAGGGACCCACGTCTGGGCATACCCCCGCCAACTTAGGGCGACCAAAGCGATACAAAAGGGGATGATGGACGGAACGTTTGAGCCAATCAAACACTCACCCCCAGTCAACTGATCTGGGTTTAATCCATCATCATTCTTTAGCTCACTCCACCACCCCAGTTCAGACATGGCCATATGCAAATCAGTCTGACCCTGTGCCTCATGGGAACAGTCCAGCCCGAACTGCCAAGCCATGTCTTCCCTGGACCGGAAACAAGCATCCTAGGACCGGTTTCTGGCATTTCAGCCGTCATCAGCCAGGCTTGCTTGAATCCAGTGGCAAAGTGAGCAAGGGACCCACGTCTGGGCATACCCCCGCCAACTTAGGGCGACCAAAGCGATACAAAAGGGGATGATGGACGGAACGTTTGAGCCAATCAAACACTCACCCCCAGTCAACTGATCTGGGTTTAATCCATCATCATTCTTTAGCTCACTCCACCACCCCAGTTCAGACATGGCCATATGCAAATCAGTCTGACCCTGTGCCTCATGGGAACAGTCCAGCCCGAACTGCCAAGCCATGTCTTCCCTGGACCGGAAACAAGCATCCTAGGACCGGTTTCTGGCATTTCAGCCGTCATCAGCCAGGCTTGCTTGAATCCAGTGGCAAAGTGAGCAAGGGACCCACGTCTGGGCATACCCCCGCCAACTTAGGGCGACCAAAGCGATACAAAAGGGGATGATGGACGGAACGTTTGAGCCAATCAAACACTCACCCCCAGTCAACTGATCTGGGTTTAATCCATCATCATTCTTTAGCTCACTCCACTTCAGTCGACATTATGACAGTTGCTCCCCCTTTGTCGGCCTGTTTGATCGTGATTGAGGTGTTATCAGCTAGTGATTTTACAGCTGCCCACTCTGCATTAGAGAGGTTTTTAAAGGGGGCAATGGGTGTGATCTCCTTGAGGCCCTCAAGCACCGCTTGTTCGAAGGTAAGGACCTCATTAGGCACCATCCCGCTGTTGGGGGTAAAAGTGGACGGGTTATGTAACCCCGTGTTAATGTTGTTGGGGGGAGGTCTGTCCTTAAAGAACGCGTTCAGTCTGACTTTACGAAAGAGGCTGTGAATCTCGCATTGGTCTCTGAATTTATCAATTTTGGGTGTGGGAACATAACCTAAACCTTTCTGGAGAACGTCATGTTCTGTCTCCGTTAGGTTTCTGTGGGAGAGGTTAATTACTAGTGTTTTTTCCCCCTCGTCATGCTCCGTGTCTCTAGGGTATTCTGAGTTTGTTCTTGCCAATGTACTTGCTTGGCATTTCCTCTTCGCCGCCCTCTTCCTCTGCCCCAACCTCTTCCTAAAAAAGGTTGATTATTACCATGGAAAAATGTTTGTGGTTCTAGTGGGTATCCCGGGGGTCCTGATGGGAAACCTGGGTATTGCCACATGGGTGGACCTTGGTAAGGTGGTATGGGGTAGTTGTGGTAAGCCGGACGTGCTGTACGTTTTGAGGAGTTGCCGCCCCAACTACCAGTGCTAGAATCACTATTGGAGGAAGAGCCTCTCCTTGTGTCGGTAGCACTTTCATCTGAGGAATAGCTAGATTTATTGGTGGAGAAGTCGGCTTTGAGGTATGGATAGACTTTCTCCTTATCAAATCTTTGGATATCCTTCTGCAATTTGTTGATCTTTTGTTTCATCAGGAATTCCCTACTCTCACTGATCTCATGGTTAATCTCAGTGAGTTTACACTTGAAAATAGTGTTTTGAATTGCAGCCTTCAGATTACCTTCTGCTAGTTGTATTCGAGTCAGGAGAGCATCTGCTATCCTTTTGGCAGTGTTGATGATTAGTATCAGAAGATCCCTGGTGCATTTCCATGACACCAGGGACCATTCTTTCTTGAACACAGGGTCATCTAAGAAAAGGCGTGGGAAGTTATTCACAATTAGACCGTTAGGGGCGATATTGGCCCGTAAGTATTCCGTCATCAGTGCTCCATGGAGCGTTGTCTTTAGCCATTCTTTCTTAAGCGAACTTAGGGAAGCCCAATCCTCAGACTGACTCCCAGTTGCTAAGTTACCATCCTTACTCAAAATAGATGGTGTCTTTAAAATTTCTGCTGCCACATCCTCGCCGAAACTCAGGCCCTGAGTTTCTTCCATCCTGATGGGATGTAGTGGAGGAGGCTTAAAGAAGTGAACAGTCGGATAGGGGATGGACCAGACCACGTAATACACGGTTCTGGTAACCTAGTGTCTCACGGCCAAAGACCGTGCTTATTATGTAAACAACAAGGAGAGACAAAAGAAGGGGCTATAAAGGTCCAGCATACAGGCCCTAATATTAATGACAATGAAGAGGGTATGCAGTTCCTGAAGTGGAAGACAAAAAACGAGAAAGGTATCAGTATCTGGCTACCAAAAGGAAGGATGGGGAACTACACTTCTACACTATATGGCCCCTCACACGCACCTCACCAAACGGCAGGAATAAAATATCTCCGCCTAAGAGCCCCCACTGAGGGTGCCCGTCGGGTATTGCAGCGCCGACCCGACGAGGAGCATGCCCGATGATGAAGCATGACACCCAGCGGGCTGGGTGTGTGAGGGCCCTAATTCCGAAAGGAAGGATTCCCCATCCTTCCTTTTGGTAGCCAGATACTGATACCTTTCTCGTTTTTTGTCTTCCACTTCAGGAACTGCATACCCTCTTCATTGCCATTAATATTAGGTCATGAACCCAGGGCCCAGAACAAGCAGAGACAACACTGCACCGGAAAATAAAAATCCACAAAAGGACTAGAAAACACAAAGTCATGGAAGCCCAGACATGAGGCGGTTGACTGCTGAGTCCGCATGACTGTCAAAAAGGGACACGCCATCAAATGGCAAATCCCGAAGACTCTCCCGAACATTGTCAGGGAAACCGCCATCACGCAGCCAGGCATGGCGACGCAGAGCATGGGACCTGGCCATTGCCCGACCCACAAAGTCAGTGGTGTCCATAGCCGACCGAATGGTAAATTGTGCCATTTCTCGGCCATCATGAAGGAGACGATCCAGGTCAGCACGGAGCCCCTCTGGAAGAGAGGGCAGAAGACGCTCGACCGAGTCCCAAAGGGCAAAAGTAGCCCTTGCAAACACGCAAGACGTGTTCAGAGCACGGATGCCCGAACTAGTGGGCGCAAAAATATGGCGGCCACATGTCTCCAACCAACAAGACTCCCTAGTGGGAGGTAGCAACGGGAGAGGAAGGCTGCGAGGCGAAAGCCGCCTGGACCACCCGGCCGTGAGCCCTAGGATGAAGGGACAAACAGACAGGGTCATCTGGAGCCGGGCGATGCCGACGTGCGATGGCCCGATCCACAGGGTCTCACGAGGAGGGCCGTGCCCACGTGCCAAGCAGGGTGTCAAATAACGACCCGCCAAAAGGCAGCAAGGGCTCCACTTCCACAGCATCCTGGTGGAGGAGATCCAATAATGGATCAGAAGGCAAGGAGACTGAGGGGGGTTGCAGGTGTAAAATAGCTGTAGCCCTGCGAACAGCCCGCGCAAATGCCGCGCTAGCCTCTGTAGCCATTCTAGGTGGCGATAACAAACCATATGTAGGGGACGGTTAAAGACTAACGCGTCCCCCAGAAAGGAGAGACGCCGCAGCCGGAGGCCGAGCAAAAGGGCCACTCACCAGGGGGCAGCGCTGCCGGAGAGCATGGAAACAACCCTGGGTGCTCCGGGTCCTCATCCTCTTCGAACAGAGGAACAACAGGGACCGGCACCGGCGTCGACCGATGTCGAGACGGCGTTGTATCGACGTCGACAATCACCAAGGGTGACTCGGCCTGGCATCGGACTGGCGTCGACTCGCCCTCTACTGAGGCCTGCGGGGAAGAAGGATGTCGACAAGGAGTCGAGCTCCGTGCTGCAGCCGCATCCGACGTCGGCACAGGGAGCCCCAAAGGGCTATGTGGAGATGGGGCAGAAGGGCTCGACGTCTGACTGTGATGCCCCTCCGGGCCGTGTCCCGATGTCGCAGCGACTCTGGAACCGGAGTCGAGGAACTCGGCCGGCGCCGAGGGCGAACCCGCCGGCGAGGACCCGACCTGAGTCCCTACCCCCTCTGTGGGGCCCGAGGGCGCGCCAGGGAGAGGGGGTGACCAAAAGATGGAGTGGAGAGCCTTGGAATAGGCTTCCATCTGGGCCTGAGTCACCCCAACACCCGGAAAGGGCGGGTATAAGGGAACCGACTCCTGGGCGCCCGCTAAGGATTGGGAGCAGCGGGCCCTGTCGTCACGTTTATGTGAGGTCGACGACCTCCATGACTTGTGCTTACCTGCGGCAGGCGAACGACGTCCGCGGGAACGACTCCGTGACCGGACCCGAACAGGAGCCCCAGCTCGAGATGGAGTTCGGCGGCGCGAAGGCTCTGAGCGGGACATCCGGGCGGTCAACAACTTCATCCGGCACTCCCGCAGGGACTTTGGCTTCATCTGCCGGCAGGCGTTGCATTCCTCGGAGTCGTGGTGCTCTCCTAGGCACCACATACAGATCGCGTGCGGATCCGTCGCTGACATCTGCCGCATACAGGTCTCACACGCCTTGAAACCCGAAGGCATCGCACACTGTTACCTGACGCCGAAGGCGTCGAGAAGGCCTGAAACAACAGGCCAGAGGAACCGCTTACTCCTGGATCCGCGTTGGGACGCGGAAAAGAAGGAAACTGACGTCAGCACGCCGGGAGGGACTTATATGGCACACTGACGTCATGTCCGTGGACAACGTCAGGGCGGAGCCATGCGCCGCCGCCCCCTGGCGCGCAGAGGTGCTGCTGCAAAAAATTCTCCGGATCCAGTCTGACGCCTGGGGATATTCTAAGTTAAGGAATCTGCAGCTAGATGTCTCTATCAGATATTTACTATTACCACTCTATTCTGTGCAACAGTAGAGAAAGCGCTGGACTTCGGAGGGATTCAATTTTTTATTCCCACTCCAGTCTGTGCAACAGTAGGGAAAGCGTTGGACTTCGGAGGGGTTAAATTTCCTATTCCCACTCCAGTCTTAGAAACAGTAGGGAAATTACTTCACTTCAAAAACATTACATATTTAAATAACACTATTAATTTAGAACAAATATCAAATTCTTAATATGAACATTATTAATTAAGCAAAATACATATACATACATATATAAAATAAAAATCAATTTACATGATTAAACAACGTAATTGTTAAAAAAAACAGTTATTTATTTATTACTTAACCAACTTCTCACAATATACCTCTACAAACATAGCAACCCACACTTAAAATATAACTAAAATAAATAAGCATAACACAATTTACATAATTGATAAACATTAATTAACTAATTAATAATGAATACTTTATTACTTAACGTTCCACTCTATACCCCAACAAACCTAGCAACCTGAAACTAAAATATAACTAAAATAAATCAGTATGACATAATGTGCATAATTAAGTATTAATAATTGTTAATTCATAATTACTTAAATTCCAATCCTATATCCTACAAACCAACAGCCCACACCTAAAATATAACTAGTTTATAAAGTTATTTCATAATTTATATAATTAACGTTCAATTAATAAACCAATTGATAATATAGTAATAACTAGTTGTTCATTAATAACCTAATTAACTTCCCACCCCATAGCCCTACAAACAGCAGCCCGCACCTAAAATATAACCTAAAAATATAATTATTACACAATTTACATAATAATCAAATAATTAGTAATTCATTGCTAATTATTCCTTAATTAACATCCCGCCCTATACACCTACAAACCCAGCAGTACGCACCTAAAATAGAACTAAAAACAAAAATGATTACACAATTTACAGAATTAATAATCAATTACATTATTAATAATACATTAATAATGATGTGTTAATTACTTAATTAACTTCCCACCCTATACCTCTACAAACCTAGCAACCCGCTACAACACTACAAATTACTATTAGCAATTAAGTTTAAAATTTAAAACCACTTAAAATTACAAACTATATATATAAAAATATTAACAATTATACAAACAATAATAACTACATTAATAAATGAACTAAAACACATTAAGATACTAAAAAAATCATATTTTTACAACTATATTATTGAAAACTATATTCTTAACAACATTACTTATCTGAAAAAACGGTTCTCTTGACAACGATATTTCTGTATCATGATAATTTTGTATCACAATATGTTTTTGCAATATTTTTGTCTCCCAATATTTACAATTCGATATTTTGTCGAAATACCGTTTTGGGTAGTGTTGACGGCAGCCAGCTCCAGTCCTTTGGTATGAATAATGCTACACTGTCTTCTATTGTCTGGACGCAATTGCATAAGCAGTGATTGACTAGTATTAAATCACACTTTTAGGCTTCTACTTGCATTTTTAAGAAAATGCAGTTGGGATTTCTTGACTGATTTATTTCCTGCGTTAGTTCAAAGAGGACTGTAGGGTACTTCTCAGACTCCCCCTTTTGTAATTTGATACTTCATTGTGCAAATGTTGCTTTATGATTGTGAACTTTGTCAGGAAGGAGGCGTTCCAAGTGACTAGAGTAGTCTCATGGACAAAGGGAGTTTGAGAAGAGGCGAACTGTACACCGACTCGAGACAGGTCAGATATATATATTTAGAACGTTTTAAAAGATTGCCTCTATTTAGCACATCTTCTCTGCCACACGAAGAATACTCCACAATCAACAACTGGTCTGTTCAACCGCCGGGAAAAGCCCTCTGCCCTTTTCATAGTGTCTTGGTCGTGCAATATGTTATCATAAAGACTTGCCTGTGCCTTTTTAAGTTGAGTACGCTCAGCCTTCTTGCTCTCTTCTGCCACGTTCTGGCTGTGATTGTTGATGAATGGTGACAACAAATGTTAGGATGTGCTTATGAACAAGTGGGTTAGGCACTGTACGACTATACACGTTGTTCTATATTTGAGCTACCACTTGGGGGGCATGAACCCCAAGCTCGGACTGCTGGTTTTTCTTTTGCTTCTCGCTTCAAGATGTTATTATTTTAGGGCTATTTTGACTATCAGGGAAATGCTGAATAGATACCATCAGAGGATCAATGTCGCCATGTTTGTAGGCCGTTGTATTGACTAACTTACGAGGAGAATAAGCTAATGGCTGGGCCTGCAAATGTTTGATTTGCTGTAACGATACCTTAGGGCTTCTTTGTGAACTATTCTTTGTAAATAATGGATACAGATTCTAGACTTCTGGATTTTTGTCCAAGTTCCAATGCCCACTTTGGGTGCCAGAAATCGATTAATCTTTTCTAAGTATGGCTTTGATCGCCTTATTTTCCTTTTTTAGCTTTCTCTTTCCTATTTAAAGGTTTAATTGTTATTAGCCCTTCCCCAGATGTGACTGGATTGTCTAAAGGTAACAGGTTGTCTGTTCTCTTTTTGCAGGTTCCAGCTCTACCTTCTACAGGTTTCTCTGGGGTTAATGTGTTTATAGTGGAAGCGCTGAGGGGGAGAGCAGCTGTAGTGTGAGATTTGCAATTATTTATTAGAAGCTGTAAAAGACCCGGGACTGTGCAACATTTATATACGATGGTGTGCAAGCACAGAAGGTGGGCGATTGTTGGGAAATAATGCTGGCCATCTGTGATTTTAAATAAGAAATGTCGGTGTCTATGCAGGAGATGCAGTTAGCAAGAGTCTGCAAAATGTCCACCTGTAGCTCTAACCGGCGCGACTGGCAAGTTGAAACTTTGATCGCAGTTGAAAGTGTAGAATTAATGAAGTTGAGAAAGCTATGGGGTAATTTGGTGAAAATGCCCGATCCAACACCTAAAGTTTGCCTTAATGTGGGTGAATTTGCAGCTTTTTCCAATTGTCGGGTATCAGCTTAATTTAGAACAAAGCTCTCTGTGCTTTTTAGGTCAAAGCCTACCAGACAGTATTCTTCCACGAGTGCTCCTTTCTGTAAACAGGCCAGTAAATCTATATATTCTTCTAGGAGTGCACCTTTCTGCAAAAAGGCCTGTAAATCTTGTTCTTATGATGTCACATTTGCTGAGCATTAAAAAGAGTTCCAATGTCAGGCTCTGTCTTCCAAGAGAGCTTTTTTTTTTTAACATTTATTTATTGTGTAGTTTGCAATTAGTAAGAAGCAAAAGCCACCTCAACATGAGATGTATTATGCCAGCAACGATCGTTCAGTACAGGATATCAATGCAAACCAATTTACTATTCTAGAACAGCACCCAACGTAAATCATCCCCGCATTAGCAACCCTCCCCCCCTCGGCACTTGGAATAGCACTTCACTGAGTCCTGGACAGCCCCCCGTCGGGTAGCATACTTTACAAAGTCCAACAGTCCCTGCACCCTCCACAACATCCCCGTACAGTATACAATATATTAACATAGGTCTGGTCTGCCCAGTAGATACCCCGTAAGAGGGGCCCAGAAGTCCCTGGGGCGGGATGCCTCCGGCAGTTCCTCCGCATAGGTGTCAAGTTGTTCTCTACAATACAACAGGTCACGCATCCACCCTTTCACAGTGGGAACAGCCTTTGCCCCCACCTCTGTGCAACCGCACGCTTAGCAAACAACGTGGAGATGGCCACCAATCGTCTGTTACAAGGTTTAAGTTTACGAACCCATCCCAACAGGCATACCGCAGGCACACATGCCACAGGCTCCATGACAACTTCCGTAAGCACTTGTGTAACCTGTGCCCAAAACTCGGCAATCCCTGCACAGTGCCAGGCCAAGTGCAAAAAATCTGCATCATCCTGTCCACAACGCACACAGCGTGCACAGTCCCTCAGCCCGAAGCGTCTTAGCTGAAGCGGGGTATAATAAAGTTGATGTATATATTTAAAATGTATTATTCTGAGGTTGCAATTTGCTGTCAAGCGTCCCGTTAATTCACAACAAAATTTCCATTCAACCAGTGTCAGAGATGTACCCACTATCGTCGCCCATCTAACATATGAGGGGGACTCCGCCAGTTCAGTCTCCCTAAGAGAGGCGTTGTATAGTTTGGTGATCAGGCCCCCGCGTTCCCCCCCCGCCAGCACCGCCCGCAGTGCTTGCAGAGTGCGCGGTTCTGCCGGAAATTCAGGGTAGACAGCGCGGATAGCCTGTCGCACCCGCACATAGGTAAATCCCAGCATAAGGCCAACGCCATGACATCGTTGCAAGTCTGAAAGTGCCCGAAACTGGCCCTGTGCATACAAATCCCCCAGGTGAGTGATCCCCACCTTACACAGCACCTGCAATGCAGTTTGTTCCCGTGCAGCTGATATATCTGGATGTGCCGCGATCGGCAGTTTGGGGGCGTATAGGTAATCCACCCCCGCCCTCTTAGCTAGTGCACTCCACGCCCAAGCCGTACAATGAACCGGGCTGATTTCATTCCGTGGACCCCCTCTTCCACCCATCAGGGCTGCTGCAGCCAGGGGCACCGGGAGGATCGCGTCCGCCTCAATTGCCGTGTGTGGCTGGAACCTCTGTGGGAAGTACCAGAAATGCGCATATTGCGCCTGAGCGCATAGGTAGTATAGACGGAGGTCCGGGGCCTCAAAACCACCACGTTCAAATGGTAGCGTCAAAACCTTCCAACTGCATCGGGGCCTCCCGCCCCCCCAGACGAACGCGAGCAGGACCGACTGCAATGTGGTGAAAAGCGCAGCATTTAATCTGATAGGGATATTTATAAACAGGTACAGCAGCTTGGGCAAGAACGTCATTTTTATTATCGCAATGCGATCCGCAAGAGAGAGGGGTAACCTAGCCCAGTGCGCCGCCTGATCAGAGATTCTATCCACGGTGCGTCCATAATTAGCAGAGATGACCACTGCAGGGTCTCTGTGCAGCCATATGCCCAGATATTTCACCGGGTCAATTGACCATCGCAATGGAAAGTCCATCTCTATCTCCTGAGTGCCGGCTGTTAGGGGGAACACCGTGGATTTAGCCCAATTGATGCCTAACCCCGAAAAACGCTCAAACCGGACATATTCTCTTAATAACTCCGGCAAATACGTGGCAGGCTCGCGCACATATAGTAGCATATCGTCAGCATACAACGACACCAATAAGGGTCGCTCACGAAACCGCAATGCCGCTTGGGCGTGCCGCTGCCGCAACTTACAGGCCAATGGCTCCAATGCCAGTGCAAACAGCATGGGCGATAGCGGGCATCCCTGTCGCGTGCCGCGCCTGATAGGAAAAGCCTCAGAGACCCAGCCATTTACACGAACCCGTGCCATCGGTGCTTCATAAAGGAGGCGGACCCATTTTAAAAAAACGGAGGCAGACCCATTCTTAGTAGGACGGCAAACATGTACCCCCACTGAAGGGAGTCAAATGCCTTAGCCGCATCCAGCAGCACGGCCACTGCCTGAAAATCCCGGTCGAAATAGTGCAAGGTGGAAAATATAGTACGTAGGTTATGCATCGTAGACCTGGAAGGCACAAACCCTGATTGGTCCGGCAGGACCAATTTGGGGACCAGGGGCTGGAGCCTTGTGGCAATCATTTTGGCCAAAATTTTGGCATCTATATTTATAATGGAGAGAGGTCTATACGAGTCACAGGCATTCGCCACTTTATCAGGCTTCAGGAGCATTACAATTAAGGCTTCCGTGAGGGAAGGAGGCAGCCTGCCAGTTTCATACGCCTCCGCAAATACCTCCAGCAGCTGCGGCGCCAAAGTGTCTGAATAAGCCTTGTAAAACTCACTCGGCAAACCATCAAGCCCCGCTGCCTTGCAAGTAGGGAGGGACATGATTGCCTGCTTCACATCCTCCACGTCAAATGGCGAGGTGAGATAATCCCGTTGATCATGGGACAGCCAGCCCAGTGCGATATCATCGAGGTAACCATTAATCTCACTAAGAGGCGGCTGGTCGCGTTCCCCATACAATTTAGAGTAGAAATCCAGGATCACACCGCTAATATCTGTATTACCGAATTGCGTCTCTCCGGCCTCATCCTCCAATTCAGTAATATAGGCCTGGCTACGAGGCGCCGCCATTTTCTGCGCTAGTGAACGGCTAGGTCGGCCCCCCTCCCCATAATATCTAGCAGTGCATCTCCGCGATCTGTGCCTCATTTCTTGATCTACCGTCGCGTTATGTTCCGACACTAACTCCCGGATTGCGGCCAGTTTTTCTGTGGCAGGGCAACTGGCATACTCGCGTTCCAAGGCAGCGATATCCTCTGCCAATTTCCTAATCCTACGGCGCAAATCTTTGAGGACTCCGGCCTGCGCCCCCATACAAACCCCCCGAATAGTGACCTTGAACGCCTCCCAGGTAACCCCGACCCTGTCCACAGTGCCTGCATTTTCCCGGAAGTAGTTATGAATGGCCTCCTCTATGGTGTGTTTAAATACCGGATCCGCTAAGGATGAAGGTTGCAATCTCCACACAAATGGGGGCCTCCCCCCCCCTGGGACTCGCAAAGCTAGGAGAACCGGCGAGTGGTCAGAAAGGGTTCTGGCCAAGTGCCGAACGTCTACCGCCCAGGTGCATGCAGTCTCTGACACCAACCAATAATCCAGGCGGGACCAGGACCCATGCACCGTAGAAATAAAAGTGCTCTCCCTGACCCCAGGGTGCCTTAGGCGCCAGATATCATGCACCTCGCCAGTGTCCAAAAGCCCCCCAAGTGTATCAGTGGATTGTCTGTGTCGCGGGGCCCCGCTCCCCCCCCTGTCCTCGTTAATGTCCAGACATGTATTAAAATCCCCTCCCCAGATAATCTCAGCGCTCGGGAAGGTAGATATCCTGCGCCAGACATCCGCGAAAAGGAGGCATCGTCTATGTTAGGACCGTACACGTTCACCAACAGAACACTCGTGCCATCCAGCGTACCATGCACAATTGCCAGCCGGCCCTGCTCATCCTTGTCCGTGCCGTGAATCTGGAAAGGTGTACCCTTCTTGACCAAAGTCATCACCCCCTGGAGTAGGATGAGTAAGAAGATGTCATTCGAACGTCAGCCCATCTGGTGCCTACATTTTTTTCCGTCTGTGAAGTTAGATGCGTCTCCTGTAACAAGGCCACCTGTACGTTCCACCTATCTAGCGAAGCTAACACAGTGCGGATTTTTTGGGACTATTGAGACCGCGCACATTCCATGTCACAAATCGGTACTCACTACCCATGTTGCATGTAAGTCAGCCCTATGAAAGCAATGTGTAACCCACCCTCGGATGCATTCCATCCAGACACAACCAAGATACAACTCGCAAATGCCGACCCCCCCCAACCCAAACCCCCCACCCACTTCGGCACCCCCCAACTTGCCAAAGCCATCCCAATAGCGACTAAGCAAACCCCAGAAACCCCAGCAAAGCAACAACATAGTGTGGGGAACTCCCATACAGGGGGGGCATCAGAGCGCTCCTACACTCCCACAACGTAGGAGGTGGCTGATCAGGTCTAGTACCTGTGTTACAATTCAAGAGTAAATACTTTAACTATACAGCATCCAATCTAGGTTGCAGATAACATATAGGCAGTTGCCCTGCGCGGCAATACAAGAAGCAGTTAATACAGAAAGTGAGCCCCGCTATCAGGAGGATTCATTTAAAAAAAAAAAGAAGAAAAAGGAAACGCACAACCGCAGCCCCCACCACCACATTATCATTCCTCCTCTCCCTGTTCAGTCTCAGTCTCGCGCCTGTGCCTCTTCAGTTGCTTTGCATGCTCCATCGCCGCCTTGGGGGTCAGGAATATTTTGAAGTTCCCTTCTGATCCCACACGAAGACGCGCGGGATATAACATGGCGTAGGGAACGTTTTCAGTCTGGAGGAATTTTTGACTGCCCCAAACTCACGCCGCGCAGTTTGGACTGCGACGGTAAAATCAGGGAAAAAGGACAACATGCTTCCCTGATAACTTACAGTACCCTTCTCCCTGGCCAGCCGCAAGACGACATCCCGATCCCGGTAGTTCAATAGTCGAGCTATTATGGGACGAGGTGGAGCCCCCGGGGCAGGTCGTGCCGCCAAAGAGCGATGGGCGCGCTCTACTACAAATATGGAGGACAAGTGCTCAGGGCCAAATAATTCTTTGAGGAGAGATTCAATAAAGTGTTCCATCCTGCCCGTATTTGTTGATTCGGGAAGGCCCGTGATGCGAACGTTGTTCCGTCTGGACCTGGCCTCCAAATCCTCATTCTTGGCCTGTATGAGGGCCAGGACCTTTTCCATGTTGAGGGTCTTACTGGCTACGTCGCTGAGTCCATCCTCCGCGCTAGATACTCTTTGTTCCACCTCCCCCATTCTCGTATTCTGTTTTTCCAATTGCGTAGACATATAGTCCAGCCGATGATTTATAGTGGACATACTGCCCTCGATGGACTGGAGGCTCTTTGCATTGCTAGCAATGTGGATTCCAGATTGGGTGGGTCCCCTTGCCCATCAGCCTCAGAATCAGAAGCCGCTTTTTGTGGGACCCTGCCGGACTTTCGTGCCTCAAACGTGAGGCGGGGCTGCGACTTATCCGGCTTCCCCATGATGAGCAACGGAGAAGGCAGACGCGGAGCAACAAGTATAGATCAGCTATCTCCAGCCTCTCCTACAATTCTTTATCAGTGAATGGGCCCAGTATTAAATGCAACCTCTGTGGAGACGGCGTCTTTGGCAAGCCAGCAAGCAGATCCAGGTCAGTGCTCGAGAGCGTGAGTAGTGTGAACAGGCAAGTCCAACCAGCGAGGGAGCGAGCACCCCCAGCTAGTGCTCAAGCGATAGCCACAATCTGGCCCCCAGATGGCCCAACTAGTTGCAAGGAGCAGATGAACACACACCCTACAGCAGGTCACCCCTATAGCTCTGGGGATGCAGGTCACCCGACAGTGCGCAGGGAGCAGGTAAGTCAAAAAAAAGCAATGAGTCCTGAAGGAGGCGATCCCCAGCCTGCCCTCAATACCGGTGAGCAGCTCACACACCAGACCAGGCCCAAGAAGCTGGATTGCAGGAGCGGGGACAAACCATCAGACAGCCCACCCCGGATCCTTCCAAGATAAGGCAGGGGGTAATGCTGGGCTGCCGCAGACAGGCCCACCAGTCGTCCACCGCAGAGATCCGACCAGGATGGGAGCCGAGACACTCCCCGTGCAGGCCTCGCCGGTGTCACCACCGCCACTCACCCCGCTCGCAGGCCGCAGCGCGCAGAGCGCGGCCCAGCGCTCAGGCCCACACCCGCCTCCGCAGACACAGGCCCAAGCAGGCCGCGCCCCACTCACCGCCACCCGCAGCAGGTGCCAGCAGCCTCCCTCCGCGCCGGTCCGCACCACAGGAGCACGCCCGGCCCCGGGCCGGCCCCCAGTGCGAAAACTGCACCGAGACGTGCAGCGATATGGGACGGGATCCGCTCCAGCCTCGGGACCCAGGTAGGATTTCAGCACCTTGCAGGTACGGCGGTGCCAGCAGTCTCGTTGGCCTCCCCAGGTGCCGTCGCTCACCCGCTGCAGACCAGTGCCTTAGCGACAGTTCAAAGCGGGCCCCAGCTGGCCGCCACGCTCCGTGCCAGCGCCCGGGACAGTCTCCCGGTTGTGCAAGGGCAGGCCCCAAGTGCGTCCGCCGCCTCACCAGCTGTGCGATCCGTCAGCTCACATTCAGTCAGGGGATCCCGCGAGCCCGGCACCGCCGCGGCTGCTCAATCCCCACAGCCGAGCATTCAGCACAGTATACAGCCAGTCGGGCATCCTCCGTGCACAGCGGTCGCCATCTTGCCCTCAGCCGGCCGATACTTGTGAGGCTGATATCGTCTGTTCACGATGCTCTCCGGGGGGCCGCAACTGCCCGATCCGCAGCAGCGGGACAATTACCGTGCAGGGCAGTCACCATACAACTATGATGCGTCGATCTTAAGGCGGATTCTGGGCGGATAAGAGATCAGCCGGGCCGAGCAGCACTAATGTGCGGCCATCTTGCCTGGCGCCCTCTAGCGCCCCCCCTTCCAAGAGAGCTTAATGTTTACTTTTCTTTCTCTGACTTCAAAGTGATAGGATTTATGTGACAATCTTACTGGATACTTGGGGGCAGGAAAGGGTTTTTTCTAGCACACAAAAACATTTAAATGAACTGTGCAAGTATTTCAGAATATATCAGAAATAGGAAAGAACAAATGTAACACATCTTTGTTAATTTTGAAGTGTGTTGGAAGCAAATACTTCAATGTGATCATAACAAATAATACACTAGGTGATGCCATTTCCACACATTATCGCTTGTGTGCTGTATAGTTTTATTAGTAAAACTGTATATCTGTGCAAATGTAATGGTCATTTCAATTGGAAATGTGTTGTCTGTAATGGCAGTGTGCTACAACACCATGCACACTGCTCTCTACGCCACTCCATTCTACTCTGCACCACTCCAAGCCACTGCACCCTACTCGTTACCATACCTTACTGTAGATGCCAATGCACTCTACGTCATTCTACTCTGCACCACTGTACTGTACACTACTCTAGTTCAGGCCACTCCACTCTACTCTACCCTGAACAACTTCACTCTACACCATTCCACTCTACCCCACTGTACTCTATGCCAATACACTTTAGTCTATGCCAATGCACTCTACTCTGTAATACTCAACTCTACGCCCCTGCACTCCACGCCAATCCACTGTGCACAACTCTAATCTACTCTGTACCACAGCACTCTATAGCACAGCACTCTACACCATTTTACTCTACACCATTACACTCTATGCCACTTGCACTCTACCCTGCACCACTCTAGCCTGTACCACTTTACTCTATTCTGAAACAATCTACTCTATGCCACTGCACTCTACCTTGTACCACCCCACTCTGAAACAATCTACTCTAAGCCACTGCACTCTTCTCCAATCTACACCACTCCACTCTATGCCACTGCACTCTACTGTAAACCACAGCACTCTATGCCAATGCACTCAACGTCACTGCATTACTCTCCGCCACTGAACTCAATGCCACTCTACTTTGCACTACTGCACTCTACAGCACTCTACTCTACATCACTGCACTCTATGCCACTGCACTAATCACCACTCTACACCACTGCACTGTCTGCCACTCTACTGTATGCCACTCTACTCTACTCTGCCCCACTGCACTCTATGCCACTGTGCTCTACACCACTGCACTCGAAGTCACTGTACTCTGCACTACTGCACTCTACTATGCACCACTCTAATCTACGCCACTGAATTCTATGATGCTGCTTTGTATGCCACTGAATTCGATGTCGCTGCACTCTACGCCACTATACTCTGCAATACTCTACGCCACAGGTCTTCTCTCTGGGGGGCGCTGCCCCCAGGGGGGCCGTGGAGTCCTGGGAAGGGGGTCGCGCTCTTTATTTACTAAAAGAAAACATCCCAGACGCTATCCCTGCAATGTTATTCAGGGACTCTCCTGTGCTGGGAAATTGAAGCGAGGCAGACAGCTAAACACGACTTTCTACCAGTGTGTTGCTGGCCTGAAAGAAATGCAAATGTGCACAATGAGTTAATCTGCAAATGTAAATGATTTGCAGATTAACTCGTTGTGCACATTTGCATTTCTATTTCTTTCAGCCCAGCAGCACACTGCCAGAAAGGTGCGTTTAGCTGTCTGTTTGGCTTGGATTTCTCAGGAGAGTGCTGTTGCAGTTAATTGATCAAATCACTTGTAGTTTTTTTAGTGGTAGTGCACAGAGGTAACTAAGCTTAGAAGAGCTTGCTTTTAATTGTCATTCTATTTACATAGCGTTTACTATCCCTGAGAAGGTGTTGAAGGGACAGTTATGTAAAAAGATTTGCATTACTTAGGGTCTGGATATTACTAAAATCTACGGGCCTCATTTACAATGAAACGGTGCAGGGCAGCTCCGCAAGTATTTTTGCAGCACTGCCCTACGCCAATTCAAAAGGGCAGGAATGGACTGTATTTATAAGATACAGTACATTCCTGTCCTTTCTGCCAGCACACAATTTGGTGCCCAGCGCTAATGCAGGCACCCTTGAACCATGGTACAAAGGTGTCTGCATTGTTGGCAGGAATGTTATTGTGCAGGAAGGCACGCCTTCCTGCGCAAAAACAACCCATAGAGGCATTTCCTCTTTCTATGTGTGCTACACATAGAAAGAGGAAACAATTGAGGAGAAATAAAGCTATTTCCCCTCATTACGCATCCCCTGGGGCAGCGTACAGGTTTGACACATCCTCAGGTTTACAGATCCTTGTAAATCTGGGAATGTGTCAAAACCCATGGGAAAATCCACTGCAACGCTCATGGAACGCCCCCTGATGCAGAGTAAGGCAAAGCATCGACTTGCGCTGCGTTGCCGTACACCATATCTAGGAGGCCATGAAAAACCACGCAAATTGACTTTGGGTGGCCTCGTAGATATGGGTCTGCACTCTGCGCAACCTGAGTGTCATAAAAAGTGATGCAAAGGCAGCGCAAGGGGCTTATAAATAAGCCCCTATATTTTGGAAGCAGCTCGTATATTTTGGAAGCACCATTTTATTGTAAAACATTTTGCACATTTTGTAGCGGTCTATCTTATACTGTGTGTAATGCAAGTATAAAATAAAGACTTACATATTCACAGTGCTTTCTGTCACAGGCTGTGACCTCATAGCACTAAACATACACAAGTCACTATTCTCCACTGCACCAACCACGATTTAATTCTGTGGCTCTCTGGTTTCACACAGACCTTTGCAGTGCATTAACTAATAGAGGTTTCATAGTATATTATAGTGCATTTCACACTGAGTAACAACTTTTTAAAATGTATTTAATATTCATTGAAGCTGCCTGTTATTTTATATGTAGCTACCCAACAGTGAAAGACCTAAAAAACGTACGTATGTTGTAATTATGATGAATGACGTTCAGCAACCTCCAGTTACATGCAGCTGTAAATGCCAAGCTGTCAGCATCCCATGAAATATAGTATGGTTTTCCTCTACTGCCGTGCAATAAAGTTGCAGCCCATGAATTACAGCTATTATACCAAGGGCCACTGGAATTATGTGATTGTGTGGCCGCAGCGATTTTAGCATAATTACAGATTTGCCGCATTTGCCACATAGTCCATCATCTGCCGCATAATCTGCTGATTTTAACAAAAAAAAATTATTTACTCAAAAGGTTCAAAAGTTACTAAAAAGCAGCAACAAGTGTTGCCGCTCAGAAGAAGGCCCTCTGTAAAGCTGTACTGGTCACCTTTTTGCTGCTTATTGCTATTGTTAAACTGGTGCTAATGAGGTGCAACCACAGATTGACCGTTTCTCTGGAGAACATTTATGGTCGTCAGTGATAAGGAGTACCAGGTGCTAGAAATTTTTGTCGGGATGGGGTCCTTACTCCTAAAGATTTTTGATGGGGGGGGTCTCGGCATCAAAAAGTTTGAAGACCACTGCTCTACGCCAGTGCTAACTACACCAGTCCACTTTACTCTATGCCACTGCCCTCTACTCTGGACCACTAAACTCAATGCCACTGCACTCAACACCACTCTACTCTACGCCACAGCATTCTACACCATTGCACTATATGACACTGCACTCTTCACCACTGAACTCTATGCCACTCTACTCTGCTCTACTGCATTCTATGCCAAAGCACTCTATGCCACTCTACTCTGCATCACTCCACTCTATGCCACTGCACTCTACAGCACTCCACTCTACGCCACTGCACTCTATGTCACTGCACTCTACGGCACTATATTCTGCTCTGCACCACTCTACATCACTGTACTCTGCACCACTCTAGGCCACTGCACTTTATGCCACTGTACTCTATGCCAAGCACTCTATGCCACTCTACTCTGCATCACTCCACTCTATGCCACTGCACTCTACTATGCAACACTCTAATCTACGCCACTACATTCTACGACGCTGCACTGTACGCCACTGAATTCTATGCTGCTGCACTCTACGCCACTATGCTCTGCGACAATGTACACCAATGCACTCTACACCATTCCACTCTACTCTAAGCCACTCCACTGAATGCCACTCTACACAACTCAACTCTATGCCTCTCCAAAACAGGACACTCTATGCCACTTCACTCTACCCCACTCTACGACACACTACATCGCTGTCCTTTACGTCATTAACTTTTATCCATGCTGAACAGCAGTCACGCTGGTACAACAAGGCTAAAACATATTGGTAAAGCCAATAGCTCTTGCAAAGGTGAGACCTGTTGACTTTGCCAATGCTTGTTAAAGTAGTATTCTTCTCTGCAAGGATCGAGATGGATATTAGTAGGCCAATCACAGAAGTTGTGAAAGAAAGGTCAATAATTGGGGCCACCTCTATGCTTTCCGCACTATTGTGAACTGGTGAAACAGTCTTTATAAATCTGCATTGCGGCGTACTTTCTACCAACATCTTTCTTTTGGTCAGGCCAAGGCAGATGATTGGATACATTCCCCTGACCCTCCACTCGATATGATGCTGAAATATTGAGTGACAGACCGAGGTTTGGGTTTTTAATACCTTTGTGACATGTTTAAATGATGAGAGTTGCAGGGGAGCTTGTAGTAGTGGGTCGCCTTGTTTCACGCACTATGCTTTTTACGTGTTGTAAACAGGTGTGTAAAGATCTAATTGTCTGCCTCTCTTCTAGAACTCTGAGCCGACCTCTCCGTCGAGACATCAAAGGAAACAAATGCGACATCTTCCAGCAACTGAAAAAGCTCCTCTTGTAAAAAAAAGCCTTCGAGTATCAGGCGCTAATTGGCACTACACCGTTCAATGGCAAGCAAGTGCTTACTGCAAATGACGTGGAGAGTACAATATGCCTAGTTATGTCCTTGTTAAGCCCTCGTGAGCCCCTTGCAAGCCACTGACAATTACTACCAATTGCGCCGAATTACTTTGCAACCATTAAAATACGCACTGCAAACACACAGCCTTCGCAGCTTTAAATAGATTAAGTGGATTGCCAATTAAAGTCCGATTGTACGGAGTAATTCTTAAATGTTATCGGATGGGTAGTTGTTTGGGTAAATGATCAGGCTGTGGGTGATTATGTAGCATTAATATTGCATTAGATGCCGAAGGCAGAAGATCACAGCCATTCTACCTGCAATTCTACCAGTCTGCAGTTCTACCCCGCAAGAGGGAGTAAGACAAATTAGAAAGTTAGAATTAAGTAAAACAGTGTGAGGAAATGGGGCGTATTATACGGTGTGGTTGTGAGATCTCACTGTGTAATACACTTCCCAAACCCTTTAGGCCCAGTAGGTTTTGTTTGTCAAATCCTTTGCTCAAACCTGGGTGGCTGTGGCTCTGAGAGGTCAGGTTTACACAAAGAAACACGTGTTTTAAACAGCACCAAAACAAATGCAGAAGAAATACATGAGACTCTCATAAACTCCGACGCCAATTTATAAAAATAGATTGTATTTTTAGGCACCAAAACTAAAAAAAAATCAAAAAAAGAGGGATAGAATTTACAAGGTACAGTAAACATGCACTTTTTACAAGCACTGGCAAATTCAACTTGGACAGTCGGAAACCTTTTCAAGGAAAACGTAGGTAGGAATCTATGTGGTTACTTCCATTTACTTCAGGTGACCAACTCTGGCAGGGAGCCAGTCAAGGGGACCAGCAAGGTCCTCAGAAACAGTTACCTCTAAGGAAGAAGCAGTCTTCAGCAAGTTCCAGGCACTTTTATCTCCTTGCCGTAGACACCTATGGAAGTGGTCCTAATGCAAGGAATACAGGATGCTGAAGATGCTCACGCATGCTGTGGATGCGATGCGGTCGCAGGGTTCTTCCTGCAGTTACTTCTTGGTCCACCACTAGGTGAAGCAGTCCTGGCACTTGGAGTCGATGTCCCTCGAAGTCCCTTTGAGCCTAGCAGAAGTCCAGTTGCCACTGGGCTACCAGGCGCCCGGTATCGCGGTTACAGCAGGATCCTTTATTAGACGGTAACTTGCCTTCTGGTTGGCCAAGCAGCACTCCGACTACTCTCCCAGGTTCAACAAACTCAAGTTCAACTTAGAGTGTTGGTGCTGCACGGCGGCGAGTGGCGGTGATACAAAGATCTGGGCTACCAACTTGCCCTAGTAGGCTTCTTCAGCTGTTGCAACCATGTACTGTGAACAGGAGGTCAGTCAACTGACCTTTGGAGTCTCTTGCTTTACAGGACTCAGGACACAGCAAGCGCAGCCTTTTCTCTTTTGATACCCACCAGGTTCCACAGGTGCAGTCCATGTTGGTGCAGCCATTTTTTGGCAGTCCTTGGTGCAGCAGGGCAGTCCTTATTCGGTCCTTCTTGAAGTCCATTCGAGATCTGGGTGCCATTTTTATGCTCAGAAAATACCCTCAGGGTAGGATGCAGTTGGCAGCCAATGGGCTACATGTTCCCTCCCTCTTGATGACCACTTCCTACGAAGAGTGGCAACTGATTATCCCGGGATGCACCATTCTGCCCACTTACAACATGGCAGAACCCCTCTCTTGGAATACAGAGCTCCAAAGCCCAACCCAGATGTATGGCTACCAAGAGGGCTACACCCCCTGGAAAGCCGGTTTGGCAACTGGTTTCCCCTCTCCTGCCCGAGTGCCAGACTGTCCACCTAAACTATAGGGAAGCCCCTCTCCAAAGTGTTCCCCATTTGCCATTCAAATAGGGCTTCCTGCATGGGATAGGTAACCCCTCTCTCCTGTGCAAGCTGCTATTGTCTTCTTTCCTGGAAGATGGTTGTACGTCTCCCCAGAAAGGCAGAAAGCTGTCTCAGGGACAGACTGCATGTGCAACTGTGGGCAGGCACAGGGGTTTCAGGGCAACAAAGTGGCAACTTTGTAAAAGTTGCACACTGCAACAAGTTACATTAATTTCAACGTGGGCATCAAGTAGGGCTTAATGTAATGAGTTGATTGATACATTTCAGTATCCACTTTAGTTGTCTCAGTCGAAAGTTAGCAGGACTGCTGTGGCAGCCTGCAACTCTGCACTCGCCAATGGGGCTATGAGCCTTTTTTCACAGTAAAAATGACAATTGCAGGTTTTTTAGTGTTGGAACATGTAAAAACACATGTTCCACGTCTTAATATACAGCATCCTGCCTTAGGGCTTGTTAGGCCTACCTTAGAGGTGACTTACATATATTAAAAGGGGCAGACTCGGCTTTTCCATTACGTTAAATGGCAAAATCGAGTTAGCAATTTGGACCAGCCCTTCCAGTCTGCATTGGCGAACTAGGAGTCATGTTTACCTTTGTCACACCCAGGTTGACACAACTAGTGCTGCAGTCCCAGGAGTGATCCTCTAACATATAGGCCCTGGGTGCCCTGGGTACCATGGGTACCACTTACTAGGGACTTAAAAGTAAGTTTGGTTATGCCAATTGGGTATAAGTCAATCAAACATATATCATAAGTGGACAGGCACTGGGGTATGCTTAGCAGGCCTCCATGCACTCTCGAAAACCCAACACCATCAGTCCAAAAATTTGGGGGTGACCATACAAAAAGAGGCATTTCCTTACAAACATGTAGTTGAAAAAGTTGAGAAAGTAGCTTGGCTCAACTCACCTCCTCCCAGACCCAATAAAGTACAGCTCAAGGATCAATCTTATTTATTCTACTTATAAATATTGCTGTGCTGCCGCCTTCTCCTTAGTTGAAGACATCAAATCCCATCTTGTTCCAAAGCGCCTGTCTCAGTACCAGAGTACTCATGTGTGCCCAATCTGCACAAGAGCCCAGAGGCCAGAACCCTGAACTCAAATTTGGCTACTCATGTCAAAAGGCTCAAGATCTTGCCCCTACTGTGACCAAGATCACCCGGTCCTACGCCCAAGCCCCTACTGCTACCCAGGAGAGGCAAGACACAATATTGGGCTGGCACACCCTATGCAGAGCAAAGACCCCACCAACTAGAACCCGGCATGAAACTAGCAAGGAACTGTTGAGGAACCGAACCTCTGGGACAGACACAAAAGAAGTTCAAAATGGGCAAAAAAAGCACCACTCAATCGGACGTCATTTATATCCAAATCAAGAGGCCACCAAAGCAGGAGGTGTGGGGACGTGGCACTGAATCTGCCAGAAACTTCAGAGGAAGGAGGGCATGAGCACAGCACAGCCAAAAGGGGGGAGGAGGAGACTAGGAGTTTCTATCCTTAGAGCAGAAGGTTCAACTTCACCCTCCCCAATGGGGCTGAAGGGTGGCTTCGATTTCTTTTGGTCAAACACACTCTGGTCCTCCTCGCTGCTTGCTGGCTTGCAAAGCCCTTCAGGAGCCACAAGGCAAAGTTTGTCACATAGAAGTGAGCTAAAGCCAGCAGATATATCCAGCACTAACAAAGAGGAAAAAAAAGACAAGAAAGCTGATTTTTGCATTGTGAACGGGAGACACAACTTTCAGGGGAACTTTAGTGCTGGGACGGAAGACTATGCTTTCAAGTAGAGGTGAGCGAGGCAAAGCCAAGCCAGGAGTAAGGCTTGGCCTAAGAGCCCATGCATGAACTGAGTAAAAATAGTTGAAAAGTAAATCATCAAGTAGAAATATGGAAAAGAATCTCTTTAAAAGTGTATTTGTTTAACATGTGGAAGTGTTTCATCTTAGTATATCACTGCATTGAGAGGTATATAATAAAAGTGATCATTTTTAAACATGAATTTAGGCACATTCCTGCCCCACGGCCTGACAACAATTTGTTTTTGCAACACAATTTTTATTGGTTTATAACCCGCAGCCTGCCAACAATGCCATTAGTGAACTAAGTCAGTTGTCATCTGCACTCTATATGTGGCCTAGCTTCTTATTATACATGGAGCAACATATTATTTTATTAAATCAAGCACAAGAGGTTTTTGTACATTGTACGTCCTCAGCTCACGCATTTGAAGGTGCTCACATATGTAACAAGCATTGGCATAGCCAATAGGTCTCGCATTTAGGTCCTCATAAGTGTTTAGCCAGAGCTATTGGCTCTGGCAATGTTTTTAAGATTTTTTGTAGAGCAGTGTGGCTGCTGTGCAGCATGTTAAAAAGTTGCAATAAAAAAGTGTTATAAGTATTTTTGTTACTGTAGATATAAAACAGAAGATATTATGTACAACTAAATGACCCTATTAAAAAAAGCATTTACAATGCAATCGGTCTTGCATTTGTGAAAGTTAGACCTATTGGCGTTGTAAATGACAATGTTTTTTTATTTTTGTTTGGAGTGGAATGAGGATTTAGGGACGACATGGAGAGAGTAAGTGACGGGCGAAGCTGAAACCGATCAGAAACAAAAACAAATGTAAATCAATGCCAGCCATTTTAATGCTTTACCACACATTGAGCATGTATCCTGCATGGCTAATAAGGGAAGCTTTATAGCATAACTTATTGAGTATAACGTAGCCTGCATCAAAGTCAGGGTAGCTGCCAAAAAGCTCCTTGTGGCTGCCATCTCATTAGCACTGCAGACTTCGAAGGCTGCACTGCAACACAAGCATTTAGTTCTGCATAGTTACTTCACCAGGGCCATCATGAACACGGGAAATGTCATTTGTAACACATATATTTTGAATGGAAAGAACTGCAGATGAAAAACCAAACTATGATTTGTCTGAAGGAACATCCAGAAGAAACAAGCAACAGTTTATTCAACACGTGTTACAGGTCGCACTGCAACGCCGAAATATCTTGCCCCAAGCCATAGCAAACTCAGTCAGACACAAACTTTACAAACGAAAGAATTACTGGAATAACCGAAGTCGTAAATGTAATCCTAAATCCTATGGGCTAAATACATGCAGTCGATGTTACGCATATTTTTTATCTTACTACACAGCCACCCTTATACTGAGGTTATAATGACAGCTACCAGCACACGTAATAATTCAATCAAATAGATGTAAGTAAAACAATGCTGCATTTAGCAGCCCACTGAGGATAAGCACGAGGAGGGCAACAAATAAATTAGATACGCTCTTACACCATGGGGCCACCCGCCCTAGCAAAGATGGGGCTATGAGAGAAACCTTTGAGCAAGAGACAATGATCTAGCCAGTAAGAAACTGTGGTTCCCTGTTGAGCTGTGATAGCGGTTTCCGCGTCCACGGGAGCACATAGAACATTATGTCCGCTCACAGCTTCAATCTTTGCCACAATAGTTGTCTTGCGCCTTCGTCCAGTAATAGAGCGAAGGAGGAAAACACGGGACTGAAGCCTAAAACCAGAGCGTGGACAATGTGACACCATCCAAGCCCTCCCAAGCCCCCTCATGCCGAAGCATGGCCTGGACGTCCATTGTGGGACCATTAACACACCGACAGGGGTCAGCGCGTGGTAACATTCACTCGCTGTACAGCCTAGCAGTAAAAGCGCCATTATTTCCGCTGGGTGCCGGGCAAACAGAAAATAAACTAAAAAATTACCCAAGCTTAGCGCGATTTTGAGCACTGAGGACGTGGGCAACATAGACTTGGATTGGCAGCAAGCCTGCCGCCACTTTCACGTGATGTTTAAAAAATCAAATAGCCTTGGAAAAAACGGACAATATATATATATATGTGTGTATATATATGCACATATATACACACAGCCACAACACTCACGCACAAAGCTAAAGACAACAGCAGTGTGAGCTTCACTAGTCTTGGAGCATCTCACTAACATACATGTCTCAAAGTGGGTAAACAGTATGTCAAGGCAGCTGGAGAGCACATGGACTCTTAGCGATACAGAAGGAAACAAAATAAAACAGATATTAAAAAATACAATAAGCCTTGCTTTGTTGACCTACCTGCTTTGACAATGCTTTCTGCCAATGTTGTGCAGCATCGGAAGTGCACGCGCGAAAGTGAAAGCAATGAAGCTGACGAGGAGGGAGGGGGGAGGGGATTCACGCGTGCGTGAAAGTGAAAGCAATTAAGCTGACAAGGAGGGAGTGGGAGGGGGTTCACGCGTGCGTGAAAGTGAAAGTAATGAAGCTGACGAGGAGGGAGTGGGAGAAGGGAGGGGATTCACGCGCGCACTGTAAGGCTTAATGAGCCATTACAGAAAGCCAGATGGCAGCTGTGCACATCGCGCGCGCTTGTGCGCGTAACAGCAAGCTGGTGGCCGGAAAAAGCCTCTGGGTAGCACTTTTAAAACCCAGTTACTAAATGTCTCGCCAGAGCAGCGCATGCGCTGGCTCAGGCGAGACCTAAAAACGAACAAGAAGGCTCACTGAAATAACATATTTGCTTGAGATCAACCAATTTTATCAAGTGGGGAAGCCAAGATTGATTCCATGCTTTCTGGTTCCACATTCGGCAATTCAGTTACTAGATGGCTATCTTTTTCTCTCCTTTTTTTTTTTTACATCAGAGGTTTATGCTTTCTTTTTAATTCTAAGAGGATGAGGTTAGAGTGTGTTGGCAGTCAGAAGCCACATGAAAGCTCTGCTCGTTTTGGGCTCGAGGGTCACAGAGGACCTAGAGCTGAGTCAGAGGCAGGCCTCAGGTGCAAGCCATCAGTGGCTTGCTCACCTTTACTTTTAAGAGGATCGAGGCAAAAAGTTAAATGTAATATTATCTGTGTAACACACGAATCACACAGCAGAAAGCGTATAAAGGTTGTCTACATTATGCTTTTGCAAACATGGGCCATGGTTTAGTGCAATTTTATTGTCTGGTGAATTACTTAAAGACAACCTTAGCTAAAGCTGCCATGGCACAAAGCGATTGCCTTTTTAAAACATGTCTTTTCTGTTTCATTATTATAACAATGGATAGAAGAGAAAGAAAGTCTTGTGACTTAAATCATGTTCCATATCCACAGTCAATCAGCGATTTCATATACCATTACTGCTAGAGGGTCCAGTAGGGTAAATGAAAACAAAAAGCACTTCCAATTAAACCACAACCATTAACATTGGGTCGTCCAATCACAAATTCTTGCAGGCATCATACCTGTGGCTAGCCTGTGTGTGTGACCTATTGCACATGAGTGCATGCGTAGCGTCCTCTCAAGCCTGGGTACTCGCCAATGACTACGCCACACACGGAGCTTAGTATAACACGTCTTTATTCTTCTGCGTGTAACCACAAACTCATCATTCTAAACCTGTATTAAATTCACTACGCTCTAATGCTTACGTCACATCTACGGTGTTCATCAGGAGCCACAAAGGTTCCGTCATTGCATGCTCACACGACACTACACATGGTGTGCTATCACTCAGGCAAATGTGGACAGCATAATTGCTTCCCATGGATTTCCACTCCTTTCTACAGCTGCTGTCGGATATTCTCAGTCACTGTGGGGTTTGCTGCACTTGTTACCTTACAAAGGTTCAGCCTACGCCGTGCGGTCTGCCCTGCCCGTAGGAAACCACCTGATATTACTTTTTGGGGGCCACCAAGAACCTGGCTAAATCTCAAGTGGGTAGAAATCAGATTTAGTAACGTAAAGTGCAGGCACTTCTTTCTTGTAGACTTGAGTGGACGTCGCTACAATTATTAGACAACAACAATGTCCATCAAGGTGTCATTTGTAGAAAGGATTAAAAGTAATTAGGTGATATGCTTAATATATCACGGCACAAATTTCTTTAAAACATATAGATCTAAATGAATGTAGACAGACGAAATCATGTACGCATAAATAAATCAACAGTTATTAGAATAAAAATCTGGGACAGAGACATAATGCTAAACAAATCAATAAACAATGATATATGTGTAAAAGAATCAAACATATGGTGTCGCAAGTGAAGTAATCACACCAAAAACGTGATCAAACAGAGGGGTACAGCGACAGACTGTACAAATTAATATGCAGAGTACATTATATTAATAAAGTCCATATAATCTAGAGGGTATTTCAAGAGTGGTCTTTGCTGTCATTATTATGTTATGTTGACAACGTTTTGACTCTTAGACAATTAAATGGGTCATTGTCAGGACCAGAATAAAATAAACTGAGCACACGTAGGAGGCTATGTCACTTAAGCTCAGCAAGCTGGTAATGAGTACCTAGTCAAGAGAATGAGGACTAAGGTTCAGGAGAATACTTCTGGGTAAGGCGTCAGCAGATTAATGATCCTGCATCAATGTAGAACATCAGCAGAGTAGTTGCAAAGGTGGAGGGATTCCACACCAATACGGAAATCAGGGGAGTAGTCACAAGGGACTATCAAGTAAAAATGGAATCCAAACGCCCATGGATGCGAGTATTGCTGTAGATCCAAGGTAAACAATAACAGAAGCAGCCACTGGTGTGGTACAGTATGCTGCCAAGGAGCAGGGCCAAGAGCAAGGAAGCAGCAAAGCACAGTGAGCTGCCAAGCAATGAGTCAGGCGGAAGCTGAACTGCCAGACAGGAGGCAGTCCGGGAAAGTGTTGGTGGCCATCGTGTGTCCAGGTGGTCAAGGGAATGAAGCCTGTTTGATCACATTTTCGGACAGATTAGTTCCCTCACCAGCACCATGTGTTCACTTCTCTCACACTAAGCACATACAGAATTGTTTATACCCAATGACTTTTAATTCTTTTCACAAATGGCACCTTGATGGGTATTGTTGTTGGATGATAATAATCAAATTTAGCCATCAATTCCATAAGTATGGTGTCCCGTTCGGTTATGCTTGTGATTTTTTTCCTTGCCTGTACAGTGGTTCCGCCGTCACCATCATCTCAGTCTCTGTCCACTTTTTCAATTGCAGCAACAAGATTTCGAACCAAGATGCCTCGGGGGATCGCCAGTGTTTTGCTATTAACTGTTTCGAAAGTATCAATGCTAAGTCAATAAATCTGTCCTCTACCTGTACCAGTTTTGGGAGTGGAATGCTCTTGGTCTAGTCACCTCGCATTGCTTTTGAAATCATTCAGGTCTCAGGTACCCTTCAAGGGGCACTCCCTTCCTCCATCTTGTCCGCTACCATACCTAAAGCATTTGCTATCAAATTTGTGAACTGTTTTCTTTGAAATGCTATTCTTTACTACTATAATGACAAATGCAATTAGAGATCTTAAAATTTTGTTTAGTGAAACGGCAGCAGTGTTCATATAATGGTTGAGTAAGCTGTAGAATCTCAAAAAATCTGCGACCCAGCCTGTTCTTAACTCCAAATTTGTGCAGCTAATAAACTTGAGGAGCAACAATATAGGGTGTTTTGCCCATAATCACACAATCTGGCCCATGCACTGAGGCTGTGTCATGAACTGTGGGACATGCTTACTTTTATGCACCTGTTCTGCTTGGAGATGCGAACTCCAAACTCCTAGAACATACACAACTTCAGGAGAAGAAGAAACTGGCGGGTTCCGCAGACTGTGGGTGACACCTGGAACAAAGCTTCACCTTTGCAATGGACGTGCTGCACGAAACACAAGAAGGACTACATGTCCCATGGAGACACAGGACTCACACAACACCAGCAAATGGTGATGGCCATCTTGACTGCATAATGTATAAGTTCCTTGTAGTTCAGGGCATCCTGGCTATGGACAGTTGCTGAAGGTGGGACTTTGTTGTAAGAACTTCAGAAACCTTGCCTGGAAGTTGACGAAAGAGTGAACTGAAATTAAGAGACTTATTGTAGCACATTACTTGTGATTGACAATATAGACTGCATTTAAACACTATTTTCAGGAGTCATCTATGAAGTATTATGAACTTTTATACATGCACTTGTTTGTTTCTAAGAGAAGAACAAAAAGGATCTTCATCTTGCACAGACTTTGATAAACTTTCTCAGGGACAAGTATGGTATTTAGATATTGTTTAGATGGGAAAGGGATTTCTAGTTGTTAGGCAAACTATATATTAATGTAAATTTTTTATGTTGCAGTTTATGAACTAGTCATATTGAAACTAATTCGAACCACAGACTCTTATTTTGTAAGTTTGAAAGCAGCATAACCACCATTAACAATAACTATGGATATCTAAAGACAACAAGAGACTTTTAGTATTTCTATTATACTGACTTCAGCACCTGACTTCTGACACTGCATATGATATATCTTTAGACAATCTCTGTATTTCCAATTCTCTTTGGTTAACTGGAACACTGTGTCTTCCTAGAGCTGCAACATCCTTAGAATCTACATAACACATATACAAATGACCCTGAACTACTATGCGTTGCCATCTTGACTATATCATCAAGACACATATGTGTGGAGCTAAGTAAAATAAAGCTATACTTACCTTCTTGATATTTACTCCATGATATTCTGGTAGCACAATAATCTGCAACCTTTATTAAAGTTGAATACCAAATGGCTCCAGTCAACACAAAACATATGTTGGCAGGAACTTTGTTGATAAAGGTCATATACCTTTTGGATACAAACTAGATCAATGTATCAGTTGTACACCATTAAGAGATTAAAGAATTAAAGAATTACAAGAGGACTTGTTGCTTGTGGAATCACCTTATTGATGAACTCTATGTAACGTGTGGATCAACTCCAATACAGCATTTCAAATTCTGTTTGGATGCATTAATTCCGTCATTGAACATGACCATATAGGGCTTTTTCATGTGGTGTTGACAAGCTGATTAGCTCATCGTTGTTAAATATGCAAATGCCCACAAGGCATGATCACATCGGCCCATGAGGCAGGGAGCATTAGTAGTGCAAAGGGCAAGGCTGTCATAATCAAAGACTTTTCAGCCACCGAGTCAAGTTTCTTTAACTTTCCATCAAGAGGCACTGTAGAAAAGGCATTCACATTTCACTTTGGGGAAGATGTTTGGAAAACCAGACTTTAATATGGCGGATGAACAAATAAAAAGTGGGGATCACCGGAGCAGGCCTATGATATATGGCTATCTGATTGTGGCCTGCCAGGCCCAAAAAAGGTTTTCTCCCAAGCAGTCATGACAGAATCCAACAGGGCTTCACTAAACAAAGTTAGGGTGTCACTAGTGAGGTGAAGGTCTGCAAGAGCTCAGACAAAATGTTACACTTCTACTCCGCAGAGGGCAATATCAATTTCAATGTTTCAGCAGCTTGCACATGAGGGTCTGCTAAGAGGAACCTTGCACTGAAGCAGGGCTATAGGGGTTTGGGATGACCCCTTCTGGTGAAGTATCAGACCACTTGCATTTGTTAAGTCCATGTATGGGCCAGAATTGGTATTAAAACGGGGAAAGAGTTAATCAGCCACCAAATCATCATCCTCTGTACGGTGATCGCCTTTATCAGGCACTGCAAGGGCATCAGAGTCTGAGCTGATAATCTCTTCCATTCGGGCAAATCTATGAGCCCAAAGGAGATTTTTTCTTCCAAGGGAACATAAAGTTTGCCTTAACTCTTTCTTTTAACACACAGTTAATTGCCTCTGGCATTGAAGGCTTTGATATCAGTATCTTAGCTGGGTCTGTGGATGGCATCTTTGTCAGTACCGAAGTGGGCTCCATCCAAAGGCACATAGGCGGGAGTCAACTTCTTCTGTAGAGGCAGTACCCATGGAGTCGTGACTATGGTGGTGTAAGGCTAAGGAACATGCTCCCATTTGGGAGCCAACTAAGAGAACAGTTCTAGCATAGCATGCCAGAAGAATTTGACCTGCATAGAGACAGCCAATCGAACCAAAACTCTGATGCTATCTTTTCAACATTATTGTGTGTCAGGGCTTTCCTGATAATACATACATGTTACATACAAACCAGGCCTGACAATATGTCAACATGAGAGCACTAACTCTTGAGATGTGTGGGTTTGCCATATCATTTTCAGACATTTTCAGAGCTGCAAGTTGACATTATTCAAGCTAACAAAACAAACTGAAATTTTCCGTTCTCTGACAAGCAGCAGAACTACGTGCAACGATTAGAGCTGCAAGGCCATACGGACTCACACAAATCAGGCTTAGAAATAAAATAGTAACATTTGTCTACCCACATTCTCCTGAAAAAGATATAAGGAATAAAGAGAATTTGAGAGACGCAAGGACTGATTGTTAGAGGGACATGCTGAATTAGAGCTACCTGATGGCAGACTCAATGTCTTTCTGAGGTATGGGGAGATACTTGCACGTGTTGGCATATAAATAGCTAGGGAATTCTAATAACAATTTAGGCCTCACTCTTATGTAGGACTGCAGGACAATGGGCCAGACGAGGGCTACCATTCTTCATTTTGGCGGAGGGGGGAGTATTTTCACTTTTGATAATGCTGTCAATGTAAACACCTGCTGCAGTACTGCCATATGACCTACACTCCGGTCACTTAATATGCGTGCTCTGGACAGAGCTGAACCACTGCACGTCCTGACACTGTGATGACAGTGTAACACAATGCGGATATTAATGATGTAATTTTAAAAGCAATAAATAAAGTTAAAACAAAACAATCACAATATAGCCAATATACTACCTCTGAGGGTGATAACATATGTAGCTATTGGGCTGTTACCAGACTAATATAATAGAGAAAGTGAGGTTGTGTGATGTAAAATGTTCAAGGTACTTCTAGTATTCACCTTATTGTATACTTGATTACTGAGGTTACAGTAAAAGTTATCATTCTGATGCATAGGATGATCCAATAAGTCTTAATAAATAACCTTGTATTTTAAAATACTAACACCTCTGTGTCTACTGTTTCTAAGGGACAGGGTATTTATTTATTTATTTATAAAGCGCAACATTCATCCCATAGGGATATCACGGCGCTAATGTAGCGGGAGGGTGGTGAATTAGGCTGGTCTATTGAAATCGGTGACATCAGTCCTTGGGGAATAAGTGGGTTTTAAGATTCTTCCTGAACGCCATGTAATCCTCGATCAGCCGTAATTCCAGCGGAAGCTTGTTCCAGTGCAGAGCTGCGAG
Source organism: Calotriton arnoldi (assembly GCA_963921515.1). Taxonomy (NCBI): domain Eukaryota; kingdom Metazoa; phylum Chordata; class Amphibia; order Caudata; family Salamandridae; genus Calotriton; species Calotriton arnoldi. Next base: position 1,923,731 of record CAWUFW010000974.1, on the reverse strand, counting down.
GTACGAAAAGGTGCGTCCACCTGCCCTACTCTTACTGATCCTTTTAGTCTCAGCTAGCGCCTGAAGGCGTGACCTTAGGCACCTGGATGGGGTGTAGAATTTAATTCTATTCTGAAGGATCCTAGGGCCGGTGTGATGGATTGCCCTGTGTGCATGTCCTAAGAGCTTAAATCTTGCTCTTTGACGCATGGGAAGCCAGTGAAGTTGCCGCAAGCAATCCGTCGCTGAGCTGTATCTGCCTTTATTGCACACCAGTTTGGCTGCTGCATTTTGTATCACTTGCAGGAATCCATATCCATATACAACACTCTCCCTTGCAGATGTCAGTTACTCTGACAGAGTTGTCTGACTCCTGTTAATAAAACACAATGGACCAGGAAGCCTGAAGTCCAGCTAGCTTTTAATGAAAATAGCAAGCAGCACAGCAAAAGAATCAAAGACAACTGTTATTTCACCTGACATGGGCTCTCGCTAGAAAAGGCCAGCTTGAGCATAAAAGCTAAAACACAAGGAATTTTAGATCAGTTTAAACACACTTTTTCCTCAATACCAGTGAATGGAGCTTAACCACTAGACAGAAACGTGCTGCTTTCATCAAAAATGTATCTAATGAGCAGGTGGCAGGATCTTCTCCCCAAGGAAGCACACAACGTCCTTCGGTAAATACAATACCGGGCTTACTATTCTCCTAAAATCCTGCTTCCACTTGCCAGATGTGAAAGCAATGTTTTACTTAATGAAAATGAGAAAATGTACAACAGTGAATAACACAGCTTCCAGGCCTACGTGAACCGAGAAATTCCAAGCATATTCAATGCTACTGTATTCTGGAAACCACTGCAAATCAACATCCATATTTGGTTATAAAACACTGATATATTCTTAATCTTATACGTAAACATCAACACTGTAATGCATAGGAGCATATGAGCAGAATACAAACAAGATTTAGGTTTTTACACTCCTAACAATTCTTACCTATGTGAGCACAATTCATTGTGGCAAAAAGTGAGAGACACCTGCCTGCTCTTCTTTTCTCCTTTCTTGAATATTATGTATAATCCCTCCTGGGGCTTAGGAGATCTACAAGGATGCACCCCCCACAGAGAAGTGGGATTACCAACAATATTGCGATCTTATCTGATGACATGGGTTTGGCATCAGGGAACAGAGTTGAGACTGAGCGGTTCCAGGAGCACAACAATTTCTTCGAAGAAGATGGCTTCTAAATCCTTACAAGAAGATCTTTCAGAAGATTGTTCCCTCACAGCTGACCTACCTGTGGGTGAGCGAAAAGGCTTAGGGATCTCCTTGGGAGCTTTAGCTAGAAACACCTTGGCATCTCACACCCTGGTGGTTTTAGGGTGCATGGAGACACAAGATTTGTAGGCCGTGGTGAAAGGATCCAATCTGAGGCACTACATGCAGTTGTCATGTGGATCCCTAAAGGACATATTGGTGCATCTGCAACAAGGCTTGAAAACTGAAAGATTTGGAGGAGACATTTGACCTAGTTGTTGTCTAAATTCTGAGGCATTTTCTCAGTGAGACACCAAGAGAGAGCTCCAGGCACTAGTCAATGAGGCATGGAAAAACAGAAACTGATGCCAGCTGTCACTTAATGTTCTACAATGTTGTCGTTTCCGGAAGTGTAGCTGGAGCCGCGTGGCACCATCTGGCAGTGCTGGAGAGCAACTTCTGTGGAAAAGCTTTTCTGGACCATTTTGAAGCCAGACGGACGTTCCAAAAGCTGGGAATCGGCAGAAAGTTGTACTCATCAGAAGCACGTAGGTGACTGGCTCCAAGATTATATGCTGAGCAAATAACTGACTGCCACACTTACTCAACATGTGGGTCAATAACATTTTTATTGCTAATTGGGTTTCAGAATAAAGTGTAGTACATGTTTAACATTTATTTGTGAATGGCAGGGATGTAATGTATGCCCATACAGCCCCTGTGTTGGAGGAGGGATAGTATCTCTGAGGATGCCATCTTCAGCACAAGGCTATGGTATGTTGATGAGCTGTCTAGCTGGAAAAACATTTTAGGGAACCATCACCAAATTCTGGGTAGTCAGGGCTCATTTACAGATACAGCACTGATTATGCCACAATATCAATAACATGGCAGGTATGTGATTTATGATCATCTTTCAGAGACGTTGGTATTTGGCCAACACTATCATGTTTAAGGTAGCACATCCATTAAGTTATGACACTGTTGAACAAGTTACTTACCTTCGGTAACGATATATCTGTAAGAAACATTAGTAGTTATAGATTCCTTACCTTAGAATTACCCCCAGGCATCAGACTGGATCCGGAAAGTTTTCGTCAGCAGTACCCCTGCGCGTTGGAAGGTGGCGTCGTGAAGCTCCGCGTCCGTCGTTGGCGTCGTGGTCGCCGAGATGACGTCGCGACAGCTACTTAGACGCCGCCCTCGAGCTGACGTCAGTTCTGTACACGACTTTCCGCGCCAGGAACGCAGAGCCATGCAAGATACTGACCACTGGTGCCTTGAAACTAGGGCCCTGAAAGGGATTACCTTAACCCTAGAAATCAGTTCGCAGAACGGGAAGGATGGGTGGGGCGGTAAGGAGTCTATCACTACTAATGTTTCTTACAGATATATCGTTACCGAAGGTAAGTAACTTGTTCATCTGAAAGAAACACGTAGTGATAGATTCCTTACCTTAGAATAGATACCCCAGCAATACCAACCCCGGTGGTGGGTCTGCGAACCAAGATCACATCAAAAAGTCTCGGAGAACAGAACGGCCAAAGAAGCCGTCTCTCCGGACTTGGCTGTCCAGGCAGTAATGCTTAGTAAAAGTGTGCAGCGAGGCCCACGTAGCTGCCTGACAGATGTCTTGTAAGGGGACAACACGTCCCAATGTCGTAGTGGCCGCTGTCGCCCTAGTGGAATGGGCGCGCAGCCTCAACGGAGGCTCCTTTTTAGCCAGAGAATAGCATGCTTTTATACACAAGACGACCCATCGGGAGATAGTCCGCTTGTGTACGGCCCGACCTTTCTTGGCGCCAACGTAGCCAACAAAGAGTTGGTCATCCAACCGGAACTGTTGTGTGCGGGTCAGGTAGAATGAGAGCGCACGTTTTGGGTCCAAACGGTGGAGAATCTCTTCCTCTCTGGAAGGATGCGGAGGCGGAAAGAAGGTAGGCAAAGTGATGGTTTGCCCGATGTGAAAAGCAGTTACAACTTTTGGCAGAAAGGATGGATGGGTTCTGAGCACAACCTTGTCCGGATGGACAGACAGAAAAGGAGGTTTACAAGAAAGAGCCTGGAGCTCACTCACTCTCCTAGCGGAGGTGATGGCAACCAGGAAAGCAGTCTTTAGAGTTAAGAGACGTAGAGGACAGTTGTGAAGAGGCTCAAAGGGAGCGCACATTAAGTAAGTGAGAACCAGATTCAAGTCCCACTGTGGCATCACAAAAGGAAGAGGAGGGAAAAGGTGAGTAATGCCTTTGAGGAATCTATTTACAACAGGGGACTTGAAAAGAGAGGGCTGATCAGGGAGCCTGAGAAAGGCTGAGATAGCAGAAAGGTAGCCCTTGATAGTGCCCAGAGCAGAGCCCTGCTGGGCCAAAGAAAGGAGGAACAGTAGGACTTCTGAAAGAGGGGCAGAAAGGGGATCCACAGCCTTTGCTGTGCACCATGCCACAAATTTGTTCCACCTGCAGGTGTATACCAACTTAGTGGAGGGACGCCTGGCTGCCAGAATGACATTACAAACCTCAGGAGGCAAGTCAAAAGGAATCAACTGCCGCCGCTCAATCTCCACGCAAGGAGGTGGAGACTGGACAGGTTCGGGTGGAGGACCGTCCCCTGCTGCTGCGACAGAAGATCCTCCCGAAGAGGCAGTCTGATCGGGGGATCGATGCTCATACTGAGTAGCTCGGGATACCAAACTCTTCGAGCCCAGTCCGGAGCCACAAGAATGACTTGGGCCCGGTCACGCCTGATCTTCTTCAGCACTCTGGGCAGAAGTGGTATAGGCGGAAAGGCGTACAACAGACCGCAACTCCACTTGCGACGAAAAGCGTCGCCGAGCGAGTGCCGCCTTGGAAAATCCAACGCGCAGAATTGCTGACATTGAGCGTTCTCTTCGGTGGCGAATAGATCTAACCAAGGCTCTCCCCACTGTTGAAAGGGACCTTGCGCCACGTCCGAGTGAAGACGCCATTCGTGATCCATCATGCACCTGCAGCTGAGTTCGTCCGCCCTGGTGTTCAGTGAACCTGCCAGGTGTTGAACCACCAGGGAAATGCCCTGATGTTCCAGCCATGTCCAGAGGCGCAGGGCCTCCTGACATAGGGTCCACGACCCCACCCCGCCTTGTTTGTTGCAGTACCACATGGCGGTGGTGTTGTCTGTGAACACCTGCACTACTCTCCCCTTGACAGAGGGAAGGAATGCCTTCAGTGCAAATTGGATCGCCCGAAGCTCCAGAAGGTTGATATGGAGCCTGGACTCCGCCGGAGACCAGAGGCCTCTTATCTCCACCTCTCCCATGTGGCCGCCCCATCCCAGGAGGGACGCATCCGTCACCACTGTATGCTCCAGTTGGGGAAGGGAGACGGATCTGCCATTGACCCAATGCCGGTTTGTGAGCCACCACTGCAACTGTCTTGCAGTGCCCTCCGAGATCTGGACGGACTCGTGCAGGTCCCCCTGATGCTGCGCCCACTGGAACTTCAGGTCCCACTGCAGAGCCCGCATATGCCACCTGGCATGATCGACCAGCAGGATGCAGGAGGCCATGAGGCCCAGCAGCCTCAGGGTCATCCTGACCGAAACCCAGGATCGAGGCTGAAAGATCGGAATCATAGCCTGAATATCCTGGACTCGTCGTTCGGGAGGATAGACCCGAAAGAGCGTCGTGTCCAGAACCGCTCCGATGAAGAGGAGCTTCTGAGAGGGAATCAGGTGCGACTTCGGCACGTTGATGGAGAACCCCAGCGAATGCAGGAGGTCGGCCGTAGTCTGGAGGTGGGAGACGACAGCCTGGGGCGAGCCTGCCTTAAACAGCCAGTCGTCGAGATAGGGGGAAGACTGGAACCCCTGATCTGCGCAGATGAGCTGCGACCACCGCCATCACTTTCGTGAACACCCGAGGGGCGCTGGTAAGGCCAAAGGGGAGCACGGTAAACTGAAAGTGCTCGTGGCCTACCGTAAACCGCAGGTAACGCCGGTGGGCCGGCTGGTCAGGGATGTGGAAATATGCGTCCTGCAAGTCCAACGCTACCATCCAGTCTCCAGGGTCGAGGGCAGACAAGACCTGAGCCAGAGTCAACATCTTGAACTTCTCCTTCCGGAGGAAGCGGTTAACGTCCCTGAGGTCCAAGATAGGACGCAGGCCCTTGTCCTTCTTGGGCACCATAAAGTAGTGGGAATAACAACCACGTCCTACTTCTGGCGCAGGAACACGCTCGATGGCCCCCTTGGCCAAAGGGGCCGCGACTTCCTGTTGGAGAAGTGCCAAGTGGTCCCCCGACATGCGGTGGTACTGGGGTGGCATGGCTGGAGGGGTAGTCTCGAAGTGGAGGGAGTAGCCCCTTCGGACTATTTGTAAAACCCACTTGTCCGAAGTGATGGTGCGCCAGTGGGGGAGGTGATGGCGAATCCTGCCTCCCACTGGCGTTTGATGGGCCTGAAAGACCGGACTAGGAAGGTTTGGAGGCAGTGGTGGCCGGGGTGGAGGTGGACTGACCCGCCCACTAGCCCCCTGACCCGCCTCGGCGGGTCCCACGTCCGCGCTGAGACTGTTGCTGCGCAGGCCTGTGGCTCTGTAGCGAACGTGTCGGGGCGCCCCTTCCGTGGCCACGAAAGGAGCGAAAGGCGGAGGAGGGCGAGAGGCCGAAAGGCCCAAGGACTTGGCCGTAGCCCGTGAGTCCTTAAAACGCTCCAGCGCACTATCCGCCTTGTTGCCAAAAAGGCGAATGCCATCAAAGGGCATGTCCATGAGAGTGTTCTGGACATCCCCAGAGAAGCCAGTAGTCCTCAGCCAGGCGTGGCGACGGAATGCCACTGTCGTGGAAAGCGCTCTGCCCAGCGAGTCGGCGGTGTCAAAGCCACATCGGATTGTGAACTTGGCTGCATCTCTCCCTTCAGCAATCGCCTGAGAGAGCACTGTCCTGGCCTCCTCCGGACACTGAGGCAGCACCTGCACCACCATATCCCACAGAGAGTGGGAATAACGGCCCAAGAGGCATGCGGTGTTCACAGGCCGCAGCCCTGAACTGGCGGAAGAAAAGATCTTCTTCCCAAACTAGTCCAGTCTCTTGGAATCCCTATCCGGGGGTGCGGTAGGGAATGCGCTTTGGGACGTGGAGGCTTGGACAACCAAGCTCTCAGGGGTGGGGTGTTGGGAGAGGAAAAGGGGGTCGCCCGGGGCCGGGCCATGGCGTCGGGCCACTTTCCTATCCACAGGAGCCCCTGTGTTGGGCCTGGACCAGGTGCCCAAAAGAACGTCAGAAAGCGCATCGTTGAAGGGCAGCAGTGGCTCCGCAGAGGTAGCCGCCGGCTGAAGCACTTCTGTCAGGAGGTTAGTCCTGACGGCCACTGTAGGGAGTTGGAGGTGTAGAGCCTCGGCCGCCCTACGCAACACCACTGCGTAACTAGCACCCTCCTCCGTAGCCACGGTAGGAGGAGTTAGCATGCCAAGGTCAGGAGAGGTGTCAAGACCACTGGCATCCCCCAGCTCCTCTGCCCAGTCCGGGTCATACTCGCACTGAGCTGCGAGAGGGTCCTCAGACCCCTCCCAGTCCTCCCCTTCCTCCGATTGCTGTGGTACAGGCCGAAAATATGGAGGCTGGACATAGGGAAAGAAGGGTCCCATCGGCGTCGGAATCGGCGTCGAGCGACGCCGTTTCCGGCTCCGTGTCCACATCAGGGCTGAAACTGGGGACGACGTGACGGTGCCACGGACGACGTCGGAAGTGGTGCCGGTGGGGTCGACGTCGGTGGAGGTGTTACAAGGTCAACCGGCGTCGACCGGGATCCAGGCCTGGATCCATGGGGGCCCTGCGTCGCCGGAGCCGACGGCGATGTCGGGGCCGGAGCCGCCAACAGTGAAGGGCGAGGGCCCCCAGTCGGGCCCGCGGGGCCCATAGGCGTGCCGGCGGGGCCCGACGGCCCAAAGAGGCGGGCCATGGCTGACAGAAAGTCCTGCAGCTGGGCCGGAGTCGCCCCCGGACCCGGGAAGGGCGGGTAGGCCGGGGGCGACTGCGTAGGCTCCGCTGGAGCCGCGGGGTGGCGCCACCCACACCCTCAGCCGCGTCGCGCGAGGGGAAGTCGGAGAGCGATGGCGCTTCTTCGACTTCTTGTGCTTCACCTTACCTGACCCTGAGTGCAAAGACTTCGACGATGAATGATGGTGATGGCTCCTCGACCTCCCACGGGACCGGGACCCCGAGCGGCACGGAGTTGACTGCCGGACTTCCAGCAACTTTCGGGACCGCTCCCGCAAAGTCTTCGGGGCACGACTTATGGTCGTGGTCGCGCCCAGGCAGTAGAGGCACACGCGGTGCGGGTCCGTCACCGACATCATACGATGACAGTCCCCGCACGACTTGAAACCGGGCATCCCTACGGCACCTTAGGAGTCGAACGACTCGAAAAAACAGAGACAAAAGCCTCAAAAACTCAGTCAAAAAATGACTGGGGGTACCGCTCTCTCCGGATCTGCGCTTGCTGGCGCGGAAAAAGAAAGAACTGACGTCAGCGCGCGAGGGCGGCGTCTAAGTAGCTGCTGCGACGTCATCTCGGCAACCACGACGCCAACGACGGACGCGGAGCCGCACGACGCCACCTTCCGACGCGCAGGCGTATTGCTGACGAAAACTGACGCCTGGGGGTAATTCTAAGGTAAGGAATCTATCACTACGTGTTTCTTTCAGATATGAGATTTTCTTATAAATCTTAAACAGAAAATTGGGGATTTTGCAGGGAGAGCTGGTACATTCTTGGCTTATGCACATGCCTTGATTCGGGTCTGAAAACAGTGTTTCTGAAAAGCTATTTGGAATCAAATTATCATTAACAATGCATTTGTTTTATGCAGGAAACTGACATTTAAGTCTTTACTTCCTTTAATACAAAAAGCATCACAATTCCTTTTGAAAGACAAGTGATTCCTACATCAGGTTTACATCATTTCAGTGCTGTTTTAATCAACAAATAGTTTATGTTGTACTAAACTGGTTCGAAATGTAAACTTGTTTATTCCTTCATTGTGATATTATTTTGGTGTTGCTGTTCATGTATCTCAAGTTTTTTTCTTTGAGAAAGGCTGTGCTGCTAGTGCTGTGCTGCTAGTGCCCAGATACCAAGTTAAGCTCAGAGTGGCTTTCATTAACAAGGTTATTCTTCATTGAGTAGGCAAGGTTGTGTGTGGTGTTGTTGAAGGGAAAGTGGGTGAATGCAAGAATGAGTTAGTGAGTGGATTAACGGATGATTCATGAATACATTAACTCATCCATGTACTCGCTCATTCATCATTGAACTTGTGCATCCATTCTTTAACCCACTGACCTGTTCCTGCAAGTACCCACTTCCCTCTCAACAACACCACACTTGTCAATCAACGACGAGGCACTTTCATTTTAAAGCAAGACATTTTGGCTTTGCCAGTACTTGTTTAAAATGTTTGATAATTGTGTGCAGCAGTTCAAGAACTAACAATCAGTGTACTAAGGCTTTTGTTTTGTGAACAGACTATCTGATTTGTTAACCAGAAGTATTTCGATTATTGCAAGCACACCACTTGAAATAAAATTATGTTCTTAGTCAGTCTAGAAATTATTCTTTTAGTCCAGAGATCTTAAAATTGTAAGTGTTGCAGTGAGCCAACAAGTGTTTCATCAAACGTGTATAACCCAATGACTTCATTGGGGCTAGGAAAAATAAATACACGTCTGCTGTAAGCCTATGTTATCAAATGTAATGGTGCACTCATATGATTACCAAAAGCAAAGTTTCAAAAATAAGAGGGACTGGGAGCTGGGTTAGAAAGAGGTCCTGCACACTGGCTCCCGAATGGAACTGTGGATCTGCAAGGTGTACAGTTCCTAACTGGACGTGAGGGGAAGGGGAGGTCTTTCTTCGTGATGCCCTCACACACCCCGGAGGATGTCATGCTTCATCATTGGGCCTTGCTCCTCGTCGGGCCGGCGCTGCAATGCCTGACGGGCTCCCGTAAACGGGGCTCTTTGTCGGAGATCTTTTGAAGAAGCCGCTGGGTGCGTGCAGGTGTGAGGGCTGGGTAGTGCACAGGTAGGTGAAATAAAAAAGGTCAGGAGCAATCCTACTCTGGTCAAGTTTATTGGTCTAGGTAGCTCGAGCCTTATTAAAAGACAGTGTGTGGGCCCTTACGTGGATATAATGTTCCTCAAGGGCTGCCAAGGTGCAAGTAGGTCAACATGTTTCGTGCTTCTTGAGCCCCTAACGGGTCTAGTGGCACTTCGTCAGGACCGAAAAAAACTAAATTGTGAGTGGTGCACTACCGTCTGGTTCTGCTAATGTTGTGGCTAGTAACCAGAAACGGCAGGGAATACCCTAGTAGGCTTGTACTGGGGTGATCGGTAGACCTGGATAGGAGGGAAGAAAAGGGGAAAATGGGACAACCAAGTGAAAATTAAAAACAAGCTTATAAACTAGGAGAGTATCAGAGAATACAAGCAATTGGTTAAAACTACAGCCGGACATAATAAGGCACTATAGTGAGTATAGTGCGTTTGTTGCGAAGCAACGTGCCTGAAAGATGGAGTCTTGGGTGCTCAGTAGATAGTGCATATTGACTCACTTATTAGCGCCAGGAGGTGCACCAGTGGTTGCTAGTAACTAGCCGCCGCAGCGAAGTGATCCGGTAGTGCCACAGCGTGAGCTAATAATTATGGCAAATTGATGCGGCAACGTAAAGGTGGTGTTTAGGCGCTAGTTGAAGCCGTGGTTGGTGCTGCCAGGGCGTACAGTGAATAAGTGCACGTGGCCGGCTGAAATGCGCCGAAACTAGCACCCGTGTGACTATCTAGGATAATAATGGCCAAGTGCTCGAGAAATGTCTGACTACATGCCTGGAGGTGATCAAACCTATGCGCCAGCCTAGGGCTTGCCGGGTGTGACATCGTAGTAAAGGCAAACTAACTGGCGTGTACGTGGTCTGGCTAGTAGTGCCAGCTCAAAGGTGGACCGAGAAACTCGCGCCGAAGTGGCCGTGAGAAGTGAAAGTGAAAAACACACACAAACACATATACTATTATCCAGACGACATTCCTATATGTACTCACCCCTAGATCCCAAGCCTAGGGCCGACGGGGGAGGCAGAGCACGTCGTTGCTCTGTAGCTGCGGGAAATAGTAAGTGTCAGTGGCCTGTGTGTCAGTGGTCTTTCGCTTACCAGAACGGCTCGAACCTCCGTGTCTCAGAATACTCAGTGGGAAGCTGGCGACTTGCTGTTCTCCTACCCTGTGCTCCGGGCCCCTTAACGCCCGCTTCCGGGTACCGGCTATTTATGGGAACGTGGGGAATGTGTAAACACTAGAAAGTAAACCGCGGCGGCCATCTTGGGTGTGAGGATCGCGGTAACTTTATTGAGACGGTCCTGCCCAACCATAGGAACAATTATGAGGCTAAAATGTGGACGGTTATGGGCTAGTAATAGTATCTGTTGTTGGGCAGAGTTGCTAGTGCGGTGGAAAGCACGATCCTTTGTAGTGCATAAAAACAAACAACAACATCTGGACAATAGGGCGATTGGAGCAGGTGACGAGGATGTTTAGAAATGTTGGGGCTCCTAGTGGCTGAATATTGTGCGGCAAGGCCTGTCAGGGTGGGGAACAGAGAGAGGCGGGGGTGATGGAGAACCCCCCCAGGAGGGCTATCAGATGGCAGGTAGACCCTAATGGTTCAGTTCAGCCCAAGGAATGTCCTCGTTGAGACCCTGGTATGTCCCCCAGTTTGAAAACCCAACATTGTTCCTTCCTAAACAGTGTTTCTTTCGTGATGTTAGGGAAAGCTTCTAGGATGGTCCATTGCAGATCATTGGGTGTGTGGTTCTGTTCTACGTAATGAGAGCACATTTTGGAGTTGGTCTTTTTACATCGGAAATTACTCCTGTGTTCGGTGATTCTTGTTTTCACGGGGCGAGTAGTCATACCTATATACTGCATATTACAGGGGCACGTGATCAAGTATACGCAGTTGCGTGTGTTGCAGTTAGTGTGTCTGTTCTGCGTCCATGTCCAATTATTGGTGAGTTGAATGGACTTGGCGGCTCGTGTGAAGGGGCAAACAATGCATTGTCCACACGGGTAATGCCCTGTCACTGGTGGAAGACTCCAAAGAGTGTTAGTGGCTACTTGGGTAGTCCGTTTGGGTCTAGTATTGATGAGTAGATCTTTGATTTTGGAGGTGCGTTTGAATGCGAATCTTGGTTTTTGCAGGGAGAGTTCTCCCATCTGAAGTATTCTCCAGTGTTTGTTAATCACCCTTTTCAGCATGTTGGATTCAGAGGTGTAGGTGGTAACACATGTGATGAGGTCATTGTCAGGTTTAGCATGCGTTTCCAAGAGTGTAAGCCTATGGGTGTTGCGGGCTCGTTTCTGGGCATTGTTTATGGTGCGAAGCGGGTATTGTCTTTTGGCTAAGTGGATACTTAGTTCTGACGCTTGTCTTTTGTAGTCATCTACAATGCTGCAGTTTTTGCGAATGCGCAAAAACTGGCCATAAGGCAGATTTTCTCTCAGAGCCTTTGGGTGAAAGCTGTGGTAGAGGAGTGGACAATGGCTGTCAGTAGATTTTTTATATGTAATGGTCTCAAGTTTGTCTGGTTTTTTGAAGATCATTAAATCAAGAAAAGGGAGTTTTTGCTCGGAGCTGTTGGCAGTGAACTTCAGATAAGGGTTAAGGCTATTGATCCATGTAAGGAAGGCGGGAATCTCATTGATCTGACCTTTCCAAAAGACTAAAATGTCGTCGATGTAGCGACGCCACAGTTGGACATTATCTGAAAAGGGGTTGGAGTCCGTGAGCACGTGCCTTGCCTCAAAGTCCGACATATAGAGGCATGCCAGACTAGGGGCGAAGGTACTACCCATGGACGTGCCCTGGATCTGGTGGAAGAGAAGGTCCTCAAACTGAAAGAAATTCTCAGTTAATGCGATATGGGCGCATTCCATGATGAAGCTGATGGGGGTGGGGGAGGACCAGGGGCTGTTGTGGAGTATCTCTTCCACTACCTCAAAGGTGTTCTGTTGAGGGATGTTGGTGTAGAGGGCCTCTACGTCTAGTGTCAGTAGGACATCGGGTTGGGTTCCCTCTTGGTTGGTCGCCTCGATTAATCTAAGGACATCTCTGGTATCTTGTAAAAAGGTGGGTGTGGTGTGGACCAAGGGTTGGAAGAAGTGGTCACAAAATTTAGACAGGGGTTCCAAGACTGACCCTATGCCCGAGACAATTGGTCTCCCTGGGGGAGGTGTGACCCCTTTGTGAATTTTGGGCAGTGTGTAAAAATAGGGCAGTCTTGGGTTCTGGTTGATCAGGAAATCAGCCTCCTTTTTGGTTATCCACCCTTGGTTGAGTGCTGCTGTGACCATGGAACTGTTAGTAGACGGGGGTGGGATCTTCTCTAAGTGGGGTGTAGTACCTGAGGTTATCAAGCTGGCGTAGGCATTCCGTGCGGTTGTCAGTTGTGGCCATAATAACTATCGCTCCACCTTTGTCAGCCTCCTTGATGGTGATAGTTGGGTCGTTGGCTAAGGTTTTTATAGCCTCAGCTTCTATTTTGGAGGTGTTGGAGAACTTGGGGTGTGACCGTTTGTCAGATATTTCTTTCAGGACAGCTCTCTCAAAGGTGAGTACCTCTGGTGGAACCATGCTAGTGTTAGGTGTGAAGGTAGAAGGCTTGCGTAAGTCTGAATCAGTCGGTGGAATTTCGGGTTGGTTGCCAAAGTATGCTTTTAGGCGGATTTTCCTGAATAGGTTTTGTACTTCACAATTGGTGCGGAAGTGGTCTATCTTGGGAGTCGGGACGAAGCCCAAGCCTCGTTTGAGTACGGTGGTTTCTGCAGTAGAAAGAGGGCGGTCCCAGAGGTTCACAATCAGTTTCTCTTCTCCTGGTGGCTCCTCAGTTCCATGTGCATCTGCTGTTCCTGGTCTTGCCATTGTACTTGTTTGGGTTGCTTCTGCATACCTCTTCTTTTTCTGCCGCGCCCTCTGCCCCAGCCTCTGCCTAAAAAAGGTTGTGGTTGGAAGGGGGCAAATAGTGGAGGAGGCCCTTGTGGGTAATTGGGGTATTGCTACATCTGGGGTCCCTGAAAAGGGATCGGACCTTGATAGGGTGGCGGGCCATAACCATACATTGTGTTCGCAGGTGGTCTTTGTTGTTGGTTGTATTGGCGCCCCCCTCGGCTATCAGTGCTGGAGTTGACCAGAGTAGGATTGCTCCTGACCTTTTTTATTTCACCTACCTGTGCACTACCCAGCCCTCACACCTGCACGCACCCAACGGCTTCTTCAAAAGATCTCCGACAAAGAGCCCCGTTTACGGGAGCCCGTCAGGCATTGCAGCGCCGGCCCGACGAGGAGCAAGGCCCAATGATGAAGTATGACATCCTCCGGGGTGTGTGAGGGCATCACGAAGAAAGACCTCCCCTTCCCCTCGCTACCAAAAGCAAAGCACAGGAATTGTACACAGTAGAACAGTGGTTCTTAACCTGTGGTTCGAGGAGCCCTGGGGGTCCGCAAAGGCTATTTGGCGAGTCAGCGACTGTGTTACCAAATTAAATAAATTAAGACATTAAAATTAATAAAGCGGGGGGCGTGGCCGGGAACGATGGCCGGACGGACGTAACTCGTCTCGGCTCCCGGTCCGCGCGTTCTTCCTGAACCCATATCAGCGGCTAAACGGCAGCCCAGCGGCCCTGAAGGGCACCATCGATGTGCTGAGGTGGTGGAGCACATTCTGAGAGTGCCCACTTGTTGTCGGAGGCCCCTTGCAGCCTGAGATCGTGAGTGCCGACAGAGCCCCGGTGCTCCCTAAAATGGCGGCCACTGCCGCGCGGGCGAGCTGAGGCCGCGAGACAGAGGTACCTGCGGCGGCCAAAGCACACAGGCGACACAAACCCAATCGGGACGAGCGCCGTGGATCGCCGACACCGGACAACTCGCCGTTCCCGTGGCCAACGTCTCGAATCCTGGGGGACAGCGCCGGAGTGGCTCCCGGGGTCCTGTGTTGCAGTGCGGACCCCGTCTGATGCGAGCGAGACGAAGGGGTGAGCTGCTACATGCGTGGCTCCCCTCCGGTGGCGCTTTCCTGATCCAGATGCATGGCGAGTGGAGGCTGCTGTCGGGGCGCTCGTGCTGAGGTGAGCCATGCCTGACTTTAAGATGGCGTCCAGGCCACTGCGGCCGTGAGAGTGTGAGAGGAGCGGTTCCTGGCTCGAGATCCACAGGTGCCATTTCTGCTGCTACGGGGCGGTTCAAAGACGCCGGCGACCCGCCGCGACTGGGCGCGACTCCACGGACGCCCCGACGGCAGGGAGAGCAGCCACCCGGGGACCCCGGTGCCCCTCCTCCATGTGACATCAACTGGTGAGTCTGCAGTCCTGTCCTTATAAGGAGGCGGATCAACTCACGGAGCACACGCTGTAGACCGCGACCACACTCCACCCAGGGGGAGCAGATCGATATCCACACGACCACCCAGGCGTCTACTGAGCGCTGCTCTGGGGTGAAAATCACCGACACCTCGGGCCCACATAGCGACACGCTAATGCCTGAACCCCCAGGAGCCTACACGGGGGCGGAATGAGCGGAGATCCAGGTGAGCCTTGATGCACAGTGGGAGGTTGGAGTGGCGCGGGCTCGATCAAGAAGACGCCCCACGATGAGTGTTGTGCCTGACTTTAAAATGGCTCCCAGACGGTGAGAGCGTGATCAATACGGAGACCTCCGGGGACTCTAGACAGCTGTCTCGGACTCTGCCTCGGCTTCCACCAACCATTGTCCTATGGTGCTGACGACCCGAGCAAATCCTTGGTGATGACACCGGAGTCGCAGAGCTTCGCAGCAGTACACCTGAGGGGCTACTCAAGTGCCCTTTGAGTGCACCGGGGGGGATGCCCGGTCGGCCACCCATCACCTTCTCCCTAGCTCAGGCTGCTCTCACCTATCTATGAGCGCGACTCCTCCAAACTGGGCGTCCCATTCACTATAGACCAGTGTTTCCCAAACTGTGGTCCGCGGACCCCCAGGGGTCCGTGACACATTCCCAGGGGGTCCGCAGACAGCAGTTTTAAAAGCACTGCAAAGTACCTTGTATAATTAGCAGTTTTCAAAGAACAATAAAAGTGTCAAGATAACACCAGTGATTAATGTACCTGCTGGAGAGAGATGAGAGTTTTGTCCAGTGGCAGCTTTGACTTATCTAATGTAGCACAGAGGGTTAATATGCCTACTGCAAAGAACGTGTACCATGCATTTTCAAAACAGTATTTTATATGCATAGGTCAGTGGGTTACTGCTTTTGTCACAGAAATGCTTTTGTTACTGTGCAGTTCATAAGTGACAATCGTAATCTAGCACAGTGACCTATAAACTATCATCAAAGAGCTGCTTGCAAACTGCAAGGTACAAGTTAGTGACCTATGTTTTTTCCCAGTCTTTCATTATCCTGATGCTGCTAAAAAGGTTTATTTGGGTGAAAATACATTTTTATTGTTAAAGTCAATGCTAACCACTGTGTTATGTTCTAAATCCTGAGTTTGTGCTTCTCCAGACCAAGCACTCTTTAAAAATGCCTACCAGTATGAATCGATACCAAAGGGGATGATGGACGGAGCGTTAGAGCAAATCAAACACTCACCCCCAGTCAAATGATCTGGGTTTAATCCATCATCATTCGTTAGCTCACTCCACCACCCCAGTTCAGACATGGCCATATGCAAATCAGTCTGACCCTGTGCCTCATGGGAACAGTCCAGCCCGAACTGCCAAGCCATGTATGAATGACATGCGAATTCTACACCTTTGCCTCATGTAACATTTTCTATACACTGATTTACACGTATGATTCACTGTCTCTATATGTGTGTGATGTAAAGTGCTCTGACACCCTACGATGGTATGAGAGATGCTATAAAAAATGAAATACACATGACAGAGGGGCTATGGAGAGATGAGAGGCACTGTTGGAGGGTGATAGTGGGGGAACCCCAAAAAGATTGTCGTATCCTGGTGCATAGTAAAGTCTTCATGTACTATTCTTTAAAAGCTATTACAATTCAATATATAATGATAAATGTGTTGTAGACTGCACCATTGTTTCCTATTTTTTTTTTTTGGGGGGGGGGAGAGCCTCCCAAAGCCCCCTTTGTAGTGGTTAGGCTCATTCACTGCACTTGGTGTGCACCATATGGGGACTGGTCTGAAATCATTTGCCAGGGCTGCTTTGGGTTTCCAGTCTGGCCCTGGCAGGAGCAGGAGCCTTGTACTGCGAAATAAAACCAACCATTTAAAATTTAGTCACGGAGATGCAGCACCAACATTCCCATTAACTTTTTTCGTTTTTTGTAAATTTTTTCAATATAAAATACAACAGAAGTGGCGGAGAGTGTCGTTAGCCTCCTTGGCTTAACGACACACTCCGCCACTTCAGAAACGCAGGACTGCACCATATTTACAAGAATATGGTGCTGCCCTGCGTTTTTCCTGCGCTGGCGCTACACTTAACAATGTAGCGCCAACGCAGGCACCCTTGCACCATAGTGCAAGGTTGTCTGCATGCAGGGGAAGATTGTTTATGTACAGGAAGGTCCCCCTTCCTGCACATAAACAATCTTGAAATGTCGTTTTGTCACTTCTATGTGTGCTACTTAATGCAGCACACATGGAAGTTACAAAATGTCATTTTTTTTAAAGATTGTTTATGTGCAGGAAGGGTCACCTTCCTGAACATAAACAATTGAAGGCGTTTTGCAAAAACGAGGAGAAATGAAGCATTTCTCCTTGTTTCGCCAAGTTAAGACCAGGTTTTCCCTGGTCTTAATTTTGGCACTGCCTCCCATTTACGCTGCCCTTGTAAATAGGGGGCAGCATCAAAATCAATGGGTGTGGCAGGGGAAACGCCCACCGCAACACCCACACCCACTGCCCACCCCTTTAACGCTAACCATTGGATTAAAGGGGGTCTTATTTACAAGGCACCGTTAAGTGGCTTAACGCTGCCTTGTAAATAATGCGAAACCCCTATCGCCATGGGAACGTCGCAAAAAGTGATGTTCCCATGGTGTTAGGAACTTGTAAATATGCCCCTAAAATCCTAAGTAATTCGAGTATTTGTTTTGTGTGCACACGTGTGTTTATTTTTTCCGAATTACTGTTTTAATGTTTGAAATTTAAATTCTACAAATTGCTTGGGGGTCCCTGGCTTCCAGTGGTGACTCAATGGGGGTCCTCAGGAGTCAAAAGTTTGGGAACCACTGCTATAGACTATCTCTGCTGGGGGCTTCCACTGACTGACCCGGCGCTATTTCTCAAACAGCTTATCAGCGACCCTGCGTGGGAGTCTACCGGCTGGGGGGGCTGCCTCCAACAAATCGCCCATACAGTCAGCACTCTTCCCTGCGGTTTGCGTCCACGCATCTCACCTGACACGGCAGCAGAGGTCCTCTAGGGCACGCCCATATGCCGCCGAAGAGGGTGGTAGGCAAGACTCCGAGCAGGGTCTCAAACTTCTTCACTCCAACAGATAAACGTCCACCTCAGGGCCACGACGAGGATACAGTCAACATGGCGTGTACAAAGGAGGACCTCCTGATTATGTTCAGAGAGTTCAAAACGGAGCTCCGGAACGATCTCAACCACGATTTCAAATCCTCAATGGACCAGCTGCGGTCCGACCTTACCGACAGAATGACCTCCCTTCTACAAGATGTGGACTCTGTGGGCACCAGGGTGCTGGATGTAGAAACACAAGCCCAAGAACATGAGACGCACATCACCGGATTGAGGGACGATGTGCGCACTCTCCAGGACCAACTGCACCAGGCACAGCTCAAGGCTGAAGACCTTGAAAATAGGGCAAGACGGGAGAATCTGCGCATACGGGACCTAGAGGAGGGGGCGGAAGGGCCCGACCTTCAGGCATTCTTAGAAGGCCTCTTCGCGGAAATTCTCAGCCCCCAAACCCTCAAAATTAAACTGGAACGAGTCCACCGCGTAGGAGGGCTTGCGGCTGGGGACAGGAAGCGACCACGCGACGTGCTGGCTAAATTTCACTCCTATAAGGTCAAAGAAGCAGTACTTCTGGCCGCCAGGAAAAAGGGACCAGTCTCATTCCAGGACCACCCATGCACCATTTATCAAGACTTGGCGCCGACTACTCTGGCGAGGAGGCAACAGTTTAGACCCATCACTACAAAGCTTCGAGAAGATAAAATTAGGTACAGATGGACTTACCCGTTTGGACTGAGCTTTGAACTTAATAACAAGCAACGCCATATCACAGAGCTGCAAGATGGGCTGGAAATCCTGGGTCTCTCAGAGGAGCCCGACCCCATGACTACCAAAACACGAGAGACACTGAGAGGAGCTTCCTCGTCAACCTTCTGGTCTACAAGTTCGCGCAGGCATCGCAAATGAGATCTACAATTCGAAGTCTCGCCGCCACTCACAGTACAAGGGCCTGATCCGAAGTGCCGACCCCCTTTGGTCATGACGATACGATGAGGGAGGATTCTCCACGGGCCGCCGAATGCGGCAGCAATCGTCTACTCACGAACATAAAGGCACCCCCGTGGGAAGCGTGGATGACATCTTCCCCCTAACGCACTTGTGATCTACCCGCCAGGGGGACTCAGAAACTGATTGGACACCCAGATTGCGTGACCGTTGCAACCGCCTGACAGGAGGGAAGCAGCTTGGCATTAATGGCCTGCCGGCAGCATTCAAGACAATATGCCTAATGACACCGTCCAACACATCTGAAGAAGCCGACCTGGCCGCAAGGCACTACTGACAGTATCTTTATATAGGGTTCGGGGGAGACGCGGACGGGGTCCACGGCCGCATCATCCCCCAACATTCCCTGGAGGATATCCTGCCCTCACCTGGGAACATGTTAGCGGTTTCACGACTGCAGTTAATGGTATTGTTGACTTTTATTTTCTTTGGGGGGGGGAGGAGATGGGAGATGGTGGCGGCTTGGTACTGATATCATGAGGAGGCTTAGCTCGCTTCGAATCTCTTCCAGGAGTTCTCTAGATAGAGATACGGCCCTGTTTGCACTGCACGCGGCCCAGCAGGACGAGACGATACATGGCTGCCCTAGAGAGAGGGAGAGACCCATACTATACGGATGGCTATAACCATCGGCTCATGGAATGTGAAGGGCCTTAACTCACCCCAAAAGCGCCAAAAGGTCTGGAAATATCTTATCGACCATCACATTGACATAGCGGCTATACAGGAGACCCACCTTCCGAGGGCTGAGGACACCCGTTTCCGTCACAAACAATACCCACTGATATATAGATCCTCTGCACTCACTAAACACAGGGGGGTGGCGCTCGTCTTCCATGCCTCTACAAAATTCCAACCACTCGATGTCCACACCGATAAAGACGGTCGCTTAGTGATGGTGAAGGGCTCCTTAAAGGGCAGACTCTGCACATTTGTAGCAGTATACACGCCTAATGTAGGACAAACAGCTTTTTTTAAACATGATAGTGGGGAAATTGCAGGACTTCGCCGAGGGGCCAACGATTTTTATGGGGGATTTTAACTTAACATGACAGCCAGATTTAGATAGCACCCACCCACATCGTTCCGACACAGGTTCGTTCTCCGCTACCACCAAGCACCTCCTACACGACCTGGGACTTATAGACGCCTGGCGCACCATTTACCCTCAATCGCGGGACTACACTTTTTACTCCCATGTCCATCGCACATATTCTAGGCTAGACTACATTTTCATTAGCCAGAATCTAAGGGGAGCCCTCCGAGAGGCCAAAATATTTCCCCTGTCAGTATCAGATCACGGCCTGGTATCGATAGCCTTGATTTGGGGCAACACCGCCACATCCGCCCCCAAATGGTATTTCCCGGCGGCCCTCACACGAGATAGACTGCTTTGCACCACTTTGCGGGAATTTATTACAGATTTTTTTAACCACAATAAACCTGAAGACACATCAGAATTCACAAACTGGGACACATTCAAAGCAGTCATCAGGGGGAAATGCATTGCACTCAACTCCTCCCTGAATAAACAGAGAACTAGGGACAGAGAAGCTCTTGAAGTGGAGTTGGCAGCGGCGGAAACCACCCATAAAACAAATCCTACTAGAACATCGCAGCGTCACCTGACTGCCTTAAGGGGTAAGCTCAGAGCCATATACAACAATAGGGCAGAACTCACACTCCTTAAGCTTCGACAATTATCCTACTCCCAGGGTAACAAGATTGGCAAACATCTTGCCAGACAGCTGAGGGAAAAAAGGGAAAGGGAATATATAGGAGGTATCCGGGGGGAATGTGGGGAAGTCACGCACACAGACGAGAATAAAGCGAACATTTTTGGTTCCTTTTACGAGACACTCTATGCGGCAGAGCCACGGGACACGAGCGCCCAACGAAACTACCTTCAGCAGCTGCAATTCCCGCAGGTCTCTCCAGAGTGGAACGACATCCTCACGGCCCCTATATCCCCAGACGAAATATGCGTTGCCATAAAGGCCCTCAAACTTCACAAAGCTCCAGGCCCCGACGGGTACACCTCCCACTTCTATAAAACCTTTGCCCCTGATCTGATACCACACCTTACACGACTTTTCAATACCATGGCGGAGGAAGGAGAGATTCCCAGATCGATGGCAGAAGCGGTGGTTACAGTAATACCTAAACAAGGGAAGGACCCCCAACTATGCGCCTCGTACCGCCCTATAGCCCTGTTAAATCTGGACGCAAAGCTTTATTCCTCCATCCTAGCCACCCGACTTAACGACCTCATGCCCGTCTTAATCCACCCTGACCAATCGGGGCTTATCAAGGGCCGCCAGACCCACGATAATACTCGACGTATAGTCCACCTAATAGAGAAAGCTACTAAACGACGTATCCCTGCAGTGCTGGTTGGGCTGGACGCCGAGAAGGCATTCGACAGGGTGGATTGGGCGTTTCTTTTTAACACACTCTCCAGATTCGGCTTTGCGGATACATTTATTAATATGATTCGTGCCAATTATGCCCACCCGTACTCTAGAGTTCAAGTTAACGGCCTGCTGTCGACCCCCTTCCTCCACTCTAGGGGCACCCGACTGGGGTGCCCGTTGTCACCACTGCTGTTTGCGCTTAGCATCGAGCCATTTGCAGTGGCCATACGGGCATCTCCAGAGATTCAGGGAATCCCCTTCAGTGGCGAAGCCCACAAAATCTCGCTTTTTGCCGACGACGTGCTCCTGTCCCTCGCCGATCCATCTAGATCCCTTCCACCATTACAGTCCGAATTAGAGCGATTTGAGGAAGTGGCAGGCTTTAAGGTAAACCTAGGCAAATCATACATACTTAATCTTACCCTTCCTGACTCGGAGGTTTCAGAACTGCGGCATCACACCGCGTTGCAATGGTCCTCCACCTCCATACAATACCTAGGGATCCAGTTAACGCCCCGGGTGGAGGGGCTCTTCCGCGCCAACTATCCACGCATTCTCTCACGCATTCAAACAGACTTGGCAAGGTGGAAACCCCTCTTCATATCTTGGGTTGGCCGCATTCATGCTATTAAAATGACCCTTCTCCCTAAGCTCCTTTACTTATTTCAAGCCTTGCCTCTAGAACTAGACCGAGACTTCCTCCCCAAAGTCAAGTCCCTGATTCTACGTTACATCTGGCAGGGAGGCCGAGCCCGCTTCTCCTTCGCTATTCTGCGCCGCCCCCGCACAGAGGGTGGGGTGGGACTTCCAGACCTCGATTTATATTACAAGGCAGCCCAACTGCACGTAGTGACTGAATGGTCTAAGCGAGAATCTGAAAAACACTGGCTCCACATGGACCGCTCCATAGCAGGGAGAACCATCTGGGATCTCATTTGGCGCCCCAGGGGGGACACACCTGAGAACACCTACATCAGCACCCCTACACGCACGACTCTGAAAGTGTGGGACTCGATCTCTGGTAGTGAACGGTGGACCACGTTTCCCTCACCCCACACGCCCCTCCACTTTAATCCAGCCTTCCCTCCCGCTCTCCATGAGGGCCCCTTTGCCGCCTGGCGCGACGGAGGCTGCATAGCTCTGACTCATCTCTTTCATAACACCGACATACTCACCTTTGATAATTGTAGAAGGGACTACGGTCTGGAGAAGACGGAACACTTCCGATACCTTCAGCTGAAACATTGGGCCCTTACCCCACTCGTACATGAAGCGGCCACTCGACCCCTTACAAAATTTGAGTCCTTCACCATCCATGCGACCTCCATGAAAGGAGTAATCTCTTTCTTATATAATTATCTGCTCACCAACATACACTCGCCAAGACCCAGGTACATGTCCATGTGGGATGGCCTACTACAACGAGATATCACTGACAGGGAATGGGCAGAGCTGTGGTCGGACACCCTGAAATTCAATCACTCCATAGAGCTGCGGGAAGCGCATCTTAAAACTATGATGGACTGGTATCTTTATCCCTCGAAGCTTAAGAGGATCTTCCCGAACACCTCTGATAGGTGTTGGAGGGGATGTGGCCTCTTGGGTGATTTTCAACACATCTGGTGGGACTGCCCTGCTATACGCCCTTTTTGGGAAGAAATCCTTTCACATATCAAAGACATGTTAGGCTACCCCATCCCGACTACCATGGCGGAGGTCCTCTTGGGGCTCCGTGACCCAACCCTTGAACACCAGACTCGAGCTGATAAGGCTATCATGTGGATGTGCATAGGGGCAGCTAAGGTGACTATAGCGGCCGCATGGAAGCGAAGGGAAGCCCCGGCGATCTCCCTCTGGCATTCTCGTTTGTGGAAACTGCTCAGCCTCGAAAGAATGTCTGATATCTTTCGAGATGCATACAAAAACTTCGAATATAAGTGGGGTCCTATGGTCACTTTCCTCTCACGGGGACTCCCCTCAGCTGTTTGTCCTTCCTCCATTAGGGACCTACATCTCTTTCAATTTTAGCCTACACCTGTATAAATAGCTCCAATAGTTTCTGGAAGCCTTGGCCGCCACCACCGTTTTGGGGAGGGGGGGGGTGTTTGGGTTGTCTTTTGTTTTTCTATTGCCAGAGGGTTTGTATCAGTAGGGGAGTTCCCCTTCTCTTAGAAGCCCTTCCCGTTGGAAGGTCTTGCCAATATCCCATCGCAAAAGAAGGATGGGCTGAGTTGTCTTTGCGAGTAGTTCCGGGCCTTTACTAAATTTGAAACTGTGCCTTATTCCTTCGCATTATTTTAAGGGTAAAGGGCTGGGACATGAATGTTATAAAATGCCTTTGCTCCAACTCCGACTGTTGACTCTATACTATAGCTCACTGCGATGAGCGACTTGTTGCAAACTGCTCTGGTTATTTGTAAAAGAAATGTCAATAAAAACAAGTTTGACAAAAAAAAATTAATAAAGCATACACAAATAAACAAACAAAATTGAAAATGTGAAATCTTTTTCTATATCTGATTTAAAATTAAACAACATTTTTCAAAATCTTTGCATCTGTTTGGTGTTTACGTGTTTTTGTATTTTTGTGTATTGTTTTGAAGTTCAAATGCTAGAAATCGCTAATGCCGGGGGTCCCCAACTTCTAATAATGACTCAGTAAGGGTCCCCGGATTTCAGTAATGACTCAGTGGGGGTCCACAGAAGTCAAAAGGTTAAGAACCGCTGCAGTAGAACACAAAGAACTATTCATCAGTCACAGGTATTACAACCAGTCTATCATGCAAATGTTTCAGCATTCAATAAACACATTGTACCAAGAAGGAATAATCAATTGATTAAACACCCCATAGCACATATCAAATAGCCAGTGTGAACAAGCAGTTATATCTGAGTTGGTTAAGCGAAATAAGAAAGTGCCTATAGGACCCAGTGCTGTGAGTCCTACAGTAATATTAGTATGAATTATGGTGCCTATTATGTGAAGAGTGTGTCAAATTCACTCCGGATGGTAATGAAAATTCTATAAAAAAATACTAAATAAATGGTAAAAGAGTGAATTGCGAGGATGTCATTGGAGTGTATAATTACAGAATCAGGTATCCTAAAAGGATTTCAGACGAATCCTAAAACAGGCAAAGAGACATATATATTAAGTGAAGGATACATGTTGATATGAGTAGTCAGTGTTACATTAAAAAAATGCAAGCGTCTCACCTATTATCAGCAGCAATGCTAGTAACTAGTAAAGGGGAGAGCGTTATTAAAATGGTGTGTCGTAACGGGCAAAGGACGAACCTAGGTGCCCTGTGGGTTCTCTAAAGGTCAAAATTAGAGTAGCTCATCTCAATCAAAATTTTTATCACATGACTTGATGTCCAAACATTAGTCGCTAACTTTGTAGGAGCAGACAAATGTGAACACAAGTGTCTCAGGCATCATCAGTAGTAATGCTGGTAAATAGTAAAGCAGAGAGTGTTCTTCAGAAGGTGCCTTGTGAAAGGCAAAGGGCATATGTAGATGCCCTGTAAGTTCTACAAAGTTCTACAAAGGTCACAATTAGAGTAGTTGATCTCAGTCAAAATCCCCATTTATTTTTATCACAACAGAAAAAAATAATCTCCCGAATCTGTGCGAACTAACAAATGTGAACACAATAAGTGTCACCAATATGGTACATCCCAAAGGATCGTGTGCACGTGTCTATAAATAACGGGAAGTGAAATGGTAGTGAGTCTATTTACACTAAAATCTTTGCATGTTGGAGTACTTACTATGTAGTGGGCGAAAGCTGTCATCGGTAAGGTCTTTAAACAGCAAGAGTATGGCAAAATAAAGTTGGGTTGTATATAAGTAACCAATCCTTAAATTACAAAGAAAGATCGCATTAGATAAATGATTCCACTCCTAAGTCCTGAGTCCTAAGATGGCTGCCACCACTTCCTGGCTGAGGTGGTGGCAGCCAATCAGATCTAGGTTTGAGATCTGACGGGATCTACGGAGCCTCCATGTTCCTAGATATACAAAGTTTTTGAACATTAACTATAGTTAACTATAACTACCCAGTGGCAACCACCACTGGGTAATATATATATCCCCCAGGGCCAAAACTTAAAATAAAGGGGAGGGGGCCCCCCTCCCTGACCTGTTATTGGCCCTGGGGACCACATTCCCCGGGGCCCACATTATTTAAAGGTAGGTATCCTGGTTCCCACCCAGGGGACCAACCATACACTTGTTGGGGTACGCGGGGGCGCCCCAGGGCCCCAGCAGGCTTCCCGCATGGTGCATGAGCTGCAGCCCGCAGGGAGCAGCTACTTATGCTGCTCTCTCCGGGCAGGAGCAATCTCTTGATCTGTTTCCCTGCCCGCATCAGTGCAGGCAGGAAAACAGATCAAAAGTCTGCTTCTAGCTGGTGTGGGCAGTTTTAAATCTCCCGCCCGCCGGGAACAGACTTATGTGCTTGCTACCGTTTGGCGGGAGATTAAAAAAAGCTCCAGCCAGGTGGGAGCAAACACAGGTTTCCCTGTGTCACAAACATCAAGTACTCACTGGTAACTTCAGAACTTCACAGGAGCAGAACGATGCATTTGTCCCAACCTAACTTAGAACTCAACTCAGCCTCTGTTGGAAAGTGGATTATTGGTAGGGGCAAATGTAGGTCTGCCACTGGCAATAAGGCCACTAACACAGTATAGGGCTCAGAATAGGTCTTAGAAAATGATTCCTATGCTCAACCCTTGGTAACGTGGCTGCGAGCAGGCAGGCTTAACTTCAAAGACAGGTATGTAAAGCATTTAAAAACACCAATTCAGTAAATAATTAAGACACACCACAAAATAAAAATCCAACACCAATTTATAAAAATAGGAAATATTTGTATCTTTTAAATGACACCAAAACGAAACAAAATCCACTGCAGGGAACCAGAGATATGAATTTTTAAAAATGAGTTACTTTCTAGTGCTTAGAAACCAACAGTGCCCCTTTTAGTCATTTCGTTTGCTCTGACAGGGACACATTCACCTTTAGCAATTGTTCTGGAGGATCTCTCACTACTCTTGTGCAGCCCCCTCCAGCAGGCTGGGTCCAGTTAGAACTCCTTCCTGAAGTTCTTCTTGCGGGTCCCAAAGTATCCAACACACAAACCAAGGTTCTGGAATCTCCAAGAGGGTCCTTGAAAGGTGAGACTTCAATTCCCGCAATCCACTTGAACAAAACCCTTACAAATCCACTGGTAGTACTCCAGGCTGGGGATTCTTTGTGGTGATGTCCAGGTGAGCTCTGTTAACCTGTAGCTTGCAGGGAGTCCACTCTTTAGTCCTTTTGAAGAGTTCAGGCCTTTGGAAATGCACATCAAACTCTTCAGTGCAGATCCTTCTGATTCTCTTTAGTTTCAAGCAGCAGATCTGAGCGGCACCGCCCCTCTCAAATACTTATTCAGTGTTCTCTGGGGTCAAGCAGGAGGGCACTCCTGTCCAATGAGCTGCAGGGTTCCACCCAAAGGTCTGACCACTTCCTGCAGAGTGTGGCAAAATGCTAACCCAGAAACCACTATTCTTCCAAAATTCAATATGTCAGAATTTTCAGCAGGGAGAGAGGACCTGGCTAGACACACCCCTAGGATGGCTATTCTCCATAGTCCCTCCCCCTTGCAACTGCTCATTCCTTCTTTAATCCTTACAGACAAAAGAAATCTTATAACTTCTTGTTTGTACATTTTACAATAAATTCAACAATACCATATTGTTGGATTTATCATTACCATTCTACTGAGTCCTTTAATCCTAATTTTATGGCTTTTCTTTCTCCAGTTATTAACTAATAACCTTTTCCAATGTTAACCTATGGCATGGGATTTGCAATGGGAAAAGTGACTTGGGCCATTTTTCCAGCACCAGGGCTTATAAAAACATATTTTATAAGTATGCTACATACATCTACAGGACCCCCACCCCAGGAACACCTAGGTGAGACTTTAGGGGTTCTGAATATGTAAAAATATTGCAGATCCTCCCTCCACAGTGCTCCTACCACCAAAGTCGATTTTGGGCAGCACTTTATCACAATGTGGGGAGTGAAATGTGCAATTTCACTTTACCCAGGGCATATAAAACTAATTTTATAAGGGTCCACCTTATAGATACCTGACCCCCCACCAGTGCTTAATATGTAAAATATTAAGTGCCAAGGCTCTGACCAGGAAGCCAATGCAGCTTGCACCACCCATCGCCCGTGTCAATGCTGCCAAAACAACTACTAACCTTCTCTCTCGCATGTAAATGCGACTGTTCAGATTATTCCAGGTCACCAAAGCTAGAGGAATGGCTGGGGAGACATGTATTACCAATTGTTTAATGTATATTGTTTCCCTAAACAACCGTTGTTCTGCTCATCTCTAAATTACATGAGCAGCGCCACCTTGTGGCAGACTGCCCTAAGTGTGGTGTTGACAATTAGGTGCTGGTGCCGAGCACCGGAAACCAATTAAGTGCCAGTGCTCAGCACCGGAAAGCACTGGCTCAAATTAAGCACTGCCCCCCCACCCCTGGGACACCGAGGGGAGACCCTGGGGGTACCTAATATGCCCAAACATTGTAGGTTAACCATTTTTAAGTGCCCCAAACACAAAAGTCGAGTTTGGGCACAATTTACTTTTTAAAAGCAGTCCTGCCACACAGAGCCACTTTTAAAAATGACCTCAGGCTTCAGCAGTGCACACATGCAAGTGCAGAAAGGTCTGCTGGTCTCTAAACTGCCATGCCCTATTAAATACTAGGGACTGATAGGTAGTTTCAATTCCCCTGCCCTAATATGTACTAGGGCCCTATGGGGTAGGTCATGCCAATCACAGGGGTACCCCAACCCTTAGTGTACCCTAGTGTATGTAGGTGTTTCCACTGTATTCTAAGTGTTTTCAGCATAGCACTGGCCCTGGGCCTGGTTAGGCAGAGCCCAGGGTCAGTCAGAGTCAGTTACCACCAGTATCAATCAGCAAAAAGTTGGGGGGTGCCCAGGGCACAGGATGACTTTGCAACACAGCCCCCCCCGCCCAAACGAAAGGTGATGGGTTACTAACCTACACCCTGGTAGTCCTCATCACCTAAGTGGAAAAACCTATAAAGTCCATCCGCATTTGAATGGGCAACCCCAGGTCTGTGTTCCACTGTAAAGTCCATTCCCTGTAGGGAAATGGACCACCTTAACAGCTTGGGATTCTCCCCTCTCATCTGCAGGAGCCATCTGAGAGGCCTGTGGTCAGTTTGAACACGAAAGTGAGTCCCAAACAAATATGTCTCAACTTTTTCAGGGACCAAACCACAGCAAAAGCTTCTCTCTCAATGGCACTCAACCTCTGCTCTCTGGGAAGAAGCCTCCTGCTAATAAAGGCAACTGGCTGATCAAGGCCCTCTTCATTTAGCTGTGACAACACTGCCCCAATCCCTTGTTCTGAAGCATCTGTCTGAACCACAAATTCTTTTGTGTAGTCAGGGGCCAGCAACACTGGTGCTGAACACATAGCAACTTTCAGAGTGTCAAAAGCCTTCTGACACTCTGGGGTCCAATACACTTTTTTGGGCCTCTTCTTAGAAGTGAGTTCGGTTAGGAGCCCCACAATGGTCCCATAATTTTGAACAAACCTTCTATAATACCCTGTCAGTCCAAGGAATGCCCTTACCTGAGTCTGGGTAACAGGAGCGGTCCAATCCAAAATAGTTTGGATTTTCGCTTGGAGAGACTGTACATGGCCCCCACCTACCAGGTGGCCCAGGTACACCACAGAACTCTGTCCTATTTGGCACTTAGTTGCCTTAAAAGTCAGGCCTGCCTGCTGCATGGCCTGAAGCGCTTCCCTTAGGTGGCTTAAGTGATCCCCCCAGGTAGAACTGTATACAGCTATATCATCCAGGTAAGCTGCACTGAACTGTTCCAACCCAGACAAGACCCTGTTCACCAACCTTTGGAAGGTGGCAGGTGCATTCTTTAAGCCAAAGGGCATTCCCTTGAACTGATAATGTCCCTCTGGTGTGGAGAATGCTGACCTCTCCTTTGCTCCATCAGTGAGGGCAATCTGCCAGTAACCTGAAGTCAAATCAAAAGTACTCAGGTACTTAGCAGCCCCTAACCTGTCAATGAGCTCTTCAGCTCTAGGCATAGGGTGAGCGTCAGTCTTGGTGACTGCATTCAATTCTCTGCAGTCCACACAGACCCTTAACTCCTTGGGTCCCGCTGAGGATTAGGTTTGGGTACCAGTACCACTGGACTGGCCCATGGACTCTCAGACGGTTCAATTACCCCCAATTCCAGCATCTTAGCAACCTCAGCTTTAATGCTGGCTCTGACATGATCAGACAACCTGTACAGTTTATTTTTGACAGGTAGGCTGTCACCAGTGTCAATGTGGTGCACACACCACTCAGTGATGCCTGGGGTCAAAGAGAACAGGCCAGCAAACGGCTCCAGCACTTGCTTACAGACTGTGTGCTGCTGCTCTGTTAACTTGGAGGAGAGCACAACTCCCTCCACTGACCCATCTTGCATGTTAGTGGAGAGGAGGTCGGGCACCGGCTCAGTTTCCTCCTCCACTCCCACATCAGTGACCAGTAACATGGTCATGTCTGCCCTGTCATGGTGGGGTTTCAATCTATTCACACGCAGGACCCTATGAGGGTTCCTGGGGGTGACAAGATCAACCAAATAGGTAACCTCACCCTTCTTTTCTAAGATTGGATAGGGCCCACTCCACTTGTCATGGAGGGCCCTGGGAGCCACAGGCTCCAACACCCACACCAATTGTCCTGGGGCATACTCAGGCATAGTAGCCTTCTGATCCTACCAGTGCTTCATGAGCTCCTGGCTGGCCTCCAGTTTCCTGTTTGCCTTGTACATGTACTATGCCATTCTAGATCTCAGGCCTAGCACATAGTCAAGCACATTGTCCTTTGCTTCTTTAAGAGGCTTCTCTAAAGACTCTTTCAGCAGGCTCAATGGCCCCCTCACAGGGTGTCCAAACAACAACTCAAAGGACCAACCCCTTTCTGTGGCACCTCCCTGTAGGCAAACAGTATGCATGGGAGGAGAACAACCCATCTCCTCCTGAGTTTCTCTGACAACCCATTTATCATGCCCTTCAGGGTTTTGTTGAATCTCTCAACAAGACCATTTGCTTGTGGGTGATAGGGGGTGGTGAACTTGTAGTTGACACCACATTCATCCCACATAGCAGTCAGATAGCTGGACAGGAAGTTCGTGCCCCTATCTGATACCACCTCTTTCGGAAAACCCACTCAGGTGAACACACCAAGCAGTGCTCTAGCCACTGCAGGAGCATCAATGGTTCTAAGAGGGATTGCTTCAGGGTACCTAGTGGCATGGTCCACTACCACTAAAATATACCTATTCCATGATGCCATAGGTGGGTCCAGGGGACCAACAATGTCCATCCCCACCCTTTCAAAAGGGACCCCAACCACTGGCAGTGGTATTAGGGGAGCCTTTGTCTTGCCCCCTGCCTTGCCACTGGCCTGACAGGTGACAAAGGAGCTGCAAAACTCCTTTACCTTTTCAGACTCATGGGGCCAGTAGAAATGGTTCACCAACCGGTTCCATGTCTTTGTCTGTCCCAAATGTCCTGCCAAGGGGATATCATGACCCAAAGTCAGGATGAACTCTCTGTACTTCTGGGGCACCACCAACCTCCTGGTGGTACCCTCCTTGAGGTTTCTGGCCTCAGTATAAAGCAGTCTATCTTCCCAGTAGATTCTATGAAACCCACAGTCATCCCCCTCCTCTTGCTTAGAGGCAATCTGCCTCAAGCTCTCAAGGGTGGGACAGTCTCTCTGTCCCTTACTGAACTCCTCTCTGGAGGGTCCACCTGCTCCTGTCAGTTCTGCCAAATCCCGACAGATCTGGCAGGGATGGAGTCCCTCCCTCAGAGGCCAGATCCTCCCCATCAGGGTTAGATTCTCCCTGCACCTCTGGAGTTCCCTGGGCTGGCTCACCAGGCCCAGTACCCTTGTCCTTGGATGCTTGGCCCTTTGTTCCAGGGTCCAAGTGTCCGGCCCCTCCCTTCTGGCTAGTCTGTGACCTAGTCACAGCACATACCCACTCAGGGAGCTCCAATATTTTCATATGGAGTCCTCTCTCCACCTCTGACCAAGCAGAGGCTTCAAGATCATTGCCCAGTAAACACTGGACTGGGAGCACCTTTGACACAGCTACCTTCATAGGGCCTGTCACACCTCCCCATTCCAAATCCACCACAGCCATAGGATGGAGTTTGGTAGTGCTGTCTGCATAAGTCACCTGGTGAAACTCACCAGGTAGCAACCTCCCTGGAGGCACCAGCTCATCCAGGACCATAGTTACACTAGCCCCTGTGTCTCTGATAGCCTCAACCTCAGTCCCATTCACTTTAGGCCTCCCCCTGTACCTGTCCATGTTTGGAGGTAAGGCAGCAAGGGTTGCAATTTTCGCCCCACCCACGAACACTAAGGTTGCTTCCACCACCTGACTACCCCTCTCTGGGACACCACTCTCCACCCCTACACTGACACTGTCAATCCCTGTGGATGGCCCCTTAGGGGGGAGCTTCTTGGCGCAGACAGCATCTCCCTGTTTGTGCCCTGGCTGGTTACAGTCAAAGCACTTACCCACTTTTGAGGGATCAAAGAACCTACCACTCTTTCCCTGATACCCCCTCCCTTTGAATTTGGGTTGGCTTGGGGCCCCCTCCTTGTGCAGGTTTTTGTGGGTCTTCGGAGGACTCCTTCTGGTTTTGACCTTCTTTCCCTTGGGCTTTGATCTGGGAAGGGACCTGTCCTCCTTTCTTCTGGTCACCCCCCGGGTGCTGAATGGAAACCCGGGTTCTCACCCACTCATCAGCTGCTTCTCCCAGCTCTCTGGGGTCTGTCATCTTAGAGTCCACTAGATACTGGTGTAACTTCTCTTCTGTACAATGAGTCAAAATATGTTCTTTCAAAAACAAATTATACAATGCCTCATATGCGTCAACAGTGTTACCAACAATCCAGCCTTCCAGTGCCTTCACTGAAACGTCCACAATGTCTACCCAAGACTTTGAACTCAATTTCTGGATGCCTCTAAACTTCACCCTGTACTGCTCTGGAGTCAGACCAAATCTTTTGACCAAGCATGCCTTCATCTGCTGGTATGATTCTGCATCCTCTCCCTTCAGGGTCAGGAGCCTATCCCTCCCAGCTACTGGAATCAACTCCCACAGGAGTGCACCCCAATACTTAGAGTGGACCCTACCCATTCTAAGGGCCCTCTCAAAAGCTGCTAGCCACTTGTCAATGTCATCCCCCTCAGTGTACTTGGGTACTATAACCTTGGGAAGTTTGTGATCAAGACCACCACCCCTGGACGTCTCAAAATCTTCATCATTTTCACTGCCACCATTTCTTTTCAACGCCTCCTCCCTCTCCCATCCCTGCCTTCTTAATCTTGTTGGAAGCAGGCAGCCCTCTAAGCCTACACTGTACCCTGAGATCACCCACCGCGAACTGGGACAGTTTAGCCAGGTCCAGCTCCATGGTTCCCTAGTTTTGGGTCACAACAACTAGGCACACAGACTTAGAACAATTTGGAAAATCAAAACAATGGATTAAAAACAGTTTTAGTCCAAATTCCAAAAATCAAACTCAAAAGTTTTGTTCTAAGGCAATTTAGAGGATTTTTAAAATCTTAATTCACTTTACTGAAAGGTGTACTCTTTAAACGCAAGTCCTCATCCACACCGCTGAGCACCAAATGTTGGAAAATGGATTATTGGTAGCAGCAAATGTAGGTCTGCCACTGGCAATAAGGCCACTAACACCGTTTAGGGCTCAGAATAGGTCTTAGAAAATAATTCCTATGCTCAACCCTTGGTAACGTGGCTGCAAGCAGGCAGGCTTAACTTCAAAGACAGGTATGTAAAGCATTTAAAAACACCAATTCAGTAAATAATTAAGACACAACACAAAATAAAAATCCAACGCCAATTTATAAAAATAGGAAATATTTTTATCTTTTAAATGACACAAAAACGGAAAAAAATCCACTGTAGGGAACCAGAGATATGAATTTTTAAAGATTAGTCACTTTCTAGTGCTTAGAAACCAACAGTGCCCCTTTTAGTCATTTCGTTTGCTCTGACAGGGACACATTCACCTTTAGCAATTGTTCTGGAGGATCTCTCACCACTCTTGTGCAGCCCCCTCCAGCAGGCTGGGTCCAGTTAGAACTCCTTCCTGAAGTTCTTCTTGCGGGTCCCAAAGTATCCAACACACAATCCAAGGTTCTGGAATCTCCAAGAGGGTCCTTGAAAGTGTGAGACTCCAATTCCTGCAATCCACTTAAACAAAACCCTTACAAATCCACTGGTAGTACTCCAGGCTGGGGATTCTTTATGGTGATGTCCAGGTGAGCTCTGTTAACCTGTAGCTTGCAGGGAGTCCACTCTTTAGTCCTTTTGAAGAGTTCAGGCCTTTGGAAATGCACATCAAACTCTTCAGTGCAGATCCTTCTGATTCTCTTTAGTTTCAAGCAGCAGATCTGAGCGGCACCGCCCCTCTCAGATACTTATTCAGTGTTCTCTGGGGTCAAGCAGGAGGGCACTCCTGTCCAATGAGCTGCAGGGTTCCACCCAAAGGTCTGACCACTTCCTGCAGAGTGTGGCAAAATGCTAACCCAGAAACCACTATTCTTCCAAAATTCCTATGCCCAGCAACCTCTCCTCCCCGAGAGGCTTCCTAATCCCAGGGGTCATTTATCACCTCTTCAAAGCAGCCAGGCTCACCCACTTATCTCTGACCAATCAGGGCAGAGCAGTACCGGGTTGACTTTTGGCTTACAGACAAAGAGAATCTTATAAATTCTTGTCTGTACATTTTACAATAAATTCAACAATACCATATTGTTGGATTGATCATTACCATTCTACTGAGTCCTTTAATCCTAGTTTTATGGCTTTTCTTTCTCCAGTTATTAACTAATAACCTTTTCCAATGTTAACCTATGGCATGGGATTTGCAATAGGAAAAGTGACTTGGGCCATTTTTCCAGCACCAGGGCTTATAAAAACATATTTTATAAGTACGCTACATATATCTACAGGACCCCCACCCCAGGAAAACCTAGGTGAGACTTTAGGGGTTTTGAATATGTAAAAATATTGCAGATCCTCCTTCCACAGTGCTCCTACCACCAAAGTCGATTTTGGGCAGCACTTTATCACAATGTGGGGTGTGAAATGTGCAATTTCACTTTACCCAGGGCATATAAAACTCATTTTATAAGGGTCCACCTTATAGATACCTGACCCCTCCACCCTTGGGACACCTAGGGGAGACCCTGGGGGTACCTAATATGCCCAAACATTGTAGGTTAACCATTTGTAAATGCCCCAAACACAAAAGTCGAGTTTGGGCACAATTTACTTTTTAAAAGCAGTCCTGCCACACAGAGCCACTTTTAAAAATTCAGCAGTGCACACATGCAAGTGCAGAAAGGTCTGCTGGTCTCTTAACTGCCATGCCCAATTAAATACTAGGAACTGATAGATAGTTTCAATCTCCCTGCCCTAATATGTACTAGGGCCCTATGGGGTAGGTCATGCCAATCACAGGGGTACCCCAACCCTTAGTGTACCCTAGTGTATGTAGGTGTTTTCACTGTATTCTAAGTGTTTTCAGCATAGCACGGGCCCTGGGCCTGGTTAGGCAGAGCCCAGGGTCAGTCAGAGTCAGTTACCACCAGTATCAGTCAGCAAAAAGTTGGGGGTGCCCAGGGCACAGGATGACTTTGCAACAGCCTCCAATTATGATTGAGATCTAAGTGAACTCCCAAACGGAAGGGGGATGGGGATAGAGAAGAGACTGCCTTGTCTAGATCTTCTTGGGTTCACTGCTACTCCCTCAAACAGCTATCTTTCTTGTCTGTTTGGAGTCTTGAGAGGGTCACTTGATGAACTGAAAACACATTAGCAGGATAATAAAATTCACTACACATTTCCTATTCTATTTTTACTCAATGCATTTCACATCTTTAATATTCTTACCGTCTAGACTAATGTTATTAGCTTCTCTTCTATTTATATGTTGTGTTGTCTTTACTCAGTATAGATGTTTCTTTTTACTGCCTGAGTCTGTAGTATTTTTTTTTAATTTTCTCTTTAGAACATTTTGGATTTCTTCCAAACACTTTTTACTCTTTTCTTTTAAGACTAAATACACTGGTATCAACTAGTTTCCTATGACATTAATTCTACTTTCTTTTCTTTACAGGTTTGGTACTTGCATGAATTCAATTCGGATTCTGGATTTCTTCCCTGCGAATGGAACACTGTTTTTTTTCCAGGTAAGTCTTCGTTAATTTCTTTTTTTGAAGTTCTATTCTTCTTACGATAAACCTTTCAAGTCTGTTAATCTTGAGAAGCTTAGGTTGGCTTCGGCCACCGATTTCTGAATTTAATCCTTCCAAAATTGTTACCCGCAAAAATACCCTGACTGACTAGACCTGCTCGCTCGAGAGACACTGCCCTAAGCTAAATTCCCATGCGCGAACTCGGAGACTCTACACTGAACTCTGACTAAAACAAGCAAGTGCGATTAAGACAACACTACCGCTGAGGAGATTAATGTGAAGTGCGCGGCTTGGAACGGTACGCGTGCACTTCACTGTTTCACCTGTTCTCGCGGTGTTTCTTGTCTGTGAGAAACTAGACCTACAAATACTGTTGCACGTCTTCGCTACTTACGGATACTCCAGTGAACGTTTAGGCACCAGGTAGGCCTTCTATAACGCCTGCCTTTTTCTGAACACCTACAGTCTGATCAGAGCAGTACAGCACCAATATGCTGTGAGATTGTTGACTTGTCAGTTAGGGGAACCCTGACAGTACCCCCCTCGCAAAGTTAAGCCTCTCGGCTGAGGTTGTGAGGATATTGCTGATGAAAAGCCTTCACAAGTCTGGGAGCATGCACATCAGTTTGTAGCTCCCAGGATCTTTCCAATCAACTAAGTAATAAATCTTTCCTCACACCCTTTTTGAGTCTAAGATTTGTTTAACCTCAAATTCCTCTCATCCCTCAACCATTATGGGCTTAGGAGCTTGTGATTTTCTCAGATGGGGTGAAACCCTTTTTAGTAAGGACACATGAAAAACTGGATGAATTTTGACTTGTGAGGGGAGTTTGATTTTGTATGTCACCAGATTTATAGCCTTTTCTACAGAATATTGACCTACAAAACGAGGTTGGAATTTCCTATTCTCTTTTAATCTTAAATTTTTGTACTCAGTCAAACCTTTTCTCCCACCTTGAAGATTGGTCCTGATCTTCTTCTTTTGTCACCATTGAATCTGTAACACTCTTTCACATGAATTACATTGTTAGAAGCAGAATCGTGCACCTTCATTGGGTGTTGTACTAAGTCTTGCACTGCTGGCTCTGCTATTTCTTGAAATCTCACAGTGGAATTAGGCTGTCTACCATAATTCAAATAAAACGAGGAATATCCAGTAGCATTTTTTGCATTGTCATGTGCAAATTCTGCAGTCCAAAGGAGATCTAGCTAATCTTCTTCTTGATCTAGGGGGAACAGCCTCAAATATTTCTCTAATTCTAGGTTTGTCCTTTCTGACTGCCCATCCGTGTCTGAATGGAAACTGGTGGAGTACCTAGTTTCCACGCCCAACCTCTTCGTAAAGGCCTTCCAAAAATGGGCCAGGCATTGGGACTCCCGGTCAGAGATTATCATTTTAGGGATGCCATGAGTCTTAACCACATGCAAATTAAATTGTGTTGCTACTTGTTTAGCAGTGGGTGTTCCTTTTAGGGCAATGAAGTGAGCCACCTTAGAGAAGGCATCCACCATCACCAGTATTGAAATATATCCCCGACTAGAAGGCAAATCTACAATGAAATCCATAGTTCTGGTGAGCCAAGGACAAGGATGATTAGGCATAGGTTGTAGGAGTCCCTGAGGGACTCGTCTGTCCGACTTCCCCCGTGCACCTATCTCACAAGCCTCCACATAAAGCTGGACATCTTTAACTAAATTGGGTTACCAAAATTGTCTCTTAACCAGTTCCTCTGTATGATGGATTCCTTGATGTCCTGCCAGTGGGTTGTTGTGACAATCGAATAAGGCCTTCTATTGGAGTTCTTGAGTGGGTAAATACAGAGCCTCCTTATGAAATGGTAACTGATGTCGAATCTCTCTCACTGGGTCTCATAGGACTCATTCTTGTAATTCTTCCGGGGTCATAGCTTCCTTGATTTTCACTTCTAGAGGTCCTTCCACTGTGGCTCCAATGATTTTTGTTCCAAGAAAGATTTTCTGATGGAAATTTTCTTCCCTCAGTGTCAATCCGAGACAGGGCATCGGCCTTCCCATTATTTTTGCCAGGTCGGTAAGTTATGACAAAATCATAGTCTGCAAAATATAAAGACCATCGCAATTGTCTGGGGGTTAAGGTTCTTGCTGATTTCAGGAATTGCAAGTTCCTATGATCCGTAAATACCGTTTCCACATGTTGTGCTCCAAGAAGAGAATGCCGCCACTCTTGAAAGCCATCCTTTATGGCAAGTAACTTCTTCGCCGTAATTGTGTAGTTAACTTCTGCAGGTAGCAACTTTCTGGATAGGTATATCACTGGGTATAACTGACCAGTTTCCTTATGTCTCTACGACAATACTCCCCCAATAGCCTGACCCGAGGCATCAGTTTCCAGGTAAAAAGGTTCAGAAGGGTCTGCATGAAGTAAAATTGGTGCAGATGTAAATATTGAAAAGCTTTGTTGGCTTCTTCAGTCCACTGAAAAGGAACTCCATTCTTCAACAATCTTGTGATGGGAATGATCTTCTGAGAGAAGTCCTTGATGAATCGTCAATAAAAGTTTGCAAAGCCTATGAAACTTTGTATTTCCTTTACCAAAGTGGGGCTGGGCCAATCGAGTACTGCTCTTATTTTCTTCTCATCCATGATTATTCCTTCAGGAGAGATTATGAACCCCAGAAAATCCACTGAATTTACACTGAAGGTGCATTTCTCAAGCTTTACATACAGACTGTTCTCCTGTAATCATTGCAAAATTCCTTTTACTTGCTGTTTATGCTCATCTACAGTCAAGGAATAAATCATGATCTCATCAATGTACACAATTGCACACTGGTCGATGAATTCTTTCAATACATCATTAATGAAGAACTGAAATGCCGCTGGGGCATTACAGAGGCCATATGGCATTACTTGATACTCAAATAACCCATACTTCGTTCTGGAAGTGGTTTTCCACTCGTCACCTTCACATATCCTTATAAGATGATAAGCCCCTCGCAAATCCAATTTTGTAAAAATCTTGGCTCCTTTCAGTTGCTCAAGTAAAATTGTGATTAGGGGCAAAGATTAACGATTCTTCATAGTGACCCTGTTCAAGGCTCTAAAATCCATACAGGCTCTCAACTCTCTTTCTCATTTTGGAACGAAGAATAGTGGTGAGGAGACCGGTGACTGCGAGGGCCGAATGAATCCATTATCTAAGTATTTTTGAATATATTCTTTCAAATGTGAATTTTCAGCTTTGGTGAGTGAACATATCCGACTACAAGGGAGATTAGCGCTGGGCTCCAAGTCTATCTTGCAATTGTATGATCGGCGTGGGGGAACTCTTTCAGCTTCCACCTCATTGAAAATGTCGGCATATTCCTGATATTCTTCCAGAATTCCCACTGTATGTCCTACACATACTACCATATCATTTTCACGTAACATTGTAGCAGGATTCTCTTGTTTGTTCCAAGGCCCTTCATGGCAACAGTGTTCTTTGCAATAACTGGAATACAGGACTATGGTTCTCTCACTCCAGTTAATGGTGGGGTTATGCTCCTTTAACCATGGTAGTCCCAGGATGACTTGGAATTGTGGAGCGTCAATTAGGTTAAATTGGTATTTTTTCCCGATGTCCTTCAGTTGAGATGAGTTAAGCCGGTTCTGTGTGACTTACTATGGGGCCAGACAATAGATTAGTTCCGTCCACTGCTCTCACATCTTCACTTTTGAGTTTCCGAATTGCTTCTAGGCCCACTTTAGCAGCAAATTTAATATCACAGAAATTCCCAGTTGCTCCAGAATCCAGCATCACTGCAATTTCCGGGAGTGTAATTTCTCTAAACTTGTGTCATAGATAAAATGAGATGTGGAGCTAACGATTGTAAGGTGTTCGCAATTTGATGATTTGTTGAAGTTGTTCCTTCAGTAGCATTCACCAGTCAAACTCCCCCTACTGGTGGTGCTGCAAGTTTTCCTTCT
Source organism: Calotriton arnoldi (assembly GCA_963921515.1). NCBI lineage: Eukaryota > Metazoa > Chordata > Amphibia > Caudata > Salamandridae > Calotriton > Calotriton arnoldi. Next base: position 1,884,243 of record CAWUFW010000974.1, on the reverse strand, counting down.
TGAAAACTTTTGGCTTCTTTGGACAAATTTTAACATAATGCCCACTAGCTCTGCAGTAGAGACATAGATTATTTTGTCTGAGCTTCTCTTTCTCTTCCTTAGGAAGAGGCGATCGTACCACTCCAACCTGCAAAGGTTCAATTCCCAGATCTTTCTCTGATGTCTTTGTGAGGTCTGTTCTTATTCAGTCAAACCTAGGAACACTAGGACCAAATTCTCTCCTTTTCTTTCGGTTTGTCGGTAATCGATTTCAAGGACTAAATCAATTAATGCAGATACTTCGGTAGGATGATTGAGAATCTGGGCCAACGCGTCCTTAAGATCATCTTTCAACCCACAATAAAACAAGGCGGATCTCTTGTTCTCTGGCCATTCTGTCTCGACCATCAACTTATTGAACTGTGCAAGATAGTCCACCAATTCTTGATTCCCTTGTCTTAATTCAAGCAGTTCATTATCTGTAGCTTGAGAAACCTTTCTCCGATCGAATATTCATAGAAACTCCTTTTTAAATTCTATAAAATTATATAAAATTGGAGCATCCTGAGTGACCAAGGGCATTGACCATGAGGCAGAATCCCCACTGAGGTAAGACAGTATAAAAGCTATTCGAGTCTGTGCATTGGGAAAATCGTAGGACGGCACATGAAATGTAGGGAGCATTGTGTCAGGAAAATTTGGGCCTTCTGGGGATCCCCCCTAAAATGCTCTGGCGGGGCTAAAGGAATTACTGTAGCCAACAAATGTACAACCTGCGTAGTAACCCCCGATGTAAGAATAGAAGTTGAGCCAGAGGCTCCACTGTCAGTAGATGATGGGGCAAATTTAACACCATAAGCTCCTCCCTTAATTCTAACTGCTAACTCCAAGGTTTCCCTTCTTGATGCTTCCATCTCTAATTTTAAGGCCTTATTCTCCTCCCTCACTGCCATTAATTCTTGTTGATTCACTTCTAGGATTTTTCCCAACCCTTTTAAGTCACAGCCTTTTGCCATTCTGCTCGGGTGAAAGTTCAACGTGGGCACGTCACTCTGTCACGAACGTCAAGTACTCACCGGTAACTTCAGAACTTCACAGGAGCAGAACAATGCATATATCCCAACTCCCAACTCAGAATTCAACTCAGCCTCCAATTATGATAGAGGTCTAAGTGAATTCCCAGGGGGGAAGGGGGATAAGGATAGAGAAGAGACTGCCTTGTCTAGATGTTCTTGGGGTCATCGCTACTCCCTCAAACAGCTATCTTTCTTGTCTGTTTGGAGTCTTGAGAGGGTCACTTGATGAACTAAAAACACAATAGCAAGATATTAAAATTCACTACACATTTCCTATTCTATTTCTACTCAATGCATTTCATATCTTTAATACTCCTACCCTTTAGACTAAGGTCATTAGCTTCTCTTCTATTTATATGCTGTGTAGTATTTACTCAGTATAGATGTTTCTTTTTACTACCCGAGTCTGTAGCAATTCTTTTTAAAATTTTCTCTTTAGAACGTTTTGGATTTCTTCACAAACACTTTTCACTCTTTTCTTTTAAGACTAGATATACAAATATACTGGTATCAACTAGTTTCCTAGGACATTAATTCTGCTTTCTTTTCATTACAGGTTTGGCACTTATGTGAATTCAATTTGGACTCTGGATTTCTTCCCTGCGACTGTAACACTGTTTTTTTTCAGGTAAGTCTTCATTAATTTCTTTTTTGAAGTTCTATTCTTTTTGTGATAAACCTTTCAAGACTGTTAATTTTGAGAAGCTTAGTTTGGCTTCAGCCGCCGACTTCTGAATTGTGTAGTTAACTTCTGCAGGTAGCAACTTTCTGGATAGGTATGTCACTGGGTATAACTGACCAGTTTCCTTCTGTCTCTGCGACAATACTCCCCCAATGGCCTGATCCGAGGCATCAGTTTCCAGGTAAAAAGGTTCAGAAGGGTCTGCATGAAGTAAAATTGGTGCAGATGTAAATATTGAAAGGTTTCATTGGCTTTTTCAGTCCACTGAAAAGGAACTCCTTTCTTCAACAATCTTATGATGCGAATGATCTTCTGAGAGAAGTCCTTGATGAATTGTCAATAAAAGTTTGCAAAGCCTATGAAACTTTGTATTTCCTTTACCAAAGTTGGGGTGGGCCAATCAAGTACTGCTCTTATTTTCTTCTCATCCATGATTATTCCTTCAAGAGAGATTATGAACCCCAGAAAATCCACTGATTTTACACTGAAGGTGCATTTCTGAAGCTTTACATACAGACTGTTCTCCCGTAATCATTGCAAAATTCCTTTTACTTGCTGTTTATGCTCATCTACAGTCGAGGAATAAATCAAGATCTCATCAATGTACACAATTGCACACTGGTCGATGAATTCTTTCAATACATCATTAATGAAGAACTGAAATGCCGCTGGGGCATTACAGAGGCCATATGGCATTACTTGATACTCAAATAACCCATACTCCATTCTGGAAGCGGTTTTCCACTCGTCACCTTTACATATCCTTATAAGATGATAAGCCCCTCGCAAATCCAATTTTGTAAAAATCTTGGCTCCTTTCAGTTCCTTAAGTAAAATTGTGATTAGGGACAAAGATTAACGATTTTTCATAGTGACCCTGTTCACGGCTCTATAATCCATACAGCCTCTCAACTCTCTTTCTCATTTTGGAACGAAGAATAGTGGTGAGAAGACTGGTGACTGTGAGGGCCGAATCACTCAAATATCCAAGTATTTTTGAATGTATTCTTTCAAATGTAAATTTTCAGCTTTGGTGAGTGCACATATCCGACTACAAGGGAGATTAGCGCAGGGCTCCAAGTCTATCTTGCAATCGTATGATCAGCGTGGTGGAACTCTTTCAGCTTCCACCTCATTGAAAACGTTGGCATATTCCTGATATTCTTCCGGAATTCCCACTGTATGTCCTACACATACAACCATATCATTTTCAGGTAACATTGTAGGAGGAGTCTCTTGTTTGTTCCAAGGCGATTCATGGCAACAGTGTTCCCTCAAACAGCTATCTTTCTTGTCTGTTTGGAGTCTTGAGAGGGTCACTTGATGAACTAAAAACACAATAGCAGGATATTAAAATTCACTACACATTTCCTATTCTATTTCTACTCAATGCATTTTATATCTTTAATACTCTTACCCTTTAGACTAAGGTTATTAACTTCTCTTCTATTTATATGCTGTGTAGTATTTACTCAGTACAGATGTTTCTTTTTACTACCAGAGTCTGTAGCAATTCTTTTTTAAATTTTCTCTTTAGAACGTTTTGGATTTCTTCACAAACACTTTTCACTCTATTCTTTTAAGACTAAATATACTGGTATCAACTAGTTTCCTAGGACATTAATTCTGCTTTCTTTTCTTTACAGGTTTGGTACTTGTGTGAATTCAATTTGGATTCTGGATTTCTTCCCTGCGACTGGCACACTGTTTTTTTTCAGGTAAGTCTTCATTAATTTCTTTTTTGAAGTTCTATTCTTCTTGTGATAAACCTTTCAAGACTGTTAATTTTCAGAAGCTTAAGTTGGCTTCAGCCGCCGACTTCTGAATTTAAATCCTTCCGAAATTGTTGACCGCAAAAATATACCCTGACTGACTAGACCCGCGCACTCAAGGACACTACCCTAAGCTAAATTCCTATGCCCAAACTCGGAGACTCTACACTGAACTCTGACTAAAACACGCATGCGCGATTAAGACGACACTACGCTCAGGAGATTAAGGTGAAGTGCGCGGCTTGGAACGCTATGCGGACACTTCACTGTTTCACCTGTTCTCGTGATGTTTCTTGTCCGTGAGAAACTAGACCTGCAACTTCTGTTGCATGTCTTCGCTGCTTCCGGATACTCCTGTGAACCTTTAGACACCAGGAAGGCCTTCTATAACGCCTGCCTTTTTCTGAATGCCTGGAGCCTGATTGGTGCAGTACAGCACCAATATGCTGTGAGATTGTTGACGTGTCAGTTGGGGGAACCCTGACACCCTACCAGCGCCGGTGCGGGCAGGGAAAATACTGTGTCCCTGGGGAGAGCTCCCCAGGACATTGCTAGTGAGCCAGCCCTAAGAGATTATGCCCCCTGGGACAAGAATGGCTCAGGGAGGGAGGCCTCCCCTTAACTTACATTTCAGCTCCCTCCCTTACTATTTTGCCTCTGGCCCAGGGGATGGTGTCCTCTCAGAGGCTCGGGGCCACACACGCCCTCTACAAACAAAAACATTTTTTTTTCAAATGTTTGGCCCCAGGTGGAGTCCCTCTGGGACCCCATCGCCAGAACTAGGGGTCAGAGAATCCCTACCCTGCCCCTTTATGTCTTTTTTTCTACTTTTTTTTAGGACTTGGGACTCAGTCCCAAGTCCTAAGCTGGTTGCTACCACTTGCTTGTTGATGTGGTGGCAGCCAATCAGATCTCAGCAGGAGATCTGTCGGATCAGCGGAGGCTCCGCATCCCAAGATATACAGCATTAACTTTCAAAAACTACTGAACGGATTTACACTAAATAACAAAAAGCACTCTTTCTGGGCCAAGATCTAGCTTTCTGCCAAATTTGATGGAAATCCGTGTCTAAATTTCCTATGGAAAAATAGGACCACACTTATTCTCGGCCCCCGTTTGACGGATCACCACCAAAACTTTCATGAGCAAACTAGTGAAAATGCAGCACTTTTTTAAAAAGTTCCATGGAGATTTGTCAAACGGTGTCAACGTTATTATTAACACAAAAAATGCATTTCCTATGGAAAAAAGATCCTAACTATTTATTTTATTTTATTTATTAGTTTCCAAACCAAGTCAGAGATCAGTGTACACATCGGTACTAAATAATCCTATTACTACAGGTTCATAGATACAGCTAGGATGAACTGTTCCATTCTGCATAACATGTCTAAGGTAACATAGGGATGAGGAAAGGGGATAGGGAAAGTACTCAGTCACTTGCAATAATAACAGCAGTTGTGAAATAGCAGCTTAGCTCTGGGAATAGTCAGTCATCGGGCTGCCACTGCTGCCCGGACGATCGGTCTCTCACAAGGGACGCTTGCAGTCGACGCAGCTGAGCCATCTTGGCCCCCAGCTCTGTCAGAGCTCACGGCTACCTCCGCCTCCCCCCCGAGCCGCCAGATACAACTTCAAGGGAGACCATATATCTTTGGAGGCCCACTCGCACCAGCATCAATTCCCAGTAATTGTTGAGTTGCTACTGACAGAAGGCAGCGTCCTTAAGCCAATCGTCGACCCTCCGCGTAAGATGCCATCCCGAGCGCATCGCTACCCAGCGCTTGCCCAGTAGTAGCAGCATCGCAGTCAGTCTACGCACCTCCGGAGGCACTTCCTTCATGTATCCCAAAAGCATAACGTGTGGGGAGCACTCCAACATGGTACCCGAGATTGATGATATGGTCTCCAACACCCGAACCCAAAAGCGCTGCACTCCCGGGCAATTCCATGCAAGATGTAAGAAGTCAGTGCAGGGGTACGCGCAGCGCACACAGCTTGCATTGGCTATCAAGCCTGCTCTATGCAATCTTTCCGGGGTGTGTTATAATCTGTGTAGATAGTTAAAATGCACCAAACCCAGTCTATAGTTAGGAGAAAGCGCTCAGGCCTGGGCGCAGCAGTACCGCCACTGGTCATCAGTGAGGGGAGGCATCAGGTCTGCATCCCACGCTCCGCGTCCCGTAGGAACATGCACCGGTGCAGTGCATTTCTGCATATATACTCGCAATCAGTCTGTGAAGTGAAGGGGATATGAGAGCTGACTCAAATACCTGAAATACAGGAGTGGCCTCTGGAAATGTGTCATGGATTGCCCTAATAGCTGCCCTTAGTCGATAGTAGGTGAAATTTTCCAGTTGGGACCTGTCATCACCCTGAAGCACCAATTGAGGTGATACAAATTTGCCATCTGGGTAAACAGATCCCATTGTTGTCACTTGCATGTTGCATAATCGAGTGCTGGTGCCAATATCTAGGGTGATGGAAACATGATCCTAACTATAACTACTCAGCGCTGACCGCCACTGGGTGATATATACATTTATATATATGTGTGTGTATATTAGTTTTATATAGCATGAACACTACTAGGGCATTGCAGCGCTTTACATGAGCGCCCAATTCATTTTATTTTAAGCAAGGGAGAGTAAGTGGTTTTCCCACAGCCAACGGTGGGACTTGAACCTGGTTACTCAGATCTAAAGTTGGCATCTCTGGCAGTTAGGCCATATCCATATTTCTAAATGTATGTGTGAAAGTCATACATATGTGGGATGATTTTGTATGATTATGTATAGTGAGCATTTAATTCAAGACAGAGCACAGCACAATAGATTAAATTCCTGACATCCGTCAGGAAAAAGTTTTTTTAATGCTAAACAAAATAGTCAAATGTCATACAAAATGTACAATCAATTCTGAATCGTGATAGCGTTGACACGTAGATGTAGTAAGCAGAAAACAGCCGACACGTGTTTCGTCGCTATGCGACTTCCTCAAGGCTGTTGAATACAGAACAATATTAACGTCTTATAAATATGTGCAATACAAGAGGGCGGTAATGGCTAAAATTGCTAAAAAACCCGACATGCATGTGTCCCAAAAACCACGTGACACACTGTGCGCAAAGAAATATCAAATAATAACAAAACAACAGAACAAAAAATATATAAAATCTGTGAAGACAGTATTCCTCAGTGTCCCTCCGATAGAAACGGAATTAGTAAAAGAATAACCGAAAGATCTATAAACCGTCCATGCAGTAGTTAAGAGATTTAAGAAAAGGAGCTTAGAAATGAGAAAAGAAAGAGTGACGAAGAACAATCCACAGCTGTATTAGTGTCTAAAAAAGAAGACAAGAAAGAAAAGTCCAAACATCAAAGCACGTAAGTATCAAAAGAAGTCTCAAGTTAGAGACATACAGAGAAAAAACCATAAAGGCAAACCCATAGTTACACAAATTGGAGTTACCCAAATCTCGTATAAGTAGGAAAATGCAGTCAAAAAGCGTCTTTCGTCTTGTAAGTATTAAGAACAAATAAGCAGTATCCGCGAGTCTTGTAATTCAAAGTTTTGGCAGTCTAAAGATATGAGGGAAAAGACATAGAACAAAGAAGAAAAAAGAAGAAAAAGAAAAAGAAAAACCGGGGATAAACTTATCGATTCATCAAAACCCCATCAGAAGTCTAATACGACTCCAGTAAGTACAATTAGGAAAAACCTTAATCTCCAGGTAACATGAACAAGTGGTAATCAATCTTACTTAAAAGCGGGAACAAAATCGATCCAAACAGCAAAAACCGCTATGATAGGCGGAAGGAAAACCATATGGTAAGGCTCCTATGCACACTGTACCCGCAACGTAGACCTATAAAAAGACCGAGGATATCATCAGTACGGCATACCTACGGTCAAAAAATTAGAATAAAGCCCACAACGTACAACCCCACTATCACTGGTACCTCAAGCATCTAGTGTGCTTACCGATAAAAATCGTGCTACGTCCTGCTCGTTTCCGATTCAGACAAGTATATGAATCCCGCCATAGAGAGTCCAACGCGGAAATACCTGCGCGACTCTCATCCACGTTCCGTACGTCACGTCGACACGTCACGTCATGACGTACCAGGTCAGTAAACCTTAAAGCGACCATGGTTGTAGTTCTAAAATGAAGGCTGTCGATAGTCGAAAAGATTACGGGGAGGTCCGATCAGATTAACTTAATAATCCTCGGCATAATAGCGTATATCAGTCTATCTCCAAATCTTTGATTCGTGAAGATCACGAAACTGTCAAAATCAGTCAGATACCCTATTATTATAGTAGATAATTGTTAATTTAATAACCTCATAGCAGAGGTATAAACTTCAATCACATTCCCTCATAGACAAAGTCAGAATTCAAAATAAAATACTACAAAAAAATAATAATGATACGAATAACGAAAAAAACAATATATGCAGAAGAAAAAACCAGAAAAGAAAATTATGAACAGAATACGTGCAATCCAACATGCAGGCATAGAATATTAAAATCAGAAGGTGTATCATACCAGTATCCTATACACCCATGCACATGTAGCGGGTAAAACCCTTATTTTCATATTAAAAAACAGCCAAATGTTTCAAAATCTTCCAACAGTAAAATAACTGGTTTCTTGATGTTGCGTCGCAAACAATCAAGAACACATTGTATTGGACAACGCAATATAATATATGTAAAGAATCCCATGTGCCCATGGTACAGAAAAAGGGAAAACGTATACATCAAATATACATATTGCAAAGCATATTAAATAGACATACTAAATTAACTTATAAGGCACATCCAATAAACATATATTACACAGTCATATTATATTGTAGCACAACTCATGGATTCAAGATTTTAAATAGGTGATTGCATGGAAAGTTTAATCTCTAAGGAATACATACATTTCCCTATCAATGTTCAATCCCTGGTCAACAGATCTCAATTTACATATCCAAGAGGCTTCCAATTTGCGCAAGCGACTTACTTTGTCCCCTCCCCTTGGATTATCCATGACAGAATCTAACCCATGAAATTTAATCTTTGTCATTTCTGCTGGGCCATGCATAGAATTGAAGTGCGCAGCTAGAGGATAACTCATATTGCCAGTTCTAATGGCCCGTAGATGTTCCTGTGTCCTCTCTTTTACCGGTCTGATCGTGCTGCCCACATAAATGCTTTTGCATACACAAACAATGCAATATACCATATATTTCGTGTTACAATTCATAAACGACTTGATTTTATATTCCGTCCGTGTATTGTACATGAAGCATTTAACCTTGTCCATTGTATGTGGGCAGACCGAACAATGACCACATTTGAAAAATCCTGCCGGTGGTGCACCTAGCCAATGGGAGACCCTCCCTTGCTTCTTAGGATCAAAAAAACTTGGACTTAAGATACTTTTCAACGTCTGTCCTCGTTTAAAGATTATGTTAGGTTTCACACCTGTCGCTTCACTAATCACAGGGTCCAGTTGTAGGATGTGCCAGTGTTTATGAAGTATTCTGTATAGTCTATTGCTGGTCGAACTAAAGGAGTTATCAGAGAAATTCTCTCCTGATTTCTATTTCTTCTAGATTTATTTTTATATTTCAACAATTGGTTCCGATTCAGTCCCAATGCCTTCTCTTCAGCTTTCTCTAGTACTTTGTTATCATATCCTCTAGCTTTAAATCTATTAATGGTTGCTTTTACTTCTCTCAAGTGAGCACATTCTCTGTTCTTGCTTGGGAATAGTTGAAAGTGTTTGTTTTAAATCGGAACTTAGGGACATAGTTCAGCACTTTTGCACCAGTTGTGCTGGAGCAATTTTCAGAGTGGGGGTGTTGACATCAGTGTTACATCATAAGGATTGTAAAAATAAATCATAGGTTCAAACAAAGTTTATCAAATGTATTCAGCAGGAGAATAGTAAGGGTGTGGTATGTAGTTGGTGGTGTATTCTGGAACACAATGTTGTAAATATATTACTAAAGCATTGTGGGGTAGAGCACTATTATTTACAGACTGTACATTTTCCATTGAAATGGCCACTAAATTTGCACAGATATCCAGTTTTACTGCTAAAACTATACAGCACCACCATGTGTGATGCCGTCATCACGGTTGCACTCAAACCAGGGAAGGTCCCCACACCGTGCTCATCTTACTGCCCCATATCACTATTGAATGTGCATGCAACGTTTTTCACAGGAATCCTGGCGAGACTCTTCGGCCCCTATGTGCAAGGCATGATCGACCCAGATCAAACAGGCTTTATCCCTGAGAGAGGTTGCAATGATAATACTAAAAGATCTCCTCAACAAAGTGAAACACAACCAAGACCCTACTTTCCTTATCTCGATCGAAGCTGAGAAGGCTTTCAATTGTGTCAATTAGCCTTTTCTATCGCCAGTCCAAGAAAAAGTTGGACTGGGAACCAGATTACGGGCCCAGATCCTTAGCATCTATGCTGCACCCACTGCCAGGTTGTGAGTAAATTGACTTCACTCCCATCCATAGACGGGTAGATTGGGGAACGAGGCAGGGATGCCCCTCATACCCGCTATTATTCATGTTATACATGGAAGTCCTGGCGGAGAAGATATAATTGTATCCACGCATTTGAGTGCGATTCGGGGGACATCAGCATAAGCTAGACTTATATGCGGACAATGTGCTAGTGGTGCTTTCCCACCCCAACACTTCACTCCCAGCCATCTTAGGGGAACTGGAAAACTTTGGTCAGGTATCAGGCTTCAAAATAAACACACTTACATCACAAATTATTAGTATTAACATTGCACGCGTACCCTGGGAAGAACTCCAAACCTCATACCTATTGAAGTGGATGCAACATCACATACCATATCTGGGTATAAAAATCTGTGATGCCACTGATAAAACAGCCGCACACAACTACTACGCCTTAGTTAAGATCACACACACACAGACCCGCACAATTGGCAAATTGAAAGTCTAACATGATTGGGCCGTATAGAGGCAGTAAAGAAGACTGTTCTCCCCCAAAAATTATATATAATGCAAAGGCTATCTTTGTTTTCATCAGGCAATTGACCATTTTATATGGGGGGGAAACATGCATTGCTAAACAGTGAGTGTACCACCCAGTATTCATGGGTAATATTTCCTGAATCCAATTCAGTAACACACATGTTTCACTTCTACAAAGAAGATGATCCACCAGAGGAATATATTCCTTTCGAGGATATTGAAATTCCATTAACATACCAAGAGCATCAGCTCTGGTTTAAAGGCGCCCTAAAACATCACAAAAACATTACCAGGCTCGGTCCACTAGGTAGACCAGGAGCAACATGGCCGATTCTAGCCGGCTACACACCTCATCCTGACATTGAAGAAATGTCAAACGAGGAACTACTTACTCAAATCACAGAGTTAATAAAAATTTACAGACAATTGGTCCAATATGTCATGCGGACTTTCACAGTCCAGCAACCATTAACAATTCCAAATCAAACTCCTCACCAGGGGAATACACTAAAAATTATACCACAGACTCTATACGCAGTCATGGGTAAAATGCCCACAAAACGTGGCCAAATTCCATTCTGGATAGCTCAAAAAATTACTCAAATCGAAGCAGTATTTCCAAATACTAGCCCGTATGAGAAACACAGAATACTGACAATCAGTTTACCAATGGGGATCACACCACAACTGGAAGACTGCACCACTTGGGGCTCAGTCTTTGCTGCCATCTATACTAAAACACATGGCATTCCGTCAATTGCGGTAATACCTGATGTCCTGAAACAAATTCAAAACGAATACGGGGCAGAACCTGCTCTAAATTTAGGTATGAAATTACTGAAAAATGTCGACCAGGTCTCAACAATAATATTATCTAATATTAAAGGGGAGGCAGCAGCAGTGGCGATCCGCCAAAAATTAAGGGAATTTGATGTTACAGAACATCAAACTGAGCTACCCAGAATAATTGAACAATCTTATGCAGAATTAGGCAGAGATAGTTTGGGTGGAAGACCAGTGAAGCCGAAGCTATCTGAAAGTCCTGAGAAGGACTCAATTAAAGAAACTCCTACATCTTCTAAAAAGAAGTGGGAGACTAATAAACAAAATTCAAATGAGAAACGTTCTCAATCCCGAGGTAAGTCTCCTCAAATGGAGCCCTCTGAAAGAAGGTATAACCTCAGGAATAGGGATAATTTGAGAAAGCCTGACAGGTATCAAGATACTGATACACGTTCCTCTCGTCCCTTTCAGATCTCATCACAGACTTCGGAAAGAAGAGGACGATCGGAACATAGAGAAGAACGCGTGAAATCGAAAGACGACAAACACGCTCTAAGAACTAAAGCAAAACCTCAATTCTCCAAAAAGAAAGTAGCAGGTCTAAAGATCAGACATGCCGAGAATACTGAGAACACAACTCAAGAACGGAGAATGGGCTCAGACAATGCTGGACAGTGCAGCAGAAGTCACAATAGCTCGCCAGAACCTGAAGGAACTTCTGGAGATAGTGGACTTGAATGTGTACATTAAAGTAGAGACTGTAGACACCATGGTTAGTACTCCACAAAAGTTATATGAAATAACTCTCCGGATGGAGGGAGACAAACCTAGACAGGTGAAAGCACTTTTTTGGGAAAGACTATCAAAGGGCTATGACATACTTCTAGCAGAAAAGGACTGGCCACCACAATTTGTCAGGGAGTGCCCACATGGCGAGGACATTATTATGCCTGCCTTCTCCAACCATATTCCAATTCACCTAAGATATACATATGCCAGAAAATGGGCAGTGGCCCAGGCCCCAGCATTATATAAAAATCATGTAGGATGGGATGAGGACTCACCTCACCATAAAATACATCTGAAACATGAACCAACTGCACAACGGCAGTACCCAATAAAGCAAGAAGCTAAAAAACAGGTCAGGGAGATCTTAGATCAACTTGAATATCAAGGGGTGGTTGAAACATGCACCTCCTCAATGAACAATCCTTTGTTTCCTGTCTCCAAACCAGACAATACATATCGTCTAGTTTTGGACTACAGACACCTAAACACTTGTTCTAAAACTTTTGCAGTGCAAAATGCACATAGCACAGCATTAATGAATAACATTGTGCGTAAAAAATATAAAACAACATTAGACATCTCAAATGGTTTCTTTTGTCAAAACATAGCACCTGAAAGCAGGTACTTAACAGCATTCTCCATAATGGGGACCCAGCGTCACTTTTGTCGACTCCCACAAGGGTTCAAGAACAGCCCAGGTTTATTCTCAGCGAGGGTAACGGAGTTACTACAAATTTATGACAATGAGGCATTGTCCTATGTCGATGACATCTATCTGACAGACGATGACCTGGAAAAACACTTGAACAGGGTGAGCACCATTATATTGGGTTTCGCCTCTGAGGGCTACAAGTTCAACTTTAAAAGGTCCCGAATTGCCCATCTCAATGTCCTATTTCTAGGATATGAGCTTTCAAGTGAAGGCAAGAGCTTGGCAGCTAACTTTTTAGAAAAGTGTGCGCTGCTCCAACCTCCAAAAACGCTAAAAAACTTACAATCCATCCTGGGTTTCCTAAATTTTGGAAGAACATACATTCTAAATTACGCAGAAAGGGTTAAACCTCTCTACGCATTAATCAAACCTGATTTTTCGATCAGAAACTGGACACAGGAACACACAGAAATCTTGCGTTCACTCCAGGCTAACATGTTAGCAACAAATCACTTACAAACACGCGTAAGTCAACGCAATTTGGTGATCCGAATAATTTCGGGTCAATGCGGATTCACCTACTTAACCTTCAATGAGGGTGAGAAAATACCAATCGCATACAAGTCTCATTTGTACACACAAGCGGAAATGCGCTTCAGTTCAACTGAAAAAATTCTAACAGCAGTTTAAACCGCTGTAGCAAAAGAAAGAGCCTTAGCCCAAGGGAAACGCATTATTGTCGTAACCCCGGTACCAGCTTTAGAACCGGTCACAAAAGCAAGCATTCCAAATGCTAAAGCATTACATCCAAGATGGATACAATGGGTTAATTCTCTTGCTGCAACTGATGTTGAATATGTTTTTGATCCAGATTTAAAAACACAAGCATTCCTGCAATATGAACAAGAATGTCCTCTGCCTACTGAAATTCTGCCTCTCGATCAGTACGAATTCATAATTTACACTGACGGATCCGCACAACCCGCAACAGGGAGTAAGCAAGCTTACAGTGCAGCGTGTGCAATCGTTAAAGGTCGCATGCGAAATGGCATCTTCAGACCTATGGTCACTAAAACACAATCTCTAGGGGATTGTACAGCTCAGCGAGCTGAACTACAAGCATTCAAACTGGCACTTGAAAGTACAGATCGAGAATTCCCCACACTGATAGTGTGCGATTCCTTTTACTGTGTTCAGTCGTATAATGACTATATACAAAACTGGCTTGAAAATGGTTTCAAAGATGCGAAAGGTGGCACAATAAAGCACAAAACGCTTTGGGAACAAGTAGTTCAGTTGAAAAACGAACTACCAAAGGCTCACGTGATCCACACACTAGTTATATGAAATCAACGTGATGGCGTTCACGTTGCAGGGAATTCATTGGCTGATGAAGCCGCAAAGGGGGCTGTGCAGACGGCTTCCGTAGCTGCGATCACTCGTTCAAAAACAAAAATAGACGGTGAGATCATGTTGGCTGTCAATGCTTCAAGCAAAGGCAGCAGTGCAGCGTTACCAAAAAAGTTTCCACTCAAGTACTCTTATGTAATTGATGCGAACAACGTTCCTTTTGCTCGAATCCCTGGAGTGGGGGATAGGGTAATTCCAAACATGGAACGTAGAGCAGCCTTGATTTATGAAACACATTTGGGGGAGGGTCTGTCACATCAAGGGATCTCTAAAACAATTTTGAGGTTAAAAGAGATGTACTGGTGGCCTGGGTTGAATACAGAAATTCACATATTCATCAACAACTGCTTAGACTGTAAATTACAGCGAGAGAGCCACCAGACACCATGCTGCGAATGCGGCAACCCAGTACAGACACCATTGTTAGACAGCATTAGACTATCTACGCGCCTGCGTCCTACTGTACAAAGGCATTCCCACAAATACTGAATCTAGGTTCCTATGGTTATGGCCTCAGCGCTCAGCTGACGCTCGAACTGTTATAAAAGATTTGCGAGTCTTTATCGGCACATACGCAATAGGCACGCTACATTCTGACCAGGGTCCTGCGTTTAGCTCTCGGGCTTACAAAGAAGCCATGGCCAGTCTGGGCGTTGCATTGCGGTACTCCTCTCCATTCCATCCTGAGGGAAATTCGGTTGTGGAAAGGAAAAACCGGGACATAAAGCAGTCTATAACAGCTAGGGTATTAGGTTCAGGTGATGGGTGGGTCAAACACCTTAATGGGGTCCAACGCTCATTGAATAATCTGCCAAGAAGTTCTCTAGGGGGGGTCACTCCATAAGAGGTCCTATTTGGGACAAGAATGTGGGTACCAGACCTTGAACACGTAGGCACAGTGGTGGAAAATAAACCGTTTGATATCAAAGATCGTTTGGCTGTTTTACAGGAACTGAATGAGTTAAGAACGAAACAAAGCAACGTATTCCTACAGCCAACCACCACTGGGGAAAAACCGGCGGTCCCAGCAAGGCCTTTCTGGATTCCAAAAGTTGGGGATCTAGTCAGAGAAAAGATTGCGGACAAGAAGGAATTTGGACTTTCTTACAGACAACCAGTACCTGTCCTAGCAGTTCAAGGAACAAGAACAGTACTTCTGCCGCCCCTTGCTGGAAGAAAGGAGAAAAGATTTGTGTCCATTGACCTGATCCAACCACAGTATGTGGCCAATACTAAATAGTAGGCCTCGTGGACTCCGACCTAGTAGCAGACGCACTCCTCTCGCTACTATCCAAGAGGTTCAGACTGAAAGACTGATAACAATCGAGAATTCAGCTGTAACAGATGGAGGACTAAGCAACAACGCTATGGAACTCATCCCTCTTGCACACCAAGTAACAGTTCGTCCAAATACACCTGTCTACACCAATGTAGCAAGTGATGAACTGGTTCCAGTGATTTCTACAAATCCTGATGCAATTCCAACAATTGATAGAACTGCTTCTGGCTATTTCATTATCTTTGATACGTTCTCAGAAGATCCGAGTGAACCTGAAACAACGCCAGCATCATTCAAATTCAACCAGCAAGTACAAGACTTTCTTCACTTTCTGAAAAAGACTTATTTGGTTTCTCCATGGATTGAACTCTGGATTATATCTGGACTTTTTGTTTTCCTGCTCTGGCTAGCTTTGGTTACAACTGTGAGCGTGCTTATAAGTGGCAGATACATCCATGTGAATACTGAAAGAAAAGGCGTGAACGTACTTTTGAAACCTCATAAATCTTCCCATCGTGAAGCAAGAGACTTGTCATCAGTGAACATCACAGCTGTTCCTATACAGGATGGTATAGTGTGGGACAAAACAGATTTTGACATCTTCGGCCCGACGGAACAATTGAACATTCCACATTTGTTTAAAATTTCACTAAGTGATCTAATTTCGTCAAGTACCTATTCTGATTATTGGGACTTTGAGACTGTTAACGACATAATGTTTGACCTAGAAAAATCTGCTGCATTTTCTAAAAATGAATATTTAGAGGGTTGATCAGACTATGAACAACTGTATTGTTATAACCACTATGGTCATCATTATTTGCATAAATCTGCATATCCAAGAAATGTGTTTATGTTTAACCAATGGGAACATTGTCCTACACCACCTAAAGGTAGTTCAAAAACATTTGCCAACAAGTTTCCATATTTTTCAGGTTACAATACATCTGATCCAGAAATGTTTTACTATAAAAATGTAAACAAGACAGGGCTGAAAATTATGTTAACAAATACAAAACAGATTTACTCTGCATTATTTAATGCCCAACTGTCTAGACAGGGTTTCGACTTTTGGAAAGACACAATAGACACAAAAACTGTCTGGGGTACTAAAGAATGGCAAGTGCAGGGGATAGAAGCTTTATTTAGAGCCTGTATCATCCCTGAACAAATAATGTTTTTGAATGAAACCATCCAACAAACATCTTGTCTTGGATTAGCCAAGATCAAAGAGATGAACACACCTTCTGTACCAACACCTGCAAGTGATAACGATACACAGGCAGTGGTGACAGTTGACAATATACTACAACTCAACAGATCTAATCCTGATTGGAAAAAATGGTTGATCTGGCCCACAGACACGAATAACTGTCAGGAAAGATTCCTGAATAAAACTCAGGGCTTTACTATTCATAGGCCAGACCCAAGATACGTCCAAAGACAACATCCGGGGGTAGTAACAACATACAGTGTAGGAAAATTATGCCTCGATTGGCTGCATAAGTCTACACTACAGGATGTGAAACAACACTTAACCTTACTTAAAAAGGACGCAGACCTTAGGGAATTCTTGCTTGGACCAAGAAAACCGCGTCAAAAACGTTTCATATATGCCGGCATTTATGCTGCCTATAATGAAGCATGGAAAGTATCACAGATGGAGGCCGCAGAACGAATACGTGAACTTGATCGTATTAATTTAGAGAAAACACTCTCTGTGGTCGACAATGGGTTAACAACTTTGTCCTCCAGAATATATTCATTGGATGGCATTGTATCCTCTGCTATCGACATACTAGAACAAGATTTGGCGATGTTACAGCAAGGCCAATCTCAATTACGTTCTATTGTGTTATTAAGCTGGACGCTGCAATCTTTGCGAGCGGGCTATGTGCCTTGGCGTTTCATCAACACATCGGCTCTGTTTGCAGAATACAATCTAACTGATAAACAGATCGAACTGGCACAAAGAGGAGCAAAGTATACAGTGCTGATGATTGAAAAACTGGAAAAATTACCGTTCACAGTGGCAGAAAAACCAGCTACAGAATGGCTTATTCATGGCAAAATAACATTACCTGTGAGTACTTTTCAGTTTCAGTATTGCCTCAGACAAATGCAAGCAGTCAAATATGAAAGGTTGGGTAAGGAATACATTAAGACATCTTGGGATTTACCGTATACATATAGATGTTGGAGTGGGGATCGTGAAGTGTTTTTGAGCGGTACACACTGTAAACGTGCACTGAGCGGTTCAGTTATATGTCAGGACATTTCTTTACACGGGGCTTGTAATGGTTCTGTGGCAAATTTGTCTTGCCATCAGCAGGGTACACCAGCTGCTGTGATTAATCCAACGTTTGGACAACTTTCTAATGGGAGTTACCTCATGTTGAATGATCAGAGTTGCTGCGGCATGCTGCCATATCTAGTAACGGTCAACTCCAGGGTCACTTGCTGTATGCAAGTATTGTTTACCCCAATAGACACAGTCAGGGAGTCGCCTCTATGGCCTTCACTGAACGTCTCTTTTATAAGATTTGATACTTTGAGCAGAATGAAAGCCATGCTTTTACAGCAAACAGTGCCTTTGACCTCGGCCAAAGAAACCTATGATCTACAAGTAGCAAGGACTTCGGCTGAGATACAGACTTTAATACGTACAAACTGCCCTATACATTTCGTAGAAATGATAGGACGTATCTTCAATATGTCTGATACAACCGGAATTGTACATGTATTTAAGAGCATCTGCTCCAGTCTGTTAGCACCTTTCCAGGCAATACTCGGAATCATCCCGAACTTTGCACATTCGGTGTTTGGTGGCATACCATTAATTCTAGCACTTGTTGCCGGAATTCTATTTCTCTTCCTGCTATTGCGCTATGGCCAGCCTATTCGCAGACATTACTCCGAGCGAAATGGAGAAAGCTCTCCTTGAACGAAAGTACCGTGAGCGAATAGTACAGCTTTTGGGCATGACTCGTCTACGGGACCTGAATACAACTTGGTTCCTGTCATTCAGACCAATCTGGCAAGATTGCATCTTACCTGTTCTACGATGCCTGCTATGCGGTGAAGAATGTGTGTTGGACACCTGTCTAACATTTCCATCAGCAACGCCAACGGATGTCGATACTCTGCTGGTCCCGATAACGGCCCATGCTCTGTGTTGTCCCCAGAGGCTACCAATCCTGATGTCAGCATTCATTGAGATCTCACAGACGCTTCCGGCTGCTGCTGAGGTACGAGAAAGATCTACAGGCACACAGGTAACAAAGGACGCGAACATTGCTGCGGCAACCTATGCTGGAAGCGATGCTTCTCATCTCTGTGCAATTAATCTACTACACGAGGTGTTCCAACTGAACCAACTACAGTGGATGATGTTTTGTCTATAGAAATAGATGATCTCATGTTTACACCAGATCCGTAAACTGACTCTGATTCAGCATACAGTGTTCCAGAGATGCAGTAACAATTTGGCCTTCATTTTTCAAAACAACTTGGAACTCTACCAAAATTGAACTTTTTCCCATTTTTCGAACGAAAATGGCACTTCAATCTGCTTAAAGTAGAACTAGCCTTATAATACAGACTTCAAGGTACTCCCACGGACACTTAGTCATCTTGTGTGTCTAGAACAGTTCATTAATTTTCATGACATGAAATGACTTTGATTTTTGAACAACTTATCGATCATTTTCTGTCACATGTAAATATTACTGCTTATTTCATTCCAATTGCATTTATTTTCGAACTTTATGCCTGAAATGAAAAGCATTTGCTTCAGATGTACAGTACCTTTTGCATTTTTTACTATGTTTTTTAATGCTTTTAAGAAATATTTTTAAATATGCGGTACTCCATTTAATGTTTAGCATTTTAAATGTTTAGCATTTTAGTATTATCGTACACAAGAAAGTGGAGTGGGTGTTGTATTCCTCTTAGGGTGTCCATAAACGGGCTTTCCAGTATCATGTCCTTATATAGGCACAATTCGCCCTGCCCTTATATAGGCATAAAATCCCAGCCCTTATTGAGGCATTAAACCGTGCACTCCAAATACAGGCATGGTCTCTGACATCCGTCCACCCTAACGTCACAACGAGTTCATGAAGAACAGACCCTTAGGCTGCGGGAGTTTCTCTAGCCCAGGACTATTGATTTCTTCAAGGACTCATATATTATGCATGAACCATTATTCCTTAGGGGTTCATTCATGACGTCTTTCGCTGTCCGACTCACGTCAATACTAACATTCTTAGGTACTCTCAGGTATAAATATACCTTCCCTAGCCCCTGTAAATCAGAGGAGACCTCGACTTTAGAGGAGCCCGTTTCCCGGCCTGACGCACTGAGAAGACGCTGTCATCCCTGCACGCAGAGAGTCCAGCTTCCAGTGATCTGACTTCCCTTGCGGGGTGTTGGAGTTCGAGTCTGGCAAAGAGATTCCTACCTCTCTCATTCTTCAGGTATGGAGCTGACAAGAACCTAGAGGGACTCTTGGCATACTAGGCATACTAGGCTTAACATACTCTTAGTATACCATAGTAAGGAATACTTCACCTACTTCATACCTCTCCCTACACCTAGGTTAGGTTAGGTACATTGGGGTAGAACTAGATTAGAAACGCATCGTATGAGTACTCGCATTTTTAGTCTGTGTTATTTATGTAAAGGCATATGTACTAAAAGATAATGCTATCGCAGTATTATTTATTTCTACTGCTCACACTGTACATTATTTATCTCGCATACTGTCTTGTGATCGTAACAGCACATTTTACTTACACCAGAAACAAGACTGTTCAATAAATCTTTTATTGAAACGCCCGTCTATTTCTTTCTGTGTAACTTGGAGAAAACTAAGCATGCACGATTGAGCTGAGTGAAATAGTTATCTATTGTTTCCACGACTCTGGGACACGTTCTGATTCTAAAGGGAAACAAAGTGGTCATGTTTTGCGGCTGCCAGAAACTACTCCCTTCTTGTTATCCAAGGAGTTTCTAGTGGCCTCTGAGCTAGCTGGCACAAGTAATTAAGTTTAATATACTCGATAGGGACATACTGACCTTAGTCCTATGTCAAACCTATAGGATATATTATTCCAATGCGCAGAGCCTTTTAGGGAAATAGGAGCTACACTACAAGGGGGCTAGGGATCCCATACTGCACACCCTTGCTATGTGCTGGAGCCATTGACTGCCGAGATGGAGAGGTGCACTGAGGCAGTAGGGAAGTACACTTTTTTTTTTTTATATAAAGTTAATTTTGATTCATTGACAGGCACTGTGAGAAACTCACACTGCCTTCAGCCTCAACTCCAGAGCTCTCAATTGTGGTCCGTTATAAACACTGTTTAAAACAGACCACGATTGAGAGGTTCGACACTGAGCCTAAGGGCACTGCTGGTTTTTTAGTCAGTGGGTCAACATATTCGCTCCACCACTTAAACTTGTCAGCAGCCCCCCGATGCCCACCCCCGTACTGGGTAACCCTGACTTTGCACCAGCAGCAAAGGGATCAGCCTATATTAATTGGCAACAGCCTAATTTCTAGAGGGTGGGAGATTTATATAACGTGGAAGGCATACTATCTTTCAACCCACTCAAATATATTTATGACATACCTGAAACAGAATGTCTGCACTATCTCCTAATACGCCACTGGGTTACACACCCTACAATTAAAAAGCTGCAAGCCAGTCCCTGACACCCTTTGAGAGGCGGCTCATCACAATCATAATTACAAAAAAATCTCTTGGATATTTAAAAATTATTGAGGAAATTATTGAGGAAAGCAGATTATGTAGTTAGATCACCCACAAGAAAAAAATGGGAAACTGAACAGGGGCGCCCCTTGATCAATAAGGAATGGACTGACATTTATACCAGGGCACTGAACTCTCAGGCTTGCAGCTCAGACAAAGAAGCACTCATGAAGCCAGCACACTATTGGTATTACACACCTGAAAGGGTTCACAAGTGGAACCCATCCAGGACCGCAAACTACTGGAAGAACTACAGCGAGATTGGCACTCTCATGTACCTGCTGTGGAACTGTCCCAAACTACATCGATACTGGGCAGACATCCTAAAAAACTTTAATCACATTTTCAACACGGACATACTACAATTCCCTGCTTATACCCTACTGGGTCTTCCCAACCAATTGACATACCCCTTATGATCTGCAAGGGGAAAACCATGAACATGGTACTGTGTGCAACCTCGGCAGGCTATTTTGGCCCGGTGGGGCACCGCTCACCTACCGGATTATGGTGACTGGCTTCATAGGCTCTGGGGTCTACTTGAATGGAGAAAATGACTGCCTCCCTGGAGAAGTGGAAAACACAGTTTGAACAGACATGGGGGTCGTGGCTTGACTTTTTATCTCTTGAATACAGAGAACTCACATGCCCCAGATATCTACGACTAGTACACTTAGCGAGGGTGTAGGAAGCCTGATCCGCAATATTTGACTTCAATCCATCACTGGCTCAACCACTTAGAAGATAAATGATTGTATACATATAACTATAAAATGAAGAATGTTGTGAATCTTCTGAATATGCAACACTGTGGTACCCTATGATAATCTATGCAACTGGTCTGTCTGTTTTGTTAGTTTGGAAGACTGAAAAGCAATAAACAAACTTAAACGATAAACTTATGTAGCACACAAATGATAATGTGTGGAAATAGGATTCCATTGAATATTTATCATTTGTGCATCACCAAAAGAAAGTGTTTTGATTTGTTTTGTTCTTCCTATTAAATTCTTTGTTTCCATCACACTTATGAATTACAAAAAACGTGCTTCATTTTTGCTTTCTTAAATGCTTATATATTCTGAAAAAAGTGCACAGTTCATTTATAGGGATTTAAAATTTGTAGTGTTACAAAAAATGACATCCTATAGCCTTCCCTTTCACACACCACGTACCCAGCAAGATTGTCTCATAGTTCACTTTAAAAACTCCATCACTTGGCAGTCAGAGAAATAAAAGTAAACACCAATTTCCATGTTAAAGAATAAGCAGCAATTTGTCAGAAGATATAGCCTGACATTTGACCTCTGTCTTGCAAGCACAGCAAACTGACAAGATAATTACAAAATGTAAATGAATCTTTATTGCTCTTTTGCGACCCACTACAAATCCTCATTTAAACACCAACTGCCTCTACCTGACACGTGCGCGTTTGTTATAGTTAATCGCAAAGACAATATTTAAAGACATGATCTACGTTTCCCCCCATTTCAAACGCTTTGAGTTTCGAAATGTATAGAGCCTCCTTTCTAGAGAACCAGCAGTGACCACAATCACTGTAATCTATCACTTTCAAAATATCAAATGTTACTATTGATCTGTTGCAATCTTGGACTCCCGCTCACTTAAAGCTTTTTTTAAAAACATTTAACACCAAGGTTAAGCTTCGATCTTGATATCCAACACTGCTCCAAATTGCCATTGTATAAACAATATGCTGAAACAATTGTATATAAGAAAATGCAGCAGTATATTTGTTTTAATTTAAAGCATGGGCAGGCGAAGCATTATATTACTCTGTCTCGGGATACTTCCTCTAAAATCATTCACCTTTAAGTGGTTCTCAAAGGAAAAAGCTAGTAGTTCCTGTGATCTGTGTAATGGCGGGGTGCAAGACTTGGAACATGTGTTATTCGTTTGTCCAAATCTGACTGTTGTAGAAGCTAGAAAAAGGTTTATACAACCAATTCGAACAAAATGTAAAATTAATTCGGTTCAGAACCTGATTTCTCTTTGTAAGGCACCGCCTAATGAATTTGTGTGTTACAATAGGTTTAAATTTTTAAAATCTTTTTTAACTTTGTACTAGAATTACATTTTACTATTTTAAATGTAATTTTATTCTTTAAATATTTGTTGTTCTCAGTTGAGAACTAAATCAAATAAACTTAAAACTTACTGTAAAGATGGAGGGAGTCCATGAACCAGCTTAAGCAGGTTGTAAACACGTGATCACCATCGGCTTTAGCTTTGTTAGCTGCTGACTTCCAGTTTGTGGACCTTTTTTAGGTTCTGGCTACGGTTTGTAGAATGTTTTTCTTCCAAGCAAGGTTTATGGTTTCAACGAGAAGCAGGGTTCTCTAAAAGAAACATCGCTCCTGTCTGATTATTTTTCCTAAGAAATGGAGATATTTTATGTCCGTCTGGGGTCAGAGACTACTTCACCCCTGTATGGGTTATTGAAAGGGAGGGAAAGAATCTCCTTCATTCACAGCTACCAAAATGAGATTTGGTCCACTAGCTGCCAATGTCAGTTCATGAGCTGGAAGTCGTCTCAGCAAATCAATTTAGGCAATTTTTTTTACCGAGCCGAAGTTCATGAACTAGTTTGTGAACTTAACGACTCAGAAATAACAAAAGATGATTAATTCTTTCAAGACAGGATTTTTAATCACACACATGAAACATTACGGAATAGTTTTACATCAAACCACAAGAATTTATCAGGGCCAAAGACTTCTTTATGGCAAGAGCCGTGTACATCTACCCAATAGTCTGGGGTGCAGCAAAATTAACAGGGCATTTTCCTTAATGTCTTTCGAACCCTATAACAAATCGGCGCCAAATTTGCAAAGGATAACCAGAATTAGCAGACTTGGCCACCACCAAAAATGGAGCAGAAACGTCAAGTGGGGCAACGTACATTACGGATCCAAAAAAATGCTTTTCTGCTAGCTAGAGGCCCTTCCACCTTGCAACAAAACCTACGTTTCCTTTTCCCTTTCTTCGGGCTAGATTACATTCATCTCACCCCCGATGCAAATGCTCTTTTGCAGTGACATTTCCACTGACCAACCAGAACATACACAACCTATGCATCAAATGACTGGTGCCAAAATACAATTTTGCAAAGGTTTTTTTTTGTTGTTGCATTTGCCGGTTACTAATAAAAATTTATATAATCTGGGTCCTAGCGAATACATCTTGCTTGGACGCACAGTAGTAGTTCCGAATTGTACATATGAATGAAATGGGACTGTTAGACATCTAAGGTTGGGACATTTTCTGCAAGATGAAACGGGCCCTTAATGGGCTTTCCTGGTCGCCAAATGTCACAAGGTCTCATTTATTATGTTTCTCGCCTCATCTCCAGGGTAATTATAATGTGTTCTTGTAAAGGGCTTTACAAGTGTTAGACCGTTTTCTGTTCTACCTAAGCAGTGGGTTTCCAAGGATACAAGGTACGGCTGCTGATTTTTATACTCAACATGTAACTCAAAGAGCTATAACAAATGTTCACTTTAATTGATACGTAGCAGTGCAGCCCACAAAAAGTGAATGGAGATTTGTATTGACATTTAGCATTCCAGCCAGAGAAATTCCATGCTCCTGCTAATGGAATGAAAATGACTGAAGAAAGAAGATGAAAATAACAGCATCACGAGTTGCTCCTATAGTTCAAGGTCGAGGAAAATATTTCACAAATAAAATCTGTTTCAAATAAATATAGTCAACAAGGTTTTTCAAACATTGAAAATCTCATTTCAAAGCCACTTTGCAGAGTTTCACTCTTCCTTGTGCGATTTTCTATTAAGTAAAACCCTTTCACTCACATCAAACCCCAGCAGAACCCACAGTATTCCATTTTTAGGTCGAGCCTAGGCAGTGCTTGCACTGTCTGGAAGACATGCTGTATTCAGTACGTAGGCTTTCATTCTGCCCCTTGCTGCTGATTGGTTAAGGAGGGCGTCACTCGCAAATGCTTGCTTCTCAATGGTGTATTTGCTTTCTATGTCCCACCTTCTTGTGTCTTGCTCCTCCACAGGAGTATTGGCCTATTATGGGTATCCTTACACAAAAGGGTTTTTTCTCTTTGTGGTCGCGCACTATTTTAGTTTTGCACTGCCATCTTTTTTCAATAAGAGTCCTTTTTTCTATGTGTGTGCGTTTCGTTGGCTGCTTTTAAAAACCCAGGATTTATCTCGATCAGCCATCTGCCCCATTGCTGCTTAATCTCGCTCTCCCGCCCTCGTGTCTGTTTCTCCCCCCCAAACAACCAGTCTGCGCCGGTCATTCGAAAAGGGGAGTGTGTACAAGCGTCATCCCGGCCAGTCGACTTCATAAACACTATAAGTAAACACAAGGTGGTTACATTAGTGTGGTGCAAGCTCACAAGATCTTACATCCTTCCATCTCCGGAGCCCCCGGTTGTAAGAAACCCATCAGTCTGCATATCGAAGCTTTCAGCAGCATCAAGAATCCTTATAAATGGTGAATGCGGCCCTATTCTAAAAGCTCAAAACATGACAACACATTGTAGACACATAGCAATGCTGTTTAATCCCTCAAGCACCCAAGAAACCCCATTGTGTCCGAGCCACGTTTGTATGGATACTGAATCAACCTCCCCCTTCTTCTGTGACTGGCTGTGTGTGTCCCCCTTATGACATTAAGCTCCGCCTCCTCCAGGACACCGGCATCTAAGTTGCCTCTATCCTTGTTTGACACAAACAGACAGAAGCAGCAGCACATCGAACAGATGATGAGCTGTGAGCAACGAGCAAGGCTTTTTGTTTGCAGAAGCATAGCCTTCAAAATGCACATAGTCGTAATTAAACTGATGCACTGTGAAGCTGCCTCAGTGCACCATGAAGTGCCCAGAAAACAGTAAGTAGTTGTGATTGTCACTGCTGGTTATAGAATACCACAGCTGCCTAGTCTTCACTCTACCTCATGCCTCTTTCTTCCATGCCCTACACTTCCTGTCTCTTTACCAAACTCTTGCAGACTCTTTTTCATCTATACTGTGTCATGGGTTTTCCATATTACCCTCTCCTTTCACTTTCTTGCAACGGGTCAAAGTCTGATCATGAAAAAAAAGTCCCTCTTTCAGCTACTATTTAATTTCCACTTGTGGTGCCGCAAAGTGGTATACCCGTTATGATGTTATACTTTTTCCCCAGACCGTATTAATGTTCAATGGGTGGTAAGATGGCAAAATAGTGAAATGACGTCACAGTCTGTGTCGCTGTATGCCACTGGATTTCATTAGCTATGTAGCATTATTTTTTTCCTCCATTGCTGTGCACAATTCCAGCAGCCTTTTCCACATGCTAGGCCTTTCTTGTACGACACAAGAGGGTCCGACTACTTGAAGGGCACAGGTCCTTCTAATCTTTCTGTTTTTGGAAGTCTGTTGACTTCAAAGGCTGAACATTTCCCACCCAGGCCTTGTGAAGGGCAGGGCATCTCCCATTTTCTCCTCTGGGGCCCTCAACGCTAATAATATCTGGACAAAGGGTGCCGTTTTCAAGCCTGCAGCCTGTGTGCATTCTCAGCATCGCTGGGCACAGTCACACAATTCTTCCCGCTGGCACACAACTGTGACTAAACACAAGGACCAGTCACACCAGAAGTGTGCAGCATGTGAGGGGCGCTCACATCCGCTCTACTACAAACTTTGAATAACCGACCACCGACAAAGCCAGGAGGCCTTACACTGAACCCCAGACTGCTTTAAGCAAAGAGATTTCTTCTGGGTTACTGTAACAACTAAAGGCCTTTTGCACTTTAATAAAGATTAAAATTAATGTTCTAAGCCAGACTTGTGACTGACTTCACCTCAACCCTACTGGATCGGGAGGTGAAAACTGATACATCCTTGCATACCCATTTTTCAGAGGAAGCAGAATGGACTGGCACTTGCCGAACACTGACTCCACCCAAGGCTTTTCAAGGGCAGACGAGCCGATTTTATCCCAGCCTACCACCCGTCGAAAAACTTTAATCTGTTAGGATACATTGTGGCCAGCACCTACAAGGAGCTGTCCCATAGTGCTTCACCCACTTGTTTTTGACCCACTACCCCTGTCTTTCTCCCTACTCCTCTCTATCTTCTCTACTCTTCTCGCTTGCGCTTCAGGCATAAGCCCCTTACCTCAGAGTCTCTCTACCGCTCCCTCCCTCCTCCCTTGGTAGGTAAAAGGCATTGCCATTTAAAATGCCAATAACTCTAACTCAAAAAAATGCAAGAGCTATTTCATTTCCAATGCTTGTTGGATTTCCTTACCAATAGAGTCCAGAAGGAAACACCTTATTGCTGTGTTTTGAGCATTGGCTGTCGGCTGATGTGCAGAAGCAGAGCTGAGGGCATGGTCGAACACAGCGCAGGAGACACACGTGAGACACAGCTGAAGCATCGGGCACTTCATAAGCGGTAGTGGCCCATGTGCTTCCTACAGTCCATGCCCTGTGGCCATTTAAGTGGTGAGTGCTCATGAGGCGGCGAGTTGCGGCAGTTAGTGCAGGGGGCCACCTGCGGTGAGCACAGGGGGACTCCGTTAGGTCAGTGTGGCTTGTTCGCAGGGGGGGTCCGCTTTAACATTGCCTATACATTGCCCCCCTAAAGCTCCATTCCGCATCATATTGCTTCATACTGCTGCTCTCTTGCCAGCCTGCTTACTGCTTTGCCTGTTTGCTCTCGGCCTAGTAAGCCATCCTATGACTTTATCTTCGTGCCAACATCACTGCGCAGAGCAAGGCAGCAGAGCAGGTGAGCAAGGAATCGAGGCAGCGGCCCCAAGTGTGTTGGGTGCCGGACACTGGAGGCCGGTGCAAGACGTTGCGGTGGTGCCTGGGGACCGAAACCGGTCACAGGATGATAGTTTCTGGTCCAGGAATACCTGGCTTGGCAGTTCGAGCTGGACTGTTGCCATGAGGAGCAGGGTCAAGACTGATTTGCATACGGATGGGTCCAAACTGAGGTGGTGTGGTGAGCAAAAGAAAGATGGATTAAATCCAGATCTTTGTGACTGGGGGTGAATGTTTGCATTGTTCAGCATTCTGTCCATCATTTGTTCTTTTTCTTTTGTCGCCCTAAGTGGGATGGGTATGCCTAGACAAGGGTCCCGTGCTCACTGCGCCACTGGATTCAAGCTAGCCTAGCTGATGAGGGGTGATGCCCCGAAACCGGTCACAGAATGCTTGTTTCTGGTCCAGGGTGGACCTGGCTTGGCAGTGCGAGCTGGACTGTTCCCATGAGGAGCAGGGTCAAGACTGATTTGCATATGACTGGGTCCAAACTGGGGTGGTGTGGTGAGCAAAAGAATGAAAGGATTAAACCCAGATCTTTGTGACTGGGGGTGAATGTTTGCATTGTTCAGCATTCTGTCCATCATTTGTTCCTTTTGCTGGGGACAGGAGTGGAGCACCAGTAGAGCGGGCTTCAGTATCACGCCACACACTCCTCCCTCCACCTGAAGTTGCCCTTAACTGCCCTGGAAAACTCCTTAGAAACCCTTTGACAAAAGAAAGAGCAAGGGAGCATGCTGCTTTTCCCACCTATGTGGGCCAAGTGGGGGCAGTATTGCACTATATTCTGACACCATTTGATAAAACTATACCAGAATTAAACAGAGGTAATACGACAAAATAAAAAAAATCAAGTTTAAGCCCCCTTGTCTTAAGAAGCGCACAAGAAGCTCCCTGATAAAATCTAAGAAAAAATTGGGGGGGGTCTGCCCCTCTCCAAGTATGGTAGCCAAACAACACTCAGAAGACCTTCCACCCAATACGCTGTGGGTAATGAAGGCATAAAAAAGTATTACAAACTAAAAAAGGAGCAGCAACCTGCAAAAGAAGGCGTTGGTTCGAAGGTGAGTCAACTTGCACCAAAAACTGTCATCAATTGAAAGCAGACAAGCAGGACGTAGACCTTTTAGTGGGCCACTGGCCTGAAATGGGGTTAAATAAAGCGGGTAAAAACGGTGCAGGCGGGACACCTGAGGATGCAAACTCAAACAATACCCCCGAGCAGAAGGAACAAAGGTCACATAAAACATGCAAGGCAGGTCAGGTGAAGGTGGCCTCACCAAGGGTTCTGCTTGACAGTGGCATTCATAGAGAAAGATGCCTTATTGACCCACAGCGGGATAGTCATCCAGTCAAACCTCCATGGCCCCTCTTCCCTGAAATCAAAATAGTGGCAGCTACAAATTGTGACAACATCAATTATCTATGGTATCAAGGCCATCGAGCCCCATTCAAGTCTCAGGAGTGGTAGCTTCCAAAAAAGCGCCTGACCCCAAAAAGGCATACGCTCTGTCGACACAAATTCTGTAGGATGCAAGTATTATTAGCGATAGTATGTCGTCTTCTCCCCCGAAATCAAGCACAAATAAAGGGGAAATGACACCCTGTGAACTTGATACTGATAAGTCTCAGGGAAATACTGAAGATCATTACATTAAGGACGAGGAGATCCTCAGAATAATGGAACCAGTTAACCTACCAAACCAGGACCGCATGCAGATCCTCACCCCAATATTCTCACAAGACAAAGAGGATCCATGGGAAAGAACTATTAAAATCCATAGTCCAAAAAACCCTGACATTAGCTCCACATTATATAACACACTGGAGAGCCCATAAAACTCAGAACAACTTATCACAGGATATGAGCTCTACAGGGAGCAGGATCAGGATAAAAAATGTTTGTACTATGGGAGGCAACGGATAAAGCTCTCACAACTATTGGCCCAGCATTGTTAATGCATGCGGACAAGATAGATATTCAAATAAATATCTTGCAATCACTGGCTACTCATATCAGGAACATGGATATTCGGTTAGACAATCTTAATGCCTTAATCTCCAATGTCCAGCAGTCAACCGATAAGTTTATGGTTCCATGTTCCTGCTCTTATCTATTAGGGAAGATATCTGCTCTTCCAGAAATCATGTCTGAATTGATTCAAGAATGCAAAGATACATGCTAAACCTGATACCAGTCCCGTAGAGAATATTGCAAGTCAAATCAGCACAGTAGGGACCATGTTTAGGTCAAATGGCGAATTTCGGGATTGTGCTCCAAGTACTCAAAGCCCATTCACAAAGAGAGACACACTAATCCCTCTGACTTGGGATTTTTTAACCTAACTAGCATTGATGTTCTCCCCCCAAATCTCTCGAGGTAAAACAAAACCACCTCCGGATACGTAACAAACAAAAGATTAAATGGCCGTTCAAAAGCAGCATAGACAAATTACAATATTTGAAAAGGTGAGGGCGGTGAGAAAATCGCCAATAGAAGCTCAACAAAAAGCAATGCACCTCTTGGGAATGGCTCCAATCAGTGCTTACAAGAGAGGAGGACAATGGCACACACAAGGCACTAAATAAACAACTGGAGCCAACAGAACAAAATGCCCCAGGAAAAACTCACGAAATGACATTCGCCGAGGTGTCCTCATTAAACCAGGTGACGGTGGTGCCGCTTCAGTTTGGCAAAGCAGACACCAAAGTGGGGCTGGGTGCACCTGTTAGAGAAGCTATAAGAACTTCAACTGGCCTTGAGCCATTAAAATCTACAAAAGAGAGTCAAACTCTGTACCAGCCACTATGGAAAAAATCGCAAGGTAATGGGCAACTGGTTAACAGCAGCATAAACGCACCTCAGGTAACAAGCGTGCCACAGGACCCAGGCAACACAAGCACTATACATTCAACACTCTTCACTCCTTCCTCCGTACAGGACAGAAAAAGTATAAACTTTCTAAAGGACAGGGATGAGACTGCCAGGGTGGAAAGATCATTCACTTCTGCTTTATTTGTAGGTGACAGTGTCTATCCTAGGGTTGTCAGTATCCTAGGAGACAGTCAGTGTAGATGGGTACACCCCGGTGATAACCGAATCGTTGGTCCCCCATCGGACAAACCTCAAGGAAGAGCAACGCTAATCCTGCGCCCAGTATACATCTCTTGTGGGATTGAAGACATTCTAAATCAAAGCAATATTTTAAAACTACTATCTGCTCTCCCAGGCATGGACAGGATGGAGTCCAAAGAGATCGAATATATCACCTTTATACCCGGTACCTATGACCACCCAAGAGAAGCAACCACAGTACAGTTTAGTCATTCAGAGATATAGCAAGACGCATTGAGGAACAGGCAAATATGCTGACTCAATGGGGTATCGCAATCAGCAAACCATCTGCCCCAAAATGCCCATGTAGTTTCACAAAGACACGTCCCAGGCTTCCTTAGAGGACATCTGTACTCCAGTGTCCAAAAGGTCCAGAAAAAGAAAGGCTCGGTGCTGATCCAATACAGATCATAAAGGATTTCTCCAATGATGCAAAGGTATGCAGAATGGTAAGCAACTCAAACTGAATAGCACCTCAGAAACACAGAAACCTGACTCCTAAAAAATCATCTTCAAAACATTTAATGGCCATGCAGTTTTGCTCCTGGAACATTTGTGGCTCAAGCACCTTCAGTACTAACGACAATGTTACTAAAGTAAGGACATCAGTAAGAATAACCTAAATTGCCTTCAAGAACATGGCAATTAGCGGAAACAGTATGGCCTGACCACCTTGAATTTCTTTCACCAGACAAACCATCCCCCAAAGTTGGCCACCCCTCTGATGGGGTTTCCTCTCTAATTCAGAAAGCCTTGGCGACAAACACAGTAGAACTGGTAAGCGGCCTTGGAGCTTATATATTTATAAAACTAGCTTCGCCCTCTGGAAAATCTCTCAAGGATAAGTCACTAGCCATCATAGGGTGCATCTACATAAATCAAAACCAACCAAAGAAAAGAACAACTGTGACCGAAGTCTCAAGAACCATTGAAGTCCTAAGACAATAATATCTGGAGGCTATGTGGCTGCTTGCAGGAGGCTTCAACATGTTCCTTCTTGAATCAGTGGAGCCTATGAATTGACTACAAGAGGAAGACGCTCCATGGCTTATTCCCGTAATCTCCCTCGGCAAAACTAAGAAGAACCTTGCAGGGAAAGAGTTTGAGACCCTCCTCAACCAATTAGGTCTTAGAAACCTAAATAGCAGAAGTGCCTTATACAAACCATCACCGTGTACATATATTACACAAAACAGTTCACCATTAATTGACTACATTTGGGTCTCTGCTCAGAACTACAATCAAATGAGATGTATCCAAGTGATCCCCAGCTTGATAAATGACCCATGCAATGTTAGTCTGCTCTCTTCCTACCAATGTGTCCAGGTGGCCCCTGATTGAAACAATAGGCACTCAGGAAGATGTGAATGGTCTCCACAGAATCAAATGGGCCTCTGATATATAAGCTGAAAGAACTAAGGAATTGAACAAACTCCTCAAGGCAGAATCGCCTGGCCAAGTTTAATTTTGTGCTGCAATGGCCTGCCCTAATGACGAAGCTACTAACTCAGTTCTCGCAACCCCCTCAAATGTTATGTCCACTTAAAGAACTGCCTTCTTTTCATTCATCAATGGAACTAAAAATTCTCAAGGGGAAACTGAACAATCTATTGAGAAGGAGTCGGCTCACCAACAACTTTGGTGAACTTACTAACAGCATAAGAAATGCAAGAAAGGCCTACAGATCAAAGATATGGGAACTCCGTAAATTGACTGAAGAAAAACAGTGGGTAGAACTACATAAGGCCAAAAAAATAAAGAAATTCATATAAATTATGGTGGCTGGTGCAGAGGAGGCCAAAAGGGAACACTCCAAGTGCGCAGCCATGCATATCAGCAGCATATTGAGTAAATTAGGTTACAAGCTTATACGTCACAAATGCAGAAAGCTTGTTTGATGAGATCTCGACCCTGGGCACTTGTGTCCTGCGGGCACTTGGACAGAACGGGAGGTTAATAAAAACAACATAGGCAAAGCACGATCCCTCAGTTCGGCAGGAGCCCTGGGTCCCAACGGACTACCAGCTTGAAATATTGAAAACTGCGCAAGAAGAATTGTCCAGTCTCCTATCATTGCTGTTCAAGCAATGTATTATGGCATCTGAGGTCCCAGACAGCTGGATGGGATCTATATTATCCCCAATACGCAAAAATTGCCCAACAAATGAGCCAGCAAATTTCAGGCTAATAGCTAATGCTTTGCAAATGTTCTTAACGCAGGGCAAGAAGAATGAGCCACAGCCAACACATTAATATCGATCACGCAGTAAGGCTTTAAACACAGCTGTAGCACAGAAGACAATCTGGTGATTCTTGTCTCTTTGAATCAGCAAACAAAATACAAGCTCCAAATCTTTATGCTGCCTTCATAGAGTACATCATCACTTTTAAACGAGTCGACAGAGCAAGGTTGTGGCAGAAGCTCCACAACCGGGGCATTTCAGCCACATTGTTGAGAGCCATCATGAGCTTATATGTCAAGACCTGGATGAGAGTCAAAGTTTCTGCTAACAGAGTGATGGCAAAAAAGGTCTGGGCAAACCAAAGGCTGAAACAGGGATGTATATTGGCTCCCCTATTATTCAATATTTACTTGGCTGATTTAAATAGCGCCTTAACCAAAGTGAACACATTTCCTCCTAAGTTCGCTGGTTCTCATCTTAAATGTCTACAATACACAGATGACACAATTATATTTGACCATACTGCTGTTGGTCTGCAAGATCCTTGAACGCCTTCTCTCGCCATTGCAATGCAAACAAGATTGCAAACAATGCTTCAAAAACATAATGGTGTATGGGAGGAAGAAGATAAAGAAGACCATATTTACCTCGGATCAGGCGAATATTGAGTAGGTACCTAGCATGAAATACCTTGGTATCCATTTCAATCAGCAGGGCTCACAGCATGTGCAACTTGAGATAATGAATGGAATGTCGGTTGCCATGATCATCAGCTTTCAGAAATTGCTAAAACAAATGAGAGCTCCCGGCCTTACTGCAATTTGTCGAGTCATTGATGCCAAATGTATTTCAACACTGACATACGGCTCTCTAATATTCAAAGTCTGTCTAGGAATTTGGCTGGACAAGGCCTAGTGGCGTTCTTATAGGAGACTATTCCAGTTGCCAATTGCAAACCTGCCTTGAATTCAACGTAAGCAAGTGATCATGGGGAAAACAAGGTTCCTAAACTACTATATTAAACTTAAGGCTGCCCCACCTGGCACGCTGAGGGAGTTAATATGGTCAAGCATTCAGGACAGTAAGCTCGCATGGAGACCACATGCGACTGACTCAATTAATGGTGTGGGCGCCCAGGAAATCATCGACCTGAACCTCCCACCAAAACTATGTGCCAAGATACTCACTAAAAATGAAAGACTAAAGTCCTCTGATGACGACTGACAGGAGCTATCAGCAAAGGCCCACGCAAACTTGAGTATTTCCCTCTACCAGTCCAATGGGAGGGCTTCACATCTATCTAGCCATGTGAGTCTAGAGATGAAAAATATATAATTAGGCTAAGATGTGGCATTATACCTCTAAAGGCCTACAAATACGGATGGCTGAAAGGAACTGAGGCCTTAAACTGTAGACTGTGCAATTACAAACTTGAATCACTGCTGCATGTAGTTTGTATTTGTAACAAATTGAAGAATTTAAGACAATTTTGGCTAACACCAGTCTTTTGCCATTTAGGAATTGGGCAATTGCCATAAACCAGAAAGAAATATGTCTAAGTGGGTCCCATGTCCAGTTCAAATTTATATTCTTGAAATTCTTGAATGATGCCTATAAAATCATGAATAAGAACGCCCCACCAATACATAACTGCAAATTCAGCTCCTTTTATGTTAAAATATAGTACTACACACCCCACTTATTTTTTATTTGTGTTCCAACGATGGGAGGGTGTTCAGAAGGACTTGATTTAATTTTGACCATTACTGTATTCAAGCTTAACACTAATCTGTAGTGGTTCCTCCACCTGGCACTATGCACTTTTCAGAGTACTTATTGCACTTTTTATAGCCCTTGGCAAGTAATCTGGATCACAGGATGGGCAATATAATAACATATGTTTAACTAGACAGTCTAGGCCTGCACTGTGCACTTTATACTTCCGTAAAATGAGCAACTATTTCACTATTTTTTATGCATTTTAGGGGGACTGTTTTACCTACGTCTCATTTTAAGAATGTAGCTCGTGATATCTTTAATTTGTACTCTGTTTTTATGTCAAATTGTTACGGTTTTAAATAACTAAAAACAATAAAATGTACATACTTACTTTTTGTTTATTGCTCCATGCAATAAAGCTCCATGTGGTCTTTCAATACTTTCAGCCAACCACTATCGCGCCTCTACTTATATGACAAAAATGTGTTTTCTTTTTTAGATCTCGCCTACAAACAGGTTTTAGCTGTCTGTTTGTGAAAGACCTTTTGTGGAATATCAAACACACCAAAGGTAATGAGAGGACAGCTTGTAATTTGTCAAACCACTGACAATCACTCAGGGTAGCGTTCCAACCCATTGTTCTTTTGCCCACCATGCTACTTCAGATTAAACCCAGCAATATGCAAATCAGGCCTGGCCCTGCTCCAAAAGGAGCAGCCTCGTCAATCGGGTGTTGCTTGATTCCATTGGCACAGTGAGCCAGAGTCCCCATTTGGGCATACCCTTGCCTCTTAGGGAGTTACACCAAACACATAAAAGGTGATGGGAGGAATTCCTTCAATTTCCAAGCCATCCTTCTTTTGCCCACCTTGTCACCTCAGTTTGGACCCATGCATATGCATATCAGTCTTAAAGTTTATGGAATGGGGTGAGTAGATCTACACACAGCTTAACTAGCTAATAGTAGCCTAGGGTGCCCCTCTGGGTTAGGTTGCTGCTATGAGCTAGCAGCCATGTTGAAGAAGAATAGCACCACGTTGAAAAGAGTGACATTAACTTCTTTATTTTTCATATCTCTCAGATTGATGCCACATTGGGTTAGGATGCAATGGGGCAGCCGCCTTGGAAGAAATCAAAACCGCGCACCCATATATTTCCTCCCACAGTGCTGCAAGATTTCCCTTAACCTCACAGAAATTTGCAATTTGCATGTACATCAAGTAATTGTAGGCATTGTAGGTAACTGTCATGGTCCCAACAAAGTCAGGTGACCACTGGTTTGCAATACAGATTAACGAAAGGTGGTATGTCAGTCAAGCGAGGGTAGTAACCTGGCAAAGTGTTTGTTCACATTTGAGGACATTTGCAAGGCATGATCAAAATTCAGTGTAGGAATAGACCGCAGAATGAGCCCGTTCACAAGCAGCAGCAGGCAAAATTCAGGAAGATGTGAGAAGGGAACATATGTAAGTGGTGGGCAGCAAAGAAACAAGAGTATATAATCACAGAAACATTTGCAAAAGTAGGTTCAACTTACTAGAACAAATGGCATGATGTGCAAATTCACTTTTCAAGTTAATAAGACATGAATTTGCACTCGCCAAGGGGTTTACTTATGTGAAATAGTTCCCCACTATGGTGTGATATATGCACGATTAAACCTTCCCCCAAGAGTAGAGAAGAAAAGTACTAGGGTTGAGAAGCTCAGGAAACTGATGATTAGGATTTTTAAAACCTTGAGACCTGTGACTTTTATGCTTCAGAACTTATTCCTTTTTTAACTATTGTTTTTTCAGTGCATTGTATCTGCAGTCCGTGTTCCCTAAAAGTGTAACATAATCACCATGTGTCTAGCTATATGATTCGAATCTGCTACTGACTTTCCCATTCTTTAAGGGTTTCTACGTCCTTTGCAGCATTAGTAAGATGAGCGTTACATCATCTGCAACTACACTGCTACTCACTCCCATCTTAAATTTAAAAAATAATGTTTTAAAAGGTCTCAATGGAACCAATGCACACGCAAGACACTACTCAAAAGCAAGGCCAATACTGCATTCTGAAGCTTAGTTTTCACCAGCGGTGAATCCATTTGCACACTGCTAATGGATTCTTATATGACAATACTGAACATTTTTGATGTGACTTTGTATCAAGTCTGTACCTTCAAAACATCAAAATGCATACAGACTTAGACCCGAGATCCTTATTTTTAGGTTGAGCCCTGAGCCAGCGGGCAAGCGCTGCTCTGGGGTTAATCTGTGGTAGTACAGTACGGAGGAGAAGCCACGCCCACTCCCCGCCCACTTTTTCATTGGCTTGTGTGTTTGTCCTTTCTAAATGCTGCCTTCCGATTGGTTTATAGGCTGTTAGTCCCTCCTTATGACGGCCATGTCGTCATTTGTATCCTCCTCATTTGTATTTGGCTACTGGCCCCTTTACTTCGTGTTGCATGAGCACTATTTCTTCCCGTGCCTCCCCCCTCCCGTTGTTCGTGCCTTCCCACCCGCCAAAATGGAGATTTCTGCATTGAGTCGCGTTGTATCGGATTGTTCTCTGGGGCGTCTTGGTATGCGGATTAACTGCGTCCATGTTCTGTTGTATGGCTGCCAAGTTTGTGTGAATTAGACCGTTTTGTTATTTATGGTCAAAACACAGGTGCTCCCCAGCGTAATATAATTACAGAACCACTTTTTGAGGGGGTATACGCGTTTTAACATGCTTGGTTTCCTTTCAGGTGAGCTGACGTTTGTACTCGCCGTGTACGCGAAGCTGTTGCCGCACCAACAACGCTAATTCCCTGTGTCCCTTAATCAAGAGGTTTCACGTCCTCCGTGTGTACTAGCACGCTCACCTACTTCCGGATTGGTCTCATGCCGGATGCTTACTGCAACATCCTGTTGACCAGGCAAATTGGGATGTAGCTTTTGCATCCCTCCCCCGGGGCTCTTAGTTCTGCTCCCGGTTAGAGTGAACAGGTTTCAGTGATAGTAATGTAGGCGCATTTCATCATTGTATCGCGCATCTGACTGTTCCTGAAGTATTACGCTGCCCAGGCACATCCGATAGTGATCTCAGATCACTTGGCCCCCTTTCCCCGGCCATCACAAAGCATTATTAACAGGCATTTGCAATGCAATAGGTCTCGCATTTACAAATGCGAGACCTATTGCATTGCAAATGCTTGATTTAATAGTCGTCACGTGGGCAGGCTTGCGACGTACGGCTCGTGGGAGATTGGCAGAACAACCATGCAAGAGTTCAGCTCAAATTCATCTCTTCTCACACATGTTCACGGTGTGACGCGCGTGCGCTGCATTTCTTGTACAGTATGCAGACAGGGAGAAAAGTACAATCAGGCTATAAAGTTTTAGCTGTCAGAAAGCATGTCAACCATGGCCCCAGAGTTTAAACACGTATTCGGACCACAAACTGTGATTGTTTGAGATAGGATTGGTCAGAATGGCTGCTATTTCAACGTTGGTATTCTTTTTATTCATGTGGGAGACAAAGCTATGGAGCTAGTATCTGGTGGGAGGAGGAGATGAGCAGTCCCCTGTTGTTCACCAGATGTGAGCCTATTTCACATTTCTGTGACTAAACTGAGAGAGGAGCTTCTGTCCTTTTGTGAGAGTGCAGCTTGTTTGCCACTCCTTATCTGAAGGCCCCTTTGCTGCTCCTTTCTTATTTCCCCGCATTTACTTATCAAGGAAAACTAAGTTTTGTCCCACATCTAGGCACTGGCATGCTTGAAAATCTGGATGCAGGAATGGTTGCTTGATCAAAATTAAGTTTCATACATTAACTTGGTATAAATAACTTAGTATAAAACTTGGGTATAATAATAATTGGCATTATCTACTTCAAAAAAGTCAAAATTTTAAAAAGTAAAAAAAAGTAACACAGTTTCGCTAATAATCGCATAAATGTAATGTTTAGTTTCACAACAAAGAAATTGTAAAACACGAGTATAAAATATTTTTGTCAACATGTTAGCAACACTCCCAGTCCAGTGTCTTCCCATAATCGTACGTTTTTCTGGTCTTAAGTCGCTATCGAACGGGAAATGTTAAAAGGTTTGACTTGTGTGTCAATTGTTAGTTGGCATTTCTTGTTAACTTCTCACGCCTCAGTTAATTGCGCATCGTGAAAAAACAACCGCCCTAAAAATGTGCGCATATTTTTAATACTTGGAACTAACGGCACAGGCTGAAAGGTGCAGTTTGAAGTCGGCACAGCCTGCGCGGTGATTGCTGGGTTACGTCACTTCCCCGCCCGCCTCCATCGCCGACAATCTCTGTGGAGCAGTTAAAAACATAACTTTTCTTTAAGTCTGTATGAACTCAAATAAAAGCAGCACCGATATTCTGTACATTCTCATGTTTTATTATTAGGGAAATTGTTGGTTATGATGATCATGGTCATACCTTAGTGAAGAAGGGATGTGGCATTCTGGCCAGAGCTGTCCACTTTGTAACTGGTTCTAGCCTCGAGGTCGGCTCAACATCCTGTGATTCTGGGCAAATCACTTAATCTCGCCTTGCTTAGAAAAAATGAACGTGTCCCTGTGTAATGTGACTGGTGCTCATGTAAAGCCCTGACATAGTTACCAACATTTGAAAACTAGCATTTGCAATGCAACAGGTCTCGCAATTGCGAGATTTTGACCTATTGGCATTGTAAATGACAATGCCATTTATTTATGTGTTTAAAAAACACCTGCAAAAATAAAATGCATTGTCATTTACAATACCAATAGGTCAATGTTTCTAAAATGCGAGACCTATTGCATTGAAAATGCTTGTTTACTGATACTCTCCATATAAATCAGTAGCTAAGATTGACAAACTCTATCACACCCTGCTGGTTCATAGTGATAAGAGCTGGTTTGGCCGTCAGTGCACTCATATCAAGGACTGCGGAGCACATAGCAGACTAACTTTTTAGAAACTGTAACAACTGTGAAAAGGATCAGAGAAAACGGTGGCATAGGTAATGAGTCAAGGAATCAGAATTAGAGCGAACTAGACAGCTCAGTGACCGGTGGGTAAGGAGTTTAGTTTTCGGTAAGGGAAACATAGCCTTCCATCCTCGCAGTTGACAAATTAAGTACCATTAACTGAGTATGAGCAACACCTCTTATTTACAACGCTAAAAAACGGCGGGAGTGGGTTATGAATTCCATTAGTAGCAAGGGTCATTGATTTATGTAATGTCTGGGGCCACTGGTACCTTTGTTACCAAGGGGCAAAGATACACATTGATATTTGCAATCTGAAGGAAGTGACCCAATTAGGGCCACCCGGGTCACTCGCGACCACCTCTCAGCCTTCCATACAAATGAAGAGTCGGTCAGACAGTAGAGAATACAAACCAAAGTTATTTTATTAGTATACGCTCGAGCGGAGTCCGGTCTGACCAGCCTCCTCAGATTGCGCCAGAGGGACTGACCCCAGTACACATAGCAATACCCCATATACATTTCCAGCATCCCTAGAGACCCGCCCAGACTGGAATTTTCCAGTCTCAGAGCTGACGAATAAAGGTGGTACAGAAAGATGAGCTACCATCATGAGACTGGGTACATGCTATCTTAGTTTCAAGGTTACTCTGCCCGTGTCCGTCTCTCTGAGAGTGGGAGCAGGCCTACCTACTGGGAAAGGCATGCGAAGACAAAACAATCTATTCATTAGTGCAGCGAAGCTCAACCTTGAATAATAAAGAGAAACAATCGAGGTTGCTTTCTGCTGTGGCAGGCAATGTAAGACAGAAGCTTGGTTTCGATCTGGGTACAAAATGGCGGCTGAATACAAAATGGTGCTGCAAATGCTAACTTAACTCGCACAATGCTACAAGGAGTCGGCAGAACACATTTTCCAGTCCAACAGACCCTCCTTTTAGCATTTGCTAACAATTTTGTCTAATGCTAAAGCTAGGAGACAAAAACTGCTCACCTACTAGAAGACCACTATTAAATGTTAAAGCAAACATTTTCAATATTCAAAAATACCCTCATCAATGGACATTAGGTCGTGGACAACCTGCATCATCATGGTCGAAGACTTAGCATCCGATATTGGGGCCTTTGGTGTGGGTGTCATTTTTCCAACACAGTAAGCACAACAAGCAGGGAGACAATGTACGCATAGGCAACATGTGAAGATGACGCCTGCAACTACTATCAGGAAGATAAGAATTTTCCACCCCCAGGATGCTATTAAACCCCAGAACCAACCAGAAAGACTCCAGGTACCGTTCTCTTGGTGGATGTCAGATGCAAGCCTATGCAACTTCTGTATAGCAGAGTATACATTAGGGGCATGGTCCGGTATGTAAACACAGCAACTGCTGCCGATGACGCGACAGGTTCTCCCCTATCAGCAAGGATGACATCTAACACCATCCTGTTTTGAAGAGCAACAAGCCTAGTAGCCTGGAGCTCAGCTGTATTATTGGTCAAGATCCCTGCTGTAGTATTAATGACCCCTTCCACAACCCTGGTGAGTCCACGAATGTTGAGGCTATTGGACATAGGGCCCCAAAAGGGCAAAATACCCTTCATAGCATCTGTGAACTGCTGCAGAGTGGTGTCTGTCTGGTCTATGTCTTCTGTGTTAATAACCCTTCTAATTCGGGACAGATGGACACTCCTACGCTGCAATTGATGGTCCTTGTGATAATTGGACGGTGCTATGCACACTGGGGAAAGGAGGAAAGAGAGGTAGCACACACCAGACCATCCCCTAGGAAGCCAAACATAAGCTTGTGATCCACAAACAAAATAGATATTATGCGGTGGGAGCAAAGGCAGGCTGTTATTCGTGCTTAATGTATAAGTGTAGTTGCAATTACTCTCACCCACTTTCACCTTCCCAAACCCTTGAACCCAAAACACAGCTGTAGTGTTTACTACTGGCACCGGTATTGCCTCATCCTGAGTAATATTTCGCATTTGGAATGAACGAAAGTATTCAGTAACATTAAATCCCTGGAAATCCAACATTTCGTTTTGAAGCCATGTTACATTTTTCTCTCATTCATATATATTCATGCAGGCTGTTGGGGATAATGTATCAGGGGTCCCTTGCTCTCCTGGTGTAAATCCTTAGTGGACACGTATATACTCTAGCACTGTGTGATAATCAGCAGATGTCATATTCATAGCACAAGAATGATAATGAATGTACACCATGGAGAACAATTCAAACCATCCCTCACAGCTGCCCAAAAAGGACATAGGCAGCGATAACAGGCTATCACTCTTATGCGTAACCGAAGGGAGCAGTCCACAGATCCAGCAGTTTGTAACATTAGAAGTATCATGGGCTTGATGGAGAGTTTGCAAAAATACATTGTCAACATATGTTTTTCTGTGTTCCCCTTTATGGGGGGCTAAAGTAACAAACGTATGCTCAGGGGGAACAGGTGTTGTACCAATCAAAGAGTGCACAGGATATTTCTCCTCTAGGTACCATACTATTCCAAGAACTGTTATCAGGGAAATCAGAACAATTACTATGAAAACTATTTTACTCCCTGTAGACCAACTAGACCAACCAGACGCGTTCTCCCCGTAGCGTGGGCTGCAAAGGGCTGCTCCTCCTCCCTAATGGGGCGACCAAATGGATACATTGCAACCAGAGGAAAGGACATATAATGGAGCTAATAACAAAAGGGCAAAAGAGGGACAAATGTTCCCAGCGTCCGTCAGAGCCTCGCTGGTAGACTCCTATTGTTCATCAATCGTTGGCGCTATTGAGCACCGGCAGTGGAGCTATCGGAACAGCTCTTGAAGAATCCCACGTCGCTCAGGATAAGGCGCTCCCCTTCCCAGGGGAGCACACTCGATCAATCCTGTTCAATGTCCGAACAGTGCACCAATCTCGTCTCTCCCTATGC
Source organism: Calotriton arnoldi (assembly GCA_963921515.1). Taxonomy (NCBI): domain Eukaryota; kingdom Metazoa; phylum Chordata; class Amphibia; order Caudata; family Salamandridae; genus Calotriton; species Calotriton arnoldi. The sequence continues at coordinate 1,841,289 of CAWUFW010000974.1, read as the reverse complement.
TACTGTTGCCTGACTTATCGAGTCTATCCCTGCTAATCTGACTTCTCCTTTGGTGCACTGTTCCTCCGTCGGGGGCGCAGATTATACCTAGCTACTCCAGGAACAGAGGGGTCTGCAAAAAGGGGCTCAGACACAGAGGGGCCAACGGACTGGGGCTCAAGCACAGATGGGCCAGCAGGCTGGGGCTCCTGGGTGGGCTTGATCTCAGGAGGCACTGCCTCGTTCAACACTGCATCATTTTCCTCCTCCGTTTGTGCCCACGTCAGCCGAGCATCCGAGAAGGGAACAAAACGGGGCACCTGTTCTGTTTCAGAATCACCAACTCCGTCAAGCACCCATTGGTCGAAGGGTAAAGGAAGGGGCACCTTGCGGCAATGCGGGGAGTGTATCCAATTCTTCCGGCCGGCCACCTTCACTGTGGTGCGTGTGGCGAGGAGGACCTGTGCAGGCCCCTTCCACCTCGGCTCCAAACTGCCCTTCCTCTGGAAGTGTCTGGTCAGTATGAAATCCCCAGGCCGAATATCATGTCCTGGCCCTTCGGGTACTGGTGGTAGCGTCTCGTGTATTTGTTGGTGACTAGAACGCAAGCTTTTAGTTAACTCATACAGATAATCCACTAACAAAGGGTATTCAATTTCGGAGAACCGTCGCGGTTGCGGGATGCCCCAGACAGTTGCCGGGCGCCCAAACACGACCTCGTACGGGGACAACTCTGTCCTACTGTGAGTCGTAGCTCTTGTAGACAAAAGAGCTAATGGTGAAGCATCTGGCCACTGCAATCCTGTGCTCTCCTGAATCTTTGCCAATTTCAGTTTGAGAGTACCGTTGTACTTCTCAACCAAACCTGCTGACTGTGGGTGATTTGCAGCATGGAATTTCTGTTTAATGTGCAAAGCATCACACACCAACTGGAAAACCTTTGAGTTGAAGTGGCTTCCGTTGTCACTCCAAATCAAACGGGGCAAACCAAATCGAGGGAAGAACTCCTTTAGGAGTGCCTTTGCCGTCGCCATAGCTGTATTCTCTTTAGTGGGGTAAGCCTCAACCCATTTGCTGAATGCACAAACAACCACCAAGACATATTTCAGATTATTGACTTGTTCCATTTCGATGAAATCCATCTGAAGGACCTCGAAAGGGAAAGAAGGGGGTGCAAAATTACCAGGGGGTGCAGGAGCGCCCTTTCCAGGATTATATATCATATACACCATACAGTACTTGACTAGATGAGCAGTAACCTTGGGAATGTTGTCGTTCTGCCATACAGGATCTAATAGTTTACAGATACCTTTTGCACTAATGTAGGCTGGCCCGTGTGCCATAGTGACTACAGGGAGGACATATGCATCTGGTAACATCCATCTCTGTTTCCCTGACTTATCCGTCCAACACCCGTTCTCATCTAAGCGTGCTGTGCTCTCCTGCCATACTGCTAACTCCTCAACCGTTGCCTCACTCTTAATTTCTTTCACATTGTCTAGTGTATCCTCAAACATAGTGGCCTCGGGCACCCACCTGGCGGGACCCGCTACAAACATCCTTTTCATCTTTGTTCGAGCTGTCTCCTTAGCTATCTGATCTGCAAATGCATTCCCCTTTCCCACATCATCAGTAATCGCCTTATGGGCACTACACATTACTATGGCCAATTTCTTAGGATGTGTCAAAGCGGACAGAAGCCCGTGTATAAGGGGGCCATGATGAATACGTGTCCCATGGGAGGTAAGGAACCCTCTCTCTGCCCAGAGTCGCCCAAAGTTATGGGCGACCCCTAAGGCACACTGACTGTCAGTATAAATATTAACAGCCAGTCCCTTGCTCAATTCACACGCCCTAATGAGGGCGACCAGTTCAGCTGCCTGGGCGGACTGATAAGGAACTTGTGATGTCTCAACTACCGTATGTAGTGTAGTGAGTGCATACGCAGCAGTGGTGATGCCATCTGGTAGTTTGAAAGAAGAGCCATCGACATATAGTTCCCCTTGGGGTCAGATAAGGGAACATCAGTCAGGTCTACCCGTCCCTTCGTCTCTTCTTCTGTTCGAAAAATACAATCATGGATGTCAATTTCCTCACTCTCAGAAGGAAGGGGTAGTAACATGGCTGGGTTCAGAGTGGCACATCTTTTAATTGTGATATGTGGGGCAAAGAGAGTTAGCTCATAACCGGTCAGATGTGCACTGGTAAGGTGCTGTGCCTTGGTCTTATTCAATATGGAATCCACAGCATGGGGCACCATGACTGTGAGGTCAGTATCAAGTACGAGCCCAGCCGATTGCCTTACAGAGATGGCCACTGCCGCGAATGCTCTTAGACAGCTCGGGAGGGCTCTGGCGACTGGATCAAGCAAAGCAGAAAAATAAGCACACGGCCGTAGCTTACCTCCAAAGGCCTGTGTTAAAACAGAGAGCGCACAGCCAGCCGTCTTGTGTAAGTACAACATGAACAGCTTCAAATAGTCAGGCGTGCCAAGCAAAGGTGCAGAGCAAAGCGCAACTTTTAATTGCTCAAAAGACTGCTGACATTCAGGCATCCAAAGCAGACGTTCATGTACATCTTTAGTGGTTAATGTAAGCAGGGGTTTGGTTAGTAATGAATAATTAGGGATCCAATGGCGACAGTAGGAAGTGATGCCAATAAAAGCGCGCACATCCCTCTGAGTTGCAGGGATAGGCATTTTTACAATAGCACTAATGTGCTCCGGAGTCAATCTCCTACCCTCCTTCGACAGTAGGTGACCTAAATAGGTGACCTCCTGTCGACAGTATTGAAATTTAGAAAGGGACACTTTACGTCCATGGTGAGACAAATGTAGCAACAGCTTAACTGTACTGTCTTTGCATCCCTGTTCAGAGTCAGAGGCTATTAGTATGTCATCCACGTACTGAAGCAATACATTACCTGGGGAAAGTGTAAGGGAGACCAATTGGGCTTTCAAGGCTCGGCTATATATACTAGGGCTCTCAGTATAGCCCTGAGGAGCTCGACAGAATCTAAAGCTCCTGCCAGCTAGGGTAAAACCGAACAGATGTTGGCTATCAGGATGGATCGGAATGCTAAAGAACGCATTCTTCAAATCAATGACAGAGGAAAATTTAGCAGAAGAAGGAATCATTGTCAAAAGGGCAGTAATATCAGGGACCACCGGGAACTGAGGGACCACTATCTTATTAACCGCGCGCAAATCAATCACAAAACGATAAACATCTGGGTGGTCATCGGGAGAGTCTGAAATGCCTTTTTCAGAATAGGGCTATTACACACACTCGCCACTGTCTCTTCAACCACACCGGACTCAATCAAATCTTGTATAATTCGCAGCAAAGCTCGCTCCCCCGGCTGTGGAATTTTGTACTGGGGAATACGAGGTATTATGGCATTGTCTTTAACTTTAATGGCTATTGGGGGAATTTGTAACAGTCCTACATCCGTATCACCTGTTGACCACAAAGTGGGCGGCACATCCTTAAATTCAGCAGGAAGGGGTGCATCTTTGGACAGACACTGCTTAGAGCTGACCACATTCGGGCCCATTGTCATATGAAAACCGTCCTGGGAGCAGTAAATGGTTGCATGCAGCTTCTTTAATAAATCGAGGCCCATTACATTTTCTCCACAGTTTGATGTCAATAGGAACGGTGAATCCACAGTAAAAGGACCAATAGTCAAGGCAAGAGGTTTGGAAATGGGGCTTACGACCAGTACACCAGAAAATCCTACCGAAACATTATTTTGGCCAGACAGAGCTGCCCCGGGGACCAGCAAACGAGAAACAGAGCTATTCATTGCACCTGTATCCACCAAGAATTGCTTAACTGAGCCTTGCAGATCCGCGGTGACATAAGGACCGCACTGATCTACAGGGATCTGGACTGGTCCCTCACCCTGCCCCTGGCTGTCCTAGCTGTGAGACATCCCTGTCACTTCATCCAGATCATAATCGTCGTGGTGATACTGTCTCCCTCGAGTGTCATCAAAATAGTTCTGATCTGAACGACCTTGCGAAGTCCGATCCTCCCGAACCCTATCCTTATCCTTTCTTCACGGCCCGGTCCACGAGAACCTCGTCCTCTGGGGGCGCAACTTTCTGCAACAACACCGGACACTCGCTACGCCAGTGCCCCTCCTCCTTGCAGTACGCACACTGATTTGGCCCTACTGGCCCTACTGCTAGTACGGGGAAGCTGCCGGGCCGGACCAGCTCCACGTCCCCTTCCATTTCCCCTAGACGCCTGCTGCAACAGCACCTTCGTCTTCAACTCCTTGTGCTTCTTTTCTACCTTCTCTTTCTCCTCGTTCTCCCTGTGTTCATAATACTGTGCCATACTCAATATGACAGAAGGGGAGGATGTCGTCCAAGTGCTCTCCGAAGCCTGCAACCGGGCTGCGATCTCTGGGAGCAAGTTCGTAACAAATCTATTGACGAACAATCGGACAACCCCCTTCACCAACAAATCCTGTCCGCTAAAGTCCAAAAACACACCCTCGAACTGTGTGAAAAAACAGACACTTTCATCTTTTTTCTGACGACATGCCGTTAACTTGTCCCTATCTAACCCCCTTGGTGGAATAAGTGAATGCATATAAGAGATAATTCGGCCAGGCAAAGCTAGTATCTCGGCCCTAGGCTTCTCACCAGGTTTCCTCTCCTGATCCCGTGCTTTAATCCGCTCCCATGTACCACCCAATTCCGCACCGTGGTCCTGTGTGTGTACCTGCCTCCAGATATCAACGGGTACCAGTAAACCAAAGAACATTTCAATATCTGCAAGTGTCATCACTGTCGATGAAGCAGCTTCTGTCAGTTCCTTATAGTATGCAGTAGGATTTTTCCTGGGGTCGGGCAACTGAGTCTTAAGGGATAACACCTCACTCCTCTTCCATGGGGTATAGACCCACTGTTCTTGAAAACGGGCCTCTACCCTTGGTCTAACAACAGTATTCTGCTGATCTTGGAGCTCCGGTAACTCAGGGTGATATATGGGGTGGACTTCCCTCATCGGAAACTGGGACCCTGTCTTCGGACTCTTCTCTAACAGCCTACTTCGGTAAGCTACCAATGTTGCAACATTACCAAAAACCTCCCCAGGCGCCATACCAGCAGCATACACATTGTCTCTGATACCATAAATAATCTGGGGTGCTACATCATTGAAGCACTGTTTCCACAATCCAATCAGTGTAGCCGACATGTGCTTAAGGGCATGCTGCTGCACAAACGGCTCATAATCTTTCATCACACTCCACACATCTTCCACACTGTAAATGGGATGACGAGCCCACCGAGCAGCCTGATTGGCCACCACCTTCTTATCTTCATTGCCCACATCAGATCGTATCAATATCCGCCCCAGTCGTTCCCTAGCTGTTGCCCAGTCCCCGTCCCCTTGTCCACGTACATGTGTTCTGTTACCCAGTACTGTCGGAGAATGAAGGAAAAGGGGAGGAGTAGCGACAGAGGGAGCGGGCACCAATGTCATCAACGGCTGTGTTGTGGGTGTAAGGTCCGGAGAGAGGTGAGACATCGACACAACAGGCGTAGCAGGGAGACTAGCAGTTATCGCAGAAGGCGAAGCCACAGAACTGACAGGAGGCGCGGCGGCCAAAGCAGCTGGATCGGTAGCAGAAGAAGCAGAAACAGCAGGGGCAGAAGAGACAGACGACTGAGGCTGTGGCATGGCAGGGTATATTCTCTGCGGGGCATATGGAGGTGGAGGTCGGGTGTCTAACAATTCCTCCACAAATGTATCATTTTCTTCTCGAACTACATAAGACTTTTCACATTGCAATCGAAACTTCCTATCGGCACACTCTATCCCCTTCTCAGTCTTCTCTTTATCATACGCAACAGATTTCTGAGTCACTGTCTGCATCCTTCCCTTTGAGGCTTCCTTTTCTGCTTTCATTCGTCTCTGTTTAGCTTCCTTTTGCCAAGTTCTAAGGGACTCAAACATTGATTGCCTACTTTGTTTCGCAAACAATTTATCCTGCAGGAAATTATGCTTCTGCTCATCAAAAGTGCCTATCAACGGCCATTGCAACGCGACATTGTCCCTCGTATATTTGTGCCATAATGTACTAAACATAATAGGGCCAAGGCCATGCTTAACGTACATCTAAAAATTCGGAGTGCCTTCCGGAGGCGCAGGCTGACTCTCTTCCAATCGAGCATCAGTAGAACAACAACGGCAACTCACACAGCATAGCTTACTAAAGCAGGGCATTTTAAAACAAAAACACGTTCACTATTTATGCCGAACAGATATCTGCAAATATCTTACCATAGTTGGTCCTCAGACCTCACCAAATCCAAATCAAAGTGGTACCATGTTCATAGAGAACTCAAACAAATTCAAGCGCTTGTTCAAAACGATCCTCAGAGCGTACCAAACACAAACCAAAGTGGCGCCATGGCCACAAAACAAAACCAAAGCAAACTCACCTGGTACACACAGGTCAAACAAATTTATTCTCCACTGCCGACTCTTCAGACCAAACGGTCAGATCCAAGGGTTTCGCTGTTCAGGACCCCAGCCGGGATGACCACTGGCCAAGGCACCGCCCGGTCAGACAGACGGGGCAGCTGCGAGTACCAGACTCTCTCGTGCAGGGATCTCCGGTCTGCCCGTCCGACCCGAAGTGGCCCCGGCCTCCTCACCCGTCCGCGGGCACGGAAGGGTCACTCACCCGATGGGGTCCCTGTTCGGGTGCCAACTGAAGGAAGTGACCCGATTAGGGCCACCCGGGTCACTCGCGACCACCTCTCAGCCTTCCATACAAATGAAGAGTTGGTCAGACAGTAGAGAATACAAACCAAAGTTATTTCATTAGTATACGCTCAAACTGAGTCCGGTCTGACCAGCCTCCTCAGATTGCGCCAGACTGACTGACCCCCGTCCACATAGCAATACCAGATATACATTTCCAGCATCCCTAGAGACCCGCCCAGACTGGAATTTTCCAGTCTCAGAGCTGACGAACAAAGGTGGTACAGAAAGATGAGCTACCATCATGAGACTGGGTACATGCTATCTTAGTTTCAAGGTTACTCTGCCCGTGCCCGTCTCTCTGAGAGTGGGAGCAGGCCTACCTACTGGGAAAGGCATGCGAAGACAAAACAATCTATTCATTAGTGCAGCGAAGCTCAACCTTGAATAACAAAGAGAGACAATCGAGGTTGCTTTCTGCTGAGGCAGGCAATGTAAGTCAGAAGCTTGGTTTCGATCTGGGTACAAAATGGCGGCTGAATACAAAATGGTGCCGCAAATGCTAACTTAACTCGCACAATGCTACAAGGAGTCGGCAGAACACAATTTCCAGTCCAACAAACCATTGCTGAAGATACTGTCTGGGGTCATCAAAGCACAAAATGTTTGGCCCCATTGATACTTATTACTCTCTGGGTCATTGGCATATGCCATTATTTGGAGTCACTGGCACTATCACTGTTTGAGTCTACAGATGCATTTAAATTCAATTACATATATATGCATATTACTGTCTGGGGGCCATTGATTCAAATGCTGCCAAATCAATTATTACCTAGTGCTCATTACATACTGGAGTGACGGATTATACCTGTATTTCTCAATTGGTGAATCTACTGCTTAGATGGACCACAGAGGCATATCATGTCTGGGGCCACTTTTTTAAACCTCTTTTTATTATCAGTTACAATCCTACATTACAATTGTTTACCAGCTGCAATATGGTTACATATTGGCACATATGCTTCTCCATTTGGGATGAGGTTCATGCGTTTGTAGATCAGCACTATGGAATAAAAACAACAAGAAACTAAACAAAGCGAGCAAGTCATATAGGTCAAATATCGATGTAGTAAGGAGCTGTGAGGCATGCAACAATTTTTAAATGTCCGAGCCCCTAAATATAAAGTACTATAAATGACAATCACTAACGATATAGTATATAGAGGCGAATCCAGTTGCCTCCAGCTTCATACCCCTGCAGAGATCGTGTGTTGGGGCCTCATGTGAGTAAGTGATTGTTCACTAAAGCTCTGTATTACTTCACTACTCAAATCAGACAATGAGCGCCAATGCAATCCACACGCTGCCTCACATCGCATGGCCTCTTCTTCTGCCCTAGTCCATAGATCAACATTCCTTCTCCACCTACCATAGGAAGGAACGCCTCCACCTTTCACGCCATTGGCACTAAACATTACGTCAACACTAATGCCGGGTTTAGTAATCTATTTAATGTTTTTTAAGCTTTGAGAGCATGGAATCCTCCAAACAAACATATCAGGTTTTGCAGTCAATGGCTCTGTCCAGAGCTCCACCGAAACGATGAGTAATTTGGTCCCAGTATGCATGAACTTGTGAGGAGCTCCAAGTCATGTGGGAAAAGTCTGCAGTGAGAGAAGTACACAGTGGACAAGGCCTAGGCTCACCCCCGCATATGTCTCCCACTTTCCAGGGACAGAGAAATGTCTGATGCAGGTAGTTAAATTGAGTGAACTTCAGCCTAGTGTTTCTCAACACTTTTTGAGTATACGTCAGTCTTCTCTCCGGTTACTAATCCTTTATCTCGTTCCATAGCCATGTCTCCCACCTTTCTTTGTGTTTGTCTAATCCACTCCGCACCATCCTATTAAATGTCTTATAGAACCATGTAAACAAATTCCTACAACTCCATATAGTTATAAGCAGCAAAAGTACATGTTGTGGGGGTTCGGTTACTCCAGCGTCCCATATCCCTCTAATATTCCCTCACAGAGCCATAACTCAAGAACTGTCCAGGAGCCAGGCCATATTCATCCGTAAATGTCTCCAAAAATATTATCGAGTCATTTGAGTAACAATCTCCCAATGTAAGAATTCCCTCTTCTGTACAATGCATTATCAGGTGGACAGTGAAATTTGTAGGAGGCTCTCTATGTGCGAGGCCAATCAGGTGCCACACTGGACATACAGGGGGGTGGTTAGAGGTCATCATGAAGCACTGTTTTCAGCATCTCATAGCTACAGAAAGTAGCAGTCTAGTACCTGGGGTCGCGTGGTCTTCTGCATTAAAAGAATAATCAAGGCACCTTGATTTGGTTGCTTCCCCCTCGTCCCCAGCTCCTAAGCACACTCTCCAGCTAGCCAATGCGCATTCCATTGTAACTGAGCCACCTGGTACTATAGCTCATAATCTGGTACACTAAAGCCACCCTCCATAATTGGATTTTTTAGTGTCTCGATTGCAACCCTCTGCCACCCTCCATTGTACACAATTTCTCTGATCAGTGTGTCAAGCTGCCTAAATAGCTTGACAAATCTCCAGGTTGGATGATTAATAAAACAAGTACAGCAATCTAGATAGGATTACCATCTTTGTAAGGGTTATCCTCGCTATAATAGACAGGCAGAGAGCACGCCAGAACGTCACAGATCCCCTCACCACAACGCTCATGTTACTGTCTCTGAGGTCTGCTGGCAGATGATATCTATTCACACCCAAATATTTAAAGGTATGAGGGACCCAGTGTACTCCAACGTCATCCATATCTGGTTCTTCCCCCTCCAGACTAACTAGAAAGACATATGACTTGGAGTTATTTACCTTAAGCCCAGTGACCATCCAAACTCCACATAATGTATTTATTTTAGTGATGTACTAGTGCCATTTTAAATGGGGTTTGTATTGTGTTACCATTGCCATCTATATCATTTCCTGTGATGTCACTGAAGTCAAAGATAATGCAACGTCAATTCTTGTGATGTCACCGACTATGCACCTCCTTACTCATGTAATAAGTTTAAAAACTTGAGACCCCTCACCTAAACCATACATAGCAATGTAGATATGGGACAACTTCAGAGATCTCAGATTGTCCTGTTTTAGGTGCAAGTAGTTAATCAAATCCTATTTTAATCTATTAATTGTGGCATTTGGTTTTACTATTCACAGAATAAAGCAGAACTACAGACAACGCACTGCTAATCATAAAAGAAGACTGCTGACCTCTGTATGATAACCGTTTTCTTGTTCAACTGCTCACAAGAAAGTATCACTCGTAGTGTCACACTCAGGAACCCTGCAGACTTAGAAATGTCACAAGTATGTACACTGAAAATGTTGTAACTATGCACTTTTAGCTATCGGGGTTACACACTCACCTGAGGCATGCAGGCAGTTGGTAGATAAGAGGGTGCACTCTATGCAATCTGGACCTGAGGACTGTGGGAGGCACAAGGACAGCTTGGGCATAAGAGCGGTAACTTCTGTTGGACTCTCAGAAATGTGCGAGGCTCAGAGAAAGAGTGACGACAAGCGATGGTGCAAGTTATACCTTCAGAACTGCAGGAACATGCATCACATGTGCCTGTCTCCCTAGGTTTGCCTTTAACGTGTGACTCCCTGGCTTGTTTTCTGGGCCGTCAATGAAGATATAACTGCTTCTATAATGCCATTAACTTGGCAAACTGGGATTTGCAAACATCTTTATAGTTAACCCTCTCTGAATTAGATATTTTCTGAACTTCTGTCTCTCAAGCTGTTCATTGGCAACTCATTAATAAAACATCAAGAACAAGAGTTGATAAGGATTGAAGTGGAGGATTTGGCAGGGTGAGGCTTGAAAGGGTATAAGTGGAGAAGAAGTGGTGACAGGGCTACTACTTTGCTCAAGAAACACCTTGGAAATGTATTTATTGTAAATAAACAGTTTATATATCCAAGATGTACTCAGATCCTGATTTAAATTCCATTGTAGTGCAGAATATCAGTATTAGAGTCATGTAACTACCAACCCGCCAGCTTGCCCCATACCACTGTGATGCCTTTTTAGACTTCTTTAAGCCAACAACACTTTGTTTGCTGGGGATTCGGAGTCCGCACATACAATGTCACAAGCTAAACTACAGTTCCCTAAATTCAACACGCTGTCAGGTAAAAAAGTCAGCATTGACTGGTGGTGTCACCGATGACATGCGCCTAGGCTGGATTGGTCGTGCTTGGTACAAAAGTGCAGAGATTAGGGCACAAAGAGCCTGGTTGTTCCTGTTGGCATATGCTTCGTAAGTAGAGCACCCCTTAGCTGGACTTCAGAGGCTGCATGGAGGCCAAGTGAAAGAATCAATAGCTTTTCTGGCTCAAAAGTTATACTTAGCAGTACAAGATACAACATTGCTGTCTTGGTGAAGAATCTGGCATGAAGCTACAAAATTTCTGTACTTTCTGGGGAGGAGGAGCATGGTTATAGCTATAAGTTGCTTGGATAAGTCATCACATAATGCCGGCACTGGCATAATTCTAATTCTTGGCATAATGTATGCATCCTTAACATGATGTTGCCAACAGCTTGCACAATGGTCGCTCTGGCATAGTGGTGGTTATTCTTGGCACATTGTGAACAACAATGATGTAATGATAGCCACTTCTGACACAATGCTGGCTAGGACTTAATGGTAGAAATGTATGCCATGTAGGGGCCATCCTTGGCATGGTGGTGACTATTCCTGGCATAATGCTGCCCTGGCATCATGGTAGCAATTCTTACAATATTTTGTCCATCAATTCGTAAGCAAGGAAAGCTTTGGTTGATGGGTTAAAACAATATTCAACGTGTTAAGGAACAGAAGAACGAGTTACTTACCTTCGGTAACGATGTATCTGGTAGAGACACAGTCTAGCTGCAGATTCCTTAACTTAGAATATCCCCAGACGTCAGACTGGATCCGGAAAACTTTTTTCCCAGCAGTACCTCTGCACGCCAGGGGGCAGCGCGCCCGGCTCCGTTCTGACGTCGTCCATGGATGTGACGTCAATGGAGCCATATAAGTCCCTCCCGGCGCGCTGACGTCAGTTTTCTACTGTGAAACTTTTCCGCGCCACAATGCGGAGCTAGCACAAAAACTGCTAAAGTATGGGAACAGTGTACCAAAAAAGATCAAAAAATCTTTGAAACAACAATGACAAGAAGTCATAGAATGATGAGAAACATCACCATGAATGTGAGTGAAAAAGAACGTAATACTGTAAAGAACTGAAGGGAGCGAACAGAGCACCCGTTCCAGGAAAAATCTCGCAGAAGCGAAGAGCTGTGCCCTCGTAGGAATCAACGTCATTGGACATGATTGGCACGACAAACGAGGGGCAGTCTGCAACCACAGGATGTAACCGTACAGGGTAACAAGCCTGGTGAACACAGTGCTTCAACAACAGAGAATGTACAACCATACACCTCAGAAATGACCCATTGACTGTAGCACAGCCAAGGAGGCACCCAACCCAAGTGACCACAGCGTAGTCAAGGAGACCCCAAGAATGGGGAAGAAAGAGATGAGGGCGGAAGGGAGGGTAGAAGAACATGAAGAATCCCCACACTGGCAGAACCAGGGTGGAGGAAACGTGGAAGGATACATAACCTCACCACCCAAGAACGAGAATGGGTGAAGAAGTAAGAGATAAAACAGAATGAGATATCCAGTCCGGAGGGAGGTGGAGCAGGCCGCCCCTCAGGAAGACCAAGGTCACCTGTCAGGAGGTAAGTGAGTAGGCCCCAACCTGGTAAGGTCTACGCAGAACGGGGAGGCTGGGAGGGCTTTAAAGAATCTGCGGCTAGACTGTGTCTCTACCAGATACATCGTTACCGAAGGTAAGTAACTCGTTCATCTGATAGAGACATCTAGCCGCAGATTCCTTAACTTAGAATAGATACCAAAGCTATACCCCATTGGAGGAGGGTCTGCGACTGAAACCCACCAAGTTCCAAAGAGAACCAATCCGTCAATAACATTGACTAAAACACGGTGGGGACAGCAATGCCAGCGTGGCTGACACCAGACCCATGAAGCTCAGGACGGAAGCATGAGCAAGGGGAGCAAAGGTACCACAAACCGCCAGAGGACGGTATGAGCTCTGTGTCGTCCAGACATGGATGAAATCAAAGCACAGAACCATAATGGACAGTGCATAATGGAAGAATGCCACAAACTTCTGCAAAAAGAAGCGAAAGTGAACAAAGGAGCCCCATGGATCCGCAAAAGACCAAGTCCCAGAGAAGGGACATACCAGTTATGACAGAGTCAAAAATACAAACTGAGCATGCACAACAGTGGATGCCAAAAAATGACATGGCAGGGGACAGATGTCACCATGCTGAAACATACAGAACCATGACTACCAGGAAACATGTGGATGACAGGAACCACGTAAGCAGACAGTGTGTACTGTGAGAATCACACCACACAAAAGCAAAAAGCCCAATGAAATGTAACAGCGACAGCACATGTGCGTCAGCCGAGAGACGGGCGCATCACCAGGTAGTCATTCGGCCAATCGCACCCAGAGGCATAATGGCAAGGACACGAGAGAGAGAGAGAGACACGAGAGAGAGACACGAGAGAGAGAGAGAGAGACGGATCCTGGGGCAAAACCCCTGAAACCACAGCAGGAAAAACCTAGCATGCGCGTCCTCTCGGTGTGTGTTCCTCTCATGACAGAACACATTTAGACATAAAGAAATATATGAAGAATGAAGACAAAGGGAAACTCGAAGAGCAGCCCTCTAGATAATAGGAAGACGCACAATAGGTACCAACGGCACCGATGTGAAGCATCACAGGACATAACAATATCAAAACACTGAAAGGGCGACACCATCCTCCCCATCGGGGAAGGAAACCTGACCTCCCGCGAGACAGGCGGGGGTACTGACCACCCCATTAACGAAAAATAAGCCAGCAATACACACCCAGAGTGTCAGAAAAATGTATACATAGCCATATACAGAGACTGCATGATGCCAGCGATTATCCAGAGGCAGAATACGCCCACGGAAAACCGCAACAGAGGCCAGGAACAGAAGTACCTGAGCTCGCGCATCAAGAACAGAAGGACTTGAGCCCCGGCATGGGAGGGCAGAGGGAAGTAGTGGTACAAGGCAACACGCAGCAGTGACAAGCCTGGCGTAGACAAAACCCAGACAGGGTCTGAGCCGTGAGAGAAGATCTAAGCCCTTCCCGACACCAGGGAAGAAGGAGAAAACGCAGCCAAAGCAGTGGCGCAAGAACTACCACAGGCACCCCGTGACAGCACACAAACCCAGTGTTTACTCACATGTCGTGACTCGCATAGAACACAGAAAGAGACTGTTCCGGAACGGAACTGAATAATATGCCCACAAGGGACGCGTGGTTACGCGTAAGACAGCCAACGTGGCAACAGAGCACAGCGAAAGCTGAAAGAATTACCAAAGGCAAGAAAAGGAGGGCGTGAACACGCTGGGGTGAGTTAGCCTAACAATACAGTGGAGAAGGCTGCATCCACAGATGCAGGAGAGTGCTACGGATCAACCGTAGGCTACAACACAGAAGCTTCAGGAGAGAGCCATGCCAACCCGTGGGTCTCACCAGAAGAGGTAATGAAGTGAGAAGCCTACAGTATAATCCATAGGACAAGTCCCAGATGGTCCTAGAAAACATACGGAGAAGACTCCACAGGAGTCTCCGAAACTTCTTGGGCAAGGAAAATCAGCTATATAAAAGCCAACGAATACCCCACATAGGGTATGTCACATTCCTATAAAAGGCAAGGGGCACCTCTCGAGACAAGCTCATAGACAGAGGGCTCAAAAAAAAATGTAGAAACAGCTGCCTAGCTGTACCAAACTAAGGGGAAAAAAACGGGTGATTAACCGTACAAACCGTCTGTGAAGTAACGTCTCGAGCCCATAGACGGATACCAGAAAAGCAGTGACAATACTGCAAACGAAATCAAAAGTCCGCCATGAGGACTATGCACCATGGAAGTCATGGAAATCCAGACATGAGGCGCTGGACCGCCGAATCAGCATGACCGTCAAACAGATGGACCCCATCAAAGGGCAGATCCCTGAGTCGCTCCTGAACATTTTCAGGGAAACTGCCATCGCATAGCCATGCATGGCGACGCAGAGCAACTGACCTGGCCATAGCCGGACCCACGGAGTCAGTGGTGTCCATGGCCGACCGGATGGAAAACTGCGCCATGTCGCGGCCATCACGAAGCAGCCGGTCCAGGTCAGCACGAGGGCCCTCGGGCAAAGAGGGAAGGAGTCGCTCGACTGAGTCCCAAAGGGCAAAAGCAGCCCGAGCAAACACGCAAGACGTGTTCAGGGACTGAAGTCCTGAGCTGGTGGACGCAAAGACATGGCGGCCACACGCCTCCAACCACCTAGACTAGTGGGAGGAAGCAACGGAGTAGGAAAGGAAGGGAGCGCTGCCTGGATTACAAGTCCTTGAGCCCGAGGATGGAGGGACAAACAGGCAGGGTCATCTGGAGCCGGGCGATGGCGATGTGCAACAGCACGACCCATAGGGTCCCCCGATGAGGGCCTCGCCCAAGTCCCCAGAAGGATGTCATGTAATGACCCGCCAAAAGGCAGCAAGGGCTCCACTTCCACCGCGCCCTGGTGGAGAAGATCCAACAAAGGATTTGAAGGCAGAGAGACTGAGGGCGGTTGCATCTGCAAGATATCCGCAGCCCTGCGTACCGCCCTTGCAAACGCCGCACTAGCCTCTGTGGCCATCCGAGGCGGTGACAGCAAGTCATCTGTAGGGGACGGTTGCAGACTAATTCGTCCACCAAACGACCAGGGCTCTGCAGAATGACGAGCCAGCCAGTGCCCCATTGGCACCTGCTCCGAGGAACAGTGAAACAACCCTGGGGGTGGGGAACCCTCTGGGGCCTCCTCCTCTACTAACAGAGGAACAGCCGGGGACGGTACCGGCATCGACCGACGTCGGCTCGATGCCGACGACCACCGGAGAGGACTCATCCGCCCGGCGTCGGGCCGGCGTCAACTTGACCTCCACCGAGGTGGAAAACCGCAGGGAGGAACGGCGTCGACTCGGAGTCGAGGTCCGCGCTGCAGCCGCATCCGGCGTCAACGCAGGGAGCCCCACAGGGCTGTGCGGAGACGCTACAGGAAGGCCTGTGACGTTTTAGTGGGATGCCCCTCCGGGCCGTGTCCCGACATCGCAGGGACTCCGGAACCTGAGTCAGGGCACTCGATCGGCTTCGACGGCGAACCCGCCGGCGAACCCCTGATCTGAATCCCTACCCCCACTGTGGGGCCCGAAGGCGCGCCAGGGAGACGGGGTGACCCAAAGATGGCCTGCAAGGCCCTAGAATAGGCCTCCATCTGGGTTCGAGTCACCCCAGCACCAGGAAATGGTGGGTAAGGGGGGGGGGACGACTCCTGAGGACTTGTGTCCGGTGAAGACCGGGAGCAGCGGGTCCCGACGTCACGTTTACGCGAGGCCGACGACCTCCGTGACTTCCTCCGGTGCTTACCTGTGGCAGGTGAGCGACGTCCGCGGGAACAACTTCGGGACCTGCCCCGAACAAGAGCCCCAGCATGAGATGGAGACCGGCGCCCTCTGGACCCCTCTGCTGGAGATGGAGACTGGCGCCGTCTAGACCCCTCGGCTGGAGATGGAGACTGGCGCAGTCTGGACCCCTCCGCTGGAGATGGAGACTGGCGCCGTCTGGACCCCTCCGCCGCGAGGACTCCGAACGGGACATCTTGGCGGTCAGTAACTTCATGCATCGCTCCCGCAGGGACTTCGGCTTCAGCTGCCGGCAGGTGTCGCACTCCGCGGAGTCGTGGTGCACTCCCAAGCACCACATACAGATCTTGTGTGGATCTGTCGCCAACATCTGCCGCGTACAGGTCGTACACGATTTGAAGCCCGCAGGCATCGGTACACTGGTCCCGGGCGCTAAAAGGCGCAGAGAAGGCCAGAGGAACCGCTTCTCCCGGATCTGCATTGGGAGGTGGAAAAGTAGAAAACTGACGTCAGCGCGCCGGGAGGGACTTATATGGCTCCATTGACGTCACATCCGTGGACGACGTCAGGACGGAGCCAAGCGACGACGCCCCCCGGCGCGCAGAGGTACTGCTGGGGAAAAAGTTTTCCGGATCCAGTCTGACGCCTGGGGATATTCTAAGTTAAGGAATCTGCGGCTAGATGTCTCTATCAGATGCCCCATGCACTTTCCACCATTGCTCGCAATCTACAACATCAAGAAACATGAGCATTTTTACCATGTCTTGTTCCTCCACAAGTTCATGCACAAACTCATCAACTTACCCAATAGTCAATCCATGCATTCGCACCCATTCATCTATCCATATAGTCATCTTTTCAGGCAGCCCTCTATCCATGCATCACTCACTCATCAACCCATCCATGTACTCATTCATTCCCCTTAATCTTTCTCTTATCCATTCATCCTTCCACCCATTAACTCATATACCCATCCACATGCATTGGCCAATGAAGAAACGGCTTCAACAATAGGTTAGACCGACTGGCTTTGCCAATACTTGTTTTGACATGGGACAAGAGAATAAAGAAAATGTAGGATTATAAGGCAGTTTATTGATAATCATGTCTCAATTTTGTGGCACTGTAAGCATTGAAATATTAATTTAGTCATTAGTTCATCAAGGGTTTGCTAGAAGTCTTGCTGTTATGAGTTTCCAATCACCTCTGATGAGAGAAAACCAACCATTTATAAGACCATAGATTAATATTTTAGCAAGTCTATCATAAAGAACTATTTTTGTAAAATATGGCCACACAAGAGTACCTCATCACATGTCTTAGACAATATAAATGTCAAACTATGTCTTCATGCTCTATCCACTATAGCCATTGTACAAACACAGGTTTAAAATGTGAATCACCAATAATGTTAGGTGACTAAAGTTGCAAATATGGCACTGATTAATCAAATATGTTGATTATTGTTAGAACCATAGAAATCAATATTGGAACAACTGCAGATGAGCTGGATTAGTATGTAGGTAATACATATATAGAGATAGATAGCGTGCTATCGCTCAAACAGAGCATCCTAGGATATTTGCTTGCCTGCTCCAATACTGCAGAGCCTACTAGGAAGGGGCCCAGAGATATTTACAAGACAGCTTCTCGTTTTTCAAAGCAAAACTCTCAAACTACATTCCTCCTGTGTACCTGATTTTACGTGAATGAATGACCCATTACACTTTGGATGGAGACATGGTTGCAGGTCGTATCTGTTCCAGGTCCACTTGCACATTGAAAGATTGATTTAAAATCTCGCCACTTTATCACAAAGAGGTTCTTTTCATATTCTACAGATGCTTGGTTTCACAACTGTGTATTGTATTGCAGCATTTATATAACGCTTACTACCCCTACATGGGGCAATGAAGCACTTGCCTACATGGGCAGGAAGCTGCTGGTGAGTGGGTGGTTGTTGTTGTCTTTCTTTTGCAATCCTATGTGCGACATGTTTCCATGTCGAGTGTGATGACCACCAAGGTGCAGTTATCGTGTTCTAAGACACAGAGCTCAGAAGTGTGGTGGATGATAAGGTGTGAGACATAGATGCACATGTTATGGTTTTTAGGAAGCTGGAAGTTTTGAGCAGCTCTGCAGGTCTTTATGGTATTTCCTATGATCCTACCTACTTATGCCTACTACCCCTCCTGGGGTATAGGCCATCAACCACTACTCTTCAGCCACCTCTGTCCTGGGCTTTTCTTTCAATAGGACTCCAGGTGTAACCCATCTCCTTGCAATCAGCCTTGAGGCCTCTGCACCAGGTGTTTCTTGGCCTTCCTCTTTTCCTTTTCCCTTGAGGGTTTCAGGTCAGGGCTTACCTGGTGATGTTTGATGCAGGCTTGCGGAGGGTGTGACCTACCCAGCCCCAGCATCTTTTCATGAGCCGGGAGTTGGAAAGTCTGCTGCCATAGATAGTTGTTGCTGATGGTGTTTGGCCAGCGGATCTGGAGGATCTTCTTCAAGCAGATGGTGAATGAAGGTCTGGACCACCACTCCGATGTGCCAGATAAACTCGTAATAGTCATCAGGGACTCTTACGAGGGAATGACCTGAAAGACAGCCCATAGATGGCAACTCACGGAAGCCTTCCAAGTGAGGACCGGAGTCCGCCAGGGTTAATTCTCGCTTTTTTTCTTCCTGCTGGACATAGACTGGATCATGAAGACATGCGCAGCCAGGAGATGAAATGGGATCCAGTGGACACTTTGGATACAGCTTGACGACTTGGACTTTGCAGCCGACCTGGCCCTACTCTCTCATACCCATCTGCAGATGTAAGAGAAGACCGACATGGTGGCAGCCACATCAGCACAACTTAACCTCCACATTCACAGAGGAAAAACCAAGATCCTGAAGGCTAACATGGCCAGCACAACTGCAGTTACTCTTGCAGATGATGCACTAGAAGAGAACGACCTGGGCAGTGTCATAGACAAGCAGGAACTCCCCGCCGTTGTCAAGTCAAGAATCATCAAAGCAAGGGCTGCCTTCATTCAGCTAAAAAAATATCTGGTGCTCCTAGGACCTAACACTGCAAACCAAGATCAGGCTTTTTAACACCAAAGTAAAATTGGTCCTTCTGTATGGAGCAGAAACATTGGAGGACAACAGTGACCACTATCAACAAAGTCCAGCAAGGCAAAGACATCTACCTGTGACATTCCCCACAAGGGTTAAAACCCATAGGTTTTGAGGGGACATGTCCCTAGCACACTGGAAACAATATTTGAAAAAAGGCTTAACAAAAGTCGAGAAAAAGTGATCGAAAAATGACTGAGGTGGCTCTCTGTATCCATGACTGCTGTTATGGAAAGAAAGGAACTGGCGTCAGCGTGCTGTGGTGGCACCTATATAGGAACTGAGCATGCCACATTTGGTGCGGACGATGTCGATACGGAGCCACGCTTGCAGAGTATTCTAAGGTAAGGAATGTGAGGTTAGAAGTCTCTTCCAGAACCAGGAGACCAGTACACCAAGAATCATCAGAACCATTCTCACTGAGACTCAGGAAAGAGACTGAAACATCGGAATCATGCCTGAAAATCCTAGACACATTGACAAGGAGGGAAGTGCCGAAAGCACACCATATCCAGTATGACTCTGATGAAAGGAAGCCTCTTCGACGGAGTCTGGTGTGACTTTAGCAGGTTTATGGTGAACCTCAGTGATGTAATGAGGTTCGCAGTCTTCTGAAGGTGGTCCATGACGGACTGTGGCAAGCCCACCTATAACAGCTTGTCGTTGTGGTAAGGGAGGACTGGTACTCCAAAACTCTAAAGATGGGCAGCGAACACCGGCATCACCTTTGTGAACACCCGAGGGCCACTGGTGATGCTGAAAGAGAGCACGGAAAACTGAACATGTTTGTGGCCCACCTTGAACTGCAGGTAGCATCAATGGGCCTGCAGAATAGGGATATGGAATGAGGTGTCCTGCAGGTTCACAGTCACCATCCAGTCACCATCCAGTCTCCTGCATCCAGAGCAGATTAAACCTGGGAACTATGAACATCTTGTATGTGTCCTGTCGCAGGAAGAAATTGAGGGCCTGAATGTCTAGAGTGGGATTCATTCTTTCTTTGGCAAAGGTTAATATTAGGAGTAGCACCCAGTTCTGATCTCTGAGGCCCAGGCCCTCTATCTGGTTCCTCTCTGCAAAAAAGCCTGTACTTCCTGCAGGAAAATGGACAAATGATCCTTCGAAAGCAGCTCTGATGAGGGTAGAAGATGCTGCAGGATGGAAAGGAATGGCAAGGAATAGTCCTGTTGGACTATCTGCAAGACCTACTGGTTGGATGTAATAAACTGCCATTTGTGGATAAAATATCTGATTCTACAGGGTGTCCGTGTGCCTCTAAGAGTAAACTAAATCAGCTTGAAGGCTGCTGCCAGAGGGGCTGGGAGGTTTGCTGTCCCTGTGGGCAAGGGTGTTGCCTGATTGAGCCCCGACTCCAAAAGAATTGGCTTGCCTATTTTTGGGGTGGTGGGCCTTGATGCTGTCCGGAGGCAAAACCTCTAGTGATCCTCCAGAGGAGCAAAATTGCTGTGAATACAGCCCTGCAGGTGTGGAAAGGCCGAGGGAGAGCACAGTAGCTCTACTTTCCTTAAAGCTCTTGAGGGCAGAGTCAGCCTTCTCGCCAAAGAGGCGAGACCTTCCAAAAGGCATATTGATGAGTGACGCCTGAATGTCACCCAGGAAGTCAATGGATCTCATCGACGTGTGGTGCAGGAGCTACACACTAGTACCATTCGCTCTGTCTAATCAGTCTGTTTTAAACAGGCCTGCCGCATTGTGGCCATATTGAATGGTCTGTACCAAATTAGTTCAGAATTCTTCCGGGACTGCAGATAAAATTTCAGAGACCAAAACCCATAATGCATGGGAATACCTGCCTAGCAAGCAGCTGATTTAGACAGAACGAAGGACAAGACTCGTGGAAGAAAACATCTTCTTCAAATGCCTCAATTGTCTTTGACACTCTGCCAGGGGGATGGGGTAGTCAGAAAGGCGTTGGTGCTAACCCTGTTGGTGGAGGCGTGTACTACCAGGCACTCAGGAGGAGGGTGCTGCGTAAGAAATGCAGGATCACCCAGAGAGAGTCTGTGACAACATACCACCTGTTTGCTTACTGATGGCCAAGAGTTGAGTTATTTCTAAATGCCCGTGATGGAAGCGGTTAGGGCCGTGTTGAAAAGCAGCAAGGGTTACGATGAGTTGTAACACTTCCATGAGGATGTTGATTTTTACCTCAATAAATCCAAACTTCTGCTGCCTGTCTGATGACCACGGCAAAGGAAGAAGATTCGTCTGTGGAAGGGCCACAGGGAGAGCCCAGCCCCAAGTCAGGGGAAATGTGCAGCCCACTGACCTCATGTAGGTCCATATAAAAGATGTCATCATCATCATCATATTGAGAGATAAACTCATTCACATCATCATCGCCAAAAGTTGGTTGGCTCTGTTTGGAGTCCGATCTGAAAAGTGTGTGTAGTATTGGAGGGCGGCTCATCAGCAAGGGTACTATTCTGTCAAAGTCAGAATGTATTGGGGCTAGGCACGTCAGAATTATGCCAGACCAAAACTTTGGCCGAGGTCGAGACGGATTCAGTTCAGAATCAGACAGTGCGTTAGGATAGACGTCCAGAAGTAAGTGTTGATGCTGGTGTGGATGTGGTAAAAACCGGCAAGGATCGAGGTGCCAGACATGGAGTTCGCTCCAGAGCTGGAGCAGACCATGAAGTAAGTTCGAAAAGCACAGATGGCACCCAGGGCCGACCTACTGGCAGTAAACCAACTGTAGGCCCTGGTGAGTCTGTGGGGCCCAAAGGCATGCTATGGGTGCCAGCAGGATGCCAAAGATGCAGAGCATGGCCTCCATAAACATCTCAATCTATTGTAGCACCGCTGACACACTCAGAACCAGCTGTAGAATCTGCTCCTCAGAAGAAAAACGGGAGCGGGACCAGGGGGCACACTGGCACCCTCACAACTTCTCAGGGAGAGATTGGCGAGGCTGGAAGGAGGCCTGTTTGGACTGCTTGTGCTTCTTTTTCAATTTGGACTTACATAGTGGCGAAATACAAAAATACGAAATACGAAAATCCAAAGACTTGGATTGTGACAATGACCTGTTAAGAGACCGGCCAGTGAGCATGAACGAGTCCTTGTCCTCAACTTTTGACAGGAACGGGCCTCACGTGACTTCCTGCAGTGCTCGGTGACGTACAGCTTGGCTTTGCGGATTGCACTCGAGTTTGTCAAAGTCACAATTCCCACACGACTTGGAGTTGTGGCACGAACCAAAACAACAGAGGCACACCTCATGGGGTCTTGTCACAGACATTTGGTTGCTACAGTCCCTACAAGTCTTAGTTTCTTTTGATAAACAACTTTATTGATTTTTGGACATACAAATAGCAGCTGGACACATTTGACCATTGTTTCATAGAGTCACAGATTACCTTTGCAATGATTAGAAACAGGGAAGTGCCCCGATCCACAACCATGACATATAAACGTTACAGTTGTATACATAGGCGGGTTCGATTATAGTCAGTCTAATTGATTCGTCCATTTACCCCACACCCTGTGGTATTTAGCGGGACATTCCCAGGGCCTCAAGTAGGGCTTTCTCTTGTGCGGCACACCAGTCCACTCCCTGGCGCCATCTGGCTATACTTGGGGGCTTGGGTTGTGCCCATGTTGCGGCAATATCGCGTTTAGCTACCGCGATGGCTGTCCCCAGGAACACCCTGTCTGGTCGGGACCCGTCTAGGCCGTCCATTACTCCCAGAAGGAGTCGTATGGGATCGTGGGGAACCTGACAGCCCAGGATGTGTGTGAGCTCGGACTCGATTGCAGCCCAGTATGAGGCCAGGCGCGGACATGTCCAGGTCATGTGGTAAAAATCTACTGGTTCGTGACCGCAGTGCATGCAGCTCAGAGAGGGGCCTAAGCCCGCTTTGTAAAAGCGTTCTGGGGTGAGATAAGCGGTATGTAAGTAATATAATTGGATTAGGCGGAGTCTGGCTGAGGTTGTAATGGTTTTGGGGGCCATAAGGGCGTCGCGCCAGTCCTCTTCCTCCAGGGGGCCCAACCATCCCTCCCACCGGGTCCTGAGTGGGGTGAGTGTTGTTGGGCTGTTATTGATCAGGGTACGGTATATCCGAGAAACCCCACCCTTCCCCAGGTTTCCCATCTTGACCTGGGCCTCTAGTGGGCTAAATTCAGGGAGTGTCATACCCGTGGAAATGTGCGCACCGAGAGCATGACGTAGCTGCAGGTACTTATAAAATTGTGAGGTATGAAGAGTGTAACGTCTTTGCAGGTCTTGGAACGTTCTAATGTGGTCTCCCACCCAGACATCGCCCAGTAGTGATATGCCAATATAATCCCATCGTTTGAATCCCGTGAGTGTCGTCACCTCTCCCAGCCACCTGCCCTGCCAGAGAGGCGTCTGTTGGCTTAGTTTTTGGTCCCAACGTGTGTGTCTTAGGGCCGTACGCCAGGCTATCAGGACCGCCCTAGTGATCGACGGCATTGCTGTGGGTATTGGGCTTCCATATAGGAATGCTTGAATCTGGGGAAACTCCAGGTCCTTGAGTTCTGTTCTATAGGCTGGATCAGACCAGCCCCCAGTGAACCAGTCGTGTAGGACCAAAAGCCGGGTAGCTATGTAGTATAAGTGAAGGTCAGTCATGCCCATGCTGCCATCAAAGGGCAGAATCCGACACCGGGCAAGGGCGATGCGTGGTCTCGCCCCCCCCCCACAGGAATCTCGCGGCCACATGTCCATCTCCTTAAACCAGCTGCGTGGGAAGTGAACGGAGGTATTCTGGATAACATAAAGGAATCGCGGAAGGATCATCATTTTAAACAAGGCCACTCTCCCCAAAGGATTGAGCGGCAAGGTTTGCCAGCGCTTGAGGTCCTCTTTGGTTTTTTTAACCAGTGGGGTAATATTTAATGCCCTTTCTAATTTGAGGAGCAGGGGATCCATATCCCCAGATATTTGAAGGATTGCCTCCTGATGGGGATGGGTGTTTGCCAGTCGAAGCATTCTCTGGAGGGATGAAGGGTTACTAGGGTCGATTTTGCCGGGTTAAGCTGGAGTCCCGAGACGCTCTCAAAGGCTTGGAGGGTCTGGAGACATCGGGGGCCAGAGATGGCCGGGTCCGCCAGAAAAAGCAGGACATCGCCGCATACAAGGCAATTTTGTCCATGTGATGGTTCTCCCAAGCCCAGCCCCTGATCAAGTCGTCCGACCGAATGAGGCATGCCAGGAGTTCCATTGCCAGCGCAAACAGAAGAGGTGAGAGGGGGCATCCCTGTCTCGTGCCTCTTTGAATGGAGAACGCCTCTGACAGGGCTCCATTGGTGAGCACTCTGGCTTTGGGGTTAGAGTAAAGGACCTGAATGAAGCGTCTGAATTGGTGACCCAGGCCCATCGTCTTTAGAACCTCCTCCAGGTAGAGCCAGTCCACCGTGTTGAAGGATTTTTCAAAGTCGACAAGGAGGAACGTCAGGTAGGGTGTGAGGTGTTGACGGTGTGCCAGATCCAAATGGAGGTGCCTCAGGCAGTGCCTAGTGCTGCGTGCTGGCATGGAGCCACATTGGTTCGGGTGAACTAGTTTGCTCAGGAGTGGACGCAGGCGCTGGGCCAGTTTCGTGGCATATATCTTCACTTCGGTGTTGATCAAGGAAATGGGGCGGTAGTCCGTGCAGGAAGATGAGGGCGGTTGGGTTTTTGGGATCACCACTATAGTTGCCACGTCTGTCTCCGGGGGAAATGACCCAGCCTCAGCAACATGCCGGTACAATTCGGCAAGGTGGGGGACCAGTAGGTCCTGATAAGCGGCATAGTACTCCTGCGGGAGGCCATCCGGCCCTGGCGTTTTACCCGCTTTCAGCGAAGAGACTGCGCTGTGTATTTCTTCTGAGGTGAAGGGGAGATCGAGATCTGTCGCCTCGGCTTCCGCGAGGCAGGGGAGCTGGACCCCCGCTTGGCTAAGCATGTCCTGGAGGCAAGCATCAGGTTTGCGAGTGGAGTATAGGTGGGCGTAATAGTCTGCAAATGCCTGTGCGATTGCAGGCGATGTGTGCCTAGTGGTCCCTGAAAGATCACGGACTTCGGGGATTATTCGATTGGCCAAGGGATAAGAGACCAGGCTGTGAAGCAGCCTCCCATTCTTGTCACCACAGCCATACACTCGGGCTACAGAGGAGCGCCACAGCATCTTGGCCGACTCCAGGGAGATAAGTTTGATTTCCTCACGTATGGCTGCGAGTTGCCTGTCTCGCAGATCGCCTGGGGACTCACTTGGGGCTGTTTCGAGCCATGTCGCTTGCGCCTCGTGAAGGGTTAGACGGCTGGTCTGAGCCAGCCGGCGCGCCTGGACCTGGCCTCTGGCTACGCCTCGGATGGTAGCTTTACTTGCCTCCCAGAGGGTGCTCGGGGAGGGGACCGATAACAGATTAGCAAGAAAGTACTGGCGTAGTTCCTCCCCTATCGCTTTCCTGACCTCCTTGTCTTGTAAGAACCAGGTGTTTAGTCGCTGCAGTGGGCGGGGCATATCAAGGGTTTCGCCTAAGTGTAAAAGTAGGGCTGAGTGATCTGAGACCCCCCCCGGGGGAGGACGGCAACGCCCGATACCCTTTGGCACTCGGAGGCAGGCATGAGGATCATGTCAATTCGCGAATGCGTGTGATGCGCCGCCGAAGTATGAGTATATTGAGAGCCATGGGGGTTCCAGATTCTCCAGACATCACACAGGCCTAGGGTAGCTGTCCAGTCGACCAGTTTCTTTGCATTTGTTATCCTAGCGGGAGTGGTTGTGCCCGTCGTGTCGAGCAATGGTTTCATGACTGTATTAAAATCTCCCCTTATCACCGTCCGACCCATGGGCAGGGCAGTGATAATGTCAGTGAGGTGACGCAGAGAGGAGGTGAGCGTAGCTGGTGGGATGTATACGGATGCCAAGTTAAAGGTGGTCCCTTCCAGCATCCCAGACAAAGTGATAAATCGGCCTTGAGGATCTGTAGTGATGTGGTTGGGCGTGAAAGAAAGGCCTCGGCGCAGCAGGATTGCAACCCCTCGGAACCCTCGCTCGAACCCAGAGTGCCACACCCTATTGAAGCCATATCTCGCAAGGAAGGGGCACTTAGTTCCCTGGAGGTGGGTTTCCTGGAGTAGGAGTATATCAGGGGCATGTCTTTGGGCATATTTAAGGTCTGCTGTCCGTTTAATGCTGTCTAGCAGTCCATTCACATTTTAGGATAAAATCTGGAGGGGCTTACCCCTAGTGAGTGTTCGTGTCATACCAAGAGTGTGGAGCTGTCCGATTGTGGCAGCTGATCCCCCCCGTGGTGGTCCCCACCCTGCTATGGGCACAGACTATCACAGATCTGCGAGGCCCCGGCCGTGCCCGTACCAAGCCCAATGGATCCAGACAGGTGCGGGCCTCTTCACCCCAGCACGGCGCAGTCTGCCAGACTCACTACGCCTTCGGAGGTCCAGATAGCGGTGCTCCCAACACGTCACGTCAGGAGGCCCAGATCCACTACATCCTCCGGGCTGGTGAACGGCCGCAGGGTCCGACACTACGCCAAGGCCCCCCGCAGCCGCAGCCAGGGTCGTGAGGTCACCTCCGGCCCACAGGAGCTCAGCCTTGGAGATGGGGGGAGGCCCCTCCGAGGGTCTTCACTGCCCGGAACAGCAGCCGATCCCCCTGACTCTGCCTCGCGTGGGGATCCAGCATGGCCGCCCCAGGCCCACGCACCACTCACAAAGGCCCAATCGGAGGAAGGGGGCCTCACCTCGGGTCTCCCTCCATCAGGGCGCAGGGAACCCGGATCACCGCGTGGGCCCGCAGCTTCGGAGTCTGTCTTCGCCCGGTGGGGCGCTCGTTGCCCCAGCACGTCAGTAGGGCCCAGCGCAGATGGGTCTCTCCCCCGCAAGGAAATTGTCGGATGACAGGCGCCAACGTCCAGGCCCAGGTCACAGCCCGACGGGTGCCGCCATCTTGGCTTAGGGCTGCTCGGAGACCCGGAGGCAAATCCACCGCCACAGCGAGTTCTGCGCTGTTTCCTCGGCACTGGTAGGCAGCCTGGGTTATGTTTGGTTATTGGCAGTGGGTTAGAGGAGAGGATGATAGTTAATGGCGATGGATTCTGGAGCGGATGACGGAGGGGTCCGGAGCAATCAGAGTGTGACCGCCATCTTGACGCTCCAAGCCACCACCCTCCACAAGTCTTAGTTTTAAGAGGGAGCATGCTCCCTTGCAAACTGGAAATACATTTGGAAAAAAAGTTGTCAACTGACAAGAAAAGTAGGCACTAGCTCTGGATCCACACATAAAGGCATGGAAAGAAATAGACCTATGTCAGCACGCTTGGGTGGTGCCTATATGAGGGTCCAACTCTCACTTTTTGGGGCAAAGCGGAGTTGATGGTGAGCCGCACAACACCACCTACTGGCACAAAGGGGCTACGCTGAAAAATCTTCTGGATCCAGTCTTGCACCTGGATGATATTCTAAAGGTGAGGAATGTGTGGTTGTAAGTATCCATGAGAAAGTTGCGTTGGGGCAAAAGCGCAGGGTTAGCCAGGCTGCATAGTGAGCAGCTGTGCTTTCATGAACTTTTAGCTCGACATTAGTCAGGCTTGGGCCAATGTCAGGTCTGGCCTGAGATGGGTTTCGGCACCATATCATCCATTGGCACTGGTCACCTTGCAGCTTTGTGGGGGCCAGAGGGTGCCAGAATTGCACCAAAGATATGCAGCATGCTATCTGCTGTGGGGGTTAACAACAGCCATAGGAAACCTGGAGACAGGTCAGGACCAGTTGAAGATTCAAATCTAAAACTGGGGACTTTGAGGGAGTGCAATGTTTATCTTCACGCCCTTGGGCCTTCTCAATCAGACTAGATTGTCTGAATGGGGTCAAGTACCACTTTGGCTTTTTATGCTTTTGTTTAGAGTTCGACTTTGACTTACCCAAAGACTTAGAGCCAGAAGTTGATAGTTCACGGGAACAGCCTTGTTACAGTGACTGGGCCCACGTCTTCGAGTGTAAGCTTCGCATTTGACCTCTTCTTGTATTCAGTGATGCAAAGATTTGTAAAGATTTGCCTCAATGGCCTGGACTGCTTTAGGGTGCATAAGGGCGCATATGTTGCATGACAGAGTTGTGATTTAAGCCAAGGCACCAAAGGCGCACATCTGCTTTCTGCAGTCTCTGCACGGATTGAAACCTGTAATTTTTGGAAGAAACATGATTCCCTAGCACATTTTCTGCAAATTTTGGCATCATCATAAGAATGGCCAAAGTTGGAAGCAGAGCTCTGGATTCGAACTGGAAGGTGTGGAAAGGAACTGAGGTCAACACACTGCCTTGGCACTTATACGTGGCTCTGTTCTGTCACATTCGGGCTGATACAAAGCCAATGCAGAACCCCACAATGTCATCTGCTGGCAAACTGGAGCACTGCTGTTGAAATTCTCCGGCTCCAGTCCAATTCCTGGCAACATTGGAATGGTGAAGAATCTGTGTTTAGAAGGATCAATCAAAAATGGCTTTCTTCCAAAGCACACAAATTGTGTGCATACTTAAGATGCAGAAGTGTAGAGATTTAGGGCAAGCAAAACATTAATGTTCTTTGTAGAATTACTCGGGCTGGAGATTTTGACATCATGGTCAATGTCATGGTTGAAATGGCATTAATGTAAAACCCTTTCATGTAAGTTTAGTCAAGTAGGATCTTTAGTTGTTTGTTCCATCAGTCTGCGGGTCTCTTCCTTTCAGAAACTGTGGGAGATTTATTGAGAATTGGTGTATTAGTTAAACTGAAGCTTTTAGACGTTTGGTTACTGTCAAGAAGGCATGCCACAGTTATTGCTACCATAAGTTTTTCTCTCTGATTTCTATTGCCAGTCTCCCGCCTGACTTTGGGAAAGAATTTAGGAAAGTACGCCTATATTGCAGATTGTGGTCTAAGTGCATAAGACTTTGCACCGTCACTTCAGCACTGGCTTGGTTGCTCCTAGAGTTATTGGAAAAGGGGCCCAAAGACATGTTTGTTACAACAGGTACGTCAGTGAACAAAACCCCCAAGCACGTTGGCAAGTATGGCATTTTCACATTGACTAGGGGCACAGCCCCATGGTAATGAAGGACCACATCTGGGGAACGGAACATGCAATACAGTGCAGCTGTGTGTTACAAAAAACCATTGGAGCAGTCTCCGATTGAACCACTGTTTGTGACGGGGCCCTGCACCCTCAGATGTCGAGGAGTACTTCTGCTGCAGAGTGATGTCGCTTGCCTTCACCTTTACCCATTTAATCACATTATGCCGCCACTAGCATGCTTCTGTGGGAAGAACAGTTTCATTTGTGATATGCCCCACCTAGAGCCTCCCAAGCTCCACTTATGTAATACTTCCCATAATGACTTTTGTTGGAAACAGTTTTGACAAGTACCAAGTTAAATATCATTTAGTAGGCCAAAGGTATTTATTTAAATCCAAACTTTCCCTCTGGATACTATCTACTAGTTTATCTTAAGATACATAGGGCCTGATTTGGAGTTTGGCCAACAGCGTTTACTCTGTCGGGATGGCACAGGAATGTATCTCTGCCATCCCGAGGGACCTCTGCCCGGCAAATTTAGCGTTGTCGCCAGCTCTGAGGACAACTCTCTATATTAACAAGAACAGCCATTAGGCAGGTTCATATACATTCTTCTGTCACTGTCACCACCACAATACACTGACCCACCCATTCATCCATCCAACATGCATCATTGCAAGGACATCCATCCATGCATACACTCAACCATCCCTCTGATGAACCAACATCTTGTGAGTAAGTATATTTTGGAAATTTTCCCACACCACTGCATTGCCACAGAGTATCCAGTCCTTGACTTATTCTCACCTTCTATTTATCTCTTTCTGTCTCTCTCACACTCACAAACACAACTGCCACCCAATGAAGGGCTTTCACTTATTTACAAAACCACACTACTGGCTATGTCAATGCTTGTTCCTTTTTTTACACTGACAGGCGTCTCACATTCAGAAACCAAACTAAAAATAAGTGCCTTTCGAAATGGAGGAATTTTTGTCTTAGATTTTATAGTAGCCTTTAATTCAAATTAGCAATCTTAATAGGTACTTTAGAAAGACCGTTCACAATAAGCTAGATGACCACTATTGTACTGCTACAATTTCAAGGGTGATTTAGCATAATCGGGATGCAGGCCTCGGGATTTATAGAAAAGGTTTCAAGGTGCTCTGTAGGTTGGCACCATCCACAAGATGTACAGTCCTTATTTTGAGGTGGATGATCCAGGCATCAAATAAAAGTGTACACAGGTCGCGTGCCCACCGCTTCATGTTTGGCCCCATTTAGTGTGTGGGAGAATGTGGTTTCCCAACGTCAAAGCTACCACCTTGCGGAGAACCATATTAAAAGTGTTTCTGACGTTTCCCAGGATGTTAAGGTCATTACTTAGGTGAGTACACAATTTGTGATGTCAAAACCACCATGCAAGACCTGACATTAGCATACTGCCATGACTGGGTTTGCCCTTCCAATGCAGCCCCCTGATGGAGCCCCCCTGGGGGAAAACATTCTACGCCAAGCTCTAAATGTGACGGACGGCCCACCAATGATGATGAGGCAGACATACATCCTCAGTGACACCAGGGCTAGGTGTTTCAATGTTCTAATCTTGAATGCCCACCTGCAGTTTGCACACAGAGATGAACTTTCCATGATACCTTGATCTCAACTAACCATGAAGCAGGATGCACTGAGAGATTACCTTGCCCATCTTACGCTGATATGGAGACATCATGGGACAAAGAAATCATTGAACACAGTACAACCAGTTTTTTTATCAGCCTGAGTTCAGAAAAATCTACAGGATCTATCTCCACGGCCCCACTACAGGTGCCACATCTTACCTTTTTAACCAAACATCCAAAGCGCTACCAGCCCTGTTCACACCTACACAGTAGTACACAATTACCTTCCTTGATGGCCTTTCCCCAGACCATAAAATGATTGTGAACAGTTAGCACAAGTGAGAGGCAGGAGTGGGATTGGGGAGGAAATGTTCCCCTGCACTGCTCTGGAGAGCATGCTTAGACTGCAAGAAAAATGGCAGTACTTCTCTGCAGGTTTTTTATTTTTGCCTCCGTGAACACGGCAATAATGTGTGTTCACTGAGGGTCCCCCATGTAATACATTGAGACCTCAAAGAGTGGCTCTGAGGTTAGGAGAGATACCCAAGGTGCACCCCTTCTTTTGAGAGAGAATATAGCTTCTCTTTCATCTCAATTCGTGACATCTTGAGTAGCCACTGCGAGAATATTGGGGGCTCGGCCTCTCTCCATCTTTGCAAAATAAGTGATCTAGCAACAAGTGATGCAATGAAAACATACTGCTGCTGTCGCATAGGTAGGCCCCGTGAATTGGTCATTCCGAGAAGAACCGTGCTCAGTTCGGGCACCGGATTAATATCAAGTTTGTTGCTGAGCCACTGATATAATTGGTTCCAAAATTTAGTTAAAAACGGACATGCAAAACAAATATGAAACCAATCCCCAATAAGATGGTTGCATCTGAAACATGCTCCCGAAATAGAGGGGTACATTTTGGAGAGTCGAGATCGAGTATAATAAAGTTGCCATTTAGAAAAAAAAGCCTTACCTTTAAAATTGGCACCCCACCCCGTATGGCTTTATGTGCCCAGGTGTTATATA
Source organism: Calotriton arnoldi (assembly GCA_963921515.1). Taxonomy (NCBI): domain Eukaryota; kingdom Metazoa; phylum Chordata; class Amphibia; order Caudata; family Salamandridae; genus Calotriton; species Calotriton arnoldi. Next base: position 1,809,188 of record CAWUFW010000974.1, on the reverse strand, counting down.
ATCTCCATTTTTGGGTATCTAACCTACAACCAGTAGAATTTTGGATCTTTTGAAAAGCTTGCAGCACAGTTTTAGCCTGAAGCTGCCTAAGTAAGGTTTTATACCCGTTACTGATCCCTCGGCTCTCTTTCACATAATAATTAAAACTAATCAAATTTGCTTGAGGATCAGGGGAGACTTTTGAACTACTTAGAAAGCTCCTAAATTGAAAAAAAGAAAATATTAATGAAGATGGAAGTCCGGGATTGGACTGTTTAATTTGATTCCAGGATTTCGTTTGATCTCCTACAAGGAAATCCCTAAAGCGGAGAACTCCCAATCTTTCCCAAGCGGTTATACTTTTTTGACTTATTTGAAAACCTATCTCCCTACTATGGGAAATCAACATTTCTTGGTGGGAAGTGATAAACTGATATTCCTGCTTCAATTGAAGAAACCTATCAGCAATGATTTGGGGTGTCTTGTATCTACTACGCTTGGGGAGCCTCGGAATTTTAATAAAAGGAACAAGGTGGGAACCGGATTCCAAAAGCATTTGCTTCTGATGGAGCAGGGAAAATAAAATTTTTAACCCCTAACAAATTTTATAATTAATTAAATAAAATGTTCGTTTAAATGTATTAATCAACACTGTATGTGTGGGAATGGTAATATGCCAATGTGTGTGCTAAATAATCTATTAATGAATGTCCGTGTGTCTAATTATAACGTAAAAATAAATGCGTACTAATAAAAATAAATGCATGTTATTGTGCTTCATAGAAATAAAATGTGTCGTTGCAAAAACAAATAGTGATGGTAAGTAAGGAACAGCTTAAATGTTGCTTTCTGCTAGGTAACAACTAATTGGGGTACGTAGACGACGGGAGGGAAACGAAAGGGCTATTTTTCTCTATTTTAATTATGTTTTGTTTGCCTCAAATTAGTGCTTCTAAAGTATAACCGAGTGGCGAGATAAAATGGCCGCCAGTGGGAAGATGTGCGCAGGCGCAAGGGAACACATGACACGTGATGAAATGGGAGAAAGCGAGCTCGTGGTTTAACAGAGAGGCTAGGATGCAAGAAATGGTCAAGGCTGATGTAACCTAATTGAACTGATAGCGTGCCGTGATGATCAGCAGAAGACCCGTGGGAAACAAGTTCAAGAGAAAGGACAATGACTGCGGAGTTCTCAAATGTGTCGAAAGAAGTTACAAATGAACTGATCGAATCGGATGGAAAAGTTTAAGCGTATGGGAAAGGAAATGATCCAAGGACCCTTGAATCCAAGAGAACTTGATTAAAAGAATGAATAAGCTGACATGCATGGACCAATGAAAGAAAAGCGTGTTATTAATGTTGCAACAGTTAGTTAGCAAAGTTAGAATTAGGGTATAATAGGGCCTACTCTTAGTGGGAGGGGGTCAATTGATGTCAGTCGTGGTTGCAGTCACAGTCAGGAGAGGAGTTGAAGAGTCGCGTTGGTGGCTTCCAGTGCTGGGTGGTCCTGATCGATCCCTTACTGAGCGGGAGATGCTGAAAGACTGTTAGATGAGACGGGTTGCAGGTAGCTGATGCTGACGAGCTGAGGTTGCTGTTTGCTGTCTTAATTTTCCAGTTGAGTATGAGAATCAGGCTATTTCTAATTCCTAACGTAGGTTAGAAATCATTAGGCTAAATTAGGAAGCTAGACAGGTAATTAGGGTTTTGGCTTCATGACAAAATTTCCTTTCTGCAATAAAATGATTATGCTTAATAAATATTTGAATTTAAGAATGAATAATTGAATAAAGTATTAAAATTCCTTTCATGCTTTTAAAAATTATATAAAATTTAAGATTCTTTAAACCCAAAATGACTCAGTGGTTATTTTCCTAAATGATTGTGACATCAGTAATTGGTTATTGTGATTCAGCTGGTCTTAATCACTATGAACTAATTTCTTAAATGAATGATTCATCGACAAAACAATGAGCAGGAATATCTTAAGAAGTAAATAAAAGAAAGTGACAAATTAAGGTAATAAGATATCCTGGCTCTTCCAGCGGTACATAAAATAGTGTTCTCCATTTAGTTCTCATGCTTCTCCTAGGAGTACAGATTTTCATAAAGGTGTAAAGGAAATCCAGGAGAGTGTGTGTGTGTTAGGCGATGTTTATGGGCCCCATCGTCATGTGGATATGAGAAATATAGTTTGCCCCTGGATGACCTATAAGTAACCTGGGAGGAGAATAGTTTTATTGTACGCGCTGCATCACTTCAAATAAAAATTGCTGCTCAGATCGCGTCTAGTAAGAGACCTTGTGCACCAATCAAAAAAAGCTGCTTGGTAATACTTTTTAAAATGAGGGAGTGCGAGGCCACCGTCTGGAATTGGTAATTGTAGAGTCTCTAGTTTTGTACGAGGTTTCCTACCAGACCAAACAAAATACCGAGGCATTTGGTCTACCTCGTTGAAGAATTTTGGGGAAACTTTAAAAGATTTGAAAAAATAAAAAGAAATAAAGGCAAAATCATCATTTTGACAACAGCAATTCTCCCTATCAGCGAGAGTGGTAAGTTCTGCCACTGCTTTAACAGACTTCTAGCCTTAGTAAGCATGCTTTCGTAATTGAGCTGGTAAAGCTGAGAAGGGTCGTGTGATACGTATATCCCTAAATATCTGATTGCCCCGGTAGAACGAACCTGATTACGCATATCTAATGGAAGGACCTGGTCGGAGCAATTGAAAAGCAAAATTTCAGATTTAGAATGATTGATCTTATATCCCCCCAGGTCCGAAAACAATTGGATTTTTTTAAAGACATTCAAAATATTGTGTTGCTCAGCAGACAAATATAAAATTATGTCATCTGCAAAAAATTTAGTTTTGGAGCGCCAGGCAGGGGTGCTCTAGTTTGTAGATCCTGTCGTAATAAAGATGCTAAAGACTCTATAAATAACGCAAAGAGTACTGGTGACATTGGGCACCCTTGCAGAGTGCCTCGTTTAATTTGTAGTGATCCGATGGTTTGGGAACTTATGATCTTTGCTTCAGCATTATTGTAAAGGTTATTTAATAAATTAAGTTGTAAAGGGAAATTAAATGTTGTTAAAATTGCAAACAAAATCTCCCAAGGGACTAAATCAAAAGCTTTTTCTGCGTCTATCATGATTATTGTAGCTTCTATGTTTTTGTGTATGTAATAATCGATTGCCTGGACTAAAAAGTTGGTATCACTTGCCATCCTTCTGCCGGGCAGAAAACCTGACTGATCTCTATGTACCACGGATTGGGCGGAAGTAGTTATTCTTGGTGCCATGATTTTAGTAAACACTTTGTAGTCCGCATTTAGAAGGCTAATTGGGCGATACGAGCCCGGATTATCGGGTGGTTTGCCTTTTTTGATGAAGCTTATTATAACTGCCTCTGAGAAAGATTTGGGGAGATGACTTCCTTCTAATATTGCATTAAATAGCTTGACTAATATTTTGGTTAATTGGGGCAGAAAAACCTTGTAAAATTCGGCTGGAAGGCCATCACAACCACATGCTTTCCCATTCGGGGATCCCTTAATAACCTCCTGAACTTCCTCGGTTGTAATTGGGGCCACTATGCAAACTTGCTGAGAATCGTTAAGTTTGGGTAGTTCTATAGGATTAAGAAATTCATCTATGGAAGAAGAAGAGGTCGAAGATAGGGATGAATATATTTTCTTATAGTGTGAGAGGAAAACCGCTCCAATATCAGCCGTTTGATCTACTAGTTGATTTCTATTTTCATAGAAGATAGTTTTAATCGTTGCTTTATTAGTTCTCTTTTTTAGAGACCATGCAAGGAGCTTACCAGCATATTCGCTTTCCTCATACAGTTTCTGAAAGCATGTGTTTTGATTCAAAATAGTGGTGGAAATGTATAGGTCTTTTAAATCACTTCAAGCTTTTTCCAAATTATTTTTTGTGCTTGAGGAATAGTCGATTATGTGTCTCTGGACTGCTTGATCTAGATTGCACTGTAGCGCCAGAGCTGTAGTCCTTCTTATTTTTGATAAGTTGGCCTTATGTGATATTATCTCCCCCCTAATATAAGCTTTGCAAGCTTCCCAAACAAAGATAGAAGGAGCAGATCCCTTGTTTCTTTCCAAAAAGTCTTTGATTGTTATGCGCATGCTCGTGACCCATTCTTCTTCAGTTAGAAGGGTCTTGTCTAAAGTCCAGCCAGGATACTCAAGTCTAACCGAATTAACCTTAATTTCTATCGCCGGGACCGAATGATCAGAGAAAGGGTTTGCAAGAATATAGGCCTTGTCTCATTCCCAGTAATGTGAAATTAAAAAAAAATCAATTCTCGAGGCAGAGTTATATCTTTTCGAAAAACACGTATATTCACGTGCCCTGGGATGTTGAATTCGCCATGGATCTAGTAAAGCAAATTCCTGTACTAAGGTGGCGGCACTTCTTGCTTCAATAGGTTTGTTTTGAGCCTTATTTTTACGGGAAGAATCAAGCTGCAAGTTCTGTATTAGATTAAAACACCCCCCTATGATAATGTGGCCTGGGAGTTGGGAGAGAGCGTCTTTAAGACCCTCCAAAGCTGTTGTATCATCAGAAATTGGACCGTAAAAACTAACTATCTGGAAGATCTGGTTGCCCATCTTCCAGCTTACAATAATCCATCTGGCATTGGGGTCTTTGTTAATCTGCAAAACTTCTCCATCACAGTGGTGTGTAAACAAAATTGCTACTCCCCTTACTACAGCTCCTGCTGAGGCAAAAAAAGCTTGGGAAATATAGCTCGGTAGTCCGCAAGGGAATGCGTCACCTCTTAGATGTGTCTCCTGAAGTAAAATAATCTGAATTTGTGCAGATACCAGCCACTGCAGCGTAGCTTTTAATTTAGTATGGTTGTTGGCCCCGTTGATGTTACATGAAGCCAATCTAATTATTTGTTGTGTTGCCATAGGGATTTGAGGTTAAGCCAAGATGATAGAACTATAATGTAATTCAAACAGCTTTTTTGCCTTGCTATTTTCAAAGTCTCATAAAAAAAGGAAATATGTGTACTAACTGCATTTTTCTTTTTTACCTCTCATGCCCCCACACCCAAGTGAAACCCCCTACCACTTAAACCCCCTTAAAAGGCCCCACCCGTCATGGGCCCAAAAGGCCACCCCACCCCTCCCCCTGTGCCCCAGTTCCCCTTAAATGAGTACAATGGTATGGTACTCAAAGACTCGTTCCCTGGAGGAGCAGTGGATAGCTTGGAATTATTAGTAATTGCGTTCCTTGAACCATAAAGTTTTTATCTCTTTCTCCTTTTCATCTCGTAAGCACCCTCACCAAAAAGAGAGAGAAACCTCTAACTGTGCCTACCCACCGCCCTGCTTCAATATGCGCATAAATTCCTTTGCTTGGTCTACAAAGTGAAAAACATGAGTACCTCCTTTATATAGCATTCTTAGTTTCGATTGTTGCATAATCCCAGCGTGTGCCCCCATGTTCTTAAATTCATTAATCAAGCCCACAAACTCTCTTCGTCATCGTGCCGCTAATATGGACATATCCGAAAAAATCCGAAACGAAAAGTTCTCAGTTGTGGAGAAGGCCTTTTTGGAAATTGCTTGAGATAAGATCTATTCTTTTATTCGCACAGCCCGAAAACAGGCCACTATAGTTCGAGGATATCTAGCGTTTGAAGAGCGAGTAGCAGGAACACGATGAGCCCGAACAATGGTAAGATCTTCTCCTATAGCTGCCTTGTCCACCAATACATACTTATGGATTAAATCTGAAATCAGTTTTAGAGAAGATGAGCCAGCTTCAGAGTCTTCGGGTATCCCCACAAATCGGAGGTTAGTATGTCGCGCCCTATTTTCTACGTCATCAATTTTGAGTTGGAGGTCCTCGAGCTCCGACCTCATCTTAAGCATCGTTGTATCTTGACTCTTCGAAGAGTCCTCTAAAGCGGAAACTCGAGACTCAGCCTTGGTCACGCGGGAAGATAATTGGAGAAGACTGTTACTGATCTGTTCAAGTTGTTCATTAGTTTTCGCATGTGCTTTTTCTTGTGAGATCTTGATGTCGGGCAGCTCATTTAAGATTTGTTGCCTCAATTGGAAGAGACTGAGAAGGCAATACAGACGATGCAGATAATACTGGAAGTGCTGGAAGTGTGGGGTCGATACTCAAAGTAGTTGTAGTAGTTGCAGTTACTGCACCTTGTTGAGTAGTCACATTCTGACTTGAAAATTGAGAGAATTCAAATGTCTGAGTTGATAACGATTGTGATGATGATGGTTCGGTGGTTGGTTGAATCAAATGAAGGGGCGCATAGGTACCTGTTTGTGCCTCTTTTGTGTTGGGACAAGAAAATAGAGGGTAAGGTTGCTTCCCTCTTTCCGGGTTTGTGGATGCAGATGGGAGGCTCTTACCAAGGCTGGAGATGCCGATTACTGCTGTAGTTGATACAGCTGGCATAGACGGTGTGGGTAATGTAGTTGATAGAGTTCCTGAGAGAGGAGATATGGTGCCCGAGCTCGAACTGGAGTCTGAACTAGTATTGGGTTCCTGAGACATGTTAAGCCAGGACTCTTCCCGAAACTGCTTGTCTGTAATCAGAGGCTGTTTCTTACGTGTTTGATGTGCTACATCATGTACTACCACACAACTATCTGTCTTGACTGTTTTATCTGTTTTATTGCCTTTGAGATTTCGTCAAGCAGAACGCGTTTTCATAGAGGAATCCCTTGAAATGCGCTTCATTGAAAATGGCTGGTTGTAGTAAATATTTGCGAGCGAGCAAGCTGTCGGATTATGTCCAATTATGCAGGTTCCAGCAATAGGTTAGATGAGAGGACTGCAAGCCGCATCCGTGCTACACAGACCGCTTCCGCTGCACATCCCACCATCACCCAACCTAAGGTTTGACCTAATGTCGCGCCCCGAGTCGCTTAGAAATTGAGTAGAACTCTGATAGAAGTCTGGCGCCAGCGCTGTTTTCTCCTCTCTCTTAGTCTCCCCCCTCAGTTCTTTCCCTTAATGAAGCATAGGGCAGCTGAACAAAGTTCGACAGGTGAGGATGCTGTGGTAGAGGGAGCTAGAAATGCAGCAACAACATGAGCATTTGCTTAAAGATACAATGTCCATTGAGAAACATCAGCAGCCTGTCTTGCAAAACAAACCAGGATATTAGTGGAGTATCGCAGGCACTAGAATGAAAATGCCTGGTGCTTACCGGATCCTGGAAACAGGCACTTGAACTAACTCCAGTCTCTAAAGCCAGCTGCTGCGCTCCTTATACTGAGCTTGCCGTTCCTTGCAGCTCCCTAGTCCTTGCCGTAACTCTGCATTCACTCCTCCCCTCTCGGATGTCTACAACCGCCACTTGACATTACAGAGCCTTCAGACTCGCGGCTGCACCTCGCCGCGCTGTGTTGTGGCATGCCTGGTGCCAGTGACACCTGCTCCAGCGGGTAAAATTATTTTCAGCGCCCTGTCGGATTTCGCTCACTTCACGGTCCAGTGCGTTCTTCGGACCCGTCAAAATCGCTCGCTCGCATTAGCGTCTGACCGCCATCACACTGCTACTTCAGCTGGGAACAAGCTAGCTGCGGAGCATGACGGGAGCTCAACATCGGTCGCATTCTAAACGCACGTTGTTGAAACACTGATTTACTTCCACCTGGGAAAGTGCCCAGAAAGCCTAACCAACATTACCTGATGCCTGGACAAAGTGTTCCATTTGATGGAGGAAGGTTTCTTGCAAACGAATGGTGTTAAGACCGAGTATCTAGTAATTGGAGACTCTAAGCCCAACTTACCGGCCTTTTGTCAGATCTCAGTAAGCATCACTCACCTCACCCACATGAAATAGGCTGGGGATTCACTCACCTCACCCACATTAAAGAGGCTGGGGATTCCCTATGATGCTGATCTCACCTTTGCACATGAAGTCAAAGCAGAGGCACAGACAGTGAACTTGCATCTCCCTCTCTCTCTTGCGCAAAATCCTCCTCCTTATTAACAAACGAGTCAAAATGACAACAACACTTGTCCTGATACGGCTCAATTATTGTTACATAATTTCCTTTTGCCTTCCCAATAAACTCATTCCAGGCCGCCAAAGAATTTAACTTGACCTATTTGGCAGAATAAAAAAAACCTGCTCTGAAAACACTCCACAGCAGTAGGAGCCAGGATTTAATTCAAACCGTCCATAAGTCATAGTGGGGAAAAAGCATTACATATCTGCAGACACTGTCACCTCATTAAACACTACCAGAGACCTCCACTTAATGTACACCCAATGAGTTCAGAAATGCTCACACAAAAAGATAACACAGAGTCTGATCTCTGGGTGTGCAAGGACCTAGAATCTGGAACGGCCTCGACCAACACCTGAGATCTGATCTCAACCAATTATGGCTGAGGAAACTTTTGAAAACTGAATTTTTTAGATATATTTTTAAGAGAATCCACTATAAAAGAGGATTTGTGAGCAAAGAGTGGTGGACAAGGTTCTCTGACTTTGATGACTGAACGCCAATCTCATGTGAACAGCAAACTGTAATTTATTCTGTCAAGCACTCTGAAGCAATCGACACAGAACACTTTATAAAACTCCTCAATAAATAATGCAAATGAAAGAAAAATTCCTGATCTACCATCACCTCTTTCGTGGGCCATGGTTACCGTATTGTCAGTCATGTGTGCTGACAGACTCAAATCTTCATCATACATCAACATGAAGCCACTACATCTTTGTCTCCCTTCACTCACATCACGTTCACAACCTTTCTGATACAAAGCTACCCTTCTGTTATTCCAATTCTCCAGATCCACTCAGCGGCGATAGACCTGTTTTACTTTGTATGGCCCTCTGAACTTTGTCAACCCACCTCTATGCTGTCCATTTCTAACTTTCACCCAATTGTTTGCCCTGATATGCCCAGAAGCCTTGTCCCTTCCTTTTCCTTCTTGCCCATCACACCTCACCCATTCCTTCATCCATGCTGGCACCAATTTTGTCCCCGGAAGTCTACTCCACATCATCTTGAACTGAGTCCTCCGGGCAACGTCATGCTCACTAGTACTGTAAGCGCACACCATATCCGTAACCATTTTTCCCACATCTTGCCCATTCGTCACAGCCATCTGGGTCGTACCCTTGATCATTCTGTTTGCCCTCTCTACAATACGATTGGCTTGTGGGTTGTATAATGACGTGTGATTATGCTGAATACCATAGGACTCCAAAAAAAACTGCATCTCATTTGATGTTAGTTGAGTGCCATTATCAGTTATGATTAGAGGGAGCTCCTTCTTCGCTAATGACCTCCCTTAACAGTGTGATGGTCACTTTAGTGGTGATTTCGTTCATCAATTTTACTATCGGCCACTTCGTGTGAACATCCACCATCACCAATGCAAATCTCATCTCACCCCTCAACTTGCTCTTGGGCCCAATAAAGTCCATACTCAATGTATGCCATGGCTTACCGGATCTGTAGTCCATCCTAAATCAGTTTGTTCACCTACTGTAAACCATACTAAATCAATTTGCACACCTACTGTCAACCGTTTCTCTCCCTTCTTACATATGTTGCTCCTTTTCACCCACCTGTCAACTTGATCATCCATTTCTGGCCACCACCACTAACTCCTCAGTCTTTTCTTTGTGCTGGATTGCCCCAAGCGACCTTCATTTTCAACCTTCATTAACTTTGACCATAAACCTTAAGGTGGAACAAATCACTCTCATCGCACACAGACAATTCATCCAGTACCTTAAGATGCCGTCTAAGAGAACGTGAAACAGTACTTTCTCTCAAAGAACGCAAGAGTTTCACCTCTTTCAGTGTTTGATCAGCTTCCATTTCTTTTATCCATTCCTTCTATTATCCATTCCTCCACTGTGATTAAATGAGCACCCCAAGCCTCCACTACACTGAGGCTTCGGCACCTTCACTTTCCTTTGCCAGAACTGCTGGGCCATCTACCTCACGCCAGTCCATAGAAAGTCTTGACAAGCAAATTTGCCTGATAATTCTTCCACCCCTGGATATGTTCCAACATGTAACAATAATCTTGGGAGTCTAGCCGCCATCCGAACCAACCTTGCAGAACCTTTACTTGCACCACCGGGGAGCAAGATTCTCACCAACGGTTTGTACTCTGTACATAGAACAAATTGTGTTCCCCACAAGTAAGTCCTGAAGTACTCTGCCTCCCATGCCGCCGCTAGAGTTTCATGCTCTATGACGGAGTAGTTTCTTTTAGAATTGGTTAAGGTCCCAGAGGTAAAAGCTAATGTTCTTTCTTTTTTTCCCACGCATTTGTGAGAGAACTGGTCCAATGCCCGTAGCACAGGCATCAATCATGAGTACAGACTTTAATTTGGTATCAAAGGGTGTCAAAATTCCTGCATTACAGATATCCTTCTTGATTTGCTAAAAAATTGTTGTTGTTTATCACCCTATACAAAGGCAGACCTCTTCTTTAGTAACACCCTCAAACACTCAGTTTTATCTGAAAATTTGTTACTGAACTTGGCCTAGTATTCAATTAGGCCTAGGAAGGATCTCAACCAATCTTAATCATTCGGTGAAGGAGCCAACCATATTGCATTCGATAAATTCTCTTCAAGTTTTACTCCCTCTGCGTATATGTTATAACCTAAATACTCTACTTGATCCACCAAGAATTAACACTTGTCTTGTCTAAGGGTAAGGCTTGTATCTTTCAATATATTTAAAGCTTGCCTGAGTACCAGATTGTGTTGCTCAATCTATTCTCCAAAAACCTAGATATCGTCTTGAAAGTATAAAATATTGCTCATTCCCTTAAAAAAACTCATTCATCATTCTGTGGAACACACTAGCAGCTGAACATAATCCAAAGGGCATGCAATTTAACTTGGTGATAAGCATTTTTCAAGCCTAACTTTGAAAAAATACTCTCCTCCACCCAAGACCAATATCAATTCACTTATATTTGGTAAAGTGTAGGTGTTCACAATCACGTCCTGAGGTCCACACAGAACCTATAACGACCATCCGACTTTTCTGTAATCACCATTAAAGAGATCCAGCTCGATGCCTCAGTCGGTTCATTCATGCCGCTTGTCAACATTTACACCAACATTTCCTTTACATCTGTTTGAGCAATCAAAGGAATCCTCCTAACTTTGTGATGAATGGGTACCGCATCAGGCTTCAAAACTATTTTATGAACATAACCCCTCAGGTAGCCTAAATCGTCTCTCAAAACTTACTTCACCTTTTTCAATATATCTGACATGGAAATATCTTCCACAACAGTGCCCCTGCATGGGATCGCTCCTCCATTTTGAGAACTGCCACATCTCGACAGAGGTAGCCGACGGTGTTCCCCAGGGTAAGCCTGCTGCTCCTCTGTTGTCGGGCTACTCCATCCGGGTGGTTTTCCGCTCCCTTGTCCCCGCCACTTGTGAGCTGCCCTCCCTGTCCCGCCCCCCTTGCTCCCGCTGCCCAGGTCTCTCAGCACAGACACCACTGAGCGGCACACCGACAACTGGTCGGCTCTCACCATCCCAATCTCTTTTCCTTAACACTGACATCCTTCCGGATCCCGATGCCCTAGTTTCTCTGCTTCAACGGCGTCGAGCCCTGCACTGTTGACTGCCACAATCTACATACACACTCGACTACTTCTTGGATAGCAATAAGTCCAGTCTCGCTACCTCTACCTGCTCGCTACAGAGACTCGCCTGCAGGACGGTTGAGGGGCTGGGGCTAGCTGCAGAGACTCACAGTCACTGTCTAGGTCAATATACTGCCACCCTTGATCCCCCGATGGCGTGCAGCCTGTCAGACCCATGCGGCCCTATTAATAGATGCCAAGGTTTCAGACTGCTTATGGGTGACTTTTTCATAACTTTCAAGCAATTGTGAGTGACATCACCGACTATGAGTCGCACTTTCTTGCGAACGATATAATGTCACCTGCACTTAGTAGTAGCATGCCATAGCTGTCAAGTTTTCTGATTCGATAGGTGTGACATTTGTGTTAGCAGTGCTCAGGTGTGACAATGGATTGCCATACGTGTGACAGTGGAATTATATTTTATGGTGAATGCAGTCAAGCAGTTTGTCCATTTAATGAGTGCATGTCCCTAGCACCACTTTGTACACACACTGAACATAAGCGCAGTTCAGCTAATTTGTATAGATATGCCTATGATGGGCCAAAATGTACCGACTGTAGTGTAGGATTTACCAGCTTCTGCACATAAACACAATTCACTAGGCTGTCTTAAACCATACTTACATTCATTTCCTACTGTCCACCGTATACATCCTTTATACTCTGTTACCACGTATCTGTACTCTGTTGTCATGTACACTGCTGCATTCACTGTTTCCTAAGCTGACACACCCTACCGTAACTACCTCAAACCTATAGACCACATCTCCTACTGTCCATCTCATGCCTCCAACTTACGCTGTTGTCTGAGCTTACCCCATGTACCGACATATACTCCTTATGTAACTAGTGCAACTGCTACTGTTTATCGAATACCCTCTATGCACAATGTTGCATACACTGTTTCCCAAGTCAACACACTCTGGCGTAACTACCTCAGAACCTTACGGACCACTTTTCATACTGTTCACCATATACGTCCCATATACTCTGTTGCTATGTATCTGTGCTTACTCCTTATGACTGCATTTACTCCATATGTAACTCGAGCTATTGCTACTGTTTACTGTATACTTCCTGTGTCTATGCATTTATTCCACATGTAACTCGTGCAACTACTACTGTTTATCTTATACCTTTCGTGTATATTGTGGCTATATATTGTGCCTACTACCTGTTTGTATTTACACAATGTTTAACTCTTGTAACTATGACTTTGCCATCTACGTAAAGGGCTCTGATACCTTTGGGTCGAGTTTGCGCTATAAAAAACTATAAATAAAAAAATATAATTACTATAAATGTCTGCATTTGTATTTGACTAACGTAGAGAAACAATGGAAGGCACGAGAAATTCACAATGGAGCCTACGTGCAGATTTAGAAATGTTGCTTACAAGAAGAAGCCCAGTTCTGTGGTACTTCAAAGTCACCACCATGTCTAGACAGCGAGATGTTCTGTATCAAATGGGTTAGTTTCCATTGTTCATGACCTTCGTTGATGGCAGATAACCACTGCAATAAAATCCCTACCACGATCTGCAACAATAGACACAATGCACAGTGGACTTTCAGCTGCCAATCTGACCTACCACATCAATTCACCTAAGAAAAGAAAGCATTGAAAATGAAACGGATTTCAATGAGAAAAATATGAAATATCAGAAAAGCGTAGATACGCAACCTTAAAATTACTTTAGTTAGAGAACCAGTTTAAATCAACTACAACCTGAAATGCCCTTCTAGCAAAAACAATTTACAAGAAGCTCTAAATGCAAAACATCGATAGGTGTAACTTTAAGTTGAGAAAGAGTAAAACAGTTGAAAAGATAGCCAGGTTTCAACGCAGGTTTGTCAGGAAACCAATTTTAATTTGTTGGCGGTAAGACAAAATCTTGCTTGACATCTGCTGCGGGATGCTGCTGTTTTCCCGCTCTGGTGACATTAATGTGATTCTTCAAACGCTGTCTGTATTGATTCTTCCAGTAATTCCAATAAAAGGCAGCCGCTGCTGCCCCTGCTCTTTAGTCTTGTTTATTTCTGACCTGGCTAATCAGCACAGCCCTTTTAGCAAAACACCACCGGCCGTGGAAAACAAACACACCGAGCTATACTTTCACAAAGCAAACCGAGTGAACGCAGTTTCCTCCTAGGAAATGTATATATTGTCATTACATGCCCACTTCGCCCTCTGATAGTATGATTCTAGGCTACGGTTCTGTCGCGCAGAGCTCTTGTACACTACTGTACAGTGCTTTTTCGATTGAGTCTACCTGACAGCAATTTACTGCTTGCAAAAGACATATTGGGCTTACCAAGAACACAGAGGGTACTGGAGGCCGCTCACTGCTTACCACTGGTTGTCTTTCCTTTTATTCTCATTTGCCTGCGTTTTATTCATGTCCCAGCTATTAAATCTTGTGTTTGCCCCTACCATGGAACATATCCTACAGCCTCTTTACCACCACTTTTGACTGGCTGGCTTCTATGCTTTAAATGCTTGCTTCTAAAGAACTACTTTTTTCTTTTTGTGGTAACCACTCCAAATGAGTGCATGTGTTTTCCACCTGTCTCCCTGGTCAACTTTTCTCCAGGTGCACTCCGTGCTGCTCTCTGGCACCCATGTGCTTCTCCACTCCCCTACAAGTTCTGCTCGCCCTTGTGTACTACCCCCATTGCTTTAGCGTTGTAGTGCTTCTCTTCTCTCTCCTGCTCCAAGTTGCTTCTTCTCATCCCTGGCCTCTGTTTTGCTTCCTCAACCAGTTGCAGCCGGCATGGCTCACGGGTGGAGGGGTTGGGTGGAGGGGCTGGGGGGTTGCGTGGTGGGGCTTCGTGCTGGGGGTCGCGTGGGGAGGGGGGGGAGTTAATTTAATAATAAATAATAAAAAAACTTACCTTTCCGCCGGCCGGGTCCCGCGATTTCTCGGCTCCTGCTCTCCTGGCTCCGGCAGGGACAGAGAGCATGCATCCTCCCTCCCCTAAGCCAATCACAACGCTGCAATGGCAGCATTGTGATTGGTGGGGATGCCGCCCAGCCAGGAGCTTATGGGGAGGCCAACCAAACAGTCATTGCACCCTCAGGAGTGGGCACACCACTCATCCCCTGCTCGCAGAGCAGCACCGCCCACCCGCCTGCCCGCAACTAAACATAAAATGGTAATAACTGGAAGTTATTACCATTTTATGTTTCTGCTTCTCGCACTGCGAGAAAGCAGTGGGGCGACGCTCTTCCGCCCTAGTGGAGGAGCCGCCCCTGTCCTCAACTCATGCTCTCCTCCTCATAGCTATCCTTCTTGTTTGTTCTATCCAACCCCATAACGTTACTACCCCCAAAGGCACCCTCCATGTTGCTTTCACAGTACTTATTTTTTTATTCAACAATTTATGTCATATAATTTTTTTTTTTAATTGCTTGGCCAATTTGGAGTGGAGCGCATGCCTACAATAAGAGACAACCGCTGCATCATAGCAACTCTTTTTTTTTTTTACTTTGTTTTCTTTAGCAATGATGCACAGCAATGTGGCTGCTGTACAGCATGGTTATAGATCAATGGCAAAGCCAATAGGTTCTAAAGGCTAGACCTATTAGGTTTGCCAATGCTTGTTTCTTCAGTCTGGCTTCTAATGCCATAGGACGATGTTTGAGAACCTCTTTCATTTAAATCTTTAGCAGTGCATGACCAGAACCCTTGCTTTTGACAGCTCTTTCTTTAAAAACACATGGGCACGTTTTTATGTCATGATTTAACAAATATAAAAATACATGTTAACTTTTTTTTTTTTAGCAGTAACAAATCACATTATGGGCTGGACTATACTTACTATTTTAGAGGGATCTATTATGCCAAAGAGATCATGTACCTGTTGCCAATTATAAATACTATCCAGTATATAACTGAATATTCTTTTATTTTCAAGAGAAATTCATTTTATATTATGTGCCATTCTTCCAGCAGGATCATCAGTTTAGGTAGCTCAGTTAGGCCTGTTGCAGAAATCTAGGTGTAGCCTCTAGTCTCCGCTGTTAATCTCAGAACGGCTATCGCCTCGTTTCGTAGGTCGATGAAACGAGTATCACTGGTTTGGGCAACACCACCTACTATTACAGTGCTCTGAAACTTAAAATAAGTTTGCAGTGGCAAGCCATGTAAAATATGCAATTAATTATTTAAGCAGTTTGAAAATAAAATAATTTACATTCTGTTGGTTTCAAGTACTCCGCAAAAATAACATACATTAGATGATGCCTTGTGTTTCAAGTTAATTGTTGCTCTATTAACACAAAGTACATTGTAAGTAAATGTAATGAACAAATAAAGCGTTTAGTGAAAATTCACCAGCCCTGTGTTTTATGTACAGATCTGTGGGTGTTGAGAAACTGCACCCTGCCAAGCGCCCAGAACCCCTGTGTACTGTTTCTATAGACACACCTAACTCCGCACTTCGCTCAATGGTAGCCAAAAAATAATAAAGAAATGATATTAAGAAATCGAAATCCCAGTGGCGTTTTAGACTTCAAAATAGTTATTTCCCATTTTCTTCCTTCCTCATTAACAATAAGACTAACTTCTTGTGAACAATTTAACTTGCAAATGAGCAAGTTTAATTTGACTTATTTTAGGCTTTCAGAGTAGAACCATTACATTGCCTAACAGGTTTCAACAGCTTTTTCTTACCATCTGGAGCTTTCATAATTGTCTTAAGTTTGTTTCTATGGTTTTCACAGACAAACGAATGCAGGACCATAAAGAAAGTGCCAGATAGTAGCGAAGCTTTCCATATAGCCCTGCTTCTGTTTCACAGTCAAAGGAGGGCGGGACGAGAAGCCTACTAAAACCCAGAAGGCCTCTGTAAAAATGTTTTAAAAAGTGAAAATTTGATTTTAAGTCACTATGGGCCAGACGTACGAAAGGATTTAGCGTTTCTTAACGGACCGAATAGCAATTTCGGTCCGTTAAGAAATGCTAAATTGCCTTTCTATATGTACAAATGCAGATAGGGAATCGTAAAATGCGATTTCTACATAGAGGAAATCGCATTTTGCGATTACATAAATAGGAAATCACAAATTGGGGTTTCCTATTTGCGATTTCCGAAGCACATGTACAAAGCAGTTCCTAAATGAGAAACGGGCATTTAGTAAATGCTATTACCATCGGCTCCAACTCGGTGGTAATCATGTGCAATTTGAAAAAAGCACCCCAAAAATGCTTCTTTTTAAAAAAGTGCCATAAAGCGCACACTTGCCCCTACGGCATTTGTGGGCTTTACACGTGCACCACTTTTTTTGGGGGTGCATCAAGGGGGGCCTTAGGTCCAATGGCACCCTTGGTTTTGCATTTCCAAATTTGGAAATGCAAAACCATTTGTACTTTTGGGCCTGTAGGCCCATAGGAATGATGGATTTAGCATTTCCATAATAACGATTTCCTAATAGCAAATCCTAAATTCCTACAGAATAGGAATTGCTATTAGGAAATCTCTATTTTTGTACATTCCATTCTGCATTTCCTAAAATAGCGATTTCTTATGATTCGCTATTTAGAAAATGGAAAAACGGAATTTCCTACATCTGGCCCTATGTCTTTTAAGGAGAGCAAAATTACCAGTTTGAGAGTAAGAGAGAAAGAGATTGAGTGAGAGAGATAGGATGAGAGAGAGAGAGTAGAGAGTCTGAGTGAGAATGTGTGTTTGTGTGTGTGTGTGTGTGATTTTCACGTCCGGAAGATCAGGATAGCAGAAGTGACATAATGCACTGTGAGAAGCTGGGTTTCTGTTGCAGTAACCCTGAACCTTGTGTCCTCAGACCAGAAGAAACTACAAGAAAAGAAGAAGAAGGACCGAACAGGGGTGCAGAAGCTAACAAGAGGAAGACGCCCACTGACTTGGCCCCAGCCCTACCGGCTTGTCTCCACCTCGAACCTGCTCCTGCGAAATCCCGGTGTGTCCTGCAGCCAGCAACCTCGAAAACCCCGGAGGACCCGCCTGCCTTCAACCACAAAGATTATGTCTCCCATGAACACCGGATTTGTTCATCTGCAACCTCTGGCTCCGGCCGGACACCGCGAATCCGCACCACTCTGCACCCGCCGTCCACGGCCCGAGCTCGAGTGCGCAGACACCACGAGGAGGTCCCCCCGGCGATCCTAATACGAGATCCGGCGACCCCTGACCTGCCTCAAACCTCCAGCCGATGCCTGCAGCCTAAATCCGGAAGGTCCCCCCAACCAAGACCAGTAGCTGGTAAGAAGATCCGACCCCAAAAGGCACCACTGCACCAGACGCCCCACAGCCTTGGGTGGCCAAACCGACGGTGCCTAACCAACCCCCAACTTCCCAACTTACCTCTCGAAGTGGTGGTCGCACCCAGAAGACCTTCGTCCCCAAGCCTGCAGTGCCTTTGCAAACCAGAGGTTCCCCATTGCAAACAACAGGGCGCCCAACGTCGAAACAGCACCCTGCACCCGGCCGCCCTAGTGCCGCTGAGGGTGCACCTTTGGTGCTACTTTGTTTCCCCATTTGCCCTGAGCTAAAGTCCAGGAGCTTTGCTCCCACAACCAAGTGGCCTGCTCGTCAGCAGCCACCAACCGGAGGCCCCCTATCCCCCATTGGATAACATTGGGCCTCAGCACTCAGCACCCGGCCGCCCTAGTGCCGCTGAGGGTGTAACAAGAGTGCATCCCTGGGGGACGGACCCCTGAGTCTACCCCCAGAACCTCAACTCCCACTACATAATACTTATCTTGAAACCGATAACACTATTTTCCTCCATAGGATAACATTGACTGTTTTTCTTGGAAAAATTTCTAAGTGTGGAGTTTAAAAACCTAAAGAAATTCTTTAAAATTGTACTGTTTAACAAAAACGCTTTTACTTATTTGTTTACAGGAAATGTCCCAGTGTAGTATCCAGGTCTACTACACTGAGTAAGAAAAGTAATCTAAAAAGTAACTTACCTGGTATTTTACTGAAAAGCCCATTCAGGTCTATGTAGTGTATTTACAAAGCATTGCATATCTCTGCAACCATACTGTAAGTCAAAACAAAGTGCATATACAATTACAACTCAAACTGTTTACAAACTGCATTACTACTGCAAAGTATTTATTGCTTACCAGTGCCAGGCTTGCTTGGTTCTAACTAAAAGAATCATTTTTATACAAAAACAATTGGTCTGAAGTTCAGTCTTTGAGTGTGTGAATTCATTTGCTGACTGAGTGTGTACAACAAATGCTTAACACTGTCCTCTGATAAAGCCTTACTGCTCGACCACACTACCACAAATAGAGAGTAAGGTGCTATCTACGTTTACCTCTGCCTACCTTTTGGGTTCCACTGGACTCTGTGCAGACTATACCTCACTTTGGTATAGTATATACAGAGCCAGCTTCCTACATTGGTGGATCAGCGGTGGGATATACAACTTTGCATTTGTTGGACTACTTGGTTACAACCTGATCACACAACAGAACTCTTAAATTGTCTTTAGAATTCAGATTTTTCAAATTGACATTTTTGCAAAATTCCTAAAAGTCTTTCTAGGGCCTTGGTTAAGTCCCTGTAGACTTTTAGACAAATAAAAAGTCACTTTAGCTAGGGTTAGAGGGGTTAGAAGTTTTTTAACAATGTCTCAAAACAAGAACCCAGCTGTTAGTGAAAATAACCACGATGCCATAGACGACCTGGTTGAGGAGCTTGACCTCACCCCTTACCTTCATTTGTCTTTCAAGGAGGTAAGGTCCCTATGTAAAATTAAAAACATAGCCAAGGGGTCCCATCCCACCAAACAAAAGCTCCAGGAGCTGTTGGCTGGGTATGCTAAGGATCACCCATCTGAAAATAGTGAAGACCAATCAGATGAGAACGAAGAGGGAGAGGATGACCAAGTAGATCAACCTCCCCCACTTCTTAGGGAGAAAAGGGCCCCAGTGGCCCTGACTCCAAGAATCAACCTCTCAGTACCTAGATCCCACACAGGTGGGTCAGGCACTACTGAGGACATTGAAGAAAGCCTCAATGAGGAGGACATCCTGCTAGCCAGGCTGACCAAAAGATTAGACCTAGAGACCAGATTCCTGGCTCTAGAAAAAGAAAGAGCAGAGATGGACCTAGGACCCATCAATGGTGGCAGCAATCTAAAAAATATAGAAAAGGAAGGGTCCTATGATTCCAAGATCCCCAAAGGGATTGTCCCTAAATTTGAGGAGGGTGATGATATCACCAAATGGTTCACAGCCTTTGAAAGGGCTTGTGAAGCCAGAAGGGTGAAGAAAACTCACTGGGGGACACTCCTTTGGGAACTGTTCTCTGGTAAGTGCAGAGACAGACTTCTGACCCTTAGTGGGGCAGATGCTGGGTCTTATTACCTCATGAAGAGAACTCTGATTGAGGGATTTGGACTCACAACTGAGGAGTCTAGAATTAGATTCAGGGGGGCTCAGAAAACCCAGAGTCAGCCCTGAGTGGAATTTGTAGACTACTCAGTTAAGACACTAGATGGCTGGTTGACTGGAAGCAAAATGCAGGATTATGATGGTCTTTATAATTTGTTTATGAAAGAACACATATTAAGTCATTGCATTGATGAAAAGTTGCATCAGTATCTGGTAGACCTAGGTCCAATTTCTCCCCAAGAATTGGGAAAGAAGGCGGACCATTGGGTCAAGACAACTGTAACTAGGACATCCACTGGGGGTGACCAAAAGAAAGGGGTTACAAAACCTCCCCAGAGGAAAGACAGTGAGCCTCTTAAAGATAAAAGTAAGGAGTCCCAGGTAGTCCCCCAAAAACCTGTCCAGGCGGGTGGGCCCAAAGACACCTCACAAACCAAAACTGGGTACCAAGGTAAGAATTGGGATCCCAACAAGGTATGGTGTCACAACTGTCAAAAGGCAGGACACCACACCAAGGACCCTAGCTGTCCTAAAAACAAAGCCCCTAGTGTAGCTCCAGGGGTTGCCAGTGTAGCTTTGGAGGGTGATTCCTCAGATGAGGAAGTCCTCCTAGCCTTCAACTGGAACCTGGGCCCAAAAGGTGAGTTGCAGATTCCAGAGGGGAGTAGACACTTCCACCACCTACTGGTGAATGGAATCCCAGCCACTGCCCTGAGAGATACTTCGATCATTCACTCTCACTTGCAGTCACACACACTCTCACTCACTCATTCTGACTTATTTACTTTCAAACTCACTCTTTCTCACTTACTACCTGTCATTAATTCTCACTTCCACTCACACACACACACTTGCTCACACATAGAGAAACACACATACACGCTCTCTAAAACACACACAACATATGTTTATTAGCATTTTTTTACTTACTTTAGCTCAAGGCGAAAAACCCGTTCCAGCTGTTGTTGCTCCATTTTTTATTACGCTAACCGTGAATAATGGATCATTCACTATTAGTATAACAAAAAATGGGCAGAAAGCAAGGAGGGTAGAGTTTGAACACCCACGAGGTGTGGAAATGTGCTTTTGATGAGCACACCGGTGCAGGGGTCACCCTTCTCTTGTCCACGGGTCCATAGACCAACAAAATAGAGATTGGCACTGAAGCTGGAATTCAAATAACAAGTTTATTAATCACTCATGAGTGGGACTACGTCCACACAGCACTCTCAAGTGCTGCCTGAGGTGGTACACTGAAGTCACAGACCATGGTGCTTATATACAGAGTTTGTTGCAGGGTAAGCATGTAGTTACAAATAGAAGGTACAAGAATACACAGGAATACCTACCTACAAACATGGTCAGATGGGTGATCACTTAGTCAGCAGAGTGGGAGGGGGAACAGAACTGTTTACATCAGCAAAAAACAGTTGACAGTTATATCTTTAGCCAGGTGCATTCTAGCAGCTACAGGCCTTTGCTCAGCACATTGCTTTTAGCTCAGTACAGAAGGAGTTAACTAGAGTTGATGACACAAGCAGAATAGAAGGGCAAGCAACAGTGAAGACGGAAGAATTACATAGCTAACAATAATGGATGCCACAAACAAGATGGCTTCAGCCTATGCTAACAGAAATTATTTCAGATTTCCACAGAGGGTGAAGCTTCAATGCACATGAGGGTCATCTACCCCTGTTTTCATGGCACTGATTTTGCCATCTCTGAGGCAAGGGGTAGCAAAGACAGTGCCAGGGGTCGCAGCTGCAGCCTTTGGCGACCACTAAATGACGTCCATGCGCAAATGGTTGTCCCAAAGTCATCCACAAACAAGCAATAGCAAAGCCAAGAGGTCTGGCTTCCATCTGGTAAACCATGAAAACATAAACATGCACAAATGCTATGGTGGTGGTTTTAATGGAGATGGTGATGGCAGTTAATTTGTGTAGGTAATGGCTTGCACTTGAGTCCTGACAAAACCTTAAAAACAGCCTACTGCAGTAAAAGTATACAAAAAATGATTGCTTTATTGATATGATGAGTTTATAAAATAAATATTTAAATGTGTGATTATTGAATGTAGTTTTAAGATGCAAAATAGTCCTCATGCACTGTAATCCAGCACTCTAATGAAGGTGGAATGATACACCAAGGTGCCAAGCATAAAGCACGAGGGTAATACTCCTCTGGTTGGGTCAGAGTCTGCTCTATGTATTTTTTAAAAGAATTGGTAACCATACATCACGCTGTCATAAGTCCTAAAAAATGCAGCTAGGTTGCCATGTTACAATAATTTCTTCTGCAGAAAACAAAGTTTGCCATTTATTTGGGAACTGAATGTAAATAAAGGTATTAGGGTTCACTGTTCTTTTTATATATAAAATAGTCTCTCATGTACCACACTGCAATCACTCGATTGGAGGGAGAAGGATACATAGAAACAGACAGTAGCATAAGGTGAGAGAGCAACACTCCTCTCACCTGATTTAAGATTAACTGCTTGTTTTTCTGCCCTCTGTTTACTTTTTAGGCTCGTTGTTCTGCCCTCTGTTTTGCCTTTTCTGCTCGTTTTCCTGCCCTCTTCGGCTACGTTTTAACCTTTCTACTCGTTTTTCTGCCCTCTGTTTTGCACTTTCTGCTAGATTTTCTGCCCTCTGTTTTGCCCTTTCTGCTCATTTTATTGCCTTCTGTTTTGCCTTTTTTGCTCATTTTACTGCCTTCTGTTTTGCCCTCTTTTGCCTTTTCTGCTAATTTGTCTGACCCCTGTTTTGGCTTTTCTGCTTGTTTCTCTGCCCTCTGTTTCCCTCCTCCTATCACCCAGCGCCCCACCCTCCCCCAGGACCTACTTAATGGAGGCCGCAGCACGACCCCATTGAGCAGGTTCTCGTGCCAGCTCCCCCTGCAACAGTTCTCCTGTCTAGCTTGCCTGCAGTCTGTTACCCTCTGCTGCCTGTCTATCTGCTGCCCTCTGTTTGTGCCTCCTCTGCTCGTTTCTTGCTCTGTTTTGTCCTTTCTGCTCATTTTTCTGCCCTCTGCGTTGCCTTTTTCTCCTTGTTTTTCTGCTCTGTTTTGATTTTCTGCCCTATGATTTGCCTTTACTGCTCTGTACCAGACAGTGCCGTGCTAAATACTGATTGATTGACATTTCTGATCTCTGAAAATGACTGGAAGAGGTGGATTTACATAAGCCAGAGGCTAAAGGGAGATAGTCCAACTCTCATGCCTGCTGAGAAAGCTGCACTGTCAAACCCAGACCTAATAATGGCAAAATCCTTGTTGTTATGTACAACCACAACACTGTCAAGCATCACTCATAAGGGGTTAGCCTGATGCAAACATATTTTTGTTACCACATCACTGCATATAAATATTTTGTCAATGCTGTAAGAGCATCTCCACTGTGTCACTTTCACCCCACTACGGGTGCACCTGAATAAATCATTAATAGTCAGTGCTTCACTGTCACCAGAGTAAGTCTGGAGCATATTTCAGCTCCTGCTATCGGAGACTTCAAGCCCGGGGTCTTGGAGAGGTCACTTTGTTAGGGTAGCGTGGCACCCTAACACCAAAGACTGGTGGGCAGGGCTGCACTGTGGTTTGAACTGCAGAGCCATGAGATCTGGCTTAGATGGCACTGATCTGCTAGACCCTCCAAATGACCATGGATTTTGTGGTGCCCTCTCAGCCCAGCAATCGAGACCGGGGAGCTATTGGAATGATTTTACTGCGACGGCTATGCAAGGTAAACTTTTTTAAATCTATCCTGGAATGAATCAACATTACATCTATACCGGCAGGATCAGCTCAGAGCAAGGGTCTACAGCAATCTCGGAGGTGACCCGGGTCGGATGTAACGGTTGTTTGTTTAGGCTATGAGACAGAGGCCTACGTCTACCTTTTACACTCATATGAAACCTCTGAAATGCAATTTCCCCTTGCCATCCATCGTCAGTAGCTGACAACCTGAAAAAAATAATCTTCAGATTTTCAGAACAAGAGTAGGACGATAACGAGACTGGGAGGAGGGAAAGGCAAAGGTAGGAGAAAGGAAGGTGAGTCTTCATGAGAGAGACCAAAATAGAGGGAGGGAGAGAAAAAAAGGAGCAAAAGAGGAAAGAGAAATAAAGGGGAGGGTTGATGTGCAAAAGGATAGTAGGAAGTGCTGGTCTAGACTATCCATAGTACATCAGGTACTATGGTACTGGAATATAGGAGCTTACTGAACCTGAATTATGAGTGCATTTTATTACCCATCTAACGGACACAGGGCCCATTTTCATTGCTTGCACCAGGGCCGTTGACAACTTTACTAAGGCCCTGAGGAAGAGAGACAAACAGAGGTGGTGGTGATTGAGGAGAGAGAGGTAAAAGAGGAAGATGAGGGTTTTTAGGGGAAGGAGGAGAGAGAGATTGAAAGAGAGCGGCAGACAGCAATTTGAGCAGACAGGTGGGCGGGCCACACACATACATACACACACACAGTTACCCACCTATATGCACACCCACACACACCCAAACATTTACAAGCACACACACACCATTCACAATCACAAACACACATCCATTCACAGCATGCATGCACTAAAACACATGCATTCATACATAAACACACACATATATATGCACGAAACAAAAAAAAAAGAAAAACTTATCAGTCCACAGAGGTGATCTCAGGTCGCAGGAGGGAAGCCTCCAAGGTGGGGGGGGTGTGGCTA
The DNA here is from genome assembly GCA_963921515.1 of Calotriton arnoldi. Classification (NCBI taxonomy): domain Eukaryota; kingdom Metazoa; phylum Chordata; class Amphibia; order Caudata; family Salamandridae; genus Calotriton; species Calotriton arnoldi. The sequence goes on along the minus strand of CAWUFW010000974.1, from coordinate 1,784,444 downwards.
ACCGCCAAGCATGGCGGACGTGTTGTAGCCGAGCCCCTGACCAGGCCCTGAATCCTGACAAATCCCGCATTAATACGGCGCCATTCGATCCTCAAAGCTGTGTAGCGGACCCCCGGCAACCCGGTACGTCGTTCTGGGGATAAGAAGGGTGTTTGGTCGTCACGGCCGCTGTGCTTGTGGGCAGTGTCTCCGGAGCTGCGGCCCGAACTACAGAAAGGGCGGTGGCTGCACTGCGCAGTTAGTTATTGAAGGCGGCTGACACGGAGGTGGGTGAGCGACGGAACTGAGACGAACCCGCAGCTGTAATTGACCCCCCCCCCGGGGCTCGCCGGAATCGACGACTCACCGATGGGGAACCGGTGACACAGAGCGGCGCCGTAGAAGTAATCCTGCCGTCGGCCGCTTTTGCCTGCATGGATGAGTGCTGCCCATTGTGAGTGCTGCCGGACCGAAGGATGCGGACACCCCCCCCTGGAAGAAGGAAATCCTGGGTCATACAGCGTCGTCTCCCCCCCATTGACCGCTGGTGAGTGCAGCGCTGGTCTGGGCTGGAGAGAAGATTGTGGAGGAGTGTGGGCATCGAACCGCGAGTGGAAAACCCAGCGGGACGATCCGGCAGCCAGATAGGATCGGAAGGCTCACAGCCTTCAACCCAGGACCACAATAGCGATCTGGGACAGACATTGGGGCCTTCGCTTGGACAGCGCGGCGGTTTCCCGACCACTCGGGATGTTGGTGTAGCGGTGAACATTAAGTGCTATGCCTGAGTAGGCCGTGCAAGGCCTATACCCTGTACTATTTGGTGTCCATAAGGAAGCCGCCAGGTTCACTGTCAAGGGGTTCCTGCTGACCATCAGAACAGTGCCTCACTAAACGAAGTACTGTGGATTAGGGATACAGCTGGGAGCCAAATTGCCTACGTGGATCGTGTCTGCAGATTGCGTGGGCCTGAAACAACTAAGATATAGCAGCGCTGCATGGGGTGTGTGTGGTACGAACTGGGACGAGACAACACTCACTACACCCCTTACGTTGCGCAGCACCTACGGTACGAGATGGGGCGCACCAAGGGTAAGCAAAATGAGCCCCTGGATTCAGAGAGGCTCGACCGCACCGATCAGGAAGATACGAACAGTACCTCAGACCCTGACTGTATACCGCCGACCGCTATAGCTGAACAGGCGGACAAACTGGACCTGATTTTACAAGAGGTGTGCGACTCACAAAAGGCAATCGAACAGCAAGTGAGCGCACTTGCAACTGGTCTCACGATTTTGAAGGCTGACCATAGCAAACTAGCAGATACAGTCCGGAGCAACACCTACATCTCGCAGAGCTAATGCCACGGCATAAGACCCATACAGAACAAATTGAACACTTGCGGCAGCAGCTCTCGGATTTACAAGACAGAGTGGACGACGCGGAAGGGAGGGCCCATCACAACAACGTGCGAATTGTGGGTCTGTCGGAACGCAGTGAAGGCTCGAACCCCACCCAATACATTGAACAATGGTTCAAAGATGTGATAGCACCAGAAGGCCTCACTGAGCTCTTTAGTGTGGAGAGAGCACACAGAATACCGGCGCGTCCCCCTCCCCCTGGTGCTCCACCTAGGCCAATGATAGCACGCATTCTAAACTTTAACGGTCGAGACACTTTGCTCCGTAAAGCTCGAGAAAATGCCCCGATACAATTTGAAAATAAGAGAGTTTCTCTATATCCAGATTTTACATTAGCGGTACAAAAAATGAGAGCATCGTTCCAGGAGGTCAAAACGCAGCTCAGAGGGCACAACCTAAAATATGCTCTCCTCTTCCCGGCCAGGCTGAAAGTGATCCATGACCAGAAATCCCACTTTTTTGATAGCCCAGCTGAGGCGGAAGAATGGATGGAAGTTACGCTGTCGCCGAACCCATCGCAAAGCTCATCCCAGACCTCGAGGACGAAACCTCATGGAGCTCTGAAGGCCGGACACGGAAAAACGGACCGTAAGAAGCCATCTCGACCGGATGCTACAACAGGCCCATCCCAAGAGCAAATAATCGAAGGCCAGAAATCCGCGATACAGGCGGTTGTGGCTATGGACGAGCAGGACGCACACTCGACGGGGGGATCACACGACTCCTCAGAAGATTCCGCTGCACATTCAGACTCTGAAAATAGCTTTTCCCTCTTCCCTTCTATCACTCCGCAGACTGTGAATGACTACCTGGGCTGATATAATAGATTGGTATGAACAGGAGCCAGGGGGACCTACTGCTGGTAATTATAACTGTTCGTGATTGGTAACGTAAATATGGCACTGTATACACATATGTAGTGTTGGGCCCGAGCTTGGCTGGGTATGCGACTACCCCGGTGTATTGTAATTCTAGGCTCCTTACTGACGATGGTTATCGCCCCCCCTTGCAACTGCAACGTTGACTAACTGGTTAGACTTAATAGTTCTTATTATTGTAATAGTTTGGTCCTCTGCTGTTCGACGGGGGATCCTAGTATTGGGGATTGTTATTAGTTCATCCAGACTCACCCGCGGCATATGTATTCTCTACCACCAAGACTGCATTAGGAGCAATATGACACAACAACATAATTTGCATTATGTCTACAACGGGGAAGTACCAGATTCTGACCTGGAATGTTAGGGGGATGGGGTCTGTACACAAGAGACATAGAATTTATGCACAGCTGAATAGACGTAAGGCCCACATTGTGTTAATGCAAGAAACGCACCTCACACATGCTGAAGCCATTAAGCTGAGGAAAAAATGGCGGGGACAACTATACTATACATCTTACTCTGCATTTGCAAGGGGGGCAGCAATTTGGATCAGGAACGGCACTCCATTCATAGTCTCAGGACAAAGGACAGATAGCAATGGTAGATATGTGCTGCTCCGAGGTACACTGGATGGAGAACCACTGGTAATTGGTAGCATATATGCCCCCAATGTGGACCAGGATAAATTTCTGGGATCCTTAAACACGGTACTGGCAGAATGGGAGGGTTATTTCTGGGTGGTGGGTGGGGATTTTAACACAGTATTAAATATAGACCTAGACCGCTCTCACCCACCAGTATCGGGGACTAGCAGGAAGAAGCAATCCGAGGCACTAGCGAGCTGGGCGACAGGTTGGGCACTTGGTGATGCATGGCGGGTGCACACCCGACAAGTCGGGAGTACTCATTTTATTCCCCAACGCATATGTTGCATACATGCATTGATAGAGTGTTCTGTTCTATACCTCTACTTGGTAGTATCACCCATGCCACTTATCTCGGGAAGACACTGTTGGACCATACCCCCTTGGAATTGACGCTGGAGTGGGGAAGGATCCCCACGCCGATACCAACATGGAGAGTGCAGGCAGCTGCTTTGGAAGACCCCGTTTTTCGCACTGCCCTCTCCACTGCCATATCGCATTACTTTACAGAAAACGCGAACACTGCCAGTACACGACAGGTGGAGTGGGAGGCGTTCAAGACAGTCATTCGTGGGGTGGCCATTGGAACTAAGGTGGGAGTGCGGGATATGGTGGATAAAGACTTGCGGGAGCTTGAAGACCGGCTGGGCGGGCTGGAGAATGCTGCTGCATCAGATGTTACATAAAAGGCAGCACTGCAGGAAGCACATATAAAACATGCTGAACTCTTAGAGCAACTGAGGACGATCGACTACCGCACTTACACTCAGAAACAACATGCAGAGGCAGATAAGGCGGGTGCACTGTTAGCAAGGATTATAAGAGATGCACCACCCCCCACCCCCATTCATGAGATCCATACACCAGAGGGAACTACGGTAAATACACAATCTGACATTAACATGGCTTTCAGAAATTATTACGAAGCATTATATGCTCCACCTGAGGAGCTCCGAGAGGAGGAACTGATTGGCTTCCTTGACGGCCTGGAGTTCCCCAAACTTATGGACGCACAGAAAAAGACACTGGCAGCGCCTATAACAAAAGCTGAAATCCGATCAGCAATAAAAGATCTTCCAAGTAATAAGACCCCAGGGCTTGACGGTCTGCCTGTGGAATTTTATGCAACTTTTTCGGCACAGTTAGTCCCCCACCTCAAAAAATTATACCATGCTGCACTGGAGACAGGTTTATTACCACTCACCACAAGACAGGCATTGGTTATATCATTACCGAAACCTGGACGAGATCCAACAGACATGTCAGGATACCGCCCCATTTCTCTGCTAAATTCAGACTACAAAATTCTTAGTTAAATACTGGCGTGTAGACTACTGCATCATTTACCACACATGATACACATTGACCTGTGCGGCTTTGTCCCGGGCAGAAGTACTTCCCTAAATACTAGACGACTACATCAGATACTCACTTTGATACCCCTGGGCAACGCTGAGGCAGGCTGTATCTCGCTGGACCTGCGACAGGCGTTCGATACTCTACACTGGAGTTATATGCTACGAGCCCTTTCGCTATTCGATATACCACAGGAATACATCAACTGGGTTCGACGGTTGTACTCAGATCCCACAGCGCGGGCCCGGACAGGAGCCCATATCTCACGACCTTACGCTGTGGCCAGAGGCACGAGGCAGGGGTGCCCTTTGTCACCCCTGCTATTCGTGTTGGCGCTTGAACCTCTGGCCATTAAGATAAGAGCAGCCGCGGGGGATAGGGGCATTATGCTAGGGGACACAACCCATATACTCTCTGCTTATGCAGACGACATTATATTATACCTCAACAACCTATGTGGCCACAATGCGCCTCTCCCCGAGATGTTCCAGATCTTCCAAACACTATCTGGCCTAACCATAAACAAGTCCAAATCTTACGCTTATTATTTCAAGGACACTGGCCGTTTGGACCCTGTTAAGTTCAGACATTGGACATTCCCTACTGCACCCAACATGTTTAAATATCTAGGTATACAAATAGACAGAGAGCCACAGGATCTGTTAGATGGTAACTTAGGCCGTGCAATCAAGGCACTAAAAACGCAAATCACATTCTGGACTTCGCTGCCGCTTTCATTCGCAGGGAGAGTGGCCATATCCAAAATGGTTATGCTCTCAAGATTACTTTACTATTTCAGCAATTTGCCGATAATAATCCCGACGCACATATTTAAAATACTAAACACAATGCTAACTGAGTTGATTTGGGGCAAAGGTCGAAGGAGAGTGGGACTCGCAAAGCTACCACTGAGTACTGACCGGGGAGGCTTGGGTGTTTCGGACTTCCAGGCATACTGTTATGCTAGTCAGCTTCAATGGCTATCTTACTGGCTAGCTGGGCACCACTTACAAGAGATCGACATGTCTCAGGCGGCGTGGGACAAGGGTGTACTACACACACTGTTGTTGCCAAAAAGTAGGCCCATGTCGTTGGCACCACCACTATTGAAAATAGCCATATCCTATTGGAAAAAAGCTATACAATATACCAAGGGCCTGTGCCCCTATGCGCCTAATATCCCGCTGTTGGGGATCCCTACACCGACTGGGATGATCTCTTCCAAGTGCCTGACCAAATGGTTGGACGAGGGAGTTACCACAGTGGGGATGCTATTTGCGGATCACATGCTTATGGACCACACCACTTTTGTTAGAGAGCAAGGGGTTCCTAACTCGCTATATATCCTGCATGCCGGTGTTAGTAGATATGTGCAATGCACTTGGTCGCCTGACGGCAAGGAACCGCAAACACACAAACTCGTATATATGATATATCTCATGGGTAATGGAGGACACCTAACCAAATGGTTGTACAGGAGTATACGATCACATGCAGCAATTTCACTCCAAGAGGCTAGAAATAAATGGTCCGCAGATATTGGGCGTGTAATATCGGACAAGGAATGGGAGCAAATTATAGAATATCCTAAAAAAGTATCACGTAACCCTAAATTCAAACTAATCCAATACATGCTGATGCACAGAGCGTATTTGACCCCACAAAGACTAAGCAAAATGTACCCGGGCGCAACAGATGCTTGTCCTCGCTGCCACACACTACCTGCTGCGTTATTACACATGCTATGGACATGTCCCAGACTGACTTCCTTCTGCGCAACAGTTTACCAACTCATTAATGAGGTGACACCGGGGATAGGGAAAGGTACAGTGGAATACTGCATACTGGGACTATGTAAAAAGCGAAAGACACAGGGAGCACAGGCCAGATTTGCCAATCTGGTACTAATATTGGCGAAACGGGCAATAACAATGTGTTGGAAGTCTGTACAGCCTCCGGCGGCATTAACATGGCATAACGAAGTAGTCCGCTGGGGGAGGGCTGAAAGTTTGGCGATAAGAAGAGAGGAAAATAAAGGGCTTTGGAAAAACCTGATGATATTGAAATGGGATGCAATGTTGGAACAGTTTGTCTCTGCTGAACCCTCACTGCATTAAAGTGCTGTTAGCTATGGCACAACACCAATGTACTATGAATACCTTTATTGTGAGACCCAGCAGGAACCTTATTAGTGTATGTTAAGAAAGTTTGTATGTTGTATTCTAAGATACATGATCCATATTTAGTTTCGGTCGCAGTCAACCGGTGATGTTAACAAAATAGTGAGTCTGGAAGGGTGGGTGGGAGGGCTCCAATAGCGAATAGGAAGGGAGGGGGGCGGGAGCTTGGTTTCTTGGTTTGAATCTTCTGAATGCAATAACAACACTGATTCCCGACTGTTAAATGCTATAATGCTGTGTTGTATGCACTGTTCTGTTGAAACCGACTATAGTGTTTCTTTTTTGTGAAAACAATAAAATATGTTTAAAAAAAAAAAAAAAAAGGGAAGCCTCCAAGGTTCCTGGAGGTTTTCGACTGCTGCGTTATTTCATTGGCTGAAGGTCAGCCAATGAGAGGAGGTGGCAGTCCCTTACTCGTTACAGAGTCTGACTGACACTCGGCCCAGGGCGCTTCAGGGTTTAAAACTGAAGCACCCACATCTGAGTGTATCTGTGACGTGCTTCCTCATCATGACGACCTCGAGGCACTCGGCTGGGCTGAGGCGATCACGCCCACAGAGCTGTGAAATCCTCAGCCCAGTAAAGTTCAACTCAGGCAGCCAGGCACCCTTGCATTTAGAGTATGCATAGCACCTGGCTGCCTGACCTGAACATGAAGAGTGTCTGTCAGGCTGACCTTTGCTCAGCCTGACAATCTTCATTTTTGCAAAACGGGTGGAGGGGCAGGGCCCCTCTGCCCTTAAAAACAGGGAAAACAGGTGAAGGGCAAAACTAGTGTGAGACAGAGGCAGAATATTTTAAAGAGAAGACGAAAAACAGCCTAAGAGGAAGAAAAGGAAGCTATATAAGCAAAGATAAAGGTGGGATTGCGAGCCAAGAGGTGGGGAAAAGAGAGGAAAAACACTGAGAAGAAAGGAAGGGTACAGTGAGTGGCGGGGAGAAAAAGAGATTGGGTAATACAATGTGTGATACGAGGACGATGGGGGTAGAGAGTGAGAATAGAAAGGAGTGAAGGAAAAGTGGAGCGGAGGATGAAAGAAAAGAAGTGAGTAAATAAAGTAAATGAGCTACTTTTAATTAAACACCAAGGGAAGGAAGCATAATGCTTTGTGTGCAATTATCAGTAAACACATCGGAACTAAACCTTGTCACAAGTGTATGAATTGTAATAACATCATACCAGGATTAGAAATAACTCACTGTTGCAAAGGCACTAAAATTAAATTTAAAACTTCAGCAACTTGTGATTCTCAAAACTTCATTGACATGTTGAAGTGCCCATTTGGCACGATATATGTTGGTGAAACAGAACTAAACGATTAAACGAAGGGATAGCATTGATAACAACAAGATTCTTTTGCAAAAATAATTATGTGGATTAAAACATTTCACACATTGACTTTTAAATGTTTGAAAAAACGTCTGGAATTTTCTTGTTTTTTTTTATAAAAAAAGGTTTTCAAGGTGGAACTGAAAAAACACACATGGGATTATGATTTATAGTTATACGAAAAGATTTATATTATACGAAATCATTTTATCATTTTATTCATATCATTGCATTTTTCTATTTTATCATTTAATTTTTATTCCTGCATTTTTCTTGTTGATTTGTGTTGAAGCAATCGATGTGTAATTAGTAAAGTTTGCAGTATATAACCAAACCTTTCAAGATTGCAGTGACCTTTCAAGATGACGGTGACTTAAACCATTCTAGTCCTTTTTTTCGCATTAATCGCAGTGAGAGTCCTCTTTCACTTATTAATCACGATGGTTACTTAACAACATGGGTTCTTGCACGTAGGTGAAACAGACGTACACCCGGTGGCGGGATCCACGTAACCACAGAGTATGGGGCTATTGGCTACTACTGTCACTCCTCGTAAACGCCCCTAAATTGAGTATTTAGGTGGCACCCTGAACTCAAGAACTCAGATTAGATGGATCAACAGAAAGACAAAGAAGAGTCACCGCCTGGTGAGAACAGCAGCAGAACTTTGGCGCAAAACCCTCAGTCCTCTTTCATCAACTGCGACAGAGTGACTCATCCTGCGAGCTTGAGAACTACCAAAGCCTTGGGTAGCCTGCCAGCACTTCGACAAACACCGAAAGTCTCCCTTGGAATAGAGGAGCTACTCCCCTGCAGTCCGCGGGCACCGACAAGCAGAGTCCGGTCCAGTGCCATGCAGCTCCCCGGCCGGATCGACGCCACAGACGGCAAGGAGAAGGCACTCGTGCTCTGGAAGGTCAGATCTGTCTCCCCACCAAGTGTGAAGACACCAGGACCAACCGGAGCCGTGCAGTACCAACCCCTGGGGTACCGGATGCCCTGCAGCAAACACCAACACTGAGAGTCCAGTCTGGATTTTCACTGCACCAGGACCACGCAGCCATCTAGGGACGTCAGATTTACTGAGAACCACTTCGAGAGTGGCCCAGCTGTTTTGATTTTGCCCCAGCCAGCTGTTTGCCCCTGACCGCAAGGTGCATCTTTGCGCACCTGCCCAGCTGACCTAACCTCTCTGCTCCCAAGCCACCTGGCCCGGGTCCCGACAAACTGGCTGTGCCCCTGTGCTCCAAAACACCTTGCGACTTCAGCCCCAGTTTGGGAGTCCTCGGACTTACCTGCAAGTCCCCCTGTGCAGCCTCTTTTTAGGTGGCCCCCCTTCTCCGTAGCGCACCAGCTACCAGCCTCACCAGCTCCCAGCACCCAGTAGAACCCAGGCGAGTCCCGAAGAACTGCTGGTAGTACTTTGAACCTTGGCCCACTATTATTCCAATCCCAGAAGGTGAACCCCTGAAACCGACTGTACCTACTTTTATGCATCTTTGACTTTTCCTCCCATAGTATTGCATTGTGCGTAAAAGCGCACAGGTTTGAACGTTTTACTTTCCTGTGCTTATTTCTATCAAAAACTGTACTTAACAAAGTTCTCTAGTTTGAAATATATACAAAAAAGAAGTGTTATTTTTCTAAATTGGTCTCGGATTTATTCTTTCAGTGAATGTCTCATTTATTGACTCTGTGAGTACAACAAAGCACTACCCTCTGATAAGCCTAACTGCTCGCCCACACTACCACAAAAGAGAGCATTAGTATTATCTACTTTAGCCTCTGTAAACCAATTGGGGACCAACTGTACTCTCTGCACAGTGTACTTCTTTTTAGTACACTATATAGAGAGCCAGCCTCCTACACCCATAACAAAATAATTACAATATATTTGGTAAATCAAAATTTATATACCCAGGTGAAGCTGCTGTCAAGTTAAGCTTGCGTTTCCATAAACATTATTTGTACTCGCTCCCTCATGTGGGAAGTGTGCAATTCAGGGATTTCTATGACAATGAGACCAGCAGGTTTGGCTGGTGCCGCCCAAACAGCAAAAGCAGGTAACACCTAGGGTTTAGGCACTAAAAAGAAATATCCCCAGGTCCTGCGTGCAAAATGTGGTATCAAAATGACTCTGAATGTGCAGTGCGTTCTCTGAAGTCAAAAAGGGTGCATACTCCTGTTTTCAGTGACTGAAGATCACAGGCACATCTCTGCAGTAGGCACACTGACCCACAGATTTCTTTTCTTGAGCCTGAGGCCTGACATTTACAAGCAGATGATTTGAGCAAAGCTCAAAATTGGAGAGAACATCCATAAAAGGAATCAAAACATCACTTCATCTGACAGTACATTTTCAGGAAATATCAGGCAGGTAGTAGAGGGTCAAGCAACAACAGCAACACTGAGAGGGACAGGAGGTCAGAAGGGGGTCAAGCAACAACAACATGAAGCAAGAGAGGGGCAAGCAACCAACAATGTGGGGAATGCAACAAAATGCTGGATGGTAATCAAATGGTTTAGTGGTGAGCCTCCCGGATATATTGATTGGCTCAGAGACGTTTCTGAATGGGCCACAAAGGAAGAAATCTGAATTAAACATGTTCGCACTGATGAAAAATTGGAAGACTATCTCAGAGCCTGGGCAGTTATGTTATCCGAGTTGAAGGACACATCCACGGACATGATCACTAGTCAGTCATTTTGAGATGAACCAACTGGGCTATCTTATCACACTTCTGAGGCCCGTGTTGCACAGCTGATCCATACTATAGCACAATGTTTGGATAGATTGCACAAGAGCTGGGTGGGGGATTGTTATACATGTTTACATACTCTTATTGTTGGTATCTCACATAATCTTACTGATGATATCTTTAATTTGTCCCTGCACGGACATTAATGTACAACGTTAATACTCCTTTTTTCCTAAAAAACTCAATAAAGATCATTTAACAAAAACAAAAGCTGGATGGGGGCAAGCAACCAACGTGGGGTGGAGGACAATTAACAAACAATGAAGGTTGGGGCAAGGAACAAAACACAGGACGAGACAAGCAACAACGCGGGACGGAGACAAGCATAGACACGGACTGGGACAGGAGGGTGGGTAGGGGAGGCTACAACACGGTGCATACCAAGCAACATCATTGAGCGAGACAGGGGCAAGCAACATGGAGCACAATGGTTAAACACCAACTCAGAGCACAACAAAGGGTGGGAGCAATCAACAGAATGGAGGTGGCAAGCAATAACACGTAGGGTGGGGGGTTGCAAGCAACAACACAGACAGTGGTGAGGGCAAGCAATAACACAGAAGGGGACAAAAGCACACGGGTAGGAGAGATTGACATGGGGGGAGGTACAGGAGGGAGACGGCCTGCAAACACATGCACTCTTATGTAGTGCTTCAACTGAAAGAACAAATAGCTCCGAAAGCACAAGCAGTGCAAGAGCACAAGTATTTGGTCAAAGCTCCATCGAAGAGACAAACACACGAAAAGAGAAAGTGCAACCGGCACACGCTGACCAAAGAGAAGCAAAGAAATGAGAGTGATGATGAAGCCAACTAATGGAAAGCAATGGGCAGGCTCCAAGCCCACTTTAAGCAAACAAAATGTCTCGCAAGGGACAGTACATTCTCTGCTGTCTCAGGCGAGACCTAAAGTAGCCTCGCCTGCATCAAACATTTTAAGTCATATCTTCACACCTATAAAAGTGATTCTGATGAAAATTCAAGTCCATAAGCAAAATGGTTTGAAACTTGTTATTTATGTTGTGAAGGTGGGATTTTTTTGTCTCTTTCTGCACAATTAAAATTCTGTGCACGTGGGCAGCGAGGACCTGCCCTTATGTGTTTGGAAAATGTTGAGGGCACTTGCATTTGCAATACATTATGAAGACATACTGACAACCCACCTTTGTCTATAAATACAGAAAAGTACTTTCGAGGCAGACAGTAGTAGGTCAAGCTACCTCACACAACTGTGATCCTCTTGTTTGTGCAGTGGGGAGGTGCAACAGAATAAGCATCACCCCCTCCTGGAAACAAGCGCAGCACATTGTCATTCCTCATTTCCCCGACTACCCTGTGCTGCAAGGGCAGAAACAATGGCATTAAGATATACCATTACAAAGCTCCACAGTTCAATCAAATAACTACAATGCTCAACTCATCTTCCTCCCACAGGCAATGCATGCTGCTAAACAAAAACAGGGCCACAATTAAATCTAACAGCTAGCTAGATGAAAGGAACAAAGTAATTGCATTTATGAAGGGAGAGTAAAGTATAATTGACAGCAAGTGGCTTCTTATAGATGTCAAAGATGCTAGGTGACCCAGGTGATCACTGAGGTGGATCATACTTCAGCTGTAAAACTAAATGACTCAAAATGACTGAAGTGAGTTATGTATATTGAGCCAATTTCTAAGGTGCAAAATAACAGCCAGTGCACACGAGTAGAGTGGTTGAATGTGAGAATGAAGTTCAGAAGGATACTACCATCCAGCAGTAATTAATATGGGGCTGGAAGAACTATAATACTGATCACCAAAAGTGTTAACAATTTGCGACCAAGTTTTTTTGCTGTCAGTACTGAATTTTGCACAGCAGCCAATGTACTCGTAGGTTGGTTCGTAACATTCTGAACCTGAATGGGTCACAGTCTGACCTACCTATTTATATCTGACACAATCACAGGAATAGTGGCCTGCAAGCGTCAGCAGACCACCATGTCTGTGATTGTTTTTCAATAAAGTAATTTTTTTCTAAAAATTCAGCCCGTTTTCAAGGAAACAGCTCTGGTTTGGTACCACTATTAAGGTCGCAGACCACTTGTTAGAAATAGGGTTGTAGGTTGACTGGGGTATGGGCCCTTGTCAAGCAGCAACCATAATCCTAGTCAGGGTAAGAAGCTGGAAACCCTAAATTAATCTGTGCTCAAACTCTGGTAGCTTGGAACAGAGTAGTCAGGGTTGAATCGGTTTTGCTGGAGGAAGCACCTTAGGCTTGCTCCCAAGGGTCCAGGACTGGGGGGGCACTCCTTAGCAGGGCAGTCTCACAAATGGCAGAGTCCAGGTGCAGAAGTAGGATGGCTGGAAGTCTTTTATGTCCCTGAGACTTCAGATCAGGAGGCCAGCTAGCTAGCCCTTGGAGTCACTCTGGGTGCAAGTGATGCAGGTCCAGTCTTTCTCACCCGGGCAGGAGAACAACAGGCAGCAGGGCAGCACAGCAAGGCAGGAGTCCAGCACAGCAGCAGTCCAGGAGAGTGGCACTCCTTTAACAGCACAGCAGTCCTCCTTCCTGGCTGAGTCTTCACAGATCCAGAAGTGTACTGAAGTCATGGTGTAAGAGGTCCAATACTTATACCTAGTTGGGCCTTTGAAGTGGGGGAGACTTCAAAGACAAGTTTTTGAAGTGCACAGAGATCCACCTTTCCTGCCCCGGCTCCAGGCTCACTACAGGGGGGTAATTCAGCCCTTTTGTTCGGGACAGGGCACAGCAGATTCAGGTGTGAGGCTGGTTCCAGCTCCTCTGGCCCATCCTCCCAGGATGGCCCATGAAGTCACAACTAAGCTCCTATTGTGTGTGGCTGTCTAGGGGGAATACACAGACCGATCAGAGACAGGTAGCAAGCACCAAGTTGCTAAAGTAAGAAAATGACAACTTTCTAAAAGTGCCATTTTCTGATTTATAATTTAAAATCCGACTTCACCATAAATTAAGATTTTAAATTAGGATTCCAGTGACACCAGACTTGGGGGCCTTATCTCTTCCCAATTGGAAATTACACTTATAAAATGTAATAAGGTAATCCCAATGTTATTCTATGGGAGAGATAGGCCTTGCAATAGTGAAAAACGACTTTGGGAGTTGTTCACTACCAGGACATGTAAAACTTAAAAGTACATGTCCCACCTTTTAAATGCATTGCACCATGATCTCTAGGTTTTTCAGGGCCTACCTTATGGATTACTTGTATGTTTAAAAAGGGAAGGCTTGGGCCTAGCAAAAGGTCTATTTTGCAAGGTCAACATGGCAATGTAAAGCTGCACATACAGACTCTGCTGTTGCAAGCCTGAGGGACAAGTTACTTACCTTCGGTAATGCCTTAGGCTAGTTCCGGAAGATTTTTGATAGCAGTACCCCTGCATGCCAGTTGATGGTGTCGGTCAACTCCGTGTGACGTTGTCGTGTGCGTTGTGATGTCATCAATATAACCGCCACTCCAGTGCGCTGACGTCAGTACTTTTCACGACTTTCCACGTCAGAATCGCGAAGCCATGAAGTGACTGACCATGGCGTGTTAAAAAGAAAACTAGGGCCTGAAGGCGAACAACCCTGACACTAAAAACAATATAGCATATCCGTCCCTTCTTGGTGACACCACACTCACACAGGCACTTACACAGGTTGAGGGGTGGGATTCTCTAACAGAGTTAAAAAGGACACAGGTAAAAACTATTCTGCATGGAGCCATTCTTACGGAGTATCTTAGAGCTAACTCAGCCCCAGGGGGTCTCCTGGTGGTGAACGAACCGCTAATCTTTTGGAGGATGCCTCCTTCCGAAAGAATTGGTCGTTGATCGCGTGGAGATGTTCAAGAGACTGGCTGATTTTAATTATTGATACGGCTAAGAAAATCTCAGATGATTTACTGATTAAGATCCAGATAAGTGAGGATAATTTGAAGACTCAGATTCATATCTCTGTTTTTAAAAAGAAACTGGAAGAGACAAATAAAACTGTGAATGAGTATAAAGAGTACTTAGTGAACTCCAAAGTCAATAAACTACAAAAGGATTTAAAGAAGTTCGCTAGGGAAAAAGTGTACCCCTATGTCAATGATGATTATGTCAAAATGAAGGAGAATCAAAACACCCAAAAAAACCGGCACGGGCACACACTGATACTTCTAGTTCAGGGAGTGATAGCAGTGATTCAGATTATAGGCCCAGATACAGAGGGAGAGGTTGGTCTAGGGGTTACACGCGCCCGTACCACCCAGGACCACAAATGGGATTCGGCTGGCCCCCAATGTACCCACCTATGGGCCCTCCACAATTCTTCCCCAATGAATACCCACCTTTTTTAGAGAGAGGCAGAGGCAGGGGGAGAGGGAGACAGAAAACACAGAAAACACAGAGACCACAACAAGTACAATGGGAGGATGTCAACCAGCGAGTAACACGCAGTATGGCACGGGATGTGGAACCAAGCACCAGCGGGGCACACATTTAGTGATGAACTTGAGTGGCAGGACATTAACGGAAACTCAGGAGATGGTGTTGTCCAAGGGCCTTGGCTTTGTTCCTACAAACCAGCTCGATTCGTTTAAACTAAAATGTGAATTGGCTGGTTTCTTCCGAAGTGTTCGCCTCAAAGTATTTTTTGAAGGCAAAGAGATGGCAACCCAAGAGGGTGACACTGGACTGAGAAATAAATCGACTTTTGTTCCTTCCTTGGGTCAGTTACCACCCGAGGTAGGAGTCTTTGAGCAGGCAGTTCTGAGGGAGGTGGAAATTATGGAGACATCTAACAATGACAAGCCTTTTTTCAATCTATCCAAAGCTGAAATGCAAGCTTTGAATGAACTGAGGGATGATGTAACTATAATCATAAAACCCGCCGATAAAGGCGGAGCGATTGTGATCCAGGATAAAGACACCTATAATATTGAGTGTCTTCGTCTTTTGAATGATAGAAGGAATTATCAGATCTTGGATCATGATCCATCAGAGGAGCTGAGGATATTGATCGATACTTTTGTGGAAGAAGCAACTGTGAATGAATGGATTAGCCTTAAGGAGGCGGCGTTCCTTTGTAAGCAACAACCTATAGTGCCGTATTTTTATACTTTGCCTAAGGTGCATAAATCCACGCGTCCTCCGCCTGGACGTCCTATTGTGTCAGGGATTAATTCTATCTTGGAACCATTGTCCAAGTTTTGTGATAATTACTTGCGCCCTTTAGTTCAGAAGATGCCAGCATACCTCAAAGATACTCGTGAAGTTCTTAACCTCATAAAAGATTTAGAATTCGATCCTGAAAATGACCTAATGATCGGGCTCGATATAGAGTCACTTTATACCAATATTCCCCAACTTGAAACCTTAAGGGTGATTGAAAACATTCTTTTGCGGATCAGTGGGATCACCAGACCCCCGTGCATTTATTCTTTGCCTTCTTGAATTATCATTAACGAAGAACTTTTTCAAATTTGAAGAGCAATTTTATCTACAAACTCATGGAACATCTATGGGGAGTTCCTGTGCCCCAAGTTTAGCATGTTTGTATGTTTCACAATTTGAAGAAGAAACAATTCTTACACAGACAAACCCTTATTATGAGCATATTAGGGTTTGGCGTAGGTTCATAGATGATGTGTTTATCATCTGGAGAGGGAGTAAGAGCACGGCGGAAATCTTTCTTGAGTGGCTGAATCAAAAAAATCCTTTCTTGTTCTTTACAGGAACCATGACAAATGAATCTTTGCCCTTTTTGGATTTGAACATAAAAGCTGAAAATGGAGTTCTGATCAGCAATGTGTTTCACAAACCCACTGATAGGAATAATCTCCTGTCTTTTCGCAGTTTTCATCCCCGTTCCCTTAAGGAAAATCTTCCGTATGGGCAATTCCTGCGTCTCCGCAGGAATTGTTCCAAGATGGAGGATTATAGAAAGGAGGCTAAGGATTTGAGCGAGAAGCTTTTATATAGAGATTATCCTGAACATGTCATCAAAAAGGCCCAGAAACGAGCGAGAAATTGCAATAGGGAGGCCTTACTGGAGACGAATGAGAAAGAAATCACTGACAGAAGTATTTGTGTGACTACTTATAATACAGCGTCAAACCATTTGAAGAAGATAATAAATAAGAACTGGCGTATTTTGAATGCCAATGGGTTAGACCAACCGATACCACTCTTTTCGTTTAAGAAAAGTGCTAGCATCAAAGACATTATTGTCAACACACGCCCTCGGATCTTGATCAATCCCCCTAATGTACTGAACCAGGTTCAGCTCTTGACACCGGTAAAAGGACACTATGCATGTGGGTACTGTAGAGCTTGCCCCTTGTCCATTAATGGGAAAAGCATTGACATCGGGCTGAATTATCCCTGGGAACAGCGAAAACACACAACATGCAACACAGATAAAGTGATTTATCTAATAAGATGCCCATGTATGATGCAGTATGTCGGCATGACGACTCGGAGAATAAAAATCCGTATACTTGAACATATGAGCACTATAAGATGTGGGAAGAGTAATACTAAACTTACCGCCCATTTTCTTGAAAAAAATCATACCGAACAAGAGTTGAGGTGGACAATTTTAGACAAACCCTTTATCCCACCCAACACAGTAGATGTCTCGAGCTTTCTCTTAGTTAGAGAACAACGTTGGGTAGATAGGTTGAAAAGTAGTACCAGGGGTTTGAATGATTGTATACCCTGGTTTCAACTTTATGGAGTTACAAATAAATAAGTACGTATTGTTGTGATATTGTTGGACAGGGCAGTGTTACAATTAGGGAGACATGATTTGATGCAATACACGTCACTTTGTGAATAGTACATCTTCTTAGTTTTGTGGGGCAGTATCCATTCCTTTATTGGTTGGATTAAGACGTATGACCTCCCTTTTTAATAAACTAGTCGTCATCAGTTGTTGCTGCATTTTGGGAATTGATCTGTATTTCTGAGTTAATTCCCGTAGTACTATTGAATTCATTGTATGATTAAGCTTTCAGTCTTAAGATGGCCCCCTACTTGCAGGACAGTAGGAGAGAGAGTCCTTCTTTGTTTTCCCTGGTTTGGGATTCGGAGAGGGAGGACGTGATGACGCACGCACTACGACCAAGGGGCGTGTCATGCACCCGGATGTGTTAGAGACTTCCCGTTTGTAATAAAAACCGCTAGGGGCGGTTGTAAAGTATCGACGGAGGACCGATGTGAGGCATTGACCCGGAGTGGTTCTTTGGAGTAGTAAGTGGGTGTTTAGGAGGGGGTCTGTCAGTAATGGGCGGTTGTTTTCTGACTATGCAGAGAGCATTGGCCATGTGATCTCTTCCTATTTCTCTACAGAGTGTGACGATAAGACCACGGTCCCACAGAGGTCCCGGGTTCAGAGTAATCCTTGTGAACTCGTGTAAGCTTATTTATCATCTTTTTTGAAGTGGTGCACACGGATGTATTAGAGATTGGGCTCCGAGGAGAGAACCGGAAAACTATGGAGAGGGTTTGTGCACGATATAGCCGGTGGTTGTAACAGTCACAAGGATATGTGAATGTGCAAGGGTGTGCTCACAAGGGGTGGATCACTGTTTGAATATGTAAACGAAGGCTGGTTTTTATGACAAATTGCAGTTGAATCAATTGGAGTGAAGTTTAGATGTTTTAAGGGAATAAGTACAGGGTCGGTAGAATATTAATTGAACGTCAATATTCTTCCACAGAAAAGGAGTCCTCTTGGAAATTACCCCAGAGTGAAGCAATAGCGGATATTGTCCGTCTAAGTATTAAAGGTAATAAATACCCTATTTGGGTCTACATCAAAAAACAAGGGACCAACACCCTGATGAATGCCAGAGTGATCCTTTTGGACACATAGAAATTGGCAGAAACATGTTGGTATTCGCAGCAGGGGTATAGGGGCGTTTACCTCCCCGGAATACCCTATTATTTTATTTTTAATCCTACCAAGGGGTGACAGGAATAAAGAATGATTATGGTTGCCCTTTAGGTAGTTTTAATTATATGTGTCTGCACTGTTTGGTCCCATTCTGAAGGGAATATTCCTTCCTATGTTTGTCATTGTCGTATATGTTCTTTTATATATACTGTGTCTTCACCACTAATCTTCATCCACATATAAAAAAAGATTATTTGCGCTCCACTCAGCGTGTTGGTCTGCACCTGGGTGTTTGATGCGGCCCTATGATGAAGCATGACACTGCAAAGTGTGTGAGGGCAGTATTAAGACATTTTTGTCTTTCCCTGTTTCTTGTTGTCTTTGTAATAATGACTAGTGGTCGGTATATGTAGGAGGTTTTGTGGAGTTCAGCACCTCCGGCAATGTTCGTTGTGTTTAGTCCTTCTCTGTAGTGTGAGATTTAAGTGACGATAGGGGAGTCAGAGAAAGCTTATACCCTTGTCTCTTCTTTGTGATTTGGACTAAAAACAATACCGCAGAGCGGGGAGATGGGTGGGTCGGTAAGGAATCTGCGACTAGATCATGTCTCTACCAGATAGGGCGATACTGAAGATAAGTAACTTGTCCATCTGATAGAGACTTCTAGCTGCGGATTCCTTACCTTTGAACAGATACCCAAGCGAAAATGCTTTAAACCAGAAAATCCTGCAAGACAGAGTGGTCAAACAGGTCCTCTCTGTGAACCTGGGAATCCAGGCAATAGTATCTGGGGAACGTGTGCAGAGAGGCCCACGTGGCCACTTGGCACATATCAGCAATTGGGACACCACGCTGGAGCGCCATGGTGGCTGCCTTCGCCCTAGTAGAATGTGCCCTAAGGTCTTCAGGAGGTTGTTTCTTCGCTAAGGCGTAACATATTTTAATACAGAGAATAACCCAGCCTGATATGGTCCTCTTTTGGACAGCACTCCCCTTCTTTGCTCCCACGTACCCTATAAAGAGTTGGTCATCCACCCGCAAATCTTTAGTGCGATCAAGGTAGAACGATAACGCTCTTTGTGCAGATGGTGGAGACGCTCCTCTTCCTTAGAAGGATGCGGAAGTGCATAGAAAGGGGGCAGAGTAACAGACTGTCTCAGATGAAAGGGTGTTACCACCTTAGGCAGAAAAGATGCCCTAGTCCGGAGTACTACTTTGTCCGGAAAGACGGTCAGGTAAGGAGGCTGTGATGACAGTGCCTGCAGTTCGCTCACCCTCCTGGCAGAGGTGATTGTCACCAAAAAGGCTATTTTAATAGTGAGCAGCCGTAGAGGGCAGTTGTGCAGTGGCTCAAACGGTGCGCACATCAAAAAGGTAAAGACCAAATAATGGTCCCACTGTGGCATAATAAAAGGGGAAGGAGGAAACAAATGGGTTAACCCCTTCAAAAATCTCTGCACAAGAGGGGATTTTAAAGGTGAAGGCTGATCTGGTAGCCGAAGAAAGGCAGATAGGGACGAAAGGTAAGCCCTTCAGAGTGCCCAGAGCAAAGCCCTACTGGGCCAAGGAAAGAATAAACAGAAGAACATCTGACAAAGAGGCAGATAAAGGGTCAATAAACCTTTCTGTACAATATTTACAAAATTTGTTCCATAAGCATGCGTATACCGACTTCATAGAGGGACGCCTGGCTGCCACGATAACTTCGCAGACTTCGGCAGGAAGGTCGAAAACTGTCAACTGTCAATCTCCATGCAAGGAGGCGAAGAGTGGACAGGTTCGGGTGGAGAACCTTCCCCTGTTGCTGCGACAGAAGATCCTTCCGAAGAGGCAGCCTGATTTGAGAATTGATGCTCATTGCCAGAAGCTCGGGATACCAGACTCTCTGTGCCCAGTCCGGAGCCACAAGAACGACTTGTGCTCGGTCACTCTTGATCTTCTTGAACACTCTGGGCAGGAGTGGTATGGGTGGAAAGGCGTACAGGAGGCCTGAGCTCCACTCGCGATGAAAAGCGTCACCGAGCGAGAGCGCCTTGGAAACTCCAATGTGTTAAACTACTGACATTGCGCGTTCTCTTCGGAGGCAAACAGTTCTAACCAAGGCTCTCCCCACCACTGAAAGAGTCCTTGCACCACCTCCGGATGGAAACACCACTCGGCTGAGTTTGTCCACTCTGGCGTTCAGGGAACCGGCCAGATGTTGAACCACCAGGGAAGTGCCCTGTTGTTCCAGCCAGGTCCAGAGACGCAGGGCCTCTTGACAGAGAGTCCATGACAGCCTTGTTTGTTGCAGTACCACATGGCTGAGGCATTGTCTGTGAACACCTAAACTAGCCTTCCCTTGATGGATGGTAAAACAGCTTTCAGTGCCAATTGGATCGCCCAAAGCCCCAAAAGGTTGAAATGGAGCCAGGCTCCTCTGATCTCCACCTCTCCCAGAAGTCCACCCCATTCCAGGCCACTACTGTGAGATCTGAGTGGGTAAGGGAGAGGGGTCTGCCTCTGACCCCATCGCGGTTTGTAAGCCACCACTGAAGATCTTTCACAGTACCATCCGATATCTGAACGAGGTCAGTGGGACATCCCCCAATGCTGTGCCCATTGGAACTTTACTCCCACTGCAGAGCCTGCATCTGCCATTTGGCATGGTCCACAAGCAGGATGCAGGAGGCCATGAGGCCCAACAGCCTCAGAGTCATTCTCACCGAAATCCAGGATAGAGGCTGAAACATCCGTATCATAGCCTGAATATCCTGGACTCGCCGTTCAGGAGGATAAGCCCGAAACTGCACATGTCCAGAATTGCTCTGATGAAAGGTAGCGTCTGAGAGGGAGTCAGGTGTGACTTCGGCACATTGATAGTGAACCCGAGCGAGTGCAGGAGGTTCGCCGTAGTCTGGAGGTGGGAGGCGACTGCTTGGGACGAGTCCGCCTTCAACAACCAGTCGTCGAGATAGGGGAAGACTGGAACTCCTGATCTTCATGGATGGGCTTCGACCACCGCCATCACCTTTGTGAACACCCGAGGGGCACTGGTGAGGCCAAAGGGGAGCACTGCAAACTGAAAGTGCTCGTGGCCCACCATAAACCGCAGGTAGCGACGATGGGCAGGCAGGATGGGAATATGGAAATAGGCGTCCTGCAAGTCCAACACTACCATCCAGTCTCCCAGGTCCAGAGCAGACAGAACCTGAGCAAGGGTGAGCATCATGAACTTCTCCTTCTTGAGGAAGTAGTTGAGGGCTTGGAGTTCAAGGCTAGGACTAAGGCCTCCGTCCTTCTCTGGAACTAGAAAATAGCAGGAATAACAACCACAGTCTATTTCTGGCCTGGGAACCCTCTCTATAGCTCCCTTGGCCAAGAGAGTCTGGACTTCCTCGCAGTGTAGGGCACGATTATCTTCCATCAGCCGATTGTACGCTGGAGGCATGGATGGAGGGGTATTCTTGAAGGAGAGGCAGTAGCCACTTTGTACTATTTACAACACCCATCTGTCCGAGGTGATGTCCCGCCAGTGGTGAAGGTGATGGCGTATCCTGCCCCCAACTGGACGCGTATGATCCAGGGGGATCGGACTAGGAAGGTTTTACGGTGGAGGTGAGGATTGTGGCTTGGCTTGACTTCTGGCCGCCCGAACCTCGAGGTCGGGGTGAACCGTGTCCACGGCCCCGCAGAGGTTGCTGAACTTGCAGGACTCTATGGCTGGAGTAGGGTTGATGCGGTTGGAAGCCCCTTACGTAGCCACGAAAGGAGTGAAAAAGCAGACACATGTTGGGATCTTGTAGTGAGGCCTAAGGTCCTACAACCAGTCAAGCGCTGCGTCTGCTTTGTCTCCAAAGAGACGGGAGCCATCAAAGGGCCTGTCCATAAGATTAGCCTGGACATCCCCTGAAAATCCAAACGTCCTCAGGCAGGCGTGGCACCGTATGGCCACTTTTTAGAAAATCGTTCTGTCTAGCGAGTCTGTCATGTACAAGCCACAGTGGATGGCGTACTTCGCTGCATCTCTCCCGTCTGAAATAGCTTGGGAGAGCAGAATCCAGTCCTCCTCCGAGACTCTGGGCAGCACCTGTGCAACTATATCCCATATCGAATGGGAATAATGGCCCAAAAGGCATGCGGTGTTGACCGAACGCAATGCTAGACTGGCGGAAGAGAACATTTTCTTCCCAAAGCTTTCCAGTCTTTTGGATTCCCTGTCTGGGGATGCGGAAGGGAACATACCACAGGAAGTGGAAGCTTGGACCCCCAATCTTTGTGGGGTGGGTGGTGAGGAAAACTGGGTCGCCCAGTGCAGGGCGATGGAGGCGGGCAATCATTCTGTTCACAGGAGCCCCTGTGATGGGCTTGGACCAAGTGCCCAGAAGAACGTCCTTCAAGGTCTCATTGAAAGGTAGCAAGGGTTCCAGTGGCAGTCAAGACGTTAGTCTTCACTGCCACTGGAAGAAGCTGCAGGTCCAAGACCTCCGCAGCCCTACGCACCACCATTGCAAATGACGCCCCTTCCTCCGTAGCCAGGTTAGAGGGAGACAGCATGCCTGAAACTGGGGAGGTGTCCAGGCCACTGGCATCACCCAGTTCCTCATACCAGTCTATATCTTCAGGTTGTGGAATTTCCAAGGGATCCTGCTTCCCCTGCCAATTCTCCACATCCATTTCTTACTCATCGGAATAAGTCAGGTTGAACGGCATGGAGCCGTACGGCTCCGGCGGCGCCGGTCTCGATGTCGTTGGAAGCCCGACCCGGGAACGGATCCAGTAGGACTCTGTAGCGCCGGAGCCGAACGCGCGGAACCCATGGAGACTACTTCATCTGAGCTTGCGGGGACCAAGGGCGCACCGGCAGGATCAGGCCGCCCAAATATGGCTCACATGGTGTCATAAAATTCTTTTAGTTGGGCGGGGGTCACTCCCGGCCCCGGAAAGGCGGGGAAACATGGAGCCAACCTAGGCACCCGCTCCATGAACCGGAGCCTCTAACGCCGAGGTTCCTTCGTCTCGTCGCGTCGCATGACGGACGGAGCAAAGTCGAAGCACGCTTCGACTTCTTGTGCTTCTTGTGGTGCCTCTTACCTGACCGCGACAACTTTGAGGAAGAGGACTTCAATCTTCCGGAGCGGTGCTCAGACCTTCCTCTCGACCGAGACTGGGAGCAGGAACGAGATCGACGAGGCGATCTCCGTGGCACTGGACAGTGATCAGCTTTAGGGACCCCTCCCTCAAAGCCTTTGGCGCCATGGCACGGAAATCGGAGCACAACTTCATGTCGTGGTCGCGCTCCAAGCACCAGAGACATACTAGGTGGGGGTCTGTGACCGACATGGCACGGTGACAGGCGCCTCACGGCTTGAACCCTTAGGTCTTCTTGGTAGACATCCCTAACACACGAGGTAGCTCTCTTCGACGGACCTGCGCTGGCTGGTACGGAAAGAAAATAACTGATGTCAGCGCGCCGGGGTGGCAGTTATATTGACGACGTGGATGTCACGATGAACACGCCGACGTCACGCAGAGTCGACCGACACCATCTACTGGTGCACAGAGGCACTGCTATCAAAAATATTCTGGATCCAGCATGATGCCGGAAGTTCAAAGGTAAGGAATCTGCGGCTAGATGTCTCTATCAGATACATGGTTAAAGGGCTACTTCAGTGGGTGGCCCAATCAGTGCTTCATGCCCACTAGTAAATAAGAGGAGTATGCCCAATCAACAATGCCACTCTTCGGCTAATGAACCATTTATCACAGAAAAAGGTGAGTGAAGGAGCAAATATTTAACCAGTATTTCTTATACCAACAACGCTTCACACAGGGGTCACCCCCTACACGGTCTTTCACCAAGATGTATTATGTCACTGGCAAGAATAGATTCGACCTTCATTGTTCGATAGTGTAAGCATGACACGCAGTAGTCGCGACGCCCGCACACTTTGGGAATATATATTGATCCTCTCCAATGGTCACAATCGAAGATGCTTGCAAATCACTGAGGTGTGGTTCGTGGGTGCAATATTGGAATCATGGCAAAGTACGATGTGCTTTCATGGTTACCCCCACTTTTTGCTGGTGTTATGCTGTTTTCTGACTAGTCTGACTGGGATCCTGCTAATCAGGACCCCAGTCACTGTGATCTCTCCCTAAATTTGACAATGGTAAGTACTTTGGTACCTCCACAAATGGCTACTGGCGTACCATTGTAATTCTCCAGTATATGGTACTAAGGTACCTAAGGCAGAGGTACACCAGTTGTCTCCCATGGGCTGCAGCATGTATTATGCCACCCATGAGAGATCACTCAAACTGTGACTACAGACCTGCCATTGCAGCCTGTGTGAGTGGGTGCTTGCACCCCTCACCACAGATATAAGTTTCCTTATATACGAGGTCACTACACTTAAAACCAATAAGTCACCCCTATGGCAGGCTTTTCAGTACTGAGGGCAGGGTGCTTGGTTACAAGTGTGAGGGTTCCTCTGCATGAGTCCCGGAGTCGATTCTCCAGGCTTTGTAAGTGCGGTCAGCCATTTAATACATATAGTGGACATCAAACCAATTACAAGATGTCTAACTAAATACTGGCTTCACCAAAACTGGTATAAACATGTTGGAATCATAGCCCAAAACAGATTCCAGTGTTGGATGCAGAATCCCATGTACTGGGGGGCACCCCGAGGGTGCCCCTGTTTTCCCGGTACCAGCCTTTCAGGATCTAACAGCAAGCTAGTGCTGCTGCCAACCACAGACACGTTTTTGCCCCCCTGCTGCTGAGCTGAGCTTGCGCAGGGGAAAGCAGAACAATAGGTTTCCTGCCACAGGGAGGTGTGACCACCTCCCAGACAGGACTTAGCATATTGGGCTGGGGTGGGGGCGCTTGCCAGCGCCACCAGACTGCTTTGAAGGGCACATTTGGTGCTCTCCTGCATACTCCAGTTTGAGCCAGTCCAGGGAGCCCTTGGTTCCCGCTCTGGCGCTAAGCTGGACAAAGGATATGGGAGTATCTTTCTCCTCTGTCCAGCCCCTCCTTTGGAAGGGTTCCTTGAATCTTCCCAACCCTTTCCTTTGGGTACTTAAGGGCTTACCTTGGGTGGCTCTTCAGATTCGTCTAGGGAGAAGATTCAAACTCGAAACTACTTCAACCGTGTGGGCACCTTGGACTTCGCCTTGAACCGAGACTGAACCAAGGAAGCTCTTGCTGCACCTGGTCTCGCTGTTCTGCAAGCCTTCATCGTCTGTGCCTGTGCTTTATCCAGGCCTGTGGGCATCAAACACACCAGAAGGAGTCTCCCTTGGAGTGAAGGAGTCACTCCCCTGTATCTTCAGGCACCTCAATGAAGTTAACCGGTCTGCTGCTCCTGACGTCCCACAGAGTCCAAAAGGCTCAGCAACACAGGTGGTGGTTCTGCAACTCCCTCGAGGCCTAACCCATCCTCTCAGCAAGTTTGAGGCCAGTATCATTCATCGGAACTGCTGGAACAGACCCCCTGTGCACCGCGTCGACTTACCGTTGCCAACGCTTGTTGACTCTGTCCTCCAGAGATCTTCGGGCTACAAGAAGATCCAGCCTCCAGCATCTCTTCCTGCTAAGATCTTCGTCCTCACCGCATCCTCTGCACTGTGGGCCTGCATCTTTTGTGAGCTGCTCGAGGTCCTCTTGCGACTCCTGTGCCTACGGCCTGTGGTTCCTCTTGAGGGTCTTCTTTGGCTTCAGTGGGCTCCCCTGCTTGCTCGGGGCCTGCTCTGACTCTCCTGCACCTGGTGAGTCCCTGGGACCTTGCTGGTCCCAACGCTGCTCCCGCCGGACACCAACCCCCTGGTTCTTGACTTCCGATGTGGGACTGCTTGTGAATGGCTCCTGGTCTTCCACAGCATTGCCCAGTCCTCACAGCTGCAGCAAGAAGGTCACTGTCATCACTCCTGCATCTTCTGTCATCGGTGGTCATTGGTCTTTTCTGCCTGCTGGTCATTTCTGAGTGGCATAGACTCTGACCCCTCTGCTTGCAGGTTCTCCTCTTCAAGAATCCATTCTTGGATTCCACTGGACTCTTCCACCTTCTTCACCAGCGGAATTTTTCTGAAGTCCGCCATGGTGGTCTACGGCGGTTTCCGATGTCACTTCGCACCTAGGCACCCGGCTTTCCTAGTGTAGGCATCCTGGTTCCTAGGGTATCCACAGGTGGGGTGACTCTCTAACCTGTCTTTCACTGGGTTTCGTCAGGGTCCACTGGGAAGGGTCGTCCTTCTTAAAAACTGCAACCACGACTGTCCCATTGACTTGCATTGAGTACGCGGCTGTGTTTCCACTCTGCACACAGCCTCCATGGGGTTCCTGGGTACTAACCTCGGGCGGTTCCTTGTGTCCCCAGCTCTTCTGACTCTTCTGGTCCAAGTCCCGACTTTGGTCGCAGTTCGCATTCCACTTCTTTAGTAGATGGTTTCGTCTCCCCCTGGAGACCACTGTGTATTTGTAGTTACTTACCTGTTAACAGTTGAAATATTGTGTGTATTGTGTTGATATCTCCAGGTAGGAGATATACCAACGTGTTAGTGAGTGTGTATGATAAAAATACTTATTTTTATAACTACACTGTGTGGTTCTTTTTAGGTTTAACCTACACTATATGATTAGTTCTGGTGAAACAAGCTGCTTAACACTCCTTCTAGACTAAGCCTGAAGACTGTTCTCCACAGCTACCACTTAGAGAGCTTTCTATGGTTGTCTAAGACCACTAAAAAAACCATAAGGGTTGTCTGGATTAGTGCAAGGTGCTTCACTTAAATAAGTGTGCACCATATACTAAGCCAGCCTCCTACATAATGTGTGGCATGCTCGATGTTGGTTATTTCGGGTAGGCAAAATCCTGCATGTATGGGTAAATTTGGCAATTTATGTGTTTTTTCATGAGCAAGTTGGAAGATGAGTGATGGCGAGTGAGTGAACGAGGCATCAGAATTGTGTGGCTGGTCTACTCCATCCTGTATTGCCCCCCCGCAGCGGAAAACAATTGCCACCCGGCTCATGCCTGCAGAGCCAGAGAAGAGCTGGCCTCGTGTTGGTCCGGAGCGTGGCTCACGAAGAAGAAAGTGCTGCGCGAAGCTACCAGAGCTGCTGCCAGAGTCGAGATGCGGACTACAGACCTTGGAGACCGCGATCTCGAAGAAAGTCGGCGGATGCAGGTAAGGTTAGTGCCACGGTAACCTCTGTTGGTGCAGAAGCGGCCAGCATTAGGCCGGCGCAGCTTGCATCATCGGAGGTCCGCTCCTGCAGCCGACTGCCTAAATGCCTGGGACTCTGTCCACTGATCACTAATGCTTTGCCACAAGAATTTTACTTTATTTAATCTTAACCTAATTGGTGATATGGCATGTCAAGCCGGGGCAGAGTTTTGATTGAGTTTTTTTTTTTTTTATCCTTCTCTTACACGCCTATGATTCCTCCTACGAAGCTGAAGTGATTTGAAGTGAGTTCTTTTTAACTTCTCTGTTTTGGCAGTAGTAACGTGGGGTGACTGGGGTCACCCCTAAGCTCCAGGCAATGTATAAGTGTGAGAGTTGGAGAAAGTGTCTTCCACACAACTGCCCTTGCAACCTCTTTGTTCCTCCAGCTATACGCCCAATAATAGTGGCAACTATTCAGCAATAACGCCTACTGCTAATTTCATCATGAGCTCAGGGAGGACAAGAGGGGCTCCAACAATTGCCCAGCACAGACAGAAGCGCTCCAATGTGTCAATTTCAAACAAAGTCTCACATGAGCCAATAGTGGCCGTGACAGCTACTGGAGAACAAGAAGGGGGATTTCATTTTACTACTCCAGAGGCATCGACCTTCAGCCAAAAATCACAGGGGAAAATACAGACGAATTTTGGCTTTTTAAAGAATCATGTGGGCACTATGTTTTCATGCAATACAGATGTAAACGGTCTGCAAAGCCCATCACAACCACATTCACCTGTTGCCTCCAACTCAGTACCTACAGCTCAGAAGGGAACTCCAGGGTCTGTTACCCTTGAAGTAATACAAATAAAAAAAGCCTGCCTTTCAGTGGGGGGATTGAGCAAAAAGGAGCATTCAAGTCTTGGAGACAAGGCAAGGGTAATCCTGCTGAAAGGCCTTCTACTAGTAAGCATCTCAGCATTCTTGATGGAAGTGAAAGGCCCCGACTCTGAACACCTTTAAACAAATGCACGGGGCCTGGTAAATTGTTAACACACATTGCCCCAGGGTCTGCTCCACTTGTTGCTCCTGCTAAGCCTACTAAAAGACAGCATAAGAGGCTTAGGAAAGCACATAATAAAAAGTCTAACTCTGGCACAGGTGAACCATATCCTGGACAGATTGGTCAAGTTTATGCTAAAACATCAGCTAAGCCAAAAGAAACAGCGTCATAACGGGAGATGAAGTGGCCCACACAGAGGAGACAGCTATTGACAACGATATGATTAATGTGGTTACCAACCAAGTTAATATGGACACCACAAACAACATAAGCGTACCTACACTGCAATTCGACCCAAATCTACTGTTGAATGCCCCCTCCCTCAGGGAAAGATGGGAATCAACACACTGGGGTTAGATCAAGAGCAAGTCCCAGTAGGAGCTAATAGGTCCACAAGTGGGGGAACCGATTTATTAAATAACCAGGCCACAACAGCAGTTCACCTTTTAAATATTGAAAATAACTCCTGGGTTTATCGCCCTGCAGAGGGGGAAAACCCTTGTACCAATGAAAGGTCGTTCTCTTACAAAGACCACAGGAGAAAAATTCAAGTTCAGATCCAACAGTCTGAATTTGCCGCCCCTCTAATGACTGATAAAGTATTAAACCCACTGTACAGGCACCTACTGCTTGGCAGCCAGCTGAAATGTATAAACCACTGTCAAGTTTAAAATCAGGCCCAACTATTACCTGCCCCCCCCCCCAACAAACTTTGTAATGTGACTTTTACACCAAAGTATAAGTTGAGGGGACATTTCGATAAAATCAATAGCGGGTAAGTGCTACGCATGGTTCAAGGAATTCTGTCCATATGTCATATCAAATCATCTAACATTCTTTTGGTCATTTTTTTAAATGCTCCAACCTCGGGTGGGGAAGAACCGACCACTATTACCTGGGCAACAGCTCAGTTAGCCGAAAACGTGTGGGCAGAGAAGCAGGTATTCTCAAACTCGGATAATGAAATTACACGAGACAAGGACAAATCATACCCTCAATTTCTTCAGCCTAAAAGGCATGGGGTCTGCTCCCCGGTAGCAGGGGTAGGGGGTGGCCGTGGTTCTCAAGGCCAGAGCAAAAAGTTTAAAAGTTCTACGGGACATATCGAGCCAACACCAGCATCAATCTTAAGAGGGGCAAGGAGCCAGTCGATCAAGCTGACCAGTGCCCCTGCGGTTAATTTAAATGTTTGAAACGCCAAGGAATAGTATGTCAAGCTCAACCTGAAATCACGGACTGGTCTTGGCTCCCGGGTGCACTTCTACCTGCTTCATATACGAACCTGCATAAGTGATAGAATGATCAACCGGCAGTTAGTGAATCGCAGGAGTCTCTATTGTTTTGTGTTTGAAACATAGACGTCTCCTGGGGAAAATTGACGACGAGGACTTCTTAAATTTTATTAAAACATTTCACAGGGCTCGAAAAATCTTAAAATCGTCACTAGGCCTGCAGGTCTAGTAACCTAAAAAATCCACTCTACCTAACTGTAATGCACTTGACCTCTGTCTCTAAAAGCCAAATAAATGTGACAAGTTAACAAGATTTAAAGGCATTTTTATTGCTCATTCACTTTGTGAGCAATAAAGATGCCTTTAAATCTTGCTATCTTGTCACATTTGCTCTTCTTTCAGAGACAGAGGTCCAAAGTCAGTTTGTCTTCCTACTCGCCAGAAAGGGTGAGTACGACCTAAAAATAGCTTATCCTAATTAGATGTGGCTCGCAAATGCGAGCGGGCGAGTGGATTTTTTTAGCCTTGTTTCATATGGTGATTTTGCAAGAAACGTGGGCCCAAGAAGTGATACATCTTCCAACATACTTGTGTTTTAATAAACCAGCGATTAAAACAAAAACAATGGGGCATGCCGCTGGAGGTTTGGCAATATATGTAGCGGTAGATCTTAACGTCAGAATAGATTAGATCAAAATTTACCACCCCAATTTGCAAGCAGTAAAGGTCTCGGACTATAACTCACCAAGTGCACTTCCCTTGTTGATTATTAATGTTTACATCCATCCACAGTTGGGAAGAAAGGAAGACACCATCGAAACTTTACTGAGTTTTATATCTTCTCAATTTACAACTAATCCAGTGCCTTACATTTTTATGACCAGTGATTTTAATATGAATCTGCTGCAGGGGGCGTACACGGACCAAATAGTGGGAACAATTGATCAGATTTGGCATATTCCAATGCTACACCCATTTAAACAGAGAAAAGATGCATGCAGGAAGCAATTTACGAGCAACATGGAGCATCTGGGCCTGAAAGCACTGAACGGTCGGGTGGCACCGGATATCCTGGCTCACGCAATGCATCACTCAGCAAATTCCCAATAAGTCATAGATTACACCTTAGTGTCTATTCCTTTATTTTATATGGTAACTAATTATGAATTGGGAAATAGGCTGGAAAATATTCACCAAAAACAAATTTGTTTTTGGTGATCATTTTCCAGCCTATTTCCCAATTCATAAAATTAAAAGTTTCCTCACACAAACAAGTTCCACCGGACATTGGTTATTCCACAACGACCAACTATAAAAAAAAAAACTGCAGTGGTTGGTAGCTTGCATCGATAAAGTGGAACATCAAGCCAGACTCCAATGTGAAAAATTATGTGAATCAACTCTTAACCCTTTGGATCAGTGGGCTCAATTCTCAAAGCTCTTATTGGAGTCTCAAGTTGGCTGTCATAGGGCAAGAACCACAACAGCCGTCGTATTTCTCCAACCCAGGAAAACATCAGACCAACTTATAATGGCAAAAAAGAAGCTGAATCATGCCTTGAGGGTGTTGAGAAATAATTCAAGTTTGAGTGTTCGGAGTGAGGTCCTAACAAAACTAAGACTGCTATATAAGAAAGCTGTATGGATCAAAGCAAGAACGGAATAGACCAGTATTGGTGTAAAATCCTACTTGCCTCCAAGCGTAAGGATGCTAGAGAATTTTGGAAATTAGTGAATCAACCTAACAGCTGGAAAACACATCTTATGGCATCGACTATTTCAGAAGCTTCCTGGGCAAATCACCAAGAGGAAAAGATTGGGGGCATGGTAACAAATAAGGTTCCCCAAAAAGCTGGTTTCCAAACGTTTGATGGGGTAGTTCCTTTCAAAGTGTTTTCATCAGGTGAGGAGGAAAAAATCATCTGCAATAGTTGTCAAGCTGGGGCCCCAGCCGGGGGCGTGGCCGAGCTGGCGACCAACATGGCCGCCTAACTCCGCGCTACAAATGCCATCAGCCAGCTACAAATGGTGATTAAACGGACCGCCGGTACTGCGAATCAATAGCTGACGTGGCGGGGATGATTTCGACATCAGGAGCTGCGTCTGTAGGTGCTGGAAACCTGAAGATCTGCCCGCTGCGATCCTGAGCCTGACGCGGCCCTCGGAGGCCCTGAGTCGACAGGGGACTCGGGTGAGCCTGAGGGCGAGGCTTGGATCGCGCGGACCTGCGGAGCACCTCTGGTTCGAGCACGCCACGCTGTGATACTGCGGCATATGGGAGAGGACCCGATTGTGCCGGTAACTAGATTGCTGCCATTCTCCCGATGCAACTGGAGCCCGTGACGCGCCGATGCGGCAGTGGTGGAGGCCTGATTCCTGACTCGAGTGACCGGTAAGGGCCTGGTTAGGCTGTTCTGACCGTGGCGCTGCTGGGTGCGCGCAGCTTCTCCCCTACACTGGCCTGCGCTGTAGTGGATCGCGGATGTCTGCGAGTCCTGCCCAGCGTGCCTACCGCTTCAGTGATACCGAGCTACACCGAGGACCTTTCCCTTGACGCTGGGAGGAGTGCTGCCCCACTGTGCCACACATCGATTGGGGGATGTGACGTGTCCTGCTGCTGATGTGGCCCGCCCGCGCCCTCCTTGTTTAGTGCACGCCATTCTTTCCTGGTTTTTTGGCTGCCACATTGCACTGAGACATAACTGCCCCTGGCTGGGCCTCCTATCTGATTGGTTGGGTGTGCAGTTTGGGTTACCGGGCCGGTGTGTGACTGATCCGATTTCATTGCCCCCGCTCAACAGGCTGCACCGGGTCTGGTTTTGGGACTGTGAGCTGGCACCAACTGACCCTTCCCTCCTGCCCTGGCGACCCTCTGGTTATACTACAGGCATAGCCGTGCCTTAGCCTCCATTAAGTGTGACGATGGGCCGCACCGACCCGAAACAAAAACAATTGAACTTCGACGGGGGCAGGACTCCTCGACGAGATGACGTGGACGGGGCCGCCGGATCGGAACAGACCCCGTTAGATGCAGTGGCAGTCATTCTAGCAGAACTCAGGGCGGGATTTCAATCCATAGATTCACGGCTTGACACGCTGACTGCCCGCCTGGACGATATTAATGGGCGTTTAGATGGGCATGACACCCGCCTATACAGGGCGGAGCAGCGAATTTCTGATTTAGAGGACGGCCACCCCTCTATCCAGAAACGATTGGATAGGTCGGAGGGCCTCCTTAAACAATTGGCGACGAAAGCGGAGGATTTGGAAGCGCGCTCACGCAGAAACAACCTGCGCATTGCTGGAGTCGCAGAATCTACCAACACAGGCCCCATGACCAAGTTCATCAAAACCGTTTTAACTCATCTTTTTGGCAGGGAGGCCTTCTCGAACACGTTTGCTGTTGAACGAGCGCACAGGTCACTGGGTCCACCGCCACCTCCGGGAGCGTCTCCCCGGATTATTATCGCCAAGCTGCTCAATTACAACGATCGAGACACCGGCCTTCGGCTCTCCAGGGAACGCGGCTCCCTTACTTATCAAGGATCCAACATTTCCTTGTTCCCTGATTTCACGCCCATGGTACAAGATGCCCGCCGAAAATACGCAGACGTGAAACGCTCATTACAAAAAGTGAACATACGCTACGCGATGTTATACCCTGCCAGACTCCGGGTGCAGATTGGGAACAAGTCACAGATCTTCGATACACCGGACTCTGCGGCCAAGTTCTGGAAAAATCACCAAGTCGATGCAGAATCAAGACAAGGAGAAATGACACCACTCTGCTGCCTGACACTTTTTCTCTTCCCCTTCTTTCTTTTTGTGCTCTGAATCTCGTATGTATGATGAGGCATGGAGGTCGCATCTCCCTTGCTTCCTCTCTATTATCACGACGAAGGCGTATGGTTTGGCTGCGACACTCCGATGCTCTTTGGTATCTAGATTATATGTATGCCATCCCAACCTACTTTTCTCCTGTGTACGTCAGCGTGAACCTGTAAACATGTACTGACTAAGTGGACATAGATTGAACAGCATCTGTCTCTATACGTGACGGCTCCGATGGAGTGTTGCCACTTCCCTCTGGGAATTTCCCCATGTCTTAATTTCCTCCTCTTTTCGCTCTCCCCCTCCTTTCCTTTATCCCTTCCTTCTCCTCTCTTTCTTGGGATTCACCGGGTGCCGTATATTTGAGTATCCGATGGGGGTGGAGGGGGTGTTACGATGGGATGTTTTTCTTTGGTTGTGTTTTAGTATTGGTTTCGTTTTTCTTTTGGAGCATATTACTATGTACATCTTGCTACGCTCTAGTCTCCTGTTACTCTTATCTATGGTCAATCATTGGTAGCTAATGTGAACATGAAAAGACCCACCGTTACTGATTTACATGTTAAATGTCTGTCCTGGAATGTTAGAGGGCTTTCCTGCCCGAAAAAGAGTAGGCAAGTATTGGCATATCTGACACGACACTCCATACAAATAGCGTTTCTTCAGGAGACGGACTATGCACCCCTTC
The DNA here is from genome assembly GCA_963921515.1 of Calotriton arnoldi. Classification (NCBI taxonomy): domain Eukaryota; kingdom Metazoa; phylum Chordata; class Amphibia; order Caudata; family Salamandridae; genus Calotriton; species Calotriton arnoldi. The sequence continues at coordinate 1,750,046 of CAWUFW010000974.1, read as the reverse complement.
CGGCTCATGGTTTCGCAACGTCCTGGGGCCAGCATCGTTTCTTTTCCTGCTATAGTACGTATTCACGTGGAGTGTGTATACTTGTGCACCGCTCTCTTCCCTTCCGCACTGTGTCGGTTATATCTGACCCAGATGGTAGATTTTTGCTAGTCCAGGGTTTTATTGGATGGCAGTCCATATTGCTGGTCAATGTCTACGCTCCCAATGTCGATACACCCGACTTCTTTACCACAATTGCCTCACATATGGACCGTTTAGGCTTAGACACTATACTGATGGGGGGGATTTTAACCTCACACTAGACCCTACCACTGACACCACTGGACCGGGCCGAGTCACTAAGCCTCTGGCGACTAAAGACCTCATCACACTCTTGCGATCATCACTGCTGGCAGACCCTTGGTGTCTTAACCACCCTGGAGTTCGTAATTACTCTTTTTATTCAGCCCCACACGGTTCCTGGTCACGTATAGACCATAGGTATTTAACACCACAGCTATTAACAGAAGTACGTAGAGTGGAATATCTCCCTCGTACCATATCAGATCACTCCCCGGTATTATTGGAAGTCGCTTTTCCATCCATCCCCAAACAACGCCCTCTGTGGAGATTCCCCGCGAATGCGCTGTTGGACTCAGTGTTCCATAGTGAAATCGGAGACGCCATAATCGAATTCTTTGAACTAAATGAGGGCTCGGTCGAGTCTCAACTCACGCTTTGGGACGCCTTTAAGGCATTTATCCGTGGGGTCTGTATCTCCAAGCATACTGGAGTCTTGCACTCCGTTCGGACTGAATTGTCAAACATTGAACAGAAACTGAAGGATATAGATACCCTTATGCAAACCACCCCATCTATGATGCTTCTGCGCGACCGCTCAGCTTTGATGGCTGAATTTACAGATGCTGCAGTTCGAGAGGTCAAATTTTTAGGTAAATACGCCAGAGCACGGACGGAGAGAGACCCGGCAGAACACTCGCACGCCTCCTTAGACCACAATACCAGTCTACATTTATCACACAGTTAGACGTGGGCGCTGACCAACCAGTGACAGCAGGGACGGATATCATACAAACTTTCCTTGATTATTATTCTTGATTATTATACCAAATTATATCAGACCAGACACCCGCCCATCGGACAGGCCCTCGATGCATATCTTCAAGAAATAGCCATGGTGTGGCTTGAGGATGGTCAGAAAGAGTTTTTAGCTTCCCCAATTGACGTTGACGAAATTAAACAAGCCATAAAAGATCTAGCTAGTAGCCACGCTCCTGGATCTGATGGGCTTACCGGGGATTTTTACAAAGCTTATCAACATGAACTAGCTCCCCACCTCCTAGAAGTATATGATGAATCACTACAGACTGGTACCCTCTCACCGACTATGCGCGAGGCAATCATTACACTACTGCTCAAACCTGGTAAATCCCCCCAGCAATGCCAATCCTACAGGCCACTTTCGCTGTTAAATCATGATTACAAAATTCTTGCTAAAATATTGGCCACCCGATTAGTGTTACTCGTTGACACTACACTGTGCCCTTTTCAGGCTGGTTTTATACCAGGACGATCTACGACACTAAACCTTCGTACAATTTTTTCGTTAATCAATCAAATGGAGCCCACCTTACCGGCAGTCGCAGTGATGCTAGACGCCGAAAAAGCCTTCAACTCTTTAGAATGGCCTTTTTTAACCGCGCTTATGCAGAAACTGGGAATTCCTATAGGTTTTCTAAACTTAATTGGTTTACTATATTCTTCTCCCGTTGCTCGGCTTAAAATAAATGGACTGATCTCCCAGCAGTTTGGCTGGACTCGGGGCACCAGGCAGGGATGCCCGCTCTCGCCATTACTATTCATAATTGCTATGGATCCCCTTGCCCATCATATTCAGGAACGCCACCTACACCGCGGACTACAACTCCATAGTGGCCCCCTCATTGCATCTTTTTACGTGGACGATGTTATGTTATTTGTGCGCCACCCCGGAGAAAACTTGCCCCCTCTTTTGCGAGAGGTAGTCCGTTTCGGAGTACATTCGGGTCTGGTCATTAACTGGACCAAATCTGAAATATTTGCCTTGACCCATGGTACCCATCCCAGTGAACTTGAGTTTCCTCTGCGATGGTGCACTGAGTCTCCCAAATACCTGGGGATTTATCCACATTGCGATGCCTCCGAGGTGATTCGGCTGAACTATGGACCTGCGATCGACCGCCTCGACTCATTAATCCTTAAGTGGACAAAACTCCTGCTCTCTATAGCAGGCAGAATCGCTATCATTAAGATGGTAGTACTACAGCGCTTCCTGTACCAGTTTCTAAACATCCCCTTATCTTTAACAATAGCCTTCTTCGATACGCTCCGCTCACTTTTAACCCGTCTAGTTTGGGCAGGTAAACAACCGAGAGTGAACTGGACAATACTAACCATGCCATTTGAACGAGGTGGCTTTGGTGTCCCTGATTTTTATCTTTTTTACTTGATTGCCCAAACTCACTTTACATACTACTGGTACCACCCGGACGCCCGATTACAATACCTTAAACCGGACAGGTCACAGATTTACCCACATGCCTTATCGACATTGTTACCACAGGGTCTCCCTCGCGACCCCACTGAAATCCAAACTGTTCCAACCACATGTTGGGCATGGACAAAATTACGAAAATACTTGAACCATGCATCTTTATACTCCCCACATATACCGTTGACCGATAACCCGGCAATACCCCCTACCTTAGAAACAATCACGAAGAAAACGCTAATTAAAAACAGACTTTTGAAGTTGGGTGATCTGTTCCATGATTCCAAGCCATGCTCTACTGCGGAGTTGGCCGCACACAGCGCCAATACATATGTGGACACATTTTTACTACACAGAACCCATAGTTCCTTACTAAAAATACTGCCTGATCAAACGTCCGAACCGGGCGATTTCCCACCTCTTACACTTGTAATAACATCTCCGGACAGTGCCCACCTGGTTTCCCGTATGTACCATCTGGCACTATCCCTCCATCCACATGTGGGCACCAAAGCACGCGCATCCTGGGAACACAATTTGGAAATACACATAACTGATGACATATGGCGGTACTGCTGCTCGTAGTTGCGATGTCTCGAGCAATTACAAGCACAAACTGCTACATTTTAAATACTTACATAGAGTCTACGTTACTCCCAAACGTATGACTAAAATGAATCCCGCAGTCTCTAGCGCGTTTGCGAGATGCAGTACTCTTGAAGCTGATTTTTTCCATTTAGCTTGGTCTTGCACCCCGATACAGGCATATTGGGTAGAGGTGTTCAGACGCCTCTCTATCATGGTAGAGCATACTATATCCCCTAAACCACTGACGGCCCTATTAGGCTATGTTAAGCCTTTTCAAGAGAAGCATCAGACGTTTTAGCGCTATTGCTCTATTGATAGCTAAAAGAGAGGTTTCACTGCACTGGGGCAGGACGCAAACACCATCAGTGCAAGCGTGGATCCGAGACCTTATTTATTGTGAAACCATGAGTGACATCTACGCCATACTGCTACCCGCCACCTCATGCCCTTGTGATATTTGGCAGCCCCTCAAAAACTATCTCCAATCACATTCCATAGATGCTTAGTGGTGCTGTTATCACCTACTACAATAACTGAGGACATATTGCTTGTGTAAACAATTCGGTACTGATTTGCTATGACTTTCACGTTAGCTACTATCCATGGACTATTTCTGGCAGGAATGTTATTTCGATGAATATGCACATTGTTATGCGATGCATGTCTCCTACTACATCATTTCTACAATTGCTCCATAGTCTTTGGTTTGTAATGCTTATTTCTATTTGGTTATTTTTTGACTGTAGATTAACTGGAAATATTCGACTGCACTGCATGATAATCTAAGAGCCCCATCTGTGTATGGGATAACGGCTGATACTTTTCCTAACTACAGCTTGTTTGTGTTTTTCTCTTGAAAAACTCAATAAAAATAATTTTTTTAAAAGATGGGGCCCCAGCCCTAATGGTCTTCCACAGGCACTTTATAAACAGAATCTGCAATTCTGGACTGATAAGTTGGTCACTTTATTCAATTATATCCTCCATAACCAAGAAATCCCTGATAGCTGGAGGGGGGTCAATATTGGCCCCAATACATAAAGCTGGCCAAACCTATCTACCCTCTAATTACAGGCTGATTGCCTTAATGGATGGAGAGACAAAGATTTTTCGCAAAATGCCTCCTAACTGAATTAACGGCCTGGGTGGAGTCAAACACCTTGGTGCCGAGACACCAGACAGGTTTTATAAAGGGAACTGGAATATCCACCAACATTCAGATGCTGGCTTTCACAATCGAACAGGCAAGGCTCCGCTCAGCAAACCTCCACTTGTGTTATGTTGACTTTCCCTCAGCATTCGATACAGTGCAGAGAAATATCCTTTGGGCAAAGTTGATGAACTGGGGAATTTCTCCTTCTCTCCTTAGAGCGATTCAACTATTGTATACAGTTACATGGACGAGAGTTAGGCTGGGCAACAGTTCAACAGTTTCCAAAAGAATCCCTACAAGGAATGGTTTAAAACAGGGCTGTGTACTGGCCCCCCTTTTATTTAATTTATATCTTGCCGGTATTACCCCTGTTTTAAACAGTATCAATTCACATTCGCTGACTGTGGCCGGTTTTAAAGTTTCCCATCTGTTGTATGCTGATACTATTGTCTTGATTAGCTATACAAAGGTGGGGCTTTGGCGCTTAATTAATATAGCTGCTCAGTATGCTGTGGATCAAGCGTTAAAAGTCAACTTAAAGAAAACCAAAACCATGCTAGTTTCAAGGGGAAGAGCTTATCCGCTTACATTTTATATAAAAGGGACAGTGCTGGAAATCAGTATTAGAGTATAGATATTTGGGGGTGATATTTGATTCCAGAGGTTCATTTAAGAATCAGTGTGCTGCAATTTTAAGAAGTAATAATTCACTAGTTGTTGCGTTTGCCTCACTACGGAACCCTTTAAAAGGCTTGTCCCTTCAGCCGCTCCTGCAAGTAATGGCTGCTAAACATGCCCCTTCCTTAACGTATGGTGTGGAGATACTAAGAGGAAAAGCTGATAAAATCATAGATAATGTCATGATAGGAACTTATCGTCGCCTGTTTAATTTACCTCAGCAGGCATCGCCAGTCAAATTTGTTAAGAGTTTGGCCTGAGGAGACAAAATATAAGTAGCCTTGGAGCACATTTGAAATTTTGTTATAAATGAAAAAATAATACAAGATCTACACTCAGACAACTGTGTGGGAAGCAATAAGTGACCCCAGAAATTCTGCAGCACATGAATATTTTAAATTAGCTGTATCCACTTTTAAGGCAGAGGAACTCTGGGCTTTATCCTTTTTCAAATTGCATTTAATAGTCATTAATGGAATAGGCAAAAAGGTTTCATCTTTGATGGATAGAGAGGTTTTAGCAAACAGAGCCCATGCATGGATTGTTATCGCTACATATGATCCTTTAAAATTTCAGAACTACCTGGGAGGCTTGAATTCAAAACTAAAGCTTTAGACTTTTGAGATTCCGGCTTAGAAACTTCCAATTTCACTTTAACTCACCAACTTGGAAGAGGCAGACTAAAGAAATGTCATGTCATCTCTGTAATTATTATAGAGAAGACATTTGTCCTATTGTCTGCTGATGCACAGCCCTAATGGAAGAGCGTAAATGTTTGTTGAGACCGTATTTTAACAAGAACATTATACACACGTCAGCAAGCAGTTATAACTTGTCTTTTAGGGGAAGACCTGATATGTTCTGGAAAAAAATTAAAATATATGTCAATTGCTGAGGGGAAACTTGCAAAGTGTGAACTGTAATGGCCGTTGACAGGGGCACAAGTAGACTGTATAAGGGCATAGTTACAATTAGTTCGTTTTTACTTTGCACAATGGGCTTTTTTGATGTATGATTAAATTGGAGGTTTTAACTATGACCGATATGCAGTATTAAGATGAGAAAGGATTCCATCAAAAGCACGTTGCACATTAATAATTATCTTGCACAAACTAAATTCTTGTTTAACTAACAATAGTAACAGTAGCATACTCCATGTGCAATGGCATAAAAACATGGGCAACCAGGCTTATGATATGCAAAAACTGTAGATTGTTGCCCTTATAATTAGCTTTGGCATACGATTGAATGCACTAATGAGGTTGATTTTATCTATGATTATTATTTGGTACCAGGATGATACAGGATTCCATCAAGGCACATTGCACTTTATTGACTATTTTGCACAAATTGAATTGTGGTTTAACCAACAACAGTGTAAATAGGAAATCCTAGATATAATGGGTCTAAATAAGTACAATAAGATCTATGAAATGTAATAACTGTAGATTGGTGCCCTTATAACTGGTTCCTACCTTGAAGCTTTGAATACATCATGAAGGTTTTAACTGTTTAAAGTTGGTTTTTAAAATGCTATTTGTTTTACGATGAGTTACAGGGTGATCTAATTGGACTATATTGTAAGTTTTAATTAACTATTGTAAGCTATAATTAACTGAACAATAAAGTATTAGTTCACTTATTCATGAGTTTGTTTTGTAGAACAAATTGGTCATCCCCTTCTTCTTGGGTACTGATGAGGCTGCAAATACTCTGAAAGCCAAAACACATCAAACATTACCCCTATGGGAGAAGCAACAATCCACAGATGGAAATAAGGAATCAATTATCCTGGGCTGGGGAACTAAATTAGAAAGTCTTAGAAAGGACTGTGGTCCCCAAACGTTAATTTGTGGTTGGATTTCAAACTAACACGGAGGAAGAATGGACCCAACATCACATATGTGAAGTTGGATGTACAAATATTTCTGTGAAAGGCCAAGAGTGACCATAATTTTGTTTATGTTTTGTGGAAAATGTTGATTTATTTATGGTGATGATTGTTAAAAAATGGCATATGAAAAAATACACTAAAGAAAATAAAATGACGCCAATAAATAGGCTTCAAAATATATGGTTTTATGAGGTTTTTTTACATATTCAATGCCATAATTAACTAAGATGGCTTTTCAGACACATTTAATGTGTTTGGTATAAAAAATACTGGATAGTTACTGCTGCACTCAACTCTTTCTGTGATATGTGGTTTATGACCACTAGTAGCATTTAATTTACAGGCCCTGGGTACAGGGGATACTGCTTTACTAGGAACTCATAAGCCTTTTTTAGGTCGAGCCTAGCGCAGCGCGCATGCGTTGCTCTAGAAAATGACCTCTTGGAATCACTTCAGCTTTTCAGCAAACTCGTGCGTGTGGCTTTTTTTAGCCACACACACGAGTTTGCTGAAAAGCTGAAGTGATTGGCCATTGCGTGTGGCTTTCAAAAATTGAAAGCCCGCAATTGGCCAAAGGCGGGTGCATGTCCCGCCTTCTCTCTAAACGTTTACTCCCCTGGCCTAGGGAGCTCGTGAGCGAGCAGCAGCGCAGCCGGATGCCAGCTGCATTCCTGACATTCCTTGTCTAATTAGCGCGGTTGCTTTAACTTTCGCGGCCGCGCTTGTTTGTGTATTAGTGTTACCAATGCTCTTGATAAAACTCATAAAAATATATATTTTTTAGAGTTCGCTTTTTTGAAGCAAAAAGCAGGCAGTGGCAGGTGCTCACTGCGAGTTTGAACAATGAAACTTGGCAAGACAAAACCCCTTTTGGCATGCAGTTGCAATTAACAGTTATGCGGTTGATACGTAGATTTCAAATTTGAAAGAACGGCTTGAGATATGAAGGGCTGCATTCAGCTCATCTCTTTCAAAAGAAGTTTTGAACACGTACAGTAAATATTAATCAAAGCGCAGGGCCGGAGGCGGAAGTCGGGTAAAAACAACAAGTGAAATCGAAGAAACTTTTTTTTAACTGTACTGTGATTCATTGCAAACTGGCAGAACTGCCAAGGACTGTGACTGCCTGGGAGCCCTGGTACCAGGAGGAAGGCACATTGCAATTATCACAGAATGAACATCTAGCTACTCAAATCTGAGGCAACCAGAGCAGGCGGAGGATTGAATAATGTATTTTCTGTGCCAAATGCCTTCATGGATTCTAATGAATAGAAAACCACCCAGAAAAAATGTTTGGAACACTGTTGGTGTCGCCGGCTATTCGCCAATCAAATTAGTTGCATCTGTCCAGGCAGTAGTGACTGTCAGTTGTGGTGGTGGATACAACCAGCACTAACTTACACCATGTTCAGATAGCTAAGTAGAGATACGCATTTTACGTTTACAAAGGAGCGCTCAGCGCATCTCGAAAACAAGTCGTGAAACGAATCTGTGCTTTCGAGGCTGATTCACCGGTAATACTTGGGATTTCAATAAGTGTGTCCACCCTCACACTACAGGAAGGATCCCTTGGCGCTATCTAAGTATTCCAGGGTCTCACCCGGTAATGCATCTAGCCTTCTAGCTGAGCTGCATCACCGACCACAGAGTACATTGAATAACCAGAGTGACATTCCACCATATGGGTGTGGTGACGTCAGCATTGCGTCCTTGCTCATTTTGGATGGATGCGCATCCAGAATAGAGTAGTGAAAACATAAAATATCAAAGATACGAATACGTTACCTAAATCTGAATGTGCATAATATTGAAGACAAAACAAAAAAGCGCAAAGGAAAACATTTATAAATCATTATATTGAATAGTTGAAACAGAAGAGATAGGCCTTCATTAGAGTGTCCCTGACAAGTGTCCGAGGCTCGCCCTCCAACAGCAGCCAGGAGAGAGAAGCAAGTGCCCCCGCCCCCCTCTCACACAATCTCCCGCCCCGCCACCATTGGTAAATATTATTATAGCATTTGTGTCACCCTACGCCCCCCTGCTTGGTGCAAAGGTGATGCAAAACCCTCGATTAATATGCCCCTCTGTGATTACTCAAATCTGGAACCAGCAGTTGAAATGCATATCTCTAACAGGTGCTTCATAATGTCAGCTTTTTTGCCATTATTGTATGAAAAATTGCTAAATATTTACAGATCTCAGCATTGTTTGCATTAACCCCCTATCTTATCGGCAGAGACACTTGGCATCCAGATAAAGCTTCTAAGATACTTCAGTCATAGTAACGGTGCATGTCTGTGTATACACACCAATATTTTATTTCTAGAAAGCAGGAGTGTCACTAAGGAGATTGTTACTTTTATGTGGCAAGATCCTTAACTCCAGATATTGCTTGCAGCGCAGGGGACAAACCTATGCTGCAGTAGGGCGATTAGGCTGGGGAAGCCCTTCATACATTGACACTGTCTACAACCTTCTGTGGAATATTAGTCTGTGCTGCATGCATACATGAGTCAAGACCATTCCTGTTCAGATTAGTCAAAGTATCACTTTCAATAGCCATATAAACCTGTCTTTTGAAAGAATGCCTTAACCAATAAAAGAAATGCACTAATACTGGGGATTGATGAGAAAGATAGATAGATAGATATTTTTCAATCTTCCACAATTTCCCTACTGTTGCTTACAGATTAGGGTGGAGTTGGTATAGGAAATTTGAGCCCTCCAAAGTCTAACACTTTCCCTTCTGTTGTTTATGTTGGAGTGGGAATGGTAAATCTCACCTCTTCAAATTCTAAAACAATCCCTACTGTTGTTTACATTTGGAGCGGTATTAGTAAATCTGCTCCTTCCAAAGTCCAATACTTTTCTTACTGTTGCAATTGTAAATGTTTTATGTGATATAATTTTTACATTTATTTTCATTTAATGTTTTTAATTATATATTTTTATTTTTTGAAGCAATTTGTGTGTAGGCGTAAAAGAAGGCCTGCATGCGCTTTTGTTTTCACACATTGTACTGCCCATATTCTCCCTGATTGCCCAGACCTCAGTGGAATGAAGGCATCCAGTTCTTTCACCTCTCATATAATTTTTGAACGCATGTCTGTGCGGCTATAAGGCTTATAAGGTCCCAAAGGCGAGACCTATTGGCTATGCCAATGTTTGTTTAACCTATGCCTTTGATAAGGTCAGGCCAGCTCTTTTGTTATTATAACTTTTAAATTCACAGTTAATGTGTTATAATGCATCAATGTTCCTCGCAGGGATTTACAAAGCGGTACGGTAGGGGATACCCCCAGTTGTATTGTATTCTGAGAAATGTATTTCTGTCTTTTTATTTTGATGGATCTTTTAATGTACTTGTATGATGATTTTAATAGGACAATATATTTTAATTGATTGATTTTACACAATTTGTGTGATTTAAAGGCATTCTGTTTTTTATGGCAGTCGGTTGACCTGATAAAGAATAATGTGTGAAACTCTAGTAAGGTCTACCTGACAAAATCTCTTTTACTCTTGCACTCTAAATATGTTTTCCTACATCATCTTCCTTACTTATTAATAGTTGACTTCTCCTACATAAAGGGATAGGGATCTATGTTTGTTCTCTCAAAACTGTCCCGGCATAGGCCCATTTCTAAAATTCTGTAGCATAGAGGATCCTTAGAGGTTTTTGTTAGCAGAATTTGATTTATAGTTGGTGGGATATGCTGCCTTACTATATTTTGTTACTATTCCACTCTATGCACTTAGCACTTTGGATTTGTCTAGCAGGTTGCTTTTTTACGGCACATTTTGCATGCACTTTATCATCATTGTAAGAACATTAATATGCAGTTTTATGCATGATGTATTCCTTGCAACTGTACTTTTATGATTTTATTTAAAATCGAATAAAGGTTTATGATAATGATTAAATTAAATATGCCGAGTGGGGATAAACCAATGTTACCATGTTTAAGGGAGAGAGCACAAGCACTTTAGCACAGGCTAGCAGTGGTAAAGTGAACAGAGTCCTACAGCCAGCAAAAACGAGGAGGTAGGCAAAACATTGGGGGAGGGGGACAACCCTAAGGCTGTCAGGTCTAACACCACTGATATATTGGATTCCGATTTGATATTTCGTAGTGTCACCCACAATTCGCCCCTTCCAAATATTTATTCAGTATCCTGCTGCAGTCCCATTTTAGGAGTCAGTAAAACAGACTCCAAAAACAGGTTTTGAACATGGTAAAAACTTATTCTGCAGTTGCAAACTCCGATTCAGAGTGTTTGTAACTGGAAAATAGATTTGCAAATACGGCCCTAGGTTTTTAACAACTTACAGAGTAGTAGATTGTTGAAAAGACCTCTCAGACCTGGAGAAAGTTTGTACCAGGATTTCAAAGCTCTAAAAGTCAATTAAAGACCACCACAATGTGTTTTTCTAATTCTATGACAGCCATAAGTTTAGCAACGGGGTTTCAGAGGTGAAAGTTATTGGTGTCTTGTGGACAATTAAAAAAAAAAAAAACAAGGTCAGGGATAGTGTATTGCCTTATGCATATGCATCCATTGGGATCCAGGCAGCCAAAGAATCTCAACCAAAGAAAGACAGGGTGAAAACACCTGCACCACATGGATAAGGGAGTTTTCAGTCAGTTGCAGATTGTACAAAATGAATTTAGGTAGGGCTACATGAAGCACATTCCTGTAATCAAGTTATCAGCTAATACTGGCTTCTGTAAATGTTTTACAATGACCCAGGAAAATAAACTGAAAATTTTTTCTTTACAAAAAGCAAGGAAATGGTAAATGGATCACCTGAATGAAGCTTAACAGATAGGTCCTGATCAAGAAGGAAACACGAATTTCGGACTGATACAGAAGGGGCAAGAGGGCTTCTTAAAGAACTAAGCGACCAGGAATCAGCTCAGATTTGTGCAGATTTTTCAGGAGGGAGGCAAACAACCTTAGGACTGTGGCATCTATTTCCATACATTTTAACATGGTGTGGATGTCATGATTAAATGTATCAAATCCAGCTGAGCTATCCAATAAGGTTGGAGCCAAACTTCACCTTCATCTATAATATGAAGCACCAACAATATCTGTAGTGTGGCTGCTTCCTTAATATATCTTTGGTGAAATAATGACTGGAAGTTGCAGAGGAGAGGTGGACTGGTTTTCTCAAGGAACAAGTGTCTAACCCTTGGCGGCTTGGTACATGCAGCAAGGCCATCCTCAGAGAAAAATGAATGTGCAGGAACATAAAAAAACTAGTCATAATTAAATGATTTAAAATATCCAATTCAGTGAAAAGGAGAAAAATTAAATAATTGCAATAACTGAAGGAAATCAGATGTGGGGCTCCAGAATCATGTAAAGAAAACAAAGTCGCTCTGGAAGAAACAACACAAACTCGAAACTATTGTAAGAGTGCAACAGACTGAGACCTACCATCTATGCACCCTCTGCAGCTGATGAAGCGCTATTGGATATAAGTTGATGGTTTTTGGACACCAGCCCATAGATTCAAGGAAAAGCTCTCAATAACACCAGAAAAGCTCCCACTAACTCCAGGTAGGGTCCATGGCAAATATTTAGAAGCAACTGGCTCATGGGTTTTCTCTGCTGCACCTTCAGCTCCCTCAATCTTTAAGTGAATTCTCAGCTCCCCAGACACATGGAAGGCATTTAACAAGGGCTGGGTTAAGAAATATCTGTATGCCAGTGGCCTACTGGTTCTCTTCCAGGTACAGACAGCTTCCCCTGTCTTGAGGACCTTCTGCTCTCTCCAGCTTCAGGAGAGAAACTCCACAGGTAAAAAGGCTGTTCAGTTGAGGGCCTGGACCACAATGTCTTTGTGGTTTAGTAAGGCAGCATTCACCCTTAACCCTTGGAGCTGCTTTACAGAGATTCAAGACGGAGCTACATTCCTACCAGGCTGATATGAATCCCTTCAGCAAGCATCAGGCAAGAATTTCCATCTTCTTAGGTTCCGGACACTTCTCTCCCGAGTGTTAATGGCTAGCGTTTTTAAAAGGAAAGCTCAGTTTGTGATTGCCGACTACATCCTGCAGTATCCATGGATAATATTTTTAGTAGTGAAACTCAGCTTCTGTTCCAGAAAGATGCTTTAATGCAACAGCTATTCCAAAGTCATTTGTACCACAACCAACAAAGATGACAGTCTGCTGATTGCTTTCTGTCTCACTCTAGCTCTCTAATTTACACCCAAAGCTAGCTCATTCCAACCTTCAAAGGATCGAAGAAAATTCCGATTCACTCAGGTCCAGGCTACTGTGCTCCTATACTGTGAAGGACTCTACTGCATTAGGAAAGACAGAGAGACAGACCCCATGTTACAGCTTTTTTTTTAGAGGGAAATGTGATCTAGGTGAATGGAAGGTGCATTCCCCCTATCAGCAGCATATTGGCCAGCAGGCCATTGGGACAATGCATAGAGAACTTGAAAGTGGAACAAGTGGGTCAGGGGGTCTCACTTTTATTCAGTCAAAGCAGACAGGAGATGTGAATCTACAGTCTGCACTTTCAGAACTGGCTTGGGGTGGTTCTGCTTTCAAGTGGCTTTTCCAAGCTGCGCTCCAGGCACAGCCTTTTTGCACAGTGATGCTCCTCACAGAAGGAAGCAGCTACAACAGAGGCACATAGCGATGTTATCTTTCTGCACCTGGCTGTTATCAGTGACACTGAAGAGTGACCAGGGGAAAGACAAAAGGCTTGACTCACCTAAGGGCTTCATTTCATCTTGAACAACCGAGACTGCAGTCCAGCACTTCATCCTCACTATCTACCAAAAGCAGTGCTCCAGAGAGACTAATCAGCAGCTCTTCTCAGCAAAGGGCCAAATTGAATGTCTAAAGTAGCACTGTTTACTCTCTCCCCACTTTTTTTTCAGACATGATTTTATTGCAGAAAAAAAACCAAAGTATAAGGGGGATATCAAATTACAAACCGATTGTGGTACATTGTGTATGGCTAGATAACAAACATTCCATAAAAAATGATCTGGAAAAGAAAAAAAGAAAAACATCTCTTTTCTAGCGTAGCTCATGTCCAACTTACATCCAGCCATCAGAGGGAAAACTTCAGCAATAACAAGCCAATGTACTCAACATTACAGGACATATGCCTTTGTACAGCAAATAGTTTATAAATCTTAGGTAAAGAAAAAAAAGAAAGACTAAGCAGCAGCAGCAGAGCTACAATATAGTAAGCAAAGACAGATCATAAACAAGGGGGTAGAGAAGGGCAAGGGTGGGGAAGAGGGAGAGGGAGAAGAGGGGAGCAAGAGGAGCACAAAGCAACATTTTTGAACCATGTTTCCCAGAGGCCAGTCAGTCTGCCACTCACACTGTAAGTTGTCCACATCCGGGGAGGTCTCCCGGGGAGGAGAGCAGGGCTCCCTATATACCCTTAGCAGGCTCCACTCCTTCTATATCCTGGCTGACCGCAGGGGCGGAGGCATCTACTCGGGGTTCCAGCATTTGACCTGACAACTCCTGGTCTCGTTCACCATTCTTGTCCCTTCGCATTGCTCTCAAACTTCATTCCTGAGCAACTCTCAATCCATTTTTGGGAGGTCGGCAGAGTGGGTTGTGCCCAGTGGATAGCTATACGTCTCTTAGCTTGCAACAGTCCCAGTAGGGCAAAGCGGTGTCTCATCTTTGTCTCCTTCTCTGGGATTGGAAGTGCCCCCAGCAAACAGTGCGTAATAAAGGCGTCTACCTGAGCATGTGTGGCACCCTGCAATTCTCCCAGGACTCCTTCCCAGTAATTTCGTACTTTGCAACATTCCCAAATCATGTGAATGAACATCGTCGGATCCGTCCCACATCTGGGGCAGGTGGAGGAATGCGCCACCGTAATCCTATGTAGTCTCTGAGGTGTCAGATAAGTGAGGTGTAAGTAATAGAACTGGGTCAGTTTATACCTTACATTGCTAGCTACCTCACGGAACTGAGCGCAGGCTCTCCTCCAGTCCCCTCTGAAAGTGGTTCGAATAAGTCCTCCGCCCATCCATCCCGGGCTCTCGTCATGTCAACCCTTCAATTCCCCTTGAGGGCTTTGTAAATCTGGGAAATCAAGCCCCCAGTGGAGTTGTCATGATGCTCAATGCATACTCACTTCAAATTCCAGTACTCGCGGGAGCAGAATGTCGAGAATTCCCGATTCCCCCCTACAGGCCTTCCAACGAACCCCAATTGCACTGAAGGTCGCGTGAACCCTGCCAGGGGGTAGGGGACAAAGAAGAGACTGCCTCGCTTTCTTCGGTTCTCCATTCTCTCTCTTTTTCCTTCTTAGCTTTTCTTTCTGTCACTCGATTTTCTCTCTACTCTCTCTCTTTTTCGTGGTGAACTGGAAAACAAATAAAAACATTAATGACTTCCAAGAACCTTCCTCCTAAACTCTCTCTATTTTGTCTGCTATGCTCTAAACTTTCTCACCCTCTAAGCGAAAGGCATTAGCTCCTCTTCATGTAGTTAAAGATACAAGACTCCTGTACAGTTACTAATTATCTATTCTTTATTCACAGGTATTCCTAGAAGGCTCTAGTCTTGAAATAGATTCGAGGTAAGTATACAAGTCTATACTGACACCCTTTTAGATACAATGTCTTTTTCTTAGCAAATATCCAAAGTACTAATATTTAAACTTTTCTTCAACAGGAGAATACTTGCAGTTCTGAAGACCTCTGCCTGGGGGGTGGGAGCTGGCCTCCCGGAATTCAGCTGAACCCGCTGAGGGAAAAAACCAGCCTCCGAAATGTCACTCGGAAACTCCGGTGAGAATGCTTGCAGAAATGCCTTTTTTTTCCTTGACTTCTCAATAACCTAACTGTCCGACGGACGTGCAAAATGGAAACTACCCTACGCCTAAGGCTGGTAAGAAAACTGAAATCTAACACTGACTACAACGGAACGGGCACAGGTCCTGTCACAAAGAAAGCGTTGGTGAAGTGCGCGGCTTAGAACGCTGCCGCCGCACTTCACAGCTGGTCCTGTCCTTGCGCCCGCGACCAGACGTGAGAGACTAGACCAGCGATTGCACTGGCACACATCCATCTTAGGCGTGCCCGACCTATCGCTCGGCATCTGGTCACAATCACCCGTGGTCTCCGGTAGGTTGACACGGAGCCCCAGATTTGTTTTACTGGAGTCTCGCTGATGCAGGAAAGCACATGGGTTCTTGCAACCCGAGCCCTGACAGGAGTCTGGGTCCAGCAGGAGCTGCAGCGTCCGGGACTCTGCTGGCTCAGCCAGGAACTCCGTCCAGACTTCGCGTGTGGTACAGGACATTTTGGCACATTGTATGAACTGGCCCTGTTGCAGCTGAAACAGATCCTGGGTCTCTCCCATTGTGAGGAAGGTGCCATTTAGATATAAGTCCCCTAGCCATGCTGCAGCCCCCCTCAGACCACTGAGTCATAGTCATATCGTCTGTTTCTGCCTAAAAGACCTCAGCTAGCTGAGGGTTAGTCATTTTGCATATGGTGCCCTTTGCAGCACCCAAACGACTGGCTGTTCCTAGGCCTCTGCTACTTGTCGAACTATAAAGGGGCAATCCCATGGGACACGCGCTCCCCGCATGAGATACCAGGGAAGGACTGCGGCAGCTCCCATGTCTGCAAGCAGTGTCTTTTCCTCATTCGGACCATCCATGCACCACTGTGCCGCGTACTGCAGCAGACCTGCAAAATAATACATATGCAGGTCTGGAAGCCATAGACCACCTAGTACCATGTCCAGTTTCAGTATATTTAATTTCACTCTGCTCCTCCTACCTGCCCACACCAGGGACACCAGTAAACTGTTTAGTTTAGTAAATGCCAACCTCAGGATAGGGCACATGGCATTCTGCAGCACATATTGGCATCATGGCAGCAACAACATCTTACAAAGGGCCACCCTGCCCATCACAGACAAGGGTAAACAAATCCAAAAGTGGATGGAGGCCTCCAGGCCCTCCAGCACCTTACCCATATTAAGCCTATATCAGGCTTCCAAAGAATGAGCCATCTGTATCCCCAGGTACTGAAACTGTTCTGTCTCCCATTGAAGTCCTGGCATGGGGAGGTCATCCCTGCCTGCGTGTGTCAGGGCCGCCAGGGAGCAGAACACCATTTTGTTTTTGCTTACCCAGAGGCCCAAAACCATCACAAAATCTGCTATAACCTGCAGCGATACTCCCACTCACCTCTCTGGGTGTGTAAGGTAGACTAGGGCATTGTCTGCATAAAGCAAGAGGACGTGATTGTTGCCCCCCACTTCTATACTCCACGGGGACTTGTCGCGGTGCAGCCGAATCACTAGGGGCTCCATCGCCAAGGCGAAAAGGAGCTCAACAGACAGCATCCTTGTCTCGTGCCTCTTTCAAAGTTTATGCATTCCGACACCACCTGTCCTGTGCAAAATCGTGCATCTGGTTGAGCATAAAGTAAGCGCACCCAGGAGAGGAAAATGGGGCAGAGCCTTGTTAGAATAAAAATGTCTTTGCTGTGTTGTTTACATATTGTTCTGCATAAGTTAGCATTCGCGGCACCATTTTATGATAGCCGCCATTTTGATCCATGAACAAAACTAATTCCTCTCTCTGCCTCTGCCAGAAGAAGCTTTGGTAATTTTCGTTTTCTCCAAGGTTGGGCCTTGCTGTACTAATGAATACAGTGTTCTTATTAGCGCATACCTTTCCCACTAGATAAAGGCCTGCTCCCACTAGTCCAGCGATGGGTACAGGCAGAACGACCTTGGCATAGAGATAATGTGTGCCCGGTCTCAGGATAGAAACTTATCCTTCTGTACCTCCTTTGTGTAGCTGCCTCCAGCTGGAAATTTCCAGTCTGGGCGTGCCTTCTTTGGTTCTGAATCGTACACAATGTATCACCATGTTTTCTGAGGTCAGTGTTCTCTGCAGCACCCCTAAGCGACTGGGCAGACGGGGCTCCGCTCGAGTGTATCTGAATAAACATATACTTGGTTTGTATTCTCTACTGTCTGACAGACTCTTCATTTGTATGGAAGGCTGAGAGGTGGTCGCGAGTGACCCGGGTGGCCCTAATCAGGTCACTTCCTTCAGTTGGTGCCCGAACAGGGACCCCATCGGGCGAGTGGCCCATCCCCTCCTGAGGACGGTGGGGAGGTTGAGGCCGCCGTCGGGTTGGACGGAGAGACCAGGGATCTCTGCAAGAGAGAGTCCCTGAACTCGCAGCTGCCCCTTCTGTCCCGCCAGACGGTGCCTCGCCCAGCGGTCATCCCGACTGGGGTCCTGAACGGCGAAACCCTTGGATCTGACCGTTTGGTCTGAAGAGTCGGCAGTGGAGAATAAATTCGTTTGACCTGTGTGTACCAGGTGAGTTTGTTTTGGTTCTTTGTGGATATGGTACCATTTTGGTTTGTATTTGGCACGGTCTGAGGACCGATTTTGGTACAAAGTGTTAGTGAACACTTTGCCAGGCAACATAACAAATTTGGTTCACTTTCGAAAATGCCTGGATTTAGTAGGTTTTTGGTTTCTTGTTGTTGTTGTTGCTCTGCAGATGCTCGATTGGAAGAAAGTCAGCAAGCGCCTCCAGAAGGCACTCCAAACTTTGACATGTATGTGAAGCATGGCCAAGGCCCTATTATGTTTAGTACACTATGGCACAAATATACGAGGGACAATGCCGAGGTTGCAGTGGCCGTTGACGGGCCCTTTTGATGAACAAAAAATAGGGTTTTTACAGGAGAAGTTGTTTGTGAAAAGAAGTAGACAGTCTATGTTTGATTCTCTTTGAACATGGCAAAAGGAGGCTAAACAGAGGCGAATGAAAGCAGAGAAAGAGGCCCAGAAGGGGAGAATGCAAATATCAGAAGGCTGTAGCATATGATCGAGAGAAACGAGAGATAGGAATTGAACGTGAAGATAGGAGGTTTCGATTGAATATTGATAAATCTTATGTGACCCAAGAAGAAAATGATACGTTTGTGGAACAATTGTTAGATACTCGACCCCCACCCCCATATGCCCCACAGAGGATATATCCTGCTCTTCCCTCACAGGCCCAGCTACCCGGTTCTTCTGTCTCTGCTGTTTCTGCTTCTGTTACTGTTGATCGGACTGCCTTGGCCACAGCACCTCCTGTCCTTTCTTTGTCCTGACCGTCTGTGGAGACTATGACTGTTAGTACTCCTGCAACACCTATTGCTTCGGCATCTCTCTCGCCAGCTCTTACACCCGCGACACAGCCAGCAGCGACGTTAGTGCCTACTACCTTTGGTTGTCACTCCCACTGTGTTCTTCCATTCCCCGACATCACAACCGCATGCCCTTAAGCATATGTCGGCTACTTTGATCGGTCTTTGGGAGCAGTGTTTCAACGATGCAGCACCGCAAATTCTATATGATATTAAGGATCATGTATATGTTACTGATATGGCGCCTGGTCAAGTCTTTGGTAATGTTGCGACGTTGGTTGCTTATCGGGGTAGACTGCTTAAGAAGAGCCCCACCCCGGTATCTCAGTTTCCGATGCGGGAGGTTCATCCTATCTATCATCCCGAAATACCAGAGCTAAGGGATCAGCATAATATTGTTACTAGACCAGGGGCAGCGGCCCGTTTCCAAGAACAATGGGTTTATACTCCGTGGAAAAGGAGTGAAGTCTTGTCTCTTAAGACTCAGTTACCTGATCCTAGGAAGAATCCGACTGCTTATTATAAAGAATTGACTGAAGCTGCCTCTTCTACGGTGATGACACTTGCTGATATTGAAACGTTCTTTGGCTTGCTAGTTCCGGTTGATATTTGGAGACAAGTACACACACAGGATCATGCTGTGGAATTGGATGGTACCTGGGATCAAATAAAGGTATGGGATCAGGAACGGAAGCCAGGTGATAAGCCTAGACCACAGATACTTGCTTTGCCCGGCCGTATCATAAGGTATATGCATTCTCTAATCCCTCCGAGAAAAGTTGATTGGGACAAGTTATCGGCTTGCCGTCAAAAGAAAGATGAGAGTGTGTCTGATTTTTTCACTCGGTTTGAAGGTGTGTTTCTAGACTATAGTGGACATGATTTGTCAATCGAAGGTGGTGTTCGATTGTTTGCTAATAGGTTTGTTTCAAATTTGCTTCCCGAGCTTGCGACTCGATTGCAGCCTTCCGAGAGCACCTGGTCCACCTCTTCCCCTTCTGTTATTTTGAATATGGCACAGTATTATGAGAACAGGGAAAATTAGGATAAGGAGAAGAAGCACAAGGATTTGAAGACGAAGGTGTTGTTGCAGCAGGCCTCTAGAGGGAATGGTAGAGGACGTGGTGGTTTGGCCCGGCAGCTTCCACGTACTAGCAGGAATACTATGCCTGTAGGGCCGAATCAGTGCGCGTATTGTAAAGAGGAGGGACACTGGTGTAGCAAGTGTCCTGTGCTTTTGCAGAAGGTGGCAGTCCCGAGAGGACGAGGTTCTCATGGACGGAGTCTTGGAGCTGGTGGCCAGGACAGGGCTCAGAATGCTGTGGCCCCGCAGAGTCGTTCTGATAATAATTACTTTGATGACCCTCGGGGAGGACAGTATTATCATGATGATTATGATACGGATGAGGTGAGGTGACAGGGATGTCTTACAGCTAGGACAGCCAGGGAAAGAGTGAGGGACCAGTTCAGATACCTGTAGATCAACGCGGTCCGTATGCATGGTTCGGCTAAGGAGTTTTTGGTGGATACAGGTGCAACGAACAGTTCTATTTCTCGTTCCTTGGTCCCTAGGGCGGCTCTGTCTGGCCATAACAATGTTTCGGTAGGTTTTTCTGGTGTACCGGTTGTGAGCCCCATTTCAAAACCCCTTGCGTTGACTATTGGTCCTTTCACTGTGGATTCGCCGTTCTTGTTGACGTCTAATTGTGGAGAAAATTTGATGGGTTTGGACTTGTTGAAAAATAGCTTGCAACGATTTACTGCTCCCCGGCGGGTGTTTACATGATGATGGGTCCGGATGTTGTGCACACTACGTAGTGCCTGTCCAAAGATGTGCCTCTTCCTGCGGAGTTTAAAGATGTACCGCCCACTCTTTGGGCGACAGGTGACACAGATGTGGGATTGTTACATATACCGCCAGTTTCGATTCGAGTTAAAGAAAATGCTATTTTACCTCGCATCCCTCAGTATAAAATACCGCAGGCAGGTGAGCGAGCTTTATTGCTAATTATACAGGACTTGATTGAGAAAGGAGTGGTTGAGGAGACGACTGCTAATGTTTGTAATCGCCTTATTCTTCCCATTCTCAAACGGACACCTTCGGGTTCCTCTGATGATCATGCAGATGTTTATCGCTTTGTGATTGACTTGCGTGAAGTTAATAAAATAGTGATTCCCTAGTTTCTGGTGGTCTCTGACATTACAACTCTTTTGACAATGATTCCTTCTTCTGCTACATACTTTTCTTTTATTGCCTGAAAAACGCAAACTTCAGTATTCCCATTCATCCTGACAGCAGGTATCTGTTTGGGTTCACCCTAGCTGGTAAAAGCTTTAGATTCTGTCGCGCTGCTCAAGGCTATACAGAGAGTCCGAGTATCTATAGTCAGGCATTGAAAGGTCAGCTGGATTCCTTGTCGCTCTCTACAGGTAATGTATTGCTTCAGTATGTCGATGACTTGCTCATCGCCTCGGATACAGAACAAGGTTGCAGAGACAGTACGGTTAAATTGCTGTTACATTTAGCTCACCATGGCCATAAAGTATCCCTTTCCAAATTTCAGTATTGTCGACAGGAGGTCACCTACTTAGGTCACCTACTGTCGAAGGAGGGTAGGAGATTGACCACTGAGCGCATCAGTACCATTGTTAAAATGCCCATTCCGCAAACTCAGAAAGATGTGCGCGCTTTCATAGATATCACTTCCTATTGCAGGCAGTGGATACCTAGCTATTCGCTGTTAATCAAACCCCTGCTTGCTTTAACACTAAAAGATGTGCATGAACCCCTGCCCTGGACGCCTGAATGTCAGCAGTCTTTTGAACAATTGAAAACTGCGCTTTGTTCGGCTCCATTACTCGGCACCCCAGACTATACTAAGCAGTTTGTGTTGTACGTCCATGAGATGGCTGGTTGCGCACTTTCTGTTTTAACACAAAATTTTGGAGATAAGCAATGGCCGTGTGCTTACTTCTCTGCTGTGCTCGATCCACTCGCACAAGCCCTCCCGAGCTGTCTAAGAGCGGTCGCGGCTGTGGCCGTCTTGATAAGACAATCGGCTGGACTCGTGCTTGATACTGATCTCACAGTCATGGTACCCCATGCTGTGGATACACTCTTGAATAAGACAAAGACACAGCACCTCACCAGTGCACGTCTGACAGGTTATGAGCTAACGCTGTTCGCCAAACATATTACGATCAAACGATGTGGCACTCTGAACCCAGCCACGTTACTACCCCTCCCTTCTGAGAATAAGGAGATTGACATACATGATTGTATCTTCCGGACGGAAGAAGAGACGAAAGGACGGGTAGACTTGACTGATGTTCCCTTATCTGACCCCCAAAGGGAACTATATGTCGATGACTCTTTCTTTAAATTACCAGATGGCACTACAACTGCTGCATATGCTATTACTACGCTGCGTACAGTAGTTGAGACATCATGAGTTCCCTATCAGTCGGCCCAAGCTGCAGAGCTCGTTGCCCTAATACGAGCCTGCGAATTGAGTGAGGGACTGGTTGTTAATATTTATACTGACAGCCAGTACGCCTTTGGAGTCGCCCATAATTTCGGGCGACTGTGGGCAGAGAGAGGGTTCCTTACTTCCCATTAGACAAAGATTCAGCACGGTCATCTTATATATAGGCTTCTGTCTGCTTTGACACTCCCTAAGAAATTGGCAATAGTAAAGTATAGCGCCCATAGGAAAGTTACTGATGATGTAGGTAAAGGAAATGCTTTTGCAGATCAGACAGCTAAGGAAACAGCCCGGACTAGGATGAAAAGAAAGTTCGTAGCAGGTCCCGCTAGGTGGGTGCCCGAGGTCACAATGTTTGAAGATACACTTGAGAATGTGAAGGAAATACAGAGTGAGGCCACAGTGGAGGAATTAGCAGTGTGGCAAGAAAGTACAGCACAATTGAACGATGAGGGATGTTGGATTGACAAGTCATGGAGGCAAAGATGGATGTTGCCAGATGCATATGTTCTTCCTGTAGTCACAATGGTCCATGGCCCAGCCCATATCAGTGCTAAGGGTATTTGCAAGCTGTTAGACCCTGTATGGCAGAATGACAACATCTCCAAAACTGCTGCACATTTAGTGAAGAATTGCATGGTGTGCAAGATGCACAATCCTGGAAAAGGTACCCCCACACCACCTGGTAATTTTGCACCACCTACTTTCCCTTTTGAGGTCCTTCAGTTAGATTATATTGAATTGTACAGGGTCAATAATTTGAAGTACGTGTTGGTGGTTGTTTGTGCAGTCAGTAAATGGGTTGAGGCTTACCCCACTAAAGATAATACAACCATTGCGACTGCAAAGGTACTCCTGAAGGAGTTCTTTCCTCATCTCGACTTGCCCCGTTTGATCTGGAGTGATAACAGAAGTCCCTTTAATGCCAAAGTCATACAGTTAATTTGTGACAGTTTGCACATAAAACAGAAATTCGATGCTGCAAACCACCCACAATCAGCAGGTTTGGTTGAGAAGTACAATGGTACTCTCAAACTGAAGTTAGCAAAGATACAGGAGACAACAGGGTTACTGTGGCCAGATGCTTTACCATTAGCTCTTTTGTTGACAAGAACAGCAGCACATTCTAGAACAGGATTGTCACCCTACGAGGTCGTGTTTAGACGCCCGGCAAATGTCTGGGGCGTCCCACGCCCTCGTAGATTTCCTGATATTGAGTATCCATCGTTAACAGACTATCTCTGCCAGTTAACTGAAAATTTGCGTTCTATTCACCAACAGGTCCGCGAGTCCCTTCCACCCATACCAGAGGGGCCGGACACGACATTCGGCCTGGCGATTACATCTTGGTGAAGAATTTCCAGCAAAGAAGAGTTTGGAGCCCCGTTGGAAGGGACCTGAACAGGTCCTCCTGGCAACTCGAACCGCTGTGAAAGTCGCCGGCCGAAAGAATTGGATTCATGCCAGTCATTGTCGCAGGATACCCTTACCCTTGCCCTATGATTAGTGGGTGAGGGATGGCGTTGGGGACACTGAGTGTGAGAAGGTGCCTCAGTTCGTCCCCTTCAGCGACGCAAAATTAACGTGGACCCATACGGATGCAGAGAATGACGACGCGCTAAATGCAGCGGTCCCTCCAGAAATTTGAGCCATTAAGGAGCCGCTGTTTGTTGACCCCTATGTACCTGGAGTCACTAGGTACGTTTTGCGCCCTCGGCTGAGGAATAGTGCACCAAAGGAGAAGTCAGATTAGTTAGGGATGGACTGTGTAAGTTAGGGTGTACTTTGCTATAGTACCAAAGGTGTTAGTTTAGGGTGTCGTGAGATGTTATGTTATGTTATATGACTTTTATATAGCGCAAAATCACCTTCAGGTCTCTAAGCGCTTCTAGAGAAGAGTGAGCGAGTCACTAGGGCAGAAATAAAATAGCAGCGGCGGAGACAGAAGATTACGCGGTCGTTAACGCCTCTCTAAATAGGAAAGTTTTTAAACGCTTCCTAAAGATGAGCAGAGCCGGTTCCCTGCGTAGGTACTCCAGCAGATCATTCCAGATCTGCGGGAGAAAAACAGAGAACGCTCTACCCCCTTTGGATTTAGTGATGTACCTGGGGGAAGCTAACCTGCAGGCCTCAGAAGATCGCAGAGTCCGGCCAGGAACATATTTCTCCAAGCGATCTTTTATAAACTTGAGTGCCTGACCATAGATTGCCTTATGGGCAATACATAGACCCTTGAACTGCGCTCGCTGTTTAATAGGGAGCCAATGTAGTTTATGTAACAGAAGGGTAGCGCGTGTTTTTCTAGGAAGTCTAAAAATAAGCCTGGCCGCATCATTCTGCACCACCTGCAATCTCCCAATAAGCTTCTGGGGGAGGCCGATGTAAAGGGCATTCCCGTAATCCAGCCTGGAGATGACAGTGGCAGAGACAATTGACTGTAATGAAAATGTTGACAAGAGAGGAGCAAGTTTCCGTAGCTGCCTGAGTAAGCCAGTACAGGTTCCTACTACCGTGGTGACCTGGCAAGACATAGATAGTTCAGAGTCTATTTTCAGCCCCAGGCTTTTTACAACCGGGACTGGTACCGGGACTACACCTAGTTCCGGAGGCCAAAAAAGATCACACCAGGGGCTATTACTTGTTGGAATGATGAGCAATTCAGTCTTATCCGGATTTATTTTCAATGAGTTGGCCGTCATCCAGTTCACAGTGAACCTGAGCAACTTCTTGGCCGACTCCTGGGCCTGGCGAGAGTTGTTAAGCCGGATAAGAAGTTGAGTATCATCGGCGTAATTAAAGACCTGACAGTCCATGTGAGTCAGAGTCTCCACAAGGGGTTGCAGATAGATATTAAAAAGAAGTGGAGATAGTGCAGAGCCCTGAGGTACCCCACATGCCAGAGGGCCCAGATCCGATATCTGCTCACCCAGCTGAACTCTCTGAGTACGGTCAGACAGAAATGACTTTAGCCATTGGTATGCTTGCCTGCTGATACCCAGATTGGTGAGACGGTTCAACAGTATGTTATGGCTGACCGTATCGAATGCCGCTGACAGATCTAATAAAATCAGGGCACTCGGCTGTTTAACGTCAGCCATAACTTTAAAGATTGGTGCACTGTTCTGACATTGGACAGGATAGATCGAACGTGCTCCTTAGGAGGGGGGTACATTATCCTGTGTGACGTGGGATTCATTGTGAGCTTAGGACTGAGCAAGCTCCACCGCCGGTGCTCAAGATGCCAACGTTGATGAACAATCGGAGCCTGTACTAGTGAGGCTCCGACAGACACTGGGAACACTTACCTTTGCTATCAGTTTTATTGCATTCCTCTTCTTGTTCTATAATGCATCCGTTTGGTCGACCTATTGAGGAGGAGGAACAGCCATTTGCACCAACGCGCTTAGCGCGGGGTTGGTCAAAAAAGAGTAAAATAGTTTGCATACTAATTGTTGCGATTACGCTAATTACAATACTTGGAATATCCTGGTTTCTGGAGGAGAAGTATCCTGTACATTCCTTGGTTGGTACAACGCCACTCCCCCTGAACACATTTTTGTTACTTTGGCCCATCACAAAGAAGAGGATAGAAAGTCTTGCACAGACAATGTATTTATACAAATGTTGGATCAAGCCCATAATGTGTCCAATACAACTAATTGCTGGGTTTGTGGATTGCTCCCCTCAGTTACTCATAAGAGCAACAATTTGTTGTCCAGGCCATTGTAATATATTGGTAGCTGTGAAGGTTGGTTTGAATTGTTCACTATGGTGCACTACCATTTCTAACTCTCTACTCTGGTTATGACACCTGCTGATTCTCGCACTGTGGTAGAGTATATACGTCTTCATCACGGGTTTACTCCCATAGGACCAGCAGGACAAGGGACCTCCGGTACATTGACCCCAAAATCCTGTATGAGCACATATGAAAAAGTGAAGAACGAAACATGGCTTCGAATGGAAATGGCTGATTTCCAAAGGATCAACACCTCTGAATATTTTCAATCTTTCCAAGCTCGCAATATTACTAAGGACAAACCGATGCCGGTGTCCGTGGTCAACACAACAGCTAGTTTCTGTGTCCAGGGGACTGGGGAGGTAAAGGTGGGGGAGAGTAAATGCAATTTCACCTACAGACTGAGAACGATTAATAGTCCGCCTTTGATCCTACCCCATAATGTCTATTTTGTCTGTGGATCCCAAGCTCATGTCTGGCTTCCGAGGGGCTGGTCAGGCAGATGCTACCTCTCTTTCCTCCTTCCCCCTGTGTATGTTGCCCCGTCCAATTATCATAAAAATCATCAGCTGCAGCGTAGGCGTACATACTTTCCCCGAGTCAGAAGGGTTGTTGACACAAAGGATATAGATCAGACAGATACCACCGTGCAACAGTTTGGGGATGCCATAAAGGGTCTCCTACCTTTTTGGGGCCCCATGGCTAATAGTCTTCAACTTCGTCGGCTAACAAGAGTTGAGGAGGGGGTTATTAATACAACTGCTGGAATAATGACGAATATCACTGCTGAGCTCCAGGCTATGAGATTAGTCTCTTTGCAGAACAGGATGGTGTTAAGACGTCATCCTCGCAGATCGGGGAGGGGCCTGTTGCGTCATTGGCAACAGCTGTTGCGTTTACATACCTGATCACGCTCCCAATGTGTATGCAGCTATACAAAAATTGCATAGACTCTCGCCTGACATACACCAAGAAACAGGTACTTAGACCCTATCAGGGTGGTTCTGTAATATGCTAACAACATGGGGTTGGAAGATTCTCATCTTTTTAATTGTGGTTGCTAGTATTATTTTTACATGTTGCCTCTGTATACACTGTCTCCCGACGTGCTGCACCTATTGTGTAAATGTTCTCACCCCTAAACTGAAAATATCAGTTCATGATACTAGTGCTGCAATCATGTTGCAGAAGGACATTGAAGACATGATGCAGATCGATGAGGGTGTCTTTGAATACTGATTATGTGAGCACCAGCTCATAATGATGTTTCTTATCCTTGCAACATGTTATACTTTTCTTGTAAGTAACATAAAATTGTTAGCTTCTGCTAAAAGGAGGGTCTGTTAGAATAAAAATGTCTTTGCTGTGTTGTTTACATATTGTTCTGCATAAGTTAGCATTCGCGGCACCATTTAATGTTAGCCTCCATTTTGATCCATGAGCGAAACTAATCCCTCTCTCTGCGAGAAGCAGCTTTGGTAATTTTCGTTTTCTCCAAGGTTGGGCCTTGCTGTACTAATGAATACACTGTTCTTATTAGCGCATACCTTTCCCACTAGATAGAGGCCTGCTCCCACTAGTCCAGCGATGGGTACAGGCAGAACGACCTTGGCATAGAGATAATGTGTGCCCGGTCTCAGGATCGAAACTTATCCTTCTGTACCTCCTTTGTGTAGCTGCCTCCAGCTGGAAATTTAAAGTCTGGGCGTGCCTTCTTTGGTTCTGAATCGTACATAATGTATCACCATGTTTTCTGATGTCAGTCCTCTCTGCAGTACCCCTAAGCGACTGACCCGGGTGGCCCTAATCGGGTCACTTCCTTCAGCCTTATTCTCCTAAGCCCTTCCGAGAGGTATTCCCAGTTTAGCATGTTGAATGCTTTCTCAATATCCAATGCAGCCGCTAGGTCCCCATCGCAAAGAAGGGACCATGGAGGACAGGCATTCCCTTATAAGAAGCCACGCCAGGAGATGTCCCAATTTATACCCCTCCCTACGTAACAATTGTCGATAGCCCCTCCGGACCAGACAATCTAATCTCTCCCAGGACTCCCCCACCTTTTTATGGGCTGTCAGGAGTGACTCTCGTCTCTCTCCCAAGACATGGGCCTCATGTTGGAGACCCATCAACTCACTCTCCTCCTCTGCCTAGGTCACCTCCAACAGACGTCAAGTGATGCCAATTCAAGGCATAGATTCTCCACATGTCACCACCTTCAACATGTCCCACTCTGTCCCCCTTCATCCTGTCGTCATCCAATTCGTTTCGAAGTGCCCCGCTGTCACCCCCAAGCTCCTCGCGGAACATGGGCATCCCCCAAAGTCTCCGAGTACTCTCTCACCATTCCATAAGCAGCGGTGCATGATCCGAGAGGAATCTACCCAGTATCTGCACTCCTACTACGTCCGTCACTAAGGCCTTCGCCACCAGGAAGCGGTCCAGGCAGCTGTAGGTGTTGTGTGCTGGGGCATAACATGTAAATTCTCTGACCCCTGGATGTGTCTCCCGCCAGATATAGAGACGCTCCATTACCTATCCCAGTGCAGTGGTTTTGTGTGCGGTCGTGCCTATCCCACTGCCCATCCAGCACGCAGGTATAATCTCTAGCCACAGGAGGGGGGGTCCCAAAATAAGGCAGTAGCTCTTGCTCAACCTCCAATTAGAATGCTCCATCATCTGTGTTGGGCTCATATATGTTGAGTAGGGCACACTTCCCTCCCATCCAATGGTCTATGCAGCAAGAGGTAACGACCCTCCACATCTGCTGCTCATTCCATGGCACATGCCGCTCTGCCAAATGCAGGCACTATTTACTCACAGAGCTCACTGATCAGGTCATCCAGCCACACAGCCACATATGCGGGAGTCCTGTAGGCCCCAAACATATTTCCTCTCTCCGTACTTCAATGTTTATGTCTCCTTCATCCAGCTTAAGGAAGGTCAGCAATATACTTTCACAGTCTGGGAAAACAACCTCACCTCCAACTTGTGCACAAGGCCAGGTCAGGGGCATCCTAAATGAATCCTGCAAACCTCCATTACTTTGGCTTGCTCTTAAACATCACACAGGCCACATGGACAACATACACTTGGGATGTTAGATCTAGGATTTTGGTTACAAAGATAAAAAGTTCTGGTCACTACTATGTATTCACAAATCACGATACGCTGTCACCAACGCTCCATGTAGTAAGCTCATGTCAGGGACAGTAATCCACTGCCAGTATAATGAAGGCACACTTGGCGTGCCCCTCCTGGTCACAGAATACGGCCAGGACTTCACTCATATCAAGCGACAAGCCTAGGCCTCTGTGCACACACTAGATTAGTGTGAAGCTAGAGCCAAAATCAAAAACCAGGATACGAGATACATGCTGTCAGACACTCAAGGAAGGAAAACATAACTGTACACCATGGAGGGGACATTCCTGTCTACGGTTCCCACTAAAAAGGTAGGACTGCGTATTAGGACGACAGAACTTCAGAATGTAGGGACTGAGTCAATCTACACCATCAAAGAATGTCAGCCCAATTCCTAGCTAGCTCACAGTGCCTCAAGCGAACCCCTAACCTTCCTTGGGTAGCAAGTGATTTTGGCAACCTTGAACATGACACTCTGATCCACAAGGGAATCGTGGAAACAGATCTTACCGCTTTCATTGTTTACTTCTGAATGCCCATGGCAAACACAGAAAAGATACAAATAAAGTTTTCAATACATTTATTGAAACAATCGTAGTCTTGCATAGAAAGAATGAGCTACGATTATTAGGCAGATAAACAAAGCAAGGTAACCAGCATTATGAACATGGTGAAAAGAATTAACAGTCCAACCATGGCCATTTCTATATATTTCTACCTATCACTACCCCTACTCTGAGAGATTAGTGGGTGTACCCTCTGCCCGATCTCTAAGGTTAGACGTAGTCCCCATGGCAATCAGTCTGAAGTGGAATTGGCAATCCTTCTCTGCAGGATAGAAGATCAGCATCAGCAGAGCTGCATGTCGAACACAGGATTCATTCCAGGACAGTCGTGACCGGAGTGCTCTTCTGTCCTGTAAAAGGGCAGTGTACCATTTACATAATAAAAAACTGTTATATCTGTTGGAGGTACAGCTCTGGTGCAATGATATGTCTAGATGTTAGAAGTTGTCTCCAAACGGGCAATGCAAGCACTAGGATATCTTGTTTTATGTTCCTAGCCTTGAACCAAGTGTATTGATTACATAGCGAGAAAGGCTTTCTGAAAACAAGCAACATGTACAGCATCTTCTCAAAATAATATTGTGCAAGCAAAACATGTAAAAATAACATTGCTAAAACAATGTTTGCTAAAACTTGTAAAATATAAAACTAAAAAGGTGAACCAAAGTGAGCCCAAGAAGGCCTGACGACACCAACAAAACCTAATAGGATTTTCAATGATGCTGAGGAAATGCTGTAGTACAAAACCGATAATTTTCCTCTATTTTACATGGTTCCTAGAACAGACTTTTATGCATCTTCCTGGATGATCTGCAGATGCTTGTATTGACGACTGTTGAACCCTATGGATTGACTTGGACCCTGCTTTTCTGAACAGGAACCAGCAACTTACATGCTGTGCTGTGTAATTGTAATTGCTAATATAAAAATTATTTTATGATTTTTGTTAGTTGGCTCAATTTTGTCAAATGTGCTAATTTCTTTATCAAGAATGTAGTATTAAGTTAATAGAGGAGACCTGGCTGTATTCAGAAGACCAATGGGATAATTGTACATATGTGAACTGTACATTTTGTGACAGTATACTGTGCTGTATTGTCTCAATTACATGTTGCCATCCTCCTGCTAATCATATTCTGGTTCCTGTAATCTAGTTTCAACCAGACCAGACATCCACACACAACTGTTCTACATAGATCACTTCAGGTGTACAATATTCTTGCTGACTTGCACGTTTTTATGCCAGCACCAGGAAAGCGTTTATTTGCACCAGATTTGCACTATAGTGCTACGTGAAGTGAGAAAATACTGTAAACTTGTCAAATGTGGTCGGTCTGTGAACAATAAAGTAAGTCGAACAGAGTTTGTTTTCATTTTCAACACTACATGAACCAAAAGCCTCACTTGGGTATAAAAACAGAACTAGTGTTAGCTCGGAGTTCACCGAATTTAATTTATGTTAATCAGCAATGCTAATGCATGGCAAGTGAACCTAAGCTTCAGTGTTATTGTTATTTAAGATTCAAAACAGTAAAACTATTTATCCTTAGATAGAATAATTAATTAAAATGGATAAGGCATAATGTCATTAAGACCTACAAAAATAATAAGGGTATGTTAACTGTTAAATAGAGAAATTGGTGTTGGCTCTAAACATACTTGTAGCTAAAGAAAGTTAGTGAAAGACTCTAATCATCTTGCAAAGTTCTACACAATTACTTTGCTGGACTCCAGAGATGTATTTTTTCATTTATGGCTGTTGGTAAGGCCATAACTGCATCATCTAGTAAGATGCAAGGGGGGATGTCACAATTACTTTTCATTTTTTACGTCATTATACCACAGGAGTTACATTGGAAGTCTTTATATCACAGGTTACATTTTGAGTCTTGTACTTCAAGGGCAAGTGTCCTAACATTCACAATATATGTGTGTGTATTCATGCACTTATATATGTGTGTATACATGCACATATATGTGTGTGTACATGCACATATATGTGTGTGTATACATGCACATATATGTGTGTGTATATAATACAGGGGGTCTCCAACCTTTTCCGTAGTGAAAGCTACTTCTGCTGAACGAAAGTCCTCCCAAGCTACTAACATATTTTTACAATGTAAAATAGTGACCACATATGTTAATGTTACAATACGACCACTGTAAACAGGATCATCAGTAGTGACCAGCCAAGCCTTCCAGGCAAGGCTACCAGAAGAAATACAAGGAAAAAGCTTATCAATATTGAATGTCTGCACATGACTGATAAAGTAACATTCAATACATCGCATGCCCTCTGTCACAAATGAAATAACCACAGCAATAAGTCTCCCTAACTCAGCTTCAATTATTATTCAGCTATCAACTTTAAATGTGTTTTGAAATTGCAACCTTTTGTCTTCATCAGCGTATCAGTTTCTGAAAATGCACATATTTGTCTACCACTTTCCATTTTGGGCAAATAAATTAAATTTCCCAGAAAATAGCTGTTTACATTTATAGGAAACACACCGTCCCCAAACATCAGCCTGTAATTTGTAAGTACAAATGCCTCACGTGGGCTTCAAGTCCCCAGGGATTACAATCATAGGTTATGAATGCTCACAGTAACACAAAGGACGCCTGTATTATGCCAAAAAAGCCAGTCACTATGCCAGGGCCATCATTGTGCCAAAGCTGGACACCTTAACAACCAGGATGCACACCATATAACATTAATTGCCATTATTATGCAAGGGGCAGCCACCATTATGTCAGGGATGACTTAAAGCAGGCCAGTCATACTCTTAATATGTCATTGATGGCTGCCAGTATGTCACAACTCGATCAAGAATGCCCAAAATAGTCAAGGATGATATTATTATGCAATTGGTACTATTGTGCTATGAACCGACACAATTGTGCCAGAGGTGAAGCCATTTTGATAGGGGCTAAAATGCACTTCTGGCAGTGCTTGATCCAGGCATAGTGTCCAGGGAGTGACACTATTTATTACGAAGGGACACATTGTCACACAGACAAACATATAAGTAAATGCAGATGAGGTTCTTGATTTTTTCTGCTCTGGATCCATACCATGCTCTCCTCAGCTCTAAGGCTGATTAAGCACCCAACTAGCACATTTTCACTCTACCTCCTGTAGTCACACACTTTAGTGGGTCAGCACTGGCTCCTGCTAGAACTCTTCTCTCATAGTCCACTGTTGATTCACGTCACGTGACTCATAGAGCAGGGCCTACAACATGATCAATCTCCTCGTCACTGAGAGTGGAAGCAGATGGTCATGTGGCACAGCCTAAAGGCCCACTAATGTGTGTTTGACTGCCATCACGATGCTCTGCCATTGGACTGGCTGGCTGTCACTCTAAGGGTGTTAAAATGAGCACTGCTGCTTTCTTTAACCTCATTAAATCTCTGAAAGAGACACTGGACTTGAAGCCACTCCTGACAGTTACTTTGATGGTTCTGGTGAGCTACTAGTAGCTCCTGAGCTACTCGTTGGAAAACCCTGATATAACGCATTTCGGAATTAAGTAACAATAGTAAATACATTTAAGTAAGTACAATCAAATTGAATGACAAATAACAAGTACTTATTTAAAAAATAACTTTCAAATATGGGTTTATGGTATTAATGTTTTTAAGTTTTTAGGGGTACCAATGGGCATTTAGGGTTTTGGGGTAGGTAGTGTATAGCGGTAGTAAGGAGATTTTAGAGTTCTAGTATGAGTAGTATATGAGGTAGCAAGCAATTTTAAGGGCTTAGGGATGGGTACTGCATAGGGAAAGTACGGAGTCTTTAGGGCACAGAAGTGGGCAGTGTATAGGGGAGTAAGGAGTTTTTAGGGGTCATCGATGTGTGGTCAATAGGAGTAGTAAGTATTTTTTATGGTTGAGGGATGGGTAGACTATTGGGGTAGTAAGGGGTATGAGATGGGTTGTGTATAGGGATAGTTAGGTGATTTAGGGTTAAGAGAATGACAGTTTAAAATATGTAATAAAATTGGAATATATTTAATTAATTGTAATAATATTTTATCTAAGACAACAGGAATACACTTTCCAATGTCCTAATCTGAGTAAATGTATACCCCCAATTAGGTTCCACTGATGCCCATGGTCAATTTTGTTAGAGTTAAGCCACTTCTATATTAATGTTCAACGAGCATATAAAAAGACAGCAAAGATGCATTTCGTTCCCTTTCATGGAAATTATTCAAGGCAATATTTGACATCTTTAAGAAGTCCATGTCTCATGTTTCTATTTTAGGATCTTGGCATCAGAAGCACATGTTCATGCAATTGCGTGGAATACCATCCGACAATAAGAATAAGATGGACCACAAGGCTAATATTGACGTGTGATAACCACTGCATCACACAACTTATAGGAGACAATCACCATTCCACCTTCACTAATATACCGGACAAAATGACGGAATATCTGCAACTCTTGAACATCTATAGAGGGTTACCCTGCCCCTTGATTATTAGTCAAAGGACAATTGAAGCCTTGAACAAGCCATAGCTCTGTATGCCACTGAACTGGGAAAAACACGCGTTGGCTGATTGTTTTTACAATGGGCCTAATCGTGCAATATTTGGAGACTGTTATTTGTAATAAAAAAAAAAAATGGAACATGAAACCACAGTTGCCTAACAACAATAAAAAAATAACAAAGATGTACACCATATGTACTCGATATATATTTCTTCTTTAATTAATGCTTGTAAATTCATGGATTAAGCTCTAATACTACAACTGCTTTGTGTCATTTGTAGCATATGCGTCATTCCTACCACCATGATTATTTTTAACTAGGTTCAAGGGCTCTAACATAGATTAGACGCATCACCACACCATATGCTCGAAATATCTTCTTTCTATTTGGGTAGTAAGATAGTTTTGCCTTTGGCTACATAGCCCTTTGAATCCTACATAACATTGTATACTATTCCAGCTTTGCTTTTAGCATAATAGTAAAAGAATGGACAGAACTTGTTTTTGGAAAGTGCTTAGCAAATGTATTTTCGCTTCAAACACTAGTAAGATGTCTTTGTGGACAATCTACAAGATTAAACCCTGAATTTGAATAAGGCTTGTTTTAGGCGACCATGACTTCAGGAGGACATATTGGTGACCTGGTAGCTAGTGCCTAATTTGTGAAACAATAAGTTCCGGGGCCAAAGCTTTGGTCAGAAGCTTCGAATATCGAGGTTGCCGAACACCAAAATTGCCTAGTCTTGATTCCACCTCATGTCTCTTTAATCCACCACTAGGCACGACATGCCTTTTATCTCAATCTTTCAGGTTCTTTTTTATCCTTGCTTTTTCCCTTTGACACTGTTTTTTCTATCTTTCTCTTCATCTTTCTTCCTTCCTTTTGTGTTTTTCTCTTTTGCTCTGGGTGAAGGTCTAATGAGGAAAAATAAGTGCAGTGCCAAGGCGCCTCACATGCAACCACCAGTTTGAATTAAGCACAGCTGATGGCTCTTCAAAATCATGCTATAACTCGAAAATATTTTCGCCCTGGCCCTAGACTTATGCTTCTGGTTTGTCTGTTTCACCTCAATTTATCGCATTCGTCTCCTTTAGTAGCAGATCCTTCTACGGCAGAGGAAGTCATGTTTTACCATCTGGATGGCCTTTGAGCACTTAAATGTTTGACTGGATGCTCTGCTGACTTTAGTGTCTGAGACTCTTTAAGAAATTTGGAGTATGTGAGAGCATTGCCTGGTTTGAGTGATTGTATTATGTTTGCTACTTATTATTTTATCGTTATGCACCGGAAGAAGTGACTGAAGTATGTCGGACAGAGGTCTGCCCTTCACTGAAACAGATTACAAGTCTAATTTCTTCCGTCCCACCGTTAACTGCAGGATATCGCATCTCTTCCACGCTCCAAAGAAACCCAATGGTAATGTTCAGTACTCTACAAAAACAATAACAAATAAATTATTAGAACATTGGCATGTTGAGAGCTCCATTGAAGACAATGAGGTCCTCTGGGCTCCTAATGGCTGATAAAAGCCCGTAGCTCCAACATTCCATGGTTTGTCGTTTACAGCTTTTGCTGTGAACAAAAGTCTCATGGAGCCCAAGGGAATTTAAATCCCCTAGGGCTAACTGAGGCCTTTGTTTTATTTGTTAGAACATTCTCCCCTCTAGTGGCGGAATGTTCTAATAGCCTTATAGCCCGCCGTAGCTTGGCTATACCGGCCATTAAAAGCCCACTCCTTTGTTAAAGGCTCTCTCCAAATGTTGGAGTGAGCCTTTACTGGCAGGTACAGCCCTCTACGGCAGGCTATAATAATTGCTGGCATGTCATTAACCTTTTTTTGTGGAAGGCCATGACACCTGAGATGGCAATCTCTTGAGTAAAAATACAAGGTGTCTCTATATGGAAATGTGCAATGTTACCCCATGGACATCCCCAATACACTGATTTAGAACAATAGTCTTGTGCTTAGGAGGCAGACTGTTAATGGATTTTGGCTCAGTGATTCTTCAGGTGCCTTTTTTAGATATGGTTTTGTCTGGGGATTCAATAAACTCTCAGGTGTTCCAGTATTGCAGTCTAGGAGATTTAATTTTGTGGGTCATTGAATGAACACTGCTTTAAGGTAAGGATCTGGAACTATAGGTCGAATATATCTCATTACATCGCATACCAATACCACGCGTGCCATTACAACGTGGGTATTACTATGCGATGTCAATGACAACGACATGCCATTACATCGCAAACTTTTACCACGACTATGCCTTTACCACGCATGCCATTACAACGCAAAGGCATGCGTGGTAAAGGTATACTCATGGTAAAAGTTTGAAAGGTAAGTGACTCTACCATGTCCTACCCTAAACCCTAATGTAGTACCCCTGCACGACCCTCCCCCGACCCCCAGTCCTCTCCCTACATTTACACTACCCAGCACAACACCCCGACACTACCCTTAACCCTAAAACACTACCCTACACTACACAAACACCCAACACTACCCTAAACCCTAAAACACTACCCCCTGCACGACCCTCCCCCTTCCCCCAGTCCGGTCCCTACACTCAAACACTACCCTGCACGACCCCCGACACTACCCTAAACTCTAAAACACCACCCTACACAAACACCAAAACACTACCCTAAACCCTAAAACACTACCCCCAGCACGACCCTTCCCCTTCCACCAGTCCGGTCCCTACACTCAAACACTACCCTGCACGACCCCCCCCGACACTACCCTAAAACACTACCCTACACTACACACACACCACAACACTAACCTAAACACTACCCCCAGCACGACCCTCCTCCTTCCCCCAGTCCAGTCCCTACACTCAAACTCTACCCTGCACGACCCCCCGACACTACCCTAAAACAGTACCCTACACTACACAAACACCACAACACTACCCCAACACTACCCTAAACCCTAAAGAAATTTAACCCCCACCCAATCCTCCTTACCTCTCTCTCCTCGTGGTTCCTCTCTCCTGGTTCCTGCGTCGTCTGAGGGGCGGTGCACGTCGTTGTGAGGAAACGGAAGAGCCTCAGTTTCCTCACAACGATGTGGATCGCCATTACATCGCATGCGTTGTAATAGCGCATGCGATGTATGGTATGCGTAGTAATGGCTACGCGTTGTTACATCGCATGTGTTGTAACAACATGCGGGGAAACAGCCGCGTTGTAATGGCTGTTTCCCCTATAGGTCATCTACACTATAACGTGTCTCGCACTGCCATCCTTTCCTCCAATGAGCTCTATGGCTTCACCGACGATGAGATGTTGATGGTGCACAAAACACTGGTACACAAAACAGGATATTCCATCTAAGATGCTAAGCATTTATATATGGAAGAGAAAAGGCAGAAGCATAAAACCATTTTTCCCAAGGGCTATCAGGACCTTCAGTCTATGGAGACAGACTCACATTCTTAGCATAAGGATAATGACAATGAAAATTAGTTGAGAGAGAGTGTTTTTCTAAATGTTTCAAACACTGAAGCATTGAGCACATTTCTATAGATATGTGGGTGTGTGTACCCCTAAGATTTTACACCTCAAAAGTCATGTTAAAAGCACAGCCACGGGTGGGTGGATTGGGGACGGTGTTAAAACTCAATTTCATGAGGCAATATGTTCCTGGGAAATGGTACAGAATTAGCAAATCAAAAATGCAGTTAAGACAGGACTGACTCATAACTGAGTTCTAGGACGGTGTTAAATAATGTATAAAGATTTATTACAAAAGTCTGAGAAGGTACAATACAGAGGCAGTAAATCTCATTTAATTGACATGAAGGCTCTCAGTAATAAGTCAATACAGAATAGTAGGCAAAGAAAATAGTTCCAAAAGTGCCCAAAATCAGTAAGAAATTGGACAGCATCCCTAGAAGTACCCAAAAGTCTTTTGTCTCACTCCTAAATTCCTAATTCGAGGGATTTATTGGAAATTTCTCCATGGAACAGTATGAAAAGTGCAGATTCACCCTGGTGTGAGCAAAAAAGATACATTTTCAACAATTTAGAATACAGACTTTAGAATCGTCATACAGCCTTACCATCTAAGCACTATTACACTACATGAATATTGATTCAGCCCCCTCTTAGCTAACGTCATCCAGAGGTATCAGAACACAGTACTTACATAAACAACAGTGAACCATTGTGAATAAATGCAATACTGCGTACAAGCAGAATGTTCTTGGAGAAATGTGAAATTTGTGAAACTATGCCAAAGAGTCTGCTTCGAGAACAGTGTCCTTCGGAAATAAACAAACATGACTTGCTTGACTACATACAGTAGGAATAATAAACAGCTAACGTGCCATCTTTTTAGACAAGATTGCATTGAGACCTAGTCAGCATAAGCCAGGAATATCCACTTTAACAAGTCATATCAAAATTGTTTCAAAGGCAATAACATCTCGTCAGTGTACACATGAATTCAAGTGTAGATTACTATTCTGAACAATATTAATAATGCACATTTTAGATTAATACATAAAAGCTTCCTAAATGCATTGACCACTTTAGTTAGAATAATGAATATTGATGTAACTTTAACTTGAATGACTCGTTATGTTATGTTATGTTAAAAAACATTTATAAAGCGCACGTTCACCAACGGTTTCTTGGCGCTAAGCGGGGTCAATCGGTTGCTGGGACAGGAAAATGGGCATTTTAATTGTAGGCCTGAGCAAATAGCCAAGTTTTGAGAGACTTCCTAAACTGAGTATAGGAAGTGGACAGATGCAATTCGGGGGGAAGAGAATTCCAGAATTGAGGTGCCAGAGACGAGAATCTTAGACCCCCGTGTTTTTTACGTTTAAATGGACAAGGGGTCAGCATATTCATGTTTGCAGAACGTAAATCGCGGGAGGGGACTTAGCGCCGTACTTTAGACGCGATGAAGGCCGGACCACGATCCGAAAGGGCTTTGTAGATTGTACAGTCTAATTTAAAGAGACAGTGTTGGGTCACGGGAAGCCAATGTAAGTTTTTCAACAAAGGTTTCACATGCTGAGATTTAGGTTGACCATAAACACGCCTGGCGGCTTGGTTCTGCACCAGTTGAAGCCGACGTAATTGGTAGGCTGGTATGTCGGTGTACAGGGAGTTAGCGTAATCAATACGCGACATAACCAGAGCAAGTATAACTTGAATCAGGGCCTCGATGGTTAAATATCTGCTTATTTTGCGAATTCTCCGGAGGTGAAAAACACGCAAAGACCACAGCACTTATCTGTGCCTTCATCGTGAGGTCGTTGCTAATCACAATTCCCAGACTTTTAACCGAGCTGACAGGAAATGGAGGGCACCCCAGTGAATATGGCCAAAGGTTGGAGTTCCAGGGATTCACTGGGCCACCATGCATGTGTTTAGCCTGTTAACAAAATATTGTGTGGCTATGTCAGTTGTGTCTTCTGTGCTATTCTCGAGTATCATATTTTATCTTTTAATTTTTTTAGGTAATTATTTTGCATACTCGTGCATCTCTGACAAAAGAGTATGAAATGTCCATTGTCTTCTGTTTATCTCTGTCATTGGTCCCAAGTCTGGTCTCTCTGGATTCCTAATTCGGAATGTCTTGACCCTCATTGCTATAACATTAAAGGTCAATAAAGGGGGAATAAACAAAGGCGTTTAGGAGTATGTCTAGTAGTCCCCTGGAATTGCTATTACAAATACAATCTATTCAACAAACCTAAAAGTGTATGCCTATGCATCTCCTATCTCATATATGTGGAGTTCTTCATCAAGAGTGTGTAGAACTAGGCACAATTAGTTCTGTATTTTAGGTGTATATATGGAAGTGGCAAGGGAAACTGGTTGGAAAATGGGAAATATCTTCTACAAAGTGGGAGGGGGAAGAAGACATTAAGGAGGGCAGGGTAAGGGACATGAAAATCCAAAAACACACCTACAAAAGGTAAACCAGTTGCAATTCTTTAAAGCTAAACATACATCTTCTCTCATAGTACTGCAGCCCAAATGGTGCAAATCTCTCCAGTCAAGTACTGGTATAATTTCCAGAAAGCATACCCCAGCACTTTACGTTCAGATGTAAAACAATTTGGGTATAGGTCTGTCCAAGAGAGGATGTTTTGAGACAAACAGATTTCTTTATTGCTAATAAATTATTATTCAATGATTTTCAAACAATTTTCTCTTTTCACAGGTTGAGATTTTCAGACAAAGTCTCTTATTTACAGGTTCTGTCTAAACAAATTTACAGTCCAACAATAGATATGTTATATTCATCCAAATTTTCAGAAAAGAGCGATGACAGCACAAAATGGTGATGAATAGTTACAGTCCATCCAATTTTCAATGTTTGTGACAGCCGACGTGTTTTGTCACAAAGTGACTTTTTAAAGGCTGCATAACAGTAAAGGACATATGTTGAACAATATCAGGGAACAAGTAATCGAATGTCGAGAAGATAGTAAGTGCCAAAACAAGATAAGTGTCCGAACAGAACATCCTCAAGAAAGCCAAAAGGAGGGGGAAAAAAACAGCTATGAAAAACATAGATCGTCAGTGACATGGATATTAATCCATGAATAGTATAGGGGCAAGCAAGCAAAAGTGCCAAAGATCGAGCCCTCGCTTATAACATTCCTAATCGGTTGTTTTCAAGAGGAGCAGAGGAAAGATACACCAGCTGTGAAGGTGACACATAAAATAAGTTTAAATGGTTGTCTGACCTTGACAGTGAGTTCCAAAGTTGTTAGTTGTAATAAGTAGAAATGACGAGTATAAAATAGGAAGAGGTCGTCACAAATAGCGGCCTCGAGTTAACAGTCTTGACTGTTTTGTATAAAATCAAACAGAAAGATAACATAGAATGAGTAAGTAAGATGAATTATCCCTATGTCAAGAGTCTGTAATGTCCTAAAATACTGAGAAAACAAAACTTACAGATAGAAATTAAATTCATCTCAAGAGCCTGAAGAGAGAAATTTCCTGTCTCGCAAAGTGGATCAACCACTTCAAGTCAACAGAGCGAGAGGCTCCAAAATTTAACTAAAAAAAAGAAAAAAAGGGGGAAGTTAGGTGCCCAACAAATCATAACAAATCAAGAAAAACTATGTGCTTAATACTGTTTAACAAGTCTATTCATGACCTTCTATTTGAGTTACCGGGTTCTTATAGTGTCGATCCCATATGTAAAGTCAAAGGCAAGTTATATTTTTAACAATAGAGACTGGTCGAAATGCCATTGCACGAACGTGCCCAACAAATCATGAAGAACTATGTGCTTGATTACGCACATCAAATCTAACTGTGGCCTTCTATGTGAGTTACGGAGTGCTTGTGATACCAAACCTATAGTCGGGACTAAAGAAACAAAAATTACTAATAGCTTCATACATTGATGACATTGTTACAAAGTAAATTGTAATTAAAAACATACAAAAAAATACAATTAAGAAAATGGTCAGATAATTTTAGATGTTGCGGGCACACCTACAAATCAAATTGTAGAAATACGAACCTTATATATACACATGCTTAGACATTTACAAATATATAGTTAATGAATTAAAAAAGAAATGACTCATTTCACATCTAACACAACTCTTTAAACACACGCAAATGTATCATAACATACTGTATGTTCTAAAAACATACACAATATAACACGCAACAAACCTGTATCTTAGGTCAACAAGGGAAAGTGTGCAGAGCCCATGGTGTGAGGTATACATATGAATTCCACTGTCGATGATTGTCAGGTGTGTGCTATTTTTCTCAGGTGATACCTGTTTCTATATTATTTTCAATTAGTATTTCTACAAAACTGAGGTGGAGATATCCACTTATGCTAAGGAAAATTATAGTTGGCTGATTTTCACCTAAAATATGCCGGTAAAGTTACTAGCAGTAAATTTATGTTTGTATTTTAAGTTGTAGGTGTCATCACTAATTAAGGGTACGGACATGTATGCATAGTACAGGGAATACATCTCCACCTGCTGTTTGTAAATTGCATCTAGGTAGAAATTTACACACAGGTGTAGGTGTAAATGTACTTGCATGGAGATCTCTGCACCTAGAGTTACATTTGTGAATTGCCCCTTGAATCCGTACATGCTTATCTATAGCTGATGAATGTCCGTCTGGACAGTGCATTACCCCAAGAGGAATGTAGCATTCAACACTGCAGTGGTTTTGTAAGGTAGTATAACAATA
Source organism: Calotriton arnoldi (assembly GCA_963921515.1). Classification (NCBI taxonomy): domain Eukaryota; kingdom Metazoa; phylum Chordata; class Amphibia; order Caudata; family Salamandridae; genus Calotriton; species Calotriton arnoldi. Next base: position 1,707,383 of record CAWUFW010000974.1, on the reverse strand, counting down.
CAATAGTCTGGGGCCCTGTTCTAGTTGACATTCACAATAAATGATCTACAAGCTTTTTAAAGCTTGCTTTAAACTCTTGAGTCTGATCTCTTTATCAGCTGCTTTGTGATGATATGACAGTGTTGCTATGTACTCTATCAGATATTTTTTGAGTGGGTTTTGCTCATCTACTGGCTTGGGTTAAGGGTAGTTTGGGTCACTTTAAGTAGATGAAGGCAGAATCTATATAGTTCTGCTCTGCAGGTATTGATGGTGATACTTCCACACATATGCATCATCTTGTAGAACTGTTGGTCCTATATAGGTGTTTTCTCCCGTTCTTTATTGTAGGGTGTCATTGTTCTGACCAGGTTTCTTCCCTCTTAAGATAAAATTGACAATTGGACTACCAAATGGTTTGCAGTGTTGCCTTATTCTGTTTGTGAGTTTGTTCAGGAGTCAGAGAGCATGCAGCACTTTATTTGCGAAACAACTGGCACTATGTTCCTTGTTTCCTAATGCACGTATTGTAAGGCTAAAAGATGAATAGTTGAGAATGCTTTAGCTCTGTGTCATTTGTGAAAACGGAGAACATTTTGAGTGATGTTGGCTGTGTTTTGAAATTCAAATTGTATTGGCTTTTCCAGACAGATGTGGTGACCTATTTATTCAAGTAGATCTCTGGCAGATCAGGCTTCTGTCTTTGATACACACACACACACACTCACTTAAATAGGCTGCTCAGTTTTATGTGCCAATTAACTGCTAAGAGATCTATGCTCTCGCTGCCTAGTAACTTGCTCAAGTTCTTCTGAGTGAGCAGGTTGGTGACCTGACCATTGGTTTGTTAAATGACATGCTTGCCTTCCCTCATCGTCACAAAGGTGAACATGAGCTGTATGTCACCACCACAATCTTGTGGATTGAATGTTGTATGGTAAACAGACACTCTCTGGTGTAAGAAATCACTGCTAGAAGAGACACTGGCTTGTACTATCGATTCTAGTCTGGGGTCATTGACAACACACAAGAGTCAGATGAACAACTGTATCCGCCTATACTACAGAGCTCACAGAAGAGCAGCACTCAGCTCATGGCAGAGACATGTGACCTTTCCGTAACCCCTGTTCAATTACACACAGACCCCACTGCCTCACAGCACCAGTTTATTTAGCAGGAGAGGTGGTAAGAGAAACTGAAGGCAGTCCTGCCAAGTATCACGCATCAGACGTGACACTAACGCATTTCAATGTGGTGAACTGCATCACCGCACTGAAATGCATTGTCACGCATTTGCATAGTACCTCAGCCTCCCTAGCGCTGCCTAAACTATATCATGGAGTGAAAGTGTGGCAGCTGGCAGCGCGCCCTACCTGGCGTCGTGCGTGCGCTGTTCCTGCTGCAGGCTTGGGTCTTGCAGCAGAGTTGATGCTGCTTAGGCTGGCTGCGCAATGCAACAATGTTTCATTTTGATTTCCGCGTCGCGGCTCTCACACAGCCTAACGTCGCGGTAGTGCTCAGGCCAGTCTGATACATTTATTAGTTTGGCGCCGAGGGGAGGGGGGATGTCACGTCCTGCTTGAGAGGGCGGGTGTTTGTTTTGCGAGGAAGCGGCTTGGGTTGGCTACGGGTGTGCGGGCGCCGCCGCAATCTTAGCTCTTGCAGCACTGCCCGGGCCGCTATCGCATGCTGTCCTACGGTGAATTCAATTATTCATCACCTTGCTCAGCTTCATGTCATGGAGTCAGTGACCGTCAGTTGCAGTGGCCACCGAGGACAACCTGTCACTGATTGCGGATAATAGCAGACTTGAGGACAGCCGGCCCCTGGACTAAGGATGCGGGTGGTAAACCTGAACTGCCACGGTGACTAACTTGCAGTCCGCTTGCTTAGCAGAGTTGCTGCCGTGGATATATCCCCGGTGGTGAGGGATGAGCGGCGACCGGCGCAGATCTACTATGTGAAGCTCTAGTAGTTATTCACCAATGCAGTCATTAATAGCAGACTCTGACTGCCCCTCGTGAACTCTGGAATGACGCCTTGTCTGCCTGTGGCCATGCATGGTCTGATTGGCCAGAGGCAGACACAGGCGGGCGGCAGTTTTGTTTTTCCTTGCCACGCATGCAGGCGTCAAAGCGGCGCCTTTCTTCCAGGTCTCATCTTATGCGCGCCGGGGCCTGTCCCTGTTTGGAGCCAGTGCTTGCCCGGCCTCCTCCTCCCACGCACTGGTCACCAGGTCACTAGGCATCGAAAGATTCATGCCGTGTGTGTGTTGCTAACACGGCCTTCTCTTATCCCTGATACAAGGCAGTGTTTCATCACGGAACGTGCTGTGTGGTAAGTACAGTGCTGCTCATATTACCCGAAACAATTGCGTGATGTAGTCAGGTGCTTGCATTTTGTTCCTGGTGGTGTACGCACCAAAATGTAAAACAAGTGTTGCTACTAAAAAAATTAAAGTTTCCTGTGCTGATAAAAGGAGCACAAGTACAAGTTAATTTTTATGCGAATCAATCTGCTGAACGTGTACCTCTTTTGGAAGCAGTAACCTGTTCCTTTCAGTTTATTACTAAACTTAAACAATGCTTCTCCCGAAGTAACGTGAATTGTGAGGTCTCGCTAAATTGTTTTTTCAAGCCAAATGCACAAGTTATGCAAACTTTGTGTAGTTCCTTTTAATATGCCCACGGATGGAGTCTGTACTGAAAAAACACAATTTTATTCCATATGGTGTCAAGATTATAGTTTGGGCTTGTGATATTTTCTCCCAGTTAGTAGCGTATTTTAGTATCTATGCAAATCTGTTTTAAACGGTGGGACTCCTGATCCTTTAATCGTTCACTTTAGCTACAAATATATTTAGAATTCAGGTGCATTTTCAGAGTCCGTGTGACCTCCAGCCCCCATGAGTTAGTCCGCTGCAAGGCTGTGGAGTATTAACAAAATGTGAGTGTGCAAGAAACGTTAATTAAGTTCTTGGAATGAGTTCTGCAGTGGACCATAACTGAAGCTGTTTACTTTATGAAATATTGTTTTGCCCATAAAGCTTAGATTACTTTCAGATTAGTAAATTGAGTTGGTGTCAATAGTCTGTGCAGCTGGACTGCAAGGAGGAGTCTCCGGTTAGTGCCTTTCCATTCCTGGGCCTTTGCCGCAGTTTTAAGATCTCCTTAGAGTTTTTCATTGCTCATATGGGTGTAATTTCTGATATCTATATGTTTCCCTTGTCCTCATTGCTAGATTTTGATCGCGAGAAAGTGTCACTCATAGTCGTTGAAATGTCACTCATAATTACACTGAAATTATGAAAATGTCACACATAGCATTCTGAAACCTTGGCAGCTATGTGAAGGGACTGACTACACAATCTTCCCTTAATACAACAATACATTCCTGTCACTTAAAATGTTCTTATCATTTCATGAAAAGGTAATCAAGACAATACTACAAAAGAAACCCAGGATCTTTAGAAATCCAAATAAACAATTGGTACAAAAAAAGAAACCCTTGAGTCATGCACCATATGAGAAGGACAAAGTTGTGAATCCATAGTTGTCTGGGAATTCATGCGCATTCCAAGAGAACAATAAAATAAAGCCCATGTCTTCCCCCTTCATTGCCCATGTTCATCCCTCCTCCTTGGATACTTTGCATCCTATCTAAGGTGTGGCATTATGGCAAGGACCAAGCGGCAGAAAAGAACAAACTATTTACTCGGTAATATCAATCTTCCCCATGAGCTCTCCGTTGAACTTCGTGCCTGGAACTAGCTTCATCCTGTCGGGTTTAAGTAGCGGAAAAGGCTGTCTTGTCAATACTGCAAAACCCACAGCATACTCCCAGCTGTAAGCCGAATTTGAATAGGCACTTTGGTAAATTAAATGTAGGATATCAGTAAAACTATTTATAGAAAGAAAAATTCTCCAAATTGGCATTTTGATTTCCCTGATCTCTATTCGCATTCAACTTATTGAAACAGGTTTCCAAAAATAATCATATGTCATTAAGAACGAATTTAAAATGTTGAGTTAAAATGATAAATTAAGTAGAATAAATTGAAATCATACAAATGTATCTCTATTTCATATGGTTTGAAACACATTTTGCCTTCTTCTGCATACTTCTGGAAACTATTCTTTAAGAACTGTAGTAAAAGCGAAAGGTGCATTTGAAATGCAGTGCAATACAGTAAAATGTGGATTTTTAATCTCAAAATGGCATATCAACCGTTATAGACCACACTAATTATTTAAAGAAAACTTTTTCAATTCACTTGTGCTTCCGCAAAATACCTAAACCAGGAGTTTTGATCACATTAAAGATTCTGCTATAGAAAAGATTCTCATAGAAGATATACAAATGCCAGTAGGACACAATTGTAATGCATTTTTTTACAATTTAATTATTTAAGGTATGGTCAAATTAGTGGCTCAATTAAACCATTTACTCATGTGGCTAGATGAAGTTCCTATTCTGATTAGACGACTGTGAACTCATCTTTTATATTTCCAGAACAAAACCTGGCCAAGGAGTATCACATTTTGACTCTCTGATGTCATTGATGTGGCACTGGGGTGTGATGAGAGTGCTGAGACATATCCCTTTTAGGACAAATATTGTAATATTGGGTCTCCAATACTTTTCAAAATTCAGTTCGAAAGCGAGTGTATCCAAATGGATCTAACGCTGATGTCAAATTATGGGAGATTTGTATAATGAAAATTAGTTTTTAACGTTTCAGGAGACTAAAGTAAACTTGGAGTGCAACCTGGGCATTTCTTAGTTGGTGTCTGATTAGCAAGAACCTTTCATAGCACTACCTGTGGTCTTCAAACTTTCTAATGCCACGCCCCCCACCCCCAGTATAAAAAAATATCATTGGGGCACCCCCAAAATTTGTCACAATTATTCTATTAATTTTCAATGTTTAAATATGTCTAGACTTATTTAAAGATTACAGTTATGTTAAACCTTTTAAAAATGCAATCAAATACATGATTGCCAAACATACTAGTCTGGTTAGCTAGGTCATACTAATGTGTAAAAGTATCAACAGTGTGATTATCCAAAATGGGGACGGGGAGCTTTGAGGAATATTTGGAGTCCCTTACCTTTTGACACATACTCCCAGCCAGATATAAATGACAAAGGAAGTTAGCAATGGCCCATTACAGAGTGGCGTACCGCTGATCACTTGTTTTCAGCTTAGAACAAAGCACTGCTATCAACATGATGCTACTTTTAATCAGACCCCCCCCCCACCGCCGGTATCAGTTAAGGCCCCGTAGGGGTGCCCGCCCCCCAGTTTCAAGACCCCTGCACTAGGGGAAGAATTTCACAGAATCCACCACTTTAGAGGCCCTATCTAAGCTATAACAAGGAGGCTGACTGAGCTCTACAAGTTATAGAGCACGTTGTACGACTGTCTCATGACTGTTCTGCAAACCTGGGCAAAATGGGAAATAGATGTTGATTAGTATATAATAAAACAGAAACAACACAGAGTTCTAGCTTATTCAATTTAAGGTACACCATGGGACATATCCTCTGTGAAGTAAAATATATCAACCCAAACAAGACAGGATTCCTGTTATTAACCAAGAACATCAAACAAGATACAGTGCAAACCTGGCTAATGACACGTACCGTGACGGCTTCGAACCTCAACTCTCACTGAATGCCAAGCCACTTGGATTAACCCTGGACACCAAACTCACCCTCAAGGAACACACTGCCAAAAAAACAAAAGATGGCCTGGAACCAGCTCTCTCATCTAAAGAAAGTAAAAAACGTTTCTTGCAAAAGGTGACTCCAGAACTGCTATTCAAGTCCCCGCACTCCTGCATCTGGATGGTGGTAATGCCCTGCTCCATTACCTCTTGGACTCCTTACTAGCACCTTTTAGGGGCATCCTACATCCTGCAGCATGTCTCATCCAGGGCCTGAAGAAATATGATCATATCACCCCCATCTTGATGGGACTCCATTGGCTCGCCTTGCGGGCCCGCACAATCTTCAAAACCAGCTGCATCCTTTACAAAGCTATCACAACCAGCATCTCTGCTAATCTTGCGAAAAAGCTCACCATCTCCGGTGGTCATTGGCACACCCACAGCCTGGACACCATCCGGCTGCAGATTAAGTGTCAAAAAGAAAAAACAAGACAACAGGGCTTTTCAATCTATGCACCCAGGATCGGAACAATATCCCAGTATCCATCAGGACCGCCCCAACGCTGCTCCAATTTAAGAAAGAGATGAAGCCGAACGTCTTTAAAGAACACTACATCACAATGCATTAACTGTTCACAACCTAGCTTCCTCTCCTCCTAATTGTTGACTTTATGCATGCCTGTGACCATGTACAGCCCTCCGTAGCCTTTGACTAGGTCCTGCTACGGAAATACCATATACATACAAATCTTACTAGATCAGATGATTAGTGGAGCGTTCACTCTAGGTGAGCAGATCTCAAACATATGACATGATTATGCAGGACCATAGTGGATTACTGGAAGTGCATAAGAGGCACTGACAATAGCTGTAGGAAACATGGTCACTGTTGGACTTGGCACTTTTTGGCTAAAGTTCCTTAAACTTTTTGCCTTCCTCCTAGACCTTTTTCTGACATGGTGTTACCGACTTAGATGCTTTGGGCACTTTGCCACTGCTGACCAGTGTCAAAGTGCAAGTGCTCCCTGTATAAAGTGTTATGGTAATTGGTTGTCCCTAATTGGTATGTTTGTCTTACCACTAAAGTCCCTAGTAAAGTGCACTATGTACCAGGGCTGGTAATGCAAATGCTACTAGTGGGCCTGCAGCACTAATTGTGCCACCCACACACGTAGCCCTAAAGAGAGATCTCAGGCCTGCCACTGTAGTGCCTGTGCGCAGTTTGTTAACTGCCTGGTTGTCCTGACAAGTGCACCCACTTGCCAGGCCTTACCCTTCCCTTTTTTTTATGCACATCAGACACCCCTATAGTAGGCCCAAGGTACCCCCCTGGGCAGGGTGCAGTGTGTATGAAAGGTAGGACATGTACTGAGGTGTGTACCATGTCCTGACAGTGAAATACTGCCAATTTCGTTTTTCACTGTGCAAGGCCATCTTGCCCATAGGACAAAATGGGGAATGCTGTGTCACATGTTTCCAGCATATCTTCCCATCGGCATAAGATGGAGAGATGGAGTTTAGTGTGCCTGAACTCAGAATTTAATAACACATCATTTTATGAAGGTGGTTTTTAAATTGTGTGTTTAGAAACCACGCTTTTAGAAGTGGCTGGTTTCTTGTCCTAACCATCCAGCGTGCCTCTGCCTGGTTGTGTATTGACTGTTTGGGTTTGGATGCAACAGGGTCTGGGGAGGCGTCCTGACACCAGGGAGGAGTAGGTGGGACAGCAACAGGCTGGCCTGCATTTGGTGTGATGGGAGGAGTAGCCCCTTGGATGTGAGGAGGGCTGTGCTGCTGCCACAAAGGGATGGCACCACCTCCTGCGGAGCGTCTGAGGCCCAGACCCTCACTATCAAAGGAAGAGGGTGTGCACTGGCAGGAAGACACCCAGAACTGGTTTGGACCGGGATCAGAGCCCCCTGAACACAAAGACTTCAAAGGCATTCCGGGGTATAAATGTGAGAGCTGAAACCCCTGAACTCAAGACTGAACTCAAGACTGAAAAGGATTGAAACTACTTCGTGATCAAGAGGAACCTCTGCCAAAGAAGAACAGCTGAAGAGACTGAAGAGAAGGACTGCCCTTGCTGTGTGTTCTGGGGCTGGCCTGCAGTTTGCTGCTTTGACTAAGGCGAGGATAAGGGACTTTGCTGTGTGCTGTGTCCCCCTGCTTGAAAGGACTTTGCTGTGTGCTGTGTCCTGAAGTAACTTGTCTCCAAGGGCCCGAGGAGAGCTGGTCCCCTGTTGTGGAAACTCAGGAACATCAAAGTTTCCAACTGTGTCTCAGCGACGCTTGGTGCGTGTGCTTTTGTACGCCTGAGACTGCCGTGTGGTCTGTGGTGCCGTTTACGAGGTGCCCCGTGACCGCATTGCCCCCGCAGCCTGAAACATCGTCCACGCTGCTGCATTGCCATTTGTGGCCCGAGCCGTCATCGTAACTGAGGCTGTGAGTAAGGATCACCGCCGCCGGCCCGAGTCGTAACGTGCTAAAGGATTTCTTGAAGCTAAGGAAGCTGCAAGGTGAAAGGGATCGTGATCGTTGTTCGCCAAGAGGAATCTGCCCAATATCGTCAACGGAGAAGGCAGCGCCGTAACCCGTCCGGCTACAGCGTCGCCTAGCCACGGAGCTGCAACGTCATCGGGGCTGCCCAGCAGGACGCCCGACGAGCGGGGAGAGAGAGAGAGAGAGCGAAGCAGCGCACCCCCCAGGTAAGGCTTGGACTCCGGTCGGGAGCCGCAAGCGTGTGTGGCCTGGGGAGGCGTGCAGGAGGAGTACAGGAGTGCTCCAATCTCTCTCCCGCTGCTCCGCGTTAGACACGCTGTGTCCCCGAGCAGCCCGTACCTGCCCAGCAGTACCAGGGCCACCCCTTTAAGCTTACGACCGTTGTCTCTATTGTTGGGGCCTAGTGGTGCCCGAGCTGATCGCACAGATTGGCTTACTGCATTATTCTCGCATTACGAACTGCATTATTCCTTGCATTACGAACTGCATTATTCTTGCATTACGAACTGCCTTATTCTTGCATTACGAACTGCATTATTCCTTGCATTACGAACTGCATTTTTCCTTGCATTACGAACTGCATTATTCTTGCATTACGAACCGCATTATTCTTGCATTACGAACTGCATTATTCTCGCATTACGAACTGCATTATTCCTGCGTTACGAACTGCATTAGTACTTGCATTAGGGACTGTCTTATTTCTACATTACGAACTGCATAGCATTGCATTAGGACTGCATTAGATCATCGTGAACTGCTCATTAATACCGCAAGAACCTACAAGTGATTGTTGGTCTAATAACCGGCAAAGTGAAATAATACGCATATGTTGGATTTCTATCGTTTGGTCTGATCGTATTTCTTTTGATAAAGATACCGCTATTTTTTTTATAAAATCAGTGTGGTGTCCATTTGTGGTGTTATCACTGTGTTACTGGGAGTGTGGTTGCAAATACTTTACATATTGCCTTGGAGATAAGCCTGGCTGCTCGTGCCAAGCTACCAGAGGGTGAGCAGGGGTTATCTAAGAGTGTGTCCCTCCTTTCCCTGACTAGAAGCAAAGGTCCCTATTTGGACTAGGGTACCTACCTCAGCCAACTAGAGACCCCGGTTCTAACAGTCACCATCTCTTTTAAACACTGTATTTTGGGCTTACAAGGCAGACACAAAAATATAATATTTGATTTTAATGTATAACCATGCTTCTGCTGTTTGGAAAAAAAGGTATATAATGATCCATTGGCTGCAAGCAACTGGTCTCTTGATTGAGCTGAGGAAATGAGATGCTAGAGAATGGCTTGTTTCTGAAGAAGTATGAACTGCTGCAGTTAAACGATAAGGTGCAAGAATAGTTTTGTGACTTGAGAGAGATGACTGGTGTCAAGTTAGATAATGACTGTGATTTCGCATTTATATGATGGGATAATATTTCTGATCTGTGTTCTGAGGTCCCCTATACTCCGTGAACATGCGACTGAAATACAACGCTTGCTACTGAATGAATATGATTTGATGACTGCTTGAATTCAATAACTAATATTGTGTTAAAGTGATCACTGCCTTGTTGTCATTGTCCACCTGATTGCTTGTAAGGCAAATAACTTTATACCTTTTTAAAAACCAATAAGCATATTTAATAACAAAATGCCTAGTCCAAGGTGCAGGTAGACTCTGTGAACTCAGTTCATGATTCCATGTATTCTGGCATTCGCTCTCTTCTTCAGGTGTACCACAGTGTTCTCATTAAGGTAATGTCAAATGATATATAAATAGCTGATGAGAGCATTGAATGATAAGCCCTCGGCCACCTAGACTTCCAAAGAGCATCCAAGGAGATCTTTTCTATAGAAGTATCGCCGTCTGCCAAAAGCCTTATTGACCTGTACAGTTTTATGCTATTTTGTCTAATTTTGACCAGTCTATTTATTTTAGTATTACCTTAACTATCATTTTCTCAGCTAGGTTCTCCTGGTAGCTCATTGTCATTCATTCCTGGTAGCGTATACTCCTGCTGCTGCCATGATGTCCCTGTGAATTAAGTGCTTGCATCTCAGTTGACCGAATCCTGAATAAATAAGTTCAAATGAAAGGACTTCCTGCTGTCCCCTGAGGAGAAGACGGCGCTGTTTTTCATGTATTTTCTGAGTTTGAAGATGCGCAACAGCGCGCTCAGCCGGGCATGCAGTAAAGACGAATGAAAAGCAAAATAAGGAATAGAAGTTAAAAAAAAAAAACACTAACAAAAAAAATGTAACTTCTGTTTTCGCTCTTCTTTTGATAAACTCCTGACACACACATACACTTTCTCTACCAGTCTCTGCTTTTTCCGCCCTGTAGTTTTCAGTGCATTCCACTAGGAGGTAAAATTAGCATAACGCGAATTAACTACTAGAAACGCTTTTGGGGACCACCAACGCTGCCAGGTGCACGTTTCCATACAGCGATCACTTGAAACCCCACAGCTATGTAAAACCGTGTACTATTGTCTTTGAATTTTTGCATGTTTCCCCCGTTCTTCGTGCCCCAAGTTTCATTTTTTATTTACATCATGTGCTGGCGGGACAGGCCGCTGCATTTCAACCAAACACTCGAAAGAGATGAAAAACCCCACCGTCTTGCTCCGCAGGGGATGGCAAAAGTTCTTTCATGTGAGCTTGTTTATTCAGAATCCGCTCCACTGAGATGCGAGCCCGTCACTCACAGGGGCGGCACAGCAGCACCAGAAATGCAAGGAAAGAATCCGGGACCGGTGCCATGAAAATGCGGCTTAACAAACAAGATTAATATTATGATGGTTCACATTTCTTTAGTAAGGTTTTGTAGAATAAAACAGAACCTAAGGCTTAACCTAAAGATGGACCAAGGCAAAATATGTCTGTGGGGTTCTAAGCAGCTATTTACTCTTTTCCAGGCCTGCCAGGATGCTGATTGACAGTCATTTCTACGCCCCTGTAGACACTGTCGGAAGTCCAAGTGCATGTTTCTAAAAATGCAGCTGCTAAAGCCGAGCTTCTGTTTTGCACTCAATCGGCCCAGATTTCAGCATCACCGCAGACATTACTCTTCTAAGGATCTCTTAACATAGTGTTCCCATAGTAAGCGAGAATCTTAAGAAGGTCTTCACTGCAGACTCTGATCTCACCAGACTGGAAGTGACGAGTGCATCTCATTTCACGTTCTGTGAGGTAGCGATGCAAAGATGTTTAAATGCAGTAACTTCTCCACGAGTTGAACGTTCAGCGTGTGTTTATGGTTACCTAATCACATCGCCAGCAGATAAAGATGTTCCCTTGGTTGAGCTTGATGTATTTTCTTGGCTTTACTAGGTCACAGCTTCAAGTGGTCCACAGAGCCCATTTCCTGTTTTTGCAAGCAAAACCAGCCTGAGCCCGTCCATTAAAAAGTAGGGTCAGTTTGATGCTTTCCGTACAAGGTGTGTCAAAATGACATTAAGGACGTCATTCACTTGTAAGTTAAGCATCAATGAGGAGGCATCTCTGCTGGACGTCCCGGTTCCCGGTCACGGTAGCTGCGGTGCCTTGCAGACCATACACAGCTGTGAGACACTACTATCCTTTAGGTCATTGTTTGTAAATAACAAATATGTGCCAAACAATGTAATGCTCTTCTCAGCTTCGCCTTGTGTTTTCGTCTATTATTTATTTCAAAGGCCCTTAAAAAATCCAGAAAGCCTACACAGGGGGCTTAGCCTTTCAGTTTTGTCTATGTAACATGTAGCAAATCATAAAGACGTGGGAACAGGCAGAAAGAAACCTAGCTCTGATTCCGACGTGGGCAGCTGATACAATGTCTTCAGAGTTCATCCCTTCCAGAATTGCTCAGACATGTTTAAAAAAAGATCTAATATCAGGCAGCTTGTTTTTGAACAGTGGCACAGTTGTGCTGGCTTTCCATGATCCCAATATGGAACCTGTTGGATGGAAATGTTGAAACAAGGCTACCGTAACTTTGATCACTAGCTCAGTATGAGTTTGAATAGTTCAGCAGGGAGAATATTCACACCTGGGGCTTTACCTTCTGCTAGCTTCTTGATTGGCCTCATTAGTTTCAACTCGCATAACCAGGATGTGGTAGCTGCCATTAATAATTATCGCTGCTGTAAAGGATCGCAGAAATGGACAGATGTTTTCATTGTGATCAATAAATATTTCTTTTGAGATTTTTTTTGCCTGAACCTTTTATTGGTGGCTGTCAAGTTTCTTTGGGCAAGAGTTCCCAGAATGGTTTGGAGATCCATACGTTCTGCTAAAAATGACAAAACAGGTTTCATTTGAGCTGCCAAATGTCTTTTTCCGTAGCTTCAATTACTTTTTTTTTTCTTCACTTCAATTACATTTTTTTACATCTTTATATCTCAGCTAGTAACAAATCCTATAAACCCATCGTTGCTGGCAGTAGCATGTCTTTAAAGAGGGTGCATTCTTCAACAGTCTAGGAGCTTGAGTTGATGCTCTTTTTCATCCTGCTTGTAGATCGCAGGTTGGTGGTGGACACTAGTGTGGTAACCCTAGCGATGATGATGTTGATCAGTTCCTGATAATGGGCGAGCTTGATTTTTGCATGGTAGCAAGATCAAAATGCACATTAGAATTGGAGCAGCAGAGATCAGTTATCCTTTATTTCGACTTCTAAGGAGTCCTGCCAAACTAGGAAATGTTCAGCTAAGTCATCTTGCTTTACTATGTTGAAGATGTCTATCTCACCACTTACCTGTTTTTATAAGGTCAACAATGACTTTCCGTTAGGATTTTACTTTGACAAGGACTGAGGAGGTTACCTGCTCCAGATACATGGCCCTGACCTATAATAGCATGCCTGTCGGTTGAGAATAATTGTATCCGGTACCAACACACTAGTAAGTGTGTGAACTATAGACAGGATGATCAAAGCACAACATCGCCATGCCTGGGATCGTGCTTTACACTGCCTCCAGTAAAACATGAAGCATACACAGGCCTGAGGGAAGTGCAAGGGAAGAGTTTTTAACTAGAATCAGAATTGGGGGGAGGGAGCGGGGGTGCATCGATTGTGGTCAAGATTTTGAATTGTTGTATCTGGCGGCCCAGCTCTAGTGAATAGCCAGATGGGTGTCAGATGTTGTGGCCCAGAATTACAATATATTGGCGCTGGACCTGACAGGGGTAACATACTCAACTTTTTAAACCATGCAACAGACACACAAAATAGTCCACGCTGCTGGAAGTAGCAAAACTTTGTTGGTTCTGAACGCTGACCCACACAAACACCAAAGTGGCCTCTGCACTGGATTGCTAACATCATCCCTTCTGAGGCATCAAAATGTGGCCAAAGGAGTGAAGTGGGAGCCTGGGCATGAGTCGGGCAACAGAGCCACAATACTTGGCAATTCTTTATTAAGAATGAAACACTTCATACACGCCAGGGCATCGGTCAGAAGTACTCAATACCGTGAGGGCAGTCCCTGTCATTTTAAAGATTAATGAAGCTATTCCAGAAAACTCAGAACTCAACCCAGAAGAAGATATTCCAGAACCACATGGAGTGCTGACAAGTTATTAGAGCTAACTAGCAGTAAGACAGCTGTGATGTAACTGTACAAAGCACTAATAGACTTGACAAAAACACCATTAAGGGCTTTTAAAGGATTATGGGCAGAGAGACTAGGAGGGACCTATTAGAAAGTGACTGGCAGAAGGTGCTAAGCTACCCAAAACTGTCATCTAAGAATGCAAAATTTTAACTATTGCAGTAAAATATCCTGCACCACGCATATTTGATTGCCAGTTCCTACACAGAAAGTTCCCGGTTGTCCCACATGGCTGCCGCAGGTGGCAGTCCTGTAATGCAGACTTTATCCACGTTTTGGGCTTGCCCCTCCCTCAAAACGTACTGGATGAAGGTGGTGGAAAACAAAGGAATCAAAATGGACTGTAATCCCAGAACATGTTTACTGGGGCTACTGTCTAGAAACAAAAAAATAAAATGCCATGGAAATGTGTGGACCTGGTGCTGATAGTGGCTAAGTAGCACATAGCAATGCTACGGAAGAGCAATAGTGGCACAGTGGAAGTGGAAATTATCCAAATGAGCATGGGCTATCGCTCTGACAAATCATCATGGGTGCAATTTATCTTGTTCCCAGTCTTTTGAATCAGATGCTTTTCTGTTACAACTGGCAAATAAAGATCACTTTAGACCTCCCTGATGATTTCAGGGGTAGTCCCAAAGTTCAGCAGATTTAATGTATGAATTGATCACCGAAGCACACTGGGCCACTTCCCCGAGCCTATGTACACTCAGAACACACCATTAACAAGCATTGGCATAGCCAATAGGTCTCGCCTTTGGGACCTTGTAAGTTAAAAAAAAAACCTGAAGTATAAGACTTCACGTTTACATTTACTTTGTATTTAGGATGCAGTAAATGTAAACGTGAAGTCTTAGACTTCAGTTTTTTTTTACTTACAAGGTCCCAAAGACGAGACCTATAAAAGAGCGCTTCTTTCATACACCACAACGCTTCATGGGAAGGGCTTATTCCCCAGTCTTTACTTCGTTTTTCAGACATAGCTAAGAGCGATCGCTATGCTTGTAAGGAAAAGGCTGTAGCTTTGCTTAAAGAGACAATTTAGGACTCTTTTAAATGGGGGTCAGCAAAGCAGGGATTCCTTACTATTTAACCTGTTGGCATAACAAACATTTATAAAAGCACAAATTACCACGTATAGCTTGTGGCAAAGCCAAACATTTGTTTTGCACGTAGCATATTTTCAGCACAGCCCCTGCCCCCCTGATACACATAACATCGAGGAGGCTTCTAGCATTCCACTGTAAAGGCCATAAAACTCCCCGTTCCGGCCGAAAACAAGAATGGTAAACTTCAAGGGGCCTTCATGTCGAGCAGTGAGACCTCATAAATCAGGGCCTTATCTCGGGGAAGCGCATTCCTTAACGGCCTTCTGAACAGGGCCTGGAAGGAGGGTTTAAGTTCTCAATAAGAGGATAAATAAATGAAAGCACTTCATTACGTTTTTCGTACTCACCTTCCCAAAGGCCAAATATAATGTAATCCTTTAAAAACACAAAAAGGTTTTCTATGCAATTCCCAAAACCATGCTATATTACATATAGCAACCACAACAAGAGAACGCACAAACAAGGGAAATATTGCAACATTTAGCAGTTACTACGGCTATAATAATTCAGCCTTTGGGACCTTGTAAGTAAAAAAACCAAACTGAAGTGTAAAACTTCACGTTTACATTTACTGCATCCTAAATACAAAGTAAATGTAAACGTGAAGTCTTATACTTCTGTTTTTTTTTTTAACTTACAAGGTCCCAAAGGCGAGACCTATTGGCTATGCCAATGCTTGTTTGGGGACTTGTGCCCTGTGTAGAGGAGTCTTCTTCAGTTAGGGAAGGCGAATGATAAGGGAACAGGAAAATGAAGGAAGCGGAAGGGAAACATACAGGAGGAATGAAAAGGAGTAGAGAAAGGAAGGTGAAGGAGGAGGACAGTCGGAAAAGAGGACGGAGGAGGGAAAGGGGCGAGTAGACAAGTGGAGAGGTAGGAAGATGAGAAAGAGAAGAGACAGGTGGGAGGGGATTAAAGTGGGAAACAGCTAAAAGGAGGAAAAAAAGAGGAGAGTGGCAAGAAGACAAGGAAGGTCAGAGGTGAAGAAAGAAAGAGAGAAAGAGAAAGAGAAAAGAGAGAAAGAAAGATCAGTGAGTGAAAGTGGACATGATAGGAGAAGAAAAGGAGGGAGGGTCTGTAAACAGGGTGCAAGTTAGTTGTTTACATTAGCAAGGCTCCCAAGAATACCACCAATGAACAGAACATAGAGAACAAAACAAAGGAGGAGAGGGGAAGAGGGTTTGCCTGGAGTGTAATGTAGAGCAAAGCCCAAGTGTCTTTAGACTAAAGGAATCTCATATCCTTTTGGAGAGGACTCCTTAGGGAGCATCTTGCACCCGTGCACGCTGGCTGTTGCAAAGCCTGTAGTCACAAAAGGCGAAACTCTGTAAAAAAACAGACCTGTTATGTCGCATAATCAAAAAGCACTGTGAAGAAAAAGAGACAATCAATCGGAGTGTCTTGCTTTGCATTACTGAGGCACAGGACTTCCGTAAATTGGTAATGTAAAAGTACTAAATGCAAGCTTAGGCTTAGCCACCTTTTATCTTTCTGCTGGGAAGCTGGGTTGCGCTATCTGTTTAAATTGTACAGCCCAATTAGTTTTATGAGAACTTACTTCTAATTAGATCACCGGTACAAAATAGTTAATAGCAGCACATATTTTTTAATCTTTATCCAGCCGTGGGGTTGTTCTTTTATGAAGCGGCGCGGCTTCAGACACCACGGCGTGCTCGTGTAATCACGGCTCCGTGCTAATTACCGCCAGTTGTGCTCAGAACGCACCGCTTGCCAGCCCCTTCCCATGCAGAGGGTTTTACACGGCCACCATATTCCCAAAATACGTCATTTAAGCAGAGGTAGTGCCAGGGGGCGACGAGAACGACTGATACAAAGCTATCATGATCCAA
This sequence comes from Calotriton arnoldi, assembly GCA_963921515.1. NCBI lineage: Eukaryota > Metazoa > Chordata > Amphibia > Caudata > Salamandridae > Calotriton > Calotriton arnoldi. The sequence goes on along the minus strand of CAWUFW010000974.1, from coordinate 1,690,681 downwards.
ATGTCAGAATACTGAAAATGTTGTCTGAGAAAGAATGAACCGTATAACAAAAATGGTAGAAAACGTCCAATAAAGGCAAATAAAAGCTATCGGTTTAGAATTAAATGTGCCCCTGTAACACATCTAACTACAAATGGCAATATGTAACTCAATGCCCATTATGTAGTGAGAAGGACATTAATATGAACAACAAATAATTTTCAAAATGTATTATTTTCAAAAATGATCTAATCATAGAAACACAACGCTCTTTGAAATCTAAAATATACGATCAAGCAGATGACATTAATATTGGCATTGGCCGCGCGGCCGTGAAACTGACACGGCCGCGCGGCCGTGATGAATCGCGGGTTTTAGAAGTGCAAACAGTGGCTTTTGCTGGCGACCAGCTTGCGTTCACGCGAGCGTCCAGATGGCGAGGGAAGCCATATGGCGCCTGATCGCGCGTGCACGCTCGCGTGAACGCAGGCTAGTCCGCAGCAAAAGCCACTGTTTGCACTTCCAAAACCCGCTTACTAAAAGTTTCGCCAGAGCAACGCATGCGCGCTGGCTCAGGCGAGACCTAAAAAGGACTCGACAGAATTGATAAGTCAAATTGGATTGCACATCTAGGATAAATCTGTTGTAAGAAAAACACATTTCAGAAAAGGGCAGAGTTGGTGGAAAAAACCTCACAACCGTAGATAACACACCCTAAGGTGGAACAATTATAATACCTCCCAATTTATCTACTAAATGCAAATGTAGATGAATCTGAGTCTGTTTATATGTACTTAAATATGTGTAAAATTAAAATGTCTGTAAGTCTCTTGTTCTTAAGTAAAAACACAACTTACAGCTCTGATTAGTTCTACAGATTCCTCTACTGAGTTTACAGTTTATTTTTTATATTCTCAGTCTGGTTTCTTTTGCTGGCTGCGGCAGGACAACGTCCACTCTGTGATCTTATGGATTTGCAAGGGCTAACATGCATTGATAAATATGAGGGATGAATCAGTGATCTTACCAGATAGACTGGACAGACTGCTTTACAGTCCTCCTCTGTAAGATTGTCATTAGGAAAAGTGAATTTTCATTTAAGATGTATTTTGCTATTGTGAGCCTTGTGTCATTATAGGATGCCAATGCTCAGAGTATGTACGTTTTGGAGCTGCTGGGTGGGCAATTCTCTGATACTCTTCCATGGTAGTTTATAGCTTTGCTGACTCAGGCTTGCAATTTTGAATTCGGTGTACTTTTTAAGTTTTTATGTTCCTGTTCTACACCTTCTAAGTAGAATCTCATTCATTTTATGTTTATTGTCTTGTACTGCAGCATTTATATAGCGCTTACTACCCCTAAGTGGGACTCTGAAGCACTTGCCTACATGAGTAGCACGCTACACCATGAAGGATGTGTGGTTGGAACAATGTTGATTTTGCTTTGATACGATGTGGGAAGGGTTTCCATGTAGAGTGTGATGACCACCGAGGTCTGGTAATCGTGTTATGGGATGCAGCGCGTAGCAGTGTGTTGGATGATGAAATGTAAAAGACAGACGTACAGTTTAATGGTTTTCATTATGCTGGTAGCTTTGAACAGCTTTGCAGGCCCCTTTATGGTATTTCGTATGATATAGTCTTCTTAGGTGGTTACTGCGCTGGGTTATCCAATCTGAGATTGACAACCCACCACTGAGCTCTCAGAGTTCAGTGGTCCTTAACTGGCATGGCTGGAGGGAGAGAGAAGTGGAGAGATCTGCTGGGATGGACATTCTTATCATCCCATATCGGAGTGTCTGTGTGACTTGTCAAGAAGCTGTCAGATTGTATAGATACTTGGGACCTGAAGTGAATGGACTATATTAGAGTCCTCCAAATCGTCCAATAATGTGTGACAAATCATTCGATTCAGTTATTCCAGGCCTGTTCATTTGGTGATTTTTTTGGGGGCTGTACAGTGCTGGTGATGGACAGTTCTCATAGCAGATATGTCTTATGTGAATTTAAAAGGTATAAGATAAAATGTGTAACTGACTACTGTGTATTATGGTTTTAGTATTATTGTGGGCCATAACTGTGAAAGGAATCAAAACCCTAATTTAGATTTAGGCCTTAATTATTGTGTTCATTATTCTGTTTTACCTGTCACTTGCCCACAAACTAAGAATCTTTTCCATGCAAAGAAAGAAAAACAGTATAACGTGGTTTAAATGTGTGGTTAAACGTGCATGTTAAGTTGCACATTTGTATCTGGAAATAACCTATAGCCTTGCTTTCAAAAAAAGGTCTAAATGCGGTCTGACTTAAGTGTTTTTTCTTCTCATTGTATTCTGGCTGAGAAACTTCCTGACTTGAATATTTAACAGGAAATTCGGAGCAGCAAGAATGTTCCCATTGTAGTCTGTAAGTGTGGCGTGAGAAGTCACACAGGAAAGAGCTGTTCTTGAAATAAATGTATGTAATCTGGGTGGGACATAACGGAAAAGCAGGAAGCTTTTTCTATTGTGAACATTGTATTCAATATGGATCTAGGCCAAAATTAGTATTATAAGACTAGACTCGAAGTGTGTGTAAGTTGAGACTGACTTGTGCTTTTCTTATAGCACGTCGTCGCTCTCCCAGCTGTACTAGCCTGGCATATGTAATAAACCTATTTGTACTCACTTTTCTTGCAGATGTGGTGATTAATTGATTTGCACTGCTTAAAGGATTTTTTCCCCGACATCGTGGCAGAGCCAGCCAGGAGATCCCCTTTGCTCCGGCCTGCCGCTGGGGAGGTTCCCCTTTGGGGCCCCTTCAGACAACTAATTTAGTCGTGCACAATTTGAGGAGGATGACAGACGCCCGTTGAGACGAAAGATCTGTTTTTTGGACGACAGGGGTACCGGTCTGGGGGACGTCTGCAGCAGCCAGATAAGGTAGGAAAAAAGGGCGATCGTCGAATCCTTGTGTATTGATCCACAACTGTTACAAACGGAGATGTGTATTTAGTTAATCCTGGCAGACCTTTGTTTAGGAATCGTCAGAGAGGAAGAGAGAGAATTAAATGTGTTTTGTTGATCCTGACAGACCTTTGTTTAGGAATCGTCAGAGAAATAGATGTTTATTTAGTTAAACTTGGCAGACTGTTTTTCTTTCCCTTGGGGAATTATTAGAGAAATAGGAATTATATAATAAGTTTATCCTGACAGTTTGAATTAGGAAAACGTCAGAGAAAGAGAGAAAAAGTTGACATTTTGTATTAATATGTTATGTGAGTTGCTTTTTTAAACAATATATATATATATAATGTAGATTTGTGATTGTTATATCATGTGTAATAGATCATGAGTTCTCTTGCATTATCAGAGGTACCAACTGTTTTTTTAGTTTTAACTCCATTAGGACAGGAGCCTTTAAGAATAATAAAAGTTGGGTCTACTAGGATACCAGGTAGATTTATTCCGTGTAATATAGATCCATCTGATTTGAGTGTAGGTGTGTCATGAGAAACTCTTGTAAGTATCCCACAACTTGCTTATTTAGGGATAACTGAAGACGAGGCTAAACAAAAGGGAGTAGTCTGTGTTATAGTCCACAAGTTTTTCCCCACGAACAGGAAGAGTAAAAGTTTTTGGTAGATCAAAAGGAAAATTGTGAGGTCATGCCTTTCTTTAAGAAATCTTCCCAGGGGAGGCAGGGAGAGAAAGGGACTCCTTTAGGCCATATGATTTCCACATTTCCAGGAGACTCTCATAGAATAAAAATACATTGTCAGGAATGGGCAGAAGGCACAAAGACTTCCCTGATTCACTGGCCATCAGATGGTTCTTTTGATAATACAGTGATAGCCCATGTAATATCATATATCTTAGGAGCATATAAAGGAGATAAAAAGATTAGCATCATTGGACATGTGGAAGATATTCAGTCAGGATTCCCATGTAGAAGCCACAGCACCACCCCCGACATATTCTGAGATAATTAAAGGGCCCTTATGCCGTCAGGGTATGTATCCATCATTGTCAGTGGAAGATAAGGAATCCACTACCTCAATAGACTCAGTGGACACTGATGTTCCAGCTTTAGGCTATAAAGATCCGATATTAATACCCCTGACTGACATAAACAAAGTTACACCAAAGGTTGATGACTTATTAAAAATGGGGGAGGTTGATCTTGCTCAAACAATTAATAAAGATCCTCTTTAACCCCTTAAGTGCTGCTGTCGGCCAACGGCCGTCGCGAGCACTACCTCCGTAGTGCTGCGCACGTCCGTTGGCCGACGCAGCCCCGCCCGCTGATTAAAACCGCCGCACCGCGGTGGAATTCGAACCGCGGTTAAGGGGTTAACCTGAAAAAGTATATGTTAATGGTAATGTTAATTGCATTTGTAAAGCGCTGCTGCTACCCGAAGGTGTCCTGGCGCTAAGGTGAAGACCTACCAGAGATGCATTGAATTTGTGTAATTTGCGACCTAATTTGTGAAGAGCTAAGTTTTTAAAGCCTTCCTAAAGGCCATCAAGTTAGTCATGCGTCTCAGATGTAATGGGAGTGTATTCCAAGCCTTGGCTGCATTAGTAATGAAACTTCTGCCACCCCAGTTAGTTTTTTTCACCAGGGGCGTTGTCACTAATTTGGCATCCGATGACCGAAGTACTCTTTTTGGTGAGTACCAGCGGAAGTGTTGTTTTAGAAAGTCAGCCCCTGATCCCTGCAGAGCCTTGAAAACCAGACACAAGGCCTTGAACTGGGTGCGCTTCCTGACTGGCAGCCAGTGGAGTTTTTTAATGGATGCTGTGATTGATGCATACTTAGGAGTTCCCGTTAGGAGTCTGGCAGCCGCGTTCTGCAGCATTTCTAATTTATTCTTAGATCCTTCTTGTAGCATGAGGTAAAGACTATAGCAATAGTCCAATCTGGACATTACTAATGCAGTGACCACCGTTTGTTGTGCATCTTTAGGAAGTAGAGGCATTATTTTTTTGCATGATCTGAGAATGAACGAAGTAGTAGATGCCACAGAATTAACCTGGTCCTTGAAACTAAAAGTATCATCAATCCAAACTCCCAGGTTCTTCACCTTCCTGGTCGGAGATGGCAGTGATCCTAGTGAGTTTGGCCAACAGTCTAGGGTCCAGAAAGTAGGATTGTTGCCGAATAGCACAACCTCTGTTTTACTGGAATTTAGCTTTAAGCAGTTCTGTGCCATCCAGTTTCCCACCGCATTCATACATTCCTGTAGTCTGGATGCGGTGTCATGTAGCAGCTCAGGTCGTATTGCTACCACGATTTGGGTGTCATCGGCGTAGGATGTCAAATTAAAGCCAAAGGATTCAATAAGGGGGGCTAGAGAGGACACATAAATGTTAAAAAGTGTCGGACTTAATGAGGACCCCTGCGGGACTCCACAAGGTAGGGAGAATGCTTCTGCCTCATATTTGTCCAGTTTGACCGTTTGAATTCTTTCTGAAAGAAAGGATTCAAGGAGTTTTTGGGCCATTCCCTTAATTCCTATCTCCTCTAAGCGGTCCACCAGCAAGGCGTGATGGACCGTATCAAATGCCGCCGAAAGGTCTAGCATGATCAGGGCGGCCTTACCTCCTTGGTCGAGAGTGGACCTGATCTCTTCTGTGGATTTGATAAGCGCCGTTTCCGTGCTGTGACCCTCTCTAAATCCATATTGAGTCGGGCCCAATGCCTGTGATAGTTTTAGAAACTGGTTAAGTTGGGCGTTCATGTTTCTCTCTATTATTTTTGCTGGGAGGGGTAATCTGGAAATGGGCCTGAAGTTGTTCGGGTCATTGGCGTCTAGGCTAGGTTTTTTCAATAGTGGCAGAATGGAAGCCTGTTTCCAGTCTCTCGGGAAATATCCTTCTTTGTACATTAAGTTAAAAATAGATGTCAGTTTGCCCGCCACTGTCTTTGCAGCTAATTTTAATGTCTCTATCGGACATGGGTCGTACGGGGATCCTGACTTCACTTTATTAAGGAGATTATAGGTATCCCCTTCTGTGAGAGGGCTGAAGCTGTTGAGTTCAGCGTTATCTTTTATTTCTTTCGTTGGGCAAGTGGATGAGTTCGGTGACTTTCTGTTTGATGAGTCTGAAAATGTTAAGAAAATGGCATTAACTTTGTCGAAGAAGAATTTGGCTATGTTATTACATAATTCTTGACTCGCTGGGATAGATGGGGTGGTAGGATGGGCTATGGTTTTAACTGTTTTGAACAGTGCTTTGGGCAAGTTTTTAGCCTCTAGAATTTTTTCTGTGAAGTACTTTGGTGCTATGTAGCAGCTGTTTGTATAGAGCCAGGCTCGATTTGTATTCTTTTTTGTCTTCCTCTTTGTATTCCTTCCTCCAGCTTCTTTCCCGGTGTTTACAGATAATTTTTGGGTCCTTAAGCTCTTGTGAATACCAAGGTGCGGAAAGTCGTTGCCTGTGGAGGCGTACCCATTTTTTGGGAGCTAGCTTATTCCCTGCCTAGTCTAGCCACTTCGTGTAGGATTTAGTTGCATGGTCAAGGTCTGTAGGAAGCGGGTTATTATTTGAGGCTAGGAGGTTGTGTAGATCCTCAGCTGCTATGCTTTTCCAGACTCTTGTTTCCAGGTATTTTTTCGAGGGTTTTATACCTGAGTGGTTAGGCGTGGTAAGCTTAAAGAGTACTGCCGAGTGATCGGACCATGTAAGGGGGCGAAGATTAGTGAAAGATAGCTGAGGGTTATTGGAAAAGATCCCATCAAGAGTGTGCCCTGCTTGATGGGTGGGTCCATATTACCTATATGAGGGAACAGTGTCCTTAACAGGAGATATTTTAGTAAAATTAAGAAAAGACAATAATGGAAAATTGCTGGAACAAAAGACAAAAGACATATTAGAATGGGCTAGCAAGATTCCTCAAATCTCAAGTGAGGGAAATGGATATTATTCTAGCACCCCACAGGTAAAGTTTGATTTAGGGGCACGTTAAAAAATACATCAGGAAGAGGATAAGGGTTATCGTGACATGACCACCAGTGTAAAGGGAATACAGAATACAATTAAGAGATTAAGCCTTATTGCTGATGACTGTTCAAATATATGTAATTCCATATCATTTAAACCAGATAAAAAGCCAGTTGTAAGGGATATAGGATATGATATAGAAATCAAGAATGTGACAGGAAAGGATGAGATAGATGAGGAAGAAATAAATTCAGTGGGGAGTGAAATTAGAAGAGTTCTTGACCGTGAACGCATGGAATTGTGGCAAGAGGCTGAGAACAGAAATGCTGAAATAAATAGAAGAAGATTAGAGGAACAAAGTGCCTTTAGAAAACAAATAAGAAGAGAGCAGGTGTTTCCCAGTAGTATAACAAGGTCTGGGCGTCCATTTCGAGCAGAGGGTATAATAGAGTTAGGACAAAGTTCCCCTCCGGCTGAAGTAAGATCCCTTCATGTAGGAAATATGCAGGGAATGACACGTTTTATACAGAGAAAAGAAAGGAAAGGAAACAGTGACTTGACACCCAATGAAATAGTAGCAAAGGGAGAAAATAGTTGGTATAATGTTGTCCCATTTACTAGTAACCTTGCAGGGTGGACAGAAGGTATGGTGCCACAGATGAAAGCGTGGCCAAGAGCAGGATCCTTTGACCCTGAATTGATAAATATGGCTGATTTATGTATTTTTCAAGGTTATGGGGACCCAGAGTGGGATTATGATTACATGCAACAAAGTCTGTGTGTGGAAGAAATATGCTTTAAGGTCTGAGACACCTTATGAGGGACATGGTGGCAGTATGTGTATAAGACACAGGGAGCACAGCCTGGCTATGTTCCATGGCAACACATGGATAAAGAAAATATAAAAAATGGCCTGCCTCCATTACACGAAGGAGCAGGGAAATGGATAAAAGCATTGAGCCTGTTGAGCTCCATAGTAGGGGATGAGGTGGACAGTATAATGAGAAGTGCAGGGATACAAGGAGTAACTACTGCTAAAGGAAAACATGATGGGTCTGCTTTTGGAGTAGTGCGCTCTAGGGTGTGGACTGAATTAAGGAATAGGTACCCAGACCGACCAAATATTGGGGCATTGATGACACAAACTATGTCTCCAGGACAGGCCTGTGCAGACTACATAACAATGATGAAGAAAAAGTGGGAAGCAGATGTAGGACCAGTAGACATGGGAGGTAGTTGTAGATTATTCTACAATGTTTCAAAACAGGGGCTACCAGGAGACATACAAGACCATTTAGATCAGGTTGTGGCTTCAGATGTAAAACCCTGGGCAGAAATACAAGCACATATTATACATTTTTGTAGAAAAAAAGGAAGAAAAGGAGAGGAGAAATAAAGACCAAAGTGACAGAGCCCAAACCAAACTGGTGACACAAAAAATACAGACAAATGAGAAGGAAAAGACAGGAAAAGAAATGACTGTGCAGGTTCCTGTTGCAAACAGGGAGCAAGGAAGGGGTCAAAGAGAGGGGAGGCAGATGCAAGGAAGAAGACATTTTAAATGGCATTACTGCAGTAACATTGGACATTTTATTGCTGAATACCGCTTCAAGAAGAGTGATGAAGCGCAGGAAGTGATAGGAATAGGGAGGGGAAGACAAAATGTGAACACGTCGGGGCCAGCGCCTCAATATGGTCCTTATCAGTATGTCCCCTATACTCAACAACAAATAATTCCACTACCACAGGTTTATATGCCACAACATCAATTTGCTAATGTATCTGTTCAAAGGGCACCAGCACCTGTTGTGCAGACAGGAGGCCAGCATCAAGTGCAGACTACTGCATTGGTGAGCACAGGCAGTCAAGGACAAGGGGGAGTGATTGTTCAAGGCGGAAACCCCTTTTATCATACAGCCTGATGGGACGCACCAGGGAATCCCAATTGTTCTGTGGTAGCTAGGACTCTAGACCCAGAGGAAGAACCAATGGTAGAAATGATTATAATGGGAAAGAGGTATGCTTTCTTGGTTGATACAGGGGCAACAAAATCTTGCCTCTCAAAAGGAAATGTTCCATTGTCCTCTGCCACCATGGCTACGCAGGGCTTCTCTGGTGAAGTACAGCGCATTCCATACACAACACATGTGCCCATAGAGGTGGCAGGAGTGCGATCTCAGGAGCATCTCCTATATTCTCCAAATTCACCAGCAAATTTATTAGGAAGGGATATCATGTCTAAATTGAACATGACAATAAGGTTTTTCTCTGATGGGTCCATGACATGTGAAATACCAGGGCAAGCAAAATGTGAGATACATCTGCTAAGAATACCAGAGGAAAATGTGGTTGGAAGGGCAGAACCAGTGCATTATAAATTGCTAGCAGATGCAGTACTTACGGTTCTGAAGACAGAGGAAATACTTTTAGGGAGATGGATGGAATTGCCACCTAGACTAATTTTCAGGAGACAAGCTGGTGGTGATTAACTGGGACAGGTGAATACCCTCTACCTTGAGTGCATGGAAATATCCAGCAGGTGGGGCGCTCTGGTGGCATCAGATAATGATGGAGGAATTTGGAAGGTCCTGATTTTTTTTATGCCTGGTCTGAGACCACGGGACATTTCTGATTCAGAACTCTTTTCAGACGATCCCACCAGGACTGAGATAGTTTATACACACACTGCACCCTTGTTAGTGAGTGTTTACCGTGCACAGACCACGTTACCAGTTGTGCCATCCCCCTCCAGTGATATTGAAGCACTTGCAGCATCCCACCTTGTCTCTGGACATCAGCTCCAGATGAGGTAGGACTGATACTATCTGCAGAACCATTTAAGATAAAGTTGAAGCCAGGTGCACAATTGCCACATGTAAAACCGTATCCACTGTCTAAAGAATCAAAAGAAGGTATTAGAGGGACAATACAAAGACTAAAGGATCAGGGAGTCCTGTATTCCTGTCCATCACCTTGTAACACCGCAATTTATCCTGTAAAGAAATCTACAGGTAATACTTGGAGGATGGTTCAGGATTTTCACCCCCTTAATAGCATAGTATTAGCCAGACCCATCTGTGATATTGACTAATATACCAAGTGACAGCAAATGGTTTTCTGTAGTGGATTTTAAGAATGCTTTTTTTAGCATACCTTTACATCCTGACAGTCTTCAATTTTGATGGTGAACAAATCTCCAGTATTCTAGACTCCCACAAGGCTATTGTGAGTCTCCATCTGTGTTTAGTAGAGTATTGAGAGATGATTTGTTAAATTTCCAGTCAGACAGTACAGTCTTGCAATATGTAGATTTACTAATATGTAGTAAAACAGAATCTGAATGTGTTTTGGACACAGTCAATCTCTTAACGCTACTTGCTACTAAGGGATACAAAGTGGACAAGAAAAAATTACAGTTTGTGCAAAAAGAAGTGCTGTATTTGGGCCAAGTGTTGTCTGCAGAAGGCAAAAAGATAGCAGGTTCTAGAATACAAACTGTATGTGATCAGCCTCAGCCCAAGACAGTAAAAGACATGCAGAAATTTCTAGGCCTTTGTAATTTTGTACGTCAGTGGGTATTTGATTATGCTACCATCATACAACCACTATTATATGCAATGAAGAAAGCTGAAACTGACAACACAGGCATACAGTGGAGTGATGACAGTGTAAGTGCATTTCAGACATTGAAAGAAGCAATTGCTTCAGCCCCAGTGCTAGCAAATCCAGACTATACAAAGAGATTTTTTCTGTTTTATGCTGCCACAGAGGATTCCATGATATCAGTCCTTACTCAAAAATAACCGACGGGTCACAAACCCATCGCCTGTTTTAGTGGACTATTAGATCCAGTAATGAAAGGTCACTTTCCTTGTGAGCGAGCGCTTGGAGCAGCAGCTTTTGCAGTAGAAAAGTGTAGTACTATTACAGCAGGATGCCCTGTAACACTGTATGTTGAGCACTCTCCATTCGCTGTGCTGCAGAAAAGTAAAAGTACATTGACCACTCAAAGAGCGACAGGTTATGAAGTAATACTGTCAAACCCTTCTATCTGCATTGAGAGAGTACACTCAGTCAATCCCGCAACTTTTCTTAGTGCACCCACTAGAGCCCACTGATCATGACTGTAGTGTAACATTGGAGGAGGACGATCACCTGGCACATGAGGACCCCTTGTCTGCTGGCCGACAATTATTTATTGATGGTTCCTCATGGATAGACCAGGAGACAGGCAAAAGACATACAGGTGCAGCTGTTGTTGAGGCTATTGGTACACGTACTGAATATACCTTACACACATTGCACCTCTTACCCTTGCCATCCCAAGACTCAGCCCAAGTGGCTGAATTAAAAGCATTGATAACGGCCCTACAGGCTTGTCAGGGTCAGCCAGTAACAATATACACTGATTCAGCATATTTAGCTTCCACAGTTCACTCAGGGCTGAAGAGATGGGATCGGCGAGGATTTCTTAAATTTGATGGGACACCAGTAGCACACCAACATCTTTTAGCTGACCTTATTGCTGCATTGCAAATACCATGTCAAGTACTAGTGGTTAAGTGTCAGGCACATACAAAAGGAACAGATTTGGTGTCTAAGTGCAATGAAGCTGCTGATAGAGCAGCAAAGGTAGCTAGTTTATATGTAATGAAAACATGCAGTATGCACACTTTAGATGCAGATGATGAGGTTGAGATACAACACTATGAGAATATTTCTACAGAGGCATTATTAGACATTCAAAATGCAGCACCACAACATGAAAAGATCTCTGGAAATCAAGGGGAGTGACTGGATTTCCAGATCTCCTTTATAGATCAGCAACTTCAGGTAAAGTTACAATGCCTCAGTCACTACTTATAACAGCCCTTCGACAACTTCATTTACCAACACACAATTCTAAAAGAGTAATGATGGATAAATTAAATAAAAGCTGGTTTATCCCTAACCTAGGACCATTAGTTGATGTATTCCTAGCTTCATGTCATATGTGTTATCAGTACTCTAATAAGAGGTCACCAAAAATGCCTTCATCCTCCATTCCAAGACCAATAGGTACTTTCATAGAGTTACACATAGACTTTGTAGCTATGATACAAAAAATGTAATGGCTATAGGTATTTGTTAGTAGTGGTGTGTCCATTTTCACGATGGATTGAAGCAGGACCCTGCTCCAGGTGTGATGCTGACCAGGCAGCCAAATTCCTGGTGAGAGAGGTCATACCGAGGTGGGGGTTCCGGCGGCAATACGCAGCGATAATGGCAAACACTTTGCTAACACAGTATTTCAGCAAATTACTACACTATTAGGAGTGGAACACCAGTTTACCTCAGTTTACCAGCCAGAGAGTAATGGAATTGTTGAGAGGATGAATAGATTATTGAAGAGCAAAGTGTCAAAAATTTGTGAGACACTGAAAAAGAATTGGCTTTACTGCCTTCCCCTTGCTCTGTATGCATTGAGAAATGCCCCTTCAAAGGATCATCATTTGACCCCCCACCAAGTCGTAACAGGTAGGCATTCTAATTTTTCCTTTAAACAAAATCAAATGATTTGTTCTGATACTAAATCTGCATCAGAAAGTGTTTGACAAGAAATTAATGCATACATGTCTGCCTTAACAAAAGCTGTACAGGTTTATTCTAAACAGGTTCAGGTGCAACAGGCCGACAGTACTGCACCACCCCTGCCCTGGTCTACAGCCATCAGCATCGGTTCCTGAGTCTTCGTGCGCAACTTCGTGAGAACATGGAAAGACCCCAAGTTTCTAGGCCCCTACCAAGTAACACAGCGCATGCCAACAGCAGCAGTAAAAATGGAGGGGATGCGGAACTGGGTGCATGGAACGGACCTTATTCCATTTTTGGCCTCACTCCCACAGAGAGGGGAGGAGGCAATGGTCCAAGAATAAATGATACAATGAAGAGACAGTTAAATGATATTTTTCATAGTATAATAATGAGTTCAGTGGTTATGATTATTACTCTGATAATTTGCTATTGTATTATGTGTTATGTAGATGCAAAAGATCCCACCCATAGGAAAGAAATATTACGCTTTCGTAGAGCTGTTTTCAATGAAACAGATATACATCCTTTGCATGATTCTTTACTTGATAATTTGTGGTATAAAAGCATGCATGATATAGGTGCCAATACACAAAATGATAGTTGTTATGTATGTTCTCTTATTCCCCATGCCATAGAAACACCACACCTTTAGTGTATCCTAAAGAAGTGCCTGATAATATGACAAAGTGTTTATTGCACCTTTTCTTGTGTAGGATAAAAGCACAGTTACAGCCAACTCATGTTAGTCCTATGCCAGAGTTAATACAACTAGATTTGATCCAACCCCTGAAATTTTGCAAATTCTGACAGATAAAACAGAGATAATGAAAGAGATATCCAGAATGAAGGGAGCAGGGCAGAAATATATAAAATGTAATTTGAGAGGAAGCAGAATTGGAACGAGGTATTCTAGGGAGATCTAATCCACCTGTAATAATTATTCTGCCAAACCACTGCCCCCAGATTGCGCAGCCAGGCCAGTATTAAGTATTGAAGCATCAGTATTTTCCAATAATAAATGGTTTACTGGAGCTAGGTTTTCATGTAGGGCCATATCTTTATGGAATGGCACAGAAACAAAAAATCATTTGAGATTTGATGATATAAAAGCATCATGTCGGCAAGTATGGGATGAAAGCATACAGAGATATACATGGACTGGAACTAAACGTCATCCTAAGCTGGCTGTGAAACTAATGAGATTTGCTCTTTGCTTTCAGGGAAATGGGATTGTTAAAGTGGGATGGAATCTCAATTGCAGCTCAACTATTTACAATGCCGATATGCAGGGTGGTACCTCCAGCTTTATGGATTTTTTCTGGCAGTGTGGAGCTCGAATATACACTCAATTACCCCCTGACTGGAGCGGAATCTGCTCTCTGGTGACTTTGCATACCCCATCTATGGTAATACCAGCAAAAGAAATAAAAGATTTGCATTTGCATTCCATGAGTAAAGCATCAACTTTGCTGCATCATCACAGAAGAAAAAGGATGGCTGAGTAATTTAGAACTTCAGTTTGGCAGGATGTGCCCAAAGAGTATAGGTTGTTCAATGACGCCCAAACATTTTTTGGGAGTCTGATACCTATGTTTCAAGCAAAAGCAACTGCTCGCTGGGTTCAGATCACCCGAGTCTCGGGCTCCCTGCTAACAGCGGAAGATGACACGGAGGCCGTTGCCTCCTCAGGGGGTATGGGGCGGTGTATCCTGCGTGCGGGCTAAGGTGGGGGGGCTCTCCACTTCGGTCACACTGCCCGAGGGAGGGGGGGTTGTTTTTCTACATTTGGGAATTGTAACAGTTCTAGTGGGGAATCTTTGGCTCAGACTGACTGTCAGGTTGAGATACTAGAGCATGCGAGAAGCGAGGAGGGGATTGAAAGGGGAGGGGTTGGGAGGAAAAACCCAAAGATACCTATCGCCTACAACATTATTGATGGCCTCTGACTGGAAATGTATGACCTGGAATGTCCGAGGATTGGGTAAATATGTCAAAAGGCAGAGAATGCACTCTTACTTATGTAGGTTTGGTGTATCAGTGGCCTTCCTGGAGGAAACACATGTATGGGGAGCATGCTTGCCCGCTCTGTGACTTAGATGGTGGGGGCAAGTCTTCGCGATTACGTATTCTAGCTATGACCGGGGAGCGCTGATTTGGGTGGCATCCAAGCTTCCATTTGTAGCGAGGGAGGTTAAAATAGAACCGGATGGCTGGTATGTAATTGTGGCTGGTACGCTGGATGCGAGGGAAATGTGCATGGTGAACGTGCACGCCCCAACTAATGACGATCCTTCTTTCTATAGTGTCATTCTAAGAGCAGTTATGGAACGCACACGGCCGGCGGTAATTCTGGCTGGTGACCTAAATTGTGTTCTAAATGGTACAATAGATCTCTATCCCCCTAGGGTGGCCACCAAACCGGCAATGACTGGTGCATTGCTGGAATTGATTAAAGTCATGGGGCTGCATGATGTCGGGAGGATGCGTCACGCCCTGGGTAAGGAGCACTCATGCCATGTGCCTGCCATGGGCACATACAGCCGGATTAACTACTGTCTGGTATCTGATGCGGCGTTGCAATGGGTTACGGCCACCACGTACCTAGCTCGCTACTTCTTGGACCACTCCCCCTGCTGGTCTCATTCCGTATGCAGGTGCAGATACCTGCGGTTCCGCTGTGGAGAATGAGTGTGAAAGCATTATCAGATCAGGTATTTGTGCACGAGTTAACTGGAGTGTTGGATGGTTATTTCAAAGACAACTGGGGTAGTGCTTCATTTAGGGCGATGGACTGGGATGCCATGAAGGTGGTGCTGAGAGGGGAGTGTCTGAAGATAACGTATGGTGTTAAGCGACAACTGCTCAATGGGCTTGATAGACTTGAGAAGCGTCTGGGCGTATTAGAGAAGGATTTGATTTAGCGACCCATAGGTTTACAGGCCTGGCAGGAGTGCAAGTCCAAAATAATTGATACCTGGGACAGGCTGGATAAGTTCACTCGCTACACCTATAGAAAGCGGTTACATAGGGAGAGTGATAAAGCGAGCCGAATGCTTGCAATGCTTATTTGAGGTGAGAATAGGAATATCGGGGCTCCGGGACAAACAGGGTAGATTAATGTCCTCACAACAATCGATAATGGAGGTGTTCATGGAGCACCTGCAGGACTTATACAGGGCCCCGGCGCCTACCAACCCCCTAGAAATTCGGTCATATTTGGAGGGGATACGAATGCCATAGTTATCTGAAGAAGACAGGCAGCTATTAGATGCCCCCATCACAAAGGACGAGATACTGACGGCTATTAAATCACTTACCGCAGCCAACAGGGAAAACTAGCAAAGCAATTGTTAGAGATATATCAGGAGGCCTACAAGAAAGGGGTGCTCCCAGAGTTCTTGAGGGAAGCGGTAATAGTGATGCTACCAAAGCCTGATAGAGATTGCCAGGTGGTCTCCTCTTACTGTCCATTGTCCATGCTAAACGTAGACCTGAAAACTTTAAGTATAGTATTGGCCACGAGATTGCTGAGCTATGTACCACAATTAATAGATGACGACCAATGGGGTTTCATCCCGAATAGGAGCACACAATGTAATCTGAGGCGGCTGTCGTTGGTGCTCCACTCCCCTGCCCTACGCGAAGTGCAGTATGCTCGAGCATTACTAAATATTGAACAAACGTTTGACTCCCTCTCATGGGAATTCCTCAGGGAAGTATTGCATAAAATAGGCATCGGACACCACTATATAAAATGGGTGCACCTATTATATAAGGGACCTTCAGCCAGGGTGAGAATAGGCGGATTGGTATCACGAAGCTTTGCACTGCATAGAGGGACCCATCAGGGTTGTCCACTGTCGGCACTACTCTTTGCGGTGGCCATGGAGCCTCTTGCTAGCTGCCTTCGGGATGTGCTACACGAGTGGGGAATACAGGTAGGGGACACCAAGCACGTGGTATCACTCTATGCAGATGATGCATTGGCATATCTTCGTTGTCCTACACACTCGGTTACGGTTATGGTGGAAGCCCTGGCAGAGTTTGCTGATCACACAGAACTGCGCGTCAACTGCTCCAAATCTAAGCTGTTTCCCCTGGGGACATTGGTGGGGCGATCGAAGGCAGATTTGCCGGTATTGGCCCTACCTTGGGAGACGAAGAGCGTCAGGTGCCTAGGTATTCGGGACACACATGGCGCTAAAGAGTTTGAGGAGGCCAATATGGGAAAAGTCATAGAAGGCTTAAAGCATAACATAAAATTTTGGAATATTCTCAGACTATCTTTGATGGGCAAAACAGCAGTGGTAAAAATGGTAGTACTCTCTAGGTGTTTAAATCTCTTCCAGGGCACCCTGTACGGTATACATCGGCGGGTGTTTACGGAATTGGGAAAATTGACAGTGGAATTACTTTGGCACACTGGGAGGAAGCAAGTGAGCTTAGCGAAATTGACGCATGAGTGGTGGATGGGTAGACTAGAGGTACCATGTATGGAATACTACTACTTAGCAGCGCAGCTCCAGCACGCCGTGCAATGGCTGGATGGAGATGACAACTGGGAGAGGAGACTGTTACGTGGTACATGAGGTAGATATTTATTACCGGAGGTCCTGATGATGGTGGCGGGGCGCCAGATTGGTTGCTGTACATGGTTCGAATGGTGTGCAGGGCATGGGACAGTACAGTCCGGGCGGTGATAAAAAGGACCCCGTTTGCGGTGGATATGAACATATGGGCATAACGCCGTTCCGCAGCATCGAGAGGTCTATGTCTTTGCATAAATGGCGGTGGGAGGCTGCAAGACTTTGGGAGATCTTTATCCTAACAATAGATTTATAACATTAGCGGAGGACTCGGAGACATTTCAACTGGGATCAGGACAGTTTTTGCAATATGCAAAGATTGCGGCAACATCACAGGAGATCTGGCCGTCGTTCCCGGACGTGCCATCTGCGTCGCAAACATTAGAAGTCATCCTAATGATGGCAGGGGGTAAGAGGTTGATCTCACACATTTATAGGGCCGTTAAGGAGGATGCGCCCAAGGAAACACTCCCGGTGCAGGAACTGTGGGAGGCTCAGTTAGAAAGGCCCCTCACTGAGAGAGACTGGGAAAAGATTCACAAGGGGGTCAACAGCACTTCCACCAACGCGCGGTTCAAGCTCCTCCAATACAATGTGGTACATCGGGTGTACACGGCTCACAGTCTGCTGCAAACCATATATCCGGAGCACTCGACAGAGTACCCTAGATGCAGGATGCAGCCGGCTGACTTTCTCCACGTGCTCTGGAACTGCCCAGATATCGACGAGTACTGGCAGACTGTTCTTCTTAAACATAATACTGCCACGGGGTGGGAGGTCCCTAGGGAACCGACACAGTGCCTACTGGGGCTAATACCGTTCCGCAAGAAAAATAAGCTAAGTAGAAGGTTCATAGTCCTGGGGTTGTTGTTGGCCAAACGTGGGATTGTAATTGGATGGATGTCCCTCAAACTCCCGAAGATTGAGGACTGGTTAAGAGATATGGCCGAATGGAGCAATGCAGAGGGATGTCATATGAAAACAACCCGTACGGATGAAAGAGTGAGTGACGACATGAGGGCCTGGGCGGCAATGCTAGCGGAATTATTGATGCCGCCGGATGAGTTACCTCCGTAGACAACAGGGGACAGACGATACACAGAGCTGTAGCCTTGTGACATAGGAGGTCTAGGAAGGTGGGTGGTCCAGTGTGCATGCTGCCCCTCTGCACTGATGTAAAGCTGTGGTCATCTAAGGACTCCCCAAGAGTAAGGTAGTCTGGAATCACCTGTACAAGGTCAAGGTTAACTGAGCCGGTTTGGGGTGGGGAAGGGAGGGGTGGAGTGTTAATAAACGGCATATATGTTCAAGCTGTTGGGATGATATTCTGGTCCCTCTGAGGAAATGTATACAATGTTTCTATGTCTTTGAAATGCCAATAAAAACATATATAAAAAAAAAATCTAAGGAAGTGTATATGTTCCTGGGTGCTTCTAATGCTGGCTGGTACTGAGTTTCACAGCTTGGCAGCTTGTACTGAGAAAGCAGTGGCTACAACTGATTTGTTATGGTAAGGTTGAACGACGATAAGTGGTGCAAGCCTGGAGCGCAGTGTTCTGTTTGGTTTGTATTGCTTGAATTTAACCTGTAGGTATAGCCAGTGCTTAATTTGTAAAATATTAAGTGCCAGGGCTCTGACCAGGAGGCCACTGCAGCTTGCACCAACCATCGCCCTTGTCATCGCTGCCAAAACAACTACTAACAATCTCTCTTGCATGTAAATGCGACAGTTCAGATTATTCCAGGTCCCCAAAGCTAAAGGAATGGCTGGGGAGGCAAATATTAGTAATTTTAATGTATATTGTATTCCTAAACTACCGTTGTTCTGCTCATCTCTAAATTAGGTGAGCAGCGCCACCATGTGGTGGACTGTTCTAAGTATGGTGTTGATAATTAGGTGCCGGTGCCGAGCACCGGAAACCAATTAAGTGCCGGTGCTTAGCACCTGAAAGCCCCGGCTCAAATTAAGCACTGGGTATAGCAGTCCTTTTACTTGGGAGGCTCTGTAGACAACACAGAGTGCCTTGAAAACTGCCCTTTAGATAGCCAGTGGAGCATGTTATATTCTATTTGAAAAGTTGAAGGTGTTAGAATAGAAGGAAGCAAGAAACAGATTAAGGGAGATGTTTTACACACGTTGAAAAATAATAGGCCATTGCAAATGTCATATCCAGATAAATTCAACTGTCTGTAAAATGTAGGACTTTCTAGTCAATTTTGCGGAGACACTTATGTAAAATGCACTGTTTGGTTCAATATTGAGGAGAACGTTTGAGGTAGAGACTCTGAAATGCCAGGCATACTCACATGGCCCAAATTACTAGAGAATATAGGGAGTGCTGTTCTAACCTTAACGTAAAACCTGTGGCTTTTAAGTTCTATATTTTTGGAAAACTGTTTGTGGAGTGCACCATTTGGTATCTATAAAATATGTGTAGAGGCAAAATAATGCTAGCTTTTGACAATCCGCCAGATCTAAAGTACTGAGTCAGTGAGTGCTAAGTAGGCCTGTCCGAACCCTTAGAGAGCACAACATGTGCTGAAAAGGCACTGATAGTGATAAACTATTTTTCATCAAGAAATCTAAAGAAAGGATTTGAGACAATATACTGTGCATTGTGAAGCACAAGTTACTAACTTGTGTAACGATATATCTGTAAGAGACAGTAGTTAGTGACAGATTCCTTACCTTAGAATATCCCCAGGCGTCAGGCTGGATCCGGAAAGTTTTGCGTAGCAGTACCCCTGCGCGTCGGTAGGCGGCGTCGTGCGGCTCCGCGTCCATCGTCGGCGTCGTGATCGCCGGGATGACGTTGCGCCAAGTACTTAGACGCCGCCCATGCGCGCTGGCGTCAGTTCTGTACACGACTTTCCGCGCCAGAAACGCAGAGCCATGCAAGAAACTGACACTGGTGTCTGGAAACTAGGGCCCTGAAAGGGATGACCTTAACCCTAGAAATCAGTTCGCAGAACGGGGAGGATGGGTGGGGTACTAAGGAATCTGTCACTAACTACTGTCTCTTACAGATATATCGTTACACAAGTTAGTAACTTGTGCATCTGAAAGAGACACGTTAGTGACCGATTCCTTACTTTAGAATAGATACCCCAGCAATACCAACCCCGGTGGTGGGTCTGCGAACAAAGATCAGACGAGGAAGTCTCGGAGAACAGAACGGCCAAAGAAGCTGTCTCTCCGGACTTGGCTGTCAAGGCAGTAATGCTTGGTAAACGTGTGCAGCGAGGCCCACGTAGCTGCCTGACAAATGTCCTGCAATGGGACACCACGTCCCAAAGTCGTGGTGGCGGCTGTCGCCCTGGTGGAATGGGCACGTAGCCCAACAGGTGGCTCCTTCTTAGCCAAAGAATAGCAGGCTTTGATACACAAGACAACCCAGCGGGAGATGGTCCGCTTGTGTACTGCCCTACCTTTTTTGGCGCCCACGTAGCCAACAAAGAGCTGGTCGTCCACCCGGAACTGTTGTGTGCGGTTCAGATAGAAAGAAATCGCACGTTTTGGGTCCAGACGGTGGAGCCTCTCTTCCTCTCTAGAAGGATGCGGAGGCGGAAAGAAGGTGGGCAAAGTGATGGTCTGCCCAATGTGGAAGGCAGTAACCACCTTTGGCAAGAAGGACGGACGCGTCCTAAGAACAACCTTGTCTGGATGGACAGACAGAAAGGGGGGCTTGCAAGAAAGAGCCTGGAGCTCACTCACCCGCCGAGCGGAGGTGATAGCCACCAGAAAGGCTGTCTTCAGAGTGAGAAGACAAAGAGGACAGTTATGGAGAGGCTCGAAGGGAGCGCACATTAAAAAGGTAAGAACCAAGTTCAAGTCCCACTGAGGCATTACAAACGGAACAGGAGGGAAAAGGTGTGTAATGCCTTTAAGAAACCTGTTAACAACAGGGGACTTGAAAAGGGAGGGCTGATCAGGAAGCCTGAGAAAGGCCGAGATAGCACAAAGGTAGCCCTTGATGGTACCCAGGGCAGAACCCTGTTGGGCCAGAGAAAGAAGGAACAGTAGAACCTCAGAAAGGGGATTCACAGCCTTTGCTGTGCACCATGCCACAAACTTGTTCCACCTGCAGGCGTATACCACCTTAGTGGACGGACGCCTGGCTGCCAGAATCACATCACAAACTTCGGGAGGCAAGTCAAAAGGAATCAACTGCCGCCGCTCAATCTCCACGCAAGGAGGTGGAGACTGGACAGGTTCGGGTGGAGGACCGTCCCCTGCTGCTGCGACAGAAGATCCTCCCGAAGAGGCAGTCGGATCGGGGGATCGATGCTCATACTGAGTAGCTCGGGATACCAAACTCTTCGAGCCCAGTCCGGAGCCACAAGATTGACTTGGGCCCGGTCGCGCCGAATCTTCAACACTCTGGGCAGAAGTGGTATAGGTGGAAAGGCGTACAACAGACCGCAACTCCACTCGCGACGAAAAGCGTCGCCGGGCGAGTGCCGCCTTGGAAATTCCAACGCGCAGAACTGCTGACATTGCGCGTTCTCTTCGGTGGCGAATAGATCTAACCAAGGCTCTCCCCATTGTAGAAAGAGTCCTTGCGCCACCTCCGAGTGAAGACGCCATTCGTGATCCATCATGCACCTGCTGAGTTCGTCCGCCCTGGCGTTCAGGGAACCTGCCAGGTGTTGAACCATCAGGGATATGCCCTGATGTTCCAGCCATGTCCAGAGACGCAGAGCCTCCTGACATAGGGTCCACGACCCCACCCCGCCTTGTTTGTTGCAGTACCACATGGCGGTGGTGTTGTCTGTGAGCACCTGCACCACCTTCCCCTTGACAGAGGGAAGGAATGCCTTCAGTGCAAGTCGGATCACCCTGAGCTCCAGAAGGTTGATATGGAGCCGGGACTCCGCCGGAGACCAGAGGCCTCTGATCTCCGCCTCTCCCATGTGACCGCCCCATCCCAGAAGGGACGCATCCGTCACATCTGTGTGCTCTGGCTGGGGAAGGGAGAGGGATCTGCCCGTGACCCATTGCCGGTTCGAAAGCCACCACTGCAACCGTCGTGCAGTCCCCTCCGAGATCTGGACGTAATTGGACAGGTTCCCCTGATGCTGTGCCCACTGGAACTTCAGGTCCCACTGCAGAGCCCGCATATGCCATCTGGCATGATCGACCAGCAGGATGCAGGAGGCCATGAGGCCCAGCAGCCTCAGGGTCATCCGTACCGAAACCCAGGATAGAGGCTGAAAGATCGGAATCATAGCCTGAATATCCTGGACTCGCCGTTCGGGAGGATAGGCCCGAAACTGCGTTGTGTCCAGAACTGCTCCGATGAAAAGGAGCTGTGGAGAAGGAATCAGGTGCGACTTCGGCACATTGATGTAGAACCCCAGCGAGTGCAGGAGTCCGGCCGTAGTCTGGAGATGGGAAACGACTGCCTGGGACGAGCCCGCCTTCAGCAGCCAGTCGACGAGGTAGGGGAAGACTGGAACCCCTGCCCGGCGCAGATGAGCTGCGACCACCGCCATCACTTTCGTGAACCCCCGAGGGGCGCTGGTAAGGCCAAAGGGAAGCACGGTGAACTGAAAGTGCTCGAGGCCTACCGTGAACCGCAGGTAACGCCGGTGGGCCGGCAGGACGGGGATGTCAAAATATGCGTCCTGCAAGTCCAACGCTACCATCCAGTCTCCAGGGTCGAGGGCAGTCAAGACCTGAGCTAGGGTGAGCATCTTGAACTTCTCCTTCGGAGGAAGCGATTGACGTTCCGGAGGTCCAAGATAGGACGCATGTCCTCCTTGTCCTTTTTGGGCACCAGAAAGTAGTGGGAATAGCAACCACGCCCTACTTCTGGGGTCGGAACGCGCTCGATGGCCCCCTTGGCCAAGAGGGCCGCAACTTCCTGTCAAAGAAGTACCAAATGGTCCCCCGACATGCGGTGGTGCTGAGGTGGCATGGCTGGGGGGGTAGTCTCGAAGGGGAGGGAGTAGCCCCTTCGGACAATGTCCAAAACCCACCTGTCCGATGCGATGGTGCGCCAGTGGGGAAGGTGATGGCGGACCCTGCCCCCCACTGGCGTGCTGTGGACTGGAAAGGATGGACTAGGAGGGCTTGGAGGCCGCGGACGGGGCGGAGGTGGTGGCCTGACCCGCACGCTGGTTACCCGACCCGCCTCGGCGGGAGCCACGTCCTTGGCCGCGCGAAGGCGCTTGCTGCGTGGGCCGGTGGCTGGGCAGTGGACGTGACTGGGCGCCCCTTCTGTGTCCACGAAAGGGGCGAAAAGCAGACTGCTGCGGAGGGCGTGAGGCGGAGAGGCCCAAGGACTTGGCCGTAGCCCGCGAGTCCTTAAAGCGCTCCAGCGCGCTGTCTGCCTTAGTGCCAAAAAGGCGGATACCATCAAAGGGCATGTCCATAAGGGTGTTTTGGACATCGCCCGAGAAACCAGTGGTCCTCAGCCAGGCGTGACGGCGCAGCGCCACTGTCGTATCAAGCGATCTGCCCAGCGAGTCAGCGGTATCGAGGCCACATCGGATAGTGAACTTCGCTGCATCTCTCCCGTCTGCAATTGCACGGGAGAGAAGTGCCTGGACCTCCTCAGGACACTTGGGCAGCACTTGCGCCACCGAATCCCACAGAGAGTGGGAGTAACGGCCCAAAAGGCAAACGGTGTTCACGGACCGCAAGCCAGCACTGGAGGAAGAAAAAAATCTTCTTCCCAAATTGTTCCAGTTTTTTGGATTCCCTATCCGGCGGAGCCATAGGGAAGGCGCTTTGAGAAGTAGAGGCTTGGACAACCAAGCTCTCGGGGGTAGGGTGTTGGGAGAGAAACAGAGGGTCGCCGGGGCCGGGCGATGGCGTCGGGCTACGTTCCTGTCCACAGGAACCCCTGTGGTGGGCCTGGACCAGGTGCCCAAAAGAACGTCAGAAAGTGCGTCGTTGAACGGCAGCAGTGGCTCCGAAGAGGTAGCCGCCGGCTGAAGCACTTCCGTCAGGAGGTTAGTCCTGACAGCCACTGTAGGGAGCTCGAGGCGCAAGGCCGCGGCCGCCCTACGCAACACCGTTGCATAACTTGCTCCCTCCTCCGTAGCCACGGAAGGAGGAGACAGCATGCCAAGGTCAGGAGAGGTGTCCAGACCACTGGCATCACCCAGTTCCTCAGCCCAGTCCTGATAAGGCTCACATTGAGCTGTGAGAGGGTCTTCCGACCCCTCCCAGTCCTCCTCGTCCTCCAAAACAGGTGAAAAGTATGGAGGTGGGACATGAGGGAAGAAAGGTCCCGTCGGAATCGGCGTCGTGCGACGTCGATCCGTGTCCGGTTCCGGGGAGAACCTGGGGACGGAGCCGCCCGGGGCCTCGGACGGCGCCGTGAACGGTACCGGGGAGGTCGGCGCCGGTGGAGGTGTCGTTAGGTCAACCGGCGTCGACCGGGATCCAGGCCTGGATCCGAGGGAGTCCTGCGGCGCTGGGGCCGGAGCCGCCGGAGACACCAGGGCCGGAGCCGCCGGAGGTGCCGAGGGAGGACTCCCACTGGGGCCCGCGGGGCCCGAAGGCGCACCGGGGTAACCCTTAGGCCCAAAGATGCGAGCTATGGCCGACAGGAAGTCCTGTATCTCAGCCGGAGTCGACGTTGGACCCGGAACAGGCGGGTAGGCCGGCGTCGGCTGCTCGGGTACCCCCGGAGCCGTGGGTGCTGTACCAACTGGACCCTCGGCCGAGTCGTGAGACCGGCGAGGGGAGGTCTTAGAGCGACGCTTCTTAGACCTCTTGTGCTTCGCCTTACCTGAAGACGAAGACTTCGACCCCGACGAATGACGACGGCTCCGCGACCGGCCCCTCGACCTCTCCCGGGACTTCGATCGGCACGGAGCCGAGTGCCGGGCCTCGAGAAGCTTTCGAGACCGCTCTCGCAAAGCCTTCGGGGCGAGGGACCGACTTGGGGTCGTGGCCGCGCCCCAGGCAGAAGAGACACTCTTGGTGCGGATCCGTAATCGACATCATGCGATTACAGATCTCGCATGGCTTGAAGCCGGGCCTCCCTACTGACACCTTGGAGTCGAAACGACTCGAAAACTTGGACAAAAAAGTCACAAAAAATACTCAGTCAAAAAATGACTGGGGGCACTGCTCAATCCGGATCTGCGGTTACTGGCGCGGAAAAAGAAAGAACTGACGCCAGCGTGCATGGGCGGCGTCTAAGTACTGGCCACGACGTCATCCCGGCGATCACGACGCCTACGACGGATGCGGAGCCGCACAACGCCGCCTACCGACGCGCAGGGGTACTGCTACGCAAAACTTTCCGGAACCAGCCTGACGCCTGGGGATATTCTAAGGTAAGGAATCTGTCACTAACGTGTCTCTTTCAGATATGTGGCTTAATTATAGCTTACTCTGTCATATCTAATCTTTCTTCGGTTTCTTGTAAGCTGGGAGGACATTCATAGTCTAGGACAAGTTCAGATGCTTCATTAACTAGTGGTTGCCAGCATGCTGGATCCTCCACAGACAAGGGAATTGGGCTACAACTGAAGGCTAATTCTCTCTTCGTCATAGCTCATTAAATGTTGTGTGTGATGTTGTGGTCCAAGTTAGTAGTTGTATGTTTACCCTGCCATCCTAGGAAATATCCCTAGCACCCAGGTTCTGGATCAATCAGCTTCCTTTTCCTGAGAGAGAGAGAGGGAATGATAGAGAGAAAGAAAATATTGCCTAATATAGGATTGTGGGTCCAACAGTCTAAGCACCGACCTCTAGCAGTGTGAGCGGTTTCATGGAGAAAATTGGGAATAATATATCTATATATATAGATATTCACTGAAAAAAACAAAGGTTACAGAGACATTATAGTTAGCAAATAAAATTTAAAAAACCTTAGAAAATCCCTTAAAAAAAACAAAGGTTACAGGGACGGTATAGTTAGGAAATGAAATTTGAAAAAACAAAGGTTACAGGAAGTTATAGTTAGGCTGACATTTTACTCCTACAAAACCACAGAAACTCAGCAGTTATAGTTAGCTGAGCTAACTATAACTCACGCCCCCGCAATGCACAGCTTATGACCTCACATATTACATCACTCATGACATGGTCAGTGACATCACTGATGACATCTCAAATGACATCACTGATGACATCATCTGGTGACTGTGAGCGTTTTAAAAATGTTTATGAGTGTTAAATATATATTCCAAGGTGTATTGATGAATCAGTGGATGTACGAGTGCTTGTATGGATGGTTCAGTGGGTAAGTGACTGACGGTATAAGTGAGTGATAGGTGTCTCAGTGAATATATATGGGTGAGCGACTTGTTGTGTGAATGTCTGTGTCTGTCAGTTGGTGTATAAGTGGTTGTATAAGTGTGTGAGTTGGTACGTGAGTTTCTGTATGGGTGAGTGATTGGTTGTCTGAGTACATGTATTGATGTCTCAATGTCTGTGTGGGTGGGTGAGGGTGTGTGTAACTGCCTATATGCAAGAGTGCATGGGTGAGTCAGTGGCTGTATGGGTTAGTGAGTGTGTGTGTGTGTAAGGGACTGTATGGGTGAGTGAGTGTGTGTATGGCTGTGTTGGTAAGTGAATGGGTGTATCAGTGGTATGGTGTGAGTAACTGCATATGTGAGTAAAGGCAGTATAGGTGAGTGTTGGAGTATATGAGTGACTGTATGTTTGACTGAGTGATTGCGAGAGTGGCCGAATAGGTAAGTGTGTGGGTGACTGTATAGGTGAGTGAGTATGTGATAGTATCTGTATGAATAAATAAGTGGGTGTGTGTATAAGTGTATACGTGAGTAAATGGCTGTGTCATTGACTCTATAGGTGAGTGTGAGTGGTGTATGCATGTAAGAGTGGATATATCAGTGGCTGTATTAGTGAGTGAGTTGGTGTATGTGTGGCTGTATGGGTGACTGAGTGGATGTGTGTGCTGTCCTATGAATCAGTTTGTGGGTGTGTAGGTATGGGTGTGTCAATGGTTTTGAGAATGGTAGTGTGGACGCTGGAGTGAGTGTATGAAAGGTTATATGGGGGTGTGAGTGAGTGCGTCAGAGATTATGTGGATGATGTCATCAGTGATGTAATTTGAGATATCAGTGATGTCACTGACCATGTCATGAGTGATGTAATAAGTGAGGTCATAAGCAAGTCATTTGCGGGGGTGCAAGTTTTAGCTCAGCTAACTATAACTGCTGAATTTTTCTGGTTTTGTTCAAGGGAAATGTCAGCCTAACTATAACGTCCCTGTAACCTTTGGTTTTTTCAGTGAATTTCCAATAATTTTAGGACGTGATCTAGTTTGACTGCTGTATTTTGGACTTTTTTTTCAATGTGACTGGTTGTCAGTCTAAGGGGAAACAATATATCTACTGTGAGATCATGGTTGAATCTCATCCTTTCTTTCTTCCTACCTTATATTCTCGGAAGGATTTTATTCATATCATTCTACCATCTGAGATAGTCCTACATCCTCACTCTGCCCCTGACCCGATATAACCCCTCTTTTTATCTTGCTGAAAAGTGGTCACATATTGGGACAGGAACACAGTCAAGCCCTTGTAGCTACAAATATGTCCCAAACATCCATTATGGTTTTTGTTACTAAGTAGATGTACAGATTATATTGTCTTGTGACTTTTTTCACTTTTTCATCCAAGTTCGTTCCCACAGCTTTCTTCCGTCAATTCCTTGATCCACGAAGCCCCGTTTTTCATCAGGCACTTTTGGGCCATTCAGGTACGATTCTAAATTGGACTGCTGCGCAGTATTTTAACATATCTGTCTGTCCCAGTTCTCCTTGGTTTTTATGGGCATTAGTGTTTTCCTGGACAACCTTAGCCACCTCTGCAAATTTTACAAGTAAACTGTCGAAACCGGATTCATCACTTCTATCTTGCCCTGCCAGAATATGTAACGTTTCCTTCGGTTCTTGCATGTTTTAACATTGACGGAAGGTTCACAGAAAGCAGTCCTCCAACTCTATGTTATTTTCACGCTCACATACTTCACTTCCGGTATAATGCATGAGAAGACTGAGATAACCTTATTGGCATTCATATCTCCTATAGATATGGAAAAATCCAACAGTTCAGATTAAGCCTTTGTTGCTCCTATAGCTATAACAGGAGGAGAGAGAATATTCTGGTTTTCCTAGGGTTACAATTATGGTGGTCTGCTAACATGCTGAGTTTGCATTGAATCCACTTTATGCTTTGACTCTCCCTAATTTTGATGCAGGGGTTCTACAAAGAGAGAGATGACGAGTGTGGGTGTGTGTGTTTTTGTTTGTTGACAGAGGACAGCGCTGTCGAATTCCTCTCCTTTGCTCTAGGACTGTCCGTCATGTTCCACTAAACAAGTTTGAATTGAATTTGTAAGAATATGATCCCTGAACGCCCAAACAGCAAGATATGAAAAAAATCACCAAACACCACCTAGGTTTCCTTGGCTCTTAGCTTGCCAAAGAAGAAAACGAACACGTTTTCCAAATGATCTGGCACCTGTATGCAAAAAACACAATGCTGCCATCAAAGTGCTGCAAATTGAGGAGCTTCACAGCTGAACTAAAGAGGAAACCATATTTGCTATGGTCTTGAACAAACAGCAGAACACACTGGAAAGTATTTATTTAACCCTGGAGTCTGATGACTTGAACTTACATGAAAAACAAGACAACCATCGGGCCGTCCATTTTGTGAGTGTTCTTTTTTTCTGAAGAACAGTCCATCCATCTATTTTTATTTTTAAATTTTCTGATTGCCATAGCTGGCAAAGTATGCATTTTCTTATTTTGTCAAGTTCGTAAAGAAGAAGCAGTTCTCCAACCCCTCACCTGACATGAACAAATCCTTATTTTACTTCATGGATATGAAGCACCCGCTGCATCTGTGTTTGTATTGGCTCATCATTGTTTTCTTACAGTGCCATTTATTTCTTAGCTTACAGTTCTCCTGGTTCTTGTTCGTGGATGTTAAAACTTCATTTACTTACTAGAGATTTGGATCTGCTGGAGGTTAGGTCAGCTGAGTGGAAATCGGCTTGCATTACATGTGGTTCTACATACAAGTGTCAATGTGCATTACCCACAAACCTTTCCCTGCCTGGCTATCCTAACTATTTTTCAATTTTTAGTTAAGTTCGACGAATCGCAGATTTAATAATTGAGCAAGAGAGTAAGTAATATGATATTAATGTTTAGACATTGCATTTCTTTAATCATTTCAGTGCAAAAGTGTGTGAGAAGTCTGGAAGTGCAGATTTCTTTTCCTTTTAAGTTCTGACATTCACCAAGACAGATTGATTTTACTCTTTGGGGTGGGGTCCTCGAGGCCCGCCCTATTACATTAGCCCCATGGAGGTGACGGTCCCCGGGGGTGCCGCATAGGCACCCATGCATTAACTCAGACCCTGTCCCCGGGACCTGGTCCACCCAGGGGCCTTTATTCAATGAAGCGTGGAAGACAGCGCTTCAGTTTTTTTTTTTTTATTATGGCGGGAGTCGCAGATCCAACGCGACTCCCGCTGTTTTTGTAAAAAAATAATGCTTTTTTTGCACTGGAGGGTCCCTGAGGACCACCCCAGAGGCCTAGGGCGGTCAGGTGTTTGTACCCTGCCCCCTTATTTTTACATTTTGTCTTGTGACTCGGTTCAACCGAGCCACAAAATGGCTGCCAACACTTCCTGGTTTGAAGTGTTGGCAGCCAATCAGATCTCAGGCACGAGATCGGGAGGGGTAGCGGAACCACTGCGGCCACAGTTGTATATCTGAGAAATCTTTACATTTCTCAGGAACTACTGAACGAATTTACACCATTTAACAAAAAAGGGCTACCTTTTTGCCAAATTTGGTGTAATTCCAATCAGTAGTTTGGGCTGTAGCCGTATCTAAAGTTTCCTATGGAAATTAACATAAGGAAAAAAGTGTTTTTGTGCCTCCCCCTTTTTCTCGGCCCCCGCTTGACGGATCACCCCGAAATTTTCAAGACAGCAGCTGTAGTGAGAGTTTTGAAAATTTCATTAAGATTCGTCAAACGAGGCCAAAGATATAGGCAACTGAAAAACAGCTTTTTAATAGAAATCAGGTCCTAACTATAACTATATATATAGAGAAATATATATAGAGATATATCACGGACAGAGACATGAAAGACCGCAAAGACGGACGTAAAAGAGATCAGAGGTACTAAGGTGAGCGAGGCAGAGACTCTTCTAGTGATGCAAACTGTTAACGGCTTGCCATTAACTTCAGAACTGAAACAAGAGGACTGTTCTCCATTGTAAGTTTTTGTTTGAGGAGCACACAAAAGTGTTATCGTTTGACATTAGTGACGCTCTCAAATACGCTGTAGTTTTTGGGAATTCCAAATGTCAACTAATTTACTCAAACAAAAACATTTTCATCACCATTTTGCCATGCTCACAGTTATGCCTCAAGTAGTTATTGGTTATCGAGTGATGAGGTGAGATAAACTCCAAATCCAATTTAATAGTGGCTAACCTTTCTTCAGTACCATGCCTTTTCTCCCATTTTTGGTAAGCCTAAAGTAGCTCCTTTATTCCTGTGACAAATCCCCTTCACATCCTGTCTCTTCACCGTGAGTGGGTGGTGTAAATAGCCCACTGGTGGTGAGGAAACATAAACGGAGGCAGCGAGCCAACTTACTGCCACCAGCAACAAGAGAAGCAAAGATCTCCAAGGACGCTTAGCCGTATGCCCAGGCAACAACAGAAATGGCTGTGAGTAGGCCCAAGAGAAGAGCCCCGGGAATCCAAGTAAGAAGAGGGCCTGCTGAGACGCACTGGCTCCCCAGCGAAAGACCAACAAAAGCATCCGGTATCTGAACAAAAAATGTGCCACAGGAGACATGCCCCAGAGGTAAGTGTGCAGACACCACCGAAGACAAGACCTGCAGCCAAGCTGGGCAGGACTGCTGCAGGATTGGCCTATTTGAAAACGCTGAAAACACTAGCAGGCCTAGGAGAATGGCAGTAGAAGGGGGAAAACAGGTCAAAGAAGAACACTGGTGGTAAGGGGGTGAATTAGGCCTCACAGATACTTTGGCAACGAAGTGAAGCACCTGGAAACTAACCAATCCAAAGCAAGAGGGCTGAACAATGTTAACAAAGGATAAGCGTGCTGGTAATAATGTCCAGCAGGGGTGGGGCAGACCACTAACTGCAATTAGATCTGTGCTGTGACTATGAGGTACACATTGAGAAAGACACACCAAGCACAGTAGAGTCATGACAGCATATTTAAAGTCCCCCCTCCGAGTGGGTGTCTAGAACGATGAAGCAAGCAGAGAGAGGGGAAGCCAGCAGACCGGGGTTGGAAGGGCGCCTATGTGTAGAAGTACTGGCACAGGTCTGCTCTACCCCTCATTTAGCAGGACCTATCATCTGAATTAAACAAGTGAGCGGACGTCAGTACTTTTCGCTATTTCCACACCAGAAGCGCAGAGCCACGAAGTAACTGACATAGTTGTGTGCAAAACTAGGGCCCTGAAAAGGGGGGGGGGGGTAACCCTAGCCCTACAACATTAGTCCGCAAGGCGGGGAGGCATGGGTGGGGCTGTAAGGAATCTGCAGCTAGATAGAGTCTCTAACAGATAATGTGTTACCGAAGGTAAGTAACTTGCTCATCTGATAGAGACTTCTAGCTGCAGATTCCTTACCTGGACCAATACCTCAAACTAGGAAGTCCTGCAGGACCAAATGGGTAAAATGCCCGTCGCTGCGTACCTGACTGTCCAGGCAGAAGTGTTTGGCAATCGTGTGCAAAGATGCCCACGTTGCTGCCAGACAGATGTCCAGGACTGGGACACCCCGAGCCACAGCCGTAGTCGCAGCATTTCTCCTGGTGGAATGAGCCCTTAATCCCTCAGGGGGCTGCTTCTTTGCCAAGGCATAGCAGATCTTAATGCAGAGAATGACCCAGGGAGAGATGGTCCTTTTCTGCATTGCCCTTCCCTTCTTAGCTCCCACATACCCCACAAAGAGTTGGTCGGCCACCCGGAACTCTTTTGTGTGGTCAAGGTAGAACGACAACGCTCTTTTTGGGTCCAGTCGGTGGCGACGCTCCTCCTCTTTAGAGGGATGCAGGAGAGCAAAGAAGGTGGGCAATGTGATGGCTTTACCCAGATGGAATGGGTCATGACCTTTGGTGAAAAGGAAGCCCGGGTCCAAAGCACTACTTTGGAAAAGACATCAGATAGGGAGGCGCGTAAGATAACGCTGATACTCACCCTCTGAGCAGATGTAATCGCCACTAAAAAGGATGTTTTGATGGTCAACAGTCGGAGGGGACAGTTATATAAAGGCTCGAAGGAAGCACACATTAGGTAGCTGAGGTCCACTGTGGCATAACAAAGGGCGTGGGTGGAAACAAGTGAGCCAGTCCTTTTTAGAAACCTATGTACAATCGTAGGCTTAAAGAGAGGGCTGGTCTGGCAACCGCAAAAAAGCAGACAGAGCAGAAAGGTAATCCTTGAGAGTTCCCAAAGCAGAGCCTTGTTGGGCAAGGGTCAGTATGAATAAAAGAACAGTGGAAAGAGAAGCAGAAAGAGGATCAATAGTCCTTTCTGTCAAGTATAATACACATTTCCGGCATATACCGTCTTAGTGGAGGGCTGCCTGGCCGTCAAAATAATGTTACATACTTCGGGAGGAAGGTCAAAAGCCATGAACTGCCGCCGCTAAATCTCCACGCATGGAGGTGCAGAGTTGGTAGGTTCGGGTGGAGGACCCTCCCTTTCTGCTGCGCCAGAAGATCCTCCCGAAGGGACAGCCTGAATGGAGGACCATGCTCATATTCAGAAGCTCTGGATACCAGACTCTACTCGACCAGTCCAGAGCCACAAGAATTAATTGGGCCCAGTCGCTCCTGAACTTCTTCAGAACCCTGGGCAGGAGTGGTATGGGCGGAAAGGAGTACAGCAAGCCTGAGCTCCACTCGCGACAAAATGCGTAGCCGAGCAATAGCCACCTTGGAAACTCCAGTGTGCAGTACTGCTGGCACTGCGCGTTCTCTTCGGAGGCGAACAAATCTAACCAAGGTTCTTCCCACTGCTGAAAGAGACCTTGGGCCACCTCCGACTGGAGACGCCATTCGTGATCCGCTAGGCATCGTCGGCTGAGTTCATCCGCCCTGGCGTTCAGAGAACCTGCCAGGTGTTGAACCACCAGGGTTATGCCCTGCTATTCTAGCCATGTCAAAAGAAGCAGGGCCTCTTGACAAAAGGTCCACGACCCCACGCCGCCCTGCTTGTTGCAGTACCACATGGCGGTGGTGTTGTCCGTGAACACCTGCACTAGCTTTCCCTTGACAGAGGGAAGAAATGGTTTCAATGCCAATTGAATTGCTCTGAGCTCCAACACATTTATGTGGAGCCCCGACTTTGCAGGAGACCAGTGTCCCCTGATCTCCAGCTCTCCCAGATGGCCGCGCCATCCCAGGAGAGACGCATCTGTCACGACTGTGAGATCTGGTTGGGGAAGGGAGAGGGGTCTGCCGTTGACCCAATCGCGGTTCGTCAACCACCACTGCAGATCTTTTGCAGTTCCTTCTGAGATCTGAACCACTTCGGTGGGATTTCCCTGATGCTGTGCCCACTGGAACTTCAAGTCCCACTGCACAGCTTGCATACGCCACCCGGCATGCTTTATTAACAGGATGAAGGAGCCCATGAGGCCCAACAGCCTCAAAATCAGTTTCACCGAAATCCAGGATAGAGGCCAAAACATCGGAATCTTAGCCTGAATATCCTGGACTTGCTGCTCAGGAGGATAGACCTGTGACTGCACTGTGTCCAGAACAGCTCAGATAAAAGGGAGCATCTGAGAAAGAGTCAGGTATGACTTCCGCACGTTTATAGAGAACCCCAGTGAATGCAGGAGGTTTGCAGTTGTCTGGAGGTGGGAGACGACAGCTTGGGGCGAGGATGCCTTCAAAATCCAGTCAGCGAGTTAGGGAAAGACTGACACCCCTAACCTGCGCCGATGAGCTGCGACCACCACCATCATCTTGGTGCACACCCGAGGGGCACTGGTAAGGCCGAAGGGGAGCACAGTAAACTGAAAGTGCTTGCGGCTAACCTTGAACCGCAGGTAACGCCTGTGGCCCGGCAGGATGGGGATGTGAAAATACGCATCTTGCAGGTCCAACGCTACCATCCAGTCTTCTTGGTCTAGGGCAGACAAGACCTGAGCTAGAGGGAGCAGCTTGAATTTCTCTTTCTTGAGGAAGAGACTGACAGTCCCAAGATCTAAAATGGCCTGCAACCCTTTGTTCTTCTTTGGAATCAGAAAGTAGCGGGAATAACAGCTATTGCCTACTTCTGAACCCGGGACCCTTTCTATAGCTCCCTTGGCCAAAAGAACTGTAACTTCCTCCTGGAGCAATTTTAAATAATTTGGCGTAATGCGAGGAGGAAAAGAAAGGAAAGGAAGAGAATAGCCCTCCTCAATGATCTGCAAGACCCACTTGTCCGATGTTATGGACCTCCAGTGGGGGAGATGATGATGAATTCTACCACCAACTGGAGTGGTGTGGTCTTGCAGAGTCCGACTAGGAGTGCTAGGAGGCTGCGGCTGCCGAGGGCAGGGTGGCCGACGACGTCTGGCATCCATTCCTAGGTCGGAATGAACCACATCCACGTCCCCCCACGGCTTGGGAAGCCTGCGTGGGACGGTGGCTGGGATAGGGCTGACGCGGCTGGAAATCCCTTCCGTTGCCGCGAAAGGTAGATTGGCCACAAGGAGTAGAAGAGAGGCCCAAGGATCTGGCCGTAACTCGAGAGTCCTTGAACCTCACTAGGGCCCAATCTGCCTTTTCTCCAAAAAGGCGGGTTCCATCAAAGGGCATGTCCATCAGAAGTGCCTGGACATCACCCGAGAAGCCAGTTGTCCTAAGCCAGGCGTGGCGCCTTAAGGCCACTGTTGTGAAAATCGATCTGCCCAGCAAATCCATCGTATCAAGGCCACACCTTATGGTGAATTTTGCTGCATCTCTCCCGTCCTTAACTGCCTGAGAGAGCACAGCCCGGCCCTCCTCCAGGACTTGTGGCAGCACTTGCGCAACCGTCTCCCACAGGGGGTGGGAGAAACGGCCCAATAAGCATGCGGTATTCACCGACCGCAATGCCAGGCTGGAGGAAGAAAACATTTTCTTCCTAGATGAATCCAGCCTCTTGGATTCCCTATCCGGAGGAGCGAAAGGGAACGCGCCCTGTGACGTAGAGGCCTGCACCACCAAACTTTCTGGGGTGGGGTGTTGCCTGAGGAACTTTGGGTTGGCCGGAGCTGGGCAATGGTGCTGTGCAATTGTCCTATTCACAGAAGCCCCTGTGCTAGGCTTGGACCACGTGCCTAATAGGACATCCGTAAGTGCTTCATTAAAAGGCAAAAGGGGTTCTGAGGAGGAAGCCCCAGGCTGAAGCACTTCAGTCAGGAGATTAGTCCTGACCTCCACTGAGGGCAGCTCCAGCACAAGGACCTCGGCTGCCCTCTTGACCACCATGGCATAAGATCTCCCTCCTCCGTAGCCACAGTTGGCGGAGAGAGCATGCCAGTATCTGCAAAAGTATCCATTCCACTGGCTTCCCTAAGTTCCCCGTACCAGTCCACCTGCTCTGCAGAATCATCCTGGTGTTCCAGAGGGTCCATAGACCCCTCCCATTCCTCTCCCAGGCCTAACACGTCGACTAAGTGTTCAGTCACCAACATAGAACCCCTGGGTTAAATCGGCGTCGGAATCGGCATCAAGCGACGTCGTTCTGACTCCGTGTCATCGGGGATAAGGATGGGGCTGGCACCGCTGATGGGCATCGGCGGTGCCGAAGACACCGACTTCGGGTCAGATGATGGGGGAGGTTGCAGTGGCAAGACCGGCGTTGACCCAGATCCGAGATCGGATCTTTGAGGCCCCACCGGCACCGTGGCAGGTGCCTACTACGTCGAATCGGACATGGCCCCTTCCGACCCCGCGGGGCACGAAGGCTCACCAGAGTGGTCGGCCCGCTCAAATACGCGGCGCAAGGCCTTGTAGAACTCTTTGATCGCTTTGGCTCCTGGAAAAGGAGGGAGGCGCGAAGTCAACACTGGCTCCGGCTCTGTATAACCATGCCTAGAGCTGCGGTGCTCCTTAGTTCCTTCGTCGACGGACCATAGTCGAGGTGAAGATGAAGTCCGCTTGGACGACGACGACTTCTTGTGCCTCTTCCCTGAGTGTCCCGACCACCTTCAGTGGGATGAAGAGGACTTTGGGCTCCTTAAATGGTCCTGCAACCTCCACTTTCTCGATCGGGACCGGGACCTCCACGGAGGCTCGCTTGACGGTGTCAGATGTCGGGCCGCAAGGAGCTTCAATTCTCGCTCCTGTAAGGTCTTAGGACTCATGGCCCGACAGTCCAAGCACGACTTCAGATCGTGGTCGCACTCGAGACACCAGAGGCATACGAGGTGGGGATCGGTAACCGACATCAAGCAGGGACAGGCCCCGCACGGCTTAAACCCTATCTTCCTCAAAGACATCCTCGCACACAATGTGAAAAATCTGGAAGTCGAGAAAAAGCCTGTCAAAAAGCGACAAAGGCGTAGCTCTTCCTGGATCGCGCTTAACTGGCGCGGAAAGAAAAGAACTGACGTCCGTGCGCCTGGGTGGCGCCTTTTAGGTACCGTGATGTCATAACCGACGCCAACAACGCTGCTGACGTCACGCAGAGCCGAATGGAGCCACCCGACGGCGCGCACAAGGGGTATTGCTCAGCAAAAGTTTCTGGATCCAGCCTGACACCTGGGAAATTCAAAGGTAACGAATCTGCAGCTAGAAGTCTCTATCAAATAATGGCATGCAAGGCAGGCTAACTAGCTTGTCATGGAACGGTAATGGCCGGGGGAGTGGGTAAAAAGAAACGTGATTCAGAATTATTTGGCCAGACAGGGGTGAAACATGGAGTACATACTTTTAGATCCATCTAATGGGGAATGTGCCACTTTATGTGGCAAGGAACATAAAGAATTATTGTGTCACTCTGGACATACCTCCCGATCAAGGGGAGGTCGGTGGTGTTGCAATCTTGATTTAAAAAATGCACTACATTTAGCCTAATGGAAATATGGATGGTGTGGGGAGATATTGGACAGGCACATGGGAGGATGAACAGATGCTACATATAGTTATCTCAAGATCTACAAATGTAATGCTAAGCGCCATAGGGACACTACTCTTAAATCTCCCCCAGGCGCTATTAATACTATGTGGGGATTTTAGAATGGTGTTTGACAAATCTCTAGGCAAACCACCGATTAAGCCTTGGGGCAATGGAGCTACCACAACTGAAAAAATTCATTCAGGCCATGGGACTTCATGACATATGGAGGGATACAATGCTTCTCGTTTTACTCCAGAGAATAAAAGCAAAGTCAAGGAACTATTGCATATTCGCAACCATGTCACATGCCCACAGGTTTACTGAAGCATGTTTTCTGTAAAGGTGCATATCAAACCACTCCATAATGATGGGGATACTGACATCCCAAAAAGAGACATACATGACATTGGAGTCTGGGCTCGTGGTATCTGACAAAGCAGGATGCTGTAGGAACTAAAAACTATATTGGACATGTTCTTTAAAGAAAATCAATGAACAGTGACAAATTTGATAGTGTTATATGTGGCTTACAAACTTATCAGGGACACCCGGTAGCAAGGGGGCACTTGACACTAAGATCAATTGGGACAGATAGAAAGAGGACACTGAAGCACAGGCCCTATAGAAAGGAATCCTCATCATGAAGGAACTGTAAAAATTGTCTGATGACCAAAAGGGCAGATTACTGCACATAAAGTAGGAAGAATATAGGGAATTACTCCAAAAAAAAAAGGACATACACACCACCTAGGAGCACAAAAGGAGATTTTATGATACTCAAAATAAACAGGGCAATACTAGAATAGTGGGACAGTATAGATGAGGGACAGACATATGGGTGATAATCTTGGCAGGGGATGGCTATGTACAGGGGGACCAGGAGGTGGCAGATGCATTTGCAGACCACATTGAGATGCTCTACAACTCTGAGCTAACAGACACATTAGACGACATTGAGGGCTTTGTAGCTGAATGCATAGGGGCACAACTAAATGGAGAACAAAGGAAAGACCGAGAATAAGAAATCATGATTGAAGACATAGAACAGGTCTTGAGAAACCGTAAGCCTCAAATGGCCTATCAATGGAATTTTACAAGAGGTTGAGCAACAAAACCACACACCCCATGATCGAAATTTTTCTTAAAGATAGGGGCGATAATATACTACCACAAAACCTGAGGACGGCGATGACAATGTTGGTACATAAGGAGGGCAAAGATAGGGAAGATAGCCAATTTTAGCAAATCATAATTTTGCTGAACAGAGAAACTAAAGATAGTAGCCAAGGTAACAGCTTAACAGGCTATTGCTATAGAAGAGCTGTCCGGCATTTAAGGCTAACAGGTGAACCAGGTTCAGCATGCACAGGCTCCACAATAACCTAGTGTACTCTAAGGCTACAGAATCAATCACAATTATATCATTGGGTGCCAATAAGGGATTTGACTTGATCAAATGGCCCTTATATTCATGATACTAGAAATGAACCCGATCGATAACATTTTCTGCATTGTTGTTCGCACTAACTCCCGGTCCCAGGATGCTTGTTTCCAGTCCAGGGAAGACATGGCTTGGCAATTCGGGCTGGACTGTTCCCATGAGGCACAGGGTCAAGACTGATTTGCATATAGCTGGATTTGAACTGGGGTGGCGAAGTGAGCTAAAGAATGATGATGGATTCAACCCAGATCTGTGACTGGGGGTGAGTGTCTGAAAAGTTTCAGCGCTCCGTCCATTATCTCCTTGTGTTTGCTTTGCGCACACTCTAGAACCACTATCAGAGTAGATAGGTATGGATGCCCTCATTCAGGGGTGGAAATGGGATGAGTGAATATTGCTCTATGTGGGCGGAAAACCCTTTTCTTTCCCTTGGCTAGGTGTTCCCCAATGCAGGGGTACCCAAGGCACTGAGAAATGAAAGTGACCACTTCACAACCTCACTATATGGATCTCAGAAGATCCCACAAAGCTTTAAGCAATTAATTACGAGCTTCTCCTATGGAGTTTAAGAACGTAGCTCTTCAAATGGAAGAAATTATTTTTGTGAATTGGAAAGAGCGGCTATCTATAAAATGATTGCCTTCCCCTGGATGCATATGTACCCTACAGAACTTACAACACACTGTCCGGCTGTCGACCCTACAGAGGAACCCCAATGGAGAGAGGTATTGCATTTCCCAACATCAAAAAGTATTCCGCTGTATTGCAACAATTAGTGGTAAATGGGTGGGCCTTTTCACATCAAAGTAAGCCGGTGACTAAAATAGACCAACATGCACTAGAAAAGAAAGGATTCACACACACAGTATATGGCAGCAGGACAAGCAGTGACCCACCATCAGTGACTAAAAGTGATATAACATGGCACAGCATCACTAGAAAAAAGGTGTGGAAGGGCCAACTGACACCTAGCACATCACTGTAGATGGGAGCTAATCTTCAATAAACGGGGAAGGTTCCAAGAAAATAAACACATGGGGAAATACTATCCGACACTAAGATGAAATCCTACGACCAACTCCTGGAAGAATATACGGTAGCTAAATCACAAATGTTCAAATACATACAGCTCAAACACACTCTAAAACCTGCATTAAAAAAGGGACAGTCGTAACAGGTGGAAAACCGCTAGACAATAGGATAACACCAATTAGGTTGACTAAAACGACAATCTCACATACAGATACCATATTAATGAATATTACTCAAATATAGCTGGTCCATCTGAAATCTTGGTGAGAAACAGACAAGAGTCTAACAGAGTAGGGTGACTGGGCAGAGGCCCTGATTCACCCAAGATAGGTATCGATAAGATCATGAGAACGCTTGAACACCCTCAAATCCCAATAGGAAGCAGACATGAGGCAAATAGAGGATGATGACTGCGCCGAGGCCCTAATGCACCCAGAAGAGATGGTGAAAAAATCTGGGTTTAGATAGGTCCAATTGTAAATCCTGCAAAGCACATACATCACCAGAATACTCCACAAGTTTTATGTTATGTTATGTTAACTAAGCTTGTAAAGCGTGCAGCTGCCTCAGCAAAGAGGCGTCTCGGCGCTAGCAGCAGAAAGGCATGGAGGCTAAGAAACTGGGCGAAGCAGCAAAAGAAGAAGTGAACATAAAAAGACAAAATTAGGCCGCAGGAAAGAGGTAGGTCTTAATGGCTTTACGAAAGGCCAGCAGGCTATCCAGACTTCGAATCTGACAGGGCAGAGAGTTCCATAACTTGGCTGCTAAGCAACGAAAGGACCGCCCCCCCGGCCCGGAGACGGTTCACTCGAGGGATCACAGCCAAGTGTTGCCCCAAAGAGTGCAGCTGGCGTCCAGGAACGTACGGTACCAACAAGTTGGCCAAAAGCCGGGGAGACGCAAACTTAAGAATTTTAAAGGATAGGCAAAGAGCCTTAAATTCGATTCGCTTAGCCATGGGCAACCAATGTAATTGCCGGATAGCACCGGCTATAGAGCATCTTCGCGGGAGCCCCAACATGGCTCTGGCGGCTGCATTTTGAACTCGCTGCAAGCGCACCACCTCAGCCTGATTAGCCCCAAGGAGGAGCGAGCTGGCGTAGTCAAGTCTAGAGAGTATCGCTGCCTGGACGATCAGCTGACGAGTGGGTGGATCAAAGAACCCCAGCAGGGGTCTAAGTCCACGAAGAAGGCCGAAACATGTACCGGCTACCTTCTTGGTGTGATCCTGGAAGCTGAGGGTGGAGTCCATCCAAACCACTAAGTTTTTAACCGCTGTCTTGGGGACGGGCGCACTACCAAGAGAGGTAGGCCACCATTGCTCACTCCACAGGCTCCTATCTTTCCCCACCAGCAACACCTCGGTTTTATTGGCATTAAGCTGGAGGCAGTTGGAGGTCATCCACTCCGCGACTGCCGCCAGACCACTTCTAAACTTGGAAGCGTCCTGCATAGAGTCGTCGGAGAGGGCCACCACCAACTGCGTGTCGTCAGCGTAGGAGACCATAGTGAGGCTTTTGTCCCTAGCCACCATAGCAAGGGGTTGAACGTACAGGTTAAAAAGTACCGGACTCAGAGCGGAACCCTGAAGCACCCCCTGCCCGATGCACTGGACACGGGAGAGAAACGGGGGGGCAGTCACTTTGAAAGTTCTCCCTGACAGGAAAGATTTAAACCATTCCAAGGCTAAGCCAACAACACCTGCGTACTCCAGACGACGTAAGAGAATCTTATGGGCAACCGTGTCAAATGCGGCACTGAGATCGAGCAATATCAATGCTGCAGTGTGCCCTGTGTCCAGAATGGTCCGCAGATGCTCGGTAACAGCCAAGAGCGCAGTCTCTGTACTGTGTCCAGAGCGGAAGCCATTCTGGGAGGGGTCCAGGGTGCCATTACTATTAAGGAACCCAGTTAGGATGTTATTCATATGAGCCTCAGCGATCTTGGCTACCCAAGGTAGAAGGGATATGGGGTGAAAATTTTCCAGCTTAGCCGGGTCCAGCGAAGGTTTTTTCAGTAGTGGAACCACCATGGCCTGCTTCCAAGTCACAGGGACCACGGCAGTAGAAAAAGAAGAATTAATGACCTGGCACAAAGGAGCACAGAAAGGGAGTCCCTGAACTGGGCGGGCTTCAAAGGATCAACCGGGGAGCCCGATTTAACTTTACCACACAACAGTAAGAGCTCTTCCTGTGAGATGGGAGAGATAGCCTCCAAAAGATGAGAAGGAGGAGGCCCGTGAGGAGCCGTGAGAGATGGAGGCAACAAAGAGAAAGACCTATAGATAGTTTCTACCTTCTTCACAAAGAAGGTCGCCAGGTCTTCACAATGTTGCTCAGAGCTAATCACGGAAGCAGTAGAGTTTTTTCTGACTCTGAGGTCCTTAAGTATTTTAAAAATACTCTTAGCCGGATTGTGGCTAAGCTTGATTTCATTTGCAAAATAGGCTGCCCGGACAGAGTGTAAAGTCCTATGGTAGCTTTTAATTGCAGCCTGGTAGCAAGCTTTAGCCCCGAGGTCATAATCCTTTCTCCAGGTACGCTCCAACTTTTTACAAGATCTACGGATAGCGGCCAGAGAATCGTTGAACCAAGGGTTGGATTCAAAATTACGGCCCTTAGACCATTTAGCAGGGATGAGAGAATCAAGAGCTTGAAGAATCCAATTGCATAGTGATCTATATGACATATCAGGATCACTATGCAATTGAGGAGGGTGGGCAGAGAGAAGAGCATGAAAATCCTCAAGCTTCAGTTTACGCCAGGGGCGTTTAAAAGAGGATGTTTGAGAAGCTCTATGCGGAGGCTCGAAAATCAGAAAAGACATCGAAACCAGATAGTGGTCCGACCAACATACAGGACTAGGTGTCTCAACAGAAGCAATGGGAATGTTAGAAAAGACAGGGTCCAGTAAGTGACCGGCAGTATGAGTGGCGCCTGAGACCAATTGCGTTAATTGGCAGGCTGCCAGGTCTGCGAGCAAACTACTGATTTCATTGTCCTGATGGAGGTGAAAATGCAAGTTAAGATCACCCTAAATACTAAAATTAGCTGCGCTCATAGCCAGAGTGCTAGTAACATCAATGAGGGCAGATTTAAACTCCTTAGCTGGCCCAGGAGGGCGATAAACTAACAACCCTGACATAGTAGAATGAGCGCTAAAAGTAATGCTAAAACGAGCGCACTCGCAACCCTCCACCAATTCTTTTACAAAGGAGCAGGTGTAACACGACTTGAAAATAACTGCAATGCCGCCCCCTCTGGACACCCTATTAAGGGTCAGAATGCTGTAACCTAGAGGAAGCGCAAGGCCCGGTTCTGCCACCATATCATCACTGAGCCAGGTTTCAGTAAGAAAAAAGGTATCCGGGGATTCGTCCTGAACCAGGTCATAAATGTCCAGATAATGTTTAGCCAAAGAGTGAACATTAAGATAGAGGATTTTCATAGAAGACCTGGACAGAGGGGGAGAGGGTGGTGCGGGTGAGGGCGGGTATGAGTTAAACCCACAGCCACGACTGCAAAAAGGCCCCTCCAGGGGACCTAATGGAGGTGAACAGCAAGGGTCTACCAATGCATTCACAGCCAACAACTCTGTCCTAGAATAGACACAAAGTCCTGACAAGCCACTATCAGCGTGTCTGGCGACGTCCAGGCGTGGACGGGCACACACGGGCTTGCCTTAGGCTCGCCTTTGGCGCGCCCGCTGCGCAGCCGGGTAACCATTGGAGCTTAATACCCAGGGGGCAGGAAGTGAGGAAATAGTGGGAGGAGTCGCGTCCCTCTGTTCAACCGGCACTGCAAGCCGTGACGGACCGGGGACAGCGAGGAAGAGCTGATAAGGGAACCACGAATAAGTACAAAGTTAAAAACACAGTTCTATTTTTTTTTAAAAGATGCAAAATATATTGTAAAAACAAAGCCTAGTAACCAGCCTCACGGCGCGCGTTACTCACTGCTGCGCGGCCGGGCAACCATCGGAGCTTAATACCCGGGGGGCAGGAAGTGAGGAAATAGTGGGAGGAGTCCCGTCCCTCCGTTCAACCGGCACTGCAAGCCGGGACGGACCGGGGACAGCGAGGAAGAGCAGATAAGGGAACCACGAGTAAGTACAAAGTTAAAAACACAGTTCTATTTTTTTTTAAAAGATGCAAAATATATTGTAAAAACAAAGCCTAGTAACCAGCCTCACGGCGCGCGTTACTCACTGCGTTACTTATTGCATTACATACATGCCCAAGAGGATGAGGACAGAAGAGTACACTTATGCACACATTGTAGAGTTGTCTAAAGCTGACCACCTATAGGATACAGGTAGGTGAAACTAAAACAATGTGATAGAGGAACTAACGACTCTAGAAGCAACCAAAATCATACTATGAATCTAGAGAGATCAAACCTAAAATAGATACAAAAAAAT
This sequence comes from Calotriton arnoldi, assembly GCA_963921515.1. NCBI lineage: Eukaryota > Metazoa > Chordata > Amphibia > Caudata > Salamandridae > Calotriton > Calotriton arnoldi. The sequence continues at coordinate 1,646,619 of CAWUFW010000974.1, read as the reverse complement.
CTTTTTTCAACTAGGGTCTTATAGATGCAAAAAAAGAGATACAGCACAGCACTGGGGCAGTTCATAACTACCCATTTACAAAGAATGGATGCACAACATGGACTGCTGTATGGCCACTGAGAGGGTGTTAATATACAGTATGAGGAAAAAAAGTTTCAGAAAATTTGAGGTGGTTGCAGAAGAAAGTAAGAACTGCAGTGACTGGGCAGGGAGATGTGGAACATAGAAAGCAAAGAAAGCTGAGGAGCAAAGTACGATCACTTTAGAATGGTCAGCTGTGAGCTGGTAACTGGTGCATAGACCAAAGAGAAAATTGGGGGCAAATTGTCACCATGAAGAAGTAATTGAAAGTCACAAAGCCAAAGGGAAAGTGGTCTAATGTCACATAAATTGTTGTGCATCACTGAGCAGAACTGTGTGTATATCATGAAATAAATAGTTTACACATATACATATAAAAAGATGTAAAAACATATGATACAAAAAAGACTCCAGCAATATAATTTGTCTTCCAAACCAGGTAATTGTGGGTTTGAGAAAGAATAAGTTTCTATATCTTGGATTTAGAGTTAATGCGTATAGTCTTTCTACGGATCCTAAAAAGTGATCCGCTTTGAATTGGCCCTCACCTGCTAATGTTAAGGAGACTCAAAGTTTTTGTGGATTTACTGTGAAGTTCAAGCCAAAAAGACTTTTAATAAGGTTAAACAGATGTTTTCTTAAACACCAATATTTTGTCATCCTGATACTTCAAGGTTATTTACTGTGGCAACAGACACACCTGAAAGCAAAACCATCCTGTTGTTTTATTCACCCCATATTTTGTCAGAGTATATACAGAATTATTAAGTACTTGAAAGAGAACTCTAAGCTATGAAGATGGCGTGTATTGAATGGAGACATCTATTGATGGGTTCTAGAAAACCATTTGAAATTCAATGTACAAATAGTTGTCAAGCCACATAGGCATGTTTAACTACTCACTGTGATTTCAACATCACCTATATTCCTGGTTCAAATTGGATGCATGTCCAGTTGTTATCCTGAATCATAACTTACTTAGAACCAGCCTGTAATTGCCTCTCAAAGAGTTGTTAGTATAGTTCAGGAACACATGTATCGGAAAGCACTTATTAAAAGGCCCCTCTAATTCAACAAATTTTTGTTTTTTAGTCTACCTATTTTGTTTCACTGGAGGAATTGCAGTTGTATCATGACTCGGCCATTTTTGGTTAAAGAGGAGTGAGGAGTACTTTGGGTTTCACTTTGCGTTTTTTGTTTTTTTTGGTGTGGTCATCTGTTCACAAGTAATATGTTCTTGCCTCTACTACTTGTGCCCTGCATAAATCCATATTTATCAGCCTATTTGGTTATCCACAGCCTTTATCAGTAGCTCATTAACCTTGACAGATTTTATAAGTGTCTTCCACTTTCAGAAGGATATCATGTGATAAGAGTTGCTGTACAGACCTTTTGAAAGCTGGCTCTTTTTTAGTCTTTGTCCAAATTAAAAACAGCTGAAGAAATGGTCCTCTGTTTTTAATTGATATTTTATTTTTCATCTTCTTGGATTGTGCCATATTATCATTTCTGAAAGAGGAACACAATATCTTTCACGCTTTTGGAAAATCGCATGTAAGGCATTGGGAGTTGAACAAGCTCTATCTTCTGGTTACCATCCACAGTCAAATGGAAAGACAAGGCGACAAATTAAAGTTTAGAGCAATATCTGTGGTGCTCCTGTAATGCAACTCAAGATGTTGCTATTTCTATTTATGAACTGCAGAAGTTTCCTATTATAATGCAATTCATAGCACTACAAATGTTTTACTGTTCTTTTGTATGCAACATTTTTGTCCACGAGTTTTCCATCTTCTCATCATATTGATCCTTTGATTCTGGTGACATCTTATTATCTGAATTAGGTATTGTAAGTACAGGGATTATTATTTGGGATGAGTGGCTGCCCGCCTCAAGGATTAATAACACTAACTTGTCAGGGTGAACCCCAAAAGTCACTAAATTTACCTGAGATAAATCCCAAGATAGCTGGGGCAATGTGTAAAGTATTTATCCAGTATCAAAACAGTAATAAAGTCAAAACACCAAACAATAAAATCCCATCAATTTAAAAAAACAGAGTAGCATTTAACACCTTAACTGCTGAGGCTCCCTCCCTCCTGCCCCCAGTGTTGAGCCCTTTTTTGGCTATATGGGGTACTTTGCGCTTCGGCCTCCATGACCTTTTTTCCACATAAGGTGTCCATGCCAAATCTGCATCCTTTTTTTCCTAACATATTGGAGACATAAAGGGGAATCCGAGAAAAGAGGTAAAACATAGCTACATTTTGAGCTTTTTGGGCAAAATAGGAAAAAAGTGCTTTGCAAAAAAGTGCTGGTTTTTTTCAACAAAAAGTTTGAAGTGCTAAAGTCCCTAGCTTTCAGAAACATGCATGGTGTAGATTTTTAAAAAGTAGACATAATTCGGAATTCAGCAAGTCGTCATATGTGTAGATCTCTCAAAGCTGTTCCCAAAGAAACTAACTGTTGAAATAAAGAAATATTGAAAATGAGTAGGAAAAATTGCTATTTGCGACAGCATTTTGTGACAGCATTTTCATCTGTAACTTTTTGTCACAATAGGTGATTTACAAAAGCAATACGCCATTATGTCCGCTAGACGCTTCTATTTGCGGGGAAATATAAGGTTTGAAGATTATTCAAGATCCTGAAGTCCTCACAGCCAATAACTGAGCTGCACAATGGTTTTTTATTGTGTACCAAGTATAGACCAATTCATATGGTGAAATAAGTAGAGTTAAAAAATGGAAACATATGTATTTCTAAAATGGGCACCAGATATGGAGTTTAGTATAGAGGTTATTTGAACATATCTGAATTTGTGGGCACCCATACTGACGTGATTCAGAGGGCATTATTCAAAATATCTTCTTTCTTACACACTGGCTTACATTTGGAAGGCGCAAATGCAGCAACATCCACTGGTAATAACAAATGTTCTACTATTCTATGTTTCCACATGTCTCCCGATAAAATGGTACTTCACTTGAGTGGGTAGGCCTAGTGCCAACAAAAAGGAAAAGGCCCAAAACGCAACATAGCAAACACAAGGAGATGATGGACGGAGCGCTGAAACTTTTCAGACACTCACCCCCAGTCACACATCTGGGTTGAATCCATCATCATTCTTTAGCTCACTTCGCCACCTCCGTTCAGACCCAGCTATATGCAAATCAGCCTTGACCCTGTGCCTCATGGGAACAGTCCAGCCCGAACTGCCAAGCCAGGTCTTCCCTGAACCGGAAACAAGCATCCTGGGACCGGTTTCTGGGTAACACCCTTCATCAGCCAGGCTAGCTTGAATCCAGTGGCAAAGTGAGCAAGGGACCCACGTCGGGGCATACGCTGCCAACATAGGGCGAACAAGCAAACACAAGGAGATGATGGCGGAGCGCTGAAACTTTTCAGACACTCACCCCCAGTCACAGATCTGGGTTGACTCCATCATCATTCTTTAGCTCACTTCGCCACCTTAGTTCAGACCCAGCTATATGCAAATCAGCCTTGACCCTGTGCCTCAACGCAACATAGACACATCACATTGTTCCACTCAAAACTGAACCCTTTTCTTGTATTGTGGATAGCTGTAGATTTTGGGCCCTAGCTCAGGCAGCATCTATGGAAATCTAGCAAGCCTGTAAATTCTTTTAAACTAGACACCTAGCGAAATCCATGGTGGGGGACTCCATGGCTGTCAACAGCTTTTCCTACCCAGAAGCCTTTGCAAACCTCAGACTTTGACTAAAAACACACATTTTACTCATATTTCTTTAAGGAAAACCTTCTGAAATCTGTGGTGAGCCACACATTTCCTACCACCCAGAATTTACCCAAGTCTCCCGATAAAAACGGTACTGCATTTGTGTGGGCGGCCTAGTGCCCGCAACAGGAATGGTCCCAACACGCAACATAGACACTTCACAGGTTTCCACTCAAAACAGACCATTTTTTGTTTGCAATGTGGTTAGGTGTGGAATTTGGGCCCTAGCCCAGCCAGCACCTAGGGAAAAGTAGCAAACCTGAAAATGTTATAAAACTAGACATCTAGGGGAATCCAGGGTGGGGTGACTTGCATGGCTCTCCTAAGGTTTCCTTACTCAGAAGCTCTTGCAAACCTCAAACTTTGACTAAAAACACACATTTTCCTCACATTTCTGTGCAGTAAAGTTGCGGAATCTGTGGGGATCCTCAAAAGATTTAAAGTAGCCTTTACTTTCTGATTGATAGGAAAGTTAATCCTTCTAGTGAACTTTCTTGGGAAGATGCTTCTTTAGTTCATGCTTCCTTGTCAGTTTTACCCAAAACTATGCAGATTCAACAAGCAAAGAAGTATTTGTCATGCTGCCGGCTAGTAAGTTCTTGAACATTGCGCCCAGCGCATAGCTGATTTTCTATGCTGCCCATACCACTATGGCATCTCCACACTTGCGGTCTCCCGGAGGAGTGCAATGAGATTTCTGGAACACCAGGCATAAGGGGCGGAAGCATAACTCTGGAATCCAGCACAGAACTAAAGGATGTCAAAGTGATGAGCCTTGTTCGATTGCCAAACAAACGCCATTAACTTGTAAAAAAGAAGCAGAGACAACTCCAGTAACCAGCCACCAAGGTGGTGATCTGTTTACAGGACGTTATTCAAGGTTACCAATATAAGATTAAGTAGAGTACTTTCCTCTGATGTCAGCTCTTGTTTGAACCACATATAGGGGGGGCAATCACAAGAGGAAGATGCAGCACAACACATTAATTCCCTTAGTTTGTGTCTGTTTTTTGCTTCCTTGCTACTTTTTAACCCAGATTTTTTCTTCAAACAGTTTGATCTTATTCTGAATTCTATTGCTGGATTTCTTGCTTATCTCTTCTTACATTAGTCATGTCAGGAGGAGTTTGGTGCCTTGCTGACTTCTTCAGTATTAATCATAATCTTCTACTAAGACTGCTACAAGACTACTGGGACCCTTTTTAGGAGACACTAGAGACCTATTTTGTATACTATTCTGTGCAGGGTGGCACCGTGGGTAATGGTAGGGGTCAACCTTTCCTCTTGCAACCAAGAAGGGAGCTCAAACAGACCTTCTCAGCATCCAGTCCTTGATAGAAAATGAGAGGAAGAGGAACTGTTAGAACTGGGGGTTTCTAATCGGCAGAGGTAGGTACCTTTGTCCAAGTAGGGACCCTTGCTTCTAGTCAGGGTAAGGGGGATACACACTTTAGATAACCCTTGCTCACCCCCTTGGTAGCTTGGCATGAGCAGACAGTCTTATCCTAAAGGCAATGTGTAAAGTATTTGTACTCAAAACACACAGTAATTCAGTGATAGCACCACAAATGGACACCACACCAGTTTAGAAAAATAAAGTATCTTCATCTAAACTCAACAAGACCAAAACGACAAAAATCTAACTTACATGTTGTAATATAGCACTTCAAAACAGTTATTTCCAAAATAAAGCTTGTAGAAACAAATAGCTCCACCTGGTGCTATTACGACGTCGTGACACCAATAAATCCAAAGTACAGCGCTGACCATGAGGTGCGTGGCGTGGGGCAAGGAGCCACACGGACCCCCAAACAAACAGTACCTTTGGAAACAAAGTCTATGACGATGCACGGCTTCGTGGAGGTGAGGCGTCGGTGCCGGCTCCCTGGCTGACACGGGGGAGGCGAGGCGTAGTGTCCGCGAGAAGGCAATGTGTCAAATCCAGGACGGGGAAGTCGGCGGTTGCGTTGGCGGTGAGGCGTCGGTTCAGGTGAGGCAATGCAAAGTCGGCGAGATCGTGGAGTCACCCTCGGCGGATATCGGCGCCACGATAACAGGATGCAGGTGCTGGTGGTGACGGAGTTGGTGCGAGCGCTGGCGTCGGGAATGCCAATAACTATAGGCGTCTGCAGGCACAAAGGGCGTCGCAGCTGCGGTGCAGGCCGGTTGGTGCATCATGCACTTCACGAGCAGTGCCCCTGCCTCGGTGCAGGTCGTGGTCTTTCAAGTTGGTTTCAGCTCCCAACAGCAGGAACAACCTCCAGAGGCCCATAACTGGAATAGGCACCACCTGGCAGGTCAGAACTCTCAGCAATAGAGTTCAAGGGAGCTGGGGTGAAGTCTTTGTGTCCCTGAGACTTCAGAACAGGAGGCCAACACACACAAACCCTTGGAGATTCTTCTTCAAATAGGTTCACAGCAAAGTTCCAGTCTTTGTCCTTTCCTTGGCAGAAGCAGCAACTGCAGGCCAACACCACACAGCAAAGGGGCAGTACTCCTCCTCACAGCTCTATCTCCAGCTCTTCTCCTTGGCAAAGGTTCTTCTTGAGTCCTGAAGTGATCTAAAATTCTGGGGTTTGAGGTCCACTACTTATACCCCATTGGTGTCTTTGTTCTTCTTTGTGCCAGGGTCTCCGAGCCCAGTACAAACCAGTTCTGTCCTCACTAGTGCTGTATGAGCACAGAGGGTGGAGGCAGCATTGTGGAAGGGAGACAGGCCCTATTCAGGTGCAAGGAAAACTCCTCCCACTACTCTAAATGCAGCAAAGGTCTATTAAGCTTAACTCTGAGTTATCAAGGAAGGGCCAGGCACACCTCAACGCCCCCAGTGGCTGTCTACAGTGAATGCACATCCCCAGCCCAACAGTCAATCCACAAACAGGCAGAGGCACACAGAATGGTTAAATAAGAAAATGCCTACTTTCTAAAAATGGCATTTTCAAACACACAATTTAAAAACCATATTTACTAAAAGGTGCATTATTAAATTCTGAGTTCAGAGAGCCTAAACTTTATTCCTCTATCTTGTCACAGTGGGAAGTTATAATTGTAAGATATCTCTCATGTTATCCTATGGGACAGATTGCCTTTCAATAGTGAAAAACGAAATTGGCAGTATTTCATTATCAGGATGTCACACCCACCAGTACATGTCCTACCTTTCACATACACTGCACCCTGCCCATGGGGGTATCTTGGGCCTACCTGAGGGGTGTCTTATGTGTAATAAAGGGAAGGTTAGGGCCTGTGAAGTGGGTGCACTTGCCAGGTCGACATGGCAGTTACAAACTGCATGCGCAGATACTACAGTGGTAGGTCTGAGACACATTTATAGGGCTACTCAGGTGGGTGGCACAACCAGTACTGCAAGCCCACTCTTAGCATTTGATTTATAGGCCCTGGCACACTTAGTGCACTTTATTAGGGACTTAACAGTAAATCAAACATGCCAATCATGGATAACCAATTATATCACAATTTACACAGAGAGCACATGCACTTTAGCACTGATCAGCAGTGGTAACGTGCCCAGAGTCCTAAAACCAACAAACACAGGTCAGGAAAAATAGGAGGAAGAAGCAAACAGTTTGGGGATAACCCTGTAAAAATGGCCATTTCCACCAGCAACATTATAAACACTCCGATGAGAGAGAAAGAGCACTGTAAGTATCATGAAAACAGAGATGCAGTAAAGACATAGGCAAGAATCAGAGATAAGGAGAACAAACAGATCCAAACAGTAACAAACTGCCACTGCACTGCAACACTATCAAATATACCATGGTCTCTGCTTGCAGTCACCTCACAGATGCAGGTTCAGCCTCTGCTGCATTTTTGTTAAGAGACCCTTTAAAGCCCTGTCTACAATACCCTGTAAGACGCACTCCAAGAGTGAACACTAGCTTTAAAGGACTCTCTAGGAAGAAAACGGAGATAAACACCCCCCACGGGCAACGCAGGAGAATTCTGGTATGATGCTGAAAAAAAACCTCCCTATCAAATGATGACATGAGGTGAACCACATAGTAAAGTGGATATCTGCAGAACTCCTCTACAGAAACGTCAATGCATAAAAACATATCTAGGACATGCTTTAGGCACGGCCTAGAAATACAGCCCCTCTTGGGACAACCAAGGTTTGCCACCTACGAGTATTGTAACTGTGGTGGTGTACACACTAACCACAAAATGTACGACAAACAAACTTTAAAGTGTGCAAAGCAACAGTATAAGCACTGGCAAAGCTAAACTGTCTTGCCTTTGACAACAGTGTCCAGAACTATTGGTTTTGCCAGTGTTTGATTATTTATGGGAAAAACCATTGAAAAAAGGCTGCGCATGTGTGCACATGACAACCATCTCTCAATGGTTTTTGCTATTCTTTATTGTAAAACCCACTTCAAGACAGCAGCCATCTTGGAGTATTTTTTGTCATAAAGCATAACAAAACAAATAAAAGCAGGTCTCCGTGGATGTACACACAATGTGGTGCCATCTTTTTTTTTATATTTCATATTAATTTTCTGTTTCAAGACGGACAGCGGCCATTTACCACAGGAAAATGAATAATAAAGTATGATTGGGGTGCCACACACTTCTTGTAAGCAGCCAGGTAGCAGTGGGCAGCAGTCGTGCCCTTGCTAATAATTTATATAAAAAGGTTAAGAGAGCATGAAGGGGAAATGTATGAGACCATCAGATGAGCAGGTGAAAAGCCGGAAGAGAGAGAGAGCTTAGGTCAGGGAGGGGCGCAAGAGCAGCAGTAAGAGTAGCGAGAGGGAGGGGCAGAGCGAGACATAAATCGCCGATAGAATGAGCAGTGTATCTAAAGGAAAAATAAAATGATAACTGGGTGTTATTATTATTTTATTTCTTCCAGCTGCTTTGCAGTCGGGGCGGGCGGGGCTGCTCTGCTCTCCGAGCAGGAGAGGGGAGGAGTGGTTTGCCCACTCCAAGTGTGCATGAATGCTTGGACGGCCCATTAGGGCCGGTCAAACATTCACGTGCACTTTGCATGTTCTCCATGCAGGCTGCATTATAGAAAGCGTGGAGAACATGCCCAGGCCCCCATTCCCTGGCTGAGAGCTGAATTACGACACTTAGAAAAAATCACAAAGCTGCAAACATTCATGCACACTTTGCATGTTCTCCATGCAGGCTACATTACAGCCTGCGTGGAGAACACGCCCAGGCCCCCATTCCCTGGCTGAGAGCTGAACCATGGCACTCAGTCAGGGGAGCCTGGGGGCTTCCTATTTCCAGTTCCGGCTGAGTCCTGATGCGAAGGAGAGACTGGAGAGACGTGGCGGCGATAAGGTACGTTTTATTTTATTTTATTACATCCCGCCACCCCGGGCCCTGATCCGTGCCGGCCGCCACTGGGTCAGAGACCTGTGGGCTGACCTAAGATGTAAATAACAATGTCTCAAGCCAATGTCTACAAGAAGAAGAACACAAAAAGCCAATGGTTTGAAGTGGATTTACCCAGTGCTTAATTTGTGCCGGTGCTTTCCGGTGCTTAGCACCGGCACTTACTTATCAGGGCCGGGTCTACGAGTCTGAAGCAGCATTATTCACATGGTATGATTATGATAATATAGTTGATTACTGTCCTCAGCGCAGAGTAGTGTTGTTCTCGAATCTCGACTGCTCCGGAGTCACGGTGAAGAAGAGTGTTGCAAACTTGCGCAGTACTGGTGTTGCGCCGCGGCAGTGATAGCCTGAGTCAAGATTCAGCCAAGAAGATTAATTTCCGATATGATAGCATTCATTGGCAGGCCCTTAGTTCAGTGTTGCCGGGCGGTGGGCGGGACACTGAGATTGGGCTGGATTTGGTTCTTCGTGGGTAGGGGCTGTGCGCCAGCGTGCGCAGATTTTATTCAGATTGACGCTCACCCGCACCGAGTCCTCAGCATTCAAGGCAACGACGTCGAGGGCAGGCAGCAGCACCAGGCCCAGTTTATTTATAGATCAGTTAATAAAGGCACTAAGAGGCAGTGTGCCCCGGCCCAGCCCACCATGTAACCGCAAGTAAGTACTATAGCAGTATTATAGTAAATAGGCAAGCAGTAGCCATAAACGCACCGTCGTTACTGTCCACCCGCCCCCAGCCTATGGCGTAGCTTGGCCCGCCTAACGAGTCTCTTGGTGTGTGGCACTGCACCAGCAGCAGCGTCGGTGTTTAAATTAAGATTTTCTTGTGCGGACCCGGTCCACAAACATTTGCTTTTCTTATAATTTATTACACTTGTCGGGAGAGGCTGAGGGAAAGACCACCTAAACTTGCAGCGCAGGTTGGGTGGCTGTGGCTTCGACTGCGAGGAATTGGCTCTTCGAAGTTTGCAGGGGTAGGCAGAGAGGGTTCCTCGGTCTCGGATCAGATCATCAGAGAAGACAATAGGTTTTGAAATATTTGTGTTATTCAAAGACAATCAACATCAGTTAAATCAGAGATTAGACTTTTGGGCGTATTTCTGTGTCAACACATACATTTCTTTTGACCTTTTCTATCTAAAGAACAGCATAAGAAGGAAGCTGTGAGAGAGGAAACGCGCACCAGTCTGCCGTACACGGACAGATTAATATCGTATCCACTCCAGGCAACTGAGTTAGTGTCTTCTGTCTGCCGCTCCAGCCCGATCCCATGTCACCAACATGGCAATGCCACAAACGGGGGCCAGGGACAGGCACACGAATGGCCTGCAAAAGGCAAAAACTCTCCTAGTACACCAGCAATTAAAAAGGACATTGCCAAAATTGTAGAGCTTTTTATTAGCTTTTTGCTACAGCATTTTTATTTGTCAAAGGCATGCATTATGCTCTTAGTCACCCAGCTACTCAGCTTTACCGCTCACTGTATTTTTGCGCCTATGTTGCACAGCATTAGTAAATGCATTTTTTATCCCCGATGCTGAACTAGACATAAGGATTTTGTCAGTGCTTGGTTTAATAAAAGTACCCACAACACTGTACTACGGGCACATGGGTTAGTAACAGTATGGTAGGTTAGTTTAGATATGGTAGGAATGGAAGGTCAGTATGGTAGGTGTGGTAGATTAGGAAGGATTGGCCTGGTAAGTGAATGGTATGTAATTAAAGTTTGATATGATATGGTATGTAATGTTAGTTATGGTATGTAAAATTACATATGGTATATATAAGGTATGGTCCAGAAGGGATGGTATATAAGGTTAGATATGGAAAGCTTCCACAGAACAGAGAACGCAGCCACACAACTGCTTTTACATGTAAACATACAGAAACCTTGTGGGACATGGAAGTCTATAAATTTAGGGGCCTATTTGTTTCAAAGTTGTTCTAAATGCTGCTAGAGAAAGTCATGAATGGATTTATTTTCAATTGCTTAAAGCAGGGAAAAGACTCGTTCTTTTTACTTTCTAGTACAAGTGCATTCTGTTTTAATCCCAAGCCCTTAATAGAGTACTGTAGCACCACTGGCTTATGTTTCTGGAAAAAACGAACTCTCACAAAAAATTGTGGTTAAACTATCACTAGTCCTCAGGGAAACAGAAAAAAGAAACTCTCCCACTGAATCTTCCCCTTGGCTCTCTGCATAATATATTTAATTGCTCAGAAAGCATAAGTAGTCTGCCTAGGCACACCTCTACAAAGTCTTTACATAATATATTTCAAACTGAGCACTAACAGCAGGCACAGCTTGTAGGATATTAGAGCAGAGAAATGAATTCACACTTATCTGCTAGGTAAGATTTAATACAGCTGAATTTTAACAAGTAAATGCAGACACACTATATATAGACGTAAAAATCTGAAAATAGGGTAAACTATTCCTTTTCCAGTAGCATTTAAGTAACCTCTCTTTTACAGATGGGTCCAAGCTTTGTGTGTCCTGTAACACAGTTTACCATAATTATGAGAACCACGTGTATTGGGGTTGCTTACCTGCAACACTCTTTAACACCTATCAGATGTATGGTGTGGTACTCTGTCTTTCTGTATTCTATTTGTATATGGCATGTATTAAGTGTATTATTTATCTGTATCTTTCTGTCCCCAGTTAAGGCACCTTGAAGTAGGGTCGTAGCTTTTATATGATACAATACAAAGTACCAAAAAACAAATACATATTTTTAGGAGCTGTGTGGATGTTCAGTGGCAATAAGATAGTGCACATCATCAAGTCAACTTTTCTATTCATAGTTGGCGGCGAGAGAGATTCGCTGCTTTTCCCTCTTTCCTGCTCAGGCGATTCCAATAAGCTGCAAGTATTCACCTGCCCACGCAGCAACATTTTTACAGTGGGTGTTGCAAATTTCTGAATACAGGTAATGCATGTTGATTCTTACCTTGATAAATGGTTAATCAGCTAACATTCAGCATGGAAGATTTTAAATTCACCAATGGTCACTTTAAAGATGTTTTTTCACCCATATAAATGAGACATATGGGGGATTCGGAGCATGAGCACACCAAGATGGCGGTTTTGCTTTGAAGCTCCGTTCCTTACTTACTGATATTGTTCAGGTGGAATGTTGGTGGGTTAGAATGTGAAACGTGGGAGGAATCCTCAGTAAGAGCGGTTGTCAGCGGCAGTTGTTTAGTGGCAGCTCCATTCCTGGACGTGTTGGACTCGGCACCTCTTTTTCTACTGGATGCTTATCTGGAATAAATACCTACCTGTTTCACCACTTACAGGCCTTGAAAAATCGTAATAATGTTACTAGTGTGTTCTCACAACATTTTGGTTCATTTTGTCACATAAGCTATGTAAAAGTTGTATCTTTAAACTCATAGACTCTGTTAAAAATGGCATACCCCAGTATTGTCCTTTACCCAAATCAGCACATAGAGCACTGGAATTGTCCCTTTTCAATGCATTAGTGATTCTAGCTAATTTATTCCAAAATTGTGCTTTGAATGCACTTTTGATTGAATCTTTTTTCAAAATTTTCACAGGGCAGGGGAACCTCCTATCAAAACCTTACTATGAGGAAGGCCCCCTTGCTGAAATTCAGATCGGGTATGGGGAATTATTACATCTGACTTTTAGCCAGTTGAGGATGTGGGTGGAGCTGGAGAAAAGTAGGTGTGGCCTCCGACAAACATTTGAGCACCTGCACTTCATATTTTACAAATTAAGCACTGGATTTACCCAAAGCACACTAAGTATATGTTAAAGTATGACATACAGGTAAAGCTATCTGTAAGCGCGACCTAAAAACCATACAACTGCATTTACTGTGCTACATACGTTTCTTTAAGCATTTTAGTTATGTCAGATGTCCTAATAGCAACCGTGCTGAAATAAATCGGTGTGAAAATTATTTGTTTTCTACGTGTACATTTGTCCTTATTATCTCAAATGAGAAAAGGTTACTGAATAACTCTTAAAAAGTGTTTACTCACCACTTGAATGTCTTGAAGACTAAGAAATATTCCCTAAACTGCCTACATCCGTATTAGTGTGTTTTCTGCGGCGATCACTTGGTAAACATCTTCGAATGAAGGTCAAAAGGAAGCAGATGAGACATTCGGTGTCTCTTAATTACCACACGCCAAGAAAGATGGCCCACATTGAATCAAACGCAGTGACCTAGCAGAATAAAACAATACATACGAAGATATGCGGCCTGTCCTCAGACACCTGGGACACCTGGGCTCATTAACTGGCGGCCTCGAATGACTCGCTCGAGGACCCCACGGCACTGGCCCCATTCACAGCAATGCCTGCTAACGAGCAGTAGAGTATTATCGAACACAAATATTGTATAGTATAGTTGCATCTCTAGCGCTTACTGCCCCGTCTGAGAAGCATGGCAGAGTAAAGAAACAAAGGTGCACCGAAAGACGCTTTACCTTGTAAATATTCCATCCACAACACTGATAGTTGCTTCCTCTGCGGGAACGTAGGAGCCAATCTGTGCCATGGCACTGATCAACGCCACCTGTTTGATGTAGGAGCTCTTGCCACCCATGTTGGGGCCAGTAATGATCATGGCTCTCTCTTTGTCCCCCTAGAACAATAAAGAAGCGGTTACCAAAGAAAAGTACAAGCAACAAATATAAATACAGATTATGTTTGAATTACCCTGGGTTGAAAAAGTCAGACACAAAAAAAACATGATGAGCAACGTGACCGAACCACACGGGAATGACTGGCTCGGTAAATTATTCATGCTTTCCAAACAGAGCGAGAACACAATAGAGAGCCTTCTGGGCATTAGGCCACAGTCATGATTAAATATGGCGATCCGCAATCCAATTCCAAGATTAAATGTTTTAATTAGTTTGTTTTTCAGTGTTGAAAATGGCGCAGGCCTGGAGGGCAAATAAAGTCCTCAACTGGCAAATAAAGTTTTCATTGGCAGCTTCAGGCGCGTTGGAAAGCAGAGCAGAGGCCGGACCTCAACTTTGTTTACAATTTTTGGGATAAAACAGCGGGATTGGGTGCTTCTCTGCTGATTGTCCCATGTTTTACCTTGGTTTTCAAAAGGAGGGTACCACTGCTTTCGGCAGTCCAAATCTCCATGCGAATCACCAAAAAGTATCATTCCGATGAGATGAGATCGGTAACAGTTCTGGTAGAGTTCTGTGTTTTGTCCAGTCACAGTTTTGACTCAAAGAAGCATAAAGGGGTAATGCTGCGATTACTTGCAGGTAATAATATTACCGTTAAGTAATCGCAGCATTACCACTTCGTCCCTATTGTCGTGCTGACTCACATAGTTAGATGTACCCGAGCCAAAATACACTCCAGGACAATAGCACAGAATGCAAACACAAGTTTAATCAAAAGGCAAAAACTGTTTACAGCACAGACGCCAGCACCCGAGAACCCAACAAATCTGGGACTTTGGGGCCCTGGACCACCCTATAATGGGACACAAAGATAGAAAGAACCGCCCAAGTTGCAGCCCGACAGATCTGCTGCAAAGAAGCACCCTACACATCATCCATGCAAGAAGACATGCCCCTAGTAGACCTCCCCTGGATTCCCAGAGGAGAAGACAGACCAAATTGCTTGTAAGCCAACAAAATCACAGACTTGATCCACCTGCTCAAGGTCTGAGTTGAAGGCTTAGCCCCCCTCCGGGCGGGACCAAAGTTAACAAATAAAGCGGAAGAGACCCGGAACCCCTTCACCCTGTCCAGGTAAATCAACACTGCCCTATGCACATCAGGCGAATGAGGAGCCATTTCCTCAGCAGACTGAGGGTCTGGAAAAAACACCAGAAGAATCACTTCCTGCTGATCATGAAACAAAGAATTCAATTTGGGCACAAAACCCGGCCCCAAACAAAGAACAAGCCTGTCTTCAAACAGACAAAAGAAAGGAGACAAACAAGACAATGAGCCCAACTCCCCCAGCCTGCGAGCAGATGTGACAGCCACCAGAAAAAAAACCTTCAAGGTCAGAAAGCGGATCTCCACAGATGCCAGTGGATCAAATGGGGGATAGGGAAGAGCCCGCAACACCAGCAGCAATTCCCAAGACGGACACACCAACTAGGGGACTGGACAGAGATTGGAAAACCCCATAAAGATCCTGGAAACCAGACGTTGATTGTCCACCAGACCCCCCCATGGGGCCTGAAAAGCCTTAATCGCCACCCATTGCATTTTAAGAGTGGCAGGGCTCAGACCCAGCTGGAAACCATCCTGGAGAAATTCCAGCACCAGAGGCAGGGAAACAGACTAAGGAAGCAACTGCCAGGAAGCACACCAAGCCTGAAAAGTTTTTATAAGAAGACATGGTAGACAACTGTTTGCATGCCTGCACAGAAGAGGAAACAGAAGCCGACAGACCCTATTAACATCAAGCCTCACCGCTCAACCGCCAAGCCTTCAACTTGAGTCTCGCAAGAGATGGCACCTAGAGACACGGAAACCTCAGGGGATAAGGAACCAACGGAAACCTCCATTCTGGACCCACCTTCATCACCATCAATCGAGGATACCAGACAGAGCGGAGCCATGCAGGAGCCATCAGAACAACCTGAGCCTTCTGGCCCGGATCCGAACCAGAAACCTCTGGATCAGAGGTAACAGAGGGAAAACAAACATCAGGCCCACCGGCCACACACATCAGGGCATCCACCTCAGAAGCAGAGTCCTCCCTCCCGCGGGAAAGAAGCACATTGCCAGGGCTCGCAAACAGGTCCTCCTGGGGCTGACCTCACAGCTGACACACTTTGGCAAATATCAGGGGGAAAAGACAAAAGTCCTAAGAGGACGGAATCTCACTGCTCAGGCGATCAGCCTGACAATTCAGCACCCCCTGAATAAAGACTGCCCTCAATGAACCCACATTAACCTGAGCCCAGAGGAACAGACGAGCCAAAATTGCAGACAATGACAGTGCCCTCGGCCCTCCCTGGCGACTGACAATGGATTTGGCCCTTGTGTTGTCCGTCTGGACAACAACAGCCCTGGTTTGTAGAAGAGGGGAAAAATGTAGAAGAGCCCGACAAATCGCCTCTAACTCCTTCTAGTTGGAAGAGCAGTAGCTCTGGCACGCCTGCCACAGTCCCTGAACCATGAGAGTCCCCGACCAGGCCCTTCAGCCACTCTTGCTGACGTCTGTCATGATGATGATCGGCTCCGGATCCCACAAGGAGACCCCTTTCAGGATGTTGGATGGCTCGAGCCACCACCTCAGTTCTTCTCGGACACCAGCGTCACAGGAAGAAGACATGTCAAATCCTGCACATTGGGCACCCATTTGTACAGAATGAACCTCATCAAAATATTGAGGTGCCACTGAGCCCAGGGCACCAAAAACACTGGCAGCCAGATCGACCTGAACCCTCATCCAAAGGGAAACTGACTGAATGGGTGCAGACAGCAGGGCCAGCAGATGAGAATGAATCTTCTGAATCCTTGAGTCTGGCAAGGTGACAATGGCCAGATCAGTCTGGAACCGGGCTCCAATGAAGATGCGATTCTGAGAGGGAACCAGCTGGGACTTCCTGGCATTCACCAAGAAGCCATGTGACGACAGGAAATTCATAACGCTCTGTACATGTAAACAAGTCAGGTGAAGAGAAGCCCCCTTGACCAAACAGTCGTCGAGCTATGGGAAGACGACAATCCCCTGGAGATGAAGAATCGCTATTAGAGGGGCCAACACTTTTGGAAACACACAGGGAGCAGATTTCAGACCAAACGGTAAGACCAGGAATTGGTGATGCGTCGCCCCCACGAAAACCTCAGAAACGTCTGATGACTTGGATGCACATGAACGTGAAGGTACGCATCCTGTAGATCGGTGGCATACACGTAATCCCCCGGAGACACCAGGGGAATGAGCTACTGGAGAGACAACATCTTGAACAGAATAGATGCAACCCACCGATTGAGGTGCTTCAATCCAAGACTGGCTGAAACTCTTGCGATACCTTCTATACAAAGAACAGGATCGAGTACACCTCCTGACCAACCTGATCCACCGGCACCGGGATGATCGCTCGTTTCTCCACCAAGGATCTTATCCCTTCCAATAGTGTTAACCGCTTTGTGGGAGTCCTAGGGACAGGCGTAGGAATACACCTCGTACTTGGAGGAAGTGAGACGAAATCTTTAAGAAAACCTCTCTCAACTATATTCCTCACCCACTTGTTGGTGATGGACAGGATCCAGGCAGGAAGGAACACTGCTCTGCGAACACCCACCAGAAGAAAGTCCGCGGGAGACCCATAGTCAGGAGCGCTGACTGGAGGGCCCTGCCTTGGGAGTGACATCCTGCTGCTTATCCCTCCAATATAAACTACAGTTGGTTCTGTTGGGTGGTTCAATTGCTTAGTGTTTAGTAATCAATACAACACAACAAAGACAGTATTACCAATGTCAAATTCAAAAATACTACTTTTTTTTGAAGAACTAATATTTTTTAGAAAAAACAAATGAAACACACCAAAAACACTATAACATTAGTCCAGTAGCAAAATTGTCCCTGTTTTCAAGAAGAAATATATATGACTGTCACATGTACAATTTTTTATCAGCAAAAAGGACAAAGTGACCCTCGTAAATCAAGTGCAATATAGTGACAAAGTGAAGTCATGAGTGAAATCTATACATAACACATACAAATAACAAAAATAAATCCTATTGGTCAATGTGGTTCTGTCCCTTGATATATTTATATCACATGTGTTCCAATGGCCCTATGAGATTTCTATAGAAATTGGTCGAGGAAACTGGTGGACATGAACAGAAAAAGCGTTGACGTTTCGACCCAGAGGTATGCGCAGTTCAACATGTGTCACAGCGGGTCTTCCTCAGGACTGAAGATACAGATGTAGACAGCCTATAAGTTTAAGGTAAGTAAACATGAGTCAGGAGTGTTCATACGCGATAAGGCTCAATCATTAAGTGACTCAATTGGTAAAGGATTTACCAAGTCCTGCTGTAGTGTGTGTCGAACAGCAGAGTTTCTGATAATAGGACGTCGTCGTTAAGGGCTTCCTTTAAATAATGAGGTCGTGAAGAATGGCACAATGAATGAGTGTCCACCTTCCGGTTCGAATCTGGGACTTAAGATATGTCAAGCAATTGATCAGACAATATAGTGGAGCATTACTGTGATACGGGCAATGAGGCGCATGGCCTAACTTGAGTACGAGGTTTTTTGTTAACAAGAGGCACAGCTGAGATGGAGTCCACCATCCGGTTGGAATCTATAAATAAGGAAACGTAATTAGAAGACTGTATCACCGCATGGTGTCAAGTGCCATCTCCACGCTATGCAAGCGTGTGTCTTACCTTTCAGAAGATGTGGAGAGCCGATTTTGTATTTTAAAGCAAGATAGTCAATATCTCGTTAAGAAAACCACCATCCGGTTGGAATCTACAATTTAAAGTTGTAGTATTTTAGTGACTGAAAAGTAAAGGTTCGAAATGCTCTACAGTTTAAGGTTGTGGTAGTTTATTGACTGGAAAGTAAGGGTTCGAATTGCATGAAAGTAGCAATCCGCAAAGCACGACTGTCTCCTACTTTAACTGATGCAACAAATGCAGAAAACTTCCTGACCGCTGGCGTGTGCGGTCAGGAGTGCCGCTATATGACAGGCGGAAGCTGAACATATCAGCTGTTCGGGACGTTTGGCGTTTGACGGGCTCGGCGTGCACGCCGAGGTGCAGCAGCTCAATATAGGCACATGGGTTACGCTTAACAGAGTAACGGGAACTGGTAATTTCCCAGCAGATTGAGGCTATAATCATAATTAAAAACGGTTCGAAGGATTATATTTAAAACTAAACAATAACCATTTGATATGGTCCATTATTAACATCACCGACTACCTGGAAGGGTTTTTCAATCATTCACTGTTTGCTTTGGTTAAATCATGTCAGAAAGGGAGACTCTCTCCTACAGTGAAGAATATATTAATCAATTAATTCAAGATCAAGGTGATTTCAACTTTTTGGGAACAGGTGTAGCACCCCTAGACACTACTCTAAATGACAAATTATCTATCAATCAATCAATCAATCAATTAAAATAAGCTTTATTCGATTTAAAAGATTAAATCATAAAAGCGTATTACATAAAAACAATCACCATGTCTTACATTTACATCATCACACACAAGTCTAAAAAACAGTCATAGTAAAATTAGTAAAAGAAAAGGTTACATCGTTTTCCTACTTCTGATCACGCCCTTCAGATATTTAGTCAGGTGACTGGTATACACATCGTATTCTAAAAGTTGCAATTTAAAAAAGGCAGGACGACATTGCCTCAGTCCTAACACCCTTAATATTGGTAAAATCCATCTTTTTCATAATAAGGTATAAAATTTACAGAAAAACAATATATGTATGGTGGACTGAGTAGATATGTCGTCACATGGGCATGGGCATAATGATCAGGACCAGTCATTCGTGTTAGGGAACAATATCATTCTAAAGAGATTGCCTAGGCGAAAATGGGTCAACAGCATCCTATCGTAGCCACCCTTTACTGTTACAAGATAGGGTTGCACCCCTGGTTGTATTAATTGCAGTTGATTCTCTCTAACTGTTGGTTTTATTCAATCAGTATAGAGTCTTTTGGTCTCCAAAATGTCCAAGCAAGCGATCCTTAAAGATTTCCTTGGGATTAAAGTAATACTGGCCGGATTAAAAAAGTATTCTAGGTGACCCAAATCAACCATACCATTTTTAACGTATCTAAGCCACGGGATATGAAACACCCGTTGCAGTTTAAGACAATCATTTAGCATGTCCCGATTAAGGCCAGTGGTGGTACTAGACCATATCTTATGACATAGTAAGACTGGTTGTATTTTAATTAGGTCCGATATATATGGCAAACCCAGCTCCGCATGGCAAATAAATGTGGCAGTGCTATTGGGGACCGCTAATAAATATCGCAAGAAAACGTTTTCAATTAGCTGTAAAGGTTGTGAGTCAGCGTATCCCCAGATGCCGGCTCCATACATGGCTATTGAGACACATTTTGCTTTATAGATCTTTATCAATTCAGCAATTGGTCGTTTACCCAATTTTTTTGCGAAGTTCACCAGTGCTGCTGTCGCTTTTGCGAATAATAGTTTCCTAGATAGTATTGCATTTGATCAAGAGCCCCTTTTTTCAAAAAGGATTCCCAAGTATGAATAACAATTGGTAAACACGACTTTCTTGTTATTAATGAAAATGTCACAACACTTTACACTATTGTTACCACACTTCATGACATATGTTTTAGAAGTGTTTACTTGGAGGCCTAAATTAGACATGAAGGTTACAAAGCTAGAAACAACCCTCTGTAATCCTATTTGTGTACGGGACAATAGAACAGCATCGTCCGCGTATAACAATGCTGGGATTGGGCGGTTTCCAATATATGGAAAGTCCTGGCATTCACTGATCAATGCTGGTCCTAGTCCATTTATATACAGATTAAAAAGAAAGGGGGCTAGCACGCAGCCCTGCCTTACCCCTTCCTGATAGGAAATTTATAACTACACTCTCCTGAGCCTCCATTTCGAACACTGGCCTGTGCGTCTTGGTATAATTGCTTCAGAAAATTTACAAGTTGGATTTCCACGCCCATGGCCTCTAAGATGTACCAAGGTTTACGGTGGCTGACGCAATCAAATGCCGAACTTAAGTCGACAAATGCCAAAAAAAGATTCCCACGTTTGGACTGCGTATACTTACCCCAAATTATATTTAAATTTAGGCCTTGTTCGATGGTACCCAGTACTTCGCGGAATCCATATTGCAATTCCGATATTACAACCATGTCCTCAGCCCACGTCTGTAGTCTGTTTAGTACGATTCGACCAGCCACTTTTACGAATGAATCTAAAAGGGAAATCAGTCTATAACAAATAGGATCGTGACGATCTCCCTTTTTAAAAATAAGGACCAGGATTGATTCTGACCAAGAAGGGATGAAGCCCTGTTTACAACAGGCTTTTAAAACAGAGGCCAATAAAGGCACCCAAAGTAATGGATATGATTTGTATAATTCCACTGGCACCCCATCAAGGCCAGGGGCTTTCCCTCCCGCACTTTCTTTAATTGCACAAATAACTTCTTCCACGGTAAAATCAATCTTCATTGGGAGAAGATTTGCTGTCTGAGTCTCCAGGGCTTGACTGGTGGTTGCCAGCGATGGTGTACCAGCGTGATCATTATAAAGTTTAGAAAAATGTGTCACCCATTGGTCCTCACAGATGGTTATCTCTATCGTGGGTTGATTTTTAGGGGCCAGGAAAGGAGCGTTCACAGCTTTCCAGAAGCCAGAATTATCTCTAAGTTCCGAGGCTGCTTCTGATCTTATGGCCTCTTTGCGTGCTTCAAGGGCACTTCTGTATGCCTTTCTGACTGTCTTAATTTCATGCTGGTCTTTAGCTGGTTTGTGTAGTGCATTTTTCAGGGCCGTGTGGGATTTAGTACAATTTGTATCAAACCAACCCGTTTTTTTAGTGTGAGGTTTTTTATGTCCTACTAGCAAATTCCTCTTTATCTCAGAAGAAATTTTCAAAAATGAATTAAATATATCAGAGTCTGCGGCAGTCTCATCGAGACAGACTGAGAAATCAAATTTGCAATGATTAACAAGGGTCTTGGTGAATACTAATGGATATATCCTGGACCACCTGATTGCATATCCATTACGTTTATTTAGGACAATGTCCTGTACTAAGTGATCAGAGTGGCCCCTTATATTTAACACGTTAGATGGAAGATCTATAGTGATACTTATTGGAAAGTGATCACTATAGGCAACAGGATGAGTTGTGAAGTTATGTAATCTACTTGCGTGTCTATTTGGTACTAGTACATAGTTGATAATGGAACACTTCCCTCGTCCATTGAAAGTACAGCTAAATGGTACTATGGGAGAACATAATTCATTAGCAAACCCCAGATCAGAGGAAAACTTGATTGAATTTAACTGGTCCCCAAGCGATGTGTGAGAAAAGTGGGTTTCGTCTACCCCAGCTTCAGGCACATATACCTCTATCAGCGTGTGGACACAGTGTGGAATTAAAATCCCCCTCCCCCCCAAATCACGCACATATCCTTATTTGCATCCATCTGCATATTATACATATCCTTCTGTAGACGTCTCAAGACCACCTCAACCTGATCTTTTGGTATGTTGTTGTAAAAATTGAAGAGGACAGTACAATGTGTGTTATCGATATGCAATATCAAGACCTGGTAGTAAGTATCTGAGACCATAAATTCTAACTTTTTCACATTCATCCTGTGAGAAACATATATACATAATCCTCCCTTCTTCCTCCCATGGGTGGTTGGTACCGCCGAGGTGTGAAATGATTTAAAACCATTAATATGCACCATATCATCCACCCAGGTTTCCTGAAGGCATAAAAGATCAAAAGCTTCAACAAAGGACATGAGGGATTAGAAAGTTTTGCTTGCAGACCTGCCACGTTCCAAAATAATACTTTGCTAGAAAATATCCTCCCCTGTCCATGGTTACTAGTCTCGATGTTGGCATTATCGGTTACTATACTAGGGTGAAGTTCTACAAATGGCATTAGGTATTGACAGGGAGCAGGAATGTTTGTGTCGATAGTTGTATTTAAGTCAATGATGGGAGAACACACAGAATCAAGGGGAATCGGCTTGGTAGTATTATTATGCAACGCCTCGATCTGGTGTGGGTCTACGTGGATGCCCTGTATATCAAGTCAATCAATATCCTCTAACGTAGGCAGTAACTCGAATCGGTTCTGCGTAGTAATACAATAGATATACGATGGGATTCCACGGGAGCCCCTCCAGCGAGTATTCGTCTGCATTCGATTAGGTGGAGGATAAAAATAGCCAAGGGGCAATACATTAATGCCCGTGGTCATGATGTGTTCTTTGCTAAGTCTAGTAAGGATCTCCTGTGTCAGCTGCGGCGTTCTAAATGTCAGGATTATACAATCGCCTGACAATATTTTGTCACCTTTCCCAACCCACCTTACCCTTCTTGCCATCTTGAATTCACCTAATAAGGCCTCTGTTAGTCCAGTTTTAGTGCCGAGCCAAAAGAGGGCCTTGTTTCTCAATGAGTCCCATGTTTCAGTCGTCTGCGTTGATAGACGAGGAACATTGGCCAGGACTATGGTGTTGGGGGTGGCCGCAGGAGGCAAAGCCAACCTGGTGCCTTCTGTATCTGGGTTACTTTGGTGGAATGAGCCAGTTCGCGGGTTAGCCCCGATATCTGGGCGGACCGAAACCCCTGTATTAATATACGTATGTCCCTTATTTTTACTAGCATGTGTGTTAGAAGGGTTTCCACCGTTAGCTGTTTGGTTGTTATTACACCTCTCGAATGACCCTTTCTTAATGTGCGTATCTTGGTGGTGTGCCCCTTTTGATGAACGGTCAGACTGGAGGGGAAGTTGTTCATTATCTAAGCCTACTGTCAAAATAGGCGTATTAACCATAATAGTATCGGGAGATTCTCCTGAACGTTTCCTCAGTAAATCTTCAATAGCTATCACCCTGGTCGTTAAGTTAGTTATGGAATCAGAAAATGCTTTTTGCAGACCGTCTATTTTAAGGCATAGTTTATCATAGTTCGCGGCATAGCTATATTCATAGGTAGTTGGTGATGATAAACCTTTTATCCTGTTATCAACTTTAGACTGAATATATTTTTTCTTTCGTTTTTTAATTAGAGCATTATGCCTAGGAATGGATGTTTCTTTAGCTGGAGGCACTGATGTTACCTCTGGGTTCCTGGGGCGCTTTGAAGGTGGTTGTGTCTCACGTTCCTGATCGGAAACGTAGATGTGATGTGACACATCCTGCACACACCCATTACTGTTGGTTGTGTTATTTGAATTATTTGTGGTCTCTGGGTGTGAAGATCGTAAAACTGGGCGCTCAGGATTTAATGAACCCACAGGTCCCTTTCCCGCCTTGATTTAACGTTTCCTCCACTGAGTGTATTTGCTTTTCTATGGCTCCCATAGCTCCCGAAAGATACTTCATTAGTGAATTTTGAGACCCCCTGCCGCCTTAATTGAGCTCTGAGCTTTTCTCTTATCCATCACTCCTGTTCCAGTTCAAAACAATACGCTTAACCTTTTGATAGTTATGTCACATAAATAGTCCCCACAAAATTTCTCGCTATTCGATACTATGAGATCTCCCAATTTAGTCTCACAGATATTAAGGGGCTTGTGATGCTATATGGCACTAAAGATGTTCCAAAAGGTCCCAGAGTCAATCAAACAGTGTATAATGAAACTCCTGCTCATATCAAATGTATATCGAAAATGCCAGCATACTTTGTGGGCTACACAAGTTCCAAATCTAAGTTCGTTTGAGTTCTTCTTAAGCTGATAGCTGGATAGCGACCCAAATGATATGACAAAAGCGCGGGGGGACTCACCCTCCAGTACTGTTGACCCTGGAACGGATGTCAGGGATATGGCCCAGCCCGGCCTCGTCCGGTCTATGACGGGCTAAGACGGGCCCGTCTTGGCCCGGTCTTCGTCCGGGCCGAGCCCGGGCACGCACCCGCACAGCGGGTTGCGTCGGCGTCTTTTAAAGCGCTCCTGCGCTCGGTTTCATGTGCTGCTGCGGTATGCCCCTCCCTCGCAGACCAGGTACCGGGGGGCAGCTAAAGTGCTGTGTGCTGTCGCCGGTGCCAATGGAAAGGGATAAAGTGCAAAGCAGTTCAAGATCAAGTTCCAGGCAAGATATAGAAGCGCATCACGCGCTGTGGGATGCATCGGCGTCTTTTAAAGCGCTCCTGCGCTCGGTTTCAGGTGCTGTTGCGGTATGCCCCTCCCTCGCAGACCAGGTACCGGGGCAGCTAAAAAGTGCTGTGTGCTGTCGCCAGGGTCAAGGGAAAGGGATAAAGTGCAAAGCAGTTCAAGATCAAGTTCCAGGCAAGATATAGAAGCGCGTCCCGCGCTGCGGGATGTGTCGGCGTCTTTTAAAGCGCTCCTGCGCTCGGTTTCAGGTGCAGCTGCGGTATGCCCCTCCCTTGCAGACCAGGTACCGGGGGGCAGCTAAAAAGTGCTGTGTGCTATCGCCGGGGCCAAGGGAAAGGGATAAAGTGCAAAGCAGTTCAAGATCAAGTTCCAGGCAAGATATAGAAGCGCGTCCCGCGCTGCGGGATGCGTCGGCGTCTTTTAAAGCGCTCCTGCACTCAGTTTCAGGTGCTGCTGCGGTATGCCCCTCCCTCGCAGACCAGGTATCGGGGGGCTGCTAAAAAGTGCTGTGTGCTGTCGCCGGGGCCAATGGAAAGGGATAAAGTGCAAAGCAGTTCAAGATCAAGTTCCAGGCAAGATATAGAAACGCGTCTAAATGACAAATTATCAAAGCTAGAGAGACTAGAAAAAAAGCTAATACGCTCCCGCCTACACGGGCATCTCCTAACAAAATACTTGCAAGCTAACATCATCTCGAAGGGCCTACAGGTGAAAAACGAACCGGCCATCTTCATTGATATCCCCAAATTTAGAGAGGGCTTTAGCTTCGTGGCAAATAACTGCTCCAGACATTGGATGGTGTTATTATTATTATTATTATTTTTAAATTTATATGGCGCAACAGCTACCCGGAGGTTTCCCGGCGCCTACGGACTTGACGCTAGAAAGAGAAGGGCAAAAAACTCTAGTGGTTGAATAACCACGTTTTTAGGCCTTTGCGGGATTTGTGGTAGATAGTTTCATGGCGTAGTTGAAAAGGGAGTGAATTCCATAAGGAGGAAGCTAAAAAAGCAAAGGACCGTCCGCCCATGCGTGCTCGTTTGATCCTGGGTACTTGAAATTTTAACTGATTAGACGATCACAGGAGACGCGCAGGGAGCTACGGGTGTACCAAGGCGCTAAGATAGAGTGGTGCTGTACCCGCTTTGATCCTATGCATATAGCAGAGGGCTTTAAATTTAGAGCGGTTTTCCATCCTGAGCCAGTGAAGGTCACGAAGTGGACCTGCGATAGAGGCCATTTTAGGTAGCTGGCACAGAAGTCTGGCTGCAGAATTTTGGACCACTTGCAGTTTCCGAAACACCTCCTTACTTGCGCCCAGATATAAGACGTTGCCGTAGTCCAGTCTGGACACGATCAGCGCCTGGATAACAGTTTTTTGCGTGGGAGGTGGAAGCATCCATAGTATTTTTTTTGAGCCATTTTAAAATTGTAAAACAAGTTGAGGCGACCTTAACCACTTGCTGTCTCATAGACAGTTGAACATCAATGATTATACCGAGGTTGCGGATAGATTGTGAGGGGTTGGGCAGGTCACCCATCTGAGGTGGCCAATGCTGGGGACCCCAGAGGCCGTTATTTCCACCGATGATAAGGAGTTCCGTTTTCCCTCCATTTAATTTCAGCCTATTTGTATGCATCCAACCAGCTATTTTTTGCAGCCCTACCTGGAGAGAGGATACATTAGAAGTCTCCTTCGAAGACAAGGAGAAAATGAGCTGGGTATCATCCGCATATGAATATATGGTTAACCCAGCCTCCTCAGCAATAGTAGCCAGGGGGCTAACATAGATGTTGAAAAGTAGTGGGCTGAGAATAGAGCCCTGTGGCACTCCATACGGAGAAGCATGGGTCTTAGAGCTAGCCGTAGGGGAAAAGACCTGGAAGGTCCTGCTGGACAAGAAGCTTGACAGCCACTCGAGTGCTGATCCGACAATGCCCCTAGAATGTAAGACTTGTAGAAGAGTCGTGTGGGACACGGTGTCGAAAGCAGCACTGAGGTCAAGTAATATGAGTGCCACAGTGTCTCCCTTATCAACACGTTGGCGAATAGCTTCAGTGACTCCCAAGAGCGTGGATTCCGTAGAGAAGCCCGCTCTAAATCCCGATTGGGATGGGTGTATAATGTTTTGGGAGTCAACAAACTGTGTCAACTGGAGGTTAATATGTTTTTCCAAAATTTTGGAGAAAGCTGGGAGCAAAGAGATTGGGCGAAAGTTAGATAGAACTTCTGGATCAGAGTTAACTTTTTTAAGAAGAGGAAGAAGTGGCCTGGTCTGTCAATTGTGTCCTGAGACAAGGTTATGGTGGTGCAGACTGATGATGCGGCAAAGGTCTCAGGTAACAACTCCATATTGGTTGTTGAATTGATAAATTCTGCATAGATTTTATCTATTTTGTCAATAAAGAATTCCGACAGATCTTCGCATTGAGCTTTGTTTAGTCCCGGTGGCTCAGGATGGCAAGTTGTGCCTGACAGTTCTTTTACCACTTTAAACAGGACTTTGGGGCTGTTTTGTGATATTAAAATGGTGTTATTAACGTGCTCAACCCGAGCGGCGTTACACATGGCATGATAGCCTTTTATAGCTAATTTATAAGTAAGTTTAGCTGCCGGCGCATAGTCTTTCCTCCAGCGTCTCTCCAAGGCTTTGAATTTAGATTTTTCTGCCTTTAGTTTTTCAGAAAACCAGGGGGCAGGAGAACGATGATTGTTCAATTTTTTATTTGACAGTGGAAGGCATACATCAATAGACGACGTCAACCAATTATGAATAGTGGCAGCATCATCTATATTGATTGCGGGGATAACAGGCATGGTGTTCTTAAGATGAAGATTAAGGCAATCAACATCTAACTTTTTCCAATTTCTGAACCCCGTTTTGGTGTTAGGTGTTGAGACAGCTCTGGAGTACGTAAAAAAATTGACACAGGAGATAGCGGATCTAAAAAACGAAATCATTGAAGACAGGGCTCTCAACAACGCCAAAGAAGCACTGGAACGTGCCGAAAAAGGTATTGTAGAATTTAACACGATCACATTGAATAAGAAACTTGATAAATTAAGTAAAGACATCAGGACCTAACGGCAAGAAGGTGACATATCCGTATCTGACAGACAAATATTACCAGCAGGACAGTCAGGGTTATTACACCAACAGAAGTAGGCAAGGACCCAGGAGATTTGCCACCTTCTCCAACTCATCATTCGGAAGTGGTTCAGAAAGGGATTCTGAAAAACCAACCAGCAGCACCAACAGCCGTCCATATCACCAGGGACCCAGATTCCAGGACGCTCACAGTGCATATCCTTTTTTAAGGGAGACAGCATGGATGGACAACAGAAGCAGGAACCAGAATTGGTACAGACGAAGGGCTTGGAACAGAGGAAGGAATACACAGCGGGGGAACACCGGACGAGAGTCAGATTCCACCAGCAGGAGAACCATGGGGAGATCCAGACATACAGATGGTAAATCCAATCACACTAGGCACAGAGGGAACGGAAACCCAGTCTCGAGTTCAAACAGATCCAATCATTAACATTTCTAACTATAGTTTCTCTACATTGAGAACAGCATTTTGTTCAAAGGCTTGTCTTTTATACCCACGGTCCCCCGAATTCATTCAACATAAAATTAGAACTGCAACAATTTTTTAGAAAGATACAACTTAAATATTTCTTTCTTAAAAATGACCACTATGTCCAGCGTCCGGCAGCTACTAACTACAGGCCAACTTCCACGTTTACCCCCACAGCACATCTAATGAGTGAAAGGATCCTGGCGTATGAACAAATTGTACTCAAGGAAGTGATGGATCTCCTAGATAACATGAAATACATAAAATACAATATTACCAAACAAGAAAAACAGGCATTGGATTCATTGAGAAAAAAATCAGTCCATTGTCATCAAGGCAGCGGACAAGGGCGGGGCAGTAGTTGTCCAAAATACCAGTGATTATGTCGCAGAAATCAACCAGCAGTTAGGGTGCCAGGAGAGTTACCAACAGATCAATGAAGACCCGACCCAAGACATATCAAAGAGTATCCAAGAACTCATATGTAAAGGACTTGATGAAGGCTTCCTCACCGAACCGGAGTATAATTTCCTGAATAAAAGAAACCCCAGGATACCTACGATATACAATCTCCCTAAAATCCATAAGAGCCTGGACCATCCACCAGGGAGACCCATCATCTCAGGCTGTGGCTCAATTTTGGAACCATTGAACAAGTTTGTTGACAGTTTTCTACAACCATGGGTAACAAAGGCTCGGTCCTACATTCAAGATACTATGCATATCATCCAAATGGTGGAGAACCAACCGTTTGACTCCACAACACAATTCCTAGTGACATTGGACGTTACGTCACTATACACTAGTATCCCACAAGACCAGGCAATGGAGGTTGTACGGGGAGTCTTGGAGAAACGACCAATACCTTGTTGGGTTCCAACCAACTTCTTGATGGAGCTGCTAGGAATTGCCATGACCAAGAATTACTTTGTATTCCAGGGTGAATACTTCTACCAATGTAAGGGAGTAGCCATGGGAGCCGGATTTGCCCCCAGCCTGGCGAATCTATTCATGGATCACTATGAGGACATAAACATATATGATCTGAACAACCCTTTTATTGAGAATATTACTATGTGGAAGCGGTATATCGACGATGTCCTGATGATCTGGACTGGAACAGAACGAAATCTGATTGACTTCAAAGCATGGCTGAATGGAAGATTACCTGTTATTAAATTCACTATGGCCTACGACAATGAAACCATCTGTTTCTTAGACCTCACGCTACAAGTAGAGGATGCCAAGATCTTCACTACCTTCTTCAGGAAGCCTACGGAACGAAACACACTATTGAAATATGACTCACACCACCCCAGAAATCTAAGAGATAATCTACCCTATGGTCAATTCTTAAGGCTAAGACGCAATTGCTCGCGTAGATCTGATTTCTTCAGGGAAACAGACACCTTAATATTGAGACTGAAAGAAAGAGAATATCTGAAAGGCCTATTGAACAGGGCTAAAAAGAGAGCGTGGTACTGTCCCCGTGAAACTCTTCTTGAGGTAAAGCCAAAGGACAACAAAATGAACAAACTAGTGTGTGTTACTACATTTAACACTACGAGTGATTAAGAAATAGTGGAATCTAGTGGGTACAGAAATCAAGATGAGGGAGGACCCGGTCTTTGCATTCAAAAGAGCCAGGAACGTGAGGGACCATGTGGTTAGCTCTTATTTGAAACCATATAGCACACCAGATATCAGGCAACAACTGAATTTACCACCACTAGTGGGCCACTTCAAATGCAGCCATTGTAAAGCTTGTCAGCTCACAGTAGAAGGCACCACTTTCACACACCATGGCCGTACACTCTCCTTGTCACAACACACAAACTGTAATAGCTCAAACGTGATCTATGCAATAAGATGCCCTTGTGACAAGGTGTATGTAGGGCAGACGACTCAAAAAGTCAAAACGAGAATCCTGCAACATTGTAGCAGAATCCGATGTAAAGTGCAGGGAGCTCCCCTAGTGGAGCATTTCTCTAACACAGGCCACTCTGCAGAGAACTTAGAATGGTGGGTGTTGCAAAGTCATCCTGTGCCCTGGGCACCCCCCAACTTTTTGCTGACTGGTACTGGTGGTAACTGACTCTGACTGACCCTGGGCTCTGCCTAACCAGGGCCAGTGCTATGCTGAAAGAGACACCTTTAGAATACAGTGAAAACACCTACATACACTAGGGTACACTATGGGTTGGGGTACCCCTGTGATTGGCATGACCTACCCTATAAGACCCTAGTACATATTAGGGCAGGAGGATTGAAACTACCTATCAGTCCCTAATATATAGTAGAGCATGGCAGTTTACAGGCCAGCAGCCTTTTCTGCACTTGCATGTGTGCACTGCTGAAGCCTGAGGTCAGTTTAAAAGCAGCCCTGGGTTCCATGACTGCTTTTAAAAAGTAAATTGTGCCCAAACTGGACTTTGGTGTTTGGGGCACTTAAAAATGGATAACCTACAATGTTGTGGCATATTAGGAACCCCCAGGGTCTCCCCTAGGTGTCCCAGGGGTGTGGGGTCAGGTATTTATAAGGTGGACCCTTATAAAATGAGTCGTATATGCCCTGGGTTAAGTGAAATTTCATATTTCACTCCCCACATTGTGATAAAGTGCTGCCCAAATTCGACTTTGAGGCTAGGAGCACTGTGGAGGGAGGATCTGCAATATTTCTACAGATTCAGAACCCCTAAAATGTCCCCTAGGTGTTCCATGGGGTGGGGGACCTGTAGATAAAGGCGGAGTACTTATAAAATATGTTTTTGTAAGTCCTGGTGCTGGAAAGATGGCTCAAGTCATTTTTCCTATTGTAAATCCCATGCCACATAGGTTAACATGGCAAGAAGTTATTAACTAATAACTCCTGATAGGAGAATGATAGAACTTCCATTCAAAGACTTCCCAGAATGGTAGTGATAAATCCAACAATATGATATTGTTGAATTTCTCCTAAAATGTACAGACAAGAAGTTATAAGACTTTCTTGTTTGTAGGTCCAGATTCAGCCTTCCAGGGGTCTGTCCTGATTGGTCAGAGTTAAGTGGATGAGCCAGGCTGCTTTGAAGAGGTGATAAAGAGCCCTGGGGTTACCCAGCTCTTCTGGGAGGGCAGTGTGCTGTTCCACAGGAATGGCAGGGGGAGGAGTCGTAAACCATGGTCTTCAAGGGGAGGGAAGAAACCAGTGTCATTTACAACTCTAAACTTTTGACCCCAAGCCAGATGCTAGGTTAAGGAAGGAATGAGCAGATGCAAGGGGGAGAGACTATGGAAATAGCCATCCTAGGGGTGTGTTTAGCCAGCTCTTAACTCTCTGCTGGAAAATCAGCCATTATGAATTTGGAAGATTTGATGCACTCTGGGACAAAATAATGCCACACTCTACAGGATGTGGTCATATCTTTGGGGAGTTACCCTGCCCCCATTGGTCAGGCGTGACCTCCTGCTTGAACCAGAGAACTTGGAATAAGTATCTGAGAAGGGCAGAGCCCCTCAGATCTGCTGCTTGAAACTTAAGAATGCAAGACGTTGTGCCATGCTGAGAAGTTGGATGTGCAATTGCTAAGGCCTGCCCTCTGAGGTTTGCACCATCTGGAACTACAGCCCTGTGGACTACCTTGCTGTGAAAAAGACTAAAGAGTGGACTCCCTGCAAGCTACAGGTTAACAGAGCTCACCTGGATCATCACCACCAAGAATCCTCAACCTGGAAAACTACCAGTGGATTTGTAAGGGTTTTGTCCAAGTGAATTGTGGGAACTGAAGTCCTCAACTTTCAAGGACCATCTTGGAGCTTCCAGACCCTTGGAGTGAGTTTGAGACACTTTGGGACCCTTTGGGGATCTTCAGGAAGAAGTTCCAGGAGTTTGGAGAACTTTGGAGCAACTTTGAAAAAAAACTCCATAGGGGGACCGACTCAACCTGGTCAGCCAAGCCGCCTGCCTTCAACTGCGAGCCGGCCAAGCCATCCAGGTTCGTCCCGCTGAAAGCTCCGTAGGTCCGACTTCCAGAGTTTGACCGGGAGTAAAAGAAATCCGAGGCCGGCGAACCCTTACCGAATCCGGCCTGGTGAAGAGCATCGAGGGACCCCACGAGAAAAAGCTCCAGCAAAGTTTCTAAGTCCGAAGGTAAAAACTGTGACCGGGACCTACCGCGAGGGGTAGCCGCTCAGGGCACCATGGCGGTCTGCCTGAAACTTTGACTTTGAGCCGGTCTATCGCGACCAGATGTCCCAATATGGTGCTATAGGTTTTTAAGTGCTATAAAGTGATAAATCTTTAAAAATTCATATCTCCGGTTCCCTACATTTGATTTTTGTCGTTTTGGTGTCATTTTAAAGATAAAAATATTTCCTATTTTTATAAATTGGTGTTGGATTTTTATTATGCATTGTGTCTTAATTATTTACTGAATTGGTGTTTTTAAATGCTTTACATACCTGTCTTTGAAGTTAAGCCTGCCTGCTCGCAGCCAAGCTACCAAGGGTTGAGCATGGGAATAATTTTTAAGACCTATGCTGAGTCCTATCATGTGTTAGTGGCCTTATTGCCAGTGGCAGACCTACATTTGCCCCTACCAATAATCCACTTTCCAACAGTGGGTAATAGAGAAGGTCTGCCCACACCCAAGGGGGGGTAATATTGTATCTACCTTAAACCTTAAAGACTGCAGATGGATACATATTCTGGACACGTCACGCAGGGTCTCAATGAATTCAAGGAGACTTATAGACAATTGGGCCAGCTTGACTATACCTAAACTGATACATGTTCCAGAATCTGACAATTAGCAGCATGCGCTTGATTTGTTTACATCTGTAAATCATTGCGTTGCTCTAGAAATGGTTTGCTGCGCGCAACCATGATTGACCTCGAACATATGTATATCAATGTTGCCATTAGCTATAATACACATGAACACTGTTACTCAATGACTATATACAATTGATTACTAGCCCATCGTAGTGTGCTATTCATATGTACCATTGCCCACACGTTCATTCAATGTTACTATACCCAAATGTGTGTAACTATTGTACGATTTCTCTAAAAGTTGGACAGTAGATTCTTATGAGATGGGTATCCCATCATCTCAACACACTCTGTTTAAACGTTCATTCAATGACACTATTTTAAATTTGTGTAACCATGCACAGTGTAGTTAAAATATGGACAGTAGATTAATATGAGATTGGTATCCCACCACCTCAATACACGTGTATCATTAATATTACTCGTAGCACAGAATATGCCGTTCCAATAATTTGATTTGGATCATAAGGAACTTGTACCCAATGGAAATGCTTTGTTGATTGTTCAAAATTATCAGGATGTTAATATCTTTTTTAATTTTACCTATGGTTGTAGCCTCAATCTGCTAGAAATTCAGAGTTTCCTTTACTTTGCTTAGCGGCCACTCATGGGCCTATATTCAATATCTCTTTACAAGTGGATCATTAGTATTCCCCATAGCACATAAGATGCCGTTTCATATCATTTGATTTTGGATCAGCTGATACGTTCAGCTTCCGCCTGTCATATAGCGGCACTCCTAACCGCGCACGCCAGCGGTCAGAAAGTTTTCTGCATTTGTTGCATCAGTTAAGGTAGTAGACAGTCGTGCTTTGCGGATTGCTACTTTCACGCAATTCGTACCCTTACTTTCCAGTCACTAAACTACCACAACCTTAAACTGTAGAGCATTTCGAACCTTTACTTTCCAGTCACTAAACTACTACAACTTTAAATTGTAGATTCCAACTGGATGGTGGTTTTCTTAACCAGATATTGACTATCTTGCTTTAAAATACAAAATCGGCTCTCCTCATCTTCTGAAAGGCAAGACACACGCTTGCATAGCGTGGAGATGGCACTTGACACCATGCGGTGATTCACTCTTCCAACTACGTTTCCTTATTTATAGATTCCAACCGGATGGTGGACTCTAACTCAGCTGTGTCGCTCTTGTTAACAAAAAACCTCTTACTCAAGGTAGGCCATGTGCCTCATTGCCCGGATTACATTAATGCTCCACTATATAGTCTGATCAATTGCTTGACATATCTTAAATCCCAGATTCGAACCGGAAGGTGGACACTCATTCATTGTGTCATTCTTCACGACCTCATTATTTAAAGGAAGCCCTTAATGACGTCGTCCTATTATCAGAAACTCTGCTGTTCGACACACACTACAGTAAGACTTGGTAAGTCCTTTACCAATTGAGGCACTTAGTGATTGAGCCTTATTGCGTATGAACACACCTGACTCATGTTTACTTACCTTGAACTTATAGGCTGTCTACATCTGTATCTTCAGTCCTGAAGAAGACCCGCTGTGACGCATGTTGAACTGCGCATACCTCTGGGTCGAAACTTCCAACGCCTTTACTGTTCATGTCGACCAGTTTCCTCGACCCATTTCTATAGAAATCTCATGGAGCCATAGGAACACATTTGATATAAATATATGAAGGGACAGAACCACATTTCCCAATAGGATTTATTTTTGTTATTTGTATGTGTTATGTATAAATTTCACTCATGACTTCACTTTGTCACTATATTGCACTTGATTCACGAGGATCACTTTGTCATTTCTGCTGATAAAATTTTTTTTATGAGACAGTCATATATATTTCTTCTTGAAAACAGAGACAATATTGATACTGAACTAATGTTATAGTGTTTTTGGTGTGTTTCATTTGTTTTTTCTAAAAAA
This sequence comes from Calotriton arnoldi, assembly GCA_963921515.1. Classification (NCBI taxonomy): domain Eukaryota; kingdom Metazoa; phylum Chordata; class Amphibia; order Caudata; family Salamandridae; genus Calotriton; species Calotriton arnoldi. The sequence continues at coordinate 1,611,287 of CAWUFW010000974.1, read as the reverse complement.
TATTAGTTCTTCAAAAAGTAGTAATATTTTTGAATTTGACATTGGTAAAACTGTCTTTGTTATGTTCTATTGATTACTAAACACTAAGCAATTGAACCAGTCAACAGGACCAACTTTAGATTGTATTATCAACACCCAGGTTCTGAGGGACACAGGGTTACCCCATTATCATAAATGGCTTTTCCCTCCAAGGCAGGAAGCTCTTCCTGCGAAAGGCATAAGAATGGTTGTCCTTGGGAGGGAAATCCCTGCTGACTCTGACATCCCAGAGATTCCAAGATTTAGACGTCTTGCTAGAAGAGGACCTGTAGGACCAAGTATACTTTTTGTCCTTAAATGATTTCCGTATCAGACCTTCCAACCAATCCCCAAACAGCTTGCCACCCTCAAAGGGAAGTTTAAGAAACAAAGCCTTCTCTGCCAGATCCGCCTTCCAGTCTCTAAACCACAGGTTGCGCCTGGCAATGATAGTAGACGAGGAACCACCGACGCCGCCTTGATGACATCAGCTGACACATCCGCCAGGAACTTAGCCTGTTGCTCCATGTGAACCAGAACATCAGTCACATTGGCACCCTCCTGCATGGCCTCTGCCAAGGCCTCAAAGTCCTTCACCAAGGACTGAGCTGTAAAAGCCCCATATGATGCTGCCCTGAGCACCAGGTTGGAAGCCGAGAAAGACTTCTAAGGCCACCATCCACCTTGCGTTCATCATGATCTGACGGCAAACAGTCATCCGGATTCAGAGATGAACGCCCAATGAGAGGCACCAGGATGGAATCCACCTTGACAGAATGAGGCAACAGCTTATCCCCATCTTCCAATATGCAGGATTTTTGGAGGATACGAGGAATCTGGCAAGGCTTAGCGAATTGGGGGAATAGATCTTTAGCAGCCCACTCCACCAGGGGACCAGAATGTCTGACAGCTCATCCCGGGAGATGAACTTCCCACCTGCTACGACATGTCTCTCAGGACCAGACATCTCGCAGCAAGTAGTCACCATCATCATCAAGCAGGTCCGAAGGATGCCTAGCCTTACGTTTGGCAGACAAGGCTCTCGTGACAGCGGCATCAATCATGGCCTGAACCTCCAAGGCCGCCAGGGATACCGAAGCCCCAGCCAGGACAACACCAGCACCCCTATCTGGCACATCCAGATGGGAACCACTGTCCTCCGAATCCGGGGAACGAGGCCTCCTTCTTTTTGCCCCATGCTCTCCATCCTATGCACCAAAGTAACAGAAACTCATAAATCCCAGAAATAAATAGGACCCAAAAGGCCACCACTGGGTTTGGGGCAAGACGACCCTTCAAAGTGATTACCCAGTAAAAATAAAATACGTTTGGCCCGGCTATTCACAAGGCCACCAGAACCAGGAGCCTATCAAGAGCAAACCATGTAAGCAAAAATAAAGAGCAAAAACGAAACTGCTGCAAAACTGAAGTCAGAGCAGCAGAGCCAGAGAGCCATCCTCGTATACGCCACGACCCCCACCACCAGAGGCGGGCACAGCTGAAAGCCAGCTTTCCGAGGAGATACCGTCTCCCCGGCAACCAGCACATGCCCACTAGCCGGCAGGAGGCAAGCACCGCAGACCTCTGGCCCTGCCGCATGAAATGGGTGCTGGAAGGAGCCCCAACCTTCCGCACCGCAGGCAGCCTGACCCCCCCCCCACCCACCTGAAGTGCGAGCTCCTGCTGCAAGCCTCATGCGAGTCAAAATGAAACAGGGCCCGCAATCCAATACTCGCGAGCTCCCCAATCCCGCCGGCACAGTGCAGCCTGGAACAGAGACGCAATGAATCGCTCGAGTATGCGCACCGAGCGTGCCCATAGATGGGATACAAAAAAAGGAACAGGAGGTAAGGAAGTGGGGGGAATTTTATGAGTAGGAAATGTTTGTGATTGGAGGCACAGGGGCCTCACCATGTAAGTCAGCACGGCGAGAGGGTCGAAGGGTTAATGTGCCTGCTGCAGATCACATATTTGTATTTTATTTAGAAAGGTAAGCGTATTGCTGCTTTTGACACTAAGATAATTTTGTTACTTGCAATTCAGAAGTTGCAAGCCTACTAATATAGTACACTGATCTATTTACAGGCATCAAGGAGCTGCATGCAAACTGTAAATCATGGGTTTAGATCCGTATTGATTTTTTCTCCATGTGTTACTAAGATTGCAACAAAGGGTTCCTTTGGTAAGTAATAAAGTTTGTTAGTACAGACAACCACAATCACTGTGCTACCTTTTATATCCTGATTTTGTGTTTCCCCTGACCATTGACTCCTAACGTATAAAGTCTGCAAATAAGGATTATATGTGATTCCCACAGTTTATAACACTCATTGTCTTACCTAAACTTTCCTGTGCATTGTTTTACACACTTGCATGATCATTTGTGCCTCTGAGTGTGATGTAGAGTGCTATGGCACCCTACACTGGCAAGAGCAGCCCAATAAAAGAATTAACAAGAAAATAGGAGTCATTTCAATCAATATTTGTGTAATTGCTCATAGAGATAAATCTTGCATTCTTACAGTGCACGTACATCTCTTACATAGGTAGCGGAACAAAGGTAAAAACCTATCTCCAATTGTTTATCCAAAATACTTATGAATTGATAATCTATCTGCCTTTGTTTCCTTCCATTTCATTGGCATCTAGGTGTTAAGCTCCAGATGCCTCCCAGCCAGGATGATACATGGACAAAACAAGGGCTGGCAGCCGTTTAAATCAAGCCTTTCTTTGTTCCCGGCTGGAAGTGAAAATAAGAAAGCCCCGTTCTAGCCTGGATGTTGCTGTTCTGAACAGTTGCTGTTCTGAACAGACAATGTGCAGGCGCTGTGGAATTATGTCCCAGTGTCGGAAAATGGGACCAGGACAAATTCAGCATGGTTCCCTGGGTAGGCCGGATCTCAGACCTGGCCCAGAAAAAGCTGCCAGAACCGGGATCCAGCAGGATTCCCCAACTTTCCAGTAGTGGACCCAGAGTATTACTTAACTCTCTCACCTGGTCTCAGAACATGCTGCTTAACCCTCAGTGTCTATTTGCAAGTGCACAGTAATTTAATTTTTAGCACCTCTTCAACTGCTTCTTAGAAATGACTATACACCGGGTCTCAGCAGTAGCCTCAGCTATACAAAGGTTCATTTACCTTTTAACTAACGGAAGACAGATTCCTTTGAGTGATCACTATACAACACTGATTACAATGTACCAATATTTAATCATGCCTTCCTCTTTTCAGTTTAAAGCTATGAACACAATAAAACCCCACTGTAGGAATTGGGGCTATTAGTTGTATGACCTGCACAAGTAATAGGTCCACAATTTCCCCTACTGGGAACCAAGCACCCCATTGTAGCGCTCGACTCTCTCAGGTTAGTGAAGCAGAACAGTCCAAGGCATACTCAGGGGGAGGTGGTGAGAACTAGTAATCACCATTCTCTGGCACACAATGATAACACTCAAAGGATTGTCCAGTTAGTGCCTTTTCTTTAGAAAATGGAAAAGTACATTTCTTGCACACACACTACTAAATAGTACACATTAATTTACAAATATATACATTATTAATTGGAAAATACCATAGATGACATAGCATAATTACCTTTTAGCCCCTAAAGGGGTCACACAGACATATAAGCTAAGTCTACTGGCTGAGTCAAAGGTGCAAGATCAACAAACCACGTTAAAGACATCATTTTGTCCCTTCTTGAAGTGGGATTAGATGCTCTCCACACTGACCCAATTTGGGATACCTCAGGCCTACATCAGATTGGTCATGTTGCTATATACGGCCCCTATGGCCAGAGCTAGAACAGAACCTCACATCTCCCAATCTTATCCGGTGTCGCGAGGCACTAGACAGGGTTGCCCCCTTTCCCCGCTCCTCTTTATCCTCCCTATTGAACCCATGGCACAAAGAATGAGACAGGAAGCAGGACATAGGGGTATTCCAGTGGATAACACAGTCCACACCATTTTGCTGTATGTCGATGACATGATCCTGTATTTTACTGATACCCGAGAAGCGCAGATGGAAATGGCCCAATTGATGTCCACCTTTGAGACCCTTTCTGGCCTCCATATTAATGCAAACAAATCATGCGCATTCTCCTTCGCTGGCACGTACGCGGAACATGCCCTGCTCTTTGGAGAATATGTAATCCTGGTGGCCTGTACTACATTCTGATACCTCATTTTCAAATATATAGAGAGGGCCCTGATATCTAAGAAGGCAATCTCTCACGCACAATTGCAGCACTCAAATCACAGGTAGCTTTTTGGGTGACTTTGCCCCTTTCAGTGGCAGGACGGTTGGCGCTGGCCAAAATGGTGATGCTCCTATGCCTTTTATACTATTTTGTGAACCTACCAATCGCACTAGGCAGGTGATGATCAAGAGCCATCAACTCATGAGTGATCGAGCTTGTTGCATACAATGGGACATGGTACGATGGCTATATAAAGGCCTCCAAGACAATTTGAGACACCACTTACTACACTAAGGGAGACGTGAGAGACTGACTTGGGAAGGGCACTCTCTAATAAGAATGGGCATGACTGCTGGAATAACCTAAAAAAGTGTAGCGTAATTCGAGATTCAAATGTATTCAATATGCCATTCTACATTGAGCGTACGTAACACCACATAAAATCAATATGATATACCCAGCTGCGTCCTCTATGTGCCCCCAATGCCGGGTAGAGGGGGCAGACTTGAGCCACATGCCATGGGCTGGCCCAGAGTTATCAGAATACTGGGCAGGGGTGACCAGAGTGCTGTTTGGAGTCACTAGTCAAGCCTTGTGGGGTAATATGGAGTGTTCTACATTGGGGTTACCCGTCATCCCTAGAGGCTCTAAGGTGGAGATGAGATTTGCAAACCTAGTATTATTACTGGCAAAGCGCCTTCTCACTTGTCATTGGAAGTCCCCCAGGGCTCCAAGCCTGAAGGACAGGCGAGAAGAACTGAAGCAGTGGGGCCTAGCTGAAAGTCTAGTCCCTCGGCGAAAAGAATATAAGGGACTCCGCAAATCGCCAATCTCAAAGGAGTGGGACATGCTACTGGAGAGGTTTAAGGCACATGATCCAGATCCCGGAGAGGAGGCGGGCACCAGTGAATAAGTACTCATTGATTCAGATGGGATATTGCCTAGCGATCACAGGTACACTGGGTTTATTGTCACCATAAATAGCCGGGTCCATAAATAGGCGGCACTCCACAGCGCTAACACTCCCCCTTTCTCTCGCACAAACCCCCCTAATGGGATTATTTCCATAGCGAAGGTTCTTTGGTAACACAGAGTTCTGTTTTGGTATGGCATCCGGGTAGGGGGATGCAGTTTTCTTAAGCACTTGATTACTGTCCATGGGTTTTAATTGTATAAGCTATAACACAGAGGAAACTGGAAACTAATGACTTCAATGTGACACTACGTTATAGAATATAGTATTTTATTCTTGTTCACAAGATGGACACCAATATCCTGTATTGTAGACTGTTTGTCTTAACAAAAATGCAATAAAGTTTGAGTTAAAAAAAGACATCATTTTGTACATAATTACAATCATCAATGATAATCGTCAGGTGTAAATGCACTTATTACTGTTAATAAAGCGTATTCACTTTGATCAGTAATCACTGTGAACCTTGTTATAGTAATAAAGCATTTTACATTTGTGCAAATCATGTGTCTGTGTGCTTTTTATATACTTTCAAACTAAGAAAATGCAATCACAAAAACAATTCCTAGAGGGCATCGCATTTTGATCACATAACATGCGACCATAGACTAAGCCCCTAGAAGGGTGTTGTACCACATGTACCTTTTTTAAACATCTTCAGGCAATAATAAATGCAGGCATTGACCAAGCCCCTAGAGGGTGCTGCACTCTCAGCTGCAGAGCAGAAGCTTCAGCCTTGGGAGTGGTTTGAAATATTATTAAAGATTCCAGAGGGGTCCTGCTTTCTAGGACCCTGGAAACATTGGGCCAGTCCTTTGTAAAACATCTTCGGTGAGGGGGAGCTGCAGGAGTTGAGAACCCCCCCCCCCCTTTCTTTAACATACCGGCAGTGCCCCCGCCATCCTGTGGCCTCTACGAGTGGCGAAATGTGCAAATTCAGAAGACCTGCAGGGCATTATGGGGAGCTCCAGCCTGGAGCAGTGAGCAGAAGTTGAGTGGATTTCCTGCAGCGCCGGGGAAAGTCACTGACTTTTTCTTTGCCGCACGGCTTTTCCTCCTTTTTCGCTTTGTTTTTGGGGGTGCCAACTCCTCGCTGCCCCGCTGGCTCCCACGCAGCCTGCACTTCTACACGCAGGCGTGGGAGCTGGCAGCTTTTCCTTCTCTGCCCGCTCCAGAGGCCAGGGATCTCTGCAGCTCTTGTGGTGGCCGTCCCCTCTGCCCAGACATGGGCATAGGGGCGGGGAAGGCCCACTGCTACTGGGGGCAACATGACGGCACTCTCACCTTTCTCCCGGCATTCGCGGGTCAGGGATGGGTACCGGACCCCTGTCTTCAGCAGGGACGGCTCTGGGACTGGGTTCCCTGGGCCAAGGGAGAGTCTGGAGAGGAGGCTCCACACAAGCCGCCCCTCCCTGGAAAAATTAAACACAGCGCTTGGCACTTACACCCAAACCTTGGCCCACCCCAGGGGTAATTTTTGAAAAGGCAGCAGAGCTCGGGGAGGAGGTCATAGGTTGCCAATTTTCCAACTGCCATAACTCAGGCCCAGTTGGGCTGATTTGGACAATCCTGGGCTCATGTTACTCCTGGTGGCAGGCTCTAGCAGGAGCAGTTTTGGCAGACCTCCAAAGCGGTGTAATCCACAGGAACCTGGTTCTCCTGGCTCCCTGTGCCAGCCTTCCTCCTGGTATTGGTCTCTGGACGCAGAAGTCCTCAGCTTTCCCCCAACTGGTCCTCAGGAGGTCTAAGGGGGCCAGCCTCACTAACCATTGGGGACATCCACTGGTTCTGGGGTCTACTGGGCAGAGTCCTTAGTCCTTTCTGAGCATCAGGGGGGTTCCTCCTTCCAGCAGTTCATGGTGGCCCCAGGGTCTACACGCGAAGCGCTGAGAAACAGCAAGCAAGAGAGAGTCTCACCTTGTGCAAGAGGTTTTAAAGGGGAGTGGTAAGTTCTAGAAGCCAGGCACTCCTGGCCAATCTTAGGTTGCCACATCACCTCTCCACCCATCCCAACCCGCACAGCATGTTGGGACAGTTCAAAATGGCGTCATCAAGGGATCACAAGTCACATCTCCTCAGGGGGCCTCAGCACTGCCCCTCGCTGACATCACTGCCAAGGCCAGGGCCTTTCGCACCAAATCGTTAAAGGGGAGCCCCCTCCTGTGTAGGCTCCAGAGGTCTGGGCTCCCTCCTTTGTTTAGTGGGCTTGGGCAGGTCCATCCTTGGTACAGTGTGATAGCTAATTGATTGATGCAGATCCTTCAGCCCCACCCAATTCCCTCCTCAGGAGCTGAGTGAAGCACTGTTAATTGCTCCCTTTGTGTGGGGAGGTATTTGGTCCTGCTGTTGGACAGAAATGTAATTAGCCTGGCACAGCAGGGTGACAAAAGTCCTGGGCTCTGAGCCTAAGCTGAGCCAGAGAAATATAATTCTAGGTCCCAGGACGCTTCTTTCCAGTCCAGGGAGGACCTGGCCTGGCAGTTCAGACTGGACTGTTCCCATGGAAAACAGGGTCAAGACTGATTTGCATATGGCTGGGTTTAAACTGGAATGGCATGGGGAGCACAAAAACGATGGATTTAGGCCCAGATCTCTGTACTGGGGCGAATGTTTGACATTGATCAGCATTCTGTCCATCAATTGTTCTTTTTGCATTTGCCACCCGAGTGGGACAGGTGTGCCCAGACGTGGACCCCGTGCTCTCCATGCAACTGGAGTCAAGCTAGCCTGGCTGATGAGGGGTGATGCCCCGAAACCGGTCCCAGGATGCTTGTTTCCAGTCTAGGGAGAGCCCGGCCTGGCAGTTCGGGCTGGACTGTTCCCATGGGGAACAGGGTCAAGAGTGATTTGCATATGGCTGGGTTTAAACTGGAATGGCATGGGGGGCAAAAACACGATGGATTTAGGCCCAGATCTCTGTACTGGGGTGAATGTTTGACATTGATCAGCATTCTGTCCATCAATTATTCTTTCTGGGTAATGAAAGTTTGTCATTCTAAAAAGTTGGTCGAGGTTCTAAAAAGTTGGGGAACCACTGGAAACTATAAACTTCCCAAACAGTACTGCATTCCTGCTCCAACCAGGGCTGTATGGACATTTAATGAGGGAGGGTTTGAAACCCCACAAAACCATGAAAAAGAAAGCGAATGTCAGTCTTTTTCTTATTGAAGGGGTTATCACGACGTGCTTATGTTACAGAATATGTTTTCTCAAGTTCTGATGACTAACAATGTCATTACTAAAAAAAGTAATTCCTTTTCATTTTGTTTTTCTATTCTTCTCTCCTTCGTGCAGAGAAGAAGAATTTACAAGCATGTATATAGATTTGATTTTTTTATTTTTATTTGAGGACTTCCAAATGTCTTTGGGCTGAGATTTAGAGTTTTTATTTTGTCAGCGATTACCACTTTACATTATTCACAAAATGTGATGGTTGCAAGTCAGTATTCATAGCAGGATACTAGTGTAAAATCATATGCTTTAGCCTTTCAATACATGGCGGAGTAAGAGACACCATTGGAAAGTGGGTTGACACCATGTACATAGAGTGAACCCTTTCCACTGATTTGAAGTCCGCAGTGTCAATACTGGCTGCTGGTTTCTTAGTCAAAAGCACTTTGCATGCAGAAGGTTTTTAGCCCTTATTTAAAATGTTCAATTAAACACTATAAGCCCTACAATACAATGATGATCGTTAAAATGTCAGGACTGGGCAGCTATCAAAAGCCACACATTAGCTGCATCATTTCCAAGTAGGCCGTAGGAGAGCGCAGGAAAGCACCTCGGAGAATGCAGACAGATCAAGTCTTCGGTGTTTAGGAATGCATGCGCACAAATGAATCTATTGCAACTAACATAATAGTTCCACAAGGGCTAGTTGTGTGTCCGACCACCCCTACACATTTTATACTAGTTAGTAGTGACCTACAACTTTGCGCAAACACTGGCTTTTAGTATTTGAAGATTAAAATCTTGAACCATTCATTTTAATGTAAACTCAATAGCTTCTGGAAGAGTGAGAGGTAGAGACCATGAGGGTGCAAGCATGAGGGAGTGACACAGTTAGAGGTATGCTGAAAGCACCTAAACATGTAATATATGTGTGTGCATGTATATATATATATATATATATATATATATATATATATATATATATATATATTAATTCATGAAAAAAACAAAGGTTACAGGGAAGTTGCAGTTAGGAAATGGAATAAAAAAACAAAACCTTAGAAATTGACTGAAAAAACCAAAGGTTACAGGGACGTTAAATTTAGGCTCAGGTTTCACTCGTGACGAAACCAGTGAAATTCAACAGTTATAGTTAGCTGAGCTAACTAGAACTTGCGCCCCGCAATGCACTGCTTATGACCTCACATATTAAATCACACATGAGATGGTCAGTGGCATCACTGATGACATCTCAAATGACATCACTGATGACATCATCTAGTGACTGTAATTGTTTTTAAAAAGTTTGAGTGTTAAATATATATATACCAAGTTGTATTGGTAAATCAGTGGGTGTATGAGTGCCTGTATGAATTATTCAGTTGGTGCATGACTGGCTGTATAAGTGAGTGATTAGGTGTCTCAGTGAATGTATGGGTGAGTGACTGGTTGTGTGAATTATTGTATCAGTCTGTTAGTTGGTGTCTAAGTGGCTGTATGGGTGTGTGAGTGGGTACGTGAGTGGCTGTATCAGTGATTGATTGGTTGTCTGAGTGTCTGGGTGGGTAGGTGAGGGGGTGTGTGACTGCCTGTATGGATGAGTGAGTGGGTGAGTCAGTAGCTGTATGGGTTAGTGAGTGTGTGTGAGGGGCTGTATGGGTGAGTGAGTGTGTGTATGGCTGTGTGGGCGAATGAGTGGTTGTGTCAGTGGTATATTGGTGAGTAACTGGATAAGTGAAAGGCAGTATAGGTGAGTGATAGGGTATATGAGTAACTGTATTGGTGAGTGAGTGAATGTGAGAGTGGCTGTATGAGTGCTTGTGTCAGAAGGTGAGTGGGTATGTGTTAGTATATGTATGAGTAAGTAAGTGTGTTGTGATTGACTGTATGGGTGAGTGAGTAGGTGTGAGAATAATCACCCGACTGACTCAGTGTGTGAGTGGCTGTATTAGTGTATGAGTGGATATGTCAGTGGCTGTATTAGTGAGTGAGTGGGTGTATGAGTGGCTGTATGGGTGAGTGAGTGGATATATGTGTAGATCTATGAATCAGTGAGTGGGTGTGTAAGTACTGGTATGGGTCTGTGAATGGTTGTGTGGGAGTGGGTGTATGAAAGGTTCTATGGGTGTGTGAGTGGGCGCGTTAGTGATTTTGTGGATGATGTCATCAGTGATGTAATTTGAGATGTCATCAGTAATTTCACTGATCATGTCACGAGTGATGTAATATTTGAGGTCATAAGCAGTGCATTGTGTTGGTGCAAGTTATAGTTACCTCAGCTAACTATAACTGCTGAATTTCACTGGTTTTGTACGAGTGAAAACTGAACCCAACTATAACGTCCCTGTAACCTTTGGTTTTTTCTGTGAATTTCTATGTTTTTTTAAGTAGTAATGTCCCACTGCTTAGGATTTACAGGAGGTAACTGGAGGGCTTCTTGCCCCCCAAGATCCCTCAGGAGTAAAGTGGTCTTCAACCCCTCAACCAGTAGTGCACCCGGAAGTGCATTGGCAGAGTGGTAGAGAAAGGGAGCGTGGCCTCCGAACATCTCTTAGCTATTCCGCTGTGAGGGACTAACTGGAGGTAACAGGTAAGTCCCACACAGTGGGTTTGCGGAGAGGTTTTTGGTGGCCACGCCCCTTTCTCCACCACTCTGCAAACGCGCCTCATAGCACACTACCAGTTGGGGAAAGAAGACCACTAAAGTCTTGTGGCCCTCAGGAGCCATGGGGACTTCATCCCCCAACCAGCAGCGCACCAGGAGGCGCGATTGAAGAGTGGTGCAGAAAGGGGGCGGGCTCGCGCCGTCTTCCGATAGCTTTTTCTTGTTTTTTTATTTTAAATCATAAAGGAAGGGGGGCCGTGTGGCCCCCCTTCCTTGGGCGGATTTTGGCCCTGAGGACCCATTTCTGGAGCCAGGTATTTTTATAATGGGGAGGGGGCCGCAAGGCAACCCTCCCCGGGTCGATTACGGCCCTGCGGACCCCTTCCCCCTTAGCCCGGCTTTTTGTTTTGTAATTTTTATTTTTAATAAAGGAATGGGAGCCGTGTGAAACCCCTTCCCTGGGCTGATTTTGGCCCCGGGGACCCCATCCCCTGTTGCCTGGCCACAGTACTGGGAGCCCTGGTCCCACCCAGGGCACCCAGTTTCTGACGCTGAGGACAGCGGGGGAAGTCTGAAGGCCCCACGGTCCCTGCCGGCTCCCTGCGTCCTGCGGGAGACTGCTTTGCTTTTGGACAGATGGAGTTGCTAACACGTAGCTCTCCCTGTCCAAAAGCAGTTCTGCTCTGCTTCGTGCAAGCAAGAGCATTTTCTGCTCTCACTTGCAAGAAACGAGCAGAGTTTGCTATGGCTTGGCGGGAGCAAGCCATAGCAAACTGCAATGTACTGGGGGAACCCCGGGACATTGCTGGAGCCGGCGCTGGTGGGTGGCGGCCCCCAAAGCCATCTAGCGCTTTAGGAGGAGGGCCGTGCGGCCACACTTCATTGTGTGATTTAGCCCCGGGGTGGTGGTGGTCCCCCGGGCTGCGGGGGATCCGCACAGCCCCCACATTATGTGTAATAAAAGCCCTGGGGAGGTGGGGGACCCCAGGGTTGCGGGTGATCCGTGCAGCCCCAGCATTATGTGTAATTAAAGCCCCAGGGAGGTGGCGGCCCCCAGGGCTGCGGGGGTACACGTGACCACCGCATTATGTGTAATTAAAGCCCCGGGGAGGTGGTGGTCCCCGGGGCTGTGAGGGGCCAAGTGCCCTCGCATTATCTCCAATAAAAGCCCAGAGGATGTGGCGGCCCCCTGGGCTACAGGGGGAAGGTCCGTGCGGTCCCCCTGCATTATTTTCAAGTCAAGCCCCGGGGAGGTGGCAGTCCCCGGGGCTGGGGCGGTCCAAGAGCCCCCCCCCCGTTTATATAACTATAAGCCCCGGGAAGGTGGTGGTCCCTGGGGCAGCGGGGGGAGGCCATAAGGGCCCCCCCTGCATTTACTTGTAATGAAGCCCCGGAAAAAAGTGGTGGTCCCTGGGGCAGTAGTAAGCCCCGGAGGGGGGCATGCGCACCCCTCGCTTATTGAAACAAAGCCCCCCGGACCTGGCCCACCCGGCGGCTGATAATAAACGAAGCATAGCGCTTCGTTTTTTTTGCAATTTTCGTCCGGATCTGTGGATCCTGCCAAAAAGTTTTTTAAATGCTTTTTTTCTAGGGAAACAGGGTGTTTCTACCCTGCTCCCTTTTCTTTTTAAATTTTTTGTGGGACTCGGTTCAACCGAGTCCCAAGATGGCTGCCAACACTTCCTGGTTGAAGTGTTGGCAGCCAATCAAGTTTCAATAGGGTTTCAATAAGCTGTTGCGCTCCCAGAGATCTATATATTATTTTTAACTTAAATATCGCTGAAACTACTGAATGGATTTACACCAAATCACAAAAAGCACGCTTTCTGGACCAACATCTAACTTTCTGCCAAATTTGGTGCAACTCCGTTCAGCGGTTCGGGCTGTAGTTGTGTTCAAAAAATGAAAAATCCCCATAGACATAACATGGGGAAAATGCATTTTGGGACCCCCCTTTTGTCTCGGCTCCCGCTTGAGGCATCGTCTCAAAACTTTCAACACAGAAGCTGGACCAAAAAGGGGACGTTTTTGGAAACTTTCGTGAAGATTCGTCAAGCGGCGCCAAAGTTATTGGCAAAACAAAAACCCACTTTTCCTATGGAAACTTTGGTCCTAACTATAGCTACCTATAGGTGTCCACCGGTAGGTTTTATATATATATATATATATTTATGTGCTTTTATTGCACACAAAATGCAGCGGTATAAAATCTGATATATCACAGTGAACCGTCAAATATGGGAAAGATTCCATGGTTCCCTTTGAGATACAGATTTAATCATCACAGCGATAGCCGCCAAACCACTCTGCAGAGCTTTACCATAGAAAAAATAGCTTTTTCAAGCTACCCCAAAAATAAACATGTAATATAGAAAATTCCTTAACGAGTAACAACTTGGGGTTCTGGTGACATTCACACACTACAAACTATTTGGCCTTTGGCCTTGTGGTACGTGATGTCACTAGAACCCCTCAATGGCAATACTGGACCATATTGCACAGCTGCTCGCTGTTAGAAACGGGATTTCTGGTTGGCTAAAGTATGCACCTAAGCCAGGCAGAACCCACCACTCTAGTCAGGGTAAGAGAGTTACGTACCCAAGATAACCCCTGCTTACCCCCTTGGTAGTTTGGCACGAGCAGTCAGGCTTATCCCAGAGGCAATGTGTAAAGCGTTTGCACAACAAACACACACACACACAGTGACACAATAAATACACCACAAGAGACTCCACACAGAAGTATATAAAATAGCTCCTATATTGTATATAACACATAGACCACAATCACATAAATCATAAATCACTTTCCCTACTAGGCAACTGTTATAACATCACAGTTAGTGCAATAAAGTGAATATGTATAGGTTGCACACGTCATGAAAACACCATCCCTGTACATATTATGCAGACCCTGAAATAAGACACGTTAGCCTGTCACTACAAGCTATAAAATAACACTTAGCACAACATCAAGGCATAAAAATGCAGCAGTTTGGTTAGGAACAGAATACATAAATTAACCGGTAACACCACACGTGTGGCGCCTGTCATACCTCATTACCACGTATAATCATAAACACATGAAGCATGTGATGAGTAAAACACATAATCATCAAATATTACGAGGTAATATCCAGTATCCCCCTAAATTCATAGAGCACAGCGCTTCTGTGCTTCTAATACCCATAATACGGTAATCTTCCACAACACGTAGGTGGCAGGGCCCCCTGCCTACCTACAACAGTGAATGTAGTAGTTCCAGTGATGTTTTCTAAAGAGGAGCGGGGGCCTCTGTCGAGGTTTACCCCATGCCGCTACCACCACGGCAGCCAGGCGCCCCCACAAGGTATGCACCAACACGAGAGTGGGGCGCACAATGCTGAATACTGCGGGATAACCTCGCTGGGTCCCCCGCATGTTAGGGAATATAAAGACAGCTGCTGCGAGTAAGCGGAGCAACTGCCACTGACCAACAAAGACTGGAGCTGCCCCCGGCCAGGACGCAGGATGGCTGGACAACTCCCCCCCAAGATTCTCAAGCAGTAAAGGGCCAGTGCGTCTTCTCCTAGCGGGCCGACTCTGCCCACTCCACGATGCCAGCGGAGTTCCTCTGCTCCGCTTTCGGTTTATGCATCGAGGCTCCCGTCCAGCAGCAGGACGGGAGGTGATGCGGCGCCCTTCACAGGGACAGTGATGGGAGGAAGAGGCCCCTCTCTCAGGCACAATGCAGACACCGACGGAATTTCTCCTAACCTTCCGCGTTTGACCGGCTCCAGGGAGTGAGGCGGCCCCGTCGGCCCGGTGCTAGTTTCTGGTTGCAACGGCAAACTGACGGAGCTGCAGCGAAGCTTCCCTGATGATGGGGCTCCACTGAGGGGGGTTTTGCAGTGCAACCGGTGCTTCTCCAGCTACGTAAGCTCGGCGCGCTGAGGTGAAACACAGGAGCAATGGGTCGGGGCTCTCAACTGCCTGCAGCGCTCACCACCTTGTATTCCACAGTGCCAAGGGGATCAGCCACGCGATGATCCTATAGGCATAAGTAGCACTCACCATGCACTCACTGCAGGACTCAGAGCCAGTTAGCCTGTACTAGAGGTGAGGAATAAAGCACTCACCACATGCTCCCTTCTTGTTTTGCAAAGTTTGAAAGAACAGTCCAGTCTTTTCTCTGTGCCAGACACCCCACACACATCAAGGGGCAGCGCTCCTGACACAGCTTTTCTTCGAAGCAGGTTTCTTTTGATCCAGCAAGGATCTTTTGAAGTCTTTGATTTCCCTGAGACTTCCAACAAGAGGCAAGCACGCACAAGCCCTCGGAGATCATCTCAAGCAGGATACCACAGCAGGGCAAAAAGTCAGTCATTTTCCTCTGCCACAGATAGAAGCAGCAACTGCAGGCCAACCCACCCCTCACGCAGAAAAGGCAGCGCTCCTCACACAGCTTTTTAGCTCTTCTTCTTGGCAGGGTCCTCTTGTTTTCAGAAGTGATCTAAAGTTCTTGGGTTTTAGGTCCATTACTTATACCCTATTTTGTCATTGTAATCTTTGTTTCAGAGTCCCTGAGCTCAGTAAAAAAAAACAGTTCTGTCCTCCCTGGTCCAGCTTAACCACAGGGGGTGGAGACAGCATTGTGCAAAGGAGACACAGCCTATTCAGGTGCTAGTGAAAACTCCTCCAGCCACTCTAAATGCAGAAAGGTCTATTCAGCATGGCTATGAGTCACCCACGAAAGGCAGGAATTACCTCAAACCCCCCTTGTGACTGTCTAGCGTGAATGCAGATCCCCAGCTCCTGTCACTCCAAGACCAGACGGTGAATACAAACAGGCAGAGGCACACAGAATGGTAAAGCAAGGAAATGCCCACTTTCTAAATATGGCATTTTCCAACACAATTTAAAAAACACCTTTACTAAAAGGTGTGTTATTAAATTCTGAGTTCAGAGAGCCTAAACTCCATTTCTCTATATTGTCCCAATGGAAAGTTACACGTGTAAGATGTTACCATGCTGCTCCCATGTTAACCTATTAGACAGACAGCCTTTCAATAGTGAAATACGAAATGCACAGTATTTCACTATCAGGACATGTAACACACACCAGTACATGTCCTACCTTTCCCATACACTGCACCCCACCTATGGCGGTACCTTGGGCCTAACTGAGGGGTGCCTAACATTTAAGAAAAGGGAAGATTTTGGCCTAGCAAGTGGGTGCACTTGCCAAGTCAACATGGTATCTTAAAACTGTGAAACTGCAGACACTGCAGTTTCGGGCTGAGACACATTTACAGGGCTACTCCTTTGGGTGGCACAACCAGTGCTGCAGGTCCACTAGTATCATTTGATTTACAGGCCCTGGCACACTCAGTGCACTTTCCTAGTGACTTACCAGTAAATCAAATATGCCACACATGGATAACAGATCATAATCACAATTTAGAGCATGTGCACTTTAGCACTGATCAGCAGTGGCAAAGTGCCCAGAGTCATCTAGCCTACAAAAACAGGGTCAGAAAAATAGGAGGCAAAAGGCAAAAAGTTTGGGGATAAACCTGCAGAAAGGGCCAAGTCTAACACTAGCTATGTATGAATAAATGTTTATTCACCAAAAAAACACAAAGGCTAAAGTGACGTTATAGGTTGGTGAGAATGGCAGTTAAAACATAACATGTTAAACTAAAAAAACACTGAAATTCATGTGTTATAGTTTACTGAGCTTACTAGAACTTGTGCCCCCATCATCCCTCGAGTTGTCATCAATGATGGAATTTAAGATGTTATCAGTGATGTCATCAGAGATGTTATGAGCCCCAATGTACCCCAATATAGGCCTAGGTAGTTGCACGACCTTTTACCTACATTTGTCCTACCTTGCTCTACATAACGGCTCTGGTGCTGACCTTTTACTTAGTTAGGTGCTGAATAAATGTTGTGTGGTTTTCTTCGAAAACTAGCCTCATTTATTATGCATGAGGATTCTTGGTATCACAGGAGGATTACCATCTACTGCATAGTAACACTGTACAAGAGTCACCACTATTGTCATCCTTGCCAGCATGATTAGGAAGTAGGTGTTGAAAATGATTTAGGTTTGAAAGGAGGTGAACTAACATGGATTGGTGAAAGAGGATTGAAACGGAATCAGTTACTCCCTTTATTTTCCTCTATTAGTAAATGTGACCATCCCCACTTTATGGTTATACACTGTGGTGACAATAATATAGGACACTTAACTGGAGTTAGATCAAAAATTGAGATGAAGGAGGCATTTTCCATCTTAATGTCTATGTTTCCGAACACACATTTTGTGTTCTTAAATATCTGTCAGAAACAACATTAGAAGTGGTCAATTGTAAATGCTGCTAAGTTTGAAAAGACTGGAAAACATGAACAAGGCAGTGTCAGCATTTCTTCGCGATCATACATCTTCCATTTTTCATCTAAATGTAAAATATGGGAATGCTGCAATGTATCGCCCTGATGGTGTACATTTTTCTACCTATGTTATGTTGATTTGTATAGCGCACTAATCACCTGAGAGGATTTGCACGAGCTTAGGCAGGTGTGTGGGCCAGAAGGTGCTTGTAGGAAGAGCTAGGTCGTCGGCTTCTTGTGGAACTCAAGAAGTGAGGAAGAGACTCTGATGTGCTGAGGGAGGTCATTCCATGTCTTGGGTGCAATGTAGCAGAATGAGCAACCTCCAGTTTTGCTTTTGCGGATGCGAGGAGTGTGTGCAAGTGAGTGTGAGCCAGAGCATAGGTGTCTGGTGGGTTGGTGAAAGTGTATGTGACTGTTCAGGTATCCTGGTTCTGTGTTGTGTAGGGCTTTGTATGTGTGTATGAGAAGTTTAAATTGGCTGCGCTTGTGAATGGGGAGCCAATGAAGCTTCTTGAGGTGTGATGTCATGCGGGTGCAGGGTGGGAGGTCGAGTATGAGTCTTGCTGCGGTGTTCTGGATGGTCTAGAGTTTATTTAGGAGTTGTTTGGAGATTCTGGAGTAGAGAGTGTTGCCGCAGTTCAACCTGCTGGAGATGAGTGCTTGCATGATGGTCCATCTGGTGTTCCGAGGCAACCATTTGACGATCTTTCGCAGCATGTGTAGGATGTGGAAGCAGGAGATGCACACTGCATTGACTCGAGCCGTCATGTTGAGCTTGTCGCCTCGGATGATCCCTAGAATTCTTGTGTAGTCTGTGGGTGTGGGTGTTGATCTTAGCTCCAATGGCAACCAGGTGGAGTCTCATGGGGAGGTGTTGTTGTTGAAGACTAGGTCTTCCGTCTTGTTGGAGTTGAGCTTCAGGCAGTTGGTTTGCATCCAGTCTGCTACCATGGTCATGCAGTTAGTGACGTTGGTTCTGGTGGTAGTTGTCTTGTCAGTCATTGAGAGGACGATTTGTATGTCATCGGCATATGAGATGACGGTGATGTCTTGTGATCAGGTGATGTTGGCAAGTGGTTTCATGTAGATGTTAGAAAGGGTGGGGCTGAGGGACAATCCCTGTGGGACTCCGCAAATCCGTTTCTTGGTCTCTGATGTGAAGGGTGGCAGCCTGACCCTTTGGGTTCATCTTGCGAGGAAGGAACAGATACATTTGAGAGTGAATCCTTGTAAGCCAATATTGTGGAGTCTTCTGATGAGGGTGTTGTGGGTGAGAGGTCAAGCAGGATGAGGGATGGTGTTTCTCCCCAGTCCAGGATGATTTGAATTTCATCAGTGGCAGTGACAAGTGCTGTTTCGGTACTGTGGTTCTTTCTGAATCCTGACTGATTGTTGTCTAGAAAATGATGAAGTTCGAGGTGGGTTGCGAGTTGCTGGTTGATAGCCTTTTCAATCACTTTGAATGGATAAGGTAGCAGGGAGAGGGGTCAGAAGTTGCTCAGTTGAATCAGGTCAGCTGTGGGCTTCTTGAGGAGTGCGTTGATATCCGCAAATTTTCATTCATCCAGGAAAGTGGCGAACGTGATGGAGGTGTTGATGATGTGGGTCAGGGTGGTGATGATTGGTGATGTTTCCAGGTTGTACAGGTTGTAGATGTGGAGAGGGTATGGGTCAGTTGGGGCCCCTGAGTGAATGGTCCACATGATTGCCGCTGTGTCGTTTCTGGGGAGGGTTGTCCATTCGATGCAGTCGGAAACCATATTTTCATTTCAAACCTAAAGCACAAGTTACTAACTTGTGTAACGATATATCTGTAAGAGACAGTAGTTAGTGACAGATTCCTTACCTTAGAATATCCCCAGGCGTCAGGCTGGATCCGGAAAAGTTTTTGCGTAGCAGTACCCCTGCGCGTCGGTAGGCGGCGTCGTGCGGCTCCGCGTCCGTCGTCGGCGTCGTGATCGCCGGGATGACGTCGCGGGCAGTACCTAGGCGCCGCCCCTGCGCGCTGACGTCAGTTCTGTACACGACTTTCTGCGCCAGGAACGCAGAGCCATGCAAGAAGCTGACATAGGTGTCTGAAAAATACTAGGGCCCTGAAAGGGATGTCCTTAACCCTAGAAATCAGTTCGCAGAACGGGGAGGATGGGTGGGGCGGTAAGGAATCTGTCACTAACTACTGTCTCTTACAGATATATCGTTACACAAGTTAGTAACTTGTGCATCTGAAAGAGACACGTTAGTGACAGATTCCTTACCTTAGAATAGATACCCCAGCAATACCAACCCCGGTGGTGGGTCTGCGAACAAAGATCAGACAAGGAAGTCCTGGAGGACAGAACGGCCAAAGAAGCCGTCCCTCCGGACCTGACTGTCAAGGCAGTAATGCTTTGTAAACGTGTGCAGCGAGGCCCACGTAGCTGCCTGACAGATAACCGGCAGCGGAACACCGCGGCCCAAGGCCGTGGTAGCAGCCGTTGCCCTGGTGGAATGGGCACGCAGCCCAACAGGAGGCTCCTTCTTAGCCAAAGAATAGCAGGTCTTGATGCACAAGGTAACCCAGCGGGAGATGGTCCTCTTGTGCACCGCCCGACCTTTTTGGCGCCCACGTAGCCAACAAAGAGCTGGTCATCCACCCGGAAGTGTTTTGTGCGGTCAATATAGAAGGAGAGCGCACGTTTTGGGTCCAGACGGTGGAGCCTCTCTTCCTCTCTGGAAGGATGCGGAGGCGGAAAGAAGGTGGGCAAAGTGATGGTCTGCCCAATGTGGAAAGCAGTAACCACCTTCGGCAAGAAGGACGGACGCGTCCGAAGAACAACCTTGTCTGGATGAACAGACAGAAAGGGAGGTTTGCAAGATAGAGCCTGGAGCTCACTCACCCGCCGAGCGGAGGTGATGGCCACCAGAAAGGCTGTCTTCAGAGTCAGAAGACGAAGAGGACAGTTATGTAGAGGCTCAAAGGGAGCGCACATTAAAAGGTAAGAACCAAGTTCAAGTCCCACTGAGGCATTACAAATGGAACAGGAGGGAAGAGGTGTGTAATGCCTTTTAAGAACCTGTTAACAACAGGGGACTTGAAAAGGGAGGGCTGATCAGGGAGCCTGAGGAAGGCCGAGATAGCACAAAGATAACACTTGATGGTACCCAGGGCAGAACCCTGTTGGGCCAGAGAGAGAAGGAACAGAAGGACCTCAGAAAGAGGGGCAGAAAGGGGATTCACAGCCTTTGCTGTGCACCATGCCACAAATTTGTTCCACCTGCAGGCGTATACCACCTTAGTGGAGGGACGCCTGGCTGCCAGAATCACATCACAAACTTCGGGAGGCAAGTCGAAAGGAATCAACTGCCGCCGCTCAATCTCCCACGCAAGCAGGTGTAGACTGGACAGGTTCGGGTGGAGGACCGTCCCCTGCTGCTGCGACAGAAGATTCTCCCGAAGAGGCAGACGGATCGGGGGATCTACGCTCATATTGAGTAGCTCGGGATACCAAACTCTTCGAGCCCAGTCCGGAGCCACAAGAATGACTTGGGCCCGGTCGTGCCGAATCTTCTTCAACACTCTGGGTAGAAGTGGTATAGGCGGAAAGGCGTACAATAGACCGCAACTCCACTCGTGACAAAAAGCGTCGCCGAGCGAGTGCCGCCTTGGAAATTCCAACGCGCAGAACTGATGACATTGCGCGTTCTCTTCGGTGGCGAATAGATCTAACCAAGGCTCTCCCCACTGTAGAAAGAGTCCTTGCGCCACTTCCGAGTGAAGACGCCATTCGTGATCCATCATGCACCTGCGGCTGAGGTTCGTCCGCCCTGGCGTTCAGGGAACCTGCCAGGTGTTGAACCATCAGGAACATGCCCTGATCTTCCAGCCATGTCCAGAGGCGCAGAGCCTCCTGACAAAGGGTCCACGACCCCACCCCGCCCTGTTTGTTGCAGTACCACATGGCGGTGGTGTTGTCTGTGAACACCTGCACTACCTTCCCTTTGACAGAGGGAAGGAATGCCTTGAGTGCAAGTCGGATCGCCCGGAGCTCCAGAATGTTGATATGGAGCCGGGACTCCGCCCGGAGACCAGAGGCCTCTGATCTCCGCCTCTCCCATGTGACCGCCCCATCCCAGAAGGGACGCGTCCGTCACAACTGTGTGCTCTGGCTGGGGAAGGGAGAGGGATCTGCCCATGACCCATTGCCGGTTCGAGAGCCACCACTGCAACTGTTTTGCAGTCCCCTCCGAGATCTGGACGTGATCGGACAGGTTGCCCTGGTGCTGCGCCCACTGGAACTTCAGGTCCCACTGCAGAGCCCGCATATGCCATCTGGGATGATTGACCAGCAGGATGCAGGAGGCCATGAGGCCCAGCAGCCTGAGGGTTATCCGTACCGAAACCCAGGATAAAGGCTGAAAGATCGGAATCATAGCCTGAATATCCCGGACTCGCCGTTCGGGAGGATAGGCCCGAAACTGCGTCGTGTCCAGAACTGCTCTGATGAAAAGGAGCTGTGGAGAAGGAATCAGATGCGACTTCGGCACATTGATGGAGAACCCCAGCGAGTGCAGGAGTTCGGCCGTAGTCTGGAGGTGGGAGACGACTGCCTGGGACGAGCCCGCCTTCAGCAGCCAGTCGTCGAGGTAGGGGAAGACTGAAACCCCTGCCCGGCGCAGATGAGCTGCGACCACCGCCAACACTTTCGTGAACACCCGAGGGGCACTGGTAAGGCCAAAGGGGAGCACGGTGAACTGAAAGTGCTCGGGGCCTACCGTGAACCGCAGGTAACGCCGGTGGGCCGGCAGGACGGGGATGTGGAAATATGCGTCCTGCAAGTCCAATGCTACCAACCAGTCTCCAGGGTCGAGGGCAGTCAAGACCTGAGCTAGGGTGAGCATCTTGAACTTCTCCTTCCGGAGGAAGCGATTGACGTTCCGGAGGTCCAAGATAGGACGCATGTCCTCCTTGTCCTTTTTGGGCACCAGGAAGTAGTGGGAGTAGCAACCACGCCCTACTTCTGGGGTCGGAACATGCTCGATGGCCCTCTTGGCCAAGAGGGCCGTGACTTCCTTCTGCAGAAGTACCAAGTGATCCCCTGACATGCGGTGGAATTGAGGTGGCATGGCTGGGGGTGGACTCGAAGGGGAGGGAGTAGCCCCTTCGGACAATGTCCAAGACCCACCTGTCCGAGGTGATGGTACGCCAGTGGGGAAGGTGATGGCGGACCCTGCCCCCTACCGGCGTGCTGTGCACCTGAAAGGAGGGACTAGGAGGGTTTGGAGGCCGTGGACGGGTTGGAGGTGGTGGCCTGACCCGCACGCTGGTTGCCCGATCCGCCACGGCGGAATCCACGTCCTCGGCCACGCGAAGACGCCTGCTGCGCGGGCCGGTGGCTGGGCTGCTGACGTGAAGGGGCGCCCCTACCGTGGCCACGATAGGGGCGAAAAGCAGAAGTCAGCGGAGGGCGTGTAGCAGAAAGGCCCAGGGACTTTGCAGTAGCCCGTGAGTCCTTAAAGCGCTCCAACGCATGGTCTGCTTTGGACCCAAAAAGACCGACTCCATCAAAGGGCATGTCCATGAGAGTATTCTGGACATCCCCTGAAAAACCAGTGGTTCTCAGCCAGGCGTGGCGTCGTAGCGCCACCGTCGTTGCAATAGACCTGCCCAGCGAGTCGGCGGTATCAAGGCCACATCTTATTGTGTATTTGGCCGCATCCCTTCCTTCCGCAATGGCGCGGGAAAGCAGTGTCTGGACCTCCTCAGAACACTGGGGCAAAACATTCGCCACCGAATCCCACAAGGAGTGGGTATATCGGCCCAAAAGGCAAGCGGTGTTGATGGACCGCAAGCCAGCACTGGAGGAAGATAAACCCTTCTTCCCAAATTGATCCAGGCGTTTGGATTCCCTATCCGGAGGGGCGGTAGGGAAGGCGGTTTGTGAAGCGGAGGCTTGGACAACCAAGCTCTCAGGGGTGGGGTGGACAGAGAGAAACAGGGGTCGCCCGGAGCTGGGCGATGGCGTCGGGACACGTTCCTATCCACAGGAGCCCCTGTGTTGGGCTTGGACCAGGCGCCCAAAAGAACGTCAGTGAGGGCGTCGTTAAACGGCAGCACAGTCTCCGTAGAGGAGGCTGCCGGCTGAAGCACCTCTGTCAAGAGATTAGTCTTGAACGCCACAGTAGGGAGTTGGAGATGTAAGGCTCCAGCCGCCCTACGCAACACCGTTGCAAAATTAGCTCCCTCCTCCGTAGCCACGGGAGGAGACAGCATGCCAGTGTCAGGGGAAGTATCTAGACCACTGGCATCCCCTAGACCCTCTGTCCAGTCCTCATCGTACTGACACTGTTGTGTCAGAGGGTCATCAGACCCCTCCCAGTCCTCCTGGTCCTCCTCAGGTTCAAAATAAGGGGGAGGAGGGACATTTGGGACCCAAGGTCTCATCGGCGCCGGAACCGGCGTCGAGCGGCGTCGGTCCGGGTCCATGTCCGGAGCCGGAAGGAACTGGGGACGACGCCGCCCGGAGCCCCAGGCGGCGTCGAGAACGGCACCGGAGACATCGGCGCCGGCGGAGGTGTCGTTAGGTCGACCGGCGTCGATGGGGGTTGTGGAGCCGGGATCGAGGCCGGGGCCGGAGCCGGGATCGAGGCTGGAGGCACGGGCGACGCCGGGGCCGGAGCCGTCGGCGACGCCGGAGCAACCCCATCAGGGCCCTCGGGGCCCGAAGGCGCACCGGAGGGACCTTGAGGCCCGAAGAGGCGGGCCATGGCCGACAGGAATTCCAGCACTTGGGCCGGATCCGCCCCCGAACCCGGGAAGGACGGGTATTGCGGGGGCGACTCCACAGGTATGTCCGGAGCCGCCGGGACGGTGCCGGGAGGGGCCTCAGCCGAGTCGCGATACCGGCGAGGCGAAGTCCTAGAGCGACAATGCTTTTTGGACTTCTTGTGTTTTGACTTACCGGATGAAGAAGACTTCGATGCCGACGACCGGTGTGGACTCCGCGATCGACCCCTGGACCTCTCACGCGACCGGGGCTTCCGCGGAGCCGAATGCCGGGCCTCGAGGAGCTTTCGAGACCGCTCTCGCAAAGCTTTCGGGTGGAGGGCCTGGCAGTCGGAACAAGACTCCGTGTCGTGGCCTCGGCCGAGGCAGAAGAGACACTCCCAATGCGGGTCTGTGACGGACATCATCCGAGCACAGGCGCCGCAACGTTTAAACCCGGGCATCCCTACGACACCTTGAAGTCGATGGAGAAAAACAGTGAAAAAATCACCAAAAAGCTTGGTCAAAAAATGACCAGGGCACTGCTCTTCCCGGATCTGCGCTTGCTGGCGCGGAAAAAAGAAGAACTGACGTCAGCGCGCAGAGGCGGCGCCTAAGTACTGCCCGCGACGTCATCCCGGCGATATATCTGTAAGAGACAGTAGTTAGTGACAGATTCCTTACCGCCCCACCCATCCTCCCCGTTCTGCGAACTGATTTCTAGGGTTAAGGACATCCCTTTCAGGGCCCTAGTATTTTTCAGACACCTATGTCAGCTTCTTGCATGGCTCTGCGTTCCTGGCGCGGAAAGTCGTGTACAGAACTGACGTCAGCGCGCAGGGGCGGCGCCTAAGTACTGCCCGCGACGTCATCCCGGCGATCACGACGCCGACGACGGACGCGGAGCCGCACGACGCCGCCTACCGACGCGCAGGGGTACTGCTACGCAAAAAACTTTCCGGATCCAGCCTGACGCCTGGGGATATTCTAAGGTAAGGAATCTGTCACTAACGTGTCTCTTTCAGATAACTTGGCTAGACAAACATATATAAATGTGTTTATAAGAAAAACAGAGGCTCTTTTAAACGCCACCCTATATTATGACTAATTTTATTTTGTCATACATTCTTTCTTTTTTTATTTCAAAACGTACCGTGGTACATGGTAAACTTTTTTTAAAATGTATCATTTAATAAAAATACTTTTTTCTAACTCTACAGACTGCTAAACTTCTTCATTTCTTCGTATAAATAACACGAAGAGTAATAAGCTATATTTCCCGTTCAAACACAAAACAAAGACAAAGTGTGGTGTAAACAATATGGCTGCCTTTTTTAATCTTACCAGGGCTTTGATTAACCAATAATATTGTGTTTCGTCATCACCATGTACTGCGGCATGCCGGGAAGGTATCTCGGCCCAATACATCACTAAGTGTTTATGCTTAATTATTAAAAAACAATTGAACTAATTCAGATCAAAAAACAAAAAGGACACTTTCCACACCACAATCTATATTCCTGCCAAAATTTAATTTAGATTCATCCAGCCATTTTGCCGTTGTATCTGTTTAAAAGACTATGGAAAATGCACTAGTGGAAGGATGTGTTTTGGGACCCCCCTTTTTTCTTTGCATACCCTTAAGTAATCACCATGAAACTTTGCATCATCGGCCAATTTAGAAAAAAGCACAGGTGCGCAAAGTTTCCTGGAGTTTCATCAAATGATGACAAAGTTATTAGCAAGCAAAAATCCAAGGAATTTGTATCTCTTGGAATCCTAACTATAACTAGAGAGTGGCTACTGCCACTCTGTGAAAAAGGAAGGGGAAGAAAGCAGATGAGACAGTGGGCCCAAATATCATCAGAAATAATGCAACTCCAATCATGCATGAAAAACGTATATAAAAATCATACTACAAGCCACATGAGATCTATGATCCTATAAATAGACTTGATGATTGTTTTCTTAATGTGGATATTTTCCTTTAGAATAATTATCACTCCCTTTATATGTGTGTGCCCTGTATGTGTTGTGTTTTGTGACCACAATATGAGCTCACCAATAAATGGCAACTGGAATCCAGCTATTGTGCATCCTGAAGACAAAGGTCATTGGGCTTAGGTGTCCTCACATATTTAACATGCATTGGTAAAGCAACTGCAATTGGTCCTAAAGTGTTTCGTTAATGATTGTTCAGTTTGAGTTCATCTACACTTAAGCATTTGCACTTCCTTCCCCTCCCACAGACTAACTTTCTCTCCTTGTGCTAGCTGCATTATGCATCCATGAGGCAGTGTGGTCGGTGTACAAAACCACAGAAAAATAAGTATTTTTTAACTTCACTAGTATGCATATTAACCCCTTAACCGCGGTTCGAATTCCACCGCGGTGCGGCGGTTTTAATCAGCGGGCGGGGCTGCGTCGGCCAACGGACGTGCGCAGCATTACGGAGGTAGTGCTCGCGACGGCCATTGGCCGACAGCAGCACTTAAGGGGAGGAGGAGTAAACTCAAAACAATAAGACAATTTCAGCAACCAGACTTGCTAATTCCAAAGAGATAGTCTTGTGTCAACATGCTGAGATCTGGGAAGCAGAGTGAAATAACTCGAAACACTAGGTCATAGTTATTAAAAAAGCACCCCTCTACAAAGAAGTCATTTCTGCACTTAAAACACAATATACCATAAGAGTTTAAGAGTACATTCTACTTGTTTGAGTCACAGAAATTCACTCTTTTCATTATTAATGGCATTGAGTTTACCATTGGTTTGAGTGGATTCACAGCCTTCAGATGTCACCATGATTTTTTAGAGCAGTGCATTTTAGTCATCTGTTTGCCATTACAAAGTCAAAGGTACAGAATCGGCTGCCAGTTCACACGATGGCTCCTACCTCCTCAAGTTCCCGTTTGAGGCCCCGTCTTTTTTTCATGTAATGGCCCATGAGCATGTTTGAGGTCCCAAAACAGATGCCTGCAGTAGTGAAGGTGATATGCCTGTGCATTTTCTCATTTCAGCTTTGGTGGTGGAGATTCTGAGAGGCATCACGTACTCCCCAGTGTACAGGAGGAGGACTGCACTCGATCATAGAAGGAGCTTCCGGTGGTGGAAACCATGTGTGGGTGGGACACCCCCTAGAAGTGAGCAGGTCGAAGTCGCTGTGGTGGGGGAAGGTAAAGCTATTGCCTGTCTGGCCAGAGGACAATGTGAGCACAGGTTAAAGTGAGCTCTGAAGTTGTTCATGACCACAACAAAGTCTTTACATGCCTCGGGGAACGGCGTCGGGGAAAGGAGGAAAGAAAGATTCCTCTGCAGCCCAAGCAGGGGCCTCATAGACTGCGCACCACTCCCCCCTCAACATTCTGTTCATATGGTGACCCTGAGGAGTTGTACTCACATTAAGCAGGGACTTGACCATACTGAATGCTGTTTCTCTAGGAGTCCCTCTACATGAAACTGACAATAAAAGGGAGCAATACTATGGAGCCTGTTCTTACCTACGTAGATGATTCATGTCTGCGATCAGGAAGTTAAAGGCACACTTTTACGCACTACGATGCCCACCAGCTAGGAAGGTATGATGCAGGCAAAGTCTGCTGAAGATAAATAAGGCCTGTCATAAGGAGAGTAGTTGATACTTTATTTAATTTCAGCACTGAGGTCAGATCTGGCGGAAAAGAGAAGTAGAAAAAAAGCTAGCGGGCCTCAGTGATCTGATGCTCAACATGGAACAGGGAACACGGAGAGCTGAGAGCAGAGTTCAAGCTTTGGCGGTCGTGACCTCTGGAACGGCTGCTGATTTATGAGAACTATTGTCCTTCTTTACTGCCTGTCTCAAACCATGTTTAAACTTGATGCCACAATAAAGGTACTGGAAACCAAAAGAGGAGGGGCAAATCTGAGGTTTCAGCGACTGACATGCATGATTGGATACCGGAAGTGCTAATAGAGCTGGATGTGCGGGGGGGGGGGTGATTATGCAGGGACCCGGAAGGTCCACAGTCTAGCTGCCAGCAAGAAATAAAAGTGGCGCAGGAGTTGCAGGAAGAACTGGAGATGGAGGGAGGTAGAAATTGGAGGTGGGGCAGTCACTTGACTGGAGAGACCAGCCCGTACAACCAGCACACAGAAGGCGATATAACAGGTGAAACAAGGCTATTGTTCTCACCTGGCTATTAGTGTCAGCACCTAGGCAAGCAAGGCGGCCCTAATAAATGTCAAGAAAGGTATGACTCGGTGGAGCTTACAACTTTGGTAGCTTTCCATTCAGCAAGCAAATGTAATAGGGCAAAAATATATGCCTTCACACAGGAGGATTCAGCTACATCCTTTCTGGAAAAAACGTGCCTTGATGTCGGGTGAATTGCTGCAGATAGCAAAGGTTTTTTTTTTTTTAAACGGGGGTGCTTTTAGGTGGAATGGTGAATACTATTTTAGGAAGGTTCAAAATGATGAGTTCCATCTAGGGGAAGATTTGGTTTGGGTTGGTCTTTTACTTGTGCTCTAACGTGGTGTTGTCTCTCCGCTTGCCTTATCTCACTTTTTTACCCTTTGGAGGTTGCAGGGTTATAACAATAGAGATACTTCCTTGTAGCAGGCAGCTCCATATAATAATGGTATTCTTATTGAGGTTTCCATGTTTAGTCCATCTCAGTTAGAATTGAGTGGCAGAAATTCTGTGGCCGTTAGGCTGCATTTTAAGGTGATGTGCAATGAAAATAATTTAATTCTAAAAGCACAATTTTCTCACTGCAGTTTGAGTTCACTCCTATGAGCTTTACATTCTGGCTGTTTTTGCAACAAAGAGTGGAGCGCGGATGAGTGTAATGTAAAAATAGTAATACACAAAACTTTCTCAACTTAGTGTTGAGGAATCATAGGAGGACAATACCTGCATCATGCATGTAAATTAGTGAATTGGGGAGAGGGAAGGCTTCTAATGTCTATTTTGAATCATATGTTAATAGAAGCATTGCATGACAATTACGGACATATACTATGGGAATAAGGAGAGAAGCTCCTGATGGCACAATATAAGATTCGGAGGTATTGCCATTGCACAACACGGAGATGTTTCAGAAAAGACTTTTTTTAAATTCCAAATGCTTATGGTATCACGAAAGAAAACGGTCACACAGTATATTCAACACAGCATTGAAGTCAAGGAAATCGACCTACAAATAATATTGACTACACAATTCTAACTCAAATTTCTTAAAAATTGAGCATGTTAGGTTGTCTTACAGATATGTCCTAACAAATTCCAAATTTCCTGCAATTCAAGCAGCCCCCCCATTACATAGTATCATAATATCAATGTTAGAATATCAATTTCACTTACGTAGACTCCATAATACCGAATACCTATCGTCATGGAGTTATGAGTAATAAACCAATACTTTCGTGTATAGGTTTACCTTGGTGATTGTTGGACTTGGCCCTTTTTGCAGGGTTATCACCAAACTTTTTGCTTCTTCCTCCTATTTTTTCCTGACCTGTGTTTGTTGGTTTTAGGACTCTGGGCACGTTACCACTGCTAATCAGTGCTAAAGTGCATATGCTCTCTGTGTAAATTGTTATTATGATTGGTTATCCATTATTGGCGTATTTGATTTACTGATAAGCCCCTAGTAAAGTGCACTGGGTGTGCCGGGGCTGGTGGGCCTGCAGCACTGATTGTGCCACCCACATGAGTAGCCCTGAAAGGCGTGGCTACGGAGCCGATTATCCTGCACTGAGAGCCGTCAGACGGTGATCGAGGGCTCGAACCTGCCAACGCTGGCCCGGGGACCTGCGAGCCGCGATCCTGAGTGTGATCGAGCTCCCGTTGGGTTGTGAGTTCCGAGGGAAGCGGAGAGCTCGGACCGCGCTTCGCAAAATGGCGCCGGCCGCAGCGGCTCGGCGATAGCAATATCAACGATCGAGAGACTGACGGGACTGCTGGTGAATTTCCTAAGAGCGAGACTCGCTCTCCTTACCTGTGCGCTTGGAAGAACCCCTTGAGCGCTGGTTGTGGTGAGATCTGCTGGAAGCTGCCCTCTGAGGGGACTGCGTTGCCTGTAGAGGAGATCTGCATTTTCCGCACTTTGCTGAGCTGAAGAGGGCGACCGGAGAGGCGGCCTGGGTTTCTCTGTCGCAGGCCGGATCCCTGGAGGCGATCGGAGCAACCCCCTCATCGAGGTACTGGCTTCCTGCCCCCGATTACCTCGATGTGAACGGACCTAGCCGCCATCTTGGGACTGCCGGCAGAGGACGGTAACGGGACCTGGTGACGACCGGAGGCGATTTTCCACGCTACGGCAGGCCCGGATGTATTAGAGGACCCGCAGAGTCTGGGCAGCTGTGGGAGTTGCCCTGCACCTCTTGTGACGGAGCAGCGGGGCAGTGGCGACTACCGCGGTGACTGCGAGGGCTTCGGGGCTGTGAGCTGGGACGGCAGCGGACACCCGGACTCACATATTGCTACTCCAGAGGTGAGAGCAAATACTGGGCTGAGACCTGGCTGGGGTGGCGGACTAGCTGCTGCGGTATCACTGCTTCGGCTCATAAATTATTGGCGCACGCTGACTGGAGTGGCGGAACGGACCCCTAGTGGTGCAGTGCTGACTGAGGGCACCGGCATAACTCATCGGTGGAATTGGGGGCCTACTCTCATAGATGGGACTACGGGGACAGACGCAAGCCGCGGGCTATTGACCGGAAGTGGAGCGGGCCTTCGCCTTCTGCCCTTGGGCGGACTTTCAGTTTTGGACTCAGTGTGGTGAGGGACCCGCACTGCACAGGCATTATCAAGACCTCACAAGCCGGTCTGAGCGGGAGCAGGGGCTGGCTGGAAGATCGGCTGGAGGCATTGTGGCCCGAAGATCATGGGGAAACCGCGAGGGAAACAAGGGGGCGCTCCCCCGGACTCTGAGGATGCGACGGCAGACCGCGGGAAGCAGGATTCTCCTGAACCAAAGCCCGAGTCCTTGATGCAGCAACAAGTGGCCCAAATTCTGAAGGCCATCACAGACACTAGAGATGCCCTTCAGCAGGATATCGCGTATCTGGCAGTGGGGCTGGGCCTACTACGGACGGAACACACCAAACTGGCTGACCGCGTGAAGCAGACGGAGGTGACCCTGGAGGCTCTAGAACCGACTCAAAAGACACTGGTAACCCAGATGGGGGGATGTCACACACAGACTTCAGGCATTGGAGCGGAGAGCTGAGGACGCTGAAGGCCACAACCGCCAGAACAACATAAGAGTGGTGGGTTTGCCGGAAGGAGTAGAAGGGGCCAATATGATCGACTACTTGGAGGGCTGGCTACGATCTGAGGTGGCACCTGAAGGCCTAACCCAATTTTATACCCTGGAAAGAGCACATAGGGTTCCAGCTCGCCCACTGGCACCCGGAAGGCCACTTAGACCAGTGGTGGCACGCTTGCTACACTATAAAGACAGGGACTTCCTACTGCAGAAAGCTCGCTCCTCAGGCTCCTACAAGGTGGAAAATAGCAGTGTGTCATTATTCCCTGACTACACCCTAGAGGTACAACGCCGTCGAGCCTCTTTCTTGGCGGTCAAGAAGGCACTGCGGGATGAGGACCTACAATATTCGCTGATGTTTCCCGCGCGTCTGTGGATAATTCTGGACGAAAAAACGTTCTTCTGTGAGAACCCCGAGGAAGCATGGTCCTGGCTGGAGTCCTACCGAGCTGGGAATGGAGGGGCGGGGTGCCGCGTGAGACCGCCAGTGGAGGGACAGCGACCTTGAAGATCGAAGCGTGTAAGGCATCGACGAACTCTGCTGCAGGGGCCCACGGCGTCCCAAACGGAGAAGGAGAGATCGGCCGCTCTCCAGGCAGTGTCGGAAATGTTTCAGGCAAATCTCTCCCCATCGGTAGCGGACACAGAGTCGGAGAAAAGATCGATGGAATCTGACTCTGATGGGACTGAAGCGGACAGTGTCGCTCTGCCACATGTCACGCCGGGAAGAGCTGATGAGATTATCTGATCATAACTTCTGTTGGTTCCAATCCCTGCGGCCTTCTGTAGAGTGCTGCTTCCTCCCCTTTTTCCTTTCTCCTTCCTTGCTTGCACCATAATAGCTGAATTGGAGGTATGCTGGTAACAACAAACGGTATTGAGATGTATGAGATTTGGAATGAGACGGCTCTCTCTCAGTGATGTGAGCCCCGAGGGTGGGGCTTGGTTATTATTTGGGGTATGGCGCCACCTAGTGACTGCGTTGCTACTCCTTTCTTCTTGGCTCGCAGCTGCCTCCCCTCCTTTTGTTTTGATCCTCTGTAGCTGCTAGAGGATATAGTTTGTTCTTTAGTTTGGATGGGAACTAGTGTTTTAGTACCTGTTCTGGGGTGGGGATGTTGGGGGATTCATGGGTTTGTTATGGGGGTAGTTGGGTCCACCGGTGTGTTCTGCAGGAAAGCACTCTTGGTTGTAGGATTACGATTGCAGTATGGGGACGTTACTTGACTTGAAGTGCATCTCCTGGAATGTCAGAGGGATACATACAATGATGCGCCGCCATAAAGTACATGCTTATTTGGTGCGGAGGGGGGTTAACATCCCTTTTCTCCAAGAAACACACATCACTCGCGCTGAGGGTTTGGCCTTGCAGCGCCGTTGGAGAGGGCAGATCTTCTGCACAACATATTCCGCTTTTGCACGTGGAACACTGATTTGGGTTCGAGCGGGAGTCCCCTTTCAGCCTACTCGACACCTAGTGGACCCAGAGGGGCGATTTGTGGTGGTAGCGGGCCACCTCAATGGCCGAGATGTTGTACTAGGCAGTATCTATGCCCCCAACACGGATCAGCCGGCTTTTTTTAACCACTTGTCTGGGAAATTAGCACCCTGTCTCACTGGATCGGTGATCATGGGGGGGGGATTTTAATTCTATAACTGATACGCTTATGGACCGGTCTCACCCTCCGCTGCCTGAAGCGCCCATACACAGGGTCTCCAGAGCCAGACGAGATTGGCAAACTAGGTGGGGTCTGGTAGACACTTGGCGAGCACAGCACCCTGGTGAGCGCGATTATTCCTTTTTCTCGGCGCTGCATGAGCTGCATGTGCGTTTAGATGCGATATTATGCACACCGGACCTACATACTAAGGTGGGACACAGCGAATATCTTGCGAGGACACTATCAGACCATAACCCATTATTCACGAGCGCCCTGTGATTCCGACTTGGAGGCTGCGCCCAGAAGCCTTGGAGGACCTGGTCTTTCGCGCAGAGACTGAGGCAGGTATCACCCGATATTTTGCCGAAAACGAGGGCACATGGTCATCGGCAGCAGTGGAATGGGACGCTTTCAAGGTTGTGGTGAGGGGACTATGTATAGCTAATATGGCGGGAGTAAGGAAGACATTATTACAGGACGTAGATTCCGCAGAACAGCGCTTGCGCACAGCGGAAAAAGCCCGCCCTGAGTGTCCTGACGAGCAGAGGGAGGTATCCGACGCTAGAGAGGCAGTGGCGGTACAGGTCGAGAGGTTGCGCTGTTTCGATCATAAGAAATATTTAGCACGCGCGCATGCAGAGCAAGATAAGGCGAGCACACTGTTGGCCTGGCTGGCTAACCCGGCCCGTCGAGGGTCGCCCATACTAGAACTAGATAGCCCGGCGGGGGACCCAGTCTACACCCAACAGGGGATTCATGATTTGTTTTTGGAGTATTACGCAGAGTTATACAGAAGTAAGCTAGAGATTTCGGGGGACGCTATAGAAGAATTCCTGACTGACACAGAACTGCCTCAGCTGGAAAAAGCACATGCTGACTTACTCGGGCAAGAGATAACGCTGGGGGAAATTCGGAGTGCTATTAAACATATGGCGCGCAATAAAACACCGGGAACTGATGGATTACCGATAGAGTTTTACTCGACATACGTCGATTTATTGGCCCCTAAGTTGCTGGTTGTATTTAACGAGGCGAACAAGGCTGGTGTATTGCCGGCTTCCACCCGTGAGGCTGTCATTATCCCACTATTGAAGCCCGGGAAGCGGCCCTCCGATAAGACGGCCTATCGTCCCTTGTCCATGCTCACAACAGATTATAAAATCCTGAGTAGAATTCTTGCATCGCGCCTACTCCCACACATGGTCCACCTGGTCCATCGAGATCAAGCAGGCTTTATTCCGACTAGAAACACCGCTACTAACGTGCGGCGCCTTCTTC
Source organism: Calotriton arnoldi (assembly GCA_963921515.1). Taxonomy (NCBI): domain Eukaryota; kingdom Metazoa; phylum Chordata; class Amphibia; order Caudata; family Salamandridae; genus Calotriton; species Calotriton arnoldi. Next base: position 1,577,003 of record CAWUFW010000974.1, on the reverse strand, counting down.
GAATATTGGGGGAGGACTCTTGTGCTTCTGCCTCCGCTGCCATTCTATCGGTGGATATTGAGAAGGCGTTTGACAGCTTGGAATGGCCATATTTGTTTCACGTTATGCGAATGTTCGGCCTTGGAGATGCCTTTGTGGCTTTGACAGAGATCTTATACAAGTCGGCCACAGCCCGAGTTTGGACGGGGACCTTGGTCTCCTCCACTTGCGCAGTAGGCCGCGGGACACGACAGGGGTGCCCGCTTTCCCCTTTGTTATTTGCGCTGGCCATAGAGCCATTAGCAGCCCAAGCTAGACTGGGGCGGATATATGTTGGTCTTGACGTGCGCGGGGATGTGCAGTACATATCACTCAATGCGGATGATTTACTTATGTTTCTAATTGACACGACGGACGCCCTAGATGGAGCGACGAGCCTGCTTCGGGACTTTGGAAGGGTTTCAGGACTCGGGGTGAACTGGGCAAAGACCTGCCTGTTCCCGACGGCCCGACGAGCGAGAGCCCATCCCATACTAACAGGATACAATGGGAATATCACTGTCTGACTTATCTTGGCACTAATATCTACCTTACACCTGCTGACCTCTTGGATGGCAATGTGGGTAGAGCGATACGGAATCTCAGAGGTAGTTTGGCATTCTGGGGTACCCTGCCTCTCTCGGTGGCTGGGCGAGTAGCACTGCTGAAGATGGTGGCGCTTCCCCGGCTACTATATTATTTTAGGACATTGCCAATTTGGGTCCCGGGGTCGTTCTTTGCTCAGATCCGGACTATGGTTGGGGGTTTTGTATGGGCGGCTGGCAGGAGGCGGGTGGCACTTCAGACCCTGATGCGTCCCAGGGCCGACGGGGGACTGGCGGTTCCTGATTTCGAAACGTACCACCTAGCGGCCCAGCTGCAATGGCTTACCCAGGCAGTGGCGCTAGAGTTTGGGGCCCAGATGACCGAGATAGTAAGGGACTTCCCAGGCACGTACTGTCTTCTATTATACTCCAGCAGCCGTTGCGACTTGGGACGCTTTCAGGCGAGGCGCGGACGATGAGGTTGTGTTGGAATCGGAGCCAGCGGAGAGCCAAGATCCATCGACCCTATGCCCCGGAGATACCTTTGGCCATGTGCACTGTGCTTCCGCATGGGGGGGATTGGGCCGCTCTCTCTGAGTGGGAGACTTTGGGAATACAGGTGCTGGGAGACTTATATGAAGATGGCGCCCTCCTCCCCTTTCAGGCCTTACAGGACAGATATAGCCTCCCTCGTGGGGATTTTTTGCTTCACTCAGCTCTGATCTCAGCAATACAACGGCACTGGCAGGCGGGGTTATCAGAACCGCAGACGTCCATGGCGTGTCAGTATGTAGTGATGGCGGCAGGGACCTTTAAAGCAGTTACATGCTTATGTAGGCGGATGATTGGCGAGGGGATGACACCATTGAGGGAACTGCAGCAGAAGTGGGAATTGGATCTGGGTAAGGAGATTCCTGAGAAAACATGGGCTCAGATAGTTAGAAGGGCGTGGAAAAGCACTAGAAATGCCCGCTTCCAACTGATCCACTTCTTTATACTACATAGGGCATACCTCACTCCCGCCAGGATCAATAAACATTTTAGAACTGACACTGCCAAATGTCCACGTTGTAATGTAGAGGGGGCGGAGTTTAGTCATATGATGTGGGACTGCCCGCAACTAGGCACATATTGGGAGGAGGTAGTTACGTTGCTTTGTGAGGTTACAGAACGTCAGATAACGCCTGACATGGGCACCTGTTTGCTTCACTGGTTCCCTCACGCGCCCAAGACGAAGGTAACGAGCAAGTTTTTGGATTTGGGGTTATTGTTGGCCAAGAGGGATATCACGGCGCACTGGAAGGCCGCACGAGGCCCCAGCGTCCAGAAATGGAAAACGGAAATTATTAAATGGGCAACGAGCGAGAGCACAGTCAGGTTTCAGATTGCTAGGCGCACCCAAGGAGATAAAATAATGGAGGCTGCCAGGGCATGGGAGGCGCTGGTAGGGCTGCTGCAAGCACCAGGGGCGGACTCAGCTGACAGCTCGTCACTGGGTATACAAATGGTTTCCCCTTGAGTTCAATGTGTGCTGCTGACTTGGCGGTGGTTCACGTAGGATTGGTAATGTAGACATCTGAGGGAGCGATGGACAACGCTGGTCCTCACATGCTACTGTTGCGCAATGTTGGTGCAACTGTTGCACAGACTTTGGTTGAATAGCTGCAGAATAGGACACACCGGTGGGTGAGGGTGGGATAGGAAGGAGGTGGGGGGGTGGTTTTGTTTGTTTTCTTTCATTATGCATGGACCTAGTGTCACAATCGAGTCTTCTGGGTGAAAACCAGTGTTGGATCCTTATTTGGTCCTGTATCACAAGTACTGTATGCATATAATGGGATCTGTACTGGAGGACCATCATACATGCTCCCTTTTCTGGGGTGCGGAAGAATTGATGGGTTATTGTTCTACGCTAACTGGTGATCAGTCGACTGATGTGCACCTTTGACTCCTGTATCAGACTGTATATTGTTGGAATGAAAACTCAATAAAATATATATTTTTTAAAAAGGAGTAGCCCTGAAAAGATGTCTCAGGCCTGACACTGCAGTGCCTGTGCGCAGTTTGCTAACTGCCAAGTCACCTTGGCAAGTGCACTGACTTGCCAGGTCCTAACCTTCCCTTTTCTTACATATAGGACACCCCTATGGTAGGCCCAAGGTACCCCCCTGGGCAGGGTGCACTGTATGTGAAAGGTAGGACATGTACTGATGTGTGTAATAGGTCCTGATAGTGAAATACTGCCAATTTCGTTTTTCACTATTGAAAGGCTATCTTGCCCCATAGGACAGAATGGGGAATGGTTTGTAACACTTTACAAGCATATCTTGCCATAGGGATAAGATGGAAAAATAAAGTTTAGGCTCTCTGAACTCAGAATTTAATAACACATCTTATAGCAAAGATGTTTTATAAATTGTGTGTTTGAAAATGCCACTTTTAGAAAGTAGGCATTTTCTTGTTTAACCATTCTGTGTGCCTCTGCCTGTTTGTGTATTGACTGTCTGGTTTTGGAGTGACAGGGGCTGGGGAGGTGCATTCTCTCAGACAGCCACGGGGGGGGTTGATGTGTGTCCTGCCTTCCTGAATGAGTCAGGGCGGGGCTGAATAGACCTGGGCTGCATTCAGAGTAGGGGGAGGAGTTCTCACTAGCACCTGAATAGGCCTGGTCTGCATTTAGAGTGGTGGGAGGAGATTTCCCTTGCACCTGAATAGGGCCTGTCTGCCTTACACAATGCTGTCTCCACCTCCTACTGGGCAGCTGCACCAGACAGGACAGAACTGGTTTGGACTGGGCTCAGAGATCCTTGCACAAAGAGAACAAAGACATTTTGGAGTATAAGTATTAGACCTAAAACCCCTGAACTTTAGACTACTTCTGGGATCAAGAGGAACCTTTACAAAGGAGAAGAGTTGGAGTAACTGAGGAGAAGTACTGTCCTTGCTGTGTGTCTGGGGTTGGCCTGCAGTTGCTGTTTTCTGCCAAGGAAAGGAGAAGGACTTTGCTGTGTACTGTGTCCCCTGCTTGAGGAAAGTCTCCAAGGGCTTGAGTAGAGCTTGCCTCCTGTTTTGAGGTCTCAGGAACACAAAGACTTCACCCCCAGCTCCCCTGAACTTCCTTGATTGGAGTTCTGACCTGCCAAGAGGTGCCTTTTGCTGTTCTGGGCCTCTGGAGGTTGTTTCTGCTGTTGGGAGCTGGAAAAGCAACGCAACGACAAGGAAATGGACGCATTGCTCTTCTTGCGACAGTTTTTCCAACGCAACGCCGCGGTGCCAGAAGAATCTCTCTGCATCGCCGTGCCGCTGCCGAAACCAACGCAGCGCTTGTCGCCACGGCAAGAATCGACGCATCGAGGGATAGCGGCTGAAAAGGTCGACGCAGCACCACTCGCCGATGCATCCCGGATTTCCACGAATCGTCCCTGTGCTGCAAGTTTTCCCCGACGCATCACCCGTGGATCGGAGTCGTCTCAGAATCGACACATCGCTTCCCCTTACAGACCGGACCCGATGCATCGCTCCCCTGTTTACAGCGGAACTGTTGCATCGCATCCACAAAGGTCTCAGGAACGACGCATCTCTTTGTTTTTCGACGCTTCTCATCGCTGCAACTGTTTGGCTTGGTAAATTTTGTCGCAACAACAGGTACTTTGAAAGAAATCACGCATCTATAGTTTTCTATGTACTCAGTTGCTAAAACCTTTTGAAAGTCATTTTTCTTAATACTTGTATGTTGGATTTTTTTTGTTTTTGTCTTGTTAAGTTTAGATAAAGATACTTTATTTTTCTAAACCAGTGTGGTGTCCATTTGTGGTGTTATCACTGTGTTACTGTGAGTGTTGGTACAAATACTTTACACATTGCCTTTGGGATAAGCCTGTCTGCTCGTGACAAGCTACCAAGGGGGTGAGCAGGGGTTATCTAGAGTGTGTATCCCCCTTACACTGACTAGAAGCAAGGGTCCCTATTTGGATAAAGGTCTCTGCCAAATAGAGACCCCTATTTCTAACATTAGTGGCAGCGGTGGGATTTGAACTTGTATTTGTACTTGACCCACAGTGATTGGTGTACATCACTAGTTTAGCGCAGACCACTACGCAACCACATACTGTTTTATTTTTGTTCTATTTTTGATCTGACCCATGAGTATCCACGCACCATGTCTCCGAGTAGTAAACCAGCAAGTGAGGCTGCAGAATTGGAGTTTGACATTGAAATGTTAAGTAGTTACAAAGTAGAGCAACTCAAGCAGTTCTGCAGGAGCTTTGGATGTTCCATGAGGAGCAACTCTAGGAAGAGGAGCTACATAAGTCCTTAGGGGCCTGGTGGGAGACCAGAAAAGCTGGGGAGACAGATGATGCATATGTGGATGGGGGTGTGCCAGAAGGCAGTTTCAGATCCCAGGATTGGCCTGTTGGGAGAGCAGCCTCTAGGGCTGACAGCAATCATTCTTCCAGGAATTTTTCTCCAGAGGATTTGGAGGAAAGGCAAAGGGCCAGGGATCATGAATTTAAGGTCATGAGACTAAAGGCAGAGGAGAGCAAGAACGCTCGTGCCTTGGAAGAAAGGAAGTTGCTTTTGGCACATGAATTGAGAATGAGAGAGCTTGATATGGAGCTCGAGAGGCTTGAGGCCATGAGTGTCTTAGCCAAGAAAAAGGAAAAGTGTTTAGCTCATGAAGTGAGCTTGGCTGGGTTGGAGGTGGAGTCCAGCTCAGGTGATGGCAGCAAAAATGTAGTGTCTAGTGCTGAGGGAGAAGTACACACACCCAGACGTGTGGCGCCTGACTTGAAGGAGGTGGTTGGCATACACCAAGGGGTTCAGAGTTATGAGGTAGCTCCAGTGGTGTGCAGTGTCCCTGAGGTGGATTGGGGAACTGCCACAGGGGTTCATATTCCTAGTGGTGGGAGGGACACTCTACTGACTCTAGATGAGAGGTGCAGGGAGAGGGATTCCTCCATGGTAGCAGCCTTGGTGTGTGAGTGTGTAGACCGCCCAGAAGAGTGTGGGTTGAGTGACAGAGACAGTCAGACACTGTCTTGCCAATCTTAGGAGAGTGGTGTGGGGTACTTGTGTGAGGCACTGGATGGTGAGGCAAAGGGTAGCTTGGTTAACACATGTGTGGGGCTGTGTGATTCGATTGTTGGAGAGCATATTTTAAGTCCCTGTTTTCCAGAGCTATGCCAACAGCCGGTGGAGTGAGTGTTCTCTGACCCCAGGGAGCTTGCACTGGAGGCAGACCTTTAGGTGGATTCCAGAGGGTCTGAAGAAGCTTTTGGGAGTGATCCTCAGGGGGGTGGCTCAGGTTTTCCCCAACCAATTGAGGAAGGGGAGGTTGGTGGTAGCCCAGTTAGGTCCCAGTGTAGTGGGAGGGGTGTAGGGTCCACGTCCTGTCTCAGAGGAGAAGGAGTGGGAGTGGGCTGTGTCCCAAGGTGCCTGAAACCCAGTCCCTTGCCTGGTTGGTTCATGGAGTGAACACCAGGAGGGGAGCCTAGTCTGTGCAAAGAGGCCATCCCCTGAGGGGGATCCCAAAGTGTTAGGTGAACTGGGGGGACTGCTGTGACAAGCATCCCATCAGTTCTGGTGTCTGGCAGCACCGCTCCAGTGGGGAGGGTGCATGAGTCCAGAGAAAAGGGTGAGGGCGGGGGACGAAGTCCCCAGTGGAAGGACCAGTGGGTCAGGGGTTGCCAGCTCTGAGGTCAGAGCACCCCAGAACTGACCCTCATGAGGCCACTTCTGGCCTGGGGGGTCTTCATGCTCTGTCAGATGGACAGGAGGCTGGAGACCTGCGCCAGGCGGACTCTCGCACAACTCATGAGGAGTGTGTTTCCTTTGGGGGGGAGGGGTCGGTGTACTCTCCCGGAATTCCTGGGTTGCCAGGCACAGGTCCAGCCTAAGGGTACAGACCATGGGTTGGAGGACCAGGTTCAGGGTGTCCCCCCTGACCTGGAGGAAGGGGCGACTGCTAACAGTGCCCCTGCCAGTTTGTCTTCTGGGGGGTACCACTCCAGGTGGGAGGGTGCAAAGCCCCAGGGAGGAGGACTGGGTGTGGGAGAGCCCACCCCAGTCCTGTGTCCAGCCGCAGGGTACAGACCCTGGGCTGGTGTACCAGTTGCAGGATAGCACACCTGAACTGGTGGGAGAATTGTGCAGAACACCTGCCACAGGTGCCCTGACAATTCTGGAATCGAGGGGGACTGCTCCCAGTGGGGGGATGCAGAGCCTCGGGGAGGGGAAAGGGTGTGGGAGAGCCCACCCCCGTCTCCTGTCCAGCCGTAGGGTACAGACCCTGGGCTGGTGGGCCAGTGTCAGGATGCCATACCTGACTTGGCAGGAGGGAGAGTGGACAAAAGGTGCCAGGCACCTGGGGCTACCGCCCCCCACTTTCTGACGCCACAGAGGTTAGAGAGGCCAGGCTCTCATCACTGACAGTTGTCAGTGGCCACTGTGGCTTGCTGTCCTGGTGGACAGAGTTGCCCCTGGGAGGGGGACAGTAGTCACACCCCAGGGGTGGACTAGGCCACACCACTGTGTTGGCCATGTGGGTACTGTCTGCCTGTTGGGACACATCTGTGAGCAAAGTAAGTTTAGGCGCTGCACAGATGTGGTCCACAGGTGAGGAGAAGGGTTCCCCATGGGTTAGCTTAGTGGGCCCTGAGAGTATGGATAGAGGGATCCAACTAGGCTCAGGAAGGTGTAGAACGGTAATAGACACCTGCTGTTGCGGGCCAGGTTCTATGTTCTATCGCCCCAAGCAAGGAAGACCATCGAGGTATGGGTTGGTCTACCCTGGCTTTAGGCTTTAAGGGGGTTGTGTGGGACTTGGCCCTTTTTGCAGGATTATCCCAAAACTTTTTGCTTCTTCCTCCTATTTTTTCCTGATCTGTGTTTGTTGGTTTTAGGACTCTGGGCACTTTACCACTGCTAATCAGTGCTAAAGTGCATATGCTCTCTGTGTAAATTGTTATTATGATTGGTTATCCATGATTGGCATATTTGATTTACTGATAAGCCCCTAGTAAAGTGCACTGGGTGTGCCGGGGCTGGTAAATCAAATACTACTAGTGGGCCAGCAGCACTGATTGTGCCACCCACGAGTGGCCCTGAAAAGATGTCTCAGTCCTGACACTGCAGTGCCTGTGTGCAGTTTGCCAACTGCCATGTCGACTTGGCAAGTGCACCCACTTGCCAGGCCCTAACCTTCCGTTTTCTTACATGTAGGACACCTCTATGGTAGGCCCAAGGTACCCCACCTGGGCAGGGTGCAGTGTATGTGAAAGGTAGGACATGTACTGATGTGTGTAATATGTCCTGATAGTGAAATACTGCCAATTTCGTTTTTCACTATTGAAAGGCTATCTTGCACCATTGGACAGAATGGGGAATGCTTTGTAACATTTTACAAGCATATCTTCCCATGGGGATAAGATAGAAAAATAAAGTTTAGGCTCTCTGAACTCAGAATTTAATAACACATCTTTTACTAAAGATGGTTTTTAAATTGTGTGTTTGAAAATGCCACTTTTAGAAAGTAGGCATTTTCTTGTTTAACCATTTTGTGTGCCTCTGCCTGTTTGTGTATTGACAGTCTGGTTTTGGAGTGACAGGGGCTGGGGAGGTGCATTCTCTCAGACAGCCACGGGGGGGTTGATGTGTGTCCTGCCTTCCTGAATGAGTCATCTGGGCTGGGCTGAATAGACCTGGGGTGCATTCAGAGTAGGGGGAGGAGTTCTCACTAGCACATGAATAGGCCCGGTCTGCATTTAGAGTGGTGGGCAGAGATTTCCCTTGCACCTGAATAGGGCTTGTCTGCCTTACACAATGCTGTCTCCACCTCCTGCCGGGCAGCTGCACCAGAGAGGACAGAACTGGTTTGGACTGGGCTCAGAGACCCTTGCACAAAGAGAACAAAGACATTTTGGGGTGTAAGTATTAGACCTAAAACCCCTGAACTTTAGACTACTTCTGGAATCAAGAGGAACCTTTGCCAAGGAGAAGAGCTGGAGAAGTACTGCCCTTGCTGTGTGTCTGAGGTTGGCCTGCAGTCGCTGTTTTCTGCCAAGGAAAGGAGAAGGACTTTGCTGTGTGCTGTGTCCCCTGCTTGAGGAAAGTCTTCAAGGGTTTGAGTAGAGCTTACCTCCTGTTTTGAAGTCTCAGGAACACAAAGACTTCACCCCCAGCTCCCCTGAACTTCCTTGCTGGGAGTTCTGACCTGCCAAGAGGTGCCTGTGACTGTCTTGGGTCTCTGGAGGTTGTTTCTGTTGTTGGGAGCTGGAAAAGCAACGCAACGACAAGGAAATTGACGCATCGCTCTTCTTGCGACACTTTTTTCAACGCAACGCCGTGGTGCGAGAAAAATCTCCTTGCATCGCTCGCTGCCGAAACCAACGCTGTGCTTTTTGCCGCGGCAAGAATCGACGCATCGAGGGATCGCGGCTGAAAAGGTCGACGCAGCGCCGCTCGCCGCATCCCGGATTTCCACGCATCGTCCCTGTGCGGCAAGTTTTCCCCGACGCATCACCCGCGGATCAGAGTTGTCTCAGAATCGAAGCATTGCTTTCCCCTACAGACTGGACCCGACGCATCGCTCCCCTGTGTACAGCGCAACTGTCGCATCGCATCCACGAATGTCTCAGGAACGACGCATCTCTTTGTTTTTCGACGCTTCTCAATGCTGCGGCTGTTTGGCTTGGTGAATTTTGTCGCAACAGGTACTTTGCAAGAAATCACGCATCCATAGTTTTCTATAGACTCAGTTGCTAAAACCTTTTGAAAGTCATTTTTCTTAATACTTGTATGTTGGAATTTTGTCGTTTTGGTCTTTTTAAGTTAGATAAAGATACTTTATTCTTCTAAACCGGTGTGGTGTCCATTTGTGGTGTTATCACTGTGTAACTGTGAGTGTTGGTACAAATACTTTACACATTGCCTTTGGGACAAGCCTGTCTGCTTGTGCCAAGCTACCAAGGGGTTGAGCAGGGGTTATCTAGAGTGTGTATCCCCGGACTAGAAGCAAGGGTCCCTATTTGGACAAAGGTACCTATCTCTGCCAACTAGAGACCCCCATTTCTAACAGTGATATATTGGTAGTTGAAACCGGCATGTGTGATCAGATCTGATGATCTAACCACAGAGGACAAATAAAAAACAAATGTTTTATGGTCTCCAACTTAGCACTCAAATCCACACAATAGTGTATGAGTATGGATGTCAACGCAAAACCTATAGTCTGCGTTTTGGAATAGTGCGTCACCTTTGTGAGAAGGTAGCAGATGCAGGATGGCTTACCGATGTGTGCGAAGTAAGAGCATGGATTTGATAAAAAGGTGTGCAGCATGGTCCTTACCATTAGGTTGGTGCTGTTAGGAACATACTGCTTTTGCTCTCCCAGTAACATGTCAATCACAGGATGTCTGCCATTCTTGATCAGTATTTCTCTCCCATGTTCTTGCACGATTGGCCTACACAAAAGATGAGACAAATACTTATGATGATGTTAAGCAAGGTAAAAGTACTCAATTCTACATTGCATTTATCCATAATTCAGTACCTTATGCGAATAATAAAATCATATGTAATAGTACATCCACAATAGACATTGCAGTGCAAATGGTTGACATCAACAATTTGGAATGTGCAGTCTAGTACTTTTCCAATTACATGTTCTCGCAGCTCGTTCTACCACATCCGTGTTTCTATAATCCAGCTCTACATATTCCATGAAGAGTATTTCACGTAGGAGATGAGTTTGCTGCAATAACAATGTAAAGTACTCCCATGCTTCTTGAAGCTGAAAACAAAGCAGTATCAAATTACCTTAAAAACGTAGTAGCTATCAAAAGTGAATATTAGGGTCTCAAGTTTGACTCTTCTCACGAGAGTCCCATCTTCCACATGCAGCACAACATTTATTTTACCAACATTCACATTGCTTCTCATTGAAATATTGTGTAAAAACTGCTGAAATTGCGGTACAATTACGGAAACGTTTACATTATTCACCTGTTGTGAGTAAATTACATTGCATGGAGACACTAAAGAAGGAAACCAATGAACTTTAGGGCATAGGTAGTCGCCGAACGAGACTCGGGAGAGGGGCACTTTCCGTTTTATGTTATTTATTTTTCATGTTTTGTAAAGTGCGCACTAGGCCCAGGGCCGGACTGGCCGTAGCAGGCCCCGGGCGTTTCCCCGGTGGGCCGCCAGGGTGGGGGCCGGTTTTGGGCCCCTGGGGGCCGTTTTTGTTACAGGGCCGTTTTTGCAGCATAGTTGCAATTTCGCCCCCTGTAACAAAATCGTCCGAAACCGGCCCTGGCAAACAGCTCGGCCGCACCCCCAACCCCTTGGGGGGCCCGCCGAGCACTTTGCCAAGGCTGGTTTTGGTTCCCAGTCCGGCCCTGACTAGGCCCCTGGGCATCAGACCGCGAAGCAGAAGGCATCGCAAAGTTAGCGACAGGCATGACTGAGTTCCATTCTTTTCCGGCCATCAGTCCAGCTGCAACACTCTTACCCATAGAAGGGGAACTAGCACACTTAAATATTTGCATGTACGTATTTACTCAGGTGCCTTAAATAGCACCCGCTTTCCGTCCACGTAAAATTACTACGTTAGGAATATGCAGAACTATGGCTCGTAGTTACTTAGAAGCAAGTGACTGCAGGGTGTAGCACTGCACTGAATGCTACCTTCACCACTAGGGGCACTGCGGTTTGGGAGTTTATTCTTTTTTTCTTCTATAATGAAAGGGATTAGGCATCAGGCAGGTGAGTGAAAAGGATGAAATGCATTGTCCACTGATGCCTTCTGTCCTTCTCTTGTACTGGCGGAGTCAAGGGTGGACACTACTCATGTGGATTTGGAGCTGGGCATGCGAAGGATTCTTAAAAGAATCAAGCAAACAGGGTAGTGAGAAGGGATTTGGAGTTCGAAATTAACAGTTCTGTTTTAGACTCAGTGATTCACAGGATCTCGTGGCAATCAATGTGTTGACAGAAATAAGTCATTTTTCAAAGACCTTGCATTAGTCTTTTTGGCTACTGGTCCATAGGTAAATCTGTGCATCACGAGCATAGAAACCGAAGACAAGGACAAGGCTGCTCCTGATCTCGCAGAGAAATGAGGGTCAGTGTTAAGGATTATAGAAGTGATCAGTGCAGGGTTTCCTCTCTGGCCTGATAAAAGTTAGACAAGAAGGGGCCTAGTTGTTCTGAGTGGTTGGGGTGGAGGGACAAAGGAGGGGCTTGCTATGGGCTGTATTCAAAGATGTAATTGGGGAAATTAGAACCAGGAGGAACAATCTTCCCTCGTCGGGTGTTTGGAGGCATTGTGGAGATTCAATACACTGGGGCAGTTGTCAATGGGTCGATCTTACTGGCCAATAAAGAGCCAAGAAAGACTTTCTCCAAACTGAAGTTAAAATATCTCTTTTGAGGAGGCTGGAATGATTCCTTCTTCATTTCTCCGATTTCTGAAGTGTGGGATTTGTGAGGATAACATATTTAGGAAATGAAAGAGGGGCTGATGAGGATGCCACTGGGCCATGTGAATCACAGATGTTTCTGAGTAAGGTTCAAGTGGTAGAAAAGGAGACAGAAGACAGTGCACACATCAGTATTGGATGGTTTGTCAGTAAGTGTTGGTTAGGTTAAAAGTGGCAAATCTTAGAAGTGTTTGATGTTGGTAAATATTAGTAATTTCGAGGATGAAAATATCCTACAGTTCATAGAAGAGTGATACAAATTCACTAACTGGGTTCCCTATTCAACCATAGTTCGAATGCTGGAACACTGATGCAAACTTTACAAGGGATTGATTTCACAGGTAAAATGATATTTATTTTCCCTGAAGTTTGAAATTATGTATTCTGTGGCGAGTGATTTGTAAAGCTGTAGGATTACTCTGGTTGTGCAGTAGCCAGTAGCGGCAGGTGTCTTGATAGAGTGGCGGGGGGGGAGAGGGAGGTGGGGAAGGGGTGGGACTGACAGATGGCGAGACAAAGAAAAAAAAAAAAAGACTTACCAAACGCATCGCACTCCTCTTCACTTAAGGCACAGGCTCCCAGATTCCACTGCGGCCAATCCTGGCTCTGCTTTCATGCATAAAAACAGCCTCAGGATTGACCTGAGCGCCTATGATTTACGCTCCCAGTTACACTGGGAGCCTGTGCCTGCTCTCTCCAACCCTGCACCGCAGCTCGGTTGGAGAGAGCTTCAGTGTGCATGACGGTTTGTCCGTCCTGAGACGGCCGGCCAAACCATCATGGCAACTGAGAGCAGTGCAACCACTCACCCTTGTGCCTGTCATCCCCTGGCCTCACCCCCAAGCCTCGGCTCCAAGAGCAAAAATAAAACGATAATAAACAAGGGTTTATTATCGTTTTATTTTTCATTTTTTTGGCTGCTGACATGGTGGGTGACGCTCCTCCGCCATAGCAGAGGAGCCCCCGCTGATAGTCGCTGCTTACTTAACTTCAAGTTAGTCAACCAGGCATGGTCATTCTATTCCAAACTTAATAGACTACCTAGAAAGATTTTTAAGTGAATTCATAATTTATCCAAAGATAGCTTATGATCCTGCTGAGGAAGTTAAACCACTTATCAATCCTGCATTTAGAATGCAGAGACCAACTGGGTAAAGAAAAAGAAGGGTGAATTTCTAATAGAGCCAAATCCTAGAACATCAAGGTTCTATATCTTTACTTAAAAATTGTAAGAACACATTCTTTCCATCAGAGCATCTTATAGTTTTACAGTTCGGATCAATCTTGGAACCGCTGTCCACATTTGAAGGTTTTTTTCTATGCAAGCATCGTCTTAATATACCATTGTATCTACGTGACACCACAATGGTGCTCAACCTGATTAAGGCATTGGATTTTGATCCTTAAAGTTATATTCGAATCACTTTAGATTGCCCTTTGCTATATGCTCTTAGGCACCGAAATGGCAACTATCACTGCGATGGGCCTTAAGAAAATTCGGAACATTTCTATGGTTCATTGTGATACAATGCATTTAAATTGCACACACAAAGAACCTTTTCCGTTCTACTGCTACAAGCTCCACCTTTGTCCTAGCCTAGCCAATTTGCAAGTAACACAATTTGAGACCTTTTACATTTATAGCAACACAAATCCATTGAAGAACTTTGTGAAAACATGGAAATAATATTTTGATGCAATTCTGTGCTTATAGAATGATCCTGAGGAGACATTCCAAGCCCGGACCATCTCAAATTCACTTTGACGACAAGCAGAAAGGAAATCACATTCTAGACATCGCCATCTTTGCACAGAATGAAAAATACTGTATGAAATTCCTTGTTGTTCCAATCTTTCCATCCTAGCGAACTTCATGAAAACCTATCTGTTGGACAATTGAGCTTTCAATCTGAAATCTGAGAAAGGACAGTGTGGTTATCCCAAGTGAACTATCAGACGCACATTTAAATCAGCTCTAAACAAGCACTAAACAATAAAAGGCAGGCCCTCGCTGAAAACAATCTAAAGGCACTGTTAAACAGAATCAAGAAAAACACGAAATAAATAGGAGAATTCTTAATATGGGTGATACAAAAGTCCCAAAGGTTGCATTTAAAAGAGGACTCAGCATAAGGGTTCAACTGGTCCATCACCAAATGGAAACCAAAGGACCTAATGAGACTACATTGTGGGCACAGCCAATTGTCAAATCACATTTCCACTATAGTTAATTGTATTATTCACGCATTCACTGAGAATACCAAAGAAATAACTTTGGACAGTAACAAGAAATGGGAATTCGGACAACACCTATCTGACGAATCATGTAATGTCATTTACATAACACATAGGCCTTGCCACTTATGGTATACTTGCTTAATAACAAGAATGCTAAAAACAAGGAACCAAGAACACTGTAGTGGTAAAAGAACAATGAAAGCGGATTATAAAATTAGCCACCTATTTTCAGCAGAAAGCTCAGACTCCGGCACATGTTCAACAAGAAGTTTGTTGGAGGAAATGTGCTCTCCTAATAAGAGAAAGATGTCTGAGATGCTAATCGGAAAAGTACAACTTAGTTATTTTCTCAAATGTACCAAGTTATCGGGTTAGATGATCATGTGGAGTGGAATTCAATTAAAACTGTGTGGTAACAGTTTCTGATACTGTAGGCCTTCACTCTCTTGAGATGACCCTTGTTAGTTGTAATCTACACAGAAACAAGAGAGTTTCTGAGGAATCCATCACAGCAGTATTAAGTTCGACTACAGAAGTTTACTACTATAGATGAATATCTGCAAAGGCTCCCAATGTTGGTACCTTAGGTAAATATTATACAGAACTACAGATGCATGTTGCAGGCAGATATTTACACTGTTGTAAATGATCTATACTTCTAGCCTACCAAAATGGCACGCATTTTTTTGAAACAGGAACGGAGCCAACCAAGTTAACACAATACTTGAGATGTTTTCTCAGCATTGATTTCCCTCTGTAACTCCTGTGCTCTCACCTCCTTGCCATTGCTGCTTTGGTCATCCTTGGATGCAAGTACAACTCAGCTTCACCAGTGCTGCAGAGTTTGTCCCTTCTCCAATTCTCTGGTAAGTTTTCAGGTGTGCTTGTGAGCTAGTTACTGTGTGACTCTTGGCAGCCCCGGGGAAGGTTCTATGTGCTATTTACGATTTCATGCATTGCAACTCTATTTGTGGCGGCATACTTACTCTTATCTCTCTATATTTTGACAGATAAGCTGTGCATTGCCCTTGTGATCTCTGCTGCTGTGCCATACTGTAAACTAGAGTCCCATAGCAATCTTGTACCATCCACCCTGCTGGAGTGAGTGCTGTTCGCCCTCACGCACACATTTTTCCCCTTGTGATAAGGCTTCCTTCACTCTCCTGGAGTATTCACAGAAAGTGAAAGAAACTTCAAGAGGAGAAGGCAGAATTGGCCTTGCTGTGCGGTATTCAATATATCCAAGAGTCATGACAAGCTCCCTGAGAAGAAGAGATATATGGTCACATTTTTTTGATGAAGCTAAACAATTTAGTAGCAAGTTGGAAAACAGTTTTGCATAAAGCCAGAAAGGTTGGAGGCACTCCATCTAGACGCTAGGATCAAATTCCCTAAATCGAGTCTGGATATTACCACTTTGTGACCTGATATTTTTAAGTGGTCCTTAGAGATGGGATGTTTTAGTTTTTTTAAATAGCGGAGGAAGAACGTGGCAGGTTTAGCCATGTTATTAAGTGGGAGGGAACCCATCGAGTTTCAGGGGTTTCAAGAGATTGGAGTCTAGTCTGCATTTGTGTCATGGAGAGAATAGGAGGAATTTGGTTTTATCTGGATTGAGTGGAAGGAAGTTTTCTGCCATCTAGTTTGTTTTGAAGTGAGTTTAAACATTAACACAGCACAGATACGTCAGCAATAGTTTTTATTTAAAGGTAAAATTGTACGTCGGCATATTAGTGGAAGGACACTGTCGCCATCCCAAGTATTAGGGCTAAGGGTTCCACATACAAAATGTTATACTTGTTCCTGACTACCAGAAAAATTATGCATTCAAAATGATGATTGCATTGCATGATGAGTTCACCTGTAGACCCAGAGATAAGAGTGGGGTCTTTGATCTGTTATCTTACTACTGATTACTTTACTACACTGTTGTAAGATGGAGCAAGGAGGTTCTAGAGTTGAGAGATTAGAGGAGAGCACAAGAGTAAGTTTTCACAGTTTTAGTGTAGATGAAATGTTGGAATGGTGCTAGCAATTGTGTTTTGTTCCTGTGGTTGTCTCAAAGGGGACAATATTGTAGATTTCTGATTAAGAAGCATGGCCAGGGTTTCCATGACTGGCGGTGTAGTGTGTAGAAATAGTTTGGTGAGATTTAGGTACGACTATTAGGTAAATACAAAACCTTCTTTTGACCAATTCAGTGTCCTGCCAAGGTGGAGGACTTTTCTGCAAATTAGTTAATATAATCTTACACTAGAAAAAAACCTGCCCTACAAAAGTAAGAGGCCCTGTTTAATAGATGTGTCCTCATTCAAAACTAAAAAATAATGAGAAGAAAAGCTGAACAGCTCACATTACTGCTGGCCAAAAGGCGCATATGAATTCACTACTTATCTAAGAGTGCACCTCAAATGAAAGATTGTATAAAGCATGTCCTGGAGAGGCAGACTGCTTAAGAGATACATATGCACATGTTCCACAGCGTTAATAAATTAGACAAGCGCCCACTACAATAACAACATACATCTGTAACGTGGGCTTCTTCGGAATGTGCAATCCATCTGATCAGCCTGGGAATGCCCCAGAGCCAGAGGAACGATTGACTACAGAGTGTTTGTCAAATTTCTTCCTGTATTCTGTGGATGTTTGGTCGAACACCATACTGCGATGCTGCACAACACTGATACAAATTCATGTTTCCTTCCATACAATATTAAGTTATACACGTCTGGTTTGGATTCAACTTGTTACATAACAAAATTCTATAAAATACAGTTTAAAAAAAAAACAGATTGGGGATGGGACAGCTGTTAGGTCTTTTTGTAAAAGAGGCAATGACCAAGGTAGTCATGGATCTCATACGTCTTCCAGACTACAGTGCTTAATTTGAGCCGGTGCTATCCGGTGCTCAGCACCAGCACTTAATTGGTTTCCGGTGCTCGGCACCGGCACCTAAATGTCAACACCATACTTAGAATAGTCTAACACATGGTGGCGCTGCTCATCTAATTTAGAGATGAGCAGAACAATGGTTGTTTAGGAATACAATATACATTAAAATAGTGCTAATACCTGCCTCCCTAGCCATTCCTTTACCTTTGGGGACCTGGAATAATCTGAACGGTCGCATTTACATGCGAGAGAGATGGTTAGTAGTTGTTTTGGCAGCGATGACAAGGGCAATGGGTGGTGCAAGCTGCAGAGGCCTCCTGGTCAGAGCCCTGGCACTTAATATTTTACAAATTAAGCACTGCAGACTACCGGGCAACTGATGATTTAATAATATGGATGTTTGGGTGGTATACCACCAAGGAAGGGTCATTGCTAGATACAGTGAGAAGTAGTTCTTACTTTGTACACGTTTCCTCTGCAAGTTGGCCTTTTGCAGTCAGGGGATTTTTTTCTCATCATAACCGGTTGAAATCAGACATTTTGGCCTTTGTGAAGTTGCAAGTTTGACCTGACTACACAAGGTCTATGTAGTGAACACCTATTGGCCCACCTCCGTTGGGTCAGTATTCTGAATCAAGGAATCCTTGAAAGGTAGCAGCACCATTGCATGTTCACTAGGAAGGAGTCCAGAGGAGACTGTCAATAGCAGGGTTGGTTCGAGGCAAAGCGAGCTGCTGTACTTTTCTAGACTCAAAGCATATAATCAGGGGAAGCCTGCACTGTGGTGCCAATCACCTCAATGCTGAGAGGAGGCCCTGATAGCAATAGGAACCATTTGCCAATGTCCCTGTTTTTTGTTGTTTTTTTGGGGGGGGTCTTGAGTTCAGGGGACTTTCACCTTGCGAAACACCCACATATTTCTAATTAAATAAATAAGCATGACATGCATGGCTGCTACTCCAAGGACTTCACAACTACTCACACAGCTAGAACTTTTGTAGTCAATGACAAAAGGAGAATTTTTCACTGCAAGTTTCCCTTTTGCGACAAAGTCATGATTTTCACTTAATATGAAAAGCCATATAAATCTGCATGTTCGGGAAGATGCAAGTTTTCCACTGAACTTTACAAAGTTTGCGAAAGCAAGCTTTGCATTTCACTTGGACTACTGAGAATGTAGTGAGTGGAGTTCATAAACGTTTTTGGAAATCTCTGCAAAAACTTCAGAACTGCCGTGACACTCTGCAAAAGTATTTGGCTTGCATCAGAGCTTCAGTAAAGTGTTTTTAGGTCCAGCCTGGGCAGCGCATGCGCTGCTTTGCAAGGCATGCTGTATTCAGGTATGGACTTGAAGCTCCGCCCACTCTCTGCTCATATTTTTCATTGGCTTGTGTCATTGTCCACTGTAAACTGTGGCTTTTCATTGGTCAATAGGCTTAGTAGTCCCTACTTAGTACCGCCTGGTCTCATTTTGTAACCGCCCATGAGGACACCCCCCGTTACGTGTGTTGTTACTCGGTAGGCTTTAATTACAGCCTCCGAGCACTATTTTCTCAAATAGCTTTGTCCTTCCTGCTGTTGCAGGAAGAACATGCTTTCTCCTAACATTTTTTTAATCATTATTACACGGGCGCCGAACGCATTTGCAATGCAATGGGTCTCGCATTTGCGAGAGTTTAAGTTATTGGCATTGTAAATGATAATGCCTTTTATTTATCTGTTTTAAAAACAACACATAAATAAAAGGCATTGTCAGTTACAATGCCAATAGCTCAAACTCTCGTAAATGCGAGACCTATTGCATTGGAAATGCTTGTTTCAAAAGCAGACTAGTGACATTAAGTGATAGGCAGGAGGGTCGGGGTCAGGGCCAGTTCCCTTACAGAGGATACAAGGTTGTGAGTAGCACTAAAACAGAACCCACTCCAGGACTGTATGTATCCCACTATCCTTACACCTTATCTTCTTTGCTACTTGGTGGCCATCAATTACAAGAAAGTGGCCAGCGTAACATGTATTCACAGATGAACTTTGTTTAAATGGTATTATCAATTGAGGCCTCTTTATTTTCTATTATCCCCGAGCAAGGACTTTGTGATGCCTCACCTCACTCAGTCTTTAGCACACTGATTCTTGCAAAACAGTACAGTCTTGCTGCCACCAAACATATGGGGAAAGGATGAGGCGTGTTATGGTCATAATGCAGAGATCAGCATAGAACAAAAAAGAGGTAGCAGATGAGAGATCTTCGGTAAGTGAGAATGTACAATAGCTCACCACCAACACAATTTAATGCACGTTAATTATGAATCAGCAGAGGACTATCATCTCACAATAACCTCCAAATCAGAAACCTGATTCACTGAGACAGTAAAAAAAGAAATACTTTGAAAGCACCAATAGGAGCACGGTTGTCAGAAAACTGATCTAGAAACGGACCTAAAATTGAATAGGTCACAAATGAAAATCTCAAAAAAGCTCTGATGTCAACTGAAGCACAGAATTTGAGTTCCTGCATCACAGAGGTTCAAAATTCATCCTGGAAGCTCTTTGTAATCATCAAAACAATTCTCAGTCCTAACTGTGTCTCATGTGCAGTCCCCTTGTCACAGGTTTTCTTTGCTGACTTACTAAACTCATTCATAAATAAAAAACAGAGCATGAATGCTGCCATACAAATGGATCAAAGCCCCACAGAAGTACCACTGAACTCCTGACCTTGGACTACCATAGCCCTGCTTTGTATCAGCAACCAAAGAGGAAGCTGGCACTCTTCCTGCAGGCTTTCATCCGGACCTCTTGAAGACCCGAGTTCAGTGGTCGTTTTGACATTTCTTGCCCTGCTTAATACCAAGAGGGTCACTGATTTGATAAGTAACTCACTGTAATCTGGGTAGTTAAATATAAAAGAGCAGTTGTGTTATCACTGTTTAAATCAAGCATTGGCAAACCCAATAGGTCTTGCCTATGAGAGCTATTGGCAATGTTTTGTAGCCATGCTGTACAGCAGCGCAGTTGCTTTGCAGTGTTGATAACCTAATTTTAAAAAGCACTATGACGCAGTCAGGGCTAATGTGCTTTTTTAAAAACATTTTTGAAAGTGCATTAGAGCTGGATGCTCCATAGTCCTTTTTTCGTCTGGCATTAACCAAAACCTTTTGATTTTACCAAAGTTACATGTAAAATAAACTTACATGAAAGGGCTTTCAGCCACCTCTATTCATCTATTGGTCAGTTCCTGTGTCATTGACATTTTGGTTCCACCCACTACAGCATACAGTAAGGGGCAATGGGTCACCCTACTTCAGCCACCAGCTAACTTTACTTTCAGTGACTGCATTTAGCCCTTTCACAAGGCACACACCCGCACACAAGGTAGTTCCCTTCAGTGCCAGAGCTTTTGTTTTGATGTTATTATTACTTTAGTGTTGCCTTTGTAGAGCCTGATGTGATAAACGGAGGCTCTCTACCACATGAGAGTACAGGGCAAATTCCAGGATTACCAGTTCCTGTCTCCTGCCAATGCTGTTGTAAATTCCTCTGTTTATTTGACTACTGCCTTTCCACACCATACCAGCAGCTCACATGTACTATAAATATAAGCTCACTAGGGTGCTCTATCTTTACAACCCTAACTGCCTGTATGTCATTCCTTCTTTCTGTCCTTCTTTCATTTCTTTCTTACCTTCTTTCTTTCCTTTCCTACGTTCTTTTGTAGTTCCTTCTTTTATTCTGGATTTCATGCTCTCCTTTCTTCGTTCCTCTCTTCTTCCTTTCTGTCTTTTTCCTTCTTTCTTTCTTCCAATAGGTCATTCTGTCATGTAGTTCCTATAAACCTATATAGGATCTTCGCGTTTAGACAACATAGACTGTGGGATTGGTGTCCAGACTGATTCCAGAAACCCCCACCGGGTATGTTTGCCTGTATACCAGCTAGCTCACAGTGCCACTGTAAACCCCTCTTACCAAGGAGAGAATAGTTCTTGGCAAACAATCGAACATGACCACTCTGTCCCATCAGGGATCGTGGAAACAGTACAGTACTTTTCGCTCAGTCTCCGAGAGATACACAGAACAAATGGTGGGGACGTTTTTCAATAAGCATTTATTGAACTAGCGTCATTCTAATGTAAAATAGGTGTGCTGAAACAACCATAAGACAAAAACAGATATAAATGATTGTAAGCACCAATAGAGTAAAAGGATGGTAGATTCCTACCATAGTGCTAAAACAATGGATATATGCAAGCATATAAATACATGACAGTAATAATTTGTACTCCTACGATGCAATTCTAACTAGATGTACCTAAGTGTACCTAGCATGTATGTAGGTGTAGAGCCAAGAATTCCTCTAGGATAAAGCCAACCCCATTACCTGAAGTGAGAGTCTGTGGGACCCCGTCTTGGTCTCGAGATGGACACCCACGAGGGATGTCAGACCACTGCGAGCTGGAGTGTCTGCGTGCAGGAACCTCAGCGTCTCGCGTCGGTGCGTCCACATGGAAGTCCATTTTCTTCTCTCCTGCCTCAGCAAAGATATGGTGTTTATATACCCAAAGTGGTACCCTAAGGGGATCTAACTTGCTGTGTCATGTTGGACTACGATGACGGAAGGAATGACCCTTATACATAGTTATTATTCAGGAGATGGTAGTCCTGTTGAGATTCCAAAAATCGTCATGCATAATGAATGAGGCTAGTTTTCGGAGAAAACCCGTCATTTAAGCAGTACCGTAACTAGGTAAAAGGTCAGTACCAAGAACCGTTATGTAGTGTAATGGCAAGGGAAATATAGATGAAAGGTTTGGTTACTACCTGAGCATATATCGGGGTACCTGTATGAAACATAACAATTCCTTTTTTCTTTCCATCTATTTTTCTCTTTTCTACTTTTTCCTTTTGTTCCATCTTTCTTTCCTTCTTTCGATCGTTCTTTCTTCCTTTCACTCTTTCCTTCCTTCTTTTGTTCCTTCATTCTTTCCCTCCTTATTGCATTCCTTCTACTTTTGTTCCTACTTTCTTGCCTTCTTTCCTTCTTTCTTTACCTTTACCTTTTCTTTCTTCTTTTTTACTACTTTCATTCCTTTTCCTTCTTCTTTACATCTTTCTTTCCTTCCTTCCTTCCTTCCCTCTTTCCTTTCCTTTCATTACTTCTTCTTTCGTTTCTTCTTTCTTGGCAGCCAATGCCAGACTGATTCGCTTTTTTGATCTGTGTTAGCCAAGACCTTTTGATTTTACCTATCGGGTTTTCAGCAAGACTTCACCCAAGAGTCTGTGGCCCTGTCGTTCATTTTTTCTTTCTCCCACTCACAGGATACATCAAGAGGCAATGTGTCAGCCCACTTCAGACATTGGCAGTCTTCACTTAGAGTTATGGCTTACTGCCCTTTCACAAACAGCACATCACAACACCAGGGAGTATTATGGCAATGTGTGCTTTTTTTAGACTAAAAAAACTGTTTAGCCATTAGTCAATGTTTTTGTTTAGAAAGATGAGGGACCGGCACCTTCCCAAACAATAAAGTTTTGCAAAAACCATGACAAAACATGAATTGCCAAAAGGCTGTTGGCCAACACCAGACCTATTGGCTTTGCCAATGTTTGTTTTTATTATTATTTTAGCCATGCTGCTGTACAGTATGGATTCAAATCATTGCCAAAGCCCATGCTGCACAGCAAGAACAAAAGGCAATGGAAGAGCTAATAGTCTCAAAGGCGAGACCTATTGGCCCTGCGAAAGCTTGTTAGGTTTTGGCACAAAACCCACTGTGATTCTGAGCAAATCAGTTAATCTCCCTATGTGTGAGAAAGAAAAAAAATAATTTCACAAAAATACTATCACATAACGAAAACAATTGCACCCATATTCATGTCTTAGTGAAAATACATTTGGAAGCAGATGTAGGAGGCTGGCTTAGTATATGATGCTCACTTATTTAAGTGTAGCACACTGCACTAATCCAGACAAACCTTATGGTGATTTTAGTGGTCTTAGACAACCTTAGAAAGCTCTTTAAGTGGTAGCTGCGGAGAGCAGCCTTCAGGCTTAGTCCAGAAGGAGTGTAAAGCAGCTTGTTTCACCAGCACTTAATCTTATGGTATAAGTTAAATGAAAAAGAACCACACAGTGTAGTTATAAAAAATATGTATTTATTATTAACACTCACTAACACAATACAATATCTCCTACCTGGAGATATATGCACAATACACACAATACTTTGTCAATAGATTAAGTGAGAAGCACAAATACACAGTGGTCCCCAGGGGGAGACCAAACCATATACTAAAATAGTGGAATGCAAACCACGACTCTAGTCAAGAGTGGACCCAGAAGACGTAGAAGAGTCGGGGACCCAAGGATCCACCCAAGGTGAGTATCTAGGAACCCCACGGAGGTCGTGTGCGGTTGCAATTTTAAAGAATAAGGATCCTTCCCAGTGGACCCTCAAGAAACCCCATGGAGGACAGAAGATTGGAGAGCCACCCCACCCACGGATACCCCAGGAACCAGGATACCTACACCAGGGAAGCCGGGTGCATAAGTGCGAAATGGCGTCCGAAACCGCCTTAGGCCACAATGGAGGATTTCAGGATGATGAAAAAGGTGAGAAGAGTCCGGTGGAACACAAAGGTGGATTCAAGTTGAGAGGTACCTGCCAGCAGAGGGGACAGAGTCTATGCCCCTCAGGAGTGATCAGGAGGCACAGAAGACAAATGCCTACCGATGTCGGGATGCAGGAGAGTTGACGGTGCCCTTGAGTTGCAGCTGTATGGACCAGGCGATGCCAAGGAAGACCAGGAGCCGTGCACGAGCTGTCCCACATCAGATGTCGAAAACCAAGAGGTCAGTGTCCGGCAGGGGCACCAGCAAGCCTTAGCAGCAGCAAACAACGTAGTTGTCGAAAAAGGATCAGTGTCGGGACCACGAGTAGATAAGTCAGAGCAGGCCCGAGCAAGCAGGGGAGCCCACTGGAGCCAAAATAGACCCTCAAGAGGACCCACAGGCCGGAGGCACAGGAGTCGCAAGAGGACCTTGAGCAGCTCACAAAAGGATGAAGGCCCGCGGTGCAAAGGATGCGGTGCAGGCGAGGATCTTGGTTGTAGAAGATACTTGAGGCTGGTGCTTCTTGGAGCCCAAAGATCTCTGGTGAAGAGAGTCAACAAGCCTTGGCAACGGAAGGGGACGCGGTGCACAGGGGTGCTGCTCCAGCGGTTCCGACGAGGGATACTGGCCTCCAACTTGCTAGGAAGACAGTGCAGGCCTCAAGGGAGTTGCAGAGCCATCACCTGTGTTGCTGAACCTTTCAGAGTCCATAGGAACTCGGGAACAGCAGACCGGTCAGCTGGGTTGCGGTGCCTGCAGATGCAGGGAAGTGACTCCTTCCCTTCAAGGGAGATTCCTTCAGGTGTCTTGGGTGTCCACAGGCCTTGTGAGGAACATGTATGGAGCACAGGCACAGACGTTACAGCAGACTTGCAGGATGATGAGACTAGGAGCAGCAGGAGTCTTCCCAGTTGCAGTCTCGGTTCCCAAAGCGAAGTTCAGTGATGTCCAGAGTGTCCAGGCGGTCGAAGCTGAAGTGATATTGGATCTGAATCTTGTCCCACGACGAATCTAGGGACCCACCCACAGGTAAGCCCTTACGTACCCTCGGGAAAGGATTGGGACGATTCAGGGCTCCCTCCCACAGGAGCGACTGGACAGTGGGGAGGATACTCCCAATGTCCTTTGTCCAGTTTCGGGCCAGAGCGGGAGCCAACGGCTCCCTGAATTAGTTTGAACTGGAGTATGCAAGGAGGGCACCAAATGTGCCCTTCAAGCAGTCTCAGTGGCGCTGTCAAGTGCCCCACCCTGTCCCAATACACTAAGTCCTGTCTGGGAGGTGGTCACACCTCCCTGTGACAGGAAACCTATTGTCCTGCCTTCTCCGCTCGAGCTTGGCTCAGCAGCAGGGGGAGCAGAATTGTGTCTCTGGTCGGCAGCAGCCATAGTTTGCTGTCTGGGTCTAGAAGACTGGTACCGGGAGCACTGAGGGCCTCCCGGAGGAGCTTTACAGTGCATGGAATCATAACTCCCACATGATTCCAACATGTTTGATACCAAACACGACAGGGTTCGTTACAGTCAGTTTAGAGATGGTCATCGCGCAATGACTCATGGCCACTCTATGTATTTTAATGGCTGATGCACTTACAACCCGGGAGAATGGACTCCGAAGGTTGTGGGGGAGTCCTGCTCATGCAGGGGTACCCTCACAATTTGAACTGAGCACCCTGCCTTCAGGATTGAAAGGCCTGCCTTAGGGGTGACATAGGTTTTAAGTGTAGTGACCTCAGATATAAGGAAACTTATATCTGTTGTAAGTGGTGCTAGCACCAGCTTACACAGGCTGCAATGGCAGGCCTGTAGTCACAATTTGAGTGGTGTCTCATGGGTGGCATAGTACATGCTTCAGTCCATGGGAGGACACCTGGTTTACCTATGCCCTAGGTACCTTAGTACCATATACTAGGGAATAACAAAGGTACACCAGTAGCCAATCTGGAGTGTACCTGAGTGCTCACCAAGTCCAATTTAGGAAAGAAGCACAGAGACTGGGGTCCTGATTAGCAGGATCCCAGTCAGACTAGTCAGGGAAACATAGCAACACGAGGCAAAAAGTGGGGGTAACCATGCAGAAGGATACTACCTTTCTACAGCAGATAACACCTGTTCAATGAATCAATCAGTAGACTTGTAGAGCGCTACTTGGCACCCGTGAGAGTATCCAGGCACTGGCAGGGTCCAGTTGCTTATCTGAATAGCCAGGTCTTTAGGGACTTTCGGAACTCTGGACGGGATGGTGAAATCCGTAGATGAAAGGGTAGCTCATTCCATGTCTTCCGTGCTAGGTAGGAGAATGAGCTACCTCCACATCTGCTACGTCGGATGCGGGCGGTGAGAGTTAGCAAAATGGATGCGGAGTGGAGGTGTCTAGTGGGCTGATGAAAGTTCAGGTGGTGGTTAAAGTATGCGGGTCCGCAGTTGTCTAGGGCCTTGTATGCATCGGTGAGGAGCTTGAACTGGTACCTTTTCTTTACAGGGAGTCAGTGGGGCTCTCTGAGGCAGGATCTGATGTGGGTTTATCTAGGAGATCTAGGACGAGCCTGGCTGCGGCGTTCTGTATGGTCTGTTGTTGTCGGAGGAGGTGAACTGCAGTCCCTGCATTGAGAGTGTTGCCGTAGTCCAGTCGCCTGGAGATGAGGGTCTGGGTGATGGGGCATCTTGAACTTTTGAATATCTTACGAAGCATGCAGAGAATGAAGAAGCAGGAGGAGGAGACAGAGTTGACCTGAGTCATCATGGTTGGCTTGTTGTCCAGAATGATGCCTGGGTTTCTAGCATCGTCAGTGGGGGTAGAAGTAGGTCCGAGTTCTGAGGGCCACCAGGATCCGACCCATGCGGAAATTTTGTTTCCAAATATCAGTACCTCTGTCTTGTCCGTGTTAAGCTTCAGGCAGTTGTCCTTCATTCAGTTGGCGATGTCTCTCATGCAGTTGTGGAAGTTGGTCTTGGTGGTGTCTCCAGAGAGGAAGAGGATGAGTTATGTGTCGTCAGCGTAGGCTATGATGTTGAGTCGGTGGGTTTTGACAATGCTGGCCAGAGGTGTCATAAGTGTTGAAGAGGGTGAGGCTGAGCGAGGATACTTGGGGTACTCCACAGACGAGGTTGAAGATGTGGTGAGGGCATGGGTCAGTTGGGGCCCCTGAGTGGACCGAGTTCATGATGGAGCAAGTGTCCTGTGGGACAAGCTGGGCCCATTCGGTTAGTCAGATGTCTGTGGTGGTAGCGGGAATGCTGTGTTGCTTGAAGAAGTCAGTGTTTTTGGGCTGGGGTTTGACGTTTCTGTAGATGTTGGCAATCTGGTCATGGAAGGAGTCTGCAAGGTTGTCGCAGAGTTCCTGTGATGGGGTAATGTTTGTTGTAGCTGAGGGGTTGGAGAATTCTTTGACGATGTTGAAGAGTTCTTTGTTGATATTGGAGCTTGATTCGATGCATGAGGATAAGGCCTTTTTCTTTGATTCTCTCAACTGTCTGTGGTAGAGGTCTGTCTTGAAGGCAGTCTTGTCGGTCCTGTCTCTGCTAGTACGCCAACTCCTTTCCAGTTGTTTACAGTGTCGTTTAGCGGTATTGAGTTCTGCAGAGTACCAGCAGGCCTGCTTGGTGGACCTTCTGTGTGTGTGTTGTTGCCGATGGAAGAAACGCTGTCAGACCAGTTGGTGATCAAATTGTTGAAGTTTCTGATGTTCTGCTCTAGGTTGTTGTAGGGGACGATGGACAGACTGGATGCGGAGGCTGGTGGTGTTGAAGTGGACGACGGAGTGGTCAGTCCAGGTGACTTCTGTGTTGTGGCAGTACCTGATGCAGTTGCTGGAGGTGAAGAGGGATTTAGCGTGTGGTCTGCAGTTCGCATTGGGTCGTGGACGAGTTGGGTGAGTCCGATGTTGTTTATGCTGTCGAGGAGGTTGGTAGTCGATGTCATAGTGGTTGTTGAGATGAAAGTTGAGGTCACCTAGAAAAATTTAGTTGTTGGAGTCTATGGCGAGGGGTCGATGATGTTGCAGAACGCTGAACGTGGTCCTGGTGGATGGTAGGTGAGGGTGCCTATGATGGTGGTTTTGCTGTCTGTTTGGAGTCAGAAGTTGAGGTGTTCCATGGCTGGGGTGATGCTGTCATTTGTGGTGGTGCACTGGATGGATTCTTTGTGTATGATTACGATCCCTCCACCAGGCTAGTTAATGAGGTTGCGGTGGATGATCTTGTATCCTTCGTGTATTGCAGTAACGATGTCAGGCGCAGAAGTGGGGTTGAGCCAGGTCTCAGTGAGGAAGAGGACGTTGGGTGTGAGGGTGGAGATCAGGTCCTAAATCTCGGTAGTGTATTTGCATACGAGCATATGTTGAGAAGGGCGCATGCGAGTTGGTGTTTTTGTTCAGGTGGTGTCTGTGGTGTGTTCGGGGGGGGCTTGTAGGTGGGCTGGTGTGTGTGCTGTGGCAGGTGAAGTGTTGTGGGTGCAGGTGAAAGGTCCTACCATGGAGCGTGGGTTGGCGCAGTGGCAGTATTTGTTGTGGTGTGGTCGAGGGTGTAGAGCTCAGTGATGGGGTATCTTCAGGGAACGGGCTGGCCAGTGGTTGTGGTGCTGGGCATGGTCCAGGCCAGGACGGGCACAGATGGACTTGCCTTTGATGTGACTTCGGCACGCCAGTAGCGCTCCCGCTGCACATGGTCAAGCTGCGGCCAGCATTAAGTAGGTCCTGGGGTGGGCAGGGCTTCTGTTGCAAGAGGAACAGTGCAGTGGCGGTGTCACTGGATCAGTCTGTAACAGGAACTGGAGGCAACAAGCAAGTGGCAGGCTAAGTGTCACAGAAAAAGCAGATAACATCTGTTGTCACAACAAAAATCAATTTCAAAAGAGGAAACAGCTTCTTTGAAGTGCCTGTGGCATAGTTAAAAATAGCTACAAATGCCAAGAGGTTCCACAAGAACCAAAGGAAGGAGAAAAAATTAACAAAAGTACCTAATTCACAGTGCGATCAGCGGAAGGACAGCAATCAAGCTGAAGCAATCAGTCCTTAGTCCATGCGCTGGCCATTTAGAAGGCAGTAAATAAGAATGGCAACAAAGCCAACAAATGTTAAGCAATGGGCGGGCTGCAAACCCCCTGAGGTATACAATATGTCTTGCTAGCAAAAGCGCATGCAGCGCATGCACTGTGACAGTCGAGACCTAAAAAGGAAATACTAAAAGAGACAATGAGAATAACTACAGTGCAATCACTTTGTTCCCAGTTCTATGAAAGAAATGTTTTTCCCATTAAAGGGGCTGAAGCTGCACTGGCTAATGTGCCAGGCAATGATGTCTTATGTATGACAGGTTTCTTCAGTTGGCACGGGCTTAAATGACTTGTGCTATCTATTGTGATCCTTGGTGTGACAAAACCAGACATGTAATACACTTCAAATACATTTAATAAAATTACTCTGACGTTATATTTTTTTCAAATGAAAATCATAATTCAATACATTTCTTCATATTGCAATTTCAATACATCTCAACAGTAAATTTCATGTCAATTGCTTAGTTTTTAAAGGGCATTTGTTCTTGAGACGCAAAAACCATCTTTACTCTCCTGAAGGGGTAAACACACTACAAGGTGCATTGAGTTGATGAAATATAGAAAAGTCGTGATGTGAAGAAATTGAATTATGAAATCTGATTTGAACAAAAAAATGAACCATGAGAGTAATTTTATTGAATTGATTTCAAATGTATTACACAAATGCATGTATCATACCAAAGAAAGCGTGGGTGGCAAGGAACCTTATGCGTGAAACTGACACCAGCAGGCTCAAACACAGCACTGTAAACAAAAATGTGTTTAATTGACTGAACAAGGTATTCAATAGAAATGGATGTTTGCTAATCTAACTATAGTAATGTCATGGATGAAGTCAATAGTAAGGTGAATTATGATGTGCAAATGATGTAATTGATAATGTAATTTCTGATCCCATTGATGACATGAAGGCCATCTGGAATGGGGCACCAATGGCCTGCGACTTGTGTATTGGAAGAACAGACCCAGACAAACAATCCAGAGAGGGAAAACAATAGTATCAGAGGGTGCAGACAGGGGCAGCACTGCGCCACAACATGTTCAACAGATGACTACCAGAATTTCATTTGCACACTCTGTATAGGGAGCTCAATCAATCAATCAATCAAATAATCTTTATTTGGTTTCAGATATTAAAACCATAAAAGCACATATTAAATATAATAATACAATAGTAACGTCTAGTAAAAACAATCCTCACAGGGATCAACCGGCAAATTAAAAATGGCTTATACCAATGGGGATGCGTAAAATTCAGTAACTCCAAAATCATTCATGCTATACCAATAAAAACATTTCGACCAGGATCAATACAATAAGTAAAATAAGAGAGAGCAAGCTGGTTAATCACAACTAGATCTAAGTCTGATGGCGGATTTTAAAAATTCGAGTACATAAAACACAGTGCTACCTGTCAGCAATTGTAAGAAGATAAAAGCTGGGCGCACTTGCCTAAAGTTACCCTTTTGCAGAATCGGAATTATGAAAGACTTTCTGGGAAGTTCATGATAACTACAAAACATCATAAAATGAGTCATGTCCTGTGGAGATTGACCATCGCAGCCACAGGACAGCAGAGTTTGGCCCTTACTACAACCCCTAGGATGAGCAAGGAGGAGGTGAAAAAGGTCAAACCGGAACCTTGTTAGCAGGAATTTGTCATACGAGTTTATGAATCCCAATAAGTAGGGCTCCGCCAACTTGGAGGTTTTTAACATAACAAAGCGACGTACGCTAGGCTTCAGGAGCTCCCTCTCTTCCCTTGCCATAGCCCGCTGCACAAAGAAACTTGCATTTATAAGGTTCAAGACTCTCTTAGTTGTCCGGTCCGATTGGTAAAAAGATCACCTCTCCCCATGCTCGTTAAGCTCACTTCAATATACTTGAGCCACGGTACACGTGGGGCGTAATCAAGGGCCAAACAATCTTTTACAATGAGTTTATTTAATGTTGTCCCCTTACCGGCCCATATTTTTAACCATAGCGATACAAGACGAAACGCTGTCAGATCAGTTATATATTTCATACCAAGCTCCTCATGTATTGTAAAAGAGGGGGTGCCTTGAGGAACGGATAGAGCCGTCTCAGAAACTTATTTTCCGCGATTTGGAGGTCCTCAGTATTAGTGTACCCTCAAATTTCACTGCCAAATAATGCCTTGGAAAGACACTTAGCGCTGTAGAGCTTTAGTAAGGCTCCCACTAGTCTTTTCCCCAATCTGGTTGTAAAATTAAATATGGCTGCGGACTCTATAGATAGATTGTTTCTCTTATGAGTAAGTTGAGGCCCCCATTTCATTTTATCATCCAGCAAAACTCCCAGGTATGAAAAGACGCTCGACCTTGGGACAGTAACGGATCCTACCTTGAAGGTATATGGCCTGCTGGGGCGGGGCCCTATTTGCATGATAAAGGACTTAGAATTGTTAGCCATGAGGTCCTGCTCCCCATAAACTGGACGAAAGAGTTTAATAACGTTTGTAACCCCTGTTCCGTCCTAGCCATCAAAACGGCGTTGTCTGAATACAGCAGAATGGGAAGACCACGCTGTCCTACCTGCGGGAAGACCGCCCTGGTCTCTATAAGGGTCCCCTCTAGGCCGTTGATATATACATTAAATAGAAAAGGGGCCACCAAGATTCAACCTTGTCGTACTCCTCTCCTGATAGGGAACAAGCCTGAAACCTTCATGTCACCTGAGTAAAACACGGCCGCCCTTGTGTCTTGGTGGAGATCCTCTAGGAAAAGGACTATATCCCTGTCCACCCCCAAAGAAAGCAGGGTCTGCCACAACCTGCTTCTATTCACGCAATCAAATGCGGACAAAAGGTCCATGAAGGCCAGAAAAATTGTGCCGGTGCGAGCAACAGTATACTCGTTCGCTATCAGGTTCAGGCATTGCTCTATAGTTGAGCGGCCGGAACGCAACCAAAAATTGGGAATCTGACAAAATTTTATTCTCTGCGGCCCAGTTGGATAACCTATCTAACAGGATTCGTCAAACCACTTTAACCACAGAGTCCAGCAGGGAAATGGGCCTGTAACAGTGTGTACTCTCTCTATTCCTCTTTTTAAAGTAGGGGACAATAGTGGAGGTGGCCGTTGAGACCGGGCAACCAGACCTAACAGCCGCATTAATGACAGGAGTAAGCACCGGAGCCCAAAACTCCGTGTTGGACATATAAAGGTCGGGCAGAATACCGTCCGGTCCAGGCGCCTTGTTTTGCGTCATGTCCGCTATTCTCCGCCTCACTTCTTCCTCCGAAACGGTTAGTGCAGACTTTTCATTTACACCCCTACCGGGTGATATCTGGTCCGTAATACCCCAAAACATACCCTCGAAGTGGCTGACCCAATCATCCGCAGTGATGTACGCATCAAGAGCACTTGCTGTCTCTACTCCCAGGATTGGGCTATTAATAATTCCCCAGAACTTAGTATTGCTCCTAATTGTACTGGGTTCCATAAGCTTCCCCCAAGCATCCGACTTCAGGGCTTCTTTGCGTTTTTTAAGGGCCGCTTTATACTGTGTTCTACAGGTTCTGACTAAACCTCTATCTCTGTGGACAGTGTGCAGTGCTTCCTTGAGCGACCTGGCCACACGTGAGCATGTTGTGTCGAACCATCTTGGGGCCCTTTCTCGTTGGTTATTTGAGGAGGGAATCGTTAGTAAGTCAGCGATGGAGCAGGAAATGGATTCAAAAGCTTTAACAACTGACACATCCGGGTGCCGCTGAGCGGCCAGATAAACCTGGATCTCTTCTTGACAGTTAGCTAAAAAGGACTCATGAAAAAGACCAGGGATAATCTGTGCCCATTTAAGCCTTCTACCCCCATCTGTGGGCTGTAGGGCACCTCCTACCCCACCCCCCTTCTTGAGACCTAGTGCAAGCCATAGGGAGCTCTGTTTTGGCCACCGTCTTCATTTCTTTCTGACAGAACAGCAGCCATATTGCTATTTCAAATAGACCACAAACACTCTGCACAAATATGAGAGGAATGATATGGGCCCCAGTTATGAGAGGTTGATATTAAGCTACCATAGTGGTCAGTAGGTTCCTCGCCCAGTGGTGCAGGGGAAAAGACTGTAGACTGTCAATTGATTTCCAGCTGATATGTATAATCATTCCTATAGTCTGGTGATGGGGCAATAGGCACCCTCGGACAGGACTGAGAATAGCATTTGAGAGTATGCAAGTCTAGCATAGTAAATATGAGGTGAAGCTACTACAGGGCTTAAGATTCAAGCCTACTGGGCAGAAGAGATACCTGGCCAGACGGAACTTACACAATTGAGGGAGGATGGCGCACTTCACCATGCTATGAAAGACTTTAGCTACAGCGTAAATAGTAAATAGTATATTCCACTCAAAGAAGCATTTGTGTAAGTTATAACTTTGAACTATATGAATTACTTGGACAGATACATGACCGGGTCAGATGGCATTCTATATTTCACGCCAGAGGACAATGGCAAGAATTAGTAAAAGAGAAAGAGAGGGTAAAAGAGAAGGAGGGAGAAACATAAAAGATGAAGGGCCTTTGAGGAAACCCCAATGGTCTTTGACTTAGAGGCATTTAGCGACTGTTTTATGTGACTGATAAACAGGGCAATTGTTCCTTCACTTCCTCTGTCCAGACAGATGCAGGCTGCTACTCATCAGTCACAGTAGTGTAAAATGACCAGTGCTTAAGAATGCCACCGACGGATTAACTTGAGATTGTGCTCGGACTTGAGAGTTCTTCTCATAGCGATGTAGGAACTCCAGAAAGATGCTTCCCCCACTGCGACCAGCTGCAACACAACATCTGGATATCATACACCACCAGCTCGTTTTTCCCGTGTTTTCTCTTTCCCTTTCAGTACTGGTGGTCTGCACATTCACAGCACTCCTAATAAACCTAGTCCAGCTACACTACATCTTGAGGTCGGGCTCCAAGGGCTTCCCTCCCAGTCTCCTCGCCGGAGTACAGGTTGCGTCCATACCTTTCAAGGCCACAGAACAACGCGGCTTCAATAAATCACTATTTTTAGCACTGATCCTATTCATACTCAATTCAAGAACAGAGACGAGTTTTAAGTCACGTTTTTGTTGTTTGTTTCCATGGCAACGCATTTGAAATATGGTGATATAAATTTGCAAATGAAGTCACGCTTTGACAGCATCGACTTTGCCAGCAGTAACTACAGCAACGGTGGCTAATTTTCATCAGTGAATCAAAAGGCCGCTGCTGTGAGCTGCAGTGCGCACGCTGACATCCGGTAAGCACTACTAAACATGTTTAACCGACCAGGAACTATCCAAACAAACCGCCCCACGGCAACCTTCGAACACACGTTAGTTTTGTAATTCAACAGGTAGATTATCCGCGGTCTTTAAAACACAACCACCGCATCATGAGCATCTACCGAGCATGAAGGCCGGTTCGTGAAATCGCAATAACAAATTGCAAAAGGCAGAATCTCCGTAATGGATGTATATCCGTTTTAAAGAACTGCGCCTGAAGGCTCTAGGTCTTTTCGAATAATACGTTTGAATTCAAAATCTAGCAAACACATGTTACAGAACTGGTGTCACCCTGGCTGAAGTTCGCATCTGCTAGCAGTAAACAGCCTCTATAAAGCGGAGTTGGGCAAGTCCCAAGATGGCCTCCTCTTGTGGGGCTCTCTAGAATGTTCTCTATTTGAGGCCTCCATGAGGAGTGTGTGCTACATTCAACTGAAGCTCTAAAGTGCCCCCCCCCCCTCCTTTCAGAAGCACTCACAGTCAGAACAACAATTGCTTCAACATTGCCGAGATTTCAGCGATAAGGCGGCAGACACCTTGTATGGAGGCTAGAGAGAGAGAGAGCAGGTCGAACGGCAGAATAGTGGATTACCTGAGAGTTGGTAAGCTCTAAGGAGGCAGGCAGCATCCATGGCTGATACTATCTGTGTACTTCTGTAGGGGTAATAACTTGCATGCGAGCCACCAAGCGCATCTCTATCAGGGACTCATGCCAATCGAATTACATAGCAGAGAGTGACAAAGAACTGAGGGAAAGATGAGGGTTGAGCCGGCATTGGGAGGTGGCCATCCCACCGGTGATGGCCATATGCGTGAAAGAGTGTCAAGACGATGAGACAGTGCGTGCAGTTTTTCATGACTCGATTACAACAAATAAAGGGGGGCACAGCAAAAACTCAGCAGTTAAAAGACCGAGCCTACCTATTCCAAAGGTGTTGGGAGTGGCCCTTCCCAAGCACTATGGAAGCGCTACAGAATTAGTACAAGTTTACAGTAGGTGCAGTAACACAAAAAACCTGAATCCGAACTCTTCATCTGAAGGCTACCTTCTTTTCATAAC
Organism: Calotriton arnoldi; assembly: GCA_963921515.1. Taxonomy (NCBI): domain Eukaryota; kingdom Metazoa; phylum Chordata; class Amphibia; order Caudata; family Salamandridae; genus Calotriton; species Calotriton arnoldi. The sequence goes on along the minus strand of CAWUFW010000974.1, from coordinate 1,541,820 downwards.
ACAAATAATGATGAGTTCCAAAAAGGAACGGCAAATTATGATTTTTTTTTTTTTTTTAAACAATTTTTATTGAGAAAGAAAATGACAAGGTAAAGTGCATTGGTGACATAGTGTATAAGTCCATTATGAAAGCACGCCACAAACAACCAGTAAAGTGCATCATGTGCATTGATCATCACCACAGATCTCGTCAAGAGCAGGAGGAGCATGAACAACAATGGCAACAACATATGTACAGACATAATGTTGAACTGCATACAATAGGGCAAGCATGCCAGTACTTCAGGGTGGGAGCGTGTCCTCAAAGCCGGAGACCTCTAAGATGAGGCGTCGATCTCGCTGCAGTTCAATGGTAGGGGACACACACAGGTCACCTCTATACTTGTTCCATCTCCCCCACTTATGATCCCATTTTTTGGGGCAGCCCTAAGCTTGAAGACGTCTTTCTCAGCAATCATTGCCCTGTCCATATCAATTGCCCAGTCCCTGAGACTTGGTGCCATCTCCACCCCCCATTTCTGAGCTATGTTTCGTTTAGCAATGGACCACCCAGTGGAAGCCCATGTCTGTTCTGCCTGTGAGAGATCCGTGGCTTCCCACATGTTAAGGAGACAGAGTTGGGGGGTAGCCTTCAGAGACTTGCCACACGCCCTCTCCATCTGCTTCGTGATGTTCCCCCAATATGATTGCATTTTGGGGCACTCCCACAATATATGAAGGAACGTGCCCGGCAAGTTACAATGCCGAAGGCACAAAGGATCAGGCCGTCTGCCCATCTTGAACAGGGTGCGTGCGTCAAAATAAACCTGGTGTAGGATTTTCAGTTGTACCAGGCGAAGGCGCTGTGGAATGGCCACATCTTTAGGGGACGCAAGGGCGTCGCGCCAGTCCTCATCATCAATGTCTCCCAGGTCCTCCCCCCAGCGCTGGCGCAATCGGGTCATGGGGTCAGGTCGGTTGTTCAGTAGTTTCTTGTAAGTGAGGGATATGGCTTTTGTGTGCATAGGGTCGAGTAACAGTCTATCCTCCAGCGGAGTGGATGCGGTTAGAGGGCCGTCTCTGGGCAAGGTGGCAGTAATAGCGTGGCTAATCTGTAGGTACCTGTAAGCCTCCGTTTGAGCTAGGTGATATTTCGTCTGCATGTCCTCGAACGTCGCCAATCTACCTTTCACCCACATGTCACCTACGGATGAGATCCCTATCATGTCCCACTTATCAAATCCGGGGCACCTGCTAAGCTGACCCAGCATGTCAGGCTCCCATAGTGGAGTGGCCTTTGTGAGTGTGTTGTTCCAGCCCCATTTTTTGTTGACCCCGTGCCAAATCGCGACTGTGCGCGCCATAGGCCCTGTAAGGTGGAGTTTGCGTGGGTTTGTGTAAAGCGCTCAATTGTACCCACCCCTTCCCATGAGCCAACGATCGGTGCGAAAGTTAGGGTCATCGTGCCCACTTATTGACCGCGATAAGTTGAGAAGCTTGATAATATAGCTTTATGTCTGGCAACGCTATGCCTCCATCGTACCACCCCATCGTCAATTTATTAAGGGCAATGCGTGGGGCACGTCCCTCCCATAACAGTTCTCGCACATTGGCCTCCAACCCGGTGAAATAAGCGTTGAGGATTGTGTTGGGGGAGTTCTGCAGCACATAGAGAAAGCGCGGCAAAGCCAGCATTTTAAAAAGGGCAGCCCGTCCCAGAAGAGTTAAAGGAAGAGACTGCCAATGTTTAACGTCAGAGCGGAGACGGGTCAAGGGTGTGAGCAAGTTGGACTCGTGGAACAAGACCGGGTCCGGGGTGATAAAAATACCCAAGTATTTAAAGCCCTGCGAGGCCACCGGAATTCTATATACCCTTCGGATTACGCGGAGGAGCCCCCCACAGAACGTACATCTGCGACTTGGTCCAGTTAATCGTGTTTCCGGAGTGGGCTCCAAATTCGCGGAAAATATTTAAGACTCGATTAAGGGACCGCGTGGGCGAGGCTAAGTACAGGAGAATGTCGTCTGCGTATAAGGAAATACGATCTTCGTGATCCTCGGTCCATTTCAGCCCTCTGATCATCGGATCCCCCCTGATCCAAACCGCCAATGGCTCGAGCACCAACGCAAAGAGAAGAGGTGACAGGGGGCAGCCCTGTCTGGTGCCCCGTCGGAGTGGAAACGTGCCCGATACATGGTTATTGACGACCACTTGCGCTGCCGGCTGAGAGTAAAGTAATCTGACCCATTTAATGAACTTGGGACCGAATCCCATACGTGTCAGGACCGCAAAAAGAAATTCCCACTCGATGGTGTCAAAGGCCATTGTTGCGTCAAGTGACAGCAGGATTGCATCCTCCTTTATGGGTCTATTCGGTGGAGGACCCCTTTAAGACGGCGTAAGTTCAAAGCTGTGTTGCGCCCTGGCATAAACCCGGATTGGTCAGGGTGCACCAGGCCAGACAGATACAGGAGAAGCCTGTTGGCCAGTAGCTTTGCCAAAATTTTCACCTCTGCAGTTAGGAGGGAAATAGGACGGTACGACTTGCAGTCCGCTGCCGGCTTACCCGGTTTATGTATATCCACTATCGATGCCAACCGGATGTCAGGGGGTAAAACCCCAATATCAAAACTCTCAGTGTACATGCGTAATAAATGGGGCGAGAGCTTGGATGCCATCGGTTTAAAAAATTAGATCGGGAGCCCTTTAGGTCCCATAGCTTTGCCGGAGCGCAAATCTTGGATGGCCTTCTGAATTTCCGAGTCGGTGATGTCGCCCTCAAGGGATTCCTTATCGTCTGTAGTTAGGAAGGCAACCTTAATGGTCGATAGAAGTTCCGGAGCCATGGCGGATTGGGAGTCGTCAGCCGGTGTATACACCGACGGGAAATATGAAGCGAATGCGTCAGTAATGTCCTTGGGATCTGTGAGCAGTTCCCCTTCTGCTCCATGAAGCGAGTGTACGCACCTAGATGCCCTCTCCTTTCTCTCCAACCATGCCAAAAGCTTGCCCGTACGCTCGCCATGTTCGTATATTTTATGTCGGTATGTTGGGCAGTGGCCGCTTCAGTCAGAAGCTGCCGATAGTCAAACCTCACCACATCAAGTGAGTGTTGCGCCTCAGCGCCAGGAGCCATCGCCAGGGTCTGTTCTTTCGCGAGGATCACCTCCTCCAGCTTGACCATGCGTCTGTTAAGTTCTCTCCTGTGCCCCACCATGAGCGACAGAGCCCTACCTTTTATAACTGCGCCGAAAGCCCCCCAAATAACAGATGGTGACGAGACCGACCCCACATTTTCGTTGAAATAATAATCAGTATCCTTAAGGAGAGCCTCCTTGATGTGAGGCACCTTAAGTGCCCAGGGGTTTATTGTGAGGGTGGAGCGGCGCCTGGGTAGTCCCATGGTTAATGTCGTAAGGATCAGGGAATGATCCGAAATTCCACGGGCAAGACATTTGGAAGCCACGAAGAACTGGGTGTCCTGAGCGAGCGTAAAAACATGATCTATACGTGACTGACTATTGTGAGCCCCCGAATGAAAGGTAAATTGTGTGGGAGCAGGGTTAAGCCAACGCCACACATCCACCAGGCCCAGCGCCGACACAAATCCTGATAGCTGAGATCCCCCCAGGGGGTCGCTCCTGGGAGGGAGGCGATCCCTTGAGCCATCCATTGCGAGGTTGAAGTCACCGCCCAACACCAGTAAACCAATTGGAAGGTCCAGCAGGAGAACCCCAATATCCCGTAAGACAGGACGCTGCAGTCCGGGGGGGGGCATAAACGGACACCAGATTAACTACCTGCCCTTCCCAAGTGCCAGAAAGCGCTAAGTATCTGCCTTGATCGTCCGTCCAAGTCCTATCTATGATGTATGGGCAACCTTTACGTATGAGCACACCCGTACCTCTTGAACCCGAAGTGAAACCTGAGTGACCAGCCATACGGTAACCCCATCTGTTCATGGCCCCGCATGTATTGCCAACCAAATGCGTCTCCTGGATCAGGACTATATCCGGCGCATGGCGTTTTATACACTGTAGAACCACCCCCCGCTTTATCTTGTCCCCCAGGCCATTAACATTCCACATGAGTATGGTCAGGGCTAGGTGTGGTCCCATAGGTGTAGTGGAACTAGGACACTGTCATGTCGAAGCTGGGAGGATGGACTCAATAAACAGGCGCTGCAGCTCAGTGACGAGAACGGAGAGTGATGAGTGCAAATGTAAAAAGACCGTATGCAGGGGACCACCCGCCAGGAATTAGGCGTCATCCCCAGGAAGAAAGTCAGTGGCCCCGGCGATGAAGACGGAAACCAGTGACGTAAGTGGTGAGCAGCTGTGAAGTTGCGATGTGATATAGACCCAGTGGACTCAGCTACACGAGGACTAGCAAGAAACAAATATGCACGAGTACCAAAAACCAAACAAAAGAAACACCCCCCAGTCACCCCCCCACCCAACTCCCTCCCCCCACCCTGCCTCCCTGCATGACGGGTAAACAACCTCCTGCCTCCCCCAACTTGTAGAGTGCCTGTCGCCCACCCTGAGCAGTGCGGGGAACGTAAAACAACCCCACCCCCTTAAGCAACTGTGAATGAGAACTACATTCACCTCGGCCAACCAACAACATAATAAATGATTTGAGCAATCACGATAAACCTGCAGTGATAAGTTGAAGACCGGGTCAACCCACCCTGAGCAAGGAAGTGGACAATAGAAGGTCAATGTGCGCGCCACATGTAACAAGGCAATTCAATATAAAGGATATCACAAACAGGGGCAGACAATGTCCATATGGGAGGCTCTCAGGGGGTCCTTCACCACCGTCTATGGGCGTTCGTTCATACTTGCAGTTCCACACAGTTCACCCTTCCGGACTCCGAGTCGTCGAGTCGTCCTCGTGCGGTGAGCCATGCCAAGGACCACGTCCACTAGGGCCCCCGGAGCCGCTCGCGGATCTGTGGGAGCGCTTGCCAACAGTTCTCCAACCCTCAAGCCAGTCCCAAGCGTCCTCCGGCCTAGTAAAGAACAATAGTTTACCCTCCGATTCAATACGTAGATTGGCCGGGAACATCATCGCATACTTGATGTCTTGATCTCTCAAAGCGCGCTTCACTTCCAGGAAGCTACGCCGTTGCTTCTGGACCTGCACGGTGAAATCAGGAAAGAAGGTAACCTTGCTATTATCGATGATTATTGGTGGGGTCGCCCTTGCCGTCTGTAAAATGGAATCCCTGTCGCGGTAGTTAAACACCCTTGCCAGAAGAGGCTGGGGAGGCGCCTCGGGTCTAGGTCTGCCACCGGGGACGCGATGTGCACGCTCAATGGAGAAGCACTTGGAGAGACCACGCGGCTGAAGCTGTTTAAGAACCAATTCCTCCACAAATAGATCGGCTGCCTGCCCCTCCGCTCGCTCCGGAACACCCAGGATGCGAACGTTATTCCGTCTCATACGGCATTCATAGTCGTCAAGCTGCAAGGTTAGGGCTTCCTGTGCATTTTGAAGTTCGGACACTTGGCGCTTGAGAAGATTCAAGTCGGTTTTCAGCTCGTTAGTGGTATCTTCGACAGCCCCAACTCGGTCCGACATTTTCCTCATGTCCGCTCTGATGAGGGCCACCTCTGTGGCTACTGTGGCGATGCTAGATTCGAGGGAGGTACGAACGGTTGTGATGGCGGAGAGGATGTCCTGCAGCGTGGGCTCCGTCTGCTCCCCGTGGGGTTTTTGGTTGGATTGATCCCCCTCCTGGCTCTTCTGCCAAGCTTGGCCTGGACGGCGCTGCGACCGCTGCGACCTGACGCCATAGTATTGGTTGGAGGCCCAAGTCAGTAAAGTGGTAAAGGAGGGTGGGAGACCTGACCCAACCGGCTACTCGCCGCCGCCTGCCGTGGGTGTCAACCCACACCGGCCTGTCGGGTTCCGCCGGCTAGGTACTCCCCCCCCCCCCCCACCTGTGGAAATCCGGGTGTAGGCCAATGCGATTCACGGTCACTAGCTTGAAAGAGAGTGGGAGGGGTGGGAAGGGGCAACCCACCTTGGAATAGTAAAGTACTGCCTGGGCGCCAGAGGAGCACCCGGTGCTCACCACCCCCTTCTGGAGTCCGAGGAAACACGGACTTGAGTCTCCGAGGGTCAGCGCCACGAGGCCATCTCCAGTCCCAAACGCAAGCAAAAAGCAAGGTGTGTATTTGTCCTGGGGCCCAGGCCAGAAGCGATTAATTTGGACTCATCGCCGGTCCGGCTGTAGCGCTACACCCCTGAGAGACGCCGCGATGCGGAGACGGCAGGCACACCAGACCTCGGGCCTCGCCTCCCCGCCGGCCGCGACCGCTGAGACAGCAGGGATTTATGGCCCAGCAAAAGAACGTCTGCCTGCCGTGGAGGGCGAGATGCGAAGTCCGCTTACTTTCAGGGGCCTGAGCGGTGACGGTCTCGGTGCGGTCGCGTGATAGAGCGAGGCCCGACCGCTAGACAGCAACCCCGGGGCCTTCGCACCACGCCGCGACCTCAGCGTCGAGTTCTGCGCGCGCCCCGGATGGAGAAGGGCGTGCGCCGTGCAACAGGAGCCCCTGCGGCGGATCGGAGCCCGTCTCTCCCGTCTCTCCCCGCTGGAGACACGGACAGCAGCGAAACTGGGCACGGACGTTGGGGCCAAGGACACAAGGCAGCTGGAGACCAAAGCAGGTGAAGGTGGCCGGGGCACACTGTTATTTAACGGATATTACGGGAGTGGCGCGACGGAGCTCGGCTACCGTGCGGCCATTTCCCTCTGCAGTTGGCCACGCCCCCCGGCAAATTATGATTTGATGACCGCGGAAAATATAAGGTGAGATAAGAGCTGCTCCTTACCTTGATCTCCTTTGAATTTTTGGTTAAAGTTTTATTCACAATCATCACCATCTGTGTAAGCTATGAGAATGGGAAAGAAGGCTCAGAAATGTCAACAACAACATATTTGGAGTAGAGAGAGGAGGAGGTGGGCAAAGCACACAGAGGACAGCCTTGAGGCAGACAAAAAGGAGTTATATATATTCAGTTTTATTGATTTCAAAATGTGTAGCTCTTTTGTATTGATCTTATAATTATGAATATTTGAATCCATTTTTGCACTGTATTTTACACGTGATTTTAATGTAAATGTATATTAACCATGCTATTAGAACTTGTGGCTGAACATGAATTATGAGATGAAGCTTAAATTGTGATGTTATGAAAGCCAGAAGGAATACTGTACTTTTGACAATGTTTCTTCTATGGTCTTTGACTGGAATAAAGTACTTTTGACTTCGATATATTTAGTTGGTAGCCCACCATGTAATATGTATGAGGGAATTATTGCTACAAATTGTTGGCTTTTCCATTCATAAGAAAGTACCAGGGTTATGCAAACACTGGACAGTTAAAGGCACACAGAATGGCAACTTACTATCCCTACTAGAAGGCAGTATAGCAGTATAGTTCCATGATTTACAACAACACTCATAGGTGAATGTTAACTATTTATTATATTTATTAGACCACGCCTTTCGTTTACATCTGCAAAGTGATAGTATGTGTGCGAAAAAGTTCGAGAAAAATCCACTATCACACTTTCTTTTACATAACATGAAGTCCATTACAGCAGTCAGTAATATTTAATGGGACTAATCGCCTATTGATGGGCAAACAGGGCCAAGCAGAACAGTGGTGGGTTCCTGCATTAATTACACATTAGGTCAGGTTCACCTGCCTCGTTCTACAGAGTTACAGTTTGTTGTTGCGATATAAAGGTAATGGATTGAGGGGGCGTGGCCGGCCAGCCAGCCAAACATGGTGGACGCGAGTTGATAGAGCTCCGTCTTCGCACCCCTAATTGTCCTGCTGAACATTAGTATCCCCCGCCATCCAGGCGCAGCCCGACGACGCAAAAGTGCCTGTGCGGTGGCGGCCCACGCTCGTGGTCGGAGAAGAGCAGAGGAGGCGAGGAAAGCCACAACTGCGAGCCCGCAAGAACCGACGACGAGGAGCACGCGAGCAGCACAACGCCGAGGCCTGCTAACGCGGCCCACGGAACGCTGGCCCGCGCTGCCGAGCACACCCAGAAGCGTGAACAGCAATCGTGAGGCGCCGAGCTCCCCCGGCCAGAGAGAAAAACGCAGTAGTCACTGCTGGGGGGAGCTGCAGACAGCCGCTGCTTGTGCGCGCCCAAAATACCTACGAGCCACTGTGGAGACCAAGAACCCTGCAGAGGCCCAGCGGTGACGCACGTACCAATACTGAAATACTGAGGTCTACAGACAGGGCCCACGAGGTGCTGGCCCGCATTTACAAGACCGCCAGAGCGAGTGTGAAGCGGCAATGAACTACCGGGCCCAATGAGGTAATTCGACATTACAAAATGCTAGCACGAATTAGCATGCACGCCTCTATATGTCTGAAGCAGTCAAGCATAACAAACAATGGATTACATCGGTGTGCATCTCACCACCTCTAAAGTACATTGAATGAATTTTCCGTCCAAATTGGCGAGATTGCACCCAGGATGAAAGTGGAGTTAAGAACATTTAAATTATAGAAAATAGCACAACGATTTTCATACGAACAATGATCACTTACACAGGAGTTTTGTTTCCGGGCATGAGCGACCACTATGAGCATGGAAATGTAATAAGAATCATATTGACAGTCACGCCGTGATAATTGATGTGAACATGAATTGTTTGAATATGACAAACGGGGACAGTACAAAATTGCATGTTTATGCTTGGTTTAAAACGTTGTTGCATGTTAATTCGTGCTAGCATTTGTAATGTCGAATTACCTCATTGGGAGTTGGTGAGTTGAGGAGTAAAACATTTTGAGCGGGATACATGCATATGGCATTCTGGGAAATGCAGTATTCACAGTTAAGCAGCAGACTCGAGGGCCAGTGCGTTATAGATCAAATCAGGTGCTTAGTTTAGTGTTTACACCAAGACATGCGATTAATCACCTGAGGGGAGTTGGAGGGGTGATAAATGACCAAGCGGGCTTGGAATCAGTTGATACAGCCACCAAACGCAAAGACGTGCCGGGGCACTTGATGAACAAGCATTGGCATAGCCAATAGGTCTCGCCTTTGGGACCTTATAAGTGTTTAGTTATCCAGCACAATATCCTTGGTGCAACAACATCAACTGTTGCATGGCTAAACACTTATAAGGTCCCAAAAGCGAGACCTATGGTCTATGCCAATGCTTGTTTCCGTTGCTGCCTTGTGGCTCCATGCCGTGGGCGACTCGGTCACCCTGTTTTAACTTTTAAGCCAACGGCGGCTTGCATGCTCAGATTTTGAGCTCACGTTTACTTTGTAAATAGAAACTGTAAGTTTAAGGATTCAAAGTGCTGTGGGCTAAAACGCCGGCATGATATTAAAGCTCACCAGCCATGCCCGTATCTGCCCACGCTGCTATGGCTCACATGCGGTCTAGTCTTAGATATTAAGCCCGATGCGAGAACTGGTCGTGTCATATTTCAGAGTCGATCGATTCTGCTGCGCAGTACTATGAAATAGTTTTAACGTTTTGTAACGACGTACAAACATACATTTTCGCAATGATTCACGTTGAAATAATAACATGTCAAGTTTAGAAAGTTATTTGGATGCCATTTAGAAGCATGTTATGGTCATATATGCACATATCTAGGTGAAAGAAGCACTAGATTGCTTGACTTCCCACTCGAGGGCATAAACATGAAATAACATTGCCTTTTATTTTTGACTGGGAACTCACATCCAGTGGACACCAGGCTTTGAACACATAACCTTTGGAGTAAGTGTCTATGACCTTATCCACGAGGCCACAGTGACTCAACATACTACCACTTCCCCGGTTTCCTGTAGTGAATGAACCACGCTAGCGATAAACTGTAAGGCCAGTCAAGGTGGGAAGAAATGAACTGCCACAAGCCATTTATCTTCTCTCTGGCTTTGTACCACGCACTTCCTAATATTATGAAATGCCCTTGGACCAGTGCTTTAAATGGGGAAAAAAAAGTGCAGGTACTCATCAAATTGAGCTGTGACCTGGGGGCGTGGCAAGAAGGCGGGGCTAGGAGGCGGGACAATGGGCGTGGCTAATGTCACTTTAAAGGGCGCAATAATTTTTTGGGGTGCGAACAATTACAAATTGCTTCCATCTGTAATATATTGTTGATACCCTTGCATGTATTAAAGATACTTTTAACATTCTCTTTCAAATGTTGCATATGAAATTGCCGGTGCACAAATGGCACATGAATCACATTTATTATGCACAGATTCAGCGACCATGGCCAGCTTATAGAAGAAAAGTAGACAATTTTTTTTACCAACCAATACTAGTTGACAGATTATCAGTGGCAATTGGCAGTAGAACCACACACACCCACACAAAAGGAGAAAATGTTGGATGAGAATTAATTAGTAAAGTGTACATTTATCCCTTGAGGTATTTTGGTGCTTTCTGAAAGATGTATATTACCCAAGTCAATGTTACTCATTTTATCGACCTCAGAAGGATGAAAGGCTGAGTGAACCTCCTAGAATTTAAAGCGGAGACCAAGAGGTCAAACACATTTTTTAAGTGGATGCATTAGGCCACTGAGTAACCACAACACTAACCCCCACCCTACTTCTTGAACATCCAGCAAGTACCAGCTAAACCTGGGGCAGGTCTGCTTCCATTGCTCTGCCTTGCTTCTAACAGTGCTGCTCTAATAGCCACAGTTGCCCATTCAGGTGGTGGGGGCGGGTAGAGGAGAATCCGTGTAGCTACGAAGCACATCTAACCTAACTGGTTTGACCCAGACTATCTCTGCCTGCATCAGTGTCTTTCCTGAGTCCCGATACAAGAAGCACCACTGTGAAAAGGGTCTGCTGCCTGCACAGCTCTAACAGTGTGAGGGAGAGGCAAGGGCCTATGGCACATGACTGACCCACAAAAGAGTTTACTGTAGGCTAAACATTCCATGTTTAGGGCCACAAGTATCACTGTCTTTAGTATGCTTTATCTTTCTGGTTATGGACTAACATAATGCTATACAGCACTAACCTTGACGTGCAGCCCCTGATCACAGCAGCACTAGGCTGCAGCCTACTCAACTAAGAACTGACATCAAAAAGATGTTAAATAAACATGCAAGCATTTATTGAAAGGTTAAGTGACGTTAAAAAAATAAAATAACTAGGGTGTCCTGCACCTCTTAACTTTACCAACACTCATTTTTAAACACATCTTGCAGCAAGAGTGTAAATAATATATAAAGTCTCTTCCCAATTAAAGAATGTGTTATTTTATTAACATGCAGAACTATCCTTATTACATCAGATTATACCAGTGCGTTGATGAGCATTTTTCGTTTAAAGTGATAGTTTTCAAACGTGAATTTAAAAACATGAATTCTTCCCTCCACCCTGACAACAATGCCAATATTGAACTTATGTTCATCCTCTGAGCGGCCTGGGTTCCAATTAATCATGATCACTATAATTTATCAATCAAACACCGGGGAGGATTTTGTAAGCGCATATCCTGAAGTAATATTGCAAGGTTCTCCTATATGTGATAATGAAGTAAAAGGAGGGAAAGTATAAACAATTGCCTAGGATCACACAATTTGGTAAAGTGGGGAAGCCAGGATTAATCCCAGATTTTATGCTTTCTGGTCAACTGCACAATGTGAAACCAGAAAATCTGGGATTAATCCTGGCTTCCCACTTTACCAAATGGTGTGATCCTAGGCAAACAAAAATGTTAGTGAGAACCCATGATATTCACTAATCCGCTTGTTAGGTACAAACCTAAACCCCACTTCTGGTGTAAATTGGAAAGTTGTATAAAGGACAACAACCAGAAAAACGGCAAAATACTGAAGAGCAAAACAGTGTATAGCACTCCAGGGGCCATCAAAAGTAAAATTCCACGCTCTGTGATTTTTTTTTTAAAGGCCTGCTAGCCCAGATACCAGTCGTTGCTGCCCAAAAGTTTTAATTGTACAAACACCTGGCCTGAATACAGGTCATAGAACCGGACCAAATACAGAAGTATAATTGGGTTGGGGGGGTGCGGGGGGTCACCCCATACAAACCCACCTGAAGATCTGCCCTTGGAGACAGGAGCCGGGCCAGCAGCGAGGACCGGAGCGAAACAGCAGCAGAGGCAGAAACAGCAGAAAAGGAATTTATTAGATTCCTTTCGTTTTGTTCCTGCCTCTGCTGGACGCAGGATTGATGGGGCCCTTGGAGAGATGTAATGCAGGGCACCGGGGTGAAGTGCAGCAGCCGCCCCTGCATTACACAAGCACACTAATTTGTTTCAGGCACCGTAGTCTGAAACAAATTAGTGTGCTTGTGTAATGCAGGGTTGGCTGCTGCACTTCACCCCGGTGCCCTGCATTACATCTCTCCAAGGGGCCCATCAATCCTGCGTTCCAGCAGAGGCAGGAACAATACAAAAGGCGTGCAGGGTACTAACCTATGTACTGGAGGAGTCGATGAAGAGGGTTCTCGCTGGGTCTGACTGGCGATGGCAAATCCCGTCACGATAGTGCTCTTCTGTGCTGGAGTGGTGATCCTGTGGCTCTGCTTTCTGTCCTGCGCTGGGAAACCGAAAGCGGGAAAACCAGCCTAAACTGGCCTTTTAAAGGGCTTCCGTTCCTTCGCGCCAAGCAACTACATGGCGGGTGACGTCAGACGTTGCTTGGCTGTGTCCACGTCACTACCGGTGTGAAACCGGTGTGAAATGACCTTCATGTGAGCATGTGTCACAGTGTAAAAATGTGACGCATGCTCACTAGACCTGAAAAGCCAACCTGATTGAATGAGTACCGGTACTCTCCTTTGTAAGGAAAAAGTGCCGGTACTCTTGGGGGGAAAATAAAGAAGTGCCGGTACTCAGTACCGGTGAGTACCGGCCCATTTAAAGCACTGCCTTGGACTCTATACGTAGTATCAAAGCCTTGTTAGGGTGTTCCCAGTATAACAGCGCGCGGTGCTCGATACCCCCGAAATTAAGACAGGGCACGGCTGAATAATGCCATGGAATCTTCTCAGCCTCACTGCCAGCTCTCAGACAGACCTCTACCGACACCCGGAGAACCGTTGATTTATGCAGAGCCCGGGGCCCCCTTCCGCACTCTGATTTCTTTCGCAGCTGCGTGACATCGGTCTTAAGGAAAGAGCAATCCATTCTTCCTGAGGCCTCTCATGAAGTTCTATTTCAAAGCGCTGCCCAAACAAAAAGCGCTCACCTCCTTTGTACAGTACACGCTGTTACTGTGCCAGGCTGGACATGCTCTGGCTTTAATAGATAAGAAAACGTTGTCTAATTGGCACAACCCACCATAGGTTGTTACCCGGCAGCCTAATCCAACCCCTATATGCGAGTCAACCCTGCACATGAGCGGGAGGCGCTGCAACTTGAAAGGAAATTCGGGCTATTGCTGGAGTCAAACAAGCGAGCTACCTTTCACCGCTCCTTGGTGTCGTAACTATTTAACCTAACTAGAATTTGCTCGCTCTTTCCCCTGGCGATGCAATTCAAGTTCAACAATGCCGCTAACACAGGATGCCTTAGTGAGCTAAACGTTGCTGGAGATCTTCTCTGTAACCAGTGCTTTAAATGGGCCGGTACTCACCGGTACTGAGTACCGGCACTTCTTTATTTTCCCCCCAAGAGTACCGGCACTTTTTCCTTACAAAGGAGAGTACCGGTACTCATTCAATCAGGTTGGCTTTTCAGGTCTAGTGAGCATGCGTCACATTTTTACACTGTGACACATGCTCACATGATGGTCATTTCACACCGGTTTCACACCGGTAGTGACGTGGACACAGCCAAGCAACGTCTGACGTCACCCGCCATGTAGTTGCTTGGCGCAAAGGAACGGAAGCCCTTTAAAAGGCCAGTTTAGGCTGGTTTTCCCGTTTCGGTTTCCCAGCGCAGGACAGAAAGCAGAGCCACAGGATCACCACTTTCCAGCACAGAAGAGCACTATCGTGACGGGATTTGCCATCGCCAGTCAGACCCAGCGAGGAACCCTCTTCATCGACTCCTCCAGTACATAGGTTAGTACCCTGCACGCCTTTTGTATTGTTCCTGCCTCTGCTGGAACGCAGGATTGATGGGCCCCTTGGAGAGATGTAATGCAGGGCACCGGGTGAGTGCAGCAGCCAACCCTGCATTACACAAGCACACTAATTTGTTTCAGACTACGGTGCCTGAAACAAATTAGTGTGCTTGTGTAATGCAGGGGCGGCTGCTGCACTTCACCCCGGTGCCCTGCATTACATCTCTCCAAGGGCCCCATCAATCCTGCGTCCAGCAGAGGCAGGAACAAAACGAAAGGAATCTAATAAATTCCTTTTCTGCTGTTTCTGCCTCTGCTGCTGTTTCACTCCGGTCCTCGCTGCTGGCCCGGCTCCTGTCTCCAAGGGCAGATCTTCAGGTGGGTTTGTATGGGGTGACCCCCCGCACCCCCCCAACCCAATTATACCTCTGTATTTGGTCCGGTTCTATGACCTGTATTCAGGCCAGGTGTTTGTACAATTAAAACGTTTGGGCAGCAACGACTGGTATCTGGGCTAGCAGGCCTTTAAAAAAAAAATCACAGACGTGGAATTTTACTTTTTGATGGCCCCTGGAGTGCTATACACTGTTTTGCTCTTCAGTATTTTGCCGTTTTTCTGGTTGTTGTCCTTTATACAACTCTCCAATTTACACCAGAAGTGGGGTTTAGGTTTGTACCTAACAAGCGGATTAGTGAATATCATGGGTTCTCACTAACATTTTTGTTTGCCTAGGATCACACCATTTGGTAAAGTGGGGAAGCCAGGATTAATCCCAGATTTTCTGGTTTCACATTGTGCAGTTGACCAGAAAGCATAAAATCTGGGATTAATCCTGGCTTCCCCACTTTACCAAATTGTGTGATCCTAGGCAATTGTTTATACTTTCCCTCCTTTTACTTCATTATCACATATAGGAGAACCTTGCAATATTACTTCAGGATATGCGCTTTACAAAATCCTCCCCGGTGTTTGATTGATAAATTATAGTGATCATGATTAATTGGAACCCAGGCCGCTCAAGAGGATGAACATAAGTTCAATATTGGCATTGTTGTCAGGGTGGAGGGAAGAATTCATGTTTTTAAATTCACGTTTGAAAACTATCACTTTAAACGAAAAAATGCTCATCAACGCACTGGTATAATCTGATGTAATAAGGATAGTTCTGCATGTTAATAAAATAACACATTCTTTAATTGGGAAGAGACTTTATATATTGTTTACACTCTTGCTGCAAGATGTGTTTAAAAATGAGTGTTGGTAAAGTTAAGAGGTGCAGGACACCCTAGTTATTTTATTTTTTTAATGTCACTTAACCTTTCAATAAATGCTTGCATGTTTATTTAACATCTTTTGATGTCAGTTCTTAGTTGAGTAGGCTGCAGCCTAGTGCTGCTGTTGATCAGGGGCTGCACGTCAAGGTTAGTGCTGTATAGCATTATGTTAGTCCATAACCAGAAAGATAAAGCATACTAAAGACAGTGATACTTGTGGCCCTAAACATGGAATGTTTAGCCTACAGTAAACTCTTTTGTGGGTCAGTCATGTGCCATAGGCCCTTGCCTCTCCCTCACACTGTTAGAGCTGTGCAGGCAGCAGACCCTTTTCACAGTGGTGCTTCTTGTATCGGGACTCAGGAAAGACACTGATGCAGGCAGAGATAGTCTGGGTCAAACCAGTTAGGTTAGATGTGCTTCGTAGCTACACGGATTCTCCTCTACCCGCCCCCACCACCTGAATGGGCAACTGTGGCTATTAGAGCAGCACTGTTAGAAGCAAGGCAGAGCAATGGAAGCAGACCTGCCCCAGGTTTAGCTGGTACTTGCTGGATGTTCAAGAAGTAGGGTGGGGGTTAGTGTTGTGGTTACTCAGTGGCCTAATGCATCCACTTAAAAAATGTGTTTGACCTCTTGGTCTCCGCTTTAAATTCTAGGAGGTTCACTCAGCCTTTCATCCTTCTGAGGTCGATAAAATGAGTAACATTGACTTGGGTAATATACATCTTTCAGAAAGCACCAAAATACCTCAAGGGATAAATGTACACTTTACTAATTAATTCTCATCCAACATTTTCTCCTTTTGTGTGGGTGTGTGTGGTTCTACTGCCAATTGCCACTGATAATCTATCAACTAGTATTGGTTGGTAAAAAAATTGTCTACTTTTCTTCTATAAGCTGGCCATGGTCGCTGAATCTGTGCATAATAAATGTGATTCATGTGCCATTTGTGCACCGGCAATTTCATATGCAACATTTGAAAGAGAATGTTAAAAGTATCTTTAATACATGCAAGGGTATATATTACAGATGGAAGCAATTTGTAATTGTTCGCACCCCAAAAAATTCTTGCGCCCTTTAAAGTGACATTAGCCACGCCCATTGTCCCGCCTCCTAGCCCAGCCTTCTTGCCACGCCCCCAGGTCACAGCTCAATTTGATGAGTACCTGCACTTTTTTTTCCCCATTTAAAGCACTGTCTGTAACCTAGATGCACCTTTTTTATAACAGTAAAGCCAAATCAGTCTACAGTCTTCCCGCCAACCTGAAATTAAATACAAGCAGCGCCTAATATTTTAGTGGGGGAGGGGAGCCGAGGCAACCACGCCAGGCCGTGAAACATGAGAAGACAACATTTTAACTTAATCGGCGGCATTGTGTTGATTGCTGAGCAGACCATACACTACTTACACAAAGGGACAGGAGCAGAAAGGAAAAGACAAGAGCACTAAAGGTAAGTGTAAGGGGGCGAGGGAGGAGGAGCATGGTGGTGGGATGTTTGAATAGACTGCTCCACTTTAAAGCGCTGCGGGGTAATAGATCGCTATTGGGAGCTTCATTCCTCGAAGCGCTACAGATAAACTATATTTAATTCCGCATTTAATCGTTGTGTGTAGCGCCTGCTTGTGACATGAAACCACTTACACGCGCTTGCTTGTAGACTACCCCTCTCCCAGTGCGGAGGGAGAGGAGACAGGCAAGGTTACAGGAAAGAAGAGAGAGGGGCAGAGGCGGGAAGGGAAAGAGCAGGAGATGGAGGGATGGAAAGGTACTGAGCAGAAAGAGCACAGGAGTGAGAACAGGGGAGGCGACAGGAGGGAGGAGCCATTAAAAGGATGAAGCAAAGAGCCGGCAAGAAAGTGAAAGCACTCGTGCATGTACGGCATCTACCTTGCAGCGCCATCTGTTTCCAATTAACATGCACGGGCACGATAATTGGAACCAGATGGCGAAGCTGCTCGCTCCCGCAAGGTGGATGCTTACATGCACGAGTACTCATTGGAAACAGTGCAGTACATGCACGAGATTTCCAAAAAGTACAGACCGATTCCAAAAGGTCAGATCCTAAGCAGCGCTTGGCGCTGATTAGGCTCGACCTAAAAATGAATGTAACTGGATGTAACTTTATGGTTCTGCTGAAACCAGTGGGAATCAAGCGAGTTTGGGTTCGGACAATGCATTTAGAGCAACATATGTCACGGTAAGCGCGCAGATAATCATTGTGGTAAAGAATAGTAAAAGAAGATTTTAAGGCTTACATGGGGTTAAAGACATTATTTACGCCTTGGAGGCCTTATTTAAAGACATGTGATGCTCTTTTAAAAGCTTGGGTGGTCGGCAGGGCTTAGTGCACGAATTTATAAACAACTAGTGGAATATATTGTCAGTTGAGATAGGCAGGCAGCGTTTTTGAAGTACAAAAGAAAAAAGTTTGTTTGTTTATTTGGATTAAGAATGTAATCACCATGCTGATGGTTGTGTTTATGGATTTTTTATAGATACCCCTGAAGAAGGGAACATCCCGAAATGCATTGGGTGAATTTTTAATAAAGTCGTGACATGTGGAAACATCTCTTTTGCCTGTGTTTTCATGAATTTTCTTGAATCAGTATGGGAATGAGTAAAATAAATCGATGACAAGTGGAAAAAGGTGAATAAGAAAT
Source organism: Calotriton arnoldi (assembly GCA_963921515.1). Lineage (NCBI taxonomy): Eukaryota > Metazoa > Chordata > Amphibia > Caudata > Salamandridae > Calotriton > Calotriton arnoldi. The sequence goes on along the minus strand of CAWUFW010000974.1, from coordinate 1,523,833 downwards.
GCAGAAAAGAAATGGAGAAAAAAAGTGGATACATTGAAGAATATAAATATGAACTTGATTTATTGGATTCATTTAGCAACAGATGTGGCTGTGCAGCTTGAATAGGGACCAGACAAGGTCCCTTCGTGTTCGTTTAATATTGCAAGCACAATTGGGCGGAGCGCGAATCTAGCATGCACGCCTCTATATGTCTGAAGCAGTCAAGCATAACAAACAATGGATTACATCGGTGTGCATCTTACCACCTCTAAAGTACATGGGAGAGGTTGCTGCCCTATCCTGGACCGCGCTGGGGCCTTTGCTCAAGACAGTAAAGAATCAGGTGGACAAACCCCGCTGAGGCCCAGCGGTGACGCACGTATAAATGGTGAAACACTGAGGCCTACAGACGTGGCCCATGAGGTGCGGGCCCGCACTTACACGACCGCCAGAGTGAGAGTGAAGCAACAATGAATTACCGAGCCCCTCCGGCTTAGGAACTGAAGTGCCCCCTGCTGAAAGGGAACAGCGGACGCCCGCTATTGGCGTGCGCCTAAAACACCCGAGCGCCACCGCGAAAGCAGGGAGGGAAGAAAACCGAGGCGGCTCAGCGACCCCTGCGAAGAACTGCGAGTGCGTCGGAGTTGTGTTGCGGAGCCGTTGAGGGAGGCTGCCGCGTGCGTACAGAGGCGAGCAGCCTACCGCTGACCCCCTTCCCCCTGCCTGGACTGCTGCCATGTGTGTGTGATTGGGGGAGGTCGCTGCCATATCTCGGACCGAGCTGGGGCCGCTACACAAGGCAGTGAATAATCAGGTGGACACCGCCTGAGCTGGGCCCCGTGGTCGAACTGGGCCTAGACTGCGCGGACACGGTGGGAAACAGCGCAGCATCTGAAAAGACGCTGACTCGCCCGGGGGCTGGATCGGGCCTAGGCCGTCAGCATGCGGAGGTGAGAGGCGCAATAATCCTGCAGCATTAAAGCAAGGACGTGAGGAGGCAACGCAGACCCGCTCTGCGCTGATCCGCAACGCGTCAAGGTGAAGAAGACGTAGTTGACCAGCGAAAATAGCAAGATCGCCTCCCCCGCACTGAAGCATAAGTGGGAAATAAAACCGCTGGATAGTGCCCAGAGACATCTAAACGCATACCAGCAAGCCCGTAGCTGAGACACGGGGAAGTCAAGAACCAAAGAAGGATCACCTCACTATAAAAGAGTAGACTGGATCAGGCCCCAACCACGACAACACAAGGCAGGGGCAGTAACCAGAGGATAAAGCACGAGTGCGTAAAGTCACACACGCCCACCCTGGTAATCGACAGCCTAATATAGCGAGCGTGCAGCTCCTCCACGAGATTGGGCCTACTGTACAAGCGAGGCCGTGGTCCAGCCCTAATACTGCCTACACGTACTGGTGACGAATGCCGACAGCGCAGCAACTAGTAATGGGCCACCTACGTACAAACACGCCACAGCTAAACGCATGCACTGGCAGCTCGGAATCGACAAATGCGGAAGGCGACATAACCACAGAGATGCCACGCGCAACACTCGCTGCCAAACTGGACTCTGTTCTGGCAGCGGTGGAGAAGATAGGATTTGCGTTAGACCAGACCCGCTCCTCGTTGGAGTCGAAAATTGACAAGGTCACCTCTGATTTTACCCTTCTGAGAGCCGACCACCACAAACTTGGGGACAAAGTGCGCCTACAGGATCAAACGCTCGCAGAGCTAAAACCAGTCACATAAAGCCACACCGCAGCCCTGCAAGACTTAATAGACCGTGTGCACGACCTAGAAGACAAAGTAGAAGACGCAGAAGGGCGCTAGCGCCGCAACAATATCCGCGTCCTGGGACTTCCAGAGGGGGAAGAAGGACGAAAACCAGAGGAGTATGCCGAACACTTGATCAGAGCATTGCTTCCCGCTGGCACCCTGTCCCCCCACTTTGTGGTCGAAAGAGCGCACCGAGTCCCTGCGCAAAAGCCACCACCGGGAGCCCGCCCATGTCCATTCCTGTTTAAAGTCCTCAACTATAGAGACAGGGACTTGATCCTCTGCGAAACCCGCAAACTGGCAGACAAAGATCGGAAGCAACCAAATCATGATCTTTCCGGACTACACAGCGCCGCAGAAGTGCTATATAACGCCGTGAAAAGACAGCTACGTGACCTTGGTCTAAGCTACTCATTACTATTTCCTGCCAGGCTACACGTGGTTGCAAAAGGATCGGCGCACTTTTTTGATTCACCCGTCGAAGTTTGGGACTGGCTGGAGGAATCGGGAACGTTGACGGGACCTAGGCCGCCTGTGGAAGAGGAGCCAAGAAAATTCAGCAGGAAAAGACACCGCCGGAGTGGACGCAGTGGATACCGATCAGGAGCCGCTGCGACCTCCACAGCCCCCAACCTACAGCAGAGGAGAGCGGGGAGGCAGGAGGTGCTACATGTGGCCGCGGCATTGGGAACTGCAACACAAAATTCAGACCGCCACTTGAGCCCATCCAGATCCTCGTTAACTGGTGACTCAACACCCTCCAGACTCGAGGACCCTGAAGAGTTTCCATTGCCAGAAGTTACGCCACAAACGCCTGACGACATCATATGACTCTTTCCATGACCTCCTGTGAACTGTTGAACATAATCCACGCAAGTACCTGCCATGCTGGCAAAATGTTGTGTAAAATAATATGTTGATTAAGTAATTGTTCTTTGCAGAACGTGGCGCCGCCCTGCACACTGCCGCACACAGCACATACCTAACATTATGTCGGGGTACATGTGTGACCCTCCCTGTGCTACGGACTGGCTGGGGGGATGCACAACCACAACACGACATTGAGGGGCGAAACATTCCCTGCCGCCATCACGTCACATAAACCCTCGCCAAACGTCAGTTAGACACAGTTTTAGCCTTATGTCGGGCAATATAGTTTGGACGAATACCCACTCGGAACTCCCCCTAATAGTTATGCATAGTTCAGTTCACACATGCACCCTGTTTCTAACAGCACTGAGCTGGAGCGCGCCCCCACGGATCAAGAGCCGCAGCCCCTTGCCCCCCCCCCCCTACGCCGACCTGGTCAATGTAAAAGAAACATGGTACAGGTCAACGTAGTCACATGGAATGTGCGCGGTATACACACACATCGACACGTAGATACTCGATCTATGCCTATCTGCGGCACAGAGCCACTGACATCGCTACTCCAAGAAACGCACATGTCCCACATGGAACTGGGGCGTCTACGCCACAGATGGAGAGGCCAAGTACATGGTACCGGCTACTCAGCCCACACGCGAGGTGTCCTGATCTGGGTGAGAGCGGGGGTCTCGTTTACAAGTGAGGAGGTGCTGGTCGACCCTGAAGGCAGATATACGCTCGTGAGCGGACGACTCAATGGCCAACCGATCCTCCTTGGGTCCATCTATGCCCGAATGTCAGCCAGCCCTCCTTTTTAGAAGGCCTCACAAAGATTTTAGCAGGGTGGAGCGGAGTCCCCTGTCTCCTGGGAGGGGACTTTAATTCTGTGCTTAAGGTAGACTTGGACAGATCGTTTACGCCCTTGACCAAGACCGCTGCGACGTCCAATGCGCAGGTTCTCACAGACTGGCTGGCACACTGGGTGCTATTAGATATATGGCGGGCCATCAATCCGGATGCTCGGATCTACACACACTACTCAGCGGTACACAGACTACATGTACGCCTCGATAGAATAGTGGGATCCCCTGCACTGCTCCCTCTGGCCCGCCGAATAGAGTACCTAGGCCGGACACAGACTGACCACAATCCCCAAATACTGCAACTCACCTGGGAACCTGAACGCCCCCCTGCCCCCACGTGGAGACTCCAAACGGCCGCACTCGAAGACTCACCATTTCGCTCCTCTCTGGGTACGGCGATCCTTGAATACCGGGACTGCCGCAGACGCGGCGCAACACATGCGGTGAGTGGGGGCCGCTCTGCATCACAGCACCGCACCGAGGGACGGCGGCGCACCCGCTCCCTTTCATCCCCGTTCGCCCTGAGGCCTGCCCGCGACCAGCCCCACCAGGGACACGTACCTCATACCTGCTGGATAAATAGGAGGGCCACGAACCACGAAATAGGCCGCGAGCCACATAACGCATCGAGACGGGCCGGCCGCCCCTCCCCCCTGCTCCCGTGTGCGGCCCGGCACTCCCGGCTGCAGTGTGAACGCTGACCGAGCGCTCTGGACAAACGTACCTACATCGCCTGGTGCAGCCGCTGCGGTGTGCACACCATAATCACAGCGCACCCCTGCCAGGCAGTACAGAGGCTTCATTGCAATCAGCACTACCACCCTGGAGAGACACTGATGGCAAGTCTACCTGCACCCTAGTTGGCCGGGGAAAGGCCTAATCACCAGGGTGGACCACTGTGCCACACGCACTCCATGCCCCAGGACCCGCTCCCATAGCGGTCAACGACGAGACACCCCCGCAACACTTCCCACAACAACAGCGTCTGGAGGCGAGCGGGATAGAGCAAACGCCACAACCCATCACTATGGATCCCCGCCTAGGTGATCACAATTGGAACTGAGCGCCATCCCCTCTCACGGGGCAGAATCCACAGCTGCTAGCACCCAAGCACTCAAGAGCGGGGCTGGAGACTGCAGACATGCAAGAGCCTGGCCGTGCCCTGCCCGCCACCGGGGCCCTATCCTCCAGCAGGCCCGGACTTCACAGTCTTTATGATAAAGTATCTCATGACAATGATTGTGGGCATCACCTCCGGCGTGTGGGTCTGGTCCAGCAAGACCCTGCAGTCCTGGCAGAGCTTCTACCACAGGTTGAGGGGCACAGGGAAGAGGGAGACGACAGTATGAGCCCCTGGCCTAAAAGACTTTAATACTGCACTGGCGAAGGGCGCACAGAACTTTGACCTCTGTGTTCTCTTTCTGAATGTCTACCGTTTTGTACCCCCTTCACCCTCCCCCTCCTCTTTCATTCTCTGTCTGTCTCTCACCCTCCCCCACCGCTTTCCCTCTTTCATTCTTTGTCTACCTCCTCTGCTCCTATCCCCTCTCCCCTGAATCTCTCCCCGTCTGCTACGCCGCCTAGCCCCCTGTCCCTTGTGCCCTTTGACTAAGCACTCCTTCTCCCCTTGTTGGGGAAAGATCCAATATTTATACTCTGGAGTCTGTGTTCCCTCTGAGAGAGTTCACTGCGCTAAGGGAGCCACTCACAGTTGAGGTTTGGTATGGCGCCCCTTGCCAAAGCACTCCCTCTCCCCTTTTTGGGGAAGGATCCAGTAGGTAGACCTTGGAGTCTCAGAGACCCTCTGAGAGAGTCCACTGCTTAATAGGGAGCCTCTCGCAACGGAGATGGGAGAATGGTGCCACTTCCCCTGGGATCACAGTTTACTGGACTTTGGACGCAGCTATTACGCGTTTACCGGTTTGTGCCCCCCGTCACCCTCCCCTCTTCTTTCTTGCTGTGTCTTTCACCCTCCCCCTCCTCTTTCCCCCTTCATTCTATATCTACTCCCCCTGCTCCTACCCCCTCTCCCCTTGTATCTCTCCCCTTGCCTGCTTTTTCCCTTACATATATGTCCTTACTGTTTGTCTCGACCTAACATGTAATTATGTAGCTATGCTCTAATAACTGTGTAACCTTTGTAACGATGTAACCCGCAACTATGTTCTGATTCTTATGTAAAGCGCTCTGATACCTCCGGGTCTAGCCAGCGCTTTATAAATCCTTTCAAATGTTGACTACCAGTCACCTATGCTACCCATATACTACTATCTACCTCTTTGTACTGAATGGCGAATATCGAATGTATGTATACTACCTCAACCATCTAATGTTTAATAACTGTATATTGTAAAGCGCTCTGATACCCGCGTGGGTCATGTTCGCGCTATATAAAACTTTATAAATAAATAAATAAAATAATAAATAACGAAGACACAGCAGGGGACACGCTAGTGGATTGGGAAGCTTTAAAAGTTACGACAAGGGGACACTGTATGGAGCGACCTGGAACATACGTAGGACTCTCACCTCCAACCTGAGCAAAATAGAACTGGATCTACTGTGATGTGAGACAGAGGGGGAGGGTGAGGGAAGGGACAGGCACCGTCTGGAGACACTGCGCACACAGCACGCGGAGTTGATGGAACGCCTCCGCTGTCACAACTACACCGCGCACACGGCCCGCACACATGCCACCGCTGATCATGCAGGCCGACTTCTGGCCTGGCTGATCCGCCAAGAACACGCCTGCAAACCGATAGGCGCGATACGAGATAGCGCAGGGCTTCTAGTGCACACGCAACGGGACATCCACGCGGCCTTGACGCAACACTATCAACGGCTGTACCAATCCCAAAGCCACTATGAACCACACGCCCTCCCAACTTTCCTAGGTCAGGTGCAACTGCCTGAGGCGACGCGGGCACACAATGAGATACTAGACGCGCAGATTTCACCTGAGATTAGAAAAGCAATAATGTCCCTGGCTGCAGGGAAGACTCCGGGACCAGACGGGCTCCCAGCAGAATATTACAAGGCGGATCAGGTGCCATTAGTGCCACGACTGCACACCCTCTACGCAACCGCTGTGAATGAGGGACAACTCCCTCCTTCACTGTGCGAAGCACACCTGTTTTCACTGCCCAAACCCGACAGAGACCCAACAGACATGGGTTCATACAGACCCCTTGCCCTGCTTAACACCGACTACAATATCTTAGCGAAAATCCTAGCGGACAGATTAGCACAGGCAGTCCCCACCCTGGTGCACACGGACCAAAACGGCTTTGTACCGTCCCGAAACACCTCACTCAATCTGCGCCACTTTTTTCGAATTGCAACCTATTCCATATGCGAATGGCCGAGAGCAGGCTGCCTCATACTTGATCTCGAGAAAGCATTCGATTCTCTCGAATGGAATTACATGTTTGCAACTCTCGAAAAGTACAAATTAGGCCCAGATTTCTTACAGTTGACCCGCCTACTTTACACAAACCCTGTGGGTAGAGTGAAGGTGGGACCATACGTGTCGGATGTGATCCCAGTGCGACGAGGGACGAGACAAGGCTGCCCATTGTCCCCTCTCCTTTTCGCGCTCACGATGGAGCCACTGGCGGAGTCACTAAGAACACAACTACACGATGGCATACCGCTAGGCGATGGCACGCACAAAGTGTCGCTAATCACCGATGATCTGTTAATCTACCTAAGGGACGTCACTCAAGTACCAGAACGACTAGCCCAAATTCTTTGGGAATTCGCGGCCGTATCAGGGTTAAAGGTAAATGTTGCCAAATCTAAACTATATGCCTTTAAAGAGGAGTGCCGCGACCCAGGCCTTATATTCAACGACGTGCGGGTGCAGTGGAGTGCTGATATATTCCGCTACCTAGGCATACGTGTGTATCGCCAGCCGCTAGACCTCTTCAACGGTAATCTAGGCAGAGCACTAACGGCCGTGAGATCCCAGATGCACTTCTGGAGTACACTCCCCCTTGCAGTTGTGGTTAGAGTGGCACTGGTCGAAATGGTGGCCCTGCCGAGATTCCTGTATTACTTCGCCAATCTGCCCATTTATGTGCCCGCCTCCTTCTTTACCACGCTGGAAAAGATGACCAGGGACTTCATATGGGGCTAATCACAACTAGGAGCCAAGGGGGAGAAAAACAGAACAGGTCGCCCCCCACTCACAGACTTCAATACAATTAAAGACCTGCTCTGTTAGTAGTCTGGACTCCTATAGACGTCCACATATATTTTCTCAGGCACAAAATATTGTGTGCCGCAACAGTGGATCAATATCTCCCATCTGCCATCAAGTGTCTAAAATCACTATTTTTGAACCGCATGTGTTGTACTGTATCTACAAACTGTAACCCCCTCAAACATCACCAAGAAGAGGAGTGAAAAGGGAAGTGAAAGTGGAACAAAGAAGGCAGTGCCTCACGGAGTAACACCATGGGAGTTTACAGATTGATACTCGCCTGTATCCTCAGGTTCTCATCATTAGCAACTGCCAACTTTTGCAACAAAATAAAGAGTGAGGAGAAAAGAAAAAGTGCAAAGACTGTGTATGTTCGTGCACAATGCATAAACCCTGTATAGGAAACCGGGGTCTAGCATTAGAACAACCGGTGTACCTAAATCTAAAACCGAGCTAGACAACCACTAGCTGAACTACTTTATTTCTTAGCTGTGTGTCTGCTCCATTAAACATACACAGTCTTTGCACTTTTTCTTTTCTCCTCACTCTTTATTTTGTTGCAAAAGTTGGCAGTTGCTAATGATGAGAACCTGAGGATACAGGCGAGTATCAGTCTGTAAACTCCCATGGTGTTACTCCCGTGAGGCACTGCCTTCTTTGTTCCCACTTTTCACTTCCCTTTCACTCCTCTTCTTGGTGATGTTTGAGGGGGTTACAGTTTGTAGATACAGTACAACACATGCGGTTCAAAAATAGTGATTTTAGACACTTGATGGCAGATGGGAGATATTGATCCACTGTTGCGGCACACAATATTTTGTGCCTGAGAAAATATATGTGGACGTCTATAGGAGTCCAGACTACTAACAGAGCAGGTCTTTAATTGTATTGAAGACTTCATATGGGGCCCCAACCGGCATAGGGTGGCGGTTAAAAAACTATATTTACCCACGGACCACGGAGGCCTGGCAGAGCCTTGCTTTGAGCACTACTACCTGGCAGCCCAACTTCATGGATCGTCAGATGGATGGCAGACCGCCAGCATGACGACACGGCGACCACACACCCATCATATACACTACCCCAGATCCTTGCGCTCTTTCACCCCGGCACACAAGTGTGGCCTCCTGAGCCCCAATTCCTGAACGTGGCTTACAGGTGCTACAGCAGAAGCCTCTACTTAACCCGGGGCACAACGCACTATGCCCTCGCGCTCCCCTTGGAGGGTGCACCTAGGGGACAGGCAGCACTCACAGCTGCCGAACTACAACATTGGCACGATGCGGGTATACAAACCCTAGGAGATCTTTATCGTGAAGGCTCGCTTATTCCCTACACTACACTGGTAGAAGATGAGGGACTCCCTGCAGGGCAATTCCTCGTACATCGGTCATTGGTGACTACACTCTCGGTGAAATGGGGAGACCTTGCCACTGAGCCGCAAACGCACCTCACTGTGCAATACTTGCATGTCATGGGACGAGGTAGGCACCTGATGCGGTGGTTCGGAGCCTCGTTGCGACAACATGCAGCGGTAAATCTTAACCCCCTCAGACACAAATGGGAACACAATTTGGGCCAACAATTCACAGACAAAGAATGGGGGCGGGTGTTGGCCAGCCCAGTTCAGATCCCCAGGAACGCGAGATTTAGGCAGATCAAATACTACATCACACAGAGGGCGTACCTCACGCCAGCCAACATCAACAGATACTTTCACCGCACCGACTCAGCCTGCCCCAGATGTGCCGCCGTAGATACAGACTTGGTGCACATGCTTTGGGGTTGCGCCAGCCTGAGCGCGTATTGGGGCGGGGTAGCGAACACACTTCGCACCTGCACCGAGAGAGAGATACCCTTTGACTGGCCAATATATCTACTGCACATATTCTGTAGGACACGAAACACTAAAGTCACCTCCAGGTTCCTAGACCTGGCCATGGTGACTGCCAAGAGGCTAATCACAAAAAGGTGGAAGGCACCTGATCCCCCACACATACAAGCATGGAGGCATTCTACTCTTGCATGGGCCGGAGCCGAAGGTATAGCGATTAGACGTGAGGAAACCATGGGCCTCAGGAAAATACCTATATCCACAAATTGGGAAGCGATCCTGGCAGCGCTACAGCGGAGCGCGGACCAGCCAGATCAGCCCCTGCAAACACCTGACCCGGTGCAGTAATTCCGTGCATGCGTCCAATACCCTTAGGCCATTCATAGACTCTAGACTCGTTGTCCTTAGCCGTGCAATGGCACTCCGACGCGCACACACACCGGACACCAACCATCAAGGCAATGGACGGGGGCGCATTAAGCGACACACACATGCACAAGCACTAGCAGACACATCGGGTTGTTCAAGATCGCCTCCAAGTTTTATACCCCGTCTCCTTGTTTTTTCCCTTTTTTATCGAATGTACAATATACCAGATTTACCTAAGCTGAACTGGACTTAATGTGATACTCACTCTGTGGCAAACCTGTAGGACAAATAATTTAATAGGGCATGTGCAGTGTGGCCAGACCAATGTAACGTACAAGACCTGACACGCCACCGTACCTACTACATAAACACATGTGAGGTAATAACCATTGTTAATGCAAGACACATGGCAGAGGTTGTTGCTACATGTTGTAGCATAATGTTCTAACTGCTGGAGATAAAAGTGTAAAACCAAAAAATCAATAAAAACATTTACCAAAAAAAAAAAAATGAAGGTAATGGATTATGCTGCTGCTGGAGAGATTAACTAACACAACACTAAGAGGCCAGGTCAACGTTCAGGAGTTAGTGATACTGTCAAATATGAGTTGTGTAGGATTTTATGATACAGCAATTAGGGACATCAAAGTAGAAGAGAGAAAGGTGGATAAGTTGGAGGTGCAGAGGACAAGACAATGGGGCCTCTAGTGTGAAGGTGGTCCTTGGATATCCGAGGTGGGATGGGATCCTGTGGGCCCACTGGGCTGAAGGAATCGAGTGGGTCATTCCAGGCGAGGATGTCTCATCGATGGGGCTCATTATGAGAGGCAGCCACTATGGCTCCCTATCGCTAACGCTAGGGTGTTAGCTGAACCAACCAGTCTCTTCTATACGAAGGGCAGTTCTCTCAGCCTTCGCCCAACGCAGAAGAACCTGATAACAGCCATATAAAGCAGGGGGCTGGGTGATCACCACTTACTGGTGATAGCTCGTTTGACAAGCAGAAACTGCAGGTCTAGGAAGCGTATGGCAGTTTTAGTTTTCTGCAGTCGCTTAAAGATTCACAATGCAAGGCCTCTCAAATGTCCAGTTTTGGGAGACCCATTAGTACCGCAGTCTTTAACAGGACTCTGGAGCAGAAACCCCTAAGCATGTGATGAGAGTCAGCAGACACAGCCCTACAGCAGACACAAGCCACATTAGCCGTGGGGAATAGGCAGTTTAACTTGGATGGGGAGAAATAGGCCACAAGGAGAATAAATAATTTTATTCATTTGAAGTGAGCATTGTGCGACACTCTGATCTAAGCAGAGTGTCGCACAAAGCTCACTTCAAATATATATTCTAGGGCTTTTGTCCATTCTTTGTCATTGAGTGGTCTACAGAACTCAAGTTCCCAAGTGTCTCAGAGAGTTTGCAAGGGGAATTGAGCATGGGTTAGAATGGCTTCATGAACCCAACTAACTATTCTCCGCCAATTCCCCTCAGTATATATGGCTTCTATTAGGGCATGTGTTTCTGGTTCCACGTCAGCGATAGCTCAACCAGTTTGGAGAGCATGAGGTAATGATGCAACTTGTCCAAACTGTTTTGCAAGCAAGATGAAGGATAATAGTTGTCCATGAAGAAAAGAGTCTCCAAGTGACGTGATGCCAATATCGTCCCAGTGACGTAGGTCAGAGTTAGGAACCCAGCCCTGAAGACTGGGGGGAGGCCCAGCAATGGGATTACGGGAGCATACGGGGTAACATGTTGAGTGATGTGAAGGCTTTTAGTGAAGCACTGTAGTGTTACCCTGAGAAGGTGGCAGTTCTGAGAGATCCTAGCTTTGGGAAGTATAAGACTGTTTCGATCTTTGCAACTCCAAGCGGCCTTTCGGGTTAATAGTTCCTCCAGTGATCGCCCCGCAATCCAGCGGGACAGCCATTGTAGTGGTGCAGAGAAGTAATAATGGAATGGTGAAAGTTAGGGGCACCCAGACCCCGGCGGTCCACCGGCAACTGTAGTTTAGCTAGCGATACCCTAAGGTATCTTTTGTGACACAGCAGTTCCCCAAGAAGAGAGTCTAATTCATAGAATATCTTTAAGTTACAAATTAGGGTAAATTGACAAAGTAATATAAAAGACTTGGGAGCATAACCATCTTTGATAGGGGGACAAGACCTGCGACGACAAGGGCAAACACTTCCAAAAACCCACCTGCATTCTAAGTGTACTGATTGACTTGATGAGATTATCTTCAAGGAGATACTTGTCAGCATGGCAACTTCCACCAGTACACTCAACACAGAAATTTAAAACATATTGCAATTACATAGTGAATGAATCAACATTTGATTTTGTCTTTATTGCACGTATGTTGTGGTCCTAGAACTGAAGTCTATTGCAACTGATCTACCACACCTGATCATGTATAAGGCCCTAACGTGTGGTTTCTCTGAGCGCTGCTAACAGTTAATGTTATGACCCAGATCAGTGACATTCATGATATTGATTCAGAAAGGTTGGTGTTTAAACTTGTGATCTGCATTTCACAGCAGGAAACGCTTAACACATTGAGTTATGTCCCAGAATGCTACAGCATCAAGTGGATATTTTATTTTATTAGGAAAAAAAGATATAGGCCCAAATAAAAATGCACATTAATTTAATCTGGGCCACTTTACATGGCGCTCCTTACACTTCCCAGTCTATGAAAAATAGATGCCAGGCAGAGTGCAACAAAGGTAATAAGTAAGTTATGGTACGTCTTCCCCTATTCCAGCTTCTCAGTGGGCCAGGGCGCACAGGGGAGGGGACTCAACTTTGTGAGTTCATTTTTAGGGCTTAGGCAGCTGAGAACCTGCAATAAAAGGCACAAAGCATATACATTTTTTAACACAGAAATAACTATCATCCAAGCGAGTAGTGGAATTGCCACAGATAGAAAAAGGAAAGCCTTGAGATGCCAGAGAGCTGGTCCAAAGTCAAAAGTCCAGTATTTATTTACAGGGCTACCAGGGCTCCGATGGCCAGTGGCAACGTAGGACTGGCCAGATTGCAACAGGAGATAAGTTGGTCCGTCTAGGGGTCCCTAAAGTCAAAGTACAAACAGGGGCACTACAGCTGCTGAAAATGGGCTGGCCCACACAGTAGGGTATCCGGGCTGATAAAATGTTAGAGGACTGTATCTTGTGAATGGCTGGTTGTGATTAAAATTTCTACCTGGCATGGGAAACCACAGGAGTGGGGCACCCACTGGTTCCCATGTGTAACTGAGCTTGGATTCAGGGACCGGGTCTAACCACATCTTTAAAATGAAATATATTCGGAACCATAGGTCGTACAGAGAAGGGTGACATGGTTCCATATATCAGGGTGAACAGACTCAGGCAATGGAACACTGAACCAAAGTCTAGGATGAAAGAGAATCCTACCACCCCTCCACTTATGCTTTTCGTGGGCTGGAAATGGTGTGAAAATTCCTCTAGGCTTACGGGCAGTCCCACTTCCTTAAAGTATCCTCCGTTCAGGTCCTTAGAAAGCTGAGCCTTGTGCTTTTCTTCCTTGTCGCCAGGCAGACCAGCAACATTTTGTTCAAGGCCAGAGCACAAAAACAGACAGGTAGAATGTAGAGCTAAGTCTAAAAAAACTTGCTCTAGAGTTCAGTGCCTATCCAGTCATGGGGCTACTGGTGGCAAGCAGGGCCAAGGAAAAAGAGTCATACCTTCAAAATTCATGACTAAACTCACCAATCCAGTGCAGGGCACTACTTCATGGGCGTATTTACAAAGAAGAGCTCAAGAATGCAAATATAGTATCTATATAGTGGTGCATGGAGCAGGAAGGTGGGTAAAAAAAAGTCGTACGGCAACAATTTAAAGTTGTAGGTCAGCTCAAGGCACAATAAGCTATGACAAATAATTACGAAAGGCCTTTTCAGGGCATCTCTCTTCTAACACTGAAGCAGACGTCATCAGCTAATCTCAAAGTTCAGTCGCTAACATAAACATAGGTCTTGACAGTTCAAAGACAGCTAAAATGCAAGAATCAAGAGTCAGGCTTTTTCCTCCAGCCCTTCTCTGGATCCAGTCAAACTTGAATATACAAATATGTTAGTGTGAATTCTTAATTAATAAATAATATTTGTTGGGTGTTATGAATGATTTGTACATGAAACAAATTAGCTGCACTGTACAGAACTATGGGGCTGATTTAAAGTTAGGAGTAACTGTACTTCAGTGGAGATCTCTTACATTGGCAGAAACCGCTGTCATGGCAGTTCTTGTCCTTGCACTGAAAGGGTGCCATGCGGCTTCGTCAACATGACTGTCGTATTGCGCAATTACAATATCCTCTTCTATTTTCAAAAACAAAATCCCGAAGCAGGATTTTATTTTTTAAAATAAAAAAGCAGTGATCCCTTTGCCATGGGAATTTTCTCCCATGAACTGGGGGGTCATTAAAATGTTTTTACTTCCACTTACAGCCACGTTTTGGGGGTGGGGTGTGAAAGTAAAAAGCTGTTCATTTTTCCACCCACTCTAAATAGAGCAGGCAGGAAAATAACGAAACCTCCGACAGCCCTTACTCCGTCAGACTTTGGGCAGACCAATCTTCTTGCATTTCCAACAAATTTAGCAAAACATAGAGAAGAACCAGATAAATGGTATGCAGAAATTGAGAGATCTGTGTCAATTTCAAAGGTACATTGAGTAGATTTAAATGCGTTGTTTGAAATTGTTGTCGCCAAGGATTTATGAGCTGAATGTAAAGCAGCTGGATACATGGACAACTGAGGTGACCCCAAGATTTAATCCTCAAAATAGTCCAGCTCCTCTGGTCATGGAAAAGTACAGTGATGTGATAGGCCAAATTGAAGCAGAAGGTTCCAGAAAGAGAAGTGAATTGGTCAAAGATTATGAGAGCTACTCAAAAGTCAAAAGAGTCAGTGCACGCACATGAGAGATTGATGCAGATAAACAGAAAGTTTAGCGGAGTCGAAATCCAACAAAATAAGGCATTAGCAGTTTCTATAGTTGGGTCTGAATTGGGGTGGAAGTAAGCTAAAGAACAATGATGGATTCAACCCAGATCTGTGACTGGGGGTGAGTGTCTGAAAAGGTTCAGCGCTCTGTCCATCATATTTGATTAGCAGTTTCTTGTCAGCCTTTGTGTTAGGTTTGCATCCGGCGCTTAGTTCTAATATTTAACAGGTTGTGATGTGTTGGCAGACCGAGAGTGTCGTTGAGAGATAGAAGTATACAAAGTACTGTAGTGATTGCTTTGATTTAAAACAGAGGATGCTGAAAGAGAAGCTCATGAATGCACTGACAAAGCAGTTTGAGAGTAGTTGGAGGAATCAGATAATGGGTGCGAGTTTTGATTCTGGTTTTGTTGTTGGTGCAGAATCAAGCATGCAAGGAGTGGATGTGCAAGGAAATAATGTTCGCTATGCGCAAGCTGAAAAAGTGGTTTCACAAGGTATTGTATTGTATCTGCATTTACATAGTGCTTACTACCCCTGACGAGGCGCTGAAGCACTTTTTCGGCAAGTAGCATGCTACTCCGGAACCCATAAAGGATTAGTGGTGAATTAGTATAGTGAAATATGAAATTAATTTGGGTGGTGGATAGGTTAGTCAGTTATTTGGATTGGGAAGGATAGTGAAGGGATAGAAGAGGGAAAAGGGTTGCATTTATATAGTGCTTGCTACCCCTGATGAGGTGTTGAAGCGATTTTTCGGCGAGTAGTACAGGTTTGTTAAGTCTAATGCAAATAACATTTTGAAGAAAAGCACTCATTGCATTAATTACTGTGAAAATACAAGTGTAGACAGAATCCAAATAGAGATAAAAAATAATTTCCAAATGGTTCTGCAAATGCAGCAGAATGCAACTCAGAAAGTACAGAGTGGGCTGTTGCAGTCAATGGTCTCAGCCCAATTGGTTTCTGTGCAAAATATGCAGAATCAAAAGCAATTCAATAAGAATGTACCAGTAGCGCCATATTCTAAATAAAATGCCTAATTTTCAAGAGACTTTCAGTTTTCAGCTAAAACCTTTAATAATTAACAATGATTTCCTGCAGTTTTCTAAAACATTAGGAGCTTATAATATAATTCCTACTGGACGAATCATTCGCAATGACGGTGCCTGAGGAGGGTGGAGGATTGCATGCTTGGTGCAGAGCTAGATGTAGACCAGAGTGGCCCAGATGTAGATGATATGGTGAATGGCCACCAGGGCCAGACTGGCCGTAGCGGGCACCGGGCGTTTCCCCGGTGGGCCGAAAGGATGGCAGCCGGTTTTGGACCGGTGGGGGCCGTTTTTGTTACTGGGGCCGGTTTTGCAGCAGTGCTGCAAAATCGGCCCCTTCTAACAAAAGTGCAGCAGCGTTATCGCCAGCCAAGTCCCCTCCCCCCCCCCCACCCAAATCTGGTCAGATGTAACTGCCAGGGCTGGTTTGCAATCCCAGTCCGGCCCCGATGGCCACCCAGTATCATTGTTACTTGATACAGTGTTACCCGCTCCACGGTAAGTTTTCAACCTACCCCTCACAGGAAAAGAAGACAAGTTATAGGTGTTTCTAGTAGACAAATTGAAAATCAGGTCTCAGCAAATGTTGCTGTAAAAATGAGCACAGTTGAAAATGATAATATGTGAGACACGTCCTGTTAACCAATTAGTTAGAGACTTCCATTGCAAAATTAATTGCATTATTTATTGTACATCGGATGGTGTGGCAATTCTACACCGGATGGTGTGGCAACTCGTTTGCAAGACGAGGACCCTCACTTTAAAAATCACAAGAAGCAAAACTTAATTTATTTCCAGTTCCCACAAAAGAAGATTTACCTCCTTATGTAAGACACACAGTGACAGGGGAGGTATAGGACTTTGCGGGCAAAGAATTGGACCGATTAAAAGTGCAAAGCCAGTGAAAATTACAGTGAAACGAATGCAGTTGATTCTAACAGTCCTCAGTACAATCTTACATGAAAAGCAGAGAAGATGAGGAAACACAATATTGAAAAGATGATTGAGCAGGGCATTTCAAAAGAAGTGCTAGGAAGTGCTTGTAACTCCTCGAACATGTCCATTAAAAAATACAGATTGGAAAATGGAGGGTGGTTCAAGACCTGCGAAAAATTATTATTATAGTCCCATGTTGTCCAGTGGTAACGAACACTGCTATGAATTTGTTTCAGATTCCTGATGCAGAATGTTACACAGTCATTGCCTTGTGACGTACTTTTCCATTCCTCTGCATGAGGGGTATATGGAAAGCCTCTCAATCTTTAGCTACCTTTAGAGCGACATTGAAAAGTTGCAGCTGTCCTGTAAATTAGTGTTGTTTCAATATATAGATGACCTAATGGTCGCATTTACAACAGAAGAAGATTGCAACTTGGATACAATTGCGTTTTTGAACTATCTTGCAGAAAATGGGCATAAAGTATCACCTAAAAAATGTGGTACAATCTGGAAGAAGTCTATTTGAGACACCATATTGAACAAGCATTGGCATAGCCAATAGGTCTTGCCTTTGGGGCCTTATAAGTGTTTAGGCAGAGCTATTGACTTTGCCAATGTGTTTAAGCTGTGCTGTAGAGAAGTGTGGCTGCTGTGCAGCATGCTGAAAAGTTGTAATAAAAAAGTGCCAGAAGCATTTTTGTTACCTTATATATGACCAAAAAGGCATTATGTCCAACAGAACGACCATATTAAAAAATGTATGTACAATAAAAAAAAATCTCATTTTTCTTTTGTTCTTGCAAGCTGGCAACATGTTTTTGCCTATTCCAATGGTTGTTTGTTAAAGTTTTGTGGTGGTGCCGAGTGATGCTGTGGTGGTGCTGAGTGATGCTGTGGTGGTGCTGAGTGATGCTGTGGTGCTGCTGAGTGATGCTGTGGTGGTGCTGAGTGATGCTGTGGTGGTTCTGTGGTGGTGCTGAGTGATGCTGTGGTGGTGCTGAGTGATGCTGTGGTGGTGCTGAGTGATGCTGTGGTGGTGCTGAGTGGTGGTGTGGTGGTGCTGAGTGGTGGTGTGGTGGTGCTGAGTGGTGTTGTGGTGGTCCTGTGCTGGTGCTGAGCGATGCTGGGGTGGTGCTGAGTGATGCTGTGGAGATGCTGAGTGATGCTGTGGTGGTGCGGAGTGGTGCTGTGGTGGTGCTGACTGATGCTGTGGTGTTGCTGAGTGATGCTGTGGTGGTGCTGAGTGGTGGTGTGGTGGTGCTGAGTGGTGCTGTCGTGGTGCTGAGAGATGCTGTGAAGAGAGAGAATGAGAGGTTGCATAGTTGTGGAGAAACTGGTAAAAGTCCCCTGTGTAAAATGGGCAGTGAAGGGTATGATAGAGCTGTGAAATCCCTTCCTGTGTGGCTGTCCTGTAACATCACACCACATGACATCACTGTGCATTGCCTAGGATATGTTTCTGTCTTTTAGGGCTTGTGTTCTGTCTGCATTATCATATGCCGATGTCTCCGCACTATTGAACATACATTTTGACATCCTTCACAGCGACATGTACACAGATGGACCTGTGTTGTATTGCAGACTCCTTGCCATATCCACTGTGACACTGGAAAAACAACCAGTTTGCTTCCCTGTCTCAAGCACGTCTCTTAGCAAACTCAATAACACTGTCTTTATAATAGCAAGTCTTAAACATACCCGTTAGTGCTGTAGCTTTGTGTTTGTTACCAAGATACAGTGATTGGTGGCACCTGAAAGGAAAGGCAGGCACATGGCATCTGTGTATTCATTGCCCACATTCATGACATTTGCCCATTTCAGACAAAAGCTGTTAAGCGTTTTTCACCTTTTAGCTGAAGCCACAATTTCAGTGTGAAATCTGTGCATGTCAGCATCCTTCCAGCAGGCTCCACGTGATTTACTTTAAGCCGACCACAGAGTATGGTGGCTTTCCTAGATTCCACAGCAAGCAGGAAAAAAAAGTTGTTTGGGGGGGATGCTTGTTGGTAGTGTGTGCTACAGTGCACAGCAGATTTAAACAAAAGAGAAAAAGCTAAGGTCTGAGCAGGAGCACAGCATCAGAAACATGATTGCGTCACGCCCGACTGTTTTACTTGGTACACAAATTTACCTCAAATATATCAAATTATTTTTGTAGACATTTGCCTAGCCCGGGTACTGAACCTCCAATTTATTTTGCCTAGAAAATTAGTGAAATTCTAAGATTGGGGCTGTGTTATGAGGAAAAAGATCAACTCAAATTTGTATCATTTTTTAAATTTTCACTGCCAAATCAACTTAGATCTCTAAGTCTTTTTTCATTTGAACATATAGCCTTTCATTCAAATGATATTTAAACAGCGGCCTGAAACACCAATGTTTGTCCTTTCGAAAGATGGCTCTCAAAGTGGATTTTTCGTGTGTGTGTGTGGGGAGGGAGGGAGGGGGCTTGTCCAGCAGGAAGAGTCGATGTATCGTTGGTTATTTGTGAATGTTTCTGTAAAAGTTTTTCGAACTCTCGAGTGGCACGAAGGTACAGAGAGTAGGAAGCGGAAGTCAGAAGCCGTATTCTAGCAAAAAATATGCGCCACAGATTAAATGGTGCCTTGTAATTCCGAAGGACCTCTCCTTGTGCGAGATGCACAAGTTAGACTTCCAGTAGTAATGTTAGAGGGGGCAGGGAGCAGAGAATCCGAGTGTGAGCAGCGTTAGCTGAAAGGGCGGTGAGCACGAGAGAGCAGTGTATGAGCAGAAAGAACAGTTAGTGTTCGCGGGAGACAAGAAGGATAGGTGGTCGGTGTTTAAGCAGAGAGGGCGGTGTGCGTCCAGAGAGGTCAGCGAACATTCAGAGAGAGCAGATGGTCATTGTGTAAGCAGAAGGCGACGGCAGTAAAGTAGGCTTAATGAGCCTTGACAGAACCCCACATGGCGGCTGCGCGCGTGCACGCTCGCGTGAACGCAAGCTGGTGGCCAGCAAAAGCCTCTCTGGTAGCACTTCAAAAACCCACTTACTAAATGTCTCGCAGAGCAGCGCAAAGCGCTGGCTCAGCGAGACCTAAAAACCCTGCAATGATGGAAGCTGGGTCCTCGAGACAGCCAATCTATATGGGCAACTTCGTGACTTCATAGGGTTACATCCTGGAAAAGTAATCCTTTCCTGATAACAGACTGGGAATGACCTGGCCCAGGGCTTTAAGTGGGATGAAAAAACTGGGGGGGGGGGGTCTCTTAAAGGGGCATGGCCAATGTAATTAAGGGCGTGACTTAAAAACACGTAAGCTAAAAATCTGTGCTTAGCGTAGTGTGCCGCCCTGACTTGTATTTTGCTGTTTCTGTCATTGCATCCAGATAGCTGATACAAGAAACATCATACCTACAACCAGTCAGGACTATTGGCTTTGTCAATGGTTGTTAGTTGCATAAGATAAATAAGCAGCAACTATGGCTTGTATATAATATTGAAAAAGCTTCCACTTAAAGCCCTGGTGACACCACAATGTTGCTGCTCCTGAGTTTCAAAAAGAGAAGGGAAATCCAGAGAGAAAATGACTCTCTTTAAGGATTTCCCTTCCCTACAACGCTCACGTGGCATGACGTCATGCCGTAACTTCTCCACTAGTGAGAAGTGAGCAGTGTGAGCACGCGCACACTAGTGAGAAGCGCACATCGATGTTCCAGCTGTCACTGCAGTCCGGAAAAAAACAGACCGCCTGTGCCAGGGCACAAAACAGAGCCCGAGAGAGACCCGTTTCCATGCCCCCTTACACAAGCATTGGCATAGCCAATAGGTCTCGCTTTTGGGACCTTATAAGTATTTAGTTATGCAGCACAATATTCTTGGTGCAACAACATCAACTGTTGCATGGCTAAACACTTACAAGGTCCCAAAGGCGAGACCTATTGGCTATGCCAATGCTTGTTTAAAGCTTAGGTTGTTTACAACATTTTATGACAGTGCAGAATCTTTTGGTGCACAAGTCTGTTTCCAAATTCACCCATCCCTCTTCTCTAAAAGGGTTTCTCAACACATTAAAATCCCCTCAGTATGCTTTCCTCGCATATATATTTCATTCCTGAGAAGATTTTAAAGTGCTGAGAAGCCATTGCTTAGCTTTTCAACAGGAGTTACCAGACCACCGAGTTTGTCTTTGCTTTGCTGACCGCGTTGGCACTGAGGGTTACATGCAAGACTGCAGGATCCCTTTCTTATCTATACTAGATTTTAAGTAAATGTAAAAGTCCAGCAAAGATGATTCTATTATCCTGTGTAAAAATATCAATGCAAACCACAGCATTCAATTGCAGTCTTAAGCCACCATTTATAGCTTTTTTCCTATAACTCTTTTCCTACTGCGGTGATTAGCTTGGGTTTCAAAACAGCTGCTGTGGCCTAAATATTAACAAGCGAGAGCAGCAGCCTGCAGAGCTGACCAGACGCTCGTGCGTCATGGCCTTTTTCCCCGCACGGCCAGCATGTGTTTCCAATTATCGCGCCCGCGTCTGGGCAAGATAATTGGAAACACATGTCTGCCGCGCGCGTAACCGCAGGTAAAAGGCCATGACGCACGAGCGTCTGGTCAGCTTTTCAAACTCCCTAACTATAAGTCTCGCAGAACAGCGCTTGCGCGCTACTCGAGGCTCGACCTAAAAAGGGACGAGAAAAGTAAAAATAACCAGTCTGCAATTTAGAAAATAAAAGCACCAACTACACAGAGAGAGTTGAGGATGGTTTTGTGAGTGGTTGGCTACTGCAGACAGTGGATTCCCAACTTTTTCACTGGTTACAAAGCCTTTACTGGGGATTACTCACGTAATTAATCCGTTGCCATTTGACAGCAAATGCATGATTGCCTTCCCAGAGCTCAGAGTCCAACTTTGTAGGGCACCTGCTTTGGGAATATCAAATTACGAGAAAGAGTTTTACTTGTTCAGTCATTTAATAGATGGGTGCGCAATTCCAGTAGTCATGGTGAAGTGGAGCAGCCTGTAGCCTACTTCTCTGTCACATTGGATCCAGTAGATCTCAGGAACAATCCAAATAAAAAGACAGGACTTTCTCCCCATGAGGTACTGATTGGGAGAGCACTGAGAATTGCTTCTATTCTTTCAGCTCCACTTGTGACTATAAGTGGTGACACTGTGTAGGACTGCCTCAAAGGCCTAGTGAATATGGTGCGTTCTATCATCAGGTTAGCTTGGCAACACCATTAGAAATAGAAGACTCATTCCATGGACTCCAGCTCAGTGACTGAGTAATCGTGAAGATACACATTCGCAAATTCTGTCTGGAGCGGAGGTAGAAAAGCCCCTATAAAGGAATTTTTGTGACTAACACTGCTGTGAAATGTGCAAGCTTTCCATAGTGGATCCATGCATCTCACACGAAGAGAGTGAAGACTGCGAATGAAGAAGTGGTGACAACAACCACTGACTCACAGTATCAGACTCAAGTTTACTGCGTGGGTCCATAGAGGGGTGAAGAGCAACAACAACTAAATCAAGATCTTAATCAAGTTCAAGTCCAAGAACAACAAGAACAAAGAGGAAATCAAGAAACTCAAAATCAAGGAGTAAAACTGAAAATTCGAGTTTCAAGAACCCCAATTTGATTTGAGGTGGGGCAAGTGAACATAAGGATGCAGCATTAGTTATAAGCGGATCTGGAGATGAGAGCATGCATCGAGAAGACAAATGACCTTAGACTGTGAGAGGTAGAAAAAGAGTGTTGAAGAGAGCCCAAAAACCACAGACAATTGAGGAAGAGTCTGAACAAGCAGAAAGAGACTTAAATGACAGTGAAAGTACACAGCCAGCAGTCAAAAGATCAACAAGAGTAAGAGTTGCAAATAAAAAGTATGCAGTTCCTGACTGGTCTTATTTAGCTGACGGCAAGCCAGATTTTGAAGTCACCGAATTACCAGATTGCCAATTTATCGTTGAAGAACTTCCATGAATTTGCTATGAATAAAAACCAGAGCAAATCAATAGTAAATTGCTTTTGATGGATCATTGAACTGAATTTTTAGAAATAAATCTTGACATTTTTCTTTTAAGAACTGCACAGTATTTATATAGTCAGAGTCTGTTTTGTTTTGTACCTTAGGTATCTAGTCAAAGATAGTAGGGTTTTCTTGAACCGACATTGAATATATGGACTAAACCTAGAATCTGAACATTCAAAGTGACTAAAGTTTGATTTTACAGCTTAACATTTAGTAACTAGATTTTATTTGATTTTTAGATTTTTTCTTAGAAGTATGGAAGTTAGTAAGCAAGATGATGCTCAGTTTTATTACTGGTTCAAATGATTATGCTAATATCAATTTTAGTTGGCTTGCTGTTAAGCTTGAATTCGCCAGTTGGATATGTCTCACACCTCAAATTGAAACCATTGTGTTAACCTCTACTCATTATAGCATAGCAGACATAAAGGTAATGCATGAAGATAAATCTATAAGTAATTTTAAGGAGAATGTATATTCTAATTTGTTAGCAGAATAAGACGAAATTATGAAACTTCATAACTGTTATTTATGCGCATATCTCCCTGATTCTGTTTCAGAGGGAGGCATATTTGCAGCTTCCTTTGACCGATTCGTTATCATGAAATATTTTTGCTAGGATTTTTCGTGGTCAAGACTACCTGGAACCTTATCTTACTGA
This sequence comes from Calotriton arnoldi, assembly GCA_963921515.1. Taxonomy (NCBI): domain Eukaryota; kingdom Metazoa; phylum Chordata; class Amphibia; order Caudata; family Salamandridae; genus Calotriton; species Calotriton arnoldi. Next base: position 1,500,323 of record CAWUFW010000974.1, on the reverse strand, counting down.
TCATAATGCGTCTTTCAGCAAACTCCCTGAAAGAGAAGATTTGGGGCCTATTTCCAGTCATTTGAGATTGACATGCTATAGCTAAACATAAGTTTCTGTGTAAACTGAATGATGTGGAGAGTACATTTATTAAAGAATATAATGAAAGAATAGTGAAAATGTGTAAAAATTGGGAAGAAGCAAGAGAGATTGAATTGTAAGAGACCAAAGAGAGATTCAGGAATTCAAAAATTCATCTTAGGTTGAAATTTGAGCAAGAGAAGAAAGGAGTGATGTGCATGGAAAACCTCAGAATGACGAGCCAATAGAAATGTTTAGAAAGAGTGAGTGTGATCAGAGTTCTGTGGTCAATGATAAATATGTGACTGGTGAAGAACCAATATTTTGAGGAATTTATTATACTTGTGGTAAAACTGCTCATTTTAACCCCGCCACATAATTGGGGGGAAACTTCTATCTTGCTTGAGTCTTTCCTCGTGTTTATCATGTCAATGAAATAAAGTGAAAGGGATGAAATGAGGATGCGACGGTGAAACAGGCACTGCGTCGATTTCCCAGCCACGATGCAGGTGATGCATCAAAACTTCAAACGCACATGAGGGCCTGCATCGGAGTCAGATTGTGCATCAGACGTCGGAGACACAGTGCTCAGGACTCGGGCTGCAGAGATCTTCTGGCCGCCCGGCATGGCTGCGTCGATTCTTCTGCCACACCGCGGCAATGTGTTGGTGTTTCAACTGCTTAGCAAGACTGCGGCCGGACAAATAGGCACTGAAGGTTAATACGTGGATTTTCTTCTCTTCTTGCAGCAGAAGCCACCTCCAAGGGCCCTGAACTGGAATTGGCACCATTTGGCAGGACAGAACTCCCAGCAGAGGAGTTCATGGGCTGCAGAAGAAGTCTTTGATGGCCTTGAGACTTCTTAAGCACACACAATCACTTGGAGAACCTTGGCAAGCAGGATGATGACAATAAAGTACAGTTCGTTCACTCTCCAAGACAGAAGCAGCAAGCCGCACGCGAGCCCAACACACCAATAAGCAGAGTGGCAGTCCCCTCCTACAGTTTCTCCAGCTCTTCTTCTTGGCAGAATCTCTTCTTAGTCCAGAAGTGTTCTGAAGTTATGGTGTCACAGATCCAGTACTTATACCAGTTTCTGCCTTTAAAGTAGGCAAACCTCAAAGGAAAGTCTTTGTAGTGCACAAGACCCTGACTTTCCCTGACCTGGCTCCAGACACAGGGGGTGGAGACAGCTTTGTGTGAGGACAGGCATAGCCCTATTCAGGTGTCAGTGACAACTCCTCCCACCACTCTAGCTCAGGAAGACCCATCAGCCTGGTGATGGGCAATCAGGATATGCAGGGCACACCTCAGCTCAATTTGTGTGACTGTCTAGAGTGAATGCACAAACAGCCCAACTGTCTGTCTAAACCAGTCGTGGATTCCACAGACAGGCAGAGGCGGAGAATGGTAAAGCAAGAAAATGCTCACTTTCTAAAAGTGGCATTTTCAAACAAGCAATTTAAAGACCAACTTCACTAAAAGATGTATTTTTAAATTTTAAGTTTAGGGACCCCAAACTCCAAATCTCCATCTCTTCCCAATTAAAAGTTACATTTATAAGATGTTCCAAGGCAGCTCCAACGAACCTATGGCAGAGACAGTCCTTGGAATAGTGAGAAACAAATGTGGCAGTATTTCACTATTAGGACATGTAAAACACACCAACACATGTCCTACCTTTCACATACACTGCAGCCTACCCATGGGGCTACCTTGGGCCTACCTTAGTGGTGCCTTACATGTAGAAAAAGGGAAGGTTTGGGCCTGGCAAGTGGGTGCATTTGCCAGGTCGACATGGCAGTTGAAAACTGCCTACCCAGACACTGCAGTGGTGGTTCTGAGACATGGTTGCAGGGCTACTCATGTGGGTGGCACAATCAGTGCTGCAGGGCCACTAGTAGCATTTGATTTACAGGCCCTGGGCACAGACAGAGCACTTTACTAGGGACTTATCAGTAAATCAAATATGCCAATCATGGATAATCAATCACAGTCATAATTTACACAGGAAGCACTTGCACTTTAGCACTGTTCAGCAGTGGTAAAGTGCCCAGAGTTCAACACCAACAAAAACAAAATGTAGCACACAGTCAAAAACAGGAGGTCAGCAGCAAAAAAGACAGGGGAAAAACACACCAAAGACGACAGGTCTAACAAGTCTTGGACAAGTACTGCTGAATACGTTTGGTGCTTTGATACCTCCTTTTGGTGCGGCTTTGAATAATGTGAAAATAAGAACGCTGTCAACTTTCGAGTATCGTTTGGCTACTAACACTGCAGGCACATTAATCTATATTAATAACGAGCTAATGGCATGCATGGTATGGTGAGGCAAAATTGCCCTGCTTTGGACATTCTTATTGCAAAAGAGGGTGGAGTTTGTCATGTATTGAGAGTCCAACAGTGCTGTTCATTTATATCTGACAATAGCAAGCTAATTAATAATAATATTGGAAAAATTACTAAAATTTCACGTAAGGCAAAAGCTCTTGAAGAGTATGGATAGTGGGCGATAGTTAGCTAATGGATTTGTAAAACTGGTAAGGGAATCACAAAGGTTGGTGAATGGTTTGGTGCTATAGGTGAAAGCATGACTTGGAAAATCCCCATTCTTAATTATTCTTCATTGAATAAACAGTCTCATTGCTTTGCTGGAATTTTTAAAAATAATCTGTTTTAAAAGGGATCTAAATTGTGGGTGTGAAAAGAAGGTGTCAACAACAAGAAAAAAGAAAAGAGATGATACTAAACTGGAGAACATTAAGACGCAGGCCTATGACGATTTCAAGGTTTTGGATGAACTGGGACACAAGAAGCTGAAGGTGATGGAGACTGTGTTGTAAACTGATTTAGTTAAAATAATGTGAATTGTGATGATATGTTTATCATCAGGGGGGGAATTTTTAGAGTGAATACTTAATTAATAAATAATATTTGCTGCGTGCCATGAATGATTTGAAAAGGAAACAAATTAGCTGCATTCTACAAGACTATCCTTTTCCTTCAATTGGCTAAACAAAGCCCTGACTTTATTTTGGAGTTCAAACATGACTGTTCATTTGTTCTGTCTCCGCACACACCAAACTGTGCACTGAAACATTATTAAATTTAATATGTGCTGATTATTCTGTCATTTCCCTTTTGAAAAGATCTCGTTCTAGATGAGCACTAGAGGAAGCTTTCCTGTAGAATGCAACTGTTCATGGTTCTTCCTGGCTGTAGCTCAGTAGGTCTACTCATTTCTTTAGTCCGTCATTGTTTTATGTGTAACTAGATTTGTATTGTAGCATCCGATGACATTCGATTTAGGCCAAAAGGGAAATAATTATTATTCATTTAAGGGATAGTGTTAGACATTGTTGCATTTTATTCTATGTTGTGAGTTGCTGAGCCTATGTATCTTTTTGCAGACCTCATACTGACTATATGATTTTTACTGTGAATATTGGTATAAAAGAGGGATCATTTTGGAGGTGAGCCAGTTGAGTTGCTTCCCAGATTCTTAAAGAACAGAGTCACATTGGTTTGTGTCTTACTCTGGACTTAAATTATTATATCTACTTTGAGGAAGATCTTAAGTCAGACAACATGCTGCATCTATAAGCTTAGTACTAGGCTGCATTTGGTTCTAGCTATTGATTTCTGCATTTGACTGAGCTTAATGCCAACTCCCTATATATTATTGAATGACTAATCATATTTTGCCTTCTATATTGTTCTTAAATCTTTTAATAATCCTTCAACGTTTCAAATTTATACTCTTTCTTGTGAAGGCATATTTTATTGACTATTCAATGCAATTTGTTGACTACTTTTATCTATTAAGGGGCACATTTCCTCATACGTTATTAAGAACAACACCACCCCGATCCTGTGTACGCACTTTACCTTTAGATTATCTGATAAGATAGTGTAACAAATGAACTGGAAATAAACTTGATGGGCTGGTACAATCAACTTGGGTTTCAAGAACCAAAACAAAAGTCTCCTAAAAACAGGCAGCTGTGGTTGCATTTTGTATGAGTTTCTCTCAAATGCACCTATTCAGGATACCTTTGAAAGCCATTCACTGTGCAAAGGGACAGTGGCAGTTCACCTATGACTCAATATACAACCTTTCTTCACTGCCAGCAATGTGGAGATCTAGCTTTACCAGTGAGATATAACTCTGTCAAAGTCTGAGACGTTGTGAAGCATCATCAGTTGGGCTGATTGTAAAACTGTATGGTCAGTGGAAGCAGACACAGTACGCTAGAGCTAGGAATAGACTGGTCAAAATGTAGGCATGCCTATTGCATGAGTATAAGATATGAAGTAGATCCCTATCTAAGTGGCTACAGCACCAGCGTAAGGCATCTGGGTATAGAACCCACCATGAACAGTGAGCTGGGGGTCCACTACCAATGTGAAGAACTTTGAAATATGAGATTTTGAATTGCGCCTCTTTCGGCCATCCCTCATGTTCCTTCAGGGGTGCATCCCACTCTTCTTCATAAAACTCACACGAAAGACAAGCATACCGGAACAATCTAGTTTCTAAATGTTTATAGCAGAGATCTGTATTCAGAACACTGTATAGCCCAGATACCCCTCCCTTGGAGAAGTCCCTATTTCTCAATGTACGATCTAATTGGGGATATAGGGAAAGTGTAATACATCTTACACAGTTGACTTGCCAGACAGTGGAACACTTGGGAATTTCTTCAGATTTGGTTATCTGCCAAATGATATTTAGTTTATATGTCTTGAAAAGATTCCAATGGCCCACCTTTCTCTGAAGGTAAGTATAACCCTATCAGCCCAATCTTTCCAGTGGAACTCTAAGCCTCTGTTTTCAGATACCGGCATTGTGCCAAACTGTTGGTCCAGAGTCAATAAACCTGCTGATCCCCAGGCTTTTGTGAACCCCGGTTTCCAATAATACATGTGCCACAGGGTCTTCACTTTACAACAGTGGTGTATTTAAGCAGTGCAATATATTGAAATCCTCAAGATTCAATAGGGAGCTTCTGACAAGGTCATGCCATAGAATGTACAGCTTAGGAGGAATGACAAAGGACAACCAGGAAAACTGCTTGGGTAGGGCATAGAGCTTATATCAATGCTTCCAAGTTGCCCATGACACATTTCTTTAGTCATGTTTTTGGTGAGACTTCACACTTTCCCAGTTAATCCTGCAACTTGACAAAAGGGAAAACTCCTCGATCATAGGCACCAGATGAGAGATAGAGGTCTTGGGTTGGAGAGTCGGTAAAATGTCTTCCACCTAAAGCAAGGGCATCGCCTCACCTGACTGAATCCTGCTTGTGTCCATTTTCCATGACAATCAACAGGAGAAAACAGATTCAAAGCCAATACGAAGAGAAGGGTGGACAAATGATATCATTGTTTAGAGTCCCTCTGGATATCTAATGACTCAGTCAATACTGGTCACGGGGGTGATCATAAAGCCATTCGACTCCCTTGATAAAAGTTCGCCCCAGGTCAGTCCTCTTCAATTTACGAAAGAAATATCCCCACTCGCTCCCTGTTGAATCTTGAAGGCCTCAATATATTATATTGCTTAAAAGCATCACCGCTGTATAGAGATGATATTTCATCCAGGGATATTTTGCTTGTAGTGTTTATCTTGCTTCCTCATGAAGTCTAGGCAAATCAAGGCATCGTAGAAAGGCATCTTCAGCTGAAGAGGGATCTGAGTTATCAGAGTGATAAAGATGAGTGAAGTATGGGGGGCGCTAGAGGGCGGGCTTGCAAGATGGCCGCACTGTAGTGCGGCTCCGGCAGCCCGGGAATAAAATTCATTAAAATCCTGCGCCAGGACAGGGCCCGATGGTGTAGAACGCACCGCAAAGAGAGCGGACGAGGTGTGGAACCTGCCGGAATGCCCAAAAAGAATTAAAGGTGGTGGCACACGACTGAATCCACTGCGGCAAGCTGCGTCGGCCCGTGAGCCGGCCCCGAGGGCGTAGAAATCCTGCGAGGATCGCCGGAGACGAAGGGGCGAGATAAGAGCGGAGAGATACCCTTACATCGGCACACTCCTGAGGTGAGAGAGGCAGCAATCGGAGTGGTCGCCGACAACAAATCGACCAGAACCTGCATACCGGCTGTGGGTCCCATGGTGCAGAGAAAGGTGTGGAGACCTTTGCGGTGAGTGAGAGACACAGCGAAGCCACCGCGAGCGGAAGGCATACACGGAGAGCCGATACCAGCGGCGAAACTAAACTCCTAGAACACCTCCACTTGCGGCCCCAAAAAAGACAAAACAGGCACTGCACAAAGCTGCAAGACAGATGGTAAGAGTGCACCGTGTGGCGAGTACTTGCTGGCGGGAAGGAGCGGAAGGACCCGCCATATTGCACCGTATTGAAAGGCCAAGAAGGGATCTGGTTGCGAGGCCTAGACAGAACTGACACTGGGCACGTAGAGCGCGAAGTGCGCTGAATCCGCCATTGCATAGTCATTACCACAGAGGGGCATGCGGAAGGCACTTAGTAAATACTGTGATCGCTGCTGAAGCCTACATACCCAGTGTCCCCCTGAACACCGAGAGCCTACGCGATACGGGCTGAAGTGGGTGATTAGCAGAAGCCCCCAGAGTGTCGGGAACAACCAAACTCCAAGTTAACCTCCACTTGCGATGCACGAAGACAATACGGACACTGACCAACGCTACAAGTAAGGCGGTAGGGGTGCATCGCGCGTCGTGTGCTTGTTGTTGTACAGAGGCGGACAGAGCCGCCATATTGCTCCATATTGTAAGGCCAAGAAGAGCCCTAAGGCAGAACTAACACAGGGAATAAAGTGCGCGCAGCGCCGAGAATCCGCCATTGCACAGTCGTGATCGCATAGGGGCACATGGATGGCACTTAGTACATACCAGGAGCGCTGCTGAAGCCTGCGGATTCAGTGTCTCCCCCGAACATTGATGGCCTGCGCGATACGGGCTGCAGTAGGTAATTAATAGAATCAACCTGGGCAGAAACCGCTACAGAGGCCCCCAGGGAGTTGCGGTCGAGGGCCTCTACTGCAGAGGCAACGCACATTTATAACGCACGCTCTGGACATTGCGTTTGGTGTGAGGTGCGGGAGACCCGAGTGCATCACAGCCTGCTGAAGCGGCCAGATTACGCTCCCCCTGCTGATCACGTATAAGCCCCTACAAACTAAACAACGGGGGATACTTAACGGAGCAACGCACTGCTTCCCCACATTCACAAAGCAGACAATGGGCAAAACCGATGGTAAGCAATCTAAGCTGCCTTTCGAGGCCCGTAAGACGACCAGAGGGCATACTCAAGACGCAGACATGGACACGCCCGAAAGTGCAGATATGGCACAAAAGCCAGACGATGAAGACCTGAAATCATTACTAAGTACCATGAAACGAAGCCTCTCTTCCATCGAGGCTAAAATGGACAGTATGTGTACACAAATGGACTTCATTACGCAAAAGCTCAAGAAACAAGATGGCAGGTTGGGAGAGGCAGAGAATAGAATCTCGTAACTCGCAAAGATCAAGTCAAAGAAATGCACAAATTGCTTAAAATAATTTCAGCAAAGATTGAAGACCTGGAAGCGAGATCTAGGAGAAATAATATCCGCATTCTTGGTATACCGGAGTCTACAAACACCGGAAAAATGGAGGAATATGTGGAAAAGATGCTCACTACCTGCTTTGGCTGAGAAGAATTCTCCTCCTTGCTGGTGGTGGAGAGAGCGCACAGGACACTAGCACCAAAACCTCCACCAGGTGCCCCGCCGAGGCCCATTGTAGCGAAACTTTTGAATTATAGAGATCGGGATACAGCCCACGAAAGGCCAGAGACACACAGAAGGTAATGTTTGAAAATCACAACACCTCACTGTACCCTGATTTCACCTTGGCAGTCCAGGAAGCAAGAAAAAAGTTTCTGCCCGTTGAGAAAAAAATGCAGCAGGCAGGTGTCACCTATGCTATGCTTTATCCTGCTCAACTACGCCTAACATATCAGGGTAAGCAGCACCTTTGTGCTTCTCCACAGCAGGCCTTGGAGTTCGTCAGATCACTCCTGCGACACCCCAAACGCACAAGCAGCTCGCCATCAGGCAGTGGAGGGGCGTCGCCCCAACAAGAAGAGGAATAGGACGCACGAAAATGAACATTACCGTCTAGCCACTATCATACCAAAGGAGAAACTCACAGAATGGTCGGAGAATACATGACCCAAGGAACTGTAGTGCCTACGGAACTGTATAAAAATTGCGTAATAGTTAGATTTGGATTGTGATGCAGTGAACATACCATGGACAGACCGGAGTTCCCAACATGTAAATACAGATGAAGGACTAAACGGTAACATAACCACAGTAGATAAAGGCGGTCAGGCGCAAATATGTTCTGTCCCGGGCACCCTCCTACAAGGCGACTAGCCGAGTGGGAGGTCAAGCTTCGCCCCCTGGAAGGAACGCCCCAAAAGGAGATCCCTTTCCCTTACTCCATGGGGGGATGACATTGTCATTTAACTCTTTTCCTAATGTTAATGGTTTTCTTATTGTCGTGTTTTTTTGCCACACCTTAACTGAAGAGTCTGAACTTCATGCCCACAAGGCGGCTGTTGACCTAGCCTACTATTAGTATTCTTTTAAGAATACGAAAGATGTGTACAAAGAAATGGGTATGGTATACTATAATGGTATAAGATATTCAGTTAAACAGGTTATATATGGGTTTTCTAGGGGTAAATTGAGGAGGGAGGGCTCGCTACACGGCAAGTTGGGTATGCCGTTGTGGGAGGGGGGAATGAGGTTCATGTAACAAGCGGCGGACATGGCACAGACAAAGGCACACAGAGCTCACGATAGCAGTCTCAATACATACACACCATCACTTCAAAGTTTACGTTAGAACACTACAATGACACAGAACACAAACAGGGATAAACACCTAGAGGGGATAGGCCGACTGACATGGAATGTTAGAGGTCTTGGAAATCCTCGTAAGAAAAGGCCTTTACTTGCATAAATGGAGAGATCATATAAATATTGCTATGCTGCAGGAGACACACACTGTCCCAGCACATATGCCTATGTTCGCAACAAAATGGGTATATCATAGATATTTTTCCTCCTACTCGTCGTACGCTAGGGGTACAGCTATCCTCATTAAAAAGAATACCCCCTATGTTGAAGTAGGAGCAATCAATGACCCGCAGGGCAGATACTGCATAGCATGGGGGAGACTTGCGTCACAATCCATCACATTAGTAAACTGCTATGGTCCGAACATAGATGACGAATTTTTTTTCACCAAACTCTGGGGATTGATCGTGAACATAGGATCCTCTCACATAATATGGGGAGGTGACTTTAATCTCACAGTACATCCCTCACAAGACCGTTCGCATCCCCAAGCGCAACATTATACCAAGGGCACAACAGCAAATACAGCAAATCATCACTGAATATCAATTAATTGATGCATGGTGCAGTCGCCACCTGACGTTAAGGGAAGGTACATTTCACTCTGCAGTACACAACAGCTGGTCAAGGCTGGATGTCTGGTTGGTCCCCAAGTCGTTGCATCATGGATCACCCACACTCAACATCTCGCACGAACATATTCATACCACTCCCCAGTATATATGCGATTACTCCCGCCGGGAAACGGTAATAAGTACACTAAATGGCGACTACCTACCAATGCACTGCTAGACCCTGTCTTTAAAATGGAACTCGGTCAGGAAATAGAATATTTCCTCAAAAACAATATAGATTCAGTACCCTCTCTCGCTACGGTTTGGGAGGCGTTAAAAGTCACTATGAGAGGAGCATGCCTGGCTAAAGCAGGTGGCATACTTAAAGACATTAGGAGAACCCTAACCCAACTAGAAGAAAAATTAAAAGATCTAGAAAGGCAGACACAGGCAACAGCAGCAGAGTCCCCGCTAGCAAGCATCAGAGAAACTATTACTGAGTACCAAGAAATGGCGGAAAGGGAATGTCTGTTCCGCAGGAAATATTATAAAGCTAGGAAATATGGAGAGGGGGAACGACCAGGTAAGGCACTGGCCGAACTGACGCGACCCTCTAAATGCACTAATTACATAACAGAAATTGTAGACGACAACAACACGTCTCATAGGGACACAAAGGCAATCTTACACACATTAGAGCACATTACTCGGCACTGTACACCTTGCGTAAATCCAAACAAGCCGAAATGGGCGCATACCTAGAGGCGATAGAATTAGCCTGGTTGAGCAATGCGCACAGGGAGTCCCTGGCAGCGGATTTGGAGGAGGACGAAGTTAGGACAGCCATAATGCAGATGGGCAATGGCAGGGCTCCTGGCCCTGACGGCCTGCCGGCGGAGTTCTACAAGACATACATAGATATATTGGTCCCATTTCTGAAGCGAGTGTATGAAGAAGCTGCACAATCGGGAATTTTACCACAGTCATTGCGGGAGGCTCTCATCATCTCACTTCTGAAACCGGGCCCAACCGAATGGACTCATATAGACCCTTTTCCCTAATCAACTGTGACGCTAAGATACTTGCCAAGGTACTGGCTCATTGACTGAGTCTTTTAATGGAAAAACTGGTCCGCCCAGACAGGCAGGATTCCTGCCAGGTAGAGCCACATCACATAACCTGCACACACTGTTCTCCATTATCCATGAAATAGATCCAGAAGTAAGTGCTGTGGCAGTTTTTTTAGACGCCTACAAAAGCTTTGGATTCCATTGAATGGGAATACTTGATGCCTATGCTGACGCACATGGGGTTTCCACCTGGATATTTGGCATGGATAAAGTTGCTGTACCTGAAGGCTAAGCAACTAATTAATGGGGTACAGGCCGCAGCATTCAAAATAACCAGGGGAACTAGACAGGGCTGTCCTCTTTCGCCCCTAATATTTGCGCTTGCAATAGAACCCTTGGCGGCCACTCTCCGACAACACCACAAAGAACATGCTTTACAATATCCAACCAGACCAGTGCTGGTTTCATTATACGCAGACGATATAACGCTCTATGAGAGGAAACCGGAGGCAGGCCTTAATGCTATTATCCGTGAAATCATCAAATTCGGCGCATATTCAGGTATAACAATAACTTGGGAAAAATCCCAGATTCTTCCTCTCACCCTAAATACCCCTAACAGCCCACTGGACTATCCATTAAAGTGGTGCGACACAGAACTCAAGTATCTAGGTATCATGATCACAAAAGACAGAGAGGAACTGTTAAGAGCCAATTATGGCAGAGCCCTTAACACTATTGAAGAGGCAATAACTAGATGGATTGCAATGCCGCTATGGTTGGCTGGACGTATAGCGCTAATGAAGAGTGTGATATTGCCTACATTTTTATATCTGTTCATAAATATTCCATAACCACATGGATGCTCCTTCTTCCTCAGACTAAAAACCCAATTAATAAGGCTGGCATGGGGGGTCAAGCAACCTAGAATAAAATGGAACACGCTCACACTACCTTTTGCCCAGGGAGGATTTTAAGCACCAGACCCTGAACTTTATTATCTAAGTGCACAAGCCCACTATGGTATACTGGTTCAAACCCTTACCCTTCATGACCCACTTTGCAGTGGAACAGGGTTATATGTCACCTATTCCGTTGGCCGGTTTTCTGGGAATGGGCTACCAGGAAGCCGGGGGCAGAGACTTCACTGCTGCATGTACCAATCGAGCCTGGAAAAGCATCGCCAAAAAATTGCAAGCGCCTATATTTCCCAACACTACCATTAACATATCAACACTCTCTTCCAGTCACGCACGAAGGGATATGTAGGCGAATGCTGCTAAGATACGGTATACATACCTGGGGGGAGTTATACGAAGATGGTAAGTTCAAACGAACAGAAGCCTTCTTCGGGGGGATACCCCCACAACCATGGAACTCTTTTTATATATTAGGCTTAGACAGGATGTTAAAAAACAACACCGCGGTTCCCTGAGGAGCCTCCTTCGGTGCTCCCGTTACACGTGCTACTGCAGGCAGATGGCCCATCCCACGAGGTGTCACATATTTATAAAACAACTCTGGGCTACAGTTAGGGGATGGTCAGCGGGCAAGAGTAGGCTGGGAAACAGAGTGTGGATTTCCTATGGAAGATGAGATATGGTCCTAACAGAAAGAATTACTGCAAATAGAAGGTTGAGGATTATACACTTCAAATTTCTGCATAGAATGTATTACTCCCCAGCGCGAATGTATAGGTATAAATTAAAAGATAACAATAATTGCGAAAGATGTGGGCAGGGAGGGGCGGATTTTATGCATCTAGCCAGGTCCTGTAGTAGAGTAAGGGACCCCCTCTGAGAGGCGTATGAGGTCAGGGAGTAAGAGGGGAATGAATATATGAACAACTAAGACAAAATAACTCCCCTATGACCTATATTTCTTTACCAGTGATTGAATCTAGTATGGGTTTGAATACATGTACATTACACAATTACAGCATACAAATGCACATCTCAATTTTTCAAATTTTTATTTATTATACTAATTTACTTTTTCCTTTATAATAAATGCATTTAATGACATCTTTTTTTTAAAAGTTAAAAAAAAAAAAAAAATCTCCATTTTGTTTATCCAAACTTTATGTCAAGTTATTATACAAAAATTAATACCAACATATTAACCCCCAATAAAATGAATCACTCTTATATCAGAACTCATTCATTCCTCACAGTCATTTACAATCATACAAGACACATATACACATTTGGGTATAGGGAAAACACAGATGTAAAACATTTCCAAAAACAAATTAGATGACCAAAGCAATAAGGTCTGGACACACGAGGTCGACGCGCGTTTCGGTGGGGTAACACACAACGTGAACCACCTTCATCAGGACCTTGCCCAAATTGAATAAAGTGTCACTCAGGCAATACGGGGGGTACTAGCATCCTTTGGGATAAATCCCAACTCTTGAACAATTGCAGGTATGAATGAAACTTGGGACAGCAGGGCCTGTGTCACAGATAGCTGTCAATCCACTACACTTTCTATTAATACGATATATGTTAGCTTCAGAAATTCTGATCCAATCTGATGTTGGCCCTCAGGGAGGATATATATAAATACTATAGATTCTTATATGTGTAGGATTGCCTCTACGAAGTATAGTGCGTTCTGAGCCGCAACAAGGAACAATATTCCCACAAATTTGCCAAGCGTGCTCAACTGGGCATGCCTTCAATAGGTATACCTATATTTTCGATGAAAACTGGTTTAAAGCTCTGCGTCCATCACGTACTGCTAGCCAGGTCCTGTACATATATAGCCAATTACTGAGGGGGCGTAGGCGAAGCCTTAAACGAAATGGTGGAGGCACACATTGACCTAGACCCGATAATGGGACTGTTGGGCTATACAAATAAAATTGCGGAGCCAGACGATTTGTATCACTAGTTCTGCTCATGGCGAAACGCAGGGTTGCATGTAGATGGGGAAGAGGGAGAGCACCCAAATTCAAAGAGTGGATTAAATATATGACATTGTCAAGAACAAAACAGCATATATGCCGAACTGCTCCCACCTAGTTTCAGACCCTGTGACATATGGGAACCTTTCACGAACTACCTACTTCGGACTTCACAGATAGGGGTGGGGGAGTGAATATTCAGCATAAAAATGGTTATTAGAACTAATGATATGTACCCCTTGAACAAGGCCTCCGCAATGAGGATCAGTGATAGACCTGCCTGTAAAGGACACTTAATGGAAAAACTGTATTGAAATGTATGTGTGTAACACCCCAAGAAGAGATATAAATGCAAGTAAGTCTAATGTAAAGCCATTGATATGTGCTAGCAAATGCTGTGTGCCAATTGGAAGAACTGTAAAAGATCATGATTTACTGTGCAATTCATGCGCCGCTTGTTGTGTACCAATGAAAATGCCAATAAATAAAGTTAAAAAAAAAAAGATGAGTGAAGTATATAGCAACAGTTTTGGTGATATCAATCAGGTGTGTCTAGAAAATGTAAAGATTTTTGTGAATTGCAGAGATCACTGAATGGGTTTCTCTTTGTTACAACTACGCTGCTAAAAGACTACCTGTAGATAGATTAGTTTTCTTTTACAGGTCTTTCAGTATCTTAAAGCAACTGGCATTTTTCAGTTGCAGCACATAGCCAGGACTTTAATAGAGAGCTCTAGGCACTTCTGGTTTTCAATCACTTCTTTCTGAGCTATGGACATGTCTCTCATCAAGACGCCCCTCATTATGGCTTTTCTAGCTGCAGGCTGTGTCTGTGGTGAAAGAACAGAACTTGTGTTAGTATGTAAGAATGTACAAATGTGGTCTCTCTGGGATTCTTTCTCAGACGGCGCTTTAAATTTCTGAGCGCTCATCATCCATGCTTTGAAAGGTGATTTGTCTCAACAGGTATTGTTTCTAGACACATTGGGAAACTGTAAAATCAATTACAAAAGAACAGAAACAGGGAGAAGGCAATGATTTTTAGAAAATGCGGTCTGTATTAGAATTTTCGAAAAAACAATTGTATTGGTTAAAACAGCACTAATACATAGTTTACCAGTGTAATCCACAAAATAGTGCACACAAAGTGCTTGTGTGAGAAGTGAACGGCGCAAGTGAGACACGTGACAAGGTATAAAAAACAGCATGCCTCTAACCAATCAATGATTTAATCCATTTGGTCTTCCAAGTCATCAATTCTCTTTTCGTATGAATCTGATGTCTTTGGAAACAGAGGTAGAGATTCCTCCAAAGTGCCCCTGGACACACTAATAGCAGAAATATTTCACAGAGAATAGTTATCTTTCGGTTATTGTTGCTCAGCCTCAACATTATATTGATTAGAAACATTAACAGGTGGTCAATCAACCCAAAACAAGGTACAACGTAGAAGATTTAAAGTATCTAGAAAATCCAGAAGACTTCACAAACATGCATAAAAATCACAGAGATGATCAACACAGAGATGATTAAAACTGATTACCTGCAATAATCTCCCTGCTTTGCAACTTCAGCCAATGAAAAAATGCAGTCGATGGTTGCAAGGTTATCAATCACTTTATGTACGCTATGATACAGTTCAGCAAACTCACTAGGATAAAAAAAGTAAAATAATAAAATAACGATGAGAGTGAATTACTGAAGCAAACATGCACTGCAGAATAATGTGTTTTTAATATTTAAATGACTAATGCTGACACATGGACTTATATTGAGCTAACCTAGCTACAAAGCAATGGAACATGCACAATAAAGGGCAATACAACATATCAAGCTAATCCATGTTCTATCTTTACGTCACAAGTCTGAGGTACAGAGATGTAGAAAGAAGCTTCTTAGTAGTAGGACATGAACTAAATTAGTACAGACCAGCAAAGGAAAATAATATATGTACTTTTTGTAAAGTGCTACTGTTAGACCTGGGGTCTTTTGGTGTGCTTTCCTGCTGATTTTTTGCCTCCTGATCTCCTGTTTTGACTGTGTACTGAACTTCGTTTTTGCTGACTTTAGGACTCTGTGCACTTTTTCACTGCTGACCAGTGCTAAAGTGCATGTGCTCTGTGTCTAAAATGTAATGGCATTTGGTGTCTCCATGATTGGCATATTTAATTTACTGATAAGTCCCTAGTACAGTGCACTATATGTGCCCAGGAGCCTGTAAATCAAATGCTACTAATGGGCCTTCAGCACTGATTGTGCCACCCACAAGTAGCCCTATAAAACATGTCTCAGGCCTCCCACTGCAGAGCCTGTATGTGCAGTTTTAAACTGCCATTTCGACCTGGCAAGTTCACCTACTTGCCAGGCCCAAACCTTCCCTTTTATTACATATAAGTCACCCCCAAGGTAGGCTCTAGGTGGTCCCATGGGCAAGGTGTAGTGCATTTAAAAGGTAGGACATGTACTTTGGAGTTTTACACATCCTGGTAGTGAAAAACTGCTAAATTCGTTTTTCACTACAGCAAGGCCTATCTCTCCTATAGGTTAGCATTGGAGCTGCCTAGTAACACTTTACAACTGTAACTTCTAATTGGGAAAAGATAGGAAGAATGCATTTGGTGTCTCTGAACTCACAATTTAAAAACAAATCTTTTAGTGAAATTGGTTTTTAGATTGCAAGACGGAAAATGCGACTTTTAGAAAGTTGCCATTTTCTTATTTTAACGATTCTGTGCCTTGGCCTGTACCTGGAATACAGGTCTGGGTTGGGTGACAGCTGGGTTTTGTGCATTCCCTCTAGACAGGCACACACAAAGGCAGCTGAGGTGTGCCCTGCAGAGCCTGATGGCCATTCACCAGGCTGATGGGTCTTCCTGAGCGAGAGTGAGAGGGAGGAGCTGACACTTGCACCTGAATAGGGCTGTCCCTGTCCCCACACAAAGAGTTGCCTACCACTCTGTAGTGTGTTTGGAGCCAGGCCTGGGTCTTGTGCACTACAAAGACTTTTCTTTGAAGTCACCATACTTCAAAGGCTGAAATGGGTATAAGTACTTGACCTCCGACACCATTTACTCAGAACACTTCTGGAACTGAGAACATGATACCAGGAAGAAGAGCTGTTGTGTTGCCAGGAGGGACTGCCACTTTGCTGCGTGCTTTGCGGTGTTGTCCTGTTGCTTCTTGCCTGGGAGTGAGAGGACCGGACTTGACTCTCTACATCCTGCATCTCTAAAGGTTCTCCAAGGGATTGTTGTGCTTGCCTCCTGTTTCTGAAGTCTCAGGGATATCGAAGACTTCATCTGCATCTTACTACCAGCACCTGGGCTCCTCTAATGTGAGTCCTACTTTGCCAAGTGGTGCCGAATATAGACGCATCACTGCTGCCTGCATCAAAGCCTTTGATACCACTCGGGGCCTGCGCAATGAAACGACCTCGACTTACAACGCAGCCCCGACTTTGCTGATGCAGCGCCTAAGAATGAGCTCTGCTGCATGAGTCTCGGACACCACATCGTCCAGATTTGTGATGCACCATCCCCGATGCATTCCCAGTCCTTCAAACCAACGCACCGTCTACAGCCCAGCGGTTTGACATCGACACTTCAGAACTCATGAATGGCGCTCTTGACATCGACGCATCAACGACTTTGCCAGACTTCGGAACCGACGCATCGCCTCCGACAGCAACACATGCCCTCTGTTTTTCAATTCATCCTCCCTGAGCTTCAACACATCGAAGGTACTGTCAGTGGGTCTGCGTGACTCTTTTATCCGGCCCGCGCTCCACCGCGGTCGGACTGAACATTTGGATTTGCCCTGGTCAAGTGCGACCAGACAGCCCCAGTTGGAGCTATTGATTTTGAAGCACTCCATTTGATTTAATCTTGCAGAATTCATAACTTTACTTGTGCATGTTGGATTTTTGTCGTTTTGGTCTTGTTTTACTCCGATAAATATTGCCTATTTTTCTAAACGGGTGTGGAGTACTTTTGTGATGTTTTCACTGTGTTACTGTGTGTGTGCACAAATACTTTACCCATTGCCTCTTTAGTTTAGCCTGACTACTCTGTGCCAAGCTACCAGAGGGTGAGCACAGGTAAACTTTAGTGTGTACTACACTTACCCTGACTATGATTGTGGTTCCTGCTTGGACAGGGGGCATACCACTGCCAACCAGAAACCCAATTTCTAACAGCTACCATATCCTTCTATGGCCACTACAGAATGCCACCAGCAACCAGAGTGGGAGATTATGAAGCACAGTGATTAATTTGGAACAAATGGACTGGCTGATTGACACCACATGTGTTTAGGTCGTCTCCGAAAGAGTTTCAAATAATCTTATGTTGATTGCACATGTACTAATAAGTTATATTGATGATTGATTGCATGATTAGAAGCTTATCTGATATCGTTTCTGGAATCTCTTACTAACATCAACACAAAAACATCACAAGTGGACCAACTGCAGGATAATCATTTATAAGCATTTAGGGATTTTACCTGATCGTGTGAAAGATACAATGGTGTACTGTCAGTGTCTCTGCAAGGATCTTGCAACAGAAGCAGACCTCACCCAAGGTGGTTGAAAGCACCACTTTGCCATTACACAGGAGATCTAACACGAACAGTATATGGTAAATATGGATCGAGGTCTTACACCAGACACACAATTTCTGATAGCAAACCTTAATTACTCTGCCTATACTAACTGTATAATCACAAGGCATAACCATTCAGTGGAGAATTCACACCCTTCTTGCAAGCACAGTTAGAATTGTTTAGTAGCATCTATCAGTAGGATCTGATCTCATCACATGGAATGACAAGCTGCACCTAGCAAATGTCAAATCAATCAATTAAAAATGCATACAGCTACTCTACAGAGTGTACCAGCGCTCAAGGCTCGTTGACCACTGACCCAACAACTAAATTAAAAGGCACTAATAAACAGCCAAGTTTTTAGGGTCTGCTTAAAGGAGCCTTCATCCTTAGTGGCACATGGGTACAGAGGAAGGGCATTCCAGCTGGAAGCGGCCAGCACAAAAGAAGAGGTACCTCCCCATTTCTTCCTCTTAGTTTTCGGTACCTCCACCAGCAGAGCATCCCAGGAGTGCAGTGTTCTAGCCAAATGATAATGAATAAGTCTTTTGGACAGAGAAGTGGGACTTGATCTATAAAAGGCTCGACGGGCCAACACCAGTCCCATAAACTTCACTCGCTCCTGAATTGGCAGCCAATGCAATTCCTTGAGAGGCGCATGTATTTAATTTTTCTTCAGAATATTTATGAGAAGCCAGGCTGCGGCATTCTGTACGAATTGGAGTCTCTTAAGTTGGTACAATGGGAGGCCCCAGTATAAAGCATTGGCATAATCCAGCCAAGAGGTTATGAGGGCTTTGAACTACCAATTTCTGGTAATGGGGGGCAAAGCAAGAACAGAAACTTTCTAAAAGATCTGAGAAGACCAAAACAAGTCCCCACCACACTGCCCACCTGGGATTTGAAGGACCATTTATTGTCAAACTTCACCCCAAGATTCCGAACTACCAGGGCAGGAATCGGGGAGACGGAGCAGAGCTGGGCCAAACTTTACTACCCCACAAAGGGGTGGGGGAACCAAAAACCAAGATTTCTGCTACACTGGTATTGCACTTGAGGTAACTCCAGGGCATCAACTGGAATACTTTCCTGAAGGTGAAGAGAAGGTGGTTGCACAAAAGTCTGCCAGACCTGTACCTCCAACCAGTGCTTTAAGAACCATGCAAGACCTTGGTGGTAGATACAAGGATATAAAACCTGTCTGTCAAAGTTAGCTCTAGTGTTGGTGTTTTGCAGTAAAGGAGAGCCTAACTTCAACCATGCAGTGTCTGAGGTTCCCAGCGAGAGGGCATGCGAGTCAAGCTCCAAATGTGAGAAACCGATTTTTAAATTCCACAGCTCCATACTGTAACTATTTATTCAGCGTCCAATAGCTTTTTATCTATATGAGAAGGAGGGAAGAGAGTGATGGGATCCCAAAAGCAACAACAGGATAGATCCTCTTAAGAAAAAGTTCATACCAATATCCAGGCTACTGTCCTGAAATCTATGATCTTATCATCTCACAGAATTTTGAAATACGGCTATCGTTTTCTCATGGTAGAGCAGTGGGACAGGAAATATCTGAGCTGAGTCTGCAATGTTCGACAGTCCCGAAGTCTACTCGAAGTTGAAGGTATCAGGTAAACATCTTTGGAAAAACTCACTTACAAACCTCGTTGTTTAAGACAACCAAAGGGCTTGTAAATTATGCTCATACAAAGCAACTTTTAGCCTGGAAAGAAATCTTTTGGGTTGAAAAGTGAGTGACTAAAAGAGCCCATAACTTTACTGTTTTCCGACCCCTGAGTTTGCATGGGGAAAACTATTAATCTGAAAAGGAGCTAACAAATCAAAAGTGCTGAATAGGGGGCTAGCAGGAGGATGTTTGTTAGTGTATGTAAACCAGTGCCTGCCCCTTGTAAAGGTAACTCTTTCTATTCCCAGTGTCCAGCACGCGCAAGTGAGTGGATGTGGACAGACGTGGAGCACCCTGCTGTGGTTGAAGATTATCATCGGATTCCTGGTCTCTGACCAGCTGGAGCAGAGGTGTTGCCCAGAAAGAGGTGCAGTGAGGAGGTGATGGAGAGAAAAGGAGACTGGAAAAGGTAGGGTTCTGTCAAGTGCCTATATCAATGTAGGGGATGTTGAGTAGGCCATGTTGATTTTTGGCAGAAAAGTTAGGGTTTGGTGGTGTGGCCTATTCAGAGTTGCAAGTGAAAAAGTATTTCTACTTCTGCTGAAAGTCTTCAACATCTGAAGGTGTTTCTTCTGACTATTGTGAATTTCCAATTGATTGGCAAGACTTAGTTTGGATTAGCAATCACTGCTACACTCAAGAAACTTTATGACTTCAGTTGTTGAACATTAGCCCCGGCATTGGTTTGAACTATTTCTTAAAAGGACAGATCTTGTTATATTATAGAAGTACATTTTCTGGATGTGCAGAGTATTCCCTGAATGAGACAGAAGCTAGTGTGAATGACATCACTTTCAGCAATTCCTCTTAAGCCATTGTTGCATTCCAGTCAGGAACATATCTATCGATTCTCTTTGTGTAGTGCTCCAGTCAATCAATCAATCAATCAGGTGTTTGTTAAGCGCGACTACTCACCCATAAGGGTCTCAAGGCGCTCGGGGGGGGGGGTGCGCAGGTTCCAGTCCATCAAGGAGGGGGTCTGTTGAAGAGCCAGGTTTTGAGGTTTCTTGCGAAGATGGGGAGCGATGTTGTCTGTCTGAGGTGGAGCGGAAGGTTGTTCCAGGCTATGGCCGCGAGGAAGGAGAAGGAGCGGCCTCCCGATCTGGTCTTTCTGGTGCGGGGGACCACGGCGTAGGAGAGCTGAGCTGATCGTAGGGTCCTTTGGGGTGCGTGGAATTTGAGTCGGCTGTTCAGGTATGCTGGTCCGGTGTCGTGGAGGGCCTTGTGAGCGTGGGTGAGCATCTTGAAGGTGACTCTAGCGTCGATGGGGAGCCAGTGGAGTGTGCGCAGGTGCTGGGAGATGTGGCAGTGTCTTGACAGGTTGAGGACCAGTCTTGCGGCGGCATTTTGGATGTTCTGTAGCTTGCGGGTGAGGTTTTTGTTTATTCCGGCATAGAGTGCGTTGCCGTAGTCGAGTCTGCTGGTGACCAGGGCGTGAGTGACGGTCTTTCTGTGTTCGAGGGGGATCCATTTGAAGGTCTTACGTAGGAGGCGGAGGGTGTGGAAGCAGGAGGACGAGATGGAGTTGATTTGGCGGTCCATTTTGAGCTCTGAGTCCAGGATGATTCCCAGGTTGCGTGCGTGGTCCATGGGGGTGGGCGGGCTTCCGAGGGCGCGGGGCCACCAGGTGTCGTTCCAGTCGGGGTTTGGGCCCATGATGAGTACTTCCGTTTTGTTGGTGTTTAGTTGTAGGCAGCTGTTTTTCATCCATTTGGTGACGGCTTCCATGCCTTCTCGAAAGTTGGTGTTGGGTTCGTTGGATTGGGAGAGGATGAGTTGGGTGTCGTCTGCGTATGCCACAATGTTGAGTCCGTAGGTTCTGACGATGGGGGCGAGCGGAGCCATGTAGATGTTGAAGAGCGTAGGGCTGTGGGAGGACCTCTGGGGGACTCCACAGGTGGTTGGTGTAGGGTCCGAGAGGATAGGGGGGAGTCTGACCCGCTGCGTTCTGCCGGAGAGGAAGGAGCGGATCCAGTCGAGGGCCTTGTCTTGGATCCCTGCGTCGTGGAGTCTGCGTATTAGGGTGCGGTGAGAGACTGTGTTGAACGCCGCTGAGAGGTCGAGGAGGATGAGGGCTGCTGTTTCTCCTTTGTCCAGTAGGGTGCAGATGTCGTCTGTTGCAGCGAGGAGGGCGGTTTCCGTACTGTGGTTTTTCCTGAAGCCGGATTGGGAGGAGTCGAGGATGTTGTGCTCTTCGATGAATGTGGCGAGTTGGCTGTTGATGGCTTTCTCGATTACTTTCGCTGGGAACGGGAGCAGGGAGATGGGTCTGTAGTTTTTGAGGTCGGTGGGGTCCGCCGAGGGTTTCTTCAGGAGGGGGTTGATCTCAACGTGTTTCCAGTCATCGGGGAACGAGGCGGTTGCCAGGGAGCGGTTGATGGTGTGGCAGAGCATGGGTGCGATGGTGTCGGCGGCTCTGTTGAAAATGTGGTGGGGGCAGGGGTCCGTGGGGGCCCCGGAGTGGATTGACTTCATCGTCTTCAGTGGTGAGGGCTGTCCAATTGTCGATCGCTGGCTTCAGGGTGTCGGGGGTGGTTGGTGAGGGTTCAGAACATAATTTGGGCAGATTAGTTTAATTCTTTGTTTCTTATACAGATATCTCTATTCTGCTAATGAAGATTACCCCGAAGTCGATGAGGTTCAAGTCCGACGCTCTTCCCTGCAGGGTTTCACCCATCTCTAATTAGTTGTGCAGGTGTTAACCTAATAGCGATTGGTATCCTATGTTGCAAAATTCTGGGTTACTATATAATTCTGGAAAATCCTGGCAGATTCTGTCAGCAGCTGGAAGCATGGCTCTCTGTAACACAAGAATCAAGCCATACCTAGCTGATGAGCCCATAATCAGGGTGAAATGGGTCCTGGGTTGCTTGTATTCCGGTTCAGGGAGGTCCTGCCCCGACAGTTCGGGCTAGACTGTTCCAGTGAGAAGCAGGGTCAAGGCTGATTTGCATATGGCTGGATCCAAACTGAGGTGGCATGGTGGGCAAAAAATGATGGAATGGAATGCGGCCCAAGCGATCACCAGTGGCTGAGATTAATTCAAGCATTCCATCCGTCACTTTGTTTTAGATGCCCTACTTATTTTATGAGCCATGCTTTGCACAACACGTGGTAAAGAATGAAGACTATTTAAGTCTAGACAGCGATAATCACTGCAGTGCTGTTCTAGATATAGCACACGTCTGAATTTGACAACAAATCTGTCTCATCAGAGTAGATCTTGTTAATGTCACTTGGTGTCAATCTGTGGCCTGCACTTACCTTTCTGTGCTTAGCTGGCATACAAGTGCAATTCTTCAAACTTAAAGATTCAGAAAGGCTGGCAGTGCACACGGTCGCATCATCGGAGGATGTACTAGGCATCTATATTTCCAATGAAGCCAAAGAACTACCACGATGTTGGCAAATGGTCACTGCCATTTGCCAACATCGTGGGAATGACAATTTGAGTTTAAGGCCCTCATGGTCCAGAGCATCCCTTGCTTTGCAATCAACATGCTTTATTGCTGGGGGGATGACCTTGTTACCAGAAGCCGTGGAAAACCTTGGAGACTTTTTTTCATTTTCAGAAGCGTGTCTGATGTCTACGCTGAATATAGCAAAATATTCTTTGGAATCCAAACGTATTGATATCTTCACTGAACATTTTGATGCTAACCTACTTGAGATACTGGAAGGATCCTCATCATTTTAAAAGACGTTTGATATTGTGCTCATGACATGTAAATTGTATTTAAGGTAGTGATATGAGATGAGGGAAATGATAATTTGGTTTTCAGCGTGAAGTATATAGTGCTGATGACTCTTTGCTATATAACAGTTTACAAGAACAACTTGAATATATAAATGTGGTAGTTGCCTTTTACCAGAGACGGAAGTAAGATATGCCAAAATATTATTATCTTGATTACATACATTATTTCTGTTCCAGCTTCAGGAATGTCGGTGCTCCACTAGAACAAATAATCTGAGAAAAAGATGTTCTGAAGGTATACTATTTGCCATAGCAAAAGCTAGGTGCTGCAATGCGCTGATAAGAACCTAAATATATTAATTTCATCTTTAGAAATGTTATGACCCAGTAAATGTCAGTAACTTGAGAATGGCGAGTCACAGTGGTGATATCCACCGTTTCTACTTTGTCTCTTATATCATTCACCTTTCACGAGGTCTACTGCTAGCATTTATGGCTGGTTGTAGATTTAGAGAAGTGTTGGAAAATCTGTCGCTCCTGTCACATCTAGAAGCAGGTAAGTGCATTTTGACACCTTAAGATGCATCGTGCACAACAGTGTATCCAGGGACACTGTGGGGTGGAGTGACATGGTCTTCTGGCTGCTGCCAGTGCCACAGAGGGAGAATTATTGAGCAGATGTGAGTTAATGAGCTGGATCCTGGTCCAGGGAGTATCCAACCAGCTCCTCCGCCTCCTAGCCTTGGCTGACCCACACCTGGCCTTATGCTTTGTTCTGCAGTAACTGAATTGGAACCAACGTCCTATTTAGGCATAATGCTCCCCGGCTCACAAGTAAACCTTTCGCACCGAGGTGGAAGAGGAAAGTTAATGGCACTTGTTTGGAAGAAACCTCATGAGATTGGACAAGAGAGAGCTCAGGCTAAAACGTGTCTGCTCAATCTATATCGACCTTGTCACGCCAGTGCGGGTTACCAAGTCAAAGTCAGCCTGTAAAACTAAGAGAACATTTAACAAATTGTGGAAAGGTTGCTTTCGAAACTTATATAGAGCTCCGTGGTGGGAGTAGGGATCTATGTTCAGCAATTCGGGATCATAAATTTCCTCAAGCTTATCAAAAACAGTGCTGGTCTTTTTCTACCACGGCACATAAGAAATCTTCCTTTGCGGTCTATCGCTGACTTTACAGCTGCACTACATGACTGACACATTCACTGAACTTAAACGGCTAGTAACTGTCCCAACTGATTTTTATTTACTCCCCTCTGATGCCATTCTCTTTCTTGTTTCTTGATTTGCCCTGTGAATTTTACACCGGTTCCCATTGTGTTTAGCAAAGATTCTGGCACAAAATATAAGTGAGATTCGTTCATGTCTGAATTCTGACTGTATTCACTGCCTTTTAGTTTTGAGCTATCCAAAACATTCCTCCTCCACTACACAAAGGGTCTCTGATCAAGAAGCCGCCAAGGAAACAAACACTGTTGAAGACAATAGTTCTGGACTAGGATAGATGTCTGGGGTCTATCGCAAGCACGACACTGACAGATGGCACAATTACCCAGTCTGATAAAACAGTGTTTGCATCAATGAGCCTACTAACAGGCTTCAGTGTTCCACAACATGCATTTTTCAATAGGCCTAATAAGGAATGTTGGTGCCCCCATAAAACACCTGCATGAATAGGCCTAGAATTGGGTGTTAGTGTACCAAAGGGCCTAGTAACAGTGGGAAAAAAGTCCTTCTATCAGTTGACCCAAGAACAAGTGAAAGGATTCCTACACAGTGCATGCATCAATGGGCCTCACAAGTAGCACTAGTGATCCCTCTGCCTTCAGGCTGACAACCACCTTTCTGTCAGGCAATAAAGAGGGAAGCTGACACTCACAAGTGAATCTCCATCAACAAGAATAAGCCCAGTCTCTTCCACGTGCATGAGCCTACCTCCCTTTCACCAATATCATTGGTGCACCCACTTCCAAGCGCAGCAAACGTTTTTAGGTCAAGCCTGGGCAGCACATGCGCTGCGAGGCATTCTGTATTCGAGTATGGACTTGAAACCCCACCCACTCTCCGCCCATATTTTTCATTGGCTTGTGTCATTGTTCTTCTTAAACGCTGGCTTCTGATTGGTTAATAGGCTTGTTAGTCCCTCCTTGCTAACCGCCTTGTCTTCATTTGTAACCTCCCATGAGGACTGGCCCTTTTACTTCTGTTGTTACAAGGTACGCCTTTTTTAGTCTGTAGGCACTATTTTCTTTAATGAGTTTCTCCTACTACAGGCACAACATGCTTTCCTGCAACAACAGCTGCTCTTTCGCTCCTTGGCTACAGCTCCACCCCTTCACCCCTCACTGCTTGCCCCCCTCAACCACCTCTCCGAGGTCTGTTTATTTTTTTCTTTTAATTTCTCTTCTCCCAACCCAACCCCACTTCACCACGCCGTCTTAAATTTTTTTTACATTAGAAGATAGATTAAGTGATTTGATGTTGAGTCTATGCCAAGGCTCGAACACTGGTTCCCAGCTCCTGAGTCGGTAGCTCTGACCGCTGTGCCATATCCTCTCCCTCTGGGGGCAGCACAATATTATATATATTTGCTTGTTGAAGCGCTCTGCTGTGTTGGGAGTAATAAGGCGCGAGGACTAAGTCCAGATGGAAAGGACATTATTACTGCACGTTACTTTTGTATCTATCAAGGATTTCTGTATAGCGCTACGAGTCGCCTTTCGGCTGCTTTGGAGCGCTGTCAATGTGACAAACAAATGCTTTTTTTGGTAAAAACACCCCATGCCACGCTTTCACTTTAACCCGTTTGCTGCTGCTGTCGGCCAACGGCCGTCGCGAGCACTACCTCGGTAGTGCTGCGCACGTCCGTTGGCCGACGCGGCCCCGCCCGTTTAATAGAACGTTCCGCACTGGCGCGGAACGTTCGAAGCAGCAAACGGGTTAATAGCGGCCGCGGACATTTCTTTAGACACGGCTCGCCTACAGAAAAGGGCGTGGCCTCTATTAATGTGAAAGCGCGGCATGGGGCGCTTGTAAAAAAATAAATATTTGCAATGCAATAGGTCTCGCATTTGCGAGAATTTAAGCAATTGTCATTTGCAATTCCAATAGCTCAAACTCTCGTAAATGAGAGACCTATTGCAGTGCAAATGCTTGTTTCACAAGCATCTACACACCCCATTTCATCATCAACCTGTTTCCCTTTCACCAACACTGTATCATCTACCACATATAGATGAGCCACCTTCCAAAAGTAGCAATACAGCCTTTTAGCAGCATTGTATCCTCTACCAGGTGCAGTCCATTCCCTTCAACAAGCAGCAACACATCCTTTCACTAGCAATAGAGTTCTACGTGTTCAGTCTGAGAAATTCCAGCAGATTCTACTTGATACTTCATGCAGGGCTGCTGTCCAGCGCCAGAGCCGTGCAACTTCCCACCCTCCTTCCACGTTACATCGGGGACAGCCGAAAAACATCTGTCAACACTGGGGCTGAGAGGAGTACCTAGGATGGAGACTTCCGTCTCCTCCCATCTGCCTATCCTCCCAGGATGTGTGACTCTCATGGGATGTAGCGAACGCAAAACTCATTGGTCACCTTTTTGTTGCTCCCAAAACGCATGATGGCAACTTGACATGTTTTGGAAGTTCAAGTTGAAAGCAGTCACTGACTGGCAGCCTGAAGATCACATTACAAGCGTGGCCGTTGACACTTTGAACTACTCCAATAGCACTTCCTACTCTGTGCTAAATCCTAGGCAACAGCACCAATATCCAGAGACTGTTGTCACACTCCTGTGGTCTTCTTGTCTGTCCACCCCTTCTGTGCTCTTTAGACTTCTCTAAATGCTTCCCCTCTTACCTCCGCTGGAACGCAGGGTAGACCGACTCACAATAGCAGGCGTGGATCTCTAGGGTTTGGTGAAAGCTCTACCTCGTTTCTTGCACGGAGCTTTGCTCCTGGTGTGGTGCAGCATAGGACTGCGCTGGTTTGGCATGGCAGTGGGAAGTGAAGTTCGTATTCAACGGCTAGAAAGGAGGATTGCTGGTGGGCGGGCTCAGCTCTAGAATGAATGTTATGTTGGTGCGCTGGTGCAGCATGCCATAAACGTTACTACAAGCTTGTGGCTCGGACTGCTGGCTGAATGCAGACACTGACGAGCAAGTGGCTCCTCACTGCTTGCATCACACACAACACCTCGTTGTGGGTCCGGTGTGCAGGCCACCATCACAGTGCCTCTTGAACAGACTCTTTTGTCTCTGCTTCTGGAGGTGGAATCAGATGTAAACCAGTGAAATGCTATCATTCACACTGCCTAACACCTAAATACCGAACGGCTATCTTGTAAGCCAGTCCAAAGCTGAATGACACAGCCTAGGAATAACACAACCAAGGAATAACACAGCCTAGGAATAACACAGCCTAGGAATAACACAGCCTAGGAATAACACAGCCTAGGAATAACACAGCCTAGGAATAACACAGCCTAGGAATAACACAGCCTAGGAATAACACAGCCTAGGAATAACACACCCTAGGAATAAAGAGAGCTGACCCTTTGTCCACTGTAGGCTGATCCAGAATATGAATGACATTTCAACAAAGCAATGGCACTCACCCAATCCCTAAATATATCAGTAGTGTTGATTATTTTCAAGAACTCTAATATACCAGTAAGGTTGTCTCAAGATCAGACCTAAAAATCAGAATCTATTTTTACTCCTGCTAACTTTATGCCCTTGCTGCTTGCTCGATTACAACCATTGGTAAGACTCAGATGAAAACCTTTGACGGATTAAATTGGGGTCGCTTGAAAGACAGGTTGGAAGAAAGAGACCGATAGCACCCAAGACCTGCTCCAGCAGGCTGCACAGCTACCTTCCCTTCATCATCCCCAAAATGCAGCGGCCCAGCTGAGAGACAGTTTACTGTGATATGATGACTTTTGTCTCTACGACATTTCTGATGTTCCCTCATTAGTGGTTGTATCCAGAACGGTGTTACATTTGCTCAACTTGACACATCTACAAGATTCGTGTACTCTCTGGGGAAGCTGTAGCCAAAAATGCTTTCACATGAATGAAATCAGTTTCTGACAGCTCTTCCTGGAACAGAAGTACAAATGCTGCAGGTGAGGATCGGATGGTTAGAACCTATCGGCTGCAGGGAATCCCTGTGGGGAACTATCACTTATGTGGCTTGGAAGCTCTGTATTCCGAGAAACTGGGTGTCTATGGTATATAAATGGAGCCTAAAAGAGCAGAGGGTGAGAAACTAGAAGTAAAACTACAACATCTTTGGAAAATACACAAAATAAACAGACTCTGAGGCAATTTGGAGTGTGTCCTGAACAGTTCAGTCACCATTCAGTTGCTGGCTGAGGTGGACACAAAGAGAAAGAGTGATGCTCTGTAGCTGTTTTGTGGGGCTAAATTATAGAAATAACATCTAGTCTGTTCAATTATTCACAGAACACAATACTACAAACACTTTCTTTCCTCCTCTGCAGTTGCTAAGCAATGTGTTTACAGAGCATTACTTTTATCTCAATAAAGCCATGACTTCAGCAATGCAGAAGTATAGGGTTGAGGACTAGTGAAGCCCTGAATCCACTGCAAGAGGCTCGAGCCTTCCTGTCCCTTGCTTTCTTTCAGACGAGTCTTCGCCACTGGCTTGTGTTCACCTTATTTCTCATATCGAATGTGATTCATACTCTGAAATTGGGTCCGTTTATACACAGAAAATGGAAAATAACTGATGACAATCAGAAATAGATTTTTCATTGTAATGAATTTTCCCTGCTTCTGCACACATCATCCTGGACTAAAGAAGCAGAGGGACTGGAAGTGGACACAGTGGCGTAACGCAGGCCACCATGGTGCTGGGCGTCCCTGAGCTTCAGGGGGCCCCCTCAGCACAATACACTGGCCTAAGAGCTCCTGGTTAAATCTGAAGTGGGGGTCCCTCCATGTACCTTGCAGGGGGGGGGCCCTCAAGTTTCGTTATGCCAATGAGTGGACAAGCCTGTACTTTACAAAACAAATGTCTGAGTAAACACGTGTTAAATATGGTAACTGTCATGTTGTGTGCTTATGCACAAATGGACACTAGTGGTGCTAGGCGGACTCCTTACAAGCATTGCGTAATTGATTGGGAGGTATCTGGGTGTGGTCAATAAAGTTCAAGACACAGTACATTCAGTTAACGGTTGCATACAGTTGAATAAAGACGAGCAAACCAGAGCTCTGTGTGTGGCGTGGTCCTCTGCATGCTCCTGGGGTGGGGAGGACGCTACAAGAGGAGACAAGATAGGGGAAACGTGCCCTGAAATACCAGGCTGCTATCCTTGAGAGTTCTCCGTGGTCCAGCAAACTCGTGTGTGTCACATGTGCCCCAAGAAGCAGCCCAAGGGTGGCGTATGTGGAATCACAGTGCTGCTCCAGCTCTTACGAGGTCCTCGAAGGAGGTGAAGACCACAAAAAGGATCACAGTTGGAAGGCCTGCCAGAAACTCAGTAGCAAGGCCGAAAGAAGAGATACTGTGCCATAGAGTAATAAATACAGAGCCATCATCGATATGAAGCAGAAGTGCTAAAGGCAAAGACAACCAGGTACACAGAGTACAATTGCACTTACCAGAACGAACAAAGAAAGTGCTGCCCAACCCCGAATTGGGCCTTGGTCGGGGTCTGGCATGTTTAAAGTAGCAAGTAGCATTCACAGTAAATCAAGCGCCAACACAGGGGTTGTGCTTACAAAGCCATTGGTCCCTGCAGAAACAACCACAGAGGCCACTGGTGGCGACTAATGCAAAAAAAAAAGTCTTCAAGAAATTGAAGTTTTTCAAATGAGAGTTGTGGAGAGCGCCAAATATGGCGCTGCTGCATTCCTGAAACCACCTCCTCTATTCGACACCACCAAAAAGCAGAATATTGGCACCAGATGGACTGCAGGATTGAAATGTTCGATGACTTAATAGATGCGTTAGCAGAAGCAGATGACAAAAAAGATCATCACATACTTAAAGAACTTAGCAGTTGATGGAGTAAAAGAAGTGATAAAGAAAGCATCACAAGCTGGTTAAGTGTCATACCGTCTCATAAAGAAGAGGTTAGAAGCCAAATTCAATCCAATGCTGGATGTTGATTATGAAAGGTACATTTTCAAACAAGCAAGATAGCAATCTGGTGAGACGATGGATGAGTCTGTAGATAGGCTTGATATACTCAGAAAACATTGCAAGTTTAGTGAATTCAATGACGAAGAAGCAATACGTTTTAGAGATATTGATGGCTGCCTGTCCAATTTGTTCAGATGACACATTCTACGAGAAACACTCAGTCTGGAGAAAGTGCTCATGTCTGCGAGAGTGGAGGAAAGTGCAGATAGACAGGAGATGATATAGAAGCTGGAGTGACCTAGAGTGAAACAGCCTTGAACATGAAAATTAAGCAGAAACAAATCCAAGGTAGATGCCCATAAGGTGATGTCTCAGAAGAAGAAGAAGTTGTGTTTCCACTGATGATTCTCCTTTCCGCATGAAGGGAAATGTTCCTCTATCGGACAGAAGTGCAAATGCTGCAGAAAAGAAAACTATTTCATAATGGTCTGCCAAGCGAAAGAGGAGCTGAGTGCATCACAACAAGATGAGCAAATGGATGCCTAAAAGTTCCAGAAACATTCTAGCCACTCTCACAAGGCCAAACGGCAACATCAACTGAGACAAGTCCAAACAAAATGAAGCCTATACTCGTCAAGATCTTCATCCAAAGAGTCCTCAACATCATCAGTGACAGCGATGAAGATGGATGTGAGATGGTAATGTCAGTCACCAAACAACGTGCACATGTAGGATTAGCCTCTTGCCGAGTAGAACACAAATCAAAAAGGAATCGCCATGTGGAGCAACCAAGTTCATTTGGACATTGCCCTATGATCACGCTCAAAGTACATGGGTGCCCTACAACATTTATTATAGACAGTGGTGCATTGATAAACATCATGCCGGCATAAAAATACAACAAACTGTCTCCGAAACCACGTCTTACACCGTCGAGAACAAAGGTGTACACAAGGGAAGTTTCTACACCACTGTGGAGTCAAGGATCATTTGTCGCAACCGTAAACCGACATAAGAAAATGACAATTCATGTCCTACAAGGTACTCCGTCAAGTGCATGCTTACTTAGTTTCAGCATTTCTGCTGACATGGGACTGATCTCTATTAACTACAACCTAAATGCACACTCTGAGATAGTGAGTCAATTCCCCTAATTGTTTAATGGACTTGGGAAATTTAAGACAATGAAGGTGTAGCTTCACATTGAAGAAGAAATTTGCCCTTGTGCCCAGCAACACCGTCAAATTGCTTTCCTCCTACAGGAAGCTGTTGAGAAGGAACTGGAAGCACTGTTAAAGCATGACATCATCGAATGCTCGACTGGTCCTATGCCATGGGTCTCACCCATTGTGGTGGTGCCAAAAAAAGACAGCGGAGGTTCAGTGCGCATCTGTGTTGATATGGGCCAGGCTAACTAAGCAATTAAGAGAGAGACATCCAGGTCCACACATCGCGGACATGATCGCACAACTGAATGGCGCCAAAGTGTTTTCCCGCCTTGATTTGAACAAAGGCTATCATCAACTTGAGCTGGAAGAAAACTGTAGGTACATTAGTACTTTTTTGACTCATGTTGGTTTGTTCAGATATAAAAGACTCAATTTTGGTGTGTGGTCAGCTGCAGAAAACTTTCACGATGTCATTCGTTGAGTAATTCAACCTGTCACACATGCTTTTAATTACAATGACGATACCCTTGTGCTTGAGCCTACACGAAAGGAGCATGGCAAAGCACTCGCACAAGTGTACCGAATGCTTGCGGATGCAGGTCTCACTCTGAATGCTGAGATGTGTGAGTTCCACAAAAAAAGACTAAATCCTTTGCCCATGACTTTTCTGAGAAAGGAATGAGTCCTGACACTGAAAAAGTACAAGCATTGTCTTCCACTTGTCCCCCAGAATATGTGGCCACGCTCCGATCCTTTTAACACATGGCCAGTTACTGTTCCAGATATATTTGTGACTTTGTCACCATGAGTACCCGGCTGAGAGACTTAAGAAGGCGAAATGTTCCATTTAAGAGGTCTTCTGAGTGTGACCAAAGCTGCAACAAAATTAAACATGCCATTGAAAATGCGACTGAAATGGCCTATTTTGATCCTAAACTACACACTGAGATTGTAGTAGATGCAAGTCCGGTGGGGTTGGGCCTGATCCTTACCCAACACAATGGACAGCCAGATCCACTTAGACACATTGTGGCCTATGTTAGCAGTAGTCTATCTCAGACTGAACATGCTTACTTTCAACCCGAAAAGGAGAGCTTTGCAGTAGTATGGGCCTGTGAACCCTTCACGAGTTTCTGTATAGAAAGTATTTTACACTTATCACGGAACACCAGGCATTGCTCACTATTTTTGGGAATCCGAAGGCCAAGATGCCCCCCTCCCATTGAGAGGTGGGGGTTGCGACTGTAGGAGTACGACTACACCATTGTGCATAAGCCGGGAAAGGATCAAAACCCTGCAGACTACTTTTCACAAGTGCTGTTACAATGTCAAAGCACAACATCCAAGGTGGCAGAAGCGTATGTTAACTTCCTAGTAAAGTCTAGCACACCTACAGATTTGAAAGCATGTCATCTGTGTAACTGCCTTTCACCCAAGATGATCCAGCATCTGCTAAATATGTTTGACCTCCCTAAACAGTCATGTGAGAGACTTGCGGTTGACTTCTTTGGGCCCCTCAGTAATTTACAATGGAATGCTTTACCTGGCGATGGACAGATCTACTCTCCCCCCCACCCCATTCCAGGGGTACACCCTTGCTCTGTCTCGCAACACCTGAACACATGGGCTCACGATTTACAAGTAGGGGACATTTGGCATTAATTACACCCCACCAATAGAGAGTATTCCCATTACTCTATGGTACACAAACTACATCCCAGACTAGATATGATCTTTGCTCCTCCAGCGATGATTACACTGTGCACACAGGAGGAGTATTTGGGCAAGAACTGTCAGACCACAATCCCTTATTGGTTTCACTGAAGTGGGGGAGATCCAGACCGAGGATTCACACTTGGCACTTAGACACTGACGCCTTCGCTGACACAGGGTTTCACTCTCAGATTGGGGAGACCATTGAGGCTTACTTCCAGGATAACAAAGTGATGGCATAGAATGCTTTGGTCGAATGGGATACATTCAAAGTTGTGTTACATGGCTAATGTATGAAAACAGCTTATGGGGTGCGCAAGGGGCTGAATGGTGAAATGACTGCAATGGAGGGGCGTTTGGGAGAGTTGGAGCAAACCTGTCTGACGGACCATGACCAATTCCCGGCTCTCTCCGCCTTGCGAAAGGAATACTGGCAATTAGTCAGTCGGGTGTCCAAGTTTGATTTTAAGGTACTCACATACCAACAACATGAACAAGGAGATAAGGCGAGTCACCTACTGGCGTGGCTGTTACGATCGGAATCCCTCAGACATCGGATCACTGCGATCCAACAGTAGTCGGGGCAGTTATTAAACACACAGGATGATATCAATGGGGAATTCGAAACTTATTACCGCGGTCTGTACAAGGAGCCCACTGCAATATATCCAGATGTGCTTACCGCATATTTGATGCGTGTCCATATTTTTTCAGTTGACCCCCTCCAGCGTCAGCAATTGGATAGTCCGATCACACTGGAAGAGGTACGGGAAGCAATAACCCAGATAGCCCGAGGGAAGGTTCCAGGTACTGACGGGTTTCCAATCTAATTTCATGCCCATTACAGTGCTCGATTGGCTCTACTCCTCCTTCAGGAATATGAGTGTGTGTTGGCTAGAAGGACCCTGTCGACTTCCTGAGGGAAGCGGTCATTGCAGTCCTTCCCAAACCAGGGAGCGATTCTCTAAATGTAACAACGTATCAACCCCCGTCTCTCCTGAATCTGGATTAGAAGGTCCTTGGGAAGGTCGTGGCCAACCGTCTCACTACAATAGTCCCCTCTTTAGTGCATTCTGACCAAAACGGCTTCATACCCAGGCGCAACACCTTCATTAACTTGCGGTGGTTATTCCATGTTATGGACAGGGCAAGACTCACTGGAATGGAGGGCTGGGCTGCCTCCCTTGACATAGAAAAGGCATTTGACACCTTGGGTTGGCCTAACCCAATGGTGGTTCTGATGCGCATGGGGTTTGGTTCTCCATTCTTGCGCTGGGTAGCATTATTGTACACCAATCCGACTACTAGAGTGCGCGTGGGGGACGTAATATCTGCTTTTTTCCCGTGGCTAGAGGTATACGTCAGGGCTACCCCCTCTCGTCGCTGCTGTTTGCCTTAGCAGTGGAGCCCTTTGAGTGTATGCTTCGAGAGCAGGCACCACTATGCGGTCTCGTGGTGCTTGGATACCCTCAAATAGTGTCCCTAGACACAGACAACGCGTTGATTTATTTGAGAGCTGACCCTCCAGTACTGCCAGAGATAATGGCTCTGCTGACTGCATTTGGAGCCATGTCGGGTCTCTGTGTTAATTGGGGTAAATCCTGTTTATTTCCGCTGCTGCCTATCCCTGAGGACCGTCGGGATACAATGCCGCGTATGGAACTGAATTGGCGGTTTGACTCCATTAAATATTTGGGTGCGCAGGTGTATTATGACCCGCATGATTTGCTAGAGGTGAATCTAGGAAATGCTGTGACTGCGATTCGCCGCTCCCTTCCTTTTCAGACCAGGCTACCATTGTCCCCAAAGGGCAGGGTAGCCTTTGCCAAAATGTTGGTCCTGCCACGACTTTTCTATTTCTTTGCAGCCCTACCATTGATCACCCGTAAGGCCTTCTTCCAAGATCTAAAAAGGGTGTTGACGGAATGGATTTGGGGCAATGGCCAGAAACGAGTTGCTCTATATAAACTATTTGCCTGTTTGGAAGAAGGTGACCTTGGGGCCCTGGACTATGAATCATAATATGCTGTAGCACAACAGCAGTGGCCAATGCAGTGTATTGCAGGAGAGCAGTCTCCAGAATGTGTTGACTTTTTGGATGAGTTGTCAGGGAGACCATTGCTGCATCGGCTCTTCAACACTCCCCCCCCCGGGACACGAATAGTGTGCTGTTACATACGGCACTGTACGTCTGGAAACGATATGCCAGAGATGGGCAGCTCCGTACACATTATGCACCCAGTCTCCCGACTTGGGCCATACCAGAGTGCCCAGGCTTAAGGACCGCGCATCAGGTCCGGTATTGGGAAACAGTCAAAATTATGACTTGGGCGGATGTGGTGTCTGAGGAGGGTCTCTGTTCCTTCGATGTTTTGGCAGTGGATCATGGACTAGGTCCAGAACAGTTCTTATTGTATTCGGCCCTGCGGGATGTGATGCGCAAGACTTGGCGTTCTGAGCGGGAGCAGCCTCCCACGAGGGCCCCTCTCGAAGCAGCTTTAACGGGGGACACCACGAGGGCCATCAGACACTTATACTTCGTGTTGCGGAGCAGACCAACTGCGGAACATGCGCAATTATGGGATTGGTGGACACTGGCGTTCGGGACTGATATCACAGATAAGCAATTGGACCGATGCTTACAATCAGTCAAACGGGTGCCACGAAATGCGTGGTTTCTACTCCCACAATTTCACTTTCTGCACTGTGTATATCTCACCCCACATAGGAATAGTAAGATGTTCCCTGGTGCTTCTAACGTATGACGAGGTGCGGATCCACTGATGCCGACTCCCTTCACATGGTGTGGTCCTGTACACTAATTTGTCCAATTTGGAAACGGGTGTCGCAGGTGGTATCAGGGTAATGAATAACTTGTTTCTGCTAGTCCCGCTTAGAGACTTGCTTGATACAGGGTGTATCACCAAGAAAAACAAAGGTCTGTTAAGATTTAGGGCTTATCTTAGCTAAACAATGTACTACCATGGCCTGGTAGTCTATCACAGCATCCCCACTGAAATGTTGGCTGGCAGACATGCTCCATTGGGTGCCTGATGAGCTATTGGTACACAAGCGATTGTGCACAGGGGGAGAGGGATTGGATCCTTTGGAATGCTGGGATACTTACCTGGAACGACTTGAGGCCGGTACGGACGACCTTCCCCCTTGAGCGCCTAACCTTTCCTCTGGGGGTTAATGTGCTGGCAGGTCTTCCCTTATTGGCAGATTCCGCCAGGCCCCACAACCCGTTGGTATGCTGGATGGCCGGGTGTTGGACCCGTTTCTAAGATGTCTTTAAGGGTAAGATGAGGGAGATTTCAGCAACTTTTGTGAAGCATTGTACTGAGCACTCATATATCCACTGGAGCGGGTGTATTCTTTGATGGTGCCATGATCGCACAAACACACACACGGTTTGGGGCGGGGGTGGGGTAGGGGGTGTTTCATTGTTATGGATGTTTGATAAAGCTCGAGTAGAACTGTGAATGCGCTTGCGGCATCTGTTGCACCGTACATGGATAGGATTAGGGGGGAAATTTCCAATGTACATGTATCCGGTTGCAGACAAAATGGCCACATGCACTGTGCAGTCTACAACTCCCTTCCTCTACAACAGTGTGAGGTTACTTATACCATATGTGTTCTTTTTTTTCGGTTGTATCAATAAAGTATAAAAGCTAATAAAGATATTTACAAAAAAAAATAAAAGATCACCAGGTTACACCTCCGAAGGCACCAGGACCTGGATTTGGCACCACTCGGCAAGTCAGGACTTTCAACAGAAGAGCTCAGGCACTGGCAGGTGAAGTCTTTGAAGACCCTGAGACTTCTTAACAGGAGGCAAGCTCAAGTCAAGCCCTTGGTGAACCATGGAAGCAGGGCTTAGAAAGCAAAGTCCTGTCCTTTCACTCCCAGGACAGCAGCAGCAAGCAGTAGGCCAGCACAGCAAAGCAACAGGCAGAGTGGCAGTCCCTCCTACAGCATGTAGCTCTTCTTCCTGGCAGAATGTCCTCAGTCCAGAAGTGTTCTGATTTTGGGGTATCAGAGGTCCAATACTTATACCACTTTCTGCCTTTGAAGTAGGCAAGCTTCAAAAGAAAGTCTCTGTAGTGCATAATACCCTGCCTCTCCCTGACCTGGCTTCAGACACACTACAGGGGGTGGATACAGCTTTGTGTGAGGACAGGCACAGCTCTATTCAGGTGTCAGTGACAACTCCTACCACCACGCTAGCTCAGGAAGGCCCATCAGCCTGATGATGGCCCATCAGGATATGCAAGGCACACCGCAGCTCCCTGTGTGTGACTGTCTAGAGTGAATGCATAAGAGCCCAACTGTCAGCCAACTCAGACATGTATTCTACAGACAGGCAGAGGCACAGAATAGTTAATCAAGAAAATGCCCACTTTCTAAAAGTGGCATTTTCAAACTTACAATTCAAAAACCAACTTCAACAAAAAATGTATTTTTAAATTGTGAGTTCAGAGAGACCCCAAACTCCAAATCACTATCTGCTCCAAATGGGAAATTACACGTAAAAGATATTTCAAGGCAATCCCCATGTTACCCTATGGGAGGGATAGGCCTTGCAATGGTGAAAAACGAAATTAGCAGTATTTCACTATTAGTACATGTAAAACACACCAGTACATGCCCTACCTTTTAAATACACTGCACCCTGCCCATGGGGATGCCTTGGGCCTACCTTAGGGGTGACTTACATGTATTAAAAGGGAAGGTTTGGGCCTGGCAAGTGGATGCACTTGTCAGGTCGACATGGCAGTTTAAAACTGCAAAACCAAAGGGGATGATGGACGGAGTGTTGAACATTGCAAGCACTCACCCCCAGTCAACTGATCTGGGTTTAATCCATCATCATTCTTTAGCTCACTCCGCCACCCCAGTTCAGACATGGCCATATGCAAATCAGTCTGACCCTGTGCCTCATGGGAACAGTCCAGCCCGAACTGCCAAGCCATGTCTTCCCTGGACCGGAAACAAGCATCCTGGGACCGGTTTCGGGCTCACAGCCCTCATCAGCCAGGCTATCTTGAATCCAGTGGCAAAGTGAGCAAGCGACCCACGTCTGGGCATACCCTGCCAACTTAGGGCGAACAATGCAAAACCAAAGGGGCCGATGGACGAAGTGTTGAACATTGTAAGCACTCACCCCCAGTCAACTGATCTGGGTTTAATCCATCATCATTCTTCAGCTCACTCCGCCACCCCAGTTCAGACATGGCCATATGCAAATCAGTCTGACCCTGTGCCTCATGGGAACAGTCCAGCCCGAACTGCCAAGCCATGTCTTCCCTGGACCGGAAACAAGCATCCTGGGACCGGTTTCGGGCTCACAGCCCTCATCAGCCAGGCTATCTTGAATCCAGTGGCAAAGTGAGCAAGCGACCCACGTCTGGGCATACCCTGCCAACTTAGGGCGAACAATGCAAAACCAAAGGGGCCGATGGACGGAGTGTTGAACATTGCAAGCACTCACCCCCAGTCAACTGATCTGGGTTTAATCCATCATCATTCTTTAGCTCACTCCGCCACCCCAGTTCAGACATGGCCATATGCAAATCAGTCTGACCCTGTGCCTCATGGGAACAGTCCAGCCCGAACTGCCAAGCCATGTCTTCCCTGGACCAGAAACAAGCATCCTGGGACCGGTTTTCAGGCTCACAGCCCTCATCAGCCAGGCTATCTTGAATCCAGTGGCAAAGTGAGCAAGGGACCCACGTCTGGGCATACCCTGCCAACTTAGGGCGAACAATGCAAAACCAAAGGGGATGATGGACGGAGTGTTGAACATTGCAAGCACTCACCCCCAGTCAACTGATCTGGGTTTAATCCATCATCATTCTTTAGCTCACTCCGCCACCCCAGTTCAGACATGGCCATATGCAAATCAGTCTGACCCTGTGCCTCATGGGAACAGTCCAGCCCGAACTGCCAAGCCATGTCTTAACTGGACCGGAAACAAGCATCCTGGGACCGGTTTCAGGCTCACAGCCCTCATCAGCCAGGCTATCTTGAATCCAGTGGCAAAGTGAGCAAGGGACCCACGTCTGGGCATACCCTGCCAACTTAGGGCGAACAATGCAAAACCAAAGGGGATGATGGACGGAGTGTTGAACATTGCAAGCACTCACCCCCAGTCAACTGATCTGGGTTTAATCCATCATCATTCTTTAGCTCACTCCGCCACCCCAGTTCAGACATGGCCATATGCAAATCAGTCTGACCCTGTGCCTCATGGGAACAGTCCAGCCCGAACTGCCAAGCCACGTCTTCCCTGGACCGGAAACAAGCATCCTGGGACCGGTTTCGGGCTCACAGCCCTCATCAGCCAGGCTATCTTGAATCCAGTGGCAAAGTGAGCAAGGGACCCACGTCTGGGCATGCCCTGCCAACTTAGAGGCGAACAATGCAAAACCAAAGGGGATGATGGACGGAGTGTTGAACATTGCAAGCACTCACCCCCAGTCAACTGATCTGGGTTTAATCCATCATCATTCTTTAGCTCACTCCGCCACCCCAGTTCAGACATGGCCATATGCAAATCAGTCTGACCCTGTGCCTCATGGGAACAGTCCAGCCCGAACTGCCAAGCCATGTCTTCCCTGGACCGGAAACAAGCATCCTGGGACCGGTTTCGGGCTCACAGCCCTCATCAGCCAGGCTATCTTGAATCCAGTGGCAAAGTGAGCAAGGGACCCACGTCTGGGCATACCCTGCCAACATAGGGTGAACAATGCAAAACCAAAGGGGATAATGGACGGAGTGTTGAACATTGCAAGGACTCACTCCCAGTCAACTGATCTGGGTTTAATCCATCATCATTCTTTAGCTCACTCCACCACCCCAGTTCAGACATGGCCATATGCAAATCAGTCTGACCCTGTGCCTCATGGGAACAGTCCAGCCCGAACTGCCAAGCCATGTCTTAACTGGACCGGAAACAAGCATCCTGGGACCGGTTTCGGGCTCACAGCCCTCATCAGCCAGGCTATCTTGAATCCAGTGGCAAAGTGAGCAAGGGACCCACGTCTGGGCATATCCTGCCAACTTAGGGCGAACAATGCAAAACCAAAGGGGATGATGGACGGAGTGTTGAACATTGCAAGCACTCACCCCCAGTCAACTGATCTGGGTTTAATCCATCATCATTCTTTAGCTCACTCCGCCACCCCAGTTCAGACATGGCCATATGCAAATCAGTCTGACCCTGTGCCTCATGGGAACAGTCCAGCCCGAACTGCCAAGCCATGTCTTCCCTGGACCGGAAACAAGCATCCTGGGACCGGTTTCGGGCTCACAGCCCTCATCAGCCAGGCTATCTTGAATCCAGTGGCAAAGTGAGCAAGGGACCCACGTCTGGGCATACCCTGCCAACTTAGGGCGAACAATGCAAAACCAAAGGGGATGATGGACGGAGTGTTGAGCATTGCAAGGACTCACCCCCAGTCAACTGATCTGGGTTTAATCCATCATCATTCTTTAGCTCACTCCGCCACCCCAGTTCAGACATGGCCATATGCAAATCAGTCTGACCCTGTGCCTCATGGGAACAGTCCAGCCCGAACTGCCAAGCCATGTCTTCCCTGGACCGGAAACAAGCATCCTGGGACCAGTTTCGGGCTCACAGCCCTCATTAGCAATGGCAGGTCTGAACCATGTTTAAAGGTCTACTCATGTGGGTGGCACAATCAGTGCTGCAGGCCCACTAGTAGCATTTGATTTACAGGCCCTGGCACACCTGGTGCAGTTTACTAGGGACTTATTAGTAAACCAAATATGCCAATCATGGATAAACCAATTACCATCATGTTTTAAACAGAAAGCACTTCTACTGTAGCACTGATCAGCAGTGGTAAAGTGCCCAGAGTACTAACGCCAGCAAAAACAAAATCCAGCACTGGATCAAAAACAGGAGGTCAGAAGCAAAAAGACTGGGGAAACCATGCCAAGAGCGGACAGGTCTACCATATGCCATAAAATCCTAAAAAAACATGGCTCTAGTGCCTCCTTCAAATTTCTACTCAGCCTCCTGCTTCAGCCAGCCCAACAGCTGCACACTAGTTCCGCTTCTAACATTCTCCAGACTTTCCAATCTGTCTCCGACATTCATAATAGATATGAATGAATGAATATACACTTATAAAGCGCATGGCTACCAAAGGACTCCCAGCGCTAGAGACAGAGCCAACAACCGAAAATCAACAGAGGAATTAAGGGAACAACAGAGTCTTCAGACGTTTATGGAAGGACAGATAGTTAGCCTCGAGCCGAACGTGGTCTGGTAGCTGATTCCAATCCTTAGCCACCATGAATGAAAACAGCCGTCCCCCACTCTGAGCTCGATTTACTCTGGGTACGGCTGCCAGGTGTTTCTTATCGGATCATAATGCTCTTCTAGGGAGGTATGGAGTGATGATAAATCGGAGAATCGGGGGAGCCCTAGAAGAGAAAGACTTGTGGGCAATGCACAGAGCCTTAAACTGGATTCTTTCGGCCACCGGCAACCAATGCAGAGAGATGAGATGAGGTTTAGCAGATTCCCGATTATGAGCCTGCATGAGGAGTCATGCAGCACAATTCTGGACCGTTTGCAGTTTTCTTATCGTAGAACAAGGTGAGCCTAGGTAGAGCACATTGGTGTAGTCAAGCCGCGAGAGAATCAGGGGCTGAACCAGTAGTTTCTTGGCATTGAAGGGCAGAAAGGGCAGAATTTTCCTAATCATTTTCAGGATACCAAAACAGGTACTTGCCACCCTACGCGCCTGGTCCTTAAAGTTCAAATTATGGTCCAGCCACACCCCAAGACTTTTTATTTGATCTTAGGGGGGGGGGCATGGCACCTAAGCATTTAGGCCACAGTACGCTGGTATCAAGGTTAGCGGTTTTGCCTAAAAACATCAGTTCGGTTTTTTCTGCATTCAGCTTTAGAAAGGAGTCATCCATCCACGTGGAGACCCTTTCCAAGCAATTGGCAAGATTGCTCTTAGTATTGTCCAAGTGATTGAGGGAAACAATTAACTGAGTATCGTCAGCGTACGAGACGATCTTAACCCCAAAGGGATTAACCACCTCAGCCAAAGGGCGCAAATAAACATTAAAGAGCGTAGGGCTCAGAGAAGAGCCCTGCGGCACCCCACATCGCAGAGGCAGCCTTTTGGAGATAAAATTGTCCTCAAAGACCTGGAATGACCTATCTGAAAGGAAAGACTCGAGCCATTTGAGTAAAGTTCCTGTGACCCCAATCTCTCCAAGTCTTGCGATCAGCAATTGATGATTGACCGTGTCAAAGGCCGCACTGAGGTCGAGCAGTACAATGGCTACGGACCCGCCGCCATCCAGATTTTTCCTAGATTCTTCAACCACCGCCAACAAGGCAGTTTCTGTGCCTTGTTGGGGTCTAAAGCCTGTTTGGGAGGGATGAAGGCGTTCATTCTCTTCTAGAATGGTGGAGAGAACCGAATTTACGTACTTTTCACATAATTTAGCAATCCCTGGCAGCAGTGAGATCGGCCGATAGTTGGCAAGGACTTCAGAGTCAAGGGTGGGTTTCTTCAAAAGGGCTCTGATCATGGCCCGCTTCCAAGGTGCGGGAACGATCCCAGAGGAAAGTAAGGTGTTTATAAGGTCCAGGATGACTGGGCTAACCGAGTCAAAGACTTGATTTAAAATAGTAGGAGGAACAACATCACAGGGGGAGCCAGATTTCAAACGAACAAAGTACATTTTAAGAGTTTCAATATCCATAGAGGGGATTGCCTCAATGACAGGGTCTAACATTCGGGATTGACCATCTGCAGAACGAAAATTTGCAGAGACTGATAGGGGGGGAAAGGTGGAGTAGAAGTCTTCAATTTTCTTGTAGAAGAAGTGTGCCAACTTATTGCAACGTCCTAAGGTGTCCCCTGGGGGCAAGGGGGGCTCAGGGGGCTTAAGGAGGGATTTCGCAATTTTAAAGATTTCACGGGGGAGTTAGAAGCTGCAAGAATCCTCTTTTCGTAATAGACAGCTTGAGCTGATCTTATGTTTGCCTTATAGGCTTTAATGGCTTCTCTATACTTAGATTTCTCAGAAATAGAGAAGTCCTTTCTCCAGCTTCTTTCCGTGCGTTTGCATAATATAACTGCAAAATGTTTAAATTCAGTGGCTTGAAGGTCCTCTAATTGATGTGTCCTTTTCTCATGCGTTTATACAGAGGTTTTCACTTGAGACCCTTGCGAACATGGACTCCAACTGGGTCACAATGGCTGCAACCTTTTGCTCAATGGCATCAAATTTCTTGTACATCCTTTTCAAGGCATAAAATCCACTCTCTTGCAGTAAAATATGGAGGCTCACCAGGTTGCGATCTAGACACTGCTAGTACAAGGTGGCCAGCTGGAGAGTCTTCCTCTGAATCGGAATCCGATCAAAGTATCCCCTAAAGCAGCTAACTCCTAGGATGGAGAGTCCC
Organism: Calotriton arnoldi; assembly: GCA_963921515.1. Classification (NCBI taxonomy): domain Eukaryota; kingdom Metazoa; phylum Chordata; class Amphibia; order Caudata; family Salamandridae; genus Calotriton; species Calotriton arnoldi. The sequence continues at coordinate 1,456,361 of CAWUFW010000974.1, read as the reverse complement.
ACTAGGAGCTATTTCCGCAACTGTCACAGGATCAGTTTTCTCCGCCCTCCCTCTTCTCACTTATCCCCAGTGCTGACAGGCTCTCGCCTCTGCCAAGGGACCTCCTACAGTCTGCACAAGATGGCCAATACTATCTTGGTGTCTGCCGAGAGAGAGACTATTTCTCCAAGATTTCCTCCTGGTCTGAAGTTCTTCTCTGTCTCAGACCCAAACATTTGGGGCAGTACATTTTCTAACTGTAGACCATCCGCCAGAGCCCAGGAAAGCTCTCCAAGAAGCAAGCGTAATTTGCCAGGGAAAAGAAGCATGGCCCAGAGCTTGTGGAGAAGCATCCTTTCTGTGGCACACAAGACCACGTGCCGATAGATCACATTTTGATACATTTTCCTAGTCTATATTATGGTTCAAAGTGCAATTTGTCTGTATTTCAACAGGGGAGAGAGACCGTTACTTGGGGCTAATCAATATATATTATTTATGTCTATTAAGCTGGTCGCAGTTCTATTTTATATTAAAATCATTTTACAACACATTTGTGCTGATATACATATTATGATATAGAAATCACACACAATTTCTTTTCACACTCAACTACTTCCTTTTACCAACAAAAGGTTAGGGGTCCAGGCAACAGACAGATAAGGAAGCAGCTCAGTTTGAGGCACATAACAATATTTAAATAATGGTAGGATGGGCAATACAAACCATTTTCAAAGCTTTCAGAATGTGGCAGTCATTTTGCAGCATTTTATGCTAATTGAAGTCTAGCCAGGCGGTTCTCAAGATGATCCAAATACAGGGGTTTCTCTTGTATGGGGCACAATTACAATAAAAACAAGTATTAAAAAAATAAATTTCAATAGAAAGCCGAGTAGATCTGAAGCCAGCACAAGTCACATAGAAAACAAATATGTAATTTTCCCAGCAGATGTTTCAGATAGGCGTGGAGTTAGTACTTTATCATTTGCTGCTATCTTCGTTGGTCTTACATCAATCTCCCTAAATATTTCATTTCTTTGTCCCTCGATTGAAATTACACAGTCACACATTGTGCTTTCAACACAAACATATTTTGAGTGACAATTAAGAAAGTCGAGTAACACTCTTTTTGGTGAATACTTAACCGCAGATTCCTCACCTAAGAATATACCCTAGCCGTCAAACTAGATCCAGAGATTTTTCATAGCAGTGCTCTCGCACGCTGTTAGGTGGCACCTTTGTAAATGAAAATAAAAAAATAACACTTACCTTCAGGCTGGCCACCCGGCCGGCTGCCGCATCTCAGTCTGCTCGCCACCGCCTCAGAAGCAGGAACCAGGAGGAAACACCCAGGCTCCTGACTCCCCTATCCAATCACAACTCTGCACTGCAGCGTTGTGATTGGTCTGAGCGCCGTGGTTCAGTGCTCAGACGGAGAATGGGGGCCCGGGCATATTCTGCACCCAGGCTGTAATGCAGCCTGGGTGAGGAACATGCAAAGTGCGCATGACCGTTATGCCCGGCCTGAAGTTATGTGCACTTTAGAGTGGAGCAACCACTCCTCCTCCTGGCCTCGGCTCTGGCAGTCCAGCCCCGCCCCACACAGCCGCACCAGAAAATGGAAAACCTAAATGATAATAACGCTGGTTATTATCATTGTAGTTTTCCTTTCTACTGCTCGCAGAGCAGTGGGGAGACGCTCCTCTTCCTTAGCGGAGCAGCCGCCACTGCTCACACAACGAACTGACAATCACAATGAGGAGGGTAGTCTTCAAGGACAGAAGACATAGCAGGCTTGAAGGGCGAACATGAGTAATGTCAAGACCAGGGTAAGGTCCAAGTGTGGCATCACAAATGTCTTGGAAGAAAACATGTTTTCCAAGATTTAGTAAAGATTTAGTAAATTCCATCATAACAGGTGATATGAGCATTGGGTTGTCTGGCAAATGTAGAAAGGCCGAAAGGGCCACTAAATAACCTTTACTGTGCCCACTGTAAAGCCTTGCTGAGCTAAGAACAAAACAATGAATAGAACATCCAACAACTTTGCCTCTAAGGGGTCTGTGTTCTGGGCACTGCACCCGGTCATAAATTTGTTCCAGTGTCCTGCTTAGATGGATTTCGTAAGAGCACGCCAAGCAGCGAGGATGACATCCACCACCTTGCGGAAACTCCAAAGCACAACATTGTTGACACTGCACATTCTTGACTGTGGTGAAAAGATCTAGTTTGGGTTCTCCCCATTGGTGGAAGACAACCTGCCCCACCTCCGGATGCAAGTTCCACTTGAGATCTGCCAGTCGCCTGCTCGGGTGTTCACAGACCTTGCATTGTGGTTGGACCCAGAGGAATGCCCTGGAACTGCAGCCACCTCCAGAGGCGTAAAGGCACAGGACCCAAGACCCCACTCCACACTACATGTTGCAGTACCACGTGGCCGGCGGTGGTGTTGTCTGTGAGAACTTGCACCAATCTCCCCTGAATGGATGACAGGGAGGCCTTCAGGACTACAAGAATGACCCACAGCTCCAGTAGACTAACGTGGAGCCGGTCCTCCAATGGACCTCCACCTACCCCAGGAGGCCGCCCACCCTGAAATGATGCGTTTGTCAGAATTGTTAGCTGCTAGTAGGCAAAGGAGAGTGGCCGGCTGCAGGATAAATTGGTTGGTGGGCCACCACTGCAGATCTTGAGGTGGTTCCTCAGAGATTTGGATGTTGTCGGAAAGGCAACCTGATGATGAGCCAATTGGAACTTCAAGGCCACAGTAGGGCAAGTGTGCTCCCAGGTCAAGAAGCTTCAGAGCCACCATCATCATGCCAGCATCCTGGACTCATTGCTGCAGAGGGAAAGCCCCGAAATCCACCATATCCATGATTTCCCCCATAGGTCGAAGCCTTTGAAAGTGATTAAGGCAGGACTTCGGCTTTGAGAGCAGGATATGGCCCGCTCATTTACAGAGGTAGAATGGAAAATGGTATTAGAGAGCCCTACACGAGTACAGCGGAACGCAAGGTTTCAACTGATACAGTTTTATATAATACACTGTGCTTATCTCACCCCGGAAAAAATTAACCGATATTTCCATAGATCAGACTCACACTGTCCCCGTTGCACTCTCTTAAATGCAGACATTATACACATGCTCTGGGCCTGTCATAAGATCCAGAAATTCTGGGATAAGGTGATAGAGCACCTGGCAGACTGCACAGATAGGCAGCTTCAACACTCTTGGGAATCCTGTTTACTGGGACTCTTTCCTCGGGACAAAGCACACAGGGCCACGAGTAGGTTTATAGATTTGGGCTTTGTAGTGGCTAAAAGACTCATTACAAGACGTTGGAAGTCAGGGGAGCCTCCCGTGTTTATAGCCTGGGACCGCTCTATGCTAAACTGGGCATCGGCCGAGGGAGTGTCCCTCTGGAGGGAGGATACACTGGGTTTGAGAAAGTTCCCACTTTCGGATAGTTGGCATACACTCCTCACGACACTGCAGCTCAAGCTACATCTCGAATTAGAACTATCATCCTCACAACAAGGAGGACCAGGGGCTGTACAAAGTTAGGGATGGGCAGTATTTGATGCTTTGCTGGGATGGCTACTGAGAAATTCATGACGATTCATTGGAACGGGATAAGGTCCTGACCAGAGAGAGACACAGTGCATAATATTCTGTGTTTCTATGATGTGTACATATAGGGGGGGTGCTTTTGAGTATTGTTGTAACCTGAGAAAGTTTAAGTTGTTGTTAAGACGCAAATATTGATCTACGAATTACGCTTGAGGATGTGTAATGACACAGTGGCAAGATGCGAAAAGCACAGAGGACATTGTAGATTTGTTGCAACATGGAAAGGCCAGTGAAACTGATCATTCCCTTAATGATTTTCATTAACCGTTTTCATTTCCCTTTCTAGTGTGCTAGCTATCGGATTGTGTTTAAAAACAAAATTGCTAATATTTGTTTTTTATCTTTGATAAGTGAATATTGTACACTCAAAAATCACTGTTGTACTATACCAGTATGTTATGGAAAACAAAAATGACACAAACAGATCAAACAAAAAAAAAAGGCAGGACTTCGGCTTGTTTATGGTGAAATTCAACGATGTTAAAATGGCCCCCGTCGTTCGAAGATGGTCCACAACTGACTGCAGTGAGCCTGCCTTCAACAGCCAGTCTCCGGAGGTACAGGAATGCAGCAACTCCCAACCTCCAAAGAAAGGCACTGACTACCGAAACCAGAACAGCACTGGTGAGTCTGAGTGGAAGCGTGTCGAACTGAAAATGCTCCTAGTCCACCTTCAACCACAGGTAATGCAGGTGGGAATGCAGGACAAGTGTATGAAAATAAATGTCATCCAGGCTCAAGGATACCATCCAATTGCCAGGGTCCAGAGCAGACAACTGGGCCAAGGTGAGCATTTTGAATCTATCCTCCATAGAAAGGCATTGAGGGGATGAAAGTCCAAGAAAGGCCTGAGGCCCCCTTCTTTTTCAGGATGAGGAAGAAGCAAGATTAACAACTCCCAACTTACTCCGAGTGCTGTAAATTTCTATGGCACGTTTGGATAGCAACAGGCGCACCTCCTGTTGCAGGATGGACAGATGCTCTTCTGAAATCGGTTCTGCTGAGGGAGGGATATTGGGTGGAAGAAAAGCAAAGGTAAGGCATAAACTTTTTGAATAATTTGCAAGACCTATCTGTACGGTGCGATGAATCACAAACACATAAGGGAGTGACATATCCTCTTTCTCACTGGGTGAGCATGCCATGCAAAGGGCAAATTAAAGTGCTCTTTACCTGCTGTGACAACAGAGGAGTTGTTGGAGGACTGGTGCCCCTGCTGGCTCACATGAAGCCTACCAGATCCATGTCCGTGACCCTAAAACGCCTCAGCAGTTTGTTCCCTCACTGGTTGAAAAGGCAGTCTCTGTCAATACACCTACCACCTGGAGTAGCTCCTAAATTTCTGAACCTGGTGCAGAAAGTGTTTGGTAACGGCCAACAGCCCCAAGAAACATGCTGTAGCTCTCCTGTCTTTAAAGCATTCTAAAGCAGAGTCCACCCTTTCACCAAAAAGGGTGGGGTGCCATCAAAGGCCATATCCATCAACAAAGCCTGCACATCGCCGGAGAACTGAGTGGACCTCGTTCAAGCATGTCGATGAAGGACCGTAGTGATAGTAACCACCCTGCCAAGGCAATCCATGGTATCCAAATCTGCGCAGATAACATATTTGGCTGTGTCTTGCCCATTATATATCATCTGGGCCAAAGAGGCTGGAAGAACTTTAGGGGCTGCTGGTAGAAATATCGCTGTCCATGTCTCAAAAGGCATGAGTGTATCGACCCAACAGACAGACTATATTTGCAGAGTGCAATGCCAGACTGGCTGAAGAAAACATATATTTGCCAAATGTGTCAATCCTTTTAGATTACCCATCCGGATGAGTGGTAGGAAAAGAATTAGGATTCACTTTCCTGCTCAAGGCCTGCACAATAAGACTCACTCAAGTGCAGTGCTTGGTGAAAAACTCAAGGTCAACAGGTACCGGTCCATGATGCCTGACCACCTGCCTGTTCACAGATGAGCAAGAATATGGTTTTGACAGGTAGCCTTAATAGTATCGTCAGGATATCATTAAAAAGAAGTAAGGCCTCAGATGTTGGTGGGCTTGGCTGCTGAATTTCTGTCAAGACATTTGTTTTAGCGTCAATGGAGGGCAGCTGTAACTCTAGCACCTCTGCCACCCTCTGAACAACCTCTGCTCTCTGTTCTGTTGGTTGCGCATGGAGTGAGAAACCTCTGTCCCAGGAGAGTTGTGAAGCCCATTAGCGTTCTAAAATTCACAATATAAAGCATCTTCAGTATAATGAGGGGTAATAAATCTTCCCCCTTACCATCATCTTCATCAAAATCCTGGGGTGCACCCTACTCTGGCACAGGTTCAGAGTCAGAGCCAAAAAATAATGGAGCCTCAGCTGATAGCTGCGATGCGGTAGAGGCACAGGATTAGAGTCAGGTTGCATGACAACTGAGTGCTTTCGTACTTTCGTAGCGCAACATCGGTCAAGTTCAAACATGGCATCAGCACTGGTGAAATCAGCACCGACGTGGGCGTGCAGCATGGATCAGGGTGCCGGAGTATAAGTCCGTATTGGTGTCAGTAAGAGCTCTGTAATGGGTCCCAAGGGGACAGCCAGTGCGAGGAAGGGACCTGATGGCAGTAACCAGACTAGAGGTCCCTGTGGTTCTTTTTGTGGTCCAAAGGTGTTCCAGAGGGAAATAGAAGCGCACTTAATATTTTTATACAAGCCTCCTTGATGGCCTCTATCTACTTCAGGATCGAAGAGGGTCCAGGGAAGTCAGGGTTTGTTTGAACCAGTTGAGACATCGGCTCATCGACCTTTACACAGTGCAATTTACATCTTGGTGTCCTTGCGCCTCCTCCTTGGAGTGCGAATGGAGTGATGGGGTCGAGTCCCACTTCGCTTTTTGTTTGCGTTTGAACTTGGAATTACTGGAAGACTTCAAATGGGAAGTGGAACAGTCATGGAAGCGGCCCAAAAATTTGGTGCAGGAGCGGAATTTATGTGAAGACTGCAAACAGTTGTTGTTGTTGTAAGAGACCTACAGCTTTGCCTTCCTGTCTCGTACTGCCTGCGGGTGCATCATGTCACACTTATCACATGACTTAAGAGTCATGTCCAGAGCCAAGGCACCAAAGACACATCTCGTGCAGATCGGTGGCCAATATCTGCTTTCTACAGGCGCAGCACGGCTTGATTGTTCCCTAGCACACTGTGAAAGTTTGGATGTCATCAGAAAACCTGACAATTAGGAAACAGAGCTCCATATTTGCCTCAGATTGTACGGTAAGAAAGGAACTGACGTCAGTGAGCTGGAGTCGTGCTTATACACAGCTCTGCTCCATCACTTCTGGTGCAGTATGGACCCAACGCTGAGCTGCATGGCGCCACCTAGTGGGGCACAAGAGCACCGCTACAAAAAGTATCTGGATTCAGTCTGGCACCTGGGAAATATTCTAAGAAGGTGAGGAATCTAGTTAAATGTATCCATCAGAAGATCCCCATTTTAGTCTTCCAAAGCTTTGAGTATAATGTCGACAGCACTCAAAAACATAAAATTAACCTTATGTTAAGAACTGTACTCACAGTACACTAGTTTTAGAAACTTACTTTAGAAAACGCAGCCATTCAGCATTGCAGTCAAGGACTAGCTGCTCTCTGAGCTGGTTCAGATGCCTGTAATTTTTAACAATAAAAGGAGAGTGGAAACGGCTGACAGCTTTTGTGCTGCAAGAATGAAAAAAAAAGAAAAAGAAATCAAGGTTACTAAGCAATCGGGTATGTAATCACTTTACACAATTAGACGAGGTCTTTTTTATTTAACTCTGTGGGCCTTGAAATGAATGAAGCGGATAAGAGGAGGGGTAGGCACGGGAGAGAAAATGAAAGTTCCATTATGGCACAACTCATCCATTGATTCCAATATCCTTTATTAAAACTCAAACACTTGGTTACCATGGTGCACACAGGATGCAGAAGAACTGAGGGACTCATTGTATAATGTGTGTATGGACATGTCTTCCTCTCTGGCTATATCTATCTACCCGTGCAAGAGTATAACTCGCATTCATGGTTTAAAAATGCTGTTACAATATAATATAAATATAATAATTGTTTCCTATTGTCATCATGACGTAGGTTGCCTTGCTGCTACTCAAATAAATGATGTGGAGAAACATTCCCGACTACATGTCTACCTTACAATGTGCAGGAAGCGTCTTTTGACTACTATTTTCGAAATATTACCATTACGACTGATTACAAACTTAGTAACTGAATGCAGCCATACGATAAAAAAATGTACAGTCTATTTTGACAACGCCTTATTTCTTTAATTTTGTGCATGCCCACGCACTCGAAGGATAATACCGAATCTCAAGTGCTCAGATTTTAAAACTATCATTGTATATTATCTGGAAGTGCATTGATCACATTCTTTCTATTAAAAGACTGGAACAAAGCATAAAAACTACGTACGCAGATAAATAAGATTTAGGGGTCCTATTTACAAATAAATTTAAATTTACACCTACGTTTGTAGCAGACTTACAAGACTACTACTGTGTGAAAACAATAATGCAGGTATTATTAATCATGCATGGTGTACAATTACGTACGTGTAAATGGTAGGAAAAGTTAATTTGCTAATATTTTTCTTCCCCCTGGGGAACATGTTCTCACTCCCACAATATTTAACACTTTTGAAACAATTCCAAACTTTGCTTTTGAATGTTAAAGTTTGCCCCGTGAAGAAACCCTTTTTCCGAACCAAATTTGAGGGGAAGGAGTGGGAGTGGGAATGGGTGGTCTCCTTATTCTCACCAAGGAAGGTATTTTACTAATACATTTGACAGGACGACATCTCTGTCTCCAACATGGGGCCTTGTCTTTCCACCCAAGTTATCTTTTTGGTACCAATTTGTCAGACCTATCAGATGTCTTTGTCAGGAGCATCTACCATTTCCTGCAAAATTTCTAACTGCTGTCTTGGGCAAAGTGTTAATGTTAAGGACGCCTGTGTATACAATCTGCTAGAATGGTTGGTACTTGGTTCAATCCTCGGTGTGGCTAGAGAGCTATAAAAAAAAGATTGCTGTGATGGAGCAGTGGTTTCTCGCAAAAGCCTCTGGTTTAGTAGGCCTTGTGCGCTCACTCTCTCATTGTGCCGATTTATTGCATTCCTCAGAGGTGTTTTTTTGTTGCTTCATTTGTTTCTAATGTTATCTTTCAGACCTACGTGGATCTTCTTTTTTAGCAACCAAGCAACCCTCTGTCTTCAATGTTGTAATCAGTACTCGCGTCTGTCATTGAGATCGTCTGAGTGCTTTGTACCAGTATTTCAGCGCTTTAAGCCTTACGGTGTTTGGATTTCTTCTTTTCGGTTACCCTTCAGTTCTCTCTCCGTCTTTCGTGATACTGTAAGGGTGTTTTTTGGTTTGTTTTTAAGCAGGCCACAAAAGTGCTGTGTCATTCTTTTATGTCCTATGTGATGTTCCGGAGGGGATCAGATCCGGTATCCATGGAAAACTCAATCTAAGATCTGGTAGGCAAAGCCACAGAGAAAATCAAGAGGATAGGTGCTTGATGAAAAGATGAAGACAGGGTGACCAAACTGATGAGTCTATATGCATCCTTGCACACACTGAGAGAAAAACTAAACTCCCAACTCCTCAGGAAACTGCTGAACAGTGACTTGTTGAGACAACCTACTGGTCCCGAAAAGGTGAACTGAGGTAGACCACCTTCCATGGAGGTCATGCCCCATGCAGATCAATACCATTATCATTTAAAATGTCACAATGCACTCAGAAATGGCTGTATGGCACCATGACAGGGGCAATGTATAAACAGAATAAATAAAACAATACAATAGAACAAATTGCAAATATAAACCGGATGATTTACCTAAAATCCCACATTGTGCTACCTGGACATAAAAATGACTCAAGCAGGTATTCAGAAGTGTAATCAGTAAACTGCTTCTCCTGCAAAGCACAACATTTACTATTTTTGAAACTTTGTTCCTGATTGTTGGTGTAATCTATGTGCTAGCCTGGCTCCTTAACATAATATGCTATTATTTCATACTCAAATTTAAATGTGTCATAGAAAAGTGCACAGGATTCTAGGCATGAATAACGAGCATGTAATTCAAAATCAACCAGCAGTCCATTTATGGTCTAATAAACTATCTTTTATGGTTGACTTTAGGGCACAGCTTTGAGGTCAGCAGTTTTCAGCGTTCTCATTAACATCGACATTTATAAATATCTGTGAGGTTGAAGAATTAGTCACCCATCACCAACAGCACATAAACCAAGCCAAATGTATATCATTTTTTCTCAGTGATCCATATCTAAAACACATTCATTCTCAGGGTTCACCAAATGTGTTTTCAAAGAGGTGATGACGTATAAACACGGGAAAGGGTCCTGGCTGGGAAAGCATCTGTGAGCAGAATGTAGAATATGCTATACATCAGTAGAAAGAGGAGCATGGCTATATAAAGCTGCCAATATATAAATACCACCTAAAATGCCGATCAATAGTATTCCACATATCATATACACGAAGTCACAGTATGCACAATGTATACCAGTACTGGAGACACTGCAAGCATGTCATTTTGTTTCGAAGCACAGATCCTCTTGAATGAAACTGGATGATGACGGTGCCTCTTTCCATCAGACTCACATGTTTGAGTGTCAGTACATTAAGGGATGCAGGGGTTACGGACCATCTGCAGAGGTCAGGAACCAAGCTAAAGGTCACTGGTTAAATTCAAGACACGATTTTCAGTTTTTGGCCCCATTTATAAATTCAGCACCCTTTTGCTGGGTTTTTATAATAACTGCTTTTAATCAAACTGCAAAACAAAAATGAATGACTAATGGCACTACAACGCTGGGAAGAACATACGCAGCAATTCCGAGAGAGTGAAGAATCAAAGAGACAAGATGCTAGGTCTGGAGTTGTAGATGAAGGGCAGAGGTTGAAATAATGTTCAACGAGACGGGCATAGACACCATTAATGAACAGCCGGGAAGTCTTACAAGTGAAGACCTAGAAGATGGGAAGCAGTTTGGCCAGTTCAGAGCACAGTTCTGACTGAGCACCTACAGTGATATTATCATCGGGATAGCATCAGGATTTTCGGAATCTGGCAGCAACACAAAAATAAAAAATAAACTGTAGCAGACTACTAGAATTGTCGACACGTCAACGTTCATTCTTGTTGCTGTCGTGTGGAGAACTGTGGGATCTCACCGACCAGGACCTCCTGTTCTCTGATTTCACAATACCAAGGCAGAGGACTGGAAAGTACTTTACTGAAGGGAAAAAAGATACTTGTGGAAGCCAAAATGAAATCTGCTAGTTTGTTTTCCGTTATGGATCAAAACGCAACAGTTGAAGCAGCTACTGAATTCATGGAAAGGGAGAAGTTTCTCTTAGAAAAAAGCATGGCATCTCTCAAGGTGAAAAACTGCAGATTTAACAGCAGTGCAGCATCAACCAGTGATAGGAAGAGAGTCAACTGATGCTGTACTGACTTAACAGTGGACAAGGTATGAAGCTAAAAGATTCCGAAGGCACTGGAGCTCAGAATGATTTTTCATGGATATTAATGAATTGTGAACCTTTCATGAAAGTGGGCCAGATGTACGACCCGTTTTTGCATGCGCAAACGGGTTTGCAAACCCGTTTGCGCATGCAAAAACCTATTGGGCCATGTACATAGCCTATTTAGCGAGTCGCAATTTTTTTGCGACTCGCTATTTGGAAGGGGCGTTCCCTTCCAAATAGCGAGTCTCAAAACCATGTACAAATGTTTTGCGACCGCAATTGCGGTCGCAAAACACTCGCAATTACCACCTACTTCAAGTAGGTGGTAATGCATTCGCAAATGGGAAGGGGTCCCCAGGGGACCCCTTCCCCTTTGCAAATGCATGCGAAATTATTTTTTAAGGGCAGGCAGTGGTCCCAGGGAAAACTGCCTGCCCTTACAAAATGAAACAAAAACGTTTCATTTTTCTTTTTTTAAATGCATCCCGTTTTCCTCTAAGGAAAACGGGCTGCATTAAAAAAAAAACTGCTTTATTTAAAAGCAGCCCCAGACATGGTGGTCTGCTGAGCCCGGCAGGCCACCATCCCTGGGAGGGCTAGCATTCCCAATGGGCTCGCAAATTGCGAGAGGCTCATTAATATTAATGAGCCTCGCAATTTGCGACCCCATTGGGAATCGCAAACAGTGTTAAACACACTGTTGTACATTTCATTTAGCGCCTCGCAATTTGCGACTCGCAATGTGTCGCAAATTGCGAGGCGCTAAATGAAATGGTCGTACATCTGGCCCTATGCATCTTACAACAGTGGGCAAAAGTATTGGAAAGCCCAAGCGAGAAAGTCCAGTGATGAACAGGAGTAGTTTATAAAGAAACCAACCAGCCATGTTGTGAACCAAGTGACCTAACTTTGAAGGGGGTTTTCAGAAACAAAATAAAATCATCTTTATAGGCAACACAGATCGGTTCTGGAAAGCAGAGCACAAGGCAGATGCAGGTTCAATCCTCGGAAACAATGTTCCTATTGTATTTGTGGATGAACTCAGGATACACCTTTACAGACGCAAGAACCGAGAACAGCTGTAGAAAACAGAGCTGCCTTACTGCGGACTATTTTAGATAATTATTATGAGCTGTATAGTCTCCAAAGGTAGCTCCAAGATATGGTTTAGTAATGAGATAAATACTATTGTGCAGTATATTGGCAAGAGTTGATAAACCTATACTTTCAGCTCCTGTAACCTCAATATAACTATATCTATATCCCTCTCAAATGTAGATACTGATATCAGAGATTTTTAAAGCACAATCTCTATACGTGTAGTCAAAACATATGCAATGAAGACTATCAGGACCAGGGTTCTTCATACTCCCTTGCTCCAATGCAACTTTGCATCAGATACCTAATTCTCTTCTCTAGGTAGGTCTGACATGGCTTGACGTAGTGTATAGACTTGCGACAAGTTAATCTATTTTAGACATGGAAGATGCATGTACCTCAATCAGCTTTAAGACTATAACGATATTACAGGGACCTGAGTGCCAGTTAAAACAAGCTAGTTTGATATGTAATTTATTTGGCCTGTGCAATGGGATAACTGTCACTTCTCTATTTATATTTCATTATGTTCACCGGGCAAAAAAACAACAAATGTTATATCCCTCGTCATGTATCAGCTTATGCTATAACTTCTGAATATGTATAAAATACCAATAAAAAGGGCATTAGAAAATGGAAGTTGTGTGAGCATTTATGGGTTATAAGGAAACACTAGGGAAATTTAGCTGCAAGGGAAGTGCTACGGACGTTCATTAAGCTACTGACAAAACTTGACAAACCAATGCATTTGTTCTTTTCATACTGTCCCTTGTCTCTAACACACACAATAAAGTTCTTGCAAAGGTTGCTGCCAACAGACTTCTTCCCTGCACGAATCTCTGGTAATAATTAACGCCTCAAACTGAGTACAGGATGAAGGTTCCATTGGGAACCACAGGAAGTTCCTACCTAATTATCATGACTGTATTAGACAAATGAAGGTACTGTTTTCAAAATAATGCTATGGCATTGTATATCGATTTCTTCATTAATCTATGAATCAGATGAAGTATTTTCGTTTGTGTACGTTAGCCAGCAAGGGCAAAATTGGTAAATACTGGTATTGCTCTATGATAAAGAGTGACATCGCAATGTTAAAACTCAAGAAATATTATTTAGCTGCCCAGGCCCAGTTTGCTTCATTTTCATTTGCCCTGAGTCAGAACAGTTAAGCTGAGCGACTGAAAAGGATTTAGCAGCCACTTCTAGTTTGAAATCTACTGATGGAGCAGTAAAGTGGGGCCCATAACACCGAAGTACTACAATAACAGGTCATGTAAATTAACACCCATCTGAATTCAGTACCGTAAATTGCATAGTTTGGCCTGTAAAAGAATGGTTATGTTGAAAAAATTAAGAAATTCAATCACTAAGCAAGAAGGCTTTAAAGGGATTAGCATTTAACGGTACAGATGAAATAATGCTGATCTGTTTCACAGAGTCACTTTCCTATGTCTAGCCATCATATCAGGGATTGTGTGTGAACTCAATCCAAATAAAATAAATCATTTGTGCAGTCATTGTCCGATCTGCTAAACCTGAAAATTTAGGGAAAATGTGCAGATAATACATACCGAAGGTAGATGAATACTTACAAAACACATACTGTAGGCAGATAAACAGGTACAAATCAGCCACCTTACTGGTCATCAATGTGCATGGCCATGTACAAAAATAATGTAAACAAGATAAACTGAAAGGTAACCAAGCTGTATAATAGATCATAGAGCTATATGTGCTAGGCAGTATAGAAGGTTGTAGGTGAAAAAGCATGTACTGTGGGACAAATGCTTATCAATAACTAACTACCCTCTTCTTTAGATATGAAACCCCGGTCCTCCGTTTGTGACTGGATGCTATAGCAAATCATGCCTGCATGTTGATGACCTCATTTGTTTGCATTTTAAGAATACATTTGCAGAACTTCAGGACTGTTTGTTACTTGTTATGAAACTCGACAATCAATCAGACAATAAAGAACTATACTGGACCCAGCACTGTCAGGTCTGTTCTTCAAGCATCTAAAGCATGAAAGAACATCTGTTGCTAGAGTTGTCTTTGGAGTACAATTCAAGTCAGAACAATCTTTTAAAGATTGCAGAACGTTTAAATAGAGTTAAACGCTGAAGCTTCTAAATCATGGAGAATCCTGGCTGAAGAAACTTTACAGATCGTTCTGTCGCCTGATCAGGCAGTTTTTTTCACCTGAGAAGCTAATTTACCATCACACGAATGTACTGATGGCTATGATGGGTTTTGGATGATGTACACATGTAAATATTTGAAATTTTCTCTGTTGTATTATTCTAAAGATACCAGCTGTACCATTCTAAATTTTTATTTATCCTATGTTGTACCTATAGGTTCATGCGATCCTTTACCAAAGTCCCCACACTACTTCCACTATATGTTCCCAACCTGTCTTCTGATCGTCCTCGGGCATACATGCAGGTTGAGGTCATACTGGGGCTCTGGCTGGCATGTGGTGTGTCGTCGGTGTACTTTAAATAGACAGTCAAATAACTACATTTGCGTGAGAGACATCCAAATAAAAGTGAGTGCACAACATTTCATAAATCTTGACAATACACAGCAAAAAATTCATTAGAATAAAATGATAAACATTAAAATCACCAGAGTATACTTTTCCTAAAAAAAACCTGCAGAATTTTAAAATGTACTAACTCTAAAACAGACCTCTAATTTTGAAGTAATTGCAAATGCCAACAGGCTATTCCACATTGCATAAAATTGTCGTTTTAGGCAGGTAAATAAAAACCTTTTGACAAAAGATTAATAAAATTGCAATAAAACATGAAATGTAAAAGTGATTGAGTAGAGACCCCATCACAAGGACCTGTTTGAGCTGACATGGCGTGTTGGAGACCCAATGGAAAACAGAGTAAGTAAATGATCGTCCCAACCTGAAACCTAAACAGGATTAATACTTTTTAAAGTTCCCGAGACACATGACAGCCAGGGAATACTGGTGGCCTTAACAAGACTTAGACAACCTTGATAATGTAAATATTAAGAGTGGCCTCTGGGTTGGACCAGACTGAAAGCCACAGTGATAAAAGGGCCCATTTAATGCGATCTTACGAATAGCTGAAGCCCAGTTCTTCATGTGTAATATAAGATGAGGAAGTAGGCGGAATTGATAACACCTTCCTGAGGAAACAGCTTTCCTCTTTCTGTAGGTTAACACATTAGTGAACCCCCACACCCTGGAACGCAAGCTGTGAATTAGATACATTGGCCTTTGTAAATTTGAAAGTAGGGGGTAAGACCCAAGTGCCGAGAGGGGCCCAGCATATTTAGTGCTGAACCTAAAGCTCTGGTGAACTTAAGCCGAGTGTTAAAGATATGAGAGGACCATGACCCAGAAGAATCAAAGCAGACACCAAAATAACAAAGTTTATTAACAGCTGTTAGGCAGCTAGATCCATGCACAATAGCTGGAACTCTATGCAGTTTGGGGCCACAGACCATGATGTGGGACTTACTAAAATCATTCATAAGATCTAAACTGGTTGTAAATTCCACAAATACATTTACCAGAGATTGCAGAGCACTAGGTGTACGCACAATAAGCACAGCATCTGTGTACAGCAATGCCTGTAATGGTATATTGCAGATTATAGGGACATCACTCGAAGAGCTTACCAAAAACGATGTTCAATTATTAATATATAGGATAAATAAAAGCAGAGCCAGCACACAGCCCTGGCACACGCCTTTAGCCAATGAAAAAAGGGCTCAGTAAGTTACCCTAAGTCCCCATATCTTACCTTTGCTTGCAGATTGCCATGGAGCGTAGGGAAAAAGTGAACTAGCATGCAATCCAATCACAGTTCTAGCAAGATGCACCACAGCTTGGAACCACTGACGGAATCGAAAGCTGTCTACAGGTTCATAAATGCTAGGTACAGGGGACAGCACTTGGCAATGGTATAGTTGCCTAAGATTGGATGTACATTTAAGCACTGCTCCACTCTACTCAGCCGTTCCCTAAAACCATTTTGGGTTGGGTGTAAGATGTGTTACTACGGACACAAGAACACATCCTATTGTATATTACTCTCCCTATTACTTTGCCAGAACTATCAATAAGTGATATCGGATGGTAACATTTTGGATACCCCTGATTACCTTTTTTAAATATGGGTATGATTATGGGGGAGGCCCAAGAACTCAGGAGATGTTGCCATCTAGATCAATAAATAAACTGGACAGCAGGGGTGCCCATAGTTCCACATTGCATTTAATAAAATAGATCGGCATTCCGTCAGGTCCCGGTACCTTTTACCCAAGGCAGAGATTGATTGATTCCTTGACTTCTTCTACCATTAAGAAGACCTTGTGGACAGGGGCTTCTTCACATTCCCAGGGGGTAAATAGGGAGCCACCCTCCACTGCTCTATACAGAGCTGAAAAGTGATTAACCCATGCAGTGGCATTTATGTGACAACTTATAAGGAAACCCTGAATGGAAACAGACACCGTGGCCCAGAATTTCCATGAGTTTTTCAATTCAGCTGCAACTACCATGTACTCCCAATTATCTTGATAACCTCCAGTTTCCTTTTTCACAGGTTTCGTTATTGAACTTGCATGTAGATGCAACCTCAGTGGGAACCCTGAGACATACTATTAGGGCAGCCCTCAATTGCCTATTTGATCTCATGCATTTGGAGTCAAACCATTTAGGGTGAGCAGTTGTTTACAGGCTTCATAAGGGCTCATTTGATCAGGGCACCTAGTAGCTCGAAAGCCTGTGTAACATGAAGATGCACATCATTTGCACAATCCCTAAGACGTAAAAAGTTTTCTAAGTTGTCGCTGAGTAAACTACCCAATAAACAACTTCAATTTTCAAAACTCCAACATAATCTTAGACCTTTGCCAATCGGGGTGGGTTGTGCAAGGGACTTACTGGAGGAAACAGTAAATTGAAAAAGGCTAACAAAGCATTGTGATCACCAAAAGAAGTATCCAACACCTTCCCATGCATTATGCTCCCAATCAGACGTCTTGATACAAATATATAATTAATGATGGTAGCATTCCCCCTGCCCAATAGGCTGGTTGATCATGCGGTACTTCTCCAGAATTTTTCATCATTTTAATCAAATCAAAATCTGCCAAATAACCATCTAGCTCTGAACCTCTGTTGTCATCACTCCTAAGTTTGTTTGAATGGCCCGTCTGACCGTGGGTTCATGTATCAGCACTGATCTTAGCGTTACAATTCCCACCCAGTATAACAGACTGCTAGCTCTGGTCAGAGCTGCTCATATCCACCAGGCTGGTTAGATGACCAAACAGTTGAGCATAATTATAGTTTGGCTGATTGGAGTAATTATTGTTATAGAAATTGATTTAAAAACCTGGTAAATATACTAGTCCCATAGTAAGATAATTTGGAATCCTGAGCTCTCCGAATCCACCAGTTCTCAGACCCCAATATTCAGAGAAAGCTTTAGCCGAATAGATAAGCCCCACTTTGCCAGGGACGGTGTAACAGGTATGGAGTGACAAGAGAACTCGTCAAATGGAACTTGAGTAGGCTCCCATGTCTCCCGAAAGAAACAAATGTCATAGGCTGCAATGAATGTGATCCAGTCAGGAGACTGCAGTTTAGATCTCAATTGGTAACATTTACTTTTTTTAACGATTCCCGCAGGTTTGCATGACTCTAACGAGGGCTGCTCAGTCTGTTCTTGGGTAATACTCTGAAAGACTCCTGAAGTCCGAGCCAACTCACTCTGCGTGATAGAATAATCTGCGCACTATCACTTACATCAAGGCCCCTATTTTACGCTAACCATCCAAGAACTTTCTTGATTAATTGCTCTCCAGATTCAACCTGGTGTTGCCTGAGAGTGGGAGCACCAATTAGGACCACAACAAAAGGACAGGCAGCTGGAGGGAGATTTAACATAGTATTGCTAGGTAGAAACTCTGCCCCGCCTTGCTCTAAGTGTAGAGGTCAGGCCCAATAAGGCAAAGGAGAGTTGCCCCCGGGCTGCTTGGTCAGTGTCAGGTGCAGTTGCGCTAGTCGGTTGAATGAGTTTCTGGGGCACTTTATTCATATCGCAAACCCAGGTTATGTGCGGATTCGGTTCTGCCTGTTGTGCACCTGAAAGGTGAATTGGTGTAAGAGTAGGCAAAGAAGGAATATGAGCATCCAGTGAATTTAAGACCCTTTGGAGAGGTAATGCTGGCGCAGAGGCTGGTACAGACGAAGCAGGACGGGAGTTCTGGTTAAGTGTGGCAAGTTGAAACTCACTACAATCCAATCTCTCTTGTATGGGGGCTAACTGGGCTTGGAGCAGAGTACTAAACCTTGCACAACAATCCTCCAGGAACCTTCTGCCCACTCCCTGCACCAGTATGGCATCAACCTCATTAACATTTAACCTCTTGATTGTGGGATCACAAACTGTCTTGCTCTTACTTTTTAGGAGCAGGAACAGTGGATGGACTGAGGTTCTCATTTGAGGTATGACTCACCTGACCAATATGTAAATTCAGTAGATTAGCTATTGTAAAATCAAGTGAACAATTATCCTGATTACTGGGTCAGCGGGGAATACACCTTACCTGGGTTCCATAGAGAGTCTTCTTTCTGTGAGGGCAATTTTACTGCTTATCACACCAACCGCCCTACCCAACATTTTGTCAAAGGATTCGTACCTCTTTAAACTGTGCTGTTACTGCCACTGGTGGTTTTCCTTTCCCCATCCCTGGAGAGCATAATGGACTAGTGCTGGCTCCTGACTATGCAATTATCCGGAGTAAGAATGAAATAGAACAGGCCTGACCGCCTCCTTTGGGCTCTGACGGGCACAGATAGGTCCACTCTTGGCCCGGTCTTCGCCTTGGCACGTGCCGGGGTGCTTCCCATGCTACAGGCTTTCTGTGCTGATTTTAAGCACCCATGCAGTGCTGTGCCGAGCGGCCTCCTCGCAGCAGGCAGGAATTCTGGCACTTGATTTCCGTCCTCACCAAGAGCAGACAAGCAGTATCCGGTGCCACAGGCTTTCTGTCCTGCCATCCCAGAGTAGCACTGCTGTCAGAGGAGGAAGGCAAGTCGATTGTCTATGTCTCAGGGCACATTTTTTGATTTAGAAACTCAAAGGAAGATAGCAGCCACCACTCATCTAAAAACCTCATGGCATCTGAACTTCTACTTTGTCTGCCAACTATTTCCTGTTTCCCTATACATATGCCAGCCAAATGATCCTTTCATGGCAATCCTCTCAGTTCTTTTATGTCAGCCAGTTCGCCACCTCTTTGCCATTATATTTTTGGACCACTTTTGGTTTTGTTTGCTTCTAACCAGGAGCATCTGTTACTATTGATTAGGTATTTCTGCCGCCCAGATATTACTTTTCCATTACTGTCCTTCAAGCACTGTGTAGTAAACGCCTCATTAATGATCAGAACTATAAATGTGTTACAATAAGGAACTGTCACTAGTTTTTCACATTCCAGCGGACAAATGGGAATCCTATGACTCGTTGCTGTCATAGACTTCCCTGTATACCTCACTCCTTAAGTTGATAACTCTTCCCTGGTGTAGGATTCTGGTGAGTTATACTCACACTATCTCCAACCCATCCTATCTAAGATAACCAGACTAAGCAGTCCCTACAAAACCCAACCAGTCATTCTCCAATTCATTTCAGTCCTACCTCATGCTGTTTCAACAGCATTAAAAGAATCTTCTAACAGTGCCACTCAAGTGGGATCCTAATGCTTTACCTGTCACACTGTGACCACTGAGTCAGCCTCTCATTCTCAGTGCTAGACTGAAGGGATGGCTTGACATTACTGGAACAAAACAATATTCCAGAAGCCAGGGGCACCTCTCATAATAAGTATGAGAGACACCAGTCATCGGCTGAATCATACTTGCCTCACACATCTTTCAGTCAGCATCAGCCCAATATTCCATGATGGCATCGCAGATTTCTGAGCAACCCTGGATGGCACTAGAATATTCCTTGCATGACAACACTACATACTCTCATACAGAAAATACAGAAAATACAGGTAAATCCTCAGTCACCTGCACTCCTTACGGAAATATAGGCAGACATCTGTGCTGAAAACATACTTAGACTTCATTCAATAACACTGCTTCTACTGACAGTGTCTCGCCACTGCCGCGCATTTTCGGAAACCAATACCACAAATGTAAACCTCCCAGTGGTTATAATTACTACAGCAAATTGAACCTATGATTTTTGAAAATTTTTAAGTGTATTAGGTTTTCGAGAATCGTATGTTTATAGGTAGAGGACAAGGAAATTGGGGCCATTTGGAAGGTATGTACAACTACATAATCGTAAAGTTGTGGGAAATCATGAATCTTTTAAACAGCTTTTCACATCCACTTTGTGAACCTATATTTAGCCCAAAAATCTTGAGTCAATATGCAAAGTGAGATTGAAAAACATCAGAACTCCACCATGCTTCATAGGGTGTAGACGAAGGGGGTATTGTATTGTAATTGCATTTATATAGCGCTTACTACCCCTGACGAGGCGTCAAAGTCCTTTTTTCGGCGAGTAGTACGCTACTCCTGAACCCATAAAGGATTAGTGTTGAATTAGTATAGTGAAATATGAAAGAAATTTGAGTGGTGGATAGGTTAGTCAGTTATTTGGATTCAGAAGGATAGCGGAAGGATAGAAGATTTCTGTATCATCATGGAATAGCATTTTTGAGTGGAGAAAAATGTTACATGTGGTAGCGAGCAGACAATCGTCAAGATTAACTATATAAACATATGCACAGAAAGCTATCATCTGCATAGAATTTCAAGTGTACTCCTCAGATTTTTGTCAAATCCCTTAGATTTGGAAATACTCAGAAATCGTAAGGAAAATATCTCCTATTTGTAGGTTTCCGACACTGAAAAATATATATTGTGAATCATTCTCAATGTTTTGATATATTTCAGCAGTAACATGCTACACGTATTCAGACACATTCAGTACTAGAGTAATCAAACTTTCTTAAGTACTATGTCCACAACTATTTCTAAACATAGGTAAACAAACATCATGAATGAGATAAAAACATTAATACAAATCTTGATGTACAGAATGGTAATTGCCATTTTTACATACCTGCCAACTTTCAACCAGTCTGCTGGTATGGAAGCCACAATAGTGTTCTTGATTTCAATCAAAAACTGAATCAAACAAAAATACAAAGCTATGTATTATGATAAGCGACAAATAGATCATGAAATGCTTTAGCAATCTAACCATACAAAAACAGGATTCTGTCCAAGAAGCAGTGTCAATTCATAGTATCAATCAATCAATCAATCACAGAATTTGTAAAGCGCACTACTTACCCGCGAGGGTCTCAAGGCGCTAGGGAAAAAAAGGGGGGGGTGCTGCTACTGGTCGAACAACCAGGTCTTGAGTAGCCTCCTGAAGGTCAGCAGGTCTTGGGTCTGTCGTAGGCTTAGTGGAAGGGTGTTCCAGGTCTTGGCGGCGAGGTGGGAGAAGGATCTGCCGCCGGTGGTAGTTCTTCGAATGCGAGGGACGGTGGCGAGGGAGAGGTCGGAGGAGCGGAGTTGGCGGTTGGGGACGTAGAAGAGGAGTCGTCTGTTGAGGTAGGCTGGGCCAGTCTTGTGGAGTGCCTTGTGTGCGTGGATGAGGAGTTTGAAGGAGATTCTCCTGTCGACGGGGAGCCAGTGCAGGTTCCTCAGGTGGGGGTGATGTGGCTGTGGCATGGTACATCGAGGATCAGGCGTGCGGAGGCGTTTTGTATGCGTTGCAGTCGCTTGATGAGCTTGGCCGGGGCTCCCGCGTAGAGGCGTTCCCATAGTCAAGTCTGCTACTGACGAGGGCCTGGGTGACTGTTCTTCTTGTGTCTGTCGGGATCCACCTGTAGATCTTGCGAAGCATGCGGAGGGTGTTGAAGCAGGAGGATGAGACTGCGTTGACTTGCTTGGCCATGGAGAGCGTTGAGTCGAGGATGACTCCCAGGTTGCGTGCGTGGTCGGTGGGTGTCGGGGCTGCTCCCAGCGCCGTTGGCCTCCAGGAGTCGTCCCAGGCTGAGGGGTTGGAGCCGAGGATGAGGACCTCTGTCTTCTCCGTGTTCAGTTTTAGTCGGCTGATCTTCATCCAATCGGCGACGGCCTTCATTCCTTCATGGAGGTTGGATTTGGCGGCGAGGGGTCCTTGGTGAGGGAGAGGATCAGTTGAGTGTCGTCGGCGTAGGAGATTATGTTGAGGTCGTGCTGTCTGGCGATGCGTGCGAGCGGGGCCATGTAGATGTTGAACAGTGTTGGGCTGAGGGACGATTCCTGGGGTACGCCGCAGATGATCTCGGAGGCTTCGGATCGGAATAGTGGGAGGATAGTATCGTAGTGCAGTGAGTGCCAACTCGAAAGAGATATATAAAAACAAATAAAAATATAATAGTACAAGACGGATTAATTTTTTTTTTAAGATTGTTGCTACCTGTCAGCTGCAAAGCAAGTTCCAATGTGCTTAAAGACAAATCTTAAATTAGGATCTTTTTGGGATCAAAATTATGAAGGGTGCAAGATATTCACACCTTTCAGGAGCTCTAGTGCCCATAACTTTACCCTTATCACAAAAATAATTGCAATAGTGTTAGAGGACCTTGCATTTCCCTTGAACATTAGAAAGAAACAAAAGACGCTAACCTCGAGGAGAAATCCAAGGGATGCCCTCACACTGAAAACAGTGCAATGGCTGCTAAAGGGAAGCATAAGGAGTTCTGGTGGTCTGCAGTGCAACTTTGTCTATAACTTGGATGCGGGATCCGGACTACAGAATATGACCCCTGAGGCCGCCCGCTCTGGGATGGTCACTGCAGCAGTGAACGTGAGGGTTTACAAGTGTACTGTGGCCCAGTGAAGAAGGAAGTCTTGTTTAAATATGTACAGAAAATAATAAATTGTTGCTGTTTTAACGTGCCAAACCAAGTCCATATTTCTAATTTTCACCTGGAATCATCAGTGTTTCAACTTAGTGGCTAAATGTCCATAGTCATCAAGAGGACAACGATATTATCAGAGAAGAGTCAGCGTTGAAACTAAGCCTGGGCGGAGTTCGTGGAGTTCCACTATGCGGAACTCCGCAAAGTGCAAAAAACAGTCCACTGCGCTACGCGGAGCTCCGCAAGCGGCTGAGTGCATTAGATAAATGCTGTTCGCGGTGATTTTTAGTGCCAGGTGCTTGTTCGCACTGTGCAATCATCGCGAACAGCACCATGCACAGCGAAAGCGGGCGCTGCTTCCTTTCTGCCGCTCAAGTGGATTTTTTACTCACACAGCAGCTTTCTCAACAAGAACGGATGGTTTCTCAACACGAGCGGTCGCGAGCATACGCGACCACTCGCAATGAGAAATCTGACCACCCGCATTGAGAAATCTCATCGGTAGGTTAATTTTCCACACTTGCGCTTGCCAACTCGATGTTGACTATCGCGAACGAGGAAAATCTCGCCGGGAGGTGGATTTTCCTCGCTCGCCAACTTGACATTGACGAACGCGAGTGAGGGGAAAAAACTCAGCTCCGTGAGTTTTTCAGAACTCCGCGAGCTCCGCGTAACGCGGAGTGCGGAAAACTCCGCGAGCGGAGTTCACCACCCAGACTTAGTTGAAACCCAGTGTAAATAAGGAATGGGAGTAAGCCAGTATATTTCAGAACAACCAAAAAGAGTCCACTAGTGTCTAGGAGGAAACCTACTCCTGTTGTTGCAAGGCTCGTCCAAAAAGTGTACCCAGTGGTTTGCAAGTAATTGAGTATCCAGAAAGGAGATTGGAGGGACACAAAGATATTGTAATATTGTCTGGATACTATATAACAGAAGGCGTACGCGCACTTGTACATTCAGAGGAACAGGAGTATTGTTGAGAAACAACAATTGTGGGAGGTGGAATGAAGATGACCTGCTTGGTTTATGAGACAAAGTATAACATACAACAGAGGATGCTTTCTAGTGTGGTTATAACATAGCTGATCAAAGGGCTTAAAGTCTCCCGTAGTATATTAATGACAGGTTGGATGTAATGCAGGTGGAAAGTGAGAAAGCACACATTGGCGTTCAGAAGAAAGGCCAATGGACATTGGTTGGGTATTGCCACTGTCAGACTCTCCAAATGATACCATATTGCTAAGGTAATTGCCTCTGTTTTGTGTTCTATAAATTAGAAATAAAATTTAAAAAGACAATTTGCATGGGGAGCCCTCTGGGGCATAGTGTTAATGTCAAGGAGTAGCAGACTGCAAAATATGTCAGACATTTGGATTTGTTTGGTGACTAAGAGGGGGCTTGGATCGTTCTCTTCATCAACTCAAAATTTACCCTAGCAAAGGAGGAATGGGCATATACTAACTAAAGGGAAGGATTTTTCTAGAGTTGAGGATGATACGGCTTCAGACAGTGCAGTTAAATCTTATCAAAGATGCAAGGTAGATATTGAAGTTCCAGAGAAAGAGAGACTCTGTTACTTTCCAATACGCTGTTCATTACTCGACATACGAGTACCAGGCCTTGCTAAAACCAATAGGTTCAGATTTTTCTTATTGGAAGTGTTTGGTAATAGTTAGGTGACTGTGTGTGTTGTCCCCAGCTGCTCTAAAAAAATCCCATAATGAAGCAACATGTGTACCCTCAAAGAAGTGCGTTATGAAAATGTGTAAGAAGAAGACATTTGTGTTGTACGTGGTGAACTTGAATGGCATAATTGTTTAATTTGGGAACAAAAAAGGGATCTGAATCCACAACAAGTTATCATGAGGGCAAAGTAAAACAAATGATTGCAGTGTTGCTTTAAAACAGGCTCTGCATCAAGCACTTCTGAAGCAAAAGTCATAAACTAGCAATGAAAATGCTGTGATGTCAGCATAGTCAGTACATCGAAGAATAGACCCTAACTCAATTAGAAAACATTACTTAATAACGCATAGTCAACACCTAATGGGAACACAAACTGAACACTATAGCTCAGCTTATCAAAGCAATGGCAAACCATGAATGGCAATGGGGAATGACCCGAAGCCCAGTATCTCTCTTCACTTCCTATTGTACCTTTTGAAAAACTGATGACATGAGGTCGTCTCCACACATTATAAGATAAAGCTGCCTATAGCCACACCAAAAAATGGAGCAACTAGACCAAGAGACTTATTTGAACAATTCATCTCTAAAAGGGAATGACATGCAGTTTAAAGGGAAGAGTACTGCTCATAGATAATGAGGACCATAAAACTGATGGTGAGTTTTCTTGTTCAGTACCACATTTGAAAGACTGTTTCGATGGCCTCTGAGGTGACAACTGCAGAGGGACCAAAGACTGGATATCTCTTGGAAATTTAACTCCGCTTAAAATGTTGTGGTGATGCATCTGCCTTTTCTGTGTCTTAAGCTTTTTAAAGACATCAGTAGAAGACTTGATGAAACAGTCTGCAGAAGTGATGATTATGCTTCTCCATTCTGGGGCTCAGCCTCCCTCTAGACATTCCTATCATGAAAAAGCCACTTACATTAAACTCTGAGCTGAGCTGGCTTTCTCCAAGCAGCCCCCAAAGCATAACTGTGCGCCTCATGACAATATCCAGTCAGGCTTGTCTTCATTACTTGCACAAACGAACAAGTTATTCACCTTCGGTAACACTCTTTCTCGTGGATAATCACACATTCCTCATCTTGTGAATATTCCCCAAGGCAACAGACTGGATCTGGAAACCCAAAAGCAGTACTCCTGCATGTCGGTAGGTGGCGTCGTGAGGCGCTGCACAGTTCTGCTTGAGAAGTGACCAGCAGGGTCGCTTATAAGAGCCACCCAGGCACGCCAACATTAGTTGCTCTCACAGTCTTGTGCGTAAATTGGCTTGACCAGTATGGAGATTTCTAGTTTGGGACCTTTTAAGATGATAAAAGATGTAATTCCACAGAATGGGGAGGTGGGAGGGTCGGACTGGAATCTGCAGTTAGATATAGAATCCACCTAAAAGAGCATTACTGAAGGTAAGTAACTTGTTCTTCTGATGGATATTTCTAACAGCAAATTCCTCACATTGTGAATTGATACCAAGCATTACCTCCCACGGCTATGGGTATGTGGAATCGCTCAGACCAAAAAGTACTGCAGAACTGAACAGGCAACATGCCCATCTTGACGGACCTGACTTTCAAGGCCATAGGGCTTTAAGCACGTGTGCAGGGGGGTGTGGCTAGGGAAGATGGCCAACAGAACGCGTCCATAGGGAGCTCCAGCTCCCCGCTGCATAATCCTGCCTCGTGCTGCCATGCATGCTGTTGCATGCGGTGCCCCCTGCTATCCGGTGATCTTGGCTGGCGGGCTCCCACTGGCTTACAGCCCCTCCCACTGCATAGAGGACTGGAGGCCTGGTAGAAAACCCGGTGCAAGCCTGGTGCACCCACGCCACCGTGCATCAAGCTGTATGGCCTGGGGGCCCTGCCGGAGGAGTCGGGGTGCTTTGAGCAAGGCTCGCTGCGACATCGAGGGAGAGCCCTGCTCTCTCCACAAGAGCTGAGGCCCGACCTGATCGCCCCCAAGGGCTCTGGAGCTGTGCGTGGGCCCAAGCGGTCAGCATGGCGGTCCGCCAGCCAGCGGCCCAGCGGATGTCACTCTCGGGTGCCTGAGGGGTGAGAACCGAATTAACCCACTGGGGCCTCCTTTCTCCATCCTCTTTGTAGGCACTGGAGCGCTTGGGAAGACAAATAGCTATCTGTGGGCCTGCGCCTGCACCCCCTTGTCGGCAGCTCTCGGCCTTCCACAGCCTTTCCCCATACCCACTGGGGGTGGGGGGGCCTTGCAGCGCTGCCCCCATGAGAACCTGGAGACAACTGCGGAGGCTGCGCCTCCCGCCCTGGCTGGCTCCGTTGGGAGCTCCCACCGGCAAAGGAAAGGACAAATTGTGGGCAGAGCCCTGGGGCCCCACAGAGGATCACCATGACTGGCACACAGGAACGTCTCAGCACTATGGAGTGCCTAGCCTCGGCCCAACGCCCGGTAGGTCTGTCTTCAGGCGCCGGGTTGCCCTGGGGAACGTTTTGACCTAGGAGCTGTCTTAGGGTGCCCTTGGGACTCGAGAGGATGCCTACATGCCCGGTGGTTGGAGGGCTTCTAGGGGGATGCGGAGGGTCTTTGGAGGCGCCCGGGGGCCTGGCTGGGGAATCATGCTGACCCCCCTACATCCGTCACTCTGTGGCCTGCCTGTGGTGGCGGTGAGTGGTCGTCCCTCGGACTGCTGGCGGCTCCCTGTCACTGTTCTGCTGCTTGTCTTGGTGGTTCTTTTTCCTGTCATCAATACCAGTTAAAAACTGGTTATCCTGCAGTGGCTGGTGCGTGGAGTGGTCTCCTTGGACACCCTCATTTAGCTGTGACCTCTGGTGTCGGTCCCCTGTCTTTGTGGCGACTCATGCTTGGAAGCCCACGTGGGCTACAGTCTTACATTTGAGAGTGATTTAGAGGGTTTTCTGAGCCGGCCTGTGCTTCCCTGGACGCATCATGGGGAAAGATAGGCCTACGAGGCACCAATAGGGCAATACCATTACACAGAATATACCACCCCATCAGCCTATTCATCAACTCACTCGCTGAGAGACCTCAGAGCATTCTCCGGAGCATCAGGAGGAGCCCTCGTGAGCAGCCCTCTTGGAGGCTATACATGGCACTAGAGCAGTGCTTGAGGGACAGATAGTGGGAGTCTCAATTGAGGTCAATCTGTTACATGCAGCTCCTCACAAAGGCGAGGAGAAAGTGGAGAATGCGGAAACCAATATCACGACACTCCAGGTCGAGATGCCCCTCTTAAAACAACAAGTCTCCCAACTGTCAGTATTCTCTCACACCTTCGAGGACCACTTGGAGGACAAGGAGGGGCGATTACGTGGAATAATGTGCGCCTGCAGCACTTTCCAGAGAGAACGGAGGGCTAGTCGGTGGAGCAATTCCTGGAGAACTGGGTAAGACAAGCTCTGCACCCTAGAGATTTATCTGACCTCTTTGTTATTGAGAGGGCACACAGAGCGCTGGCTCCTGTGACCCTCACCGGGGGCACCGCCACGGGCCCTTATCACTAAACTTCGCAATTATTGAGACAGGGATGCGATCCTGAGGGCTGCCAGGAAGACAACTGTCCCACCATTTGAGAACTATAAGATTGCAATTTATCCAGATTACACTCAAAAAGTACGGAGCGAAATAAATTCTTCTTGGAGGTTAATAAAAAGTTGCGGGAAATGGACCTCAGGTACATGGTCAACTACCATGCAAAACTCTGTGTCAATGCAGCAGGGACGTCTCACTTCTGTGAGTGCCCGAGGATGTATGGTCCTGGTTGGACATGTCGGACAGGATTCCAGTGTGCCCTCTGATTGCCACGGATTCCTTCCATAATAGGCGGTTGGGGAGCGGGCAGCCTAGGTATGGGGGAAAGGTCCCTCCTGAGGCCCAGAGTGTTTTCCGCATTGTGGTCGAGGAAGACTCCACCATTGACACTGCTGAGGCTTTGCTGTGCCCGAGACTCTGATAACTGTCACCCCTGCGGCTGAGGGGCCTCGAACTCCCCTTCCCCAGGAGGTGACGATGTTCATGAAACCGAGACTTCCTAAAGGGTTATGGAAAGTTTAAGTGTGGATAGATGTGGGGGGTGGTTTCTCTGTATGGGATTTTTTTTTAATTAATTGCTCCTCAATTGCCTATAGGTCTACTGAGTGGAAGGCAATGAAAGCTTTGATATGGGGCGTTGTGTTGGCCTCTCCTGCAGGGTTAGGCACACACTGCAAGCCAAACTGCTTGGGAGGGAGGACGCATGGCGTGCATGCACCAGCTCTCCCCGGCTGATCCGGTGGAGGGGCAGAGGGAATTGGAGTTTCAAAGACAGGTGGTGGACATAAGGGAAGATTAAACAAATATAGGCTGCGGTTCTACCATCAGCTCCTCTATAGGGAGGGAGATAGCACTGGGTGGTTGCTGACTTGGATCCTGTGCTGAGTGACTCTTCCTTTCCCCATACTCCATATGAAGTCCCCTCAGGGCAGAGATGTATACACGCAAAAGGGCATACTGGAACTCTTCAGGACTTATCTGGAGCAGGTGTATAGCAGTCCCCGCCCTCCTGACCCTGAACGCATATCTGCATTTTTGACCGCACCAGTGCTCCCGCGGCTGGAGGAGGCCACAATCCTAGTCCTCGAGGCAGATCTCACACTGGAAGAGACCCGGGCGGTCTTTGGCTGCTACCCAGGGGAAAGGCGCTGGGAGGGGATGGCCTCCCTGAAGAGTTTTACCTAGCCTTCTCCCCCTCTCTTACTCAACACTTGTTGGAGGTTTATCTAGAGGCCAAGGCCACAGGGGTGCTCCCTGAGACTATGTGGGAGGGTTGCATCTCTATGATGATGAAGCCAGTCGCGGATGATCAGTCCTCCTCCTATAGACTACTCATTATGATTAATACAGACATGAAGGTACTCTGTAAGGCGTTGTCCCTTCAGTTATGCCCCGCGATTGCTCAAATAATACACGACGACCAATGCGGGTTCATCCCCAGTCCTAACACTACAATGAACCTTCAGAGGTTAACACATGTTTTACACAAAGTGGAAGGCCCGACCAAAGAGCTTGCCCTCGTTTCTACTGACATTGCTAAGGCCTTCGACACAGTGGACTGGCAATACCTCATGCAGGTGCTGGAGGTAGTGCGGATTGGACCTTTCTTCCTGGCTTGGGTGAGGCTGCTGTATACGGGCCCAGGGCCAGAGTGTGCATTGGTAAACTCTGCTCTGACAGTTGGCAGAGATACGCAACAGGGTTGTCTGCTCTCGCTGCTCCTTTTTGCCATTGCTACAGAGCCACTAGCCATTTGAATTCAACAGAAAATGGGGCAGTGGGGAATTAGGGTGGGAGATGTTACCCACCTGATATCTCTGTACGTCGATAATGCTCTTTTTTACCTCACGGCGCCAAGGAGCTCACTCCTACTCCTGCTGGGGTACCTTGATACTTTTGGGGACCTATCTGGCCTCTGGATTAATTGCAAGAAATCTCTGGTGTTTCCCTTGGGGTTCCTTGTATCCTGAGCCCCAGAGACCCTACAGAGCTTGCCCATCTGCTGGGAAACGGACTGTTTTTGTTACCTGGTGGTGATGGTGGCGCACACGAGGCAGAATCGCCTATAGTATAACCTTGGCAGGGTCATGGAGGGTCTTCGGTCTTCCATTAACCTCTGGAGCACTCTTCTCATGGGCCATGTGGCCATTTCAAAAATAGCGCTGCTGCCATGATGTCTCTATTCCATCCGACATTCATTTGACAGTCTTCCCCAGGTGGTGTTTAGGCAGTTGCATTCCTTGCTTACTTCCTTAATGTTAGCGGGGAGTCGTAGTAGGGTGGCGAGGGACTTACTATTACTGCCGCTAGAGGAAAGGGGTCTGGCATCCCAAATTTGGAGCAATACTATCTGGCTTCCCAGATACAACATGCTGCACATTGGCTGACGGACGAGAGTACTGGGAGAAGAGGCTATTACAGGGCACGGCTGGTGCCATGCTCCTCCCTCAGATACTGATGGCGGGGGGAGAGAGACGCTGGCCAGGTGTCATACCTCATTAAGCACACTGCATCCTTGTGAGAATGTACAGTGAAAGTAGTGTTGAAACGAGCCCCCTTTGCTAGAGACTTTGCATTCTGGAACCTACCAGCCTTCAGGGTGATTGCAGAATCCACAGATGTGTTCACTTGGAGGGAGGGGGGTTGTGAGACCCTGGGGGATCTCTACCCCAATTCATTTCATCTGCTGATGTGCAGAGCAGTTTCGGTGTGGGGCTGGGCAGTTTCTTCAATACACCAGCCCTGCCGCTATGACTAAAAGTATATGGCCATCGTTCCTCGTGGCCCGAGCACGTCGCACACTTTCTGTGGCTTGTTGGACCTGGAAGAGGGACACCACTTGATTTCCAAATTCTATAAAAACTATAATTGCTGATTAGATGCGCACTCCCTTCCACACACGAGCAACCTGGTATAGTGACCTGGGAATACAACTTGTGAATGCACTGTGGGAGAGGATGTGTGCGATGGTGAAATCCGTTTCGGCTAATGCCAGGTTTAAACTCACTAATTTTCTGAAACATACAGAACACCTGTGCTCTTGCATAAAATGGATCAGAATAAGCCACCGACCGTTCCCTCTGCCATCACCGGCTGGCTTCTTTTTTACATCTCGCCTGGGTGTGTCCGCAGGTACAGGTGTTCTAGGTGAGAGTGATGGCTAGGACGCAGGTGGCGGTGCCCATCTCGTCTTCCCTGGAGCCTACCATCTGCTTGCTGAGGGAAGGTTGTAGGCCTACAGGCCAGAAAATGGTGTTTAAATTCCTACACTTGCTGTTGCTGCTAGCTAAGCGGCGAGTTGCAATCACATGGATGGGGCAGGCAGGTTTTAGTTTTGAGCACTGCGTGGGAGATGTGACTCAGTGGGCGGGGGCAGAGGAGGTACAATTGAGGAACTGGAGACATGATGGTAAGGCGGAGGATGACATTGAGGAGTGGTGAGAACTACTTACTGAGTTTTTGGACCCTGGGTGTGTCCGGTTGTCCTTTACTGAGGGGGATTTGGACTCTCCCGGCTGTTTTGCTTGAATGTTGTTGCAGTACCCGGCTTCGCAACACTTGATCCATATGAATAACCTGAGGCCCTGTATCTGATTATTTGATTATTGTCTTGCATGTCCTATGTTAATCCGGCTATGCTCGTGACTTGCATACTTGATCTCTCTGTGACGTGGTTATAAATGGCAATTGTTGAAGTTCTTTGTTCTTTTGATTCTCACTTGAAAATACTCAATAAAGGAAATAAAATCTTTTTTTTAAAAAGAACATGTGCATTGATACCCACATAGAAGCCTGACAGATTTCCAGAACAGGCACACTGCGTGCCAGCACAGCAGAAGCAGCCTTGGCTCAAATGGAATGAGCCCTTCAGGTGGCTACTTCTTAAATAGCATAGAAAACATTTTTATTCAGAGGACTATCCAACCAGAGATGGTTCTTTTCTGCACTGCCTTGCCTTTCTTTGCTCCTGAGAAGCCCACAAAATGTTGATCGTCCTCCCGATGGTCCCTGGTTAGATCAATGTGAAAAGAGAGTTCTCTTGGTGCTAAAACAGTATAGTTTCTCCTCCTCTTTTAAGGGGTGAGGCGGAGCAAAGAAAGTCAGAAGGTGATAGCCTGCCTAACATGGAACGGTGGTACTACTTTCAGCAGAAATATTTTTGGCAGAAATGCAACATTCTTTCAAACTGGTGTTGAGAACTGGAGTTGCATTTCTGCTAAAAGTAGTAACACAGGAACCGAGAGTGCCTCCACCTCACTCACACAACGAGCTGACGTTATCACGACCAGGCAGACCGTTTTCAGCGTCGAGACATGGTAGACCACTGTGCATTGGTTCAAATGGGGTGCACATTAGAAAAGTGGGTAACAAGTTCAAGCCCAAATGTGGCATCACAAAGGGCTTCGGAGAAAACATATGTAGTAGACCTTTAAGAAATCTCATCGCAGCAGGAGACTTAAACAAAGAAAGTTGTTCCGGCAACCTAAAAAAAGGTGAAAGTTCAGACAAATAGCCTTTAACAGTGCCCTAAGCAAGTCTTTGTTGGGACAATGACGAAACAAACATTTCAGATAGCTTAGCTTGTAGTGGCCAATCTAACAGGTATTGCACCAAGCCACAAACTTGTCCCAGCACCTTGCGTACACCAATTTCATAGATGGGTGCCTGGCTGTCAGAATAACAAGGAAGATCGAATGACACTAGCTGCCACAGCTCAATCTCCACAAATGGAGGCGTAGAGTGCGGAGGCCTGGATACAGGACACACTCTCCTAACCCAATCTGGAGCTAACAGGATGACCTTGGCCAGGTCGCTTTTGATGATCTTCAGAACTAGAGCCAAAATGGGTAGCGACAGGAAGTCATACAAGAGTCTAGAGCTCCACTCTAGATGAAATGCATCTCAGAGAGAGAGTCTTTCTGGGAAATGCTGACATTGTGCATTGTCTGCGGTGGTGAAAAGATCAAGCCAAGGTTCTCCCCATTGCTGGACAACACTCTGTGCGACCTCCAGCTGTAATTGTCATTTGTGAACCACTAGGCATCCTCGACTGAGCCCATCTCCATTGGTATTTAGAGATCCCAACCGGTGGTTCACGAAATACCCTGGTGAGTAAGCCACTTCCATAGGTGCAGAGCTTCCTGGCACAGGATCCAAGACCCCCCTGCACCCTGCTTGCTGCAGTACTACATGGCAGTTGCGTTGTCTGTGAGATCCTGTACTAGCCTCCTCTTGATCGATTGTAGGAAGACCTTCAATGCCAAGCAGATCAATCAATCAATTAGCATTCGTAGAGCACAACACTGTCAACCCTAGGGATATCTGGCCGCAGATTGCCCACAACTCAAACGAACTGATGTGGAGGCAGGTTTGCCCTGGGGACCAGAGTCCTCTGATCTCCATCTATCTCAGAGGATGGCCTCTCCAACCCAGTAGTGATACATCTGTCACCACCGTCAGCTCTGAGTGGGGTGAACACGTGCCATCTGGGGTACCAGGATGCAGGAGGTCAATAGTCCTAGCAGCCTCAACCCTGAATGCATGAAAGAACAAGTTACTTACCTTCGGTAACGATATATCTGTAAGAGACATAGATTAGTTATGGATTCCTCACCTTAGAATTACCTCCAGGCGTCAGACTGGATCTGGAGAATTTTTCTTCAGCAGTACCCCTGCGCGTCGGTAGGTGGCGCCGGTCGACTCCGCGTTCGTTGTTGGCGTCGTGGTCGCCGAAAAGACATCGCAGTATCTACTTGGACGCCGCCCCTGTGCGCTGACATCAGTTCTTTACACGACATTCCACGCCAGAAGCGCAGAGCCATGCAAGACACTGAGCACTGGTGCACAAAACTAGGGCCCTGAAGGGAAGTCCCTTACCCTAGAAGTCAGTTCGCAAAACGGGGAGGATGGGTGGGGCGGTGAGGAATCAATAACTAATCTATGTCTCTTACAGGTATATCGTTACCGAAAGTAAGTAACTTGCTCAACTGAAAGAGACAATTAGTTATGGATTCCTCACCTTAGAATAGATACCCCAGCAATACCAACCCCGGAGGTGGGTCTGCGAACTAAGGGCCATATGTATCAAGCTATATTGCGATTGCAAACGCTGAAATTCGCAGAATTTCAGCGTTTGCTATCGCAATATAGCATTGTGCAATGTATCAAACAAAAACCCACTCGCAAAATAAAGAATCGCAAAATTTGCGATTCCATATTTTGCAAATGCATTTAAGGAATCGCAAATTGCGATTCCTTAAATGCAATGTAAGAAGCACAAAAAAAGTGCGATTTGGCCTTAAGGAATCGCAAATTACCACCAACTTCAAGTTGGTGGTAATTTGCGATTTCTTTGAAAAATGCACTTTTTTGCATTTTTTAAAGTGCAACATGTGGACACATGCACATTTCAGGGGTGCTACAGGGTGTCCCTTTGGAACCCTTGCACCCTTGAAATTGCGTGCGCAATTTGCGAGTACCTATTGGGTACTCGCAATTTGTGCACGCAATTCCCATTCAGTCCTATGGGCCTCTTGGCCCATAGGAATGAATGGGAAGGGATTCCTTAATTGCGACTCGCAATTTGCGAGTCGCAATTAAGGAATGCCAGGGAATCGCTAAATATTAGCGTATTTTTATTTACATCTCGTTTTGCGATTCTCAAATAGCAATTCTCTAAAAATCGCTATTTGAGAATCGCAAAACCATTCTTTGATACATATGCCCCTCAGTTCACACCAGAAAGTCCTGGAGAACTGAACGGCCAAAGAAGTTGTCTCTCCGGACTTGGCTGTCCAGGCAGTAGTGTTTGGTAAACGTGTGCAATGAAGCCCATGTAGCTGCCTGGCAGATGTCATGAAGGGGAACTCCACGTCCCAAAGCAGTAGTGGCTGCCGTCGCCCTGGTGGAATAGGCACGCAACCCCACTGGAGGTTCCTTTTTTGCTAAGGAATAGCAGATTTTGATGGAAAGAACGACCCATAGAGAGATGGTCCGTTTCTGCACGGCCCGACCATTCTTGGCGCCCACATAGCCAACAAAGAGTTGGTCGTCCACCCGGAATTGTTTGTGCAATCGAGATAGAATGAAAGCGCACGTTTTGGATCCAGACGGTAGAGCCTCTCTTCCTCTTTAGAAGGATACGGGAGCGGGAAGAAGGTGGGCAAAGTGAGGGTCTGTCCTATGTGGAAAGAGGTAACCACTTTGGGAAGGAAAGAAGGCCTAGTGAGAAGGACAACTTTGTCCGAATGAACAGCCAGGAAAGGAGGTTTGGAAGAAAGAGCCTGAAGCTCACTCACCCTGCGAGCAGAGGTGATGGCAACCAAAAAGGCAGTTTTAAGTGTCACAAGTCTGAGAGGACAGTTATGTAGCGGTGCGAAAGGAGCGCACATAAGGTAGGTCAGAACCAGGTTCAAGTCCCACTGGGGCATTACGAAAGGAATTGGAGGAAACAAATGAGTAATGCCCTTAAGGAAGCGATTTACAATAGGGGACTTGAAAAGAGAAAGCTGATCAGGAAGCCGAAGAAAGGCCGAAATGGCCGAAAGATAGCCTTTTAGAGTACCCAGAGCAGAGCCCTGCTGGGCCAAAGAAAGAATGAAGAGGAGAACCTCTGAAACGGGGGCAGAAAGGGGATCCACAGTCTTTGCTGCGCACCATGCCACAAACTTGTTCCATCTACAGGCGTATACCGTTTTGGTGGAGGGACGCCTGGCTGCCAAGATAACGTTACAGACTTCGGGAGGAAGGCCGA
This sequence comes from Calotriton arnoldi, assembly GCA_963921515.1. Taxonomy (NCBI): domain Eukaryota; kingdom Metazoa; phylum Chordata; class Amphibia; order Caudata; family Salamandridae; genus Calotriton; species Calotriton arnoldi. The sequence goes on along the minus strand of CAWUFW010000974.1, from coordinate 1,420,230 downwards.
AAGCTGTCAACTATCGCCACTCAATCTCCACGCAAGGAGGTGGAGGCTGGACAGGTTCGGGTGGAGGACCGTCCCCTGTTGCTGCGACAGAAGATCCTCCCGAAGGGGCAGTCTGATCGGAGGATCGATGGCCATGTGCAAAAGCTCGGGATACCAGATTCTCCGTGCCCAGTCCGGGGCCACAAGAATGACTTGGGCCCGGTCGCGCTTAATCTTCTTCAGCAGTGGTATAGGTGGAAAGGCATATAGAAGACCGCAACTCCACTCGCGACGAAAAGCGTTGCAGAGCGAGTGCCGCCTTGGAAATTCCAACGCGCAGAACTGCTGACATTGCGCGTTCTCTTCGGTGGCGAATAGATCTAACCAAGGCTCTCCCCACCGCTGAAAGAGACCTTGCACCACCTCCGAGTGAAGACGCCATTCGTGATCCATCATGCACCGGTGGCTGAGTTCATCCGCCCTGGCGTTCAGAAAACCTGGCAGGTGTTGAACCACCATGCCCTGATGTTCCAGCCACTTCCAGAGGCGAAGTGCCTTCTGACATAGGGCCCACAACCCCACCCCGCCCTGTTTGTTGCAGTACCACATGGGGGTGGTGGTGTCCGTGAACACCTGCACTACTCTCCCTTTGACAGAAGGAAGGAATGCCTTCAGTGCAAGACGGATCGCCCAAAGCTCCAGAAGGTTGATGTGGAGCCCAGACTCCGCCGGAGACCAGAGGCCTCTGATCTCCGCCTCTCCCATGTGGCCGCCCCACCCCTGAAGTGATGCATCTGTCACCACTGTGAACTCTGGCTGGGGAAGGGAGAGGGACCTGCCATTGATCCAATCCTGGTTCGTCAGCCACCACGGCAATTAATGTGCAGTGCCCTCCGAGATCTGGACGCAATCGGAAAGATTCCCCTGATGCTGTGCCCACTGGAACTTCAGGTCCCACTGCAGAGCCCGCATATGCCACCTGGCATAGTCCACCAGCAGGATGCAGGAGGCCATGAGGCCCAGTATAACCTCAGGGTCATTGTGAACGAAACCCGGGATAGAGGCTGAAAGATAGGAATCATAGCCCGAATATCCTGGACTCGCTGCTCGGGAGGATAAGCCCGAAACTGCGCTGTGTCCAGAACCGCTCTGATGAAAAGGAGCTTCTGAGAGGGAATCAGGTGTGACTTCGGCACGTTGATGGTGAACCCCAGCGAATGCAGGAGGTCGGCCGTAGTCTGGAGGTGGGAAACGACAGCCTGGGGCGAGCCCGCCTTCAACAGCCAGTCATCGAGTTAGGGGAAGACTGGAACACCTGATCTGCGCAGATGAGCTGCGACCAACGCCATCACTTTCGTGAACACCCGAGGGGCGCTGGTAAGGCCAAATGGGAGCACGGTAAACTGAAAGTGCTCGTGGCCTACCTTGAACCATAGGTAACGCCGATGGGCCGGCAGGACGGGAATGTGAAAATAAGCGTCCTGCAAGTCCAACGCTACCATCCAGTCTCCAGGGTCGAGGGTAGACAGGACCTGAGCCAGTGTCAACACTTTGAACATCTCCTTCCGGAGGAAGCGGTTGACGTTCCTGAGATCCAAGATAGGACGCAGGTCTTTGTCCTTCTTGGGCACCAGAAAGTAGTGGGAATAACAACCACGACCTACTTCTGGGGCAGGAACTCGCTCGATGGCTCCCTTGGCCAAGAGAGCCGTAACTTCCTGTTGGAGAAGGGCCAAGTGATCCTCCGACATGCGATGGAATTGAGGTGGCATGGATGGAGGGGTAGTCTCGAAAGGGAGGGAGTAGCCCTTTCGGACTAGCTGCAAAACCCACCTGTCCGACGTGATGTTGAGCCAGTGGGGGAGGTGATGGCGAATCCTGCCGCCCACTGGCGAATGGTGGCCCTGAAAGGTCGGATTAGGAGGGTTTGGAGGCTGCTGCAGAGGGGGCACTGGTAAACTGGCCCGCCCGCTGGCCCGAAGGACCCACGACGGTGGGTCCCACGTCCCCGGCCGCGCAGAGGCTGGACAGCTTGCGCAGGCCTGTGGCTCTGGGCGAAACGTGGCGGGGCACCCCTTCCGTAGCCACCAAAGGGGCAAAAAGCAGACTGTGCGGGGCTGGAGGTGGAAGCGAAGCCCAAGGATCTGGCCGTAGCCATGGAGTCCTTAAAGCGCTCGAGCGCGTTGTCTGCCTTGTCGCCAAACAAACGAGGGCCATCAAATGGCATGTCCAAAAGTGTAGCTTGGACATCACCCGAACAGCCAGTGGACCACAGCCAGGCGTAGCGTCTCAGGGCTACTGAGGTTGAAATCGTCCTGCCTAGCAAGTCGGCAGTGTCCAGCTCACATCTTATGGGGAACTTCACTGCGTCTCTCCCTTCGGCAACTGCACGGCCCGGGCCTCCTCCCGGCACTCTGGCAGCACCTGCGCGACCGAGTCCCACACAGAGTGGGAGTAACGGCCCAAGAGACATGAGAGGTTCACCGACCGCAGTCCTAAGCTGGAGGAAGAAAACATCTTCCAAAGGTGGTCCAGCTTCTTGGATTCCCTATCAGGTGGTGCGGTAGGGAACGCGCCCTTGGAAGTCGAGGCTTGGACCACCAAGCTCTTAGGGGTGGGGTGTTGGGAGAGAAAAATGGGGTCGCCTGGGGCCGGGCGGTGGCGTCGGGCAATCATCCTATTCACAGGAGCCCCTGTGTTGGGCTTGGACCAAGTGCCCAAAAGGATGTCTGTGAGGGCCTCATTGAACGGCAGCAGGGGCTCCGAAATGTCCGCTGCCGGTTGAAGCACCTCGGTCAGGAGGTTAGTCCTGACTGCCACCGTAGGAAGCTCAAGGTTTAAGGCCTCAGCCGCCATACGCAACACCACTGCGTATGATGCACCCTCCTCCGTAGCCACGGTAGGGGGAGATAGCATGCCAATGTCTGGGGAGGTCTCCAGACCACTGGCCTCACCCAACTCCTCTCTCCAGTCTGATTCTTCTAACTGGTCTGCCAGAGGGTCCCCAGACCCCTCCCAGTCCTCCTCACCCTCCTCTGGTAGCCACTAACGGCGATAGGGAACACCAGGGGAGAACAGTGGTACAAAAGTACCGGTCAGTGCCGGTCCCGACGTCGGTCCGGCTCCGTGTCCACATCGGGGGGGAGGGGGGGCTGGGGTCGACGTCGGCTGGGGACACAACCGGCGTCGGAGGGGGCGGAGGTGTCGCCACTGGATTCAGCGCTGGAGGAGATGTCACGAGGTTGACTGGTGCCGATCCAGATCCAGGCCTGGATCTCTGGGGGCCCTGCGGTGCCAGAGCTGAAGCCATAGGCATCGAAGGCCTAGAGCTCCCAGCCGAGTTCGCGGGGCCCAAAGGCGCGCCGGCGGAGTCGGGCTGCCCAAAGATCGAGTGGAGGGCTTCGTAAAAACTACGAAGTTGGGCAGGGGTCGCCCCGGCTCCTGGGAAGGGAGGGAGGCTCGGGTCGAACCAACAGGCTCCGCGGGCGGAACAGGACGCGTAACTTCCACAACCCGCGTTGCGTCGGCCAACGGACGGGGAGAACGCGAAGAGCGACAATGCTTCTTCGCCTTCTTTTTGTGCTTCGACTTACCCGAAGACTTCGACGATGAGTGGTGGTGATGGCTCCACGACCTTCCTCTCGAGCGGGACCTCGATGCGGCACGGAGCGGACTTCCAGGCCTCGAGTAGCTTTCGGGACAGCTCCCGCAAAGACTTCGGATTCATGGCCCGGCAGTTGGAGCACGACTTCGGGTCATGGTCGTGCTCCAAACACCAAAGGCACACCACGAGGTGCGGGTCCGTAACCGACATCAACTTGCGACAAGAGTCGCAAGCCTTGAAGCCGGTTCGAGGACGGGACATCCCTACGTGCACCAGGAGTCGAACAACTCGAAAAGATGTCGACAAAAAGTCGCGAAAATAGAGTCAAAAAGTGACTCGAGGTACCGCTCTCTCCGGATCTGCGCTGGCTGGCGCGGAAAAAGAAAGAACTGACGTCAGCGCGCGAGGGCGGCGTCTAAGTAGATACCGCAACATCATTCCGGCGACCACGACGCCAACGACTAACGCGGAGTCGACCGACACCACCTACCAACGTGCAGGGGTATTGCTGAAGAAAAATTCTCCGGATCCAGTCTGACGCCTGGGGGTAATTCTAAGGTGAGGAATCCATAACTAATTGTCTCTTTCAGATCTACATCATATCCAGGATAGCATCGATGAACAGTAGCACATGTGAAGGAGTCAGGTGTGACTTCAGCACATTGATTGTCTACCCAAAAGATGTAAGGAGGTTCCCCACCATCAGGAGGTGGTCTACGACTGCCTGGCGTGAGCTTGCCTTTAACAGACAATTGTCAAGGTACAAGAAGATTGGTACACCCGACCTCAAAAGGTGTGCTGTAACCACCACAAACACCTAAGGGGCACTAGTAAGGCCAAAGGCGAGCACGACAAACTAAACATTTTCCTGGCCCACAGTAAACCGCAGATAACGTCTGTGGGCCCGTAGGGTGGTAATATAGAAATACCTTTCCTGCAGGATCCAACACTACAATCCAATTTCTGGGATCTAGGGTACAAGAAACTTAGACCAGCATGAACATCTTGAATTAGTCCTTCTGTAGGAAGGCATTGAGAGGGTGAAGATCTAAAATAGGATGAAGGCCTCTGTCCTTCTTTGCCAAAAGTAAGTAGAGGGAGTAACACCCAGTTCCTACTTCCAAGGCCGGAACCCTCTTCATAGCTGCTTTGACCAAAGGGGCCTGCACTTCCTGCTGAAAAACAGACACACTTGTCAGTCAGTTGTATGGATGAAGGTGGCAGGAGCAGCGATGTAGAAAGCCCCGCTTGACAAGTTGAAAGACCTGTGCGTCTGATGTGATGTCTTGCTACTCTTGAAGGAAATGTCTGGTCCTGCCTCCTATAAAGTGGGTGTCTGTCAAAAAGGACCCACTAAAGTGGTTTTACAGTTGTGGTTGCAGGAGGGGCAGGGGGACTGAGCTGCATGTTGTCCCTAATGGCCTCAAAGTTATCTCTGGGAGCCGCAGCTTCTGCCATGGAACAGTTCAGAAGGACGATGTGCTGGCAACAAGGTCTGGCATTAGCATTACTGAAACCCCCTAATGTAACCAGAAAAGGGGAAAAAAACTGTTGAAGAAATTGCATGGTAGGGGCAGATATCCCCAAATAATGCATTGTGGCACGACTTTCTTCGAACCGTTCAAGGGTCGAACCTACTTTCTCACCAAAGAGACGAGAGAAATCAAATGAAATGTCCATTAAAGATACCTGGACTTCCCAGAGAAACCTGCAGACCATATCCAGGCATGGTGTCGAAGCACCACACTCATGCCCATTGCCGGATCCAAGTAGTCAGTTTTGAGGCCAGAACTAATAAAAGATTTTACAGCAACCTGGCCGTCCTGTATTATCTGGGCTAAAGATTCCAGTAGGCCCTCCGGAATTGCCGGAAGAATTTAACCAACCACACATTACAAAGCATGATGGTAGTGGCCCAGGATGCAGCTGGTTTTGACTGAGCATAAAGCAATACTAGCAGGCATGAACATGCACTTGCCAAAGGTCTCCATGTGTTTAGACTCATGGTCAGGAATCGTTGTAGGAAAGGAGTTAGTGTTGTTTCTGCTGGTGAACAGCTGAACCACTAGACTTCCTTACATAGGATGTTGGGTCAAGAAGTCAGGATTGCCTGGTGCCGGTCTGTGGCAGCAAGCTACAGCCTGATGGCTGGAGGCCCAAAGCATGACTTTGTCCAAATGCTCAAGAAAATGCCGGTCAAGGCCTTGTTGAATGGCCATAGAGGTTCAGTAGGTGCCTGGCCAGGATTACAAACCCCTGTCAGGTGGTTTCTTTTGACCTATGTTGTAAAGTGCTGCCGATCAAGGACCTCCGCAGCCCGTGACATGACCATAGCAAAAACCTTTGTGCCAGGATCATGGGGAGAGACAATTCCAGGAACTGGAGCGGTGACCAGACCACTGGCATCCTCTAATTCGGTATACCAATTGTTATCCGCTTAAAGTGGGGTGAATCTGTCCCCTCGTCATAGTCCTTTTTGTGAGAATTTGAAACAAATAGCTGAAGGAAAAGTATAAGCTCAGTCACTTGGTAAAGGCAAGGTATCAGAGTCATGAAGGATTAGCTAAATGCTGGGCTCCAGTGGGATCAGAGCGCCCCATCGGTCGATGTCGAGATGAAGCCGGCTTGGAGTTGGAGACGACTATAGGTAATAGCTTCTCATCTGGCAGCGGTGCAGGCAGTGGCGGAGGAACCGAAGTCAGCACAGAAGCGTGTGTGGAACTTGAAGTGAGTTCAAGAGGCTCAGACTGTGCCGAGCACAAACTCACCAGTGGCACCCCAACTGGATGCCTTTATGCATCCTTGGTGATCGAAGGCACAACAGAGGCAGCAAAAGTGTGCCAAATATGCACAGCATGGTCTCCCTGAAGGCCTCTATTTCTTGCAACATCGCAGAAGGGAACCAGAAATTAGGGTTGCATCAGGACCAAACTTGGAATCAGTCCTTCTGGAGTTTGAGAATGAGACAGAGAGACATTGACACCCTCACGCCCTTTGGAGTTCAAGAGTTGAGAGAAGGGGCCTATTCCCGCTTGTACTTCTTTTTGGACTTAAAACCGAAGACTTCGACTGCAATGAAGACCTGCGGCGGAAATGGGATCTTCCTTTCAGCTGCGATTGGTTACGGCGCAAAATTTTCTAGTGCTGGGCGACATCCAGTTCTCTGTGTGTTGTGGTTACAGCGCCTGGAGTTGTGCTCTGACCCTAGGCACCACAGACATACTGCATGGGAACTGCCACATACATTTTTTGTGACATTACCTACAAGGTTTAAACCCTTTCGATCTAGGAGCGACATATTTTGCTTGCCCACTGGTAAACAATTGAATTTGGAGAAAAATCTACAACTTTGCATCAAATCCGTGCATTTTCTTGGCCATGTTAGGAGAAAATGCAGCAGCCATTACTCTATTGGTGCAAGGGCATAGGATTTTTCTGGCGGCTCCATGTGACAGCACAAGCATATTAAAGGTAAATATTAAAGGCATACAGTAATGAGCCACACTTGGGTTAATATAGAAACATCTATGTTTTGAGATGTTTACATTACCTCTTGTCCGGACACAGTAACATACGTAGCAGAAGGATTCTTTAGAATTTTTCGTATATCTTGCATATGGGACTCGATTTGTGTTATCACCTCTTGAATTTGAGATTTTCTTTGTCTAATTATGGGAAAGTCAGTGAGATCCCAAAACAACTCTGTTTTATCACCTTTCCTAGAAGAATTTTTGTAAGATAAAGGGAAGACAATTTAATATTTCATCTTAATAAATGCAACATAGAACACCTGAATACAATTAAGAGAAAAGGCACTTGATTCCATTGCAACAAGTCTATCGTTTTTAGGATATATGTCAATATCCAACACTTGAAAACAAAATTACTTGAAAAGCTTTTTTCACCATCAGGGAACTTCTGATAAGGGACTTGTGAGTAAACTAGAATAATGTTCCTTACTTTCCCTCTACGGTATTACCATTACCAGGGGTCGCTATAATTCCGGGGTAGGACAATGACCAGAAATACAAGATTTTAAGGAATAAAATGTGGGAATCAGTGTTTCCATGCCGATTTTACTAAATTGAAAAGACTTAAACTAGATGAACTATGAGACAAGGATACATGAAAATAAGTTAGAGATATTTTGTAAAAGGCAGAAAGTAAAATTTCCTAGCTAGCCTGAAGGAAAGTTTCATTTTATTAGGGACATGCAGGAGAGGAATACATTTTTACTTTCTTCACTTTATTCTCAGGCAGCTTTAATAATTGATCACAGTACAACAAACTACCTTTACAATGAGACCTCAGAGAAAAAAATACAAAGGACTCATAACCACTCCTAGCCCACTGAACCCACCTGACAATAGTGGGATAAGAAACCGTCTTATAAGGTTTCCTTTTTTTTTTTTTTTAAAGTCTTTATTGTAGACATTCAACACATACAATCCTTTATGCACCAGGTTTATCCAAACAATATTTCCAAAACATATGTGGAAGATGTCTAATGTATATCTTAATACCCAGCACCCCCTATCCTACCCCTACCTCCCCCACCCAAACCCAGATGGAGCCCATGGTGGTAACATAACATAAATTGAGCTATAACACAACCATAATGTACATTTCTTGGAAAAACCCTTAATATAGTTACAACCTAAATAATACCAACAGTCTAAACATCCTATGCTAATCCCTTAACTTATATCAACACAAATCAGATCAAGTCCTGACCTCATTCGTCCAATTCGTTATTGGAAGCCAAATTGCAAGCCCCCTCCTTTTAGCATTAAGCCCCCTTCGTTTATACACCTCTTTCTCCCACCGATATGTGGCCAGAAATTTCCCCAGCCAGCAATAAACTGAGGGGGTCCTTGTCCAGCCACCCGCTGGCCAAGGAAAGCCTAAACACTGCCATAGCTATAAATAACAGAGCTCTATTTGGTTCCGGCATGGCTTGATTGCTAACCCCCAACATAATTACCTGCGGTGAAAGTTCCACCTCAAACCCCAGCATACCTCTTAGGTATTTGCCCACCTCAGTGATTACAGGTACAAGTCGAGGGCAAGTTGCAAACATGTGTACACTATCAGCAGCATAACAGTGACATCGAGAGCAAGAAGAACCACGCGAGCCTCCCCATTTTGCTATGCGGGCTGGAGTAATGTACAAATTAAGCCAGGTTTTGAAACACTGCACTTGTAAGTTTGCCGAGAAGCATGCCGTTTGACTTAACAAAAGAGAGTCCTCACATACCTCTGTCCCTGCTTGCAACAGATTCTTCCAGCGATTAGTATGTTTAATAAAGTCATCACTCATTAAATTACTAAGCATTTTGCAGAGGGGAGAAAGTGTTAAAGATGTCCCTAATATTGCTTCAAGTAAGGGGATTTTCTGACAACTGGATATTTTTTAGAAACAAAATCCCTAATTTGTAAATATTTAAAAAAATACTTATTACCTAACCCAAATTTGCTCTTGATTGCATCAAAAGAAAGGATATTATCATCCTCCATCAGATCTCCAATAAACCTTACTCCTTTATTCATCCAAACTTTCATATAGCCATCTAGTAGAATTTCAGGTAGTAGGTTATTGTCTGCCAGAGGAGAGTATCTGTGTATCCTACCTAGTTTAAGTTTCTTCCTGATGGACGTCCATACTTTAAATGATCCCAATAAAACCTTAAATTTTACTCTTTTAAAATAAGCAAAATCTATATATCGAAGAAGGCAGCCAGCTGAATCCGATCCCAAGAGTAACCTATATATAGAAGGGCTGGATGTTTCCTCTATTGATGTTGGTTCTTTCCCCAATATTGGTGCCATTCGCTGCAAAGCTGCTGCCCAATAATAAACCTGGAGATTAGGTACCGCCCAGCCACCCCGATTTCTAGGTAGGAACATATATCTCAGCGCTCTGCGGGGACGGTTCCCGGCCCACAAAAACTTGGAAATTGCTTGATCAAATGCCAAAAACCAGCTCTTGTTTATTTCCGTTGGAATAGCTCTAAAAAAAGAGGATTTTTGGTAAAAATAACATCTTGATGACATTGCATCTCCCTAAAAGAGTGAGATGCAAATTATTCATTCTATTAAAATCTGTTCTAGTCTTATGTAGCAGAGGTTCTAGATTAATCTGTACGATTTTATCGACATTGGCAGAGATCTCAACCCCCAGATATCTAGTGTTTTCCACTACCCGTGTATCAAACATAGCCACATTTGAGTTTTTAACAATCATGGTCTTATCCTCATTAAGATGATACCCCGAAATTTGACCAAAATCTTTTGAAGCTCTTTCAACCTCTCTAATAGCTTCTGATGGATTGGCTGTGATTATTGCGATGTCATCCGCATATGCAAGAATCTTAGTATCCCCTCCCATCGAAGGGATGGCTGAAATCCTATTGTTCCCCACAATTTTCCTGATTAAAGGATCTATATATAGGGCAAATAATAGCGGGGAACAGGGACACCCCGCGTACCTCTTGTTATTTTGATTGGCTCCGATGTGTACCCCATCATTGCAATTCTAGCCCCGGGATCCTGATATAAACATTTAATTGCTCCAATAAATTTTTTCCCAAGCCGTATTTCCCCATAACTGCCCATAAGAAGGGCCAGGAGACCCTATCGAATGCTTTCTCCGCATCAAGTAATATTACAGCCATAGGGTTTCCTGACACCTTCGTATAATCAAACAGCGTAATTATGCGTTGAATATGATCAGTCGTGCCCCTACCTGGAACGAATCCGTGTTGAAACGGGAAACTAATCTTTTAATGACCGCTGCCAATCTGGTTGCTAAAATTTTAGAAAAGATTTTCACATCGCTGTTAATCAGCGTGATTGGCCTATATGAACCCAATTCTGAGGGGGTTTACCTTTTTTAGGAAAGACTATTATATTAGCTGTCTTCCAGGAATCGGGAATCAGCAGTTCTACTTGTGCTCTATGAAAAACTTCCAGCATAAGAACCACAAGCTGTGTCTTAAATTTTTTATAAAATTCTCCTGGGATCAAATCCGTGCCTGCAGCTTTGCCTGAAGGAGTAGAATCTATTGCTGCTCTGAGTTCATCTAATGTTATTAATGCACTAAGGTTGTTTTTCTCCTCACAGGATACTTGATCCGGTAATAGCCCATCTAAGTAATCCTCAATATCAACATCTTTGTTTTGAATATCCTCGGTATACAAGTTTTGATAGAATTTTTGAAATGCCATGAGAACTGCATCAGGGCTATTTACCATACCTATGTCTGGATCCCTGATTTCGCTAATTCTAGACTGTACCGTTTTTTCCCTTGTACGTACAGCAAGTACATGGCCCACTCTCTCATTGTTCTCATATACCCTGCTCCGCCATGCCGTATATTTCCCAGCTGCTTTTTTGGTGGAGATCTCGGAGATTGCAGACCTAGTAATTATAATTTTTGATTGAGCCGTCCCCGCGTCTCCCCCTTCGGCCAGAACTCTTACTAGATCAGCCTCCTCTTTACTCAAATCCTCATACAGGGTATGTACCAAGATATTATCCTTCTTCTGTGATTCCCATCCATATTTCGATGTTTCCCCTCTAATCCCAGCCTTCAAAGCATCCCAAACTATACCTACATCTGTAGTCCCTAAGTTCTCTGCTATAAACCTAGGGATCCATTCATTAAGGTGTTGTTGATACCCTCCTCGCTTAATAAGGCCCTGTTAAATGTCCATCGTGTCTGTGGGGATTCTAATCTGATATCAATTTCTATTACCAGGGGTTATGATCAGACATAACTTTTGGAAATTTACTAATCTTACAGCCTAATAGCATCTCCTGGGATACAAAGAAATAATCTAATCTCGCATGCACTTGATGTGGTGCGGAGAAAAAAGTGAAGCCAGGGTCATCCTCCTTCTGTTCTGCCCATACATCCGCTAACCCATGCAGTGACCTTAATTGCATCAGGGATTTAAAAACCTTTGGTTTACGACCATGGTACATCACCCCTCTATTCCTAGATACCTGACAGCTCATATTAATGTTCATATCCCCACATATAATCAAAGGTAAAGGCCAACCCACTAATTCGACATTTAGCCATTCGAACAGAGCCGGGTCATCCAAAACGGAACCATAAATTGAGCAAAGGGTGAATATCTTATGGTCCAAACAGCATTGTGTTATTACCCATCTCCCCAATTTATCAGCAGAAGAGCGCGGGAAACGACCCAACCCTTTCTTTGCCAAAATTGCCACCCCTCTTGTCTTTGTAGTTTGTGTTGTGGAAGCTACAATTTGATAGCCCACCATCCCCAGTGCCCCCTTGTTACAAGCTTCCACATGAGTCTCTTGAAGACAAATAATGTCTGCCTTTAGGAATTGAACCTCCAAGCTGATTCTCCTTCTTTTAACAGGATTATTCAACCCGCATATATTAATAGAGGCTATTCTTAACTTCCTAATTGAAAAAAATAAAATAGTTCCAAACCAAATAAAGATGCAAGAGGGTATGACGAAAGATCATGGTATAATGGAACTACAAACTCAACAACCGACAATGGATCTGATATATTCAACATTGAAGCAGATGCAGATTGAGGCACGTCTTGAACATAAAAGGGCTCATTTAGCCACTAGAAAATTACAGGGTGCTGTGCGCGAAATTAGCAAAGCCTGTACCGAGACTTCAGTACGCACCACAGCTTTGGAAGAACGCGTTGTGCAACTGGAGGGCGACGTTGAAACCTCCACCCGATTAACTGAAGCTAATGATAGTAAGATGTCTGATGTTTTTTGGAAGCTGGAAGATTTTGAAAATAGACAACGCCGTAACAACCTTCGTTTACTTGGGATTGCAGAGAAAGCAGAAGGCGATGACATCCGGGGGTTTGTATTGACGCTATTCAAGGAGGCATTTCCTGACCTTGGTCATTGGAACTGGGAGTCTGAAATACAGCGGGTGCATCGATTTCCCTTAATGCTTAGAAAAAAGCCAGGGCAAGATGACAAACCACGAGCCATTCTTATTTTTTTTGGTAATTTCCTCCTTCGACAATCTATATTTGAAAAAGCAAGACCTGATGCTAGGAAGATAGTTGCGGGGCACTCCTTCTTTGTTCGGCCTGACTTTTGTCATGCTACGGTAGAGAGGCGCTGGAGACTGCGTCTGCTGATCTCCCCATTCCAGAAACTGGGCTGCGAAGTCTATCTTATGAATCCTGCCAGGCTCAAAGTCATCTGCAAGGGGGCGATTAGAGTTTTTTCTTCTGAGATCCAGGCACAGGAGTTTCTGCAAGAACTTACGGAAAAAAATAAGACTTGACTCTAGAGTGGGGTAATTGGGTGCTTTGTCCTTTTTCTTTTTTTTTTTTTTTTTTTTTTTCTTTCTCTTTAATGATTTTGTTTTTATTGTAGGAGGCGGCTAGGGGCACACATCATGCAGGAGGCATCACAAGGGTCCTTGGACCTTTTTTGCCTTTTTGATCAGGGTGGGGAGGGGGGGGATGGGTTGGAGCCTGTGGGTGAGGGGTGGTATCTTGGGCGGGTTTTTCTTCGGGCACTGGTATGAGTTGGAGACGGTCTTATAAGGTTTCCTAAGTGAAATTAACAACTATCTCTTACCCAGAAGTCTCTCTGTCATTCCTTAATACACTCCATCAGATACATTTTCGGGGTTTCATTGAAACCTGTGTAGACCCTATTGGTAGATTTAATTCTTCTAGTAATATTGAATGTAACTCCATCTGGAGTGACAACTCTATTGAAATGCCCACAGCTCTCACATCCAACACCTTCTACACAATATGAGACATAACAGCATAGCCAACGTACCTGACAGTTGCTTCCTGGACAAGTATCTATTGTGTTGTCAAGACAAAAAACAATTTAGGACTCTAGTTACACCCCAAAGACAGGAATATCTTGATTCGAGAGTCAAAGTTCCCAAAATAATTTTGTAATTATGGGGTGTTCCCCCCACATTGATCATTGATCATTATGTCTCTCTGAAAAGGAAGAGTAAAGATATTTACTAACCTGTAAGCCATATTCAGCAGTCAAACTCAATTAAAAAAATCAGACAAGGTCAGACCTTAAAGGGATCAACACTCCATTGTAAACACCAACCCATCCATTGTGCCCAATCTGGCCTATGTTTGACTGTGATCAGCTAAAAGCCTGAGTATTTCAGTTTGTTCAGAAAGTCCTGGGATCTGTAATCCTCCATAAAATGAGGTATAAGATGACCTCTTTGAATAGCCCGGGAGGGGTCCGCAGCAGACCCAACAGTAACTCCTGATAATGGGGAAGATGGACTGGAGAATCCCAGGAAAGTTCCATAAGAACCAGATACCAGACTTCGATTTCCATATCAGGGAGAAAAGCATCAAGTCCGCTTGCTGCCAAATTCCAGGAGCCAATAGTATTATCATTATCAAAAAATGGATGAAAAGTATAACCAGTCTCTAATCTTGTAGGTAAGCATCTGCTGCCGTCGCCCCCAAGTCCGGTCTCCAAATCATATGTCTCTGGATTTGAAGGTCCAGCCATGACACAAAAAGATGTGCCTAAAATGGACCTCAACTGTTTTTGATGTCCTTGAACAGCAATGCATCAAATTTGCAGAAGCTTGAATCTTTACTGCGTCTAGAGAGACAATCGGCTACGTTGCACAAAGTCCCTGGAAGATATTCTGCTGTCACCGATATCGGATTCTCCAGGCAAAAGTGCCAGACGCCCTCAGCCAGTTTCAACAGGGTTTTGAATTTTGATCCCCCCAGATAGTTCACATAACGCACCACGAATATGCTGTCAATCTTCACTAAAACATAATATTTTACCAGGTCCTTAGTCCAGCATTTGACTGCAAAAGACTCCACTATGAGTGATAGGCAATTGATGTGTAACTTTAATTCTTGATTGGACCATCTTCATCCTGTAGCTAAGACCCCACATCTTGCGCTCCATCCCAGCTTGCTGGCATCTGATTCTATGGCCCAGTATAAATTCTATGGCTTGACCCAAAGATAACATTCCCTTTCCAAGCCTCCATGTGGTTTAGCCACCAGTGAATCTTTTCCTTGGCATCATCTTCCCATAAAGGGACCTCGCCTGAGGTGGTGTGCTTTCAGCAAGTGGAGTATTCTGCAGTGGAACAGTCCTAGAACAATAACCTGATTGGAGGACGAGAGGAGGCCCATTAGACATCTGTCGCAGCTATGTCCTGAGTCCGGATAAAGTCCTGTGATGTTCCTGCCTGATTTCCGCCATCTTCCTTGCCATAAAGGCTGAGCGTTGTCTTCTTTGAGTCTAAACAAAGCAGAGAAGCGTCATAATCTGTGATGGTGCCATTAATGATTTTGCTTCCTTAATGACGAAGCCCAGGTCTCCATCAATGGCAATGTCACTTGAAGATGTTCTGACAAACGAGACGGCTATACATTCATCAAAAGAATCTCATCCAAGTAGAGGATGAGTAATACTCCTCTGCATCTGAGGTATTCCATCACAAGCCTAAGCACTTTTGTAAAGCACCAAGGCACCAATGAGATGCTGAACATTAGTGTTTTAAATTTGTATGCCTTAAATTTCCATGCATCCATTAGGTCAGGCAAACCATATAGTACCCTTGTCTGACAATGACCCTAAAGAGGATAATCTTGACATTGGCGAAACACCAGCCATTCATTGAACTCTTTGAGGTTTATAACTGACTGTTGGCATTCATCCTTCTTTTTCACTAAATAGAGACTGCTCATGAACCCCCTGGGGGGTAGGAAGGTTTTGGAAATGGCATCCTTTGCCTGCAGGTCTGTTAATTCTTGATCTATAATGGCCATTTCCCTTCCAGAGAAGCTAATTGATCAGGGGCGACTGAATTGTCTTGTGAACCATAGAATTCAATGTGGATCACCAGAATGGATTGTAGGACCCAGGTGTCCTAGGTCAAAATTTACCAGTTGTGAACAAACTTGGCTACCATTCACCCTACCCTTACATAGGGAGGAATAAGACTTATCTGAACAACCTCCTTGGCTATTCATGCCTCTAAATGTTGTCCTGGTTCCTCTGGCTCTCTGGAGAGGAAGAATCCTCTAAAGTGTGAGTGGTCCTGCCATTGGCAGCGTCTGGAGCCCTGTCCCCTCTGTGAGACTTGGGTGGGAAAGGAGTCAGTCAAGCGTTGTGTACCTCGACTGGACACAAAACAAATCTTCAGAGTGAGTATCTTTCTTATAGAGGATTGGCTGTGTCCAATGAAATAAAGGTAGAGATGAATTTTCCCAGCTCCTTTATGAATGCTTCTCCAAAGAGACGAACTTGTGCCACTGGACCGCATCCGAAGACGCCATGTCCCCTAATTTTGGGTCTACTTTAAGGAGCAGAAATCTGTGCCTCGCACTAAAAATGGCACAGTTGCCATTTATTTGGAAAATTACCA
Organism: Calotriton arnoldi; assembly: GCA_963921515.1. NCBI lineage: Eukaryota > Metazoa > Chordata > Amphibia > Caudata > Salamandridae > Calotriton > Calotriton arnoldi. The sequence goes on along the minus strand of CAWUFW010000974.1, from coordinate 1,404,225 downwards.
CTCGCTAGGCCCATTCAGATAGCATATCAGGAAAAATCAGGGACCCCAACTTATTAGCTTCCTCTGCCATTTCTAGGATTATGGTTAGGGGACAATGACACACCAAATCTTAACATGCATGATTGCCATGAGCGGGCTATGCCTTTTTTTGGGTCTTTGATGTATTTTGCCAAGACGTTGGTCATTCTCCCATCATCCTGAGGAGTTAAAGCTACTTTCCCTTCTAAGGAGATTCAGGGACACTCTACCATGAGGCGGTCACAGGGACTTCCTTATCTATTAATATTTCTATTTATTTCCATTTCTAAAGCGCACGGCTGCCCAAATAGGGCTTCTAGGTGCAAGAAGGCAGAGAGATGAACCACATTCCAATGTACCAACTTAGTCTCTAGGGGCTTCCTAAGGCAGTCAGCTATGTAAGTTGGCTACTTTCACTACAGTGATCTGTCAGATGACTAAAAATATCTGGGTAAGGAAGAGGATCACCACTCTTATTTTCTTGGTCTTTATTGGGTGCATTAGGGTCTGATGCTAGTCATAAGGGTCTGTTTGATTCCTTGTCCCCATCAGAATCCCCTTGTGAGTCATCTCTGTCCATGGGATCCAGCGTTTCTTAGCACTAGGAAGGCCTAAAGGGGGTTGATTGCCTAGGTGTCTGGCATTTCCATGCCCCGTAGGAGAGCATTCTTCTGTGGGATCGACATTACTTGATAGAAAGGCTCTTTTAAGTCTGTCAAAGGCCTCAGGGTCAACACCTTGTTCGTGTTTCCTTTTAGCCTCTGCTTTGGAACGTGATGTCCCAGATTGCCATTAAAGTACTGGAACCTGTGAAAGACCAGGTTGTTCTTCCCCCCAGGAGGGCTCTGAGGAACTGCAAGCCAGATGCAAGATAGTCCTCTCACAGTGCATAATGGCGGCAGTCACCGCCTTATAAATTGAGGCATCCACTGCCTCTGAAAAAACATCATCCCAGGGAATAAATGTCATAGATTCTCCCTTCCTGTAGGAGGATTACCCTCACTGCATTCTGCTAGGCAATTGTACGGTACTGGGCATCCAGGAAAGATAACGAAATCGAGGGTCTCAATTGTATTGAATCTCGGCACCTGGAACACTCTGGTCACCCTACGAAACAGTGAGGGTTTACATTTTGTCTGGGTCGGTGTCCATTGTCACTGTCAATTAGTTACTATGTCAATAACAACCCCTCCAGGGACGTCTTACTCCAGGCAAAGTGGGCAGAAGGGCTAGCAGTGTCCCAGTCAGTCGTTTTACTCCAGGCTCTGATATGACTGGAAATACAATCAGGGCCACATGCCGAACATGGAAATGGATGCAGTTCCGAAGTGGAGTCCATGTAGCTAAAAGCATACTTGTGCACGGTCCAGCATTTGGAGGACAGTATTGCGCCAGATGCAGACCCTCTCGTACATTTTAAGCTTCGTGAGGAACGCTCAAGCGCGATTTTCACAGTCCCAAAAATAAATAAAAAGGTACTACAATCAAACGGTTCAATGTAATATCATAAGCTAAATAATACCACAAGCAAATTAGAGCTGTAATGTATTTAAATGCTGCTAGAGCAGCAAAGAAAGAGGGGGCACAAGAAGCTATGGTGCTATTGAAAGAGATGAGCTGCACTATTATTGGTTATCAGTCTATTGTATTTTCCCACCGTTTTTAAGGGAAAGGTAGTTTGTTGTATTGTGAGGAAATTATTAAGGTTGCTGGAAAATAAAGTGAAGAAAGTAAAAGCATAATCATCAACTCCAGTCCTGACACAGAATTACATATCTTTATGCATAGAGCTGCTGCAAGTTTAGCAGGAATATGCTGGTAAATCAATTGTTGGGATTCAAGATCTCATTCATTGTCTATATCTTTTCTCTCAAATGTTAAAAGAAGTATACAAATTGTATGATGTAATAGACGTAGAACAAGGAAAGTCTTGAAGTAAAATCCAAATATTCTGAATACAACTCCAATAGGTGTCTGGCTTTGTCCTCACTTAAGAGAATATTGAATTAAATTAATTAATATTGAATATGCCAGAGACCCTAGCCCTTACGACTTGCCAGCCCAACACAGGATCTATATCAGGAATCAGTTGTGCTCATTACGCCCTAAAAGTTTCGGAAACAGTAACAAATGTTGTCTAATTTATCCTATAATGCTTCCTGCTTTAAGATGTAATAGCTGTTACTCCCAGTCAACAGTTAATAGCCCTATGCATTCTAAATTAAGACTGTCATTGTGCTGGTAATCAAGTCACTTCTACTACCATTATTGGGTACCTTATCAATGTATTGTTAATGCCTAAAAACAACATGGAAATATACGATTTTAATGACACCTACAAATCTGATTTGCATTTTTCCACATAGACTTAGGTGAGGGATTCTGTGGGCCCTGACATTATTGTTGTCATCCTGGACAATAATTTTTTTATCGATGCAATAGCATTCATGAATTGGGAGGAGGGAATACAATTATCTATAAATCCCTTCTATCCTCCACCATATTGGTGAATATCTTCCCTCACTCAGAATGGAATAGTCTTTATTATTAAAATTAATGCCCAAATCACCTTTTCTAGTGTTCTGATATATCCATCTCCTGGTCCACGAACACATTTCTGCAATTATATTGGGCCTTTCTTGTCTCCGTTCTTCTGTAAAATAGCTAATTTTACTGCCTTTAGGGGATTTTCATTTTCACCTGGATGACCTAACTCAACGATTCTTAACCTTTTGACTTCTGTGGACCCCCAACTGAATCATTGCTGGATTTCGAGGACCCCCACTGAGTGATTACTGGAAGCCGGGGATCACCGACCTAAACAATTGTTATGATTTGATCCGCAGAACAAAACACACACAAAAAACAAAAATACACCATTCAAATGCTCAAATATTGAGATATTTGGTTTATGTACAATAAAATATAAAAAATGTTTTCATATTTTCTATTTTGATTCTGTATTTGATATACTTTATTAATTTTGATATTATTTAATTTTGTAAAACAAGCGCGGACCCCGTTCAACAGGTCTCACGGACCCCCAAGGGTTCTCGGAACACAAGTTAAGCCTCACTGACTTAACTGGTAATGACACTAGGCTCATTGACGACTTCTCAGTATTTGGTTTTGAACAATTAATTAAAGACCCTATCCGCACTGGGGGCCATATTCTAGATGCCACATTTTCCAATCAAGAGTTTGTAAAAGTAGGCCCATCTCTCCCGTTAATATTGTCAGACCTAGTAGCGATCCCTTGTATTTCAACATTCCTGCTACTGCCTGCTCTACTCAACTCTAGCCTTTCTCATACAGCCCAACCCTGGGCCGAAATCAATCATAAGAATTTAAGAACGGCCTTAACTCAACATGCCCTGACTACTTCTGATGATATAACTAGATTGTCCACAAAGTTCACATTCTGGATCACAACTGCTCTAGACACTATAACTCTGAAGAGAATGGTCAAACATACATTTTAACCCTTCTGTCCCATCGTACTCAGAAGACCTCTGTACAGATAAACTAAAGTGGAAAAAAATAGAACACATTTGGAGACAATCTTATGAGGCAGTCAAAGGACACTACAGAGCTGCCATATGCACCTACAAACAGTTCATAAAAACAGCTAAAGTCTTTATACATCACGGATTGCCAGCTCTAAATATCCAACTAAGGATCTCTTTAATTTGGTGAGACAATTGAGCAAACAGGCAGGTGGGAATAGCTTCAGTCTTCTTATCCAAACTGTGAGGGCTCACCTGTGTTTACTGCAGGGACGGCATGGATAAACTCGACGCTAGACCCCAACTTCCGTCACCCACCTCCTTAGCCCAACTATGTCAAAGCCAAAGAGGGAAGGTGGGGAAGGAGGGAAACTAAACAAGGGAAGAGAGAAGGGGTAGACGTCCGCTGGGTCTTCTGAGAGGGTCTGCTACAATCCTAAAAAGGAAAACATAACGCGAGTACTAAGTATGGGTAAGACAGGATCTATATATGGTCCTTCCTAGTGCCTAAGGGATACCTTAGATAGGAGATGCCATTATGTGCGAGGAAACCACTTCCCAGGGACGCTAGAACACCTCTACTGTCTAGAAGGAGGGACACAGGTCAATAGGCAATAGGACTGCGGAAGTAAGAAAGAAAACCAAGAAAAGAAATAAGGTACAGACCTTGGTGAAAATCACCGTAGAAATAGAAAACCCCAAAAATGAAACATACAATAATTCCCGTTACTCCTGTAAGCAGGGAAAAACCAAAAACTAATTTCCCTTATCAGGAGGGAACACGGGACAAAAAAAGGCAAAAAAGGCAGGGGGCAAAACTATATAATTTGTACTAACAAAGAGCAACGTTACTTCGCAGTTCTAATTATGCTTTCTTACTTTACAGAGATTTGAGAACAGAAGGACCTCATGTAATGAGCAAGAGAACATGGAACCATTAGATAAGTGCTATTCCAATCATAAACATAATGTGCAAATGCCCAAGAAACAAAGAAAACCGTGATGCTTTACAACCCCTTGCCTAATTCTATATTTTGCAGAATCAGGACGTTAAGGGGTTAAGCCCAACAAGAACTCAGGAGCTACAAAGTATCCTGACAACGGGGAGCAGTCAGCAAACAACCCCGGAAGAACACTCAAGGACCCGGAAGCAGAGGAACACAACAGGAGCCAACAACACGAAGAATCACCGACGACAAGGACCGGAGGACAAGCCTAAGTAACAGGTAAGCATGGAAACTCTGAAAAGCGGTGGGAGGCCTGGCGGGATCCGAACTGGAACGCGAAGCGCGTTACCAGCGTGGATCCCGTCCTTTTATGCTTCAAACGCCACCCCCAGCTGCCGTCAGGGAACGGCGGGCGGGGCTCTCGGCTCCGCTCTCAAGCGCGGGCGCCATCGGGGGCGGCGTTAGCCACGGCGCCTGACAGTACAACCCCCCAAAGCCCCCCCCCAACTGGTTTGGGTTTGAACGGATAACGGCGATGGAACAAGCGAACCAAGCGGGGAGCATGGACATTAGATGCCGGTTCCCATGAACGCTCATCAGGCCCGTAACCCTTCCAGTGAATCAGGTACTGTAACCGACTACGCACCCTACGGGAGTCCACAATATAGGCCACCTCATACTCAGGACCATCATCCACCAACACAGGGGGAAGTTGTACAGGAACAACAGTGCCAGGGGTGACAGGGTTCAACAACGACACATGAAAGACTGGATGTAAACGCAAAGAGGCAGGCAAGTCAAGCTCTAGAGCAACAGGGTTCACCACTTTAGAAACAACATAGGGACCAATAAAGCGAGGCTTAAATTTGTTCGTACCCTTAATCTGGATGTGCCGGGTGGACAACCACACCCTGTCTCCTATAGAATAAGCAGGAGGAGGTCGACGATGTCGATCTGCTCCTTCTTTGTACTTCCTCTTGGCCTCGTCTAAAGATTTTTTAGCGGCAGCATGAACATCCTGGAGACGAGATACCAATTCATGAGCAGCCGGAGTAGTAGAAGGCGTTAGAGGCGAAACCAGACCACAGCGAGGGTGAAACCAATAGGTACAGAAAAAGGGAGAAACCCCAATAGAAACATGTTCACTGTTATTAAATGCGAACTCGGCAGTCCATAAAACCGAGTCCCAATCCTTCTCTCCTTGTAAGAGGTGACACCTCAAATATAGTTCAATACACTGGTTGACCCTTTCTGTCTGACCGTCGGTCTGGGGGTGATGGGCCCTAGAGAGACGTACATCTATCTCCATCATGTTATTCAACCCTTTCCAGAAACGGGACACGAATTGAGGGCCCCTGTCTGATACAATGACGGAGGGTAAGCCATGCAGACGTACTATTTGTTGGAGAAACACACAGGCCAGTTCCTGGGACATAGGCAATTTCTTCAGGGGTATGAAATGGGACATCTTGGATAACATGTCAACGATGACAAGTATGACAGTATGCCCTAGCTTAGTAGGAGGCAGTTCTACAATGAAGTCCATAGTAATGGAATGCCATGGGGTAGGAGGAGTAGGTAGAGGAGTCAAGAGACCAACAGGTACTTGATGGGTACTTTTGCTATGAGCACAGATGTAACAACCTTGAACGTACAACCGGGCATCTTGATTCATAGATGGCCACCAGAAATGCCTCTTAAGCAGAGCAAGGGTTTTTTTATATCCTGGGTGGCCTGCTAAAGCGTGTGTATGTGACCAATCCGGTGCTTGTGCTTGAAGAGACTGAGTAGGGAGAACTAAGCCGCCTTGAATAAAAACTAACAGGCACATGCATCAACGTTTTTTGCGAGCGCAAACGGTGTGATTCGCAAAAATCGGCCGTTTGTGCCCGCAAAAACGCCTTTTGCGATGCATCAAGGTGTTGGGCACTCGCAATTTAAGGAATCGCAATTCATTGCGATTTCTTAAATTGCGATTGCATTTAAGGAATTGCAATTTGCGATTCCTTAAATGCAATGCATGTACCCCTTTGAAATAGCGAATTCGCTATTTGGGGCCGCAAAATACAGAGAAATTACTCTGGTCTGTATTTTGCTAATACCTTGAAAAAAGCACTAAAGTGCATTTTTCAAGGTTTTAGATTACACACTCACATGCCCTTGGGGCATGTGTGTGCGCAACATGGGTGCACATCACAATTTCAGGGGTGCAACAGGGTGTCATTTTGACACCTTTGCACCCTTGAAGTTGCATGTGCAATTTGCGAGCACCTATTGGTACTCGCAAATTGCGCATGCAATTTCACATTCTATCCTATGGGCCTGTAGGCCCATAGGAATGAATGGGAAGCTATTCCTTAATTGCGACTCGCAATTTGCGAGTCGCAATTAAGGAATGTTTAGAATTCGCTATTTTAATAGCAATTTCCACATGCATAGGCTTTTGCGAGTCCCTAATTGCGATTCCCTAATAATCGCAATTAGGGACTCGCAAAAGCATTTCTTGATGCATGTGCCCCTAAGTCGTTACTTCTGACCCCGTTATGTTTGGTTTCGAGGTTCCTGAGTTCGTATGAGTCATGTGCAAGAGCCACCTCTTTCATAAAAGACTCTTCTGAGAAGGTACCCCCTAACACACGATCAGGGTTCAGGATACAAGGCGGGGCTTGTGTGCTCAGCTCATCTGGGAAGTCATAGCCAAAACGGGATAGGGCATCAGCCTTGCCGTGTTTAGTGCCAGCCTGAAACTGAATGACATAGTCAAAGTCACTAAAAAAATGGGTCCATCTCAATTGTCTCATAGATAAGGCCTTAGCAGCCTTCAACAATTGCAGATTTCTATGATCGGTGATGACCGTTACGGTGTGCAAGGCTCGAAGCAGGTACTGACGCCATTCTTCGAAGGCTCTCTTTATAGCCAATAGCTCTCTATCCCCCACAGAGTAGTTTACTTCAGCAGGTGTTAGCTTATGGGAATAGTATGCCACAGGATGTAGATGTCCTGTCTGTCTGTCTCTCTGAGACAGCACTCCTCCTATAGCAACCTGGGAGGCGTCGGTTTCCAGTAGAAAAGGCTGTGAAGTGTCAGGATGCGTTAAAACAGGGGCTGTAACAAAGGCCTCTTTTAAACAAGTAAAAGCCTTTTCAGCATCTGGAGTCCAATGGAACGACATCCCCTTTTTTAGGAGTTTAGTGATAGGCACTGTAAGAGCTGCAAATCCTTGTATAAATCGCCTATAAAAATTGGCGAAGCCCAGGAAGCTCTGCACTTCTTTTACTGAACGAGGAGAGGGCCATTGAGTGATGGCAGCAACCTTTTGGGGGTCCATAGACACCCCTTCTTTTGACAAGACAAAGCCTAAGAAGGTGACTTCAGGAACATGAAATTCACACTTGTCCAGTTTTGCGTACAGGTGGTTATCTCTGAGACGGGTTAGGACACTCTTCACATGTCTGACATGTTCTTCCACCGACGAAGAGTAGATCAGGATATCGTCAATGTAAGCAAAGGTGTTTAAGTCTAAGGTCTCCCTTAAAACATCATCAATAAAGAATTGAAAGGCGGCGGGGCGTTACACAGCCCAAAGGGCATCACTAAATGCTCATACAGCCCAAATTTTGTTCGGAAGGCCGTCTTCCAATCATCTCCAGCTCGTACCCGAACCAAGTGATACGCCCCTCTCAGATCTAACTTAGCAAATATAGAGGCCGATTTCACTTGGTCGAGCAGGGTTTGTATCAGAGGCAATGGATACCAATTCTTTATAGTCACGCCGTTAAGAGCTCTGTAGTCGATGCAACACCTAAGACCCCCTTCCCGTTTAGGTATAAAAAAAAGAGGGGAGGATGCTGCAGATCGAGAGGGACGAACAAATCCCTTTTGCAGCATGTCATCCAAATATTCTCTCAAATACGTGTTTTCTTTTTCCGTCAAGGCATATATGCGACTACACAGGATTTTGGCACCAGGTACTAAGTCTATACGACAGTCATACGACCGATGGGGTGGCAGAATAGATGCTTTTTCTTTGTCAAACACATCCTTGAACTCATCATAACAGTCAGGTAATGCAGGTGCTGTGCAATCAGTGCTACTAGCCACTTGTTGCATTGTTTTAGAAGACTAAAGGCAGAAGTTCATACAATACTCGGAAGTGAATTCAATGGTATGGTTTTCCCAGTTGATGTCAGGGTTGTGTATCATCAACCACGGAAGACCGAGGATAGCCTGGAACTGTGGTGAGGAAATGATATCAAAACGAATAGTTTCATGGTGTTGCTTTAAGAGTAGCACGTCTAACTCTATGGTGACATGAGTAATAGGCCCCGACTTCATATGACTTAAGTCAATGGTTTTAACGATGTCTACGGTGCTCTTTGTTTTTGTAGGGATACGCATGTTCTCGACCCAGGCTGAATCAATAAAGTTTCCAGTGGCACCAGAGTCAAGCATGAGTTGCACGGCAATCCTTTGGTCACCCCAACTGAGCTGAGCAGAGAGAAAAAAGTGTTGTAGAGGATAAGAAGTAGGTCCTAACCCTACCAAGTGGGAGACCGGTAAACCTGTCCCACCTGAGCGATCCGTCTCTACCAGGCTCAGGCGAATCAGTTTCCCGACTCCGTACGTTTTTGGGGTTTAACTCTGCAATCCCTCAGAAAGTGCCCTGATTTGCCACAGTAAAGACACAGATTGTTGGTCCGTCGTCTCTGCCTCTCTTCCTGACTCAGGGGCCCCCTTAATACTGCCTATTTGCATGGGTTCTGGATCCTCAACTGGCTTCTCCATATCTGGTTTCCTTTCTCTAACACCAAGATACTTGGACTCTATGCGTCCTTTCTCTCTCTTTCTCTCATGTAAGTGGTGATCCAATTTCACTACCAAAGCAATTAAAGCATCACAGGTTTGAGGAGGATCAACCACTTGTGCCAGCATATCCTTTAACTCATCTCTTAAGCCTTTATAGAAAAGAGCACTACGTTTGGCTTCCGGCCAACCAGCTTCGGCCACCAATCTGTTGAAACAGGAGACGTAAGACTTTACATCCTTAGACCCTTGCTTAAGGTTCAACAACTCAGTGTCTACAGACTGCATAAAGGAATGTCTGTCAAATAAACGTCTTAACTCCTCCTTGAAGGCTTGGTAATCATATAATAGAGGATCGTTTCTATCCACTAAAGGAATTGACCACGTGGCGGCGGTTCCACCCAGGTACGATAAAACAAAAGCCACCTTGGATTGTTCGGTGGGGAAACAGGAGGCCTTGCACATAAAATGCAATTGACACTGATTGATAAATGTGGCAAACTTGGCTGGATCACCCATAAATCGTTCTGGGGGGGCTAAAGGGATAGAGGAAGGTGTAGTGATGTGATATACTGGAGGAGTAGTGCTCGGAGGGAGAGGAGATGAGGCGAAAGAGGTAGCATGAGAGCCTGAAGGCTGATCAGAAGGGGGCACAGCCCGAGAGGCCTGCTGTAGGGAATCAACTCTAAGAGACAGGGCCTGGGTTTCCTTCTGTAGATTCCCTATCATACCTGCCAGATCTGCTAATGTTATCGGATGTTCCTCCATGACGCCCGGGCAGCAAAGTAAACGTGGGCTTCGCGTTCTGTGAGGGCTCACCTGTGTTTACTGCAGGGACGGCATGGATGAACTCGACGCTAGATCCCAACTTCCCTCATCCACCTCCTTAGCCCAACTATGTCAAAGCCAAAGAGGGAAGGTGGGGAAGGAGGGAAACAAAACAAGGGAAGAGAGAAGGGGAAGATGTCCGCTGGGTCTTCTGAGAGGGTCTGCTACAATCCTAAAAAGGAAAACATAACGTGAGTACTAAGTATGGGCAAGGCAGGATCTATATATGGTCCTTCCTAGTGCCTAAGGGATACCTTAGATAGGAGATGCCATTATGTGCGAGGAAACCACTTCCCAGGGACGCTAGAACACCTCTACTGTCTAGAAGGAGGGACACAGGTCAACAGGCAATAGGACTGCGGCAGTAAGCAAGAAAACCAAGAAAAGAAATAAGGTACAGACCTTGGTGAGAATCACCGTAGAAATAGTAAGCCCCAAAAATGAAACATACAATAATTCCCGTTACTCCTGTAAGCAGGAAAAACCCCAAAAACTCATTTCCCTTATCAGGAGGGAACAAGGGACAAAAAAAAGGCAAAAAAGGCAGGGGGCAAAACTATAAATTTGTACTAGCGAAGAGCAACTTTACTTCGCAGTTCAAATTATGCTTTCTTACTTTACAGAGATTTGAGAACAGAAGGACCTCATGTAATGAGCAAGAGAACATGGAACCATTAGATAAGTGCTATTCCAATCATAAACATAATGTGCAAATGCCCAAGAAACAAAGAAAACCGTGATGCTTTCAAACCCCTTGCCTAATTCTATATTTTGCAGAATCAGGACGTTAAGGGGTTAAGCCCAACAAGAACTCAGGAGCTACAAAGTATCCTGACAACGGGGAGCAGTCAGCAAACAACCCCGGAAGAACACTCAAGGACCCGGAAGCAGAGGAACACAACAGGAGCCAATAACACGAAGAATCACCGACGACAAGGACCGGAGGACAAGCCTAAGTAACAGGTAAGCAGTGAAACTCTGAAAAGCGGTGGGAGGCCTGGCGGGATCCGAACTGGAACGCGAAGCGCGTTACCAGCGTGGAGCCCGTCCTTTTATGCTTCAAACGCCACCCCCAGCTGCCGTCAGGGAACGGCGGGCGGGGCTCTCGGCTCCGCTCTCAAGCGCAGGCGCCATCAGTGGCGGCGTTAGCCACGGCGCCTGACACAAACACTGTGTGATAATCTAGTTACTTTCTTTCAAGAAAAGATTGAAAAAATATATTTCAAGATCACTCATTGACTGATCTCCCTCTCCCTTTGGAGACAATTTCAGTCAACTTATCAGAAACACCCTTAGATAAACGTTCTCAACTTTCAGAAACTTAGGCCTTGAAACTTTTACTTTCCATAATATCAAGATCTCCTTTTGACCCATGCACTACCCAAATTATACAATAACTTGCAATTGAAGTGGTACCCATTCTTACTAATATGCACCATGTCACTGGAAAGGTAGCTCATTTCTACAGAATGTAAAACAGCTATATTTACATCTATGCTAAAAAACACACCAGCAGATCCATCCCAGATCACAAACTATAGATCACTCTCCTTACTATCCCTTCCCTCCAAAATTCTGGAGAAAGCAGTGATTCTTCAGCTATCTTTTTATACAGAAGGTAACAACCTATTATCAGGATTTCGACTGATGCACAGAACAGACACAGACCTGCTAGCAGTAACAGGCGATCCCAGAACTATTTTTGACCAAGGCAGATCAGCCATTCTAGTCCTCCTAGACTTTTCTGGGGCCTTTGATTCAGTCTTCCAATCAAGAGCTCTAGATGGGCTGGTGAATTCTGGTATTTGTAAGAAGACAGATGGATGGCTAGCCTCTATTTTGATAATGCCACTCATGTCCGCCCATTGGAACAACTATTCAGACGAACTGATTAATGGGACACTATACCATACAATTCGATTATGTTCAGTTTTAGTGTTTAAATCACAAACAAGGGTTGCTGTTTTTGTAACTTTTGAACAAAACAACATCCACATATACAGATTTCAGAGATTACACACTATAGGATTCAAGCCTTGCCACATCTGTGTACCTATGGTATTGCAATGTAAACCTCACACTCCTCTGTGCCATTTGTATAAGTAGGACACAGCAACAATGGTGCAAACAGTCTCCCTGGGGCACCAGATAGCAAATCAGGTAACCAGATGCCAAAATGAAGGCAAAGAAATAATTGAAAAAGAAAAGACCATGATACTGTACCAAATGACTTTCCACATGTTAGGTAGGTAGGTTTCTTAGAATAACCAAAAGTGATCTGCATTCACTCAGTTCCACATTCTTGAAGTGCTGTCCAAATTTCTACGGGATAGAGAATTGTTCTAGCACCCTTTTCTGGCACAATGCTATAGGTTTTGCTCATGCTGAGCAGCAACTGTTATGTTACGTCAAAGGATTTTATAGAGCGCTTATATTCCATTCAGTGTCTAGGTGCTCACTACTATAAAGCACGATTAACAAACCCTTAATTATTAAACAGCCATGTCTTTAGCTCCTTTCTAAAATATAGCAGGGTGGGCAGGGCTCTGATATGAGGAGTAAAATTGTTCCAGAGCTTGGTTGTTCCCGTAATAAAGCTTCTTCCTACCCAGTTCAACTTACGGAATCTGGGGACCACCTATTTCTTGGCTCCAAGGGAGCGCAGATGTCTGCTAGGTTTATACTACTCGAAGCTGTGCTTCAGGAACTCTGGGCCAATGTTATGCAGAACCTTGTGGGCGGTGCAAAGGGCCTTGAACTTAATGCGACTTCTCACTGGAAGACAGTGTAACTTGTAAATTTCCTGGGAAACAGATTGGAATTTAGGGATTCCTAGGAGAAGCCTAGCAGCTGCATTTTGCATCGTCCGAAGCTTATTAAGATGCTTTTCCTGCATATTCAAGTATAGACCGTTACAGTAGTCCAATTTCAATAGGACCAAGGACATGATCACATTTGTTTGGTGTTGGCTGGGATGAAGGGGAGAATTTTCGTAATCATCCTAAGTGAGTAGAAGGAGAAGGAGACAATGGCATTTAAGACAATAGCATTTACCTGGCTACCAAAGTTCAGTTTATTATCCATTTGGATTCCTAGGTTCTTTGCCTTAGACACAGGAATGGGCAGGGGACCTAGTTCATCTGGCCACCAGGAAGGGGCCCCAGCTGGAGAGAGGTTACCGAACAATACCACCCCGTTTTACCTGAATTGAGCTTCAGGCAATGTTGGCTCATCCATGAACCGACTGCAAGCATGCAATCATGGAAACGGGAGGAGAGGTTGTCGTTGTTGAAAACTGAAACGACTATCTGGGTGACATCAGCGTAATATGTGAGGGCAAAGTCAAAGGTTTTAATCAGAGTAGCCAGTTCTGAGATGTAGACATTAAAGAAGGTCGGACTGAGCGACCCCGCAAGGGAGAGAGAAAGAGGAAGATTCATAGTGTTCAGGGGCAACTGTTTGTAGTCTTTCTGACACAAAGGAAGTCAGTAAGGCCAAGGCCTTACGCTTGTCTCCTAGCCTGCCCAGTCGGCCAACTATCAGCCCATGATCAACAGTATCAAAGCCGCCAACAGATCGAGGAGAATAAGAGCAGAGGTGCCTCCTCTGTCCAGCGCAGCCCTTATCTCCTCAGTGGCCTTGATCAGGTCTGTTTCTGTACTGTGTCTGGTCTAAAACCGAATTGCGTGGGGTCCAATAGATGATTATTTGAGATGGCCTGGGTGAGTTGCATATTCATTTCTTTCTCCACTATCTTTGCAGGGAGTGAACTTGGACGTTAGTTGTTTGGGTTGGCAGGGTTCAGGTTAGATCTCTTTAGGAGGGGGAGGATGAACGCTCTTTTCCAATGAGAAGGGAAAACTCCTGTGATAAACATGGAGTTTGATATAGTTGACAGATTATTTCCAATCACATCAGGTGCTAGCTTTACAGTAGCTGGGGCAGGGGTGTAAGGGGGAGCCAGATGTGGCACTGATGACCCTTTTTACTACAGAATCTGGGGAAACAGTGAAGAACTCTGTGAAGTGTGTGTGAACAGCGTCAGCCTGATTGGTGTGGGCCACAGCATCTAACATGTTTCAGTTCTCAAACTTTAAATACATTTGGTTAACTTTGTCTCTGAGGGTGTGTGCCAATGTGTCACATAAGGATTGGCTATGGCCCACTTTATTACCACTTGGGAGGGTAGTAAGTTTGGTCACTACCTTGAAAAGCTCCTTAGTGGAGTCTTTCGTTGACTCTATTTGTTGAGTAAAGTATTTACTCTTTTAATTAATCAAAAAGCTTTTGTATTTGGTCAGTGCAAGTTTGTAGGAATTTTTTTCATAGTTATCATATTAAGAGCACCAGTGTCTTTCCAGTGTCCTACACTTTTGTTTTTCTAGCCTAAGTGCCTCAGTAAACCATGCCTCTTTGACACTTAATATACTTCAACAGGTTTGTGAGGTTAACTGGCCACTCAAGGCTTGTACAATTAGGTTCCTAGATAATATGAACCTGGAGCACTGCCACAGCCAAGTTCTTTGATGATGATGGTTATCTCCTAAACAGTAATCTATACATCTTATTTTGTTATTGTTGATATTTACAAAGTAGACCTTATTGTGAAATAATTTTTATCTATCGTCACAATATGATAGTATATCTTCTATATAACATGAAAAGGTTACATGAGCCGTGTAACACTGACATTTTTTACAGGTTATTGTATCGCATTGTGGTATTAGAAATCATACTTACTTGGCAGCTTCCTCATTTAGTATCTTTAAAAAGTGTTGCACTGGACTGAGCATCTGTGGAATCTCCAGAAGTATTTTTCGCATCAAGAGGGACTTCACTTGAGACTGTATGGCTGGAACAAGGGATTGAAATTCTGTCTCTAGCTGGCACAGTGTGAAGACAATCAGGTAGAATTCCTGGGTAGAGCACTGGGATAGAAAATGGCTGGAGTCATATCCTTGCATTTTAATGCGGTTTCATTTCTTTATAGAAGCACTGTGTGAAGAAGGACCAGTGTATACTTAGCATTTACTAAAATCAAAATTGCTAACGATTCATATACTTTTGGACACAGGACTTAAAATTAGCTTATACCTGTGGCATACAATTTTTAACCATTACAGTGGACAAAAGACAAACAGAGAGCAGAGCTAAGTAGGGAATTTGGTAATCTAGGTGACACTGGCATCCTTAGAGAGGGCCAGATGAGACTTGTGCCCCAAATCTATTTGTTCTAGCTCCCTCCCTCCCCCGGCCACACCGCCACAGGAGGCGACACAGAAAAAACTGCCCTGCACTTTGCCAAATACACATATTTGTTCAACTAACTTTCACTGCAAATCAGATTATTAGCTTAAGAATCTTAAATCTGACGTTGCATGTATGTGTGTGTATATATATTGTATATAGATGCATGTAAAGTCAGATTTAATAATGTTATGCATATGTATCTATATATATATATATTGATGTCATCAATGATACCATTTGAGATGTCATCAGTGATGTCATAAATGATGTCAAAGAACATGTCTTGAGTGATGTGATATGTGAGATCATAAGCAGCGCATGGCGGGGGTACAAGTTATAGTTATGCTAACTATAACTGGTGAATTTCTGTGTTTTCTGACATATTCACCTAAATATAACGTCTCTTTAACCTTTGTTTTTTCAGCGAATTTCTAAGGTTTTTTTTTTTTTAAAACAAATGTAATGTAAGGTGGATTTGTAGAGCGCTGCCAGTCACCCGTGAGAGTATCCAGGCGCTGAGTAGGTGAGTGTAGGTGTGTGGTGAGGCTGTGCCTGAATACCTGCAGTCTTGATGGTCCCACAAGAAGACTAATTGGATAGCCAGGTCTTTAGCTTCTTGCAGAATTCAAGAAGTGAGGAGGAGGCCCTGATGTGCTGGGCAGGTCATTCCAGGATTTGGTAGCTTGGTAGGAGAATGATCGACCTCCCTTTCTGCTCCTGTGGATGCGCATTGTGTGTGCGAGTGAGAGTGGTGCTGAGTATAGTTGTCTGGTGGGTTGGTGGAAGTGAAGCCGGTGATTAAGGTATGCGGGTCCCGTGTTGTGTAGTGACTTGAATGCATGTGTCAAGTTTGAACTGGCAGCGCTTCTGAATGGGGAGTCAGTGGAGCTCTATGAGGTGGGGTGTGAGTTCGGCATGGGAGTTCGAGGACGAGTCTGGCGGTTTTGGATGGTTTGTAAAGTCTGTGAAGCAGATGGGTTAGGATGCCAGCATAGAGTGCGTTGCCGTACTCCAATCTGCTTGTGATTAGGGCGTGATGGTATGTCTGGTACGCCTGTTGTCCAGTGAGAGACACTTGAAGATTTTACTTAACATGCGGAGGATGTCGAAGCATGAAGAGGTGATGGTGTTGACGTGGGACTTCATGGTGTGGTTCATGTCCAGGATGAGGCCTAGTTTCCTAGAGTGGTCGGTTAGGGTGGGAGTGGGTCCAAGATCGGCCACTAGGTGGAGTCCCAAGATGAGCTCTTATTCCCAAAGATCAGCACTTTAGTTTTGTCAGTGTTGAGTTTGAGGCAGTTTCTTTCATCCAATTGGCCACACTAGTCATGTATTGTTTGAAGTTTCTCTTTGTGGTGACGGAGGGCTCCCCGAAACAGAGTAATTGAGCCTGCCCCAGGGGATGGTGTACCCAGAGCCTTTTAAGGCTCAGGGAGGGCCCCCTCCCTTAAAAGTTATGTCACTGCCCTGGGGGGGACCAAAGTGTGCTAGGGGACGGGGCCCCACTCACATCCCCTCCCCAAATATTTATTCCAACTAGTGGTGTTCATTTCTGTTTTTTTCACGATCCCACGGCAGTCTCGCCGGATTGCAGAAAAATTCTCAGATGTTTTGGGGGGACCCAGAAGGGGTCCCTTTGGGTCCCCTCCAGAGGGCCTAGGGAGGTAGGGAATCCCTACTCTGTCCCCTTATATTATTTTTACATTTTAGGACTGGGGACTAAGTACCCAAGTCCTGTAATGGCTGCCAGCTACATTTTGCTGGCAGCCAACCAGAGCCTTGCTCTTGCAGGAGTGAATAGGCCCAAGGGGAAAAAAAGCTCCCTGGGACAATCAGATGGCTCTATGTTTTAAAAACTGGGTTGATGGAAACACGCAAGAGTCCCTTGAACCCAACCATCCAGACATACAGATATTTTTTAACCTTCATTTTTGAAAAACTACTGAATGGATTTACACCAAATCACAAAAAGCACAATCTATAGACCAAGATCTAGCTTCCAGCTAAATTTTATGAAATTCCGTTTAGCAGTTTTTGCAATAGTGCTTCTTAAAGAAGTCCATGGCAATTTTGTGTTTTGGAACCCCCTTTTTGTCGGCCCCCGCTTGATGCATCACCCCAAAACTTTTTGGAAAGTTTTATATAGATTGGTCACACGGTGCCAAAGTTATAAGCAAAATAAAAAAGGCATTTCCTATGGAAATGCAGACCTAACTATACCTACCCAGCGGCGACAGCATATATATATATACATACACACATTACGATTGACTTTTGTAGGTTTCCCTATCAGTTTTATCTGTGGTCCAATGTGCACCCTTCCTAAAAATGTACTTCTAGAGAGGTCACTGCTAGGTGTCATAAACAAACTTCTGTTTTTACTAATGAGAGCCATTTTAACCACAGGATTGAAGAAACAAATTATACAAGGGCTAGTAATCTCCTTAATAGAAATTTTCGGAAATCATTGAATAATAGTGCATTTTAAAGCACAAGGGGTCAGTAACATTCTGACAAGATTTAAAGAGAACCTTATAAGCTGAACTTTTACAATCACTCATCAAAGCAGATATTACTATTCCCCACATTGTTTAAATGCAAATATTGACAATTTACATTACTCCAGGTACACCTAAAATGTCTAGACTACAAATGATCAGTCATAGGTATTCTCACAGAGGGTAAAAAAAGGACCCTGTGCACCCAAGGCAGAAACTGATCTCTGCAGTGAGCTGGAATTCTCCTAAACCAACGCAGCCACCTGAAACTCCCTGTCCCCCCCAAGTGGTCGAAAGTCACAGACTCAACAGACAGAATGGCCACATCGAGAGATATAAATACCAAAGATTACGACATTAAAAGGAAAATAGACGTTACATCGTTCTGATTTGCAGCTCTCTACAAGCCAAACTAAATCCACACCAGAGTAGACAACTTGAAAATAACTTTTCAACTGTCAGCACTATGTCGTCACAATAGGGTCTTTAAGTGTACCAGTATTTAAAAGAATTAGGAACCCTCAGTAATAAAACTGCAAGTTGACATTACCACATAAATTAGTTTTCTGTCTGTAGTTCTAGGGCTACAAGCTATTTGTGTTTGGCATGCAGGCTCCTTTAGCAAGACAGCAGCCATTTTCCTTACAAGATGCAGTGCACACCCACCTTGCTCACACATCTTTGGTAATCAGAGATGTTGTTAAGGCTTGGCTGCAAGCAAGCTTTCAAGGCAATACCGGAAAGCACTGGATAAGGGGCAAGCCAGGGGATGATAAACAGGCAGGACAAAAGTCACAAGTGCTCCTGAGTACAAGTGCTGCTGCAGCTCTCTCTCCTCTGTCTGGACCCAGCCCCGACCCAGAAATTCAGAGCTGAAGTCTATGTGAGAAGAGATTAGGGGGTGAATCAGCAAGGCCACATTTTGAACTAGAAACCACTCTATCTCAAAGGTATAGGTCAGAGAAAACTGAAGGTTGCAACCACGGAGAAGATAATGAGAAATAACTCTACATGACAGAAGTAAAGCTGTGTGTGGAGTGAAGGCTTTAGTTCTGTTTACTTCAGTGCCAATATATGTGGAAGAAAGGCAGAGTTTGACCAGCGTTCACACATGTATATTAGGTGGCAACAACAAGGCAGAGTTCAAGACACATCTTTAAGCAGTGGCATGGTTAAGCATTAGAGAGACTGAGACATGCAAGACGCAGAGAGGATGTCAAGCATGATGATGTACTGTATTTGTAAAATGTGATTCACCTCACAACAAGCACTGGTAAAAACCAACAGTTCTCGGCTCATCCAAGCTATTGGTTTTGCCAATGCTTTTTGTCAATAGCACACTCGTGTATGCGTCAACACACATGGCTAACAATCTTGAAATGGGGGTTGTACTAAATTTCGTTATAAACCAGTTTTATTTCCTGGTTTGTAATTGATGTGAAAATGTAAGAAAGAGAACAGCAGCATGCAGCATTTTTACATCTCTCGGATTTAAGGAACCAAAATCTCTTCAAACGTTTACCTCATGGTAATCTCCTTCTAAATAGTGTCTCCACTGTACAAAAGCATCTTTAATGGCTAAAAATTCTCTGTTATAATTATGTTGTTCTGTTCCTGATAAGGTTTGAGAATAAAAAGCCACTGGATGTAAGGCCTCTGTCTGTGGATCTCTTAGAGATAGAACGCTCCAATGGGGGTACCAGAGGCATCCGTTTGACCAATAACAAGCAAATACACACCGGGATGATGTAGGACCGGAGCTCAAGTAAATCCCCTCTTAAGTGTTCAGAATGCTTCCTACTGTGTCGTGCCTAAATAAAAGCACCACCTTTCGAGTTAAACATGTCATGAAAGCAATAATGGTGGAAAACAACTAGATACATTGTAAAAGTTGGAAAATTCAACAAAAACATTGCACTTCTTTAAGATTCTGTGGCTTATGCCGTTGGCTGTAATGGGATATCCCACAGATTTCACAAACGGAGCTTCAAAAACACATTTTTGTAATGTAGCATATAAACAATGTTGTCAGAGTCATTGAAGGACCGTTTATATGCCGTCTGTGTTGTGGAAAGGAGCTGGAAAAAATGAGAATATTATCCAGGAAGACAATTAAAAAACTATTCCAGATGTCACATAGGATGCCACTAATGAAGTGCTGGAAGGCAGCAGGACCTTACGGAGAACAAATGGCATTACGGAGCATTCATAATGCCCATATGTAGCATTAAATGCTGTCTTCCATTCATCACCTTCATTTATGCGAATTAAATTTTAGGCACCTTAGAGATGTAACTCCGTGAAGTATTTGACACAAAGTAGATGATTCAAAAACAGAGCTGAGAGGTAACGTATGCCTATTTGGAATGGTTACAATGTTCAATTCTCTGTAGTCGATGCGTGAGTGTGGTTTGTCCTGGGGACTAAGTCCCAAAAATGTTGGTGCCTCCGGTCAGGGATGTAGAGGGTTGTTTATATCATTTAGCCAGATTTATTTCAAATATAGTTCTGTAATTCCTTCGCTTTCCTTTGAATAACATCATACATGCGATCATAGAAAATCCTGGCTCCTGGAAGTAAGTCTATGGCGCAGTCATGAGGTCTATGTTGTGATCATTATTTTGCCTCTTTCTCAAAAAATAGGTCTGCAAATTATTGATATGCCCTGGGTACAACAAATACTTTATCCTTAGCGGCCTCAGTACTAGTCACGGTTGTCACCTCTTAGAAAAACAATGTTGCAGACACCTAGGAGAGGAAATATTTGGAGTCCCTTTGACACAGTAAATATTAGGATTATGTCGTCAAAGCCAAGTGGTGCCTAGTATGTTACCAACGTATGGTACGGTAATGACATCAAAAAAATAGATTCTAGATAACTAGGACACGATGATGATCTTGGTAGTCTCTTGAGTCATGTCTCCTGACATCAAAGATGTTCCATTAAATGTCCATATAGGTTCAGCTTGCTATTTTCTGAAGTAACTTAATACCATATGTTAGACCACTCACCCTTGGGGTGGTCTTCCCCCAAATGGTTTGCCCTCTTACCTCCTCTTTTTGCTGTATCTTTTTGTTGGCCGTAGGACTTTGAGCACCCTACCACTGCTGAACAGTGCTAAAGTGCATATTCTTCTTCCCTAAAACATGGAGACATTGGTGTATATCCAATTGGCAAATTCAGTTTACTTATAAGTCCCTTGTAAAGTGGTAAAAAATATACCCAGGACCTGTAATCTAAATGCTACTAGTGGGCTTGCAGCACTGGTTATGCCACCCACACAAGTAGCCTTTCAAACCTGTCTCAGGCCTGCCATTGCAAGGCCTATGTGTGCAGTTTACTGACACTTCGACTTGGTATTTAAAACCACTTGCCAAGCCTTAAACTCCCCTTTTATTACACATAGGTCACACCTAAGGCCTTAGGTAGCCCTAAGGGCACAGTGCTGTGTAAATAAGGACAAGTACTTTTAAGTTTTACCTGTCCTAGTAGTGACAAACAGCTAAATTCGTTTTCCACTACTGTGAAGCCTACCCCTCTCATACGCTAGCATGGTAATTCCTTAAAACACTTTTAAGTTGTAATTCCTGATCAGGAAGGAGTAGCTTCATCACGTTTTATATCTTTGGAATGGTAACGATAAATTCTCTTTAATGGTAAAGTTGGATTTAACATTGCTATTTTAGAAATGGCACTTTTAGAACGTGGGTTTTTCTCTGCTCTTACTGCTCTGAATGCCTTGCAACCTGTCTCCAATACACGTTTGGGGTGGGTGACAGCTATACTTTGTGCATTCCCTCTAGACAGCCACAAACATAGGAATGGTGGGTGTGACAGAGAACTCACCTTCATTCATCTTCATTCTGATAGTTCTTCCTGGGCAGGAAGAGAGGGGGAGAAGACACACCTGAATAGGCAGTGTATTGTTTCCCACACAAAGGGATGACTATCCCCTACTGATAGTCTGGAGCCAGGACTGGGATGAAAGGGGGACCTGTGCACTTCAAGGGCCTGCTTTGAAGTCACCCCCACTTCAAAGGCACAACTGGGTATAAGAACTGGGGCTCTGGGGGGACAGTACACTACTGGACCTGTGAAGAACTCTGCCAGGAGTAAACACTGCTGTGCTACAAGGATTGCCACTTTACTTGACTGCTGCTCTTGAAGACCCGCGTTTCTGCTTTGCTGTGCTGCCTGCAAATTTCTGCCCTGCTGAGGTCAAGGACTGGACCCATCTCACTTGAACCCAGAGTGACTCGAAGGGTTTGCTGGCTTGACCCTGTTCTGAAGTCTCAGGCCATCAAAGACTTCCTTCAACTCTGCAATAGCACCTGGGCTCTACCATCTGTGAGTCCTGCCCTGCCAAGTGGTGCCAATCCAGTCCTGGGCCCATGAAAGGTGATTTCTGCTGTCCAGAACCATCAAAATTAATGCAGTGACAATTTTGCGCCGATCGGTGCTGACGCATCGCTCTTCGGCGCAGGAGCCGATCTATGACATCGCTTCGACGGACTGTGCCGCTCAACGATAATGGACAGGGCAGCTCCACAACAACGCAGTAAAGGGGTTCGTCGATAAAGCCGTCATCGCCTACGCAGATCGGAACCGACGCATCGAGTCCTCGCTGTCGAAACTTGCTCCATCCAAGGTACTTTTTCAGCGGGACCTGCGTGAGTCCTGTAGCCAGCCTGCCCTCCATTGCAGTCGGCCTGAACTTTTGATTACTTATTGGATTTTTGTCATTTTGGTCTTGTTTTACTCATAAAAATATAATTAATTTTTTTAACCCTGTGTGGCGTATTTTTGTGGTGTATTCATTGTGTTACTGTGTGTGTGTTGCACAAATACTTTGCACATCACCTTTTTAGATAAGCCTGACTGCTCTGTGCCAAGCTACCTGCGGACGAGCACAGGTTATCTTTTAGTGTGCATCTAGCTTACCCTGAGCAGAGTGGTGGTTCCTGTTTGTACAGGGTGCATACTCTGACAACCAGAAACCCCAGTTCTAACATTGGTGACCAGTGGTGAGGATAGGACTTTTGCTTGTGCAATATCATATAGTAACTCACTGTTCATTACCACTCTATACTAAGACCAATTCAAACCTTTTTAAATTCTCCCTAAATGACATCTTTGATTTTTCCAAAAGTCTTTTTGCCCCGTACTCCTTTTTATCTACAATGTCTGTGGCCTTATCTGACAATATGGAATTCGAGCTGGCCAATCTGGAAGCCTACACCGTGGCCCAGCTCAAGGGGTTCTGCCAGGAAAGAAGGGTGTTCACTAAGGGAAGTGCCAAGAAGGCAGAGCTTCAGAAATCCTTCAGAGCAAGGGCAGCAGTCCACCGGACCAACACAGAAGATGAGGAGGAGGAGGAGGGATCAGAATCTGAGGAAGAAGTGGAGCAGGGCCTGTCTGGAGTTCTTGTCATGCAGTCCACTGAAGTCAGGGGGTAACATCCTCCCAGGACTGGAAGTCCGCAGCAGACCAAGAAGCAATGTGTCTTCAAGGAGCCTGTCCCCAGAAGAGCTGGAGAACAGAAGAAAGGAGAAAAAGCTGAAGCTAGAGCTTGCAAAATTGAAGCTGGAGAAAGAGCAGGCCCTTGCCAAGCTAAAGAAGGAGTAGACCCTCACTAAAATGGAGAAATCGCAAACTCTAGAGGCGAAAAAGCTGGCCACGGAGGAGAGAAAAATGCCCATGAGCTCAGCATGAGAGAGCTGAACATAAGAGCCCTACAAATGGGGTCCAGCGACAGCAATGGTGGCAGCGTACCTGCCTTGTCCACTGGCGAGTCCAGAGTCAGGATACCCAAGGATTTGGTGCCCAGTTATGTGGTGGTGGGTGACATAGACACATGGTTTGCAGTCTATGAATTGGCTTTAAGAGTGTACAAGGTCCCAGAGGAGTTCTGGGGTGGTAGTCTATGGAGGTATATGCTGACAGTGGGAAAGGACACACTCCTTATACTAGAGGTAGAGTACCAAACATGCTACACTGCTATGAAGGGCATCCTAGTCAGTAAGTTTGAACTGTCCCCTGAGCTGTAGATGCTCAGATTCAGAGGCAGCCACAAGAACGCATCACAAACATAGGTGGATTTCTTGGATTATGCCAGCAAGGCACTGAAGGGCTGGGTGAGGGGCAGCAAGATGCTGATTATTCAGGGCTGTACAACTTAATTTTAAAGGAGCACAGGCTTGATATATTTATTTTCCAGAGCTGCACCAACACCTGGTTGATAGCAAGTTCATTGACCCTAGGAAGCTTGCTGAGGAAGCGGACATCTGGGTCAGCACCAGAGTGTCTTAGAAGGCATCTGTGGGGAGTGCCAAAAGGGTGGTCAGGGTTCCCACCAGAAGGAGGAGGGGGGAGATAAAAAGACAGAGTTCTCTAAAGGCCCCCAAAACAACTCACAGTGGAAAGAGGCTGGTTCTCATTCCTAATCTGCCACCCAGAAGAAAAACTACCCTGACAAAAGTCAGCAGCCTAAGACTCTCAAGTGCTAGGAGTGCTTTGAGTATGGACACTACAAAGGGGATTCCAAGTGTCCAAAAAGAGCACCACTTCCAACTGGAGGGAAGACTCCAGGTGTGGCTAGTGTAGTGTTGGGGCAGGAGTTTGTCCCAGTTAATGGGGGTAGTTTAGTGGGGTTACCCTAGTTTCCCTGTGTGACAGTGAGATGGTTCCTAAGATCCATGTGCCCTCAAACACTACAAAGTATAGGCAATGGGTCACCATCAATGGGCATGGTGTTGAGGCTCGGAGGGATACAGGTGTCAGCATGACTATGGTAAGGAGTCTGCTGATGTCCCCAGAGCAGGTGATTCCCAAAGCATTCCACCAAGTTGTGGTGGCTGACAACAAAGAGGGTCACTATCCTGCGTCCCTTGTTTTATTTGAGTGGGGGATGGGGGGGGGGGACAGGTCTGTGGACTGTTTTCTTGGTAATGACCTTGAGCACACTAGATGGAAAGAAGTGGAGCTCAAGAATCATGTGGAGATGTTGTGGTTACCTGACTGGATCTGTTCTACGACAAGGTCCGTGACTTCCCGGGATGGGAGTCTAAAAGGGCTGGAGCCTGGAACAATGGCCCAGCCAGCTTTTAAGAAGGGGAGAGGCAGAGGGAGTGGGAAACCAGCCCCTGAATGCATCCCCAGTGAGATGGATGGGGCACCTGCGGTGGCCGCCGTGGAGTACACTGAGGAGGGCATTGCTTCCCTTGGTGACCTGCCTACACTTGCTGGATGGCATGTAGAAGGAAGACCCACCAAGGAGGAACTCTGTAGAGCACAAAGGGAGTGTCCAAATCTTGAGGGCATGGGCAACAAGATGAAGCCCAAGCAGCAGGTGATGCCTCTGGGAGTTATAACATTTATTGGGAGGACAACCTCCTTTACAGTGAGCCTAAGGCTCCTGTGCATGGGGCAAAAGGGCCCTGATGGTCCCCCAAAATTACATGGTCTTCCTCCTGGAGCCGGCTCACGAAATTTCCCTGGCAGGGCACCTGGGGCAAGGCAAGGCCTTTGCAAGGCATGTCCCCCACTTTTATTGGCCTAGGATCAAGAATTCCTCAGATGCATTCTGAAGGACTTGTGTTACCTGCCAGGTCAGTGGGAAGACAGGGCAGAGGCTAAAAGCCCCCCTTAATCCCTTGCCTGTCATTGGCACACCCTTTGAGTGGGTGGGCTTCAACATTGTTGGGGCTATGGATCCTCAGACTGCATCAGGCAACAGGCTTATCCAGGTGCTGGTGGTTCATGCCACTCGGAACCCAGAGACAATCCCTCTGGGGATGGTGACTGCACCTGCATTTATCAAAGGCCCTGATGGGGATTTTTATCCGAGTGGGTTTTCCCAAGGAAGTTGTGTCTGTCAGGGGCACAATCTTCATGTATGCATACACGCAGTCAATGTGGAAGGAATGTGCGGTAATCTGCAAGTTATCCACCTATTACCATCCACAAACAAATGGGTGTGTTAAGAGATTCAAAAAGACCTTGAAGGGCATGATTAGAGGGCTACCTGAGGCCCTGAGGAATAAGTGGGACGTCCTCTTGCCATGCCTGTTGTTTGCCTACAGGAAGGTACCACAGAAGGGAGTTGGCTTTAGCCCCTTAGAGCTTCTGTACAGGCACCCTGCTAGAGGACCTCTTAGTCTGGTGAAGGAGGGGCGGGAGTAAGCTCCCAGGAATATTCCCCAGGATGTAGTGAGCTACATGCTGGCCTTCAGAAGCCAAATGGCTAAGTTGTGAAAGAAAGATTCTGACAACTTAGAAGCCAGTCAGGCTGTAATGAAAGAGTGGTGTGACCAAACTTCTACCACTGTGGAATTGCAGCCTGGGCAGAAAGTGTGGGTTATGGAACCTGGGGAACCCAAGGTCCTTCAGGACCGGCGGACTGGGCCCAATGAGGTGATTGAGAGGAAGGGTAAGGCTACCTACCTGGTAGACCTCAAGACCCCCAGGTAACCCCACAGGGAGCCCTATATAAATAGAGAGGTCTGAGCTCACCATGCTGTTGGTGACAGAAGGAGAAAAGGAGGAGGAGAGTGTACCTCTCCCTGACCTCTTAGACTCCAAGGAGAAAGATGGGTCTGTGGAGGGAGTAAACCTTCCCCAAGTCTAACTCCTGAACAGCAGACTGCCACCAAGTGTTGGGACAGTACTGCTTTCTGTTCCCTCTTATTCCTGGGACTACCCACCTGTGTATCAATGATGTGGACAGAGGGGACAACCTCCCTGTTAAGAATAAATCTTACAGGTTGTCGGATAAGGTGAGGGCCAGCATTAAGAATCAAGTCATTAAAGTGTGGGGTGGGGTGATAGAATGATAGAACCCTCCAGTAGCTCCTGGTTCAGTCCTGTGGTTCTGGTACCAAAAGCTGCCCCACCGGGCACCGCACCCAAACGGAGGTTCTTTGTGGACTGTAGAGGGCTCAACTCAGTTACAAAAACAGATGCTCATCCCATCCCCCGGCCTGATGAGCTGACTGACCGGTTAGAGGCTTCCCAGTACTTAAGCACCTTTGACCTTACATCAGGGTACTGGCAGATCATCCTAACAGAGGGAGCCAAGGAGAGGTCAGCCTTCTCCACTCCAGAGGGCCACTATCAATTTTGTGCGATGCTCTTTGAACTCAAAAGTGCCCCTGCCACCTTCCAGGGGTTGGTGAACCAGGTCCTTGCTAGTATGGAGGCCTTCTCAGCTGCCTAACTGGATGACATATCCGTCTTCAGTAGCAGCTGGAGGACTACCTTTTTCACTTCCAGTAAGTGCTTCAGACTGTGCAACAGTCAGGCCTGACTATCAAGGCCAGTAAGTCTCAGATAGGGCAGGGATCTGTGGTGTACCTAAGACACATGGTGGGCAGGGGGAGGTGCAGCCCCTACAGGGCAAGATAGAGACTATCATGGCCTGGGAGCCCCCAAAACCCAGACTGAGGTCAGAGCATTCTTGGGCCTCATTGGGTATTACCGGCTCGGATGATTTGACTCCTGAATTTTGAATGCGTAACTTTAAACCGTACTAAAGGATTTTTGTTTTTTCAAGCTTTGATGTATACAAACTTGTTCCTAAAAAAGTACACATCGAAAATTGGTTATTTCTTGCAACGTTGTTTATGCAGTCTGGCTAATAATAGCTTTCTATGTAAAACTGCCCTGAGGAAGCCTTTCTGATGAGGCGAAGCGTGTTGGCTGGGCTTGGGCTTTTTGATGAAGAACACGAATAAAAGACAGATACAAACAAAAATAACCCACTAGTCTAACCCTCATTGTTTTGTTTTTATAAACATATGTTTATTGGCATTTAAAACAAGGAGTACATTCACGAATTGACATTGTGATCCACAAAGTAACTTTCCAAATAATACATTTTATCCAAGCAGGTCATCAGGTATATAATCAAAGAGCCCAGACACACATGCATCCGACGCTCCTATGTGATGGTCGTGATGTAAATAATGGAGGTTTAATCAGAAACAGCTGTGACATACAATTTGAGCCAATTTTCCTTTTGTCCTGTCCCATCGAGGTTGCGACCCAGTACTTACCGAATGAAAAGTCCCAAAGAGTAGAAGCAAAATAGAGAAAAGTCACCAAGTTTGTCTAGTCCTCATTCCCTTACAAACTAAATCTCAGAAGTAGGGAAAAGGAGAAGTACCAATGTACTTCCATGTAAAAACGAGTGACAGAAACGAAAAACCAAATGGTCTCAGTGGTCGCATATGCCAAGTGAGAAGGAGGAGGACAGCAGAGTAGTATGGCAGACAAAGGATAACACCACAAAAGACCTATGGGGAGATCCCAGTATGCCAGGGCGGGTGCCAAGGAGTCCTAAGGGGGGAGACGGGGATGGAGGCTTGTTGACTGGCAGGGCTCCCTCCCAGTGGCGAGGGAAGAGCAGTCCAAGGGCACACCTATCTGTCTTATCCTTGTTGTTTCTTGTACAAATTTTCTCTGTGTACACTTTCTTTTGTTGCCTCTCGCTTGTGTTTTTAATGACCTTAATGTATGACCAATGAGCAGCTGGTCATTGGAGGTGGGCAACTTGTAGCAACTTTAGGTGGTGCAGCACCAGTTTCCCTAGCTGCCATAATTGGTTCAATCTCTCTAGGACATGGTTGTGGCCTCCACTCCAAGAGCCATCGGAGTATACAAAGGTAAGTGTTATGTCACACTATGAAGGTATGTCATAAGTGTGCTTCTCTTCCTTTTTTCATACTCACTTGCTGTTGTGAGCTTCCTAAGTTCTGTTAAACCATGGGTGTCCCTTTTCCTAGTACAGCTGTATTTGGGAATGTATTCTCCCACTTTGCAGTGAGTAGTATTTCGGCTAGACATTTAGCCATTTTAAAATGACACTTATTCTATCACACAAAAAAGGTTCTAGCTGATCAAAAAAAACGAAAACAAAAAAATAAGCTAAGCCAGCATTTTTTTGATTGGAAAGGTTTTTTTTTCTTTATATTGACTCTCTGTGGCATTTCCCTTTAATACTGGCCTTTTACCTTCTCTGACCATGGAAACCCTTCCCTTTGACTCTCTTCAACCACCCTCGGCACAGGTGCTGCCGAGATCCGCACACCCTTTGCGCCATTTGAACCATGGTGGGATATTGGTGCCTCTATAGGTCAGCTGTCGTCGTCCTCGTCTTCCCCTCAGTTGCAGCTGCCTCCAAGAAATGGTAGGTTTCATTCCTCCTCCAATTTCTGGTCCACCACAGGGTGCATGACTGGCCACCTTCTCTTCCTGGGTCATGTCCCTTCTGGAATGCGGCGTCCTAGTCAAAGGGTTCCTGCAGTGTCAGGCAACTGCTTTTCCTGGACTCCTGGAAAGCACGGTGTTCTTGTAGAAATTCGCTTTATAGTCCTTTCTTTGTTTTCACTCATCTGGTCTTCCTCTTTCCTTTCTCTCCATAGTCTTTTTCTATTTTGACTGCTTTAGTAAGTCTTTTTTCCCTTGCTTAAAAGGTGCCACAACCTTTATCTCTTACACCAGACACCATGTTACCTTCCTATTTTGTGATGTACCTTGAATCTCCTGCACACCTGCAACCACATATAGTGTGAGCGACCTTTGAAGCTTGATCTCGGGTGAGTCCTGACAGTCACTCAAGCGCATAAAAAATAACGGGGTTTATAGTTACTGTCTTTTGTAGCCACAAAGTCAGAGCAAACAGATAATGACACTG
This sequence comes from Calotriton arnoldi, assembly GCA_963921515.1. Classification (NCBI taxonomy): domain Eukaryota; kingdom Metazoa; phylum Chordata; class Amphibia; order Caudata; family Salamandridae; genus Calotriton; species Calotriton arnoldi. Next base: position 1,374,681 of record CAWUFW010000974.1, on the reverse strand, counting down.
GCCTGAATTTCCAACAAGTGATTACATAACATGCAGTGGTTGCACTAGACAATCACCACTATAGGTAACCAATGAAGCAGGAAGTTACAAACCTCTTCTGGATTATGATCAATTGTAAGACAGACATTATAAAATACTTAAGCAATATTATCCAAGTGGTAGGACACTCCCAGGTAGTTATTGATCAGGGTGGAGTCAGAGGGCCCAAGATTAAGACAAAGGCCCTCCTCCACCCAAGTCAACAACTACCTGTGAGTGCTCTTCCCCTTGGATAATATTGGTATTGTAAGCCAGACTATTAACATTTGGTAGAAAGTCACAACATTGTTTGTGAGATGGTGTTTTTTTCATTGGACTACTTACGTGGAAAGTTACAGAGCAGTTGGATTTTTCCGGGCTAGGGCATTTTTATCCCATTGAAATCCACTGCAGTGAAATCCTGTTTTGAGGGTTCAAAAAGCTGCATGTAGAAAGGAGGGTAACAGATTGTAGACAGAATATAAATCACTTGTTGGTGGGGCCATACTAATTCTAAGAATTGTGGTGACTTTGTCATGTGAAAAATGCTGACCCTCTGCTGGGATCTGATGAAACATGTTTTAGATAAAAATGTTTTTTCTCACAATTTTTTCATGGAAATTACGGTCAGAGTTCCAGAAATAGAAATGAGGACACATTTTAAAAGATTCACAATTATCTTCCTCAGCCACGTGAGAAAAAAAGACTGGTATGCTTAATGAAACATACTTCCAACAGAAGCAGCACCCTGTCAGTTGCTTCAATAGTTTTCTACAGCAGCTGTACCACATGTTTGGGCACCATATAGCTGAATAGGAAATGTTAAATTTAAAGCCTTTCCAATTGAGCAGACTGAAGTAAGTGAGCCCTGAGGTGTTAATGCAGATATGAAACCACTGTTTTTAGAAAATGTGAGAAGTACATATTTTTGATCATTTATGAAATAATGTCTTTAAAGGCTAGATAAAGTTAATGAGAGACCCAAGTCCAGCATTCCCTTTATACATCTGATTCCTCAGACTATTCATCCAAGCTTGTCACTTAATACCTCCTTCATTCTAAGGCAGCAACATTTTGGAAGACACAGGTTTTTAATCATCCATTTAAATGTATGGCAGTAAATATTTCAAAAATGCATAAAGCTATTGGCAGGCTTATCTCATAATTAAAATGAATAGATTTGTGTTACTATGGGAGAAGAGGCCCACCTCACCCTCCAAATGAGTTGCTGTTTGGCCATTTCATTTTGCTTTTTTTAACTTTTCTCTAATTCCTTCTGTCAGTAGTTGCATCTCCCGGCAAGAGTGTGCACTAGCTTCAAAATCAGGTTTATTATATGTTAAACATACAGAAATGATGAAACACATTTAGAACATATTTAGTTTTTGTCCATAAAAATGTTGCACTGTAGTACCTTTACAAGTGACTTCGTTCAAACATAATTAATTAAAACATATTTCAAAGCAGAGAGAACGATGAGGCTACTATTTAAAAAAAATAGTCATAGGTACACAAGATATGGAACACTAAGTATATAATAGGAACAAATTAAAAGGAATGCTATGGGGACTCATTTGTTTGAGGAACCCATAGTAGCAAGGATAAGAACTATTTTCATGCATATATTCAGCCTTCTGTGCAGGAAAGTGAATGATTTAAAGTCTGTCTGCTCCCGTCGCGTTTCTCCCAATGTGGGGGCATTCTGTGAGCTAGGTAAGCATTCTGGTTCCCTGTTGGTAGTCTGATCCCCAGGCAGTTGTTAATGGAAAAAACAGTGATATGTGGGTTGATGCTGAAGCGAGGCTTGCCTCAAGTACTAGCTAATAATCTCCTGGGAAGATATTGAGAGGCTAGGAGCAAATCAAACTGCAGAAATTTGGTAGTGAACAACTGTAAGATTTACAATGTACTTGCTGAACACGAAACAGTGCGAAAAGAATTGTCCAACTGATTAGAATTTAAACTAGCATTGGCAAAGCCAATAGGTCTCGCCTACATAAGGTAATTAGCTTTGTCAATGTTTTTTAGCCATGCTATACAGCAGGGTGGTTGTTGTGCAGCATGGCTGACAGTTAAAAAACAAAACACTATGTCGTAGCCAGCGCTAAGCGCATAATATCATTTTTTTGTTGTAGGTAAGGTGGGAGGCAAAACAACAGCGGCCGTGACGAGGCCAGAAGTGTCTACATCACATCGCTTTTTTTATGGCAGGAGAGTGTGGGGATGGGTGGAGGCAAAGAAGCTTTGGGACACTAGAATCCAACATGGTGTAAAAATCCTGAAGAGCAAGTTCCCTTCCTCACAAGTGTGTGTAAAACTGGCAGTCTAGAAGAGTTCGCACAGGCATGTGGGCCAACATCTCAGAGGACTAAGCATAAACTACTAATTGTATTGTATGGTGGCGTAGAGTGCAGTGGTGCAGATTAGTTGGTGTAAAGTGCAGTAGCGTAGAGTGCATTTGTTTTGAGTAAGGTGGTGTTGAGTGCACTGGTGTAGAGTACAGTGTTTTATAGTAGAGTGGTGTTGTTTGAATTGGCATAGAGTGGTGTGGCGTAGAGTGGAGCAGCATAGAGTGCAGTGGCGTAGAGTGGAGTGGCGCAGAGTGGAGTTGAGTGGCGTAGAGGGCAGTGGCATAGAGTAGATTTTTTCAGGGCAGAGTGAAGTGGCATAGAGTGGAGTGGTGCAGCACAGGGTGTAGTGAGAGAGTAGTAGCGTAGAGCGCAGTGGCGTATAGTAGAGTGGTGCAGAGTAGAGTGGTATAGAAGAGTAGCGCAGAGTGGACTAGAGTGGCACAGAGTGTAGTGACGTACAGTAGATTGTTTCAGAGTAGAGTGAAGTGGCGTAGAGTGGGGTGGTGCAGGGTAGAGTGCAGTGAAAGAGTAGTGGCGTTGAGTTGATTGTTATAGGGTGCAATGTTGCAGAGTAGAGTGGCACAGAGTGGAGTGGCGTAGAGTAGAGTGGTGCAGAGTAGAGTGGAGTGGCCTATACTGGAGTGGTATACAGTGCAGTGGCCACGAGTGGAGAGATGCATAATAAAGTGGGGTAGAATACACTGCGCAGAGAGTAGCGTGGTGCAGAGTAGCGAGGCATAGAGTGAAGTGATGTAGAATGCAGTGTCATAGAGTGTAGTGTTGCACAGTAGATTAGAGTGGCGTGAAGTGTTGTGGCATCGAGTAGATTGGTGCAGAGTAGAGTGTAGTGGCATAGAGTGAAGTGGTGCAGAGTAGAGTGGTGAGGAGTAGAGAGGCATAGAGTGCATTGGTGTAGAGTGCAGTGTTGCAGAGTAGAGTGGCGTAGAGTGCATTGGTGTAGAGTGCAGTGATGTAGAGCGCAATGGTGTAGAATACAGTGGCGTAGAGTGTTGCAGAGTACAGTATAGTGGCATACAGTGCAGTGGTGCAGAGTAGATTAGCACAGAGTGAAGTTGCATAGAGTGCAGTGGCGTAGAATTGAGTGGCGTGGAGTGGCACAGGGTAGATTGCACTTGCGTGGAGTAGCGTAGCGTGGAATAGAGTGAAGTAGAGTGCAGTGGCGTAGAGGGCAGTGGTATACAGTACAGTGGCTTACAGTGGATTGGCAAAGAGTGGAGCGATGCAGAGTAGAGTGGCATACAGTGTAGTGGCGTAAAGTGCATTGGTGTAGAGTGCAGTAAAGTGGCGTACAGTAGAGTGGTGTAGACTAGAGTGCAGTAGCACAGAGTGCAGTGGTGCAGAGAAGAGTGGTATAGAGTTCAGTGGCAGAGAGTGCAGAGTTGTAGAGTGAAGTGACAGAGTGGAGTGGTCAGGGTAGAGAGCAGTGGCATAGAGTGGAGTGGTGTAGAGTGCATTTACATAGGGTAGGGTGGAGTGGTGCAGAGTGCAGTGGCGTAGAAAGCAATGGCGTAGAGTGCTGTGGCGTATACTGCATCGACATATACTACAGTGGCGTAGGGTGTAGTGGCATAAAGTGTTGTGGAGTAGAGTATAATGGCGTAGAATGCAGTAGTGAAGAGTAGATTGGAGTAGAGTGCAGTGGCATAGAGTGCATTAGTTTTGAGTAAAGTGGTGTAGAGTGAATTGGCGCAGAGTGCAGTGGTGCATAGTAGAGTACAGTGGTGCAGAGTAGAGTGCAGTGGCGCTGAGTGGAGTGGCGCTGAGTGCAGTGGCTCTGAGCGCAGTGGCATAGAGTAGATTGTTTCAGAGTAGAGTAGAGTGGTGCACGGTAGAGTACAGTGGCGTAGAGTACAGTGGTGTAGAGTGCAGAGTAGATTATAGCGGCGTACAGTGGATTGGCATAGAGTGCACTGGTGTAGAGTGGAGCAGCACAGAATAGAGAGCTTTGGCGTAGAGTGCAGTGGCATAGGGTGCAGTGCTGCAGAGTAGATTGGCGCAGAGTGGAGTAGTATAGAGTGCAGTGGCGAAGGGTGGAGTGGTGCATAGTAGAGTAGTATGGGGAAGAGTGCGTTGGCTCAGAGTAGATTGGTGTAGAGTTGAGAGGCGTAGAGTGAAGTGACGTAGAGTGGAGTGGTGCAGAGTAGAGTGGTATGGAGTGGAGCGGTGCAGAGTAGACATTACAGGCAACACATCTTCAACTGAAATGACCATTAGATGTGCACAGACATACAGTTTTACTGATAAAAGTACATAGCACACAATTGATAATATGTGGAAATGTAATCATCTAGTATATTGATTTGTTTTAATCGTATTAAAATATTTGTTTCCACCACACTTCAAAATTACCAAACAATTTGCTTCATTTGTGCTTTTCTAATTCTGATATGTTCTGAAATATCTGCACAATTAATTTACAAACATTTAAATTTTGTAGTGTTCGAAAAAATAGCATTGTACAGCCTTCTTCAAGCACACCCCCAGTAGCCAGCATGATTGTCACATAAACCCTCTCATTTTGAAGTCAGAGAAAGAAAAGTAAACACCAAACACCCTAGAAGACAGAGCCTGACATTTAATCTCTGTTTTTGTATGGACAGTGAATGTGACAAGATAAGAACAAGATTTACAGGCCTGTTTACAGAAATTCAGTGCTGGTGGAAGAATACAGTAAATAGGGTTTGAGCAACGGAAATGACGAACTCAAGCTGGACAGCCTAAAACATATAGAGCCAGCAAATAGAAAGCACGCAAATGTGAGTAAGCCAATGGTGAGCAATGGGGCGAATGCATTCCCAGGGAAGCTTTCTGAATGCCCCCAAGATGTCATTAGCAAACCAGACAGCTGTGCAGTCTGGTAGGCTTTGACCTAAAAAAAAACACTCCACATAGTGGTCGACTAATGGACCTTCCATCTCCAGCAGTACAGAATATCAAGCATTCAACCACTGCCTGTCCACAGCGCGTGACAGGCAACCGTTTGGGCTCGGGTGGGGGGATTTCAGTCTTAAAAGACACTCGGAGTGCCGGCCTCCAGTACACATGGTGCATTTGCAGAGGGAGCATCTCTGACCCCCTTGTCTGATTTACAAGCCTTTTCACTCTACAGTGAAAAGTAGGATGGATAGCAGGATGAGGAAGGGTTGCAACAACTTGGAGGGCAGAGATAACCATATGGACGTAATGGAGGTATGCAGGGCTGTGCACAGATAATCACAAAGCCGAGAAACAGTAAACCAGGCGACATGGGATGGGTGTGGGGGGCCTCAGAAGCACACGGGCGAGACAGTTACAAGGACTAAAGGAATGTGCAGAAGCACACAGTGCTTGCTAGCTACATGGAGCATGTGTGGAGGAGATGGGAGAGAAGCATACAAAGAAGACAGATGGAAAATGCATAAACTGTTATTGAGTGCTTTGTGAAAAAGAAAAAATTAGTTCCCGAAAAGTTGGAATAAGAGGATTCAATAGGAGAGGTGGTAAACAGGCTATGCTCCATGGGAGGTACAAAGACATGCTTGAGGGGCTAAAACAAATAAAGCCATCAAATAGAAAGCAAGCAAATATGAGTAACAAAAAATAAAGCCAATGGTAAGCAATAGAAGGCATCGATTCCTCGGTCGGTCCCCTTTCATCATATCCCCAATATGTCTTTGCAACCAGACAGCTGCATTGTCTGGTAGGCTTCGACCTAAAAAGCAGTACACTGCGGCTGAGTCTTTGGAAAAAAGGCACTTGAATTCCATGTATACCATGCTCTGGCTGTCATATAAACAGTAAGTAGTGTTTGTCCGCTGGAAAAGTTACAGTACTTTTTAAAACAATCAACGTAGTGAAAAAAATCAAACTTGGCTACTAAAGAAGGACAGGCAGAACTATTTGGCAGCAGGAGACAATGTGCTACATTATACCGTTTTTTCCTATAAGTATCAAGCGTGTTCATTTGCTTAATTTCAAAAGCGATGGGCTACACCATCATTCCTTCGGAATAATTAATCCTCATTGCCTCTTCAACGCCATTGTGCTTTGATCCCATGTTTAATTCCTTTTGAGAATTTAAATCCATGCCTTAATGTCTACTTCCATGTCCTAGCCAGTTTCTGACAGAGCAAATGCACAATATGATCAATAAGATTTATCATCTCCTAGTACACTGCCTTTTTAAAGGTTCACATACGCAATTTTGTATTCTGCTTCAAGTTACTATGGTAGTACTTTAGCAAAAGCTCAGGAGACCTTTGGAAGACTTTCAAAGAATAGCAATATTTTCTGTTATTAAATTAATACAAAAATTTAATTCTGCCTACATTTTGTCTTCAGTCCATCTTCTACATGCATCTGCAGGAGTTCAGGCAGCATGTGTCCTTAAACGTATGTATTCCACAACTTGTTTAACTGCATTTCTAACTTACAGGCAAGACTGAAAGTATCCCTATGAGGAATCCAGGTTGGTGGAAGGGGATTGGGAGGGGGGGGGGGTGTCGCTTCTCTACTAAAAACCTCCAATATGGGAACCAAGTATCTGTTTTAGCACTTGACTCTCAAGGTAAAGAGGCACAGCTGTTCAAGGCTTATTAAGGGAGGTGCTGCAGGCTAGCGATTCAGAACTCAGCACCACAACAAACAACACACAATAAACCAAGGTCCAGTCAGTGTTTTTTCTTTAAAATCTAAAAGTTCTTTAATACAAACAAAACGAAATGGTGGACACAAATTTACAAGATGGGAATTGGAAATACCAATGGGATCCAACTTTTATAGGTCTCGCACAATGCTTAATTTGTAAAAGAAATAAGTGCCAGGGCTCTTTCAGGAGGCCACTGCAGCTTGAACCACACATTGCCACTGCCATGCTGCCAAGGATAGTAACAACACAACTACAAACCACCACACTCCTATAAGTGTGACAATTCGGACTATTTCAGGCCACCAAAGCATTAAGAATGGCTTGGGCGGCAGGCGCCGGTGTTGATAATTAAGTGCCGGTGCTGAGCACCGGAAACCACCAGCACAAATTAAGCACTGGTCTCGCAAGCAACAGGTGAGGTACAAAAAGGAAACATCACAAAGATCAGATAACCCCCTAAATGTAGAGTTTGCTCCCTATGATGGAGGCTCCTTTAACGGTTGGCATGTCAGCAGGTGTACACCAATACGTGCCTAAAAATAAGATGTGGTATTCATGTAAAAAACACAGCAGGCCTTCTGGCTTTTTCAAAGATATCATCATATAATCAACAGCAGAACAAATGTGGTATTCATGTAAAAAACACAGCAGGCCTTCTGGCTTTTTCAAAGATATCATCATATAATCAACAGTAGAACAAAAGCTCGTCAACCATAATAAATAGCAACAGTACACAACACAAAATAGTGAACTTTTTAGTGAAGGGCTTATTTCTGCCATTCAACAAGGTTGCGTAGCAACCATAGAGAACACACACAAGGTCCAACAATGCTCCAGAGCATTACAGAAAAAGCCAAGCCCTCTGCAGCGGCGGCTCCTCCTCTAAGGACGGAGAAGCGTCACCTCACTGCTTTTCAGCAGTGCAAAAAAAAAAAATGATAATACCACGTTGTTATTACCATTTTATTCTTCCGTGATGAAGCCTGTTTTGGGATGGGCTGGGCTGCCATCACAGCCAGCAGGGGGAGGCGAAAATATGTGCACTTAAGTGCGCATGACGGTTTGGCCGGCCGTCTTGGGCCAGCCAAACAGTCATGCACACTTAGCATGTTCTGAACCTGGCTGTATTGCATAGCCTGGGTGGAGAACATGCACAGGCTCCCAGTCCCCATCCGAGCGCTGAACCACAGCGCTCAGACCAATCACGACACTGCTGTCATGCTGGTGACAGCAGGGTCTTGATTGGCTTAGGGGAGCCTGTGTGCTTCCTGCTTCCGGGTTGAGAGACTACGGACGAGAGACGGCAGTGTGCAGAGGTAAGTGCTTTTTTTTCTTTTCCACACCACACCACCCCCGTCCCGTACCAGCCGCCACTGGCCCTCAGCCTTTCAAACTGACCTCTCTGGGGGTGGGGGTTACTAAAGCAACCTCACGCAAGACGTAGGACAACCTAACTTGAAAACAAGTTGCAGGCTTGTTCTCTGCCACTCTACTGGTAGGCTCCCAAGCACAACACAACACCTCTTATGGAACAAATACAATTTAGATCATTAAAACAGGTTAAGGAGAAACAGAGGTATTAATTTTTTAAGTTTTAAGGCAAAAGGTATTGAGAAAAGTAAAGCAACAGTGAAAAACAACAGCTCACTGTTGATTGAGACCTGGGCACTATTTCAGCCCAACCGAAATGGGAAAAAAGGCAAGAAACAACAATTGGGTCATATTGGTTAAAAAGTTTTCCTTCGATGCAAGGATCTTCTGATGACCCCATTTCACCACATCAGACCAGGCATGTTCCCAGTGTCCATGAGGAAAAGCATACGATGATATTGATGAATTAGGTAAGGATTTGTGATATTACTTTTTGGTGATAGCATCCCTATTTCTTAGGCTGCCATCGGATATGGGTACAAAAACCTTGACACAGGAATTTCACTGTTCACAATATCAAAATACAGTTCTGATCTCCCCCTCCAAACCTTAGCCCATACACCACCCAATGAAATGGCTCTGAATGTACTCCTTACCCAGTCACCCTCAGGTGTTCCTACCCACAACTTAGAAAATAAAACCTTAAGTGAAAATGTTCCTAAGGACTGATGTGAGGAAGACTGACTTTAACTATCGAGATTACAGGCAGGCAAAGCAAGATTATCTATTGCCAATCCTACTTATCTCAGTTCTTATCACTTTATGACAACATATCCAAGCGCAGTTCCTCTCTTTTTCTTGGAACCTGCACCATTAACAGACACCACCTTTGGAAACAGCTTTTCACATCAATTTATTGCCTCACCCAGCAGTGTTTCCCGCAGGGCACATGACTGATCTACAGAACTAAACTCTAAATCTGCAAAAATGTCAAACCTTTCTGGTAGCAACACAAGAAGATTGATGACAAGATCAAGTGGCCCCTTACAGATGCCCTCCAAAGGAAATCACTGAGTGTGCCTCCTAGAAGCAGCCATTCCCCTGGTAGAACACGCCTCTACTGTCAACAGACGATCCACAAGAGCCACGTCTAGGGTCACTGAAATAGGAGACCAAACTCACATTGCCAAAGTGAACTGTAAAAACTGATTTTAATTTGCTTGAAGAATAAACATCAGCAAATTCCATTAAGCGCTAGAATCTAAGCAGAATAATATATCTCAAATAAGAGCCCGGCGTAGAACATGGAATTATAAATCCCAAGTCTAAGGTTCCACAGTATACGCTAGGCAGAATCATCTCTCATCAACTAACACCATTCATACCAGGTTTTGTCGTTTTTTGTAAAATACAGTGAAATATCAAAAACTGCATCACACCTGTACATTTCAAAATATTTATGTGAAATATGTGCGTACTTTCCTTCTGAGGTGATCTGGCCTCTCCTCTGGTTGCCCCCTCAAATGGAAATCGCGATAATTCCTGTATTTGGAAATTTGAATATACCATACCTCTGTCGAAGTAACTGAGAGTAACGTGGGTAAAATAAAAACAGCTATTTAATGTAATACTGGGTTTTGGAAATCCTTGCGCATCACAATGATGGGTAGGATAGCTTGGACAAAAATGAAATTATTACAGTGACTCTTATACCACTTTGTAGGGTGGCACTTCACAAACCCCGACTCCCCAACTTGGTGAGATGTTTGAGGATCCTGATTATGAGTTACATTACTTGGCAGTGCAACTCCAGTGGTTTTCTAAGTAGTTCACAGAGAGTTCCCAGAAGAGGTGAGTTGTGTGTCAAAGGAACTGTGAGGATTCAGCGTGAGACATGCTTATTCTTCGCAGCAGTCCAGCACGACACGGTACTCTAAAGCTTCTGAACTTACATATGTTCAGGAGCAAAAGAGGATGCAGAGGTGAGCAGAGTGTGGGTGCCATCTGCACAGAAGCCTCACATCTCAGAATGATGAACATCGGCATAAACGTCACAAAGGGTTCTATGTTCCATGAAGTCATAGGACTCTCATGAGATATGGAGATGGTGGCGGCCATCTTGGATGTCTTGAGTCCTTGGGTCTTTTATTGTCAATTGTGATACTTGTGGCTGCAGCCAAGACTTGATGTTTAAAGCTAGGATTCCTCAAACTTGTTATCTAGAGAAGTTGACGAAAGACCTTGTAGAAATCAGTGAAATAGTTTCACACCACTTTTACAAAGGCTTTATACTGGCACTTCTTTGTTTTTATCAAGAGCTAACTATTAAGATTACAAACTATGTTTCACTTTGTTTATTTTTCTTAAACAGTACTCTATTAAGTGTACGAACTCTGTTTTCACCTTGTTTATTTACACTGCGAGTGATCCATAGGCTTATGAAATCTATGTTGTATTATATAGTTACCCACTAGACGTTTTCCATTTTGATTGAGAACTCAAACTCAGTGCAGAAACTGAGTAATCAATGGAGCCATCTGGACAGAGAAACGTTGTTTAAGACAAGTATGGTATGACTATACTGACAATACCACATACATGGTTACCAAGGATACAGGTGAATTTTACAATATTAATTGTTAGACCAGGCATCTTTGGCATGGTTTTCACCCTAGCTTTTTGCCTTCAACCCTCCTGTTTTGCTGACTTCGTTTTTGCTGGCCTTAGTACTCTACACACTTTACCACGGCTAACCAGTGCTAACGTGCTTGTGCTCTCTCCTTAAAACATGGTAGAATTGGCTTATACCCAATTGGCATATTCAATTTACTTGTAAGTCCCTAGTAAAGTGGCACTATCTGTGCCCAGGGCAAGTAAATGAACTACTACTAGTGGGCTTGCAGCACTGACTGTGCCACTCACTTAAGTAGCACTTTAAACATGTCCCTGGTCTGCCACTGCAGAGCCTATGTGGATAGTTTTAAACTGCCATTTCGAACTGGCAAAAAAATCTTTTGTTAGGTCCAAACTTTTAATACATATAAGTCACCCCTAGGGTAGGTCCCGGACAGCTCAGAGGGCAGGGTATTTAAAAAGTTGGACATGTACATTTAAGTTTTATATATCCTGGTAGTGAAAAACAGTTAAATTCATTTTTCACTACAGCAAGGCCTACCTCTCCCATAGGATAACATTGGAGTTACCTTATTACATTCAATAAGTGATATTTTCTAAATGGGAGCAGGTAACCAGTTTATGTTTGGTGTCTTTTAAATTGTAATGAAAAATCCTCTCTTATGGTGAAGTTGGAGTATTTTAGATTATAATTTTGAAAATGCCACTTTTAGAAAGTTTTTATACTAACAAGATATCTAGTTGCTTGGTTTATCAAAAGTTTAACAATAAGCCAACCAACGTCTTAATTCATTAGCCCGCGTGATTTATTTCACTTTTCTTTATCTTATTCAGAAAAATGTTTTATGCATTTAAAGCATGTCATCGTGAAGGGCAATACATAGTTTCTGAGCACATTTGAAAACAAAATACAGGGTACATGAAAAAAACAATTATGTACATACGTCACATATACAAACTTAATAATACATTGCTTTACAAGACATGTATGACCAGTCCCTTACTAACATGTAAAACACTAGTCGAAATTTTTACTTTTTAAGTGTCTATTTTTCCTGCCAGTGTATATTACTCTGGGAGCAAAAGCTTAAAGTGTTGTCGGTTGGACAGTGGTAACAGTACAGAATCTCTCCCAAGACACACTGCGGGTGCCTTTTCCCAAGAGCTTTTAGAAAGTTGGCATTTTCCTGCCTTAGCCATTTCGTGCCTGCAGCCTGTCTCTGGGTCACATGAATAGGTGTAGCTGACATTTTGGCTTTTTTCCTAGTAAGCCACACACAATAGACTACTTAGGTGTGCCTGGATGGGCCATCAATAGCAGGATGGGAGGGCAGAGCTGGGCACAGCCCTACTTACACTTGAACAGGCTGTCTCCTGCCTCCACACAAAGGGCTGCATGCCCCCATGTGTTTAGTCTGGAGCCAAGACAGGAAAGGCAAGAAGCCTGTGGACTTCAAATGGTAACCTCTATAAGCTTCTCCCACTTCAAAGAAGGCCCAGGTATAAATAATGGACCCAGACCCCAACCCTTCATTACACTTCTGGACCTGTGGAGATTCTGCCAAGAAGAAGGACTGCTGTGCTGCTTAAAGGACTGCCACTCTGCTGAACTGCTGCTCTGAAGGACTGCTGCCCTGCTGTGCTGACCTGCTGCTCTCTTACGTGGGTGAGAAGGAATGGACATGCATCCGTTGAACCCAGGGCCCCAGAGTGACTCCAAGGGCTAGTTGGCTGGCCTCCTGGGTAGAGCCTCAGGGATAGAAGGTTCTGAAAACCTTGAACACAGCACCTGGACTCTGCCATCTGTGAGTCCTACCCTGCCATGTGGTGCCACCCCAGTCCTGGACCTTTGCAAGTGGGCTGAAGGTGTTCTGCCAGCCCCTCTGTGAATCCAGCAGAACCAATGCATCTCCTCTACTGCGCGGAGCAAACCTGAGCAGAACTGACGCATCATCTCTGCTGCTAGGATTTTCTCAAAGCAAGAACTCCACATCGACCTTGCAGCCTGCATTGGAACCTCAGCTGTGCAAAGCTTCACCAACGTAAGGCCCTCGCATCTGAAAATCTCTTGTCGAAGGCAGACTCAGCAACAGCACTGGTTCTCGCATTGCAGCTCTTCAGAACTGACACAGCGCCTCAACTGAGCGACGCATTTTCAATATCATACTCTGCATCGCAAGCCCTCATCGACAGGATCCTCGACGATGACCCAGGATGCCTCGTCTGCGCAAAGCATCCTCAATGCAGGACCTCCCAACGCTCAGCAACCGGGATTTAAGGTACTCTTTTTCAGCAGGTCTAACTTGGTCCCTGTAGCCGGCCTGCGCTCCATCATGGTTGGCCTGAACATGAGACTTTTTCCAGGTCCTGCGCAAACAGATATCCACAGTTGGTGCTTTGAGCTTTCTGATGCTATATTTACTGAAAGCTTTCAAATTGCATATCTCCGGTACTGATTGGATTTTTATCGTTTTGTTTTTGTTTTATTTAATAAAATGTATTCTATTTTTCTAAATTGGTGTGGAATTTTTCCTGTGCTGCGTTTTCACTTTATTGCTGTTTGAAGTGTTGCATTAATACTTTACAAAATTGCCTCTAAATTAAGCCTGACTGCTCTGTGCCTAGCTACCAGAGGGTTGAGCACAGGTTAATTCTTGTGCCTCACCCTGACAAGGATTGTGGTTGCTGCTTGAGTAGGGTTTTACCCCCCTCAATCAGTAACCCAATTTCTCACATTAATGAATGTCTTTCATATTACAGTTATCAACCATTTATTTTGCATGCAACAGAACCACGGATAAGTAATTGCAGAACACTGAAGGTAGTTCTCTTCAACAAACAATGTATAATAATCACTATTACCACATACTAGAATTGCATTCCAGATCAGAACTACTATTCAGTTTCATTTCAATATACAGGGTAGAAAATAAATTGGGTGTTAGCAGATAGTTTATATACACCATCAGAAATTAACTTTTAAAGTCAACATTATACTCTTACTGAAAGTCTTTCCTTGTTTCCAGATATCAGTGCTCTTGCATATACAAATAAAGTCCAGCTGTGCAACCAGGCAGCATGACAAAAGGCAGTGAATTTGCTTATCTATCTTGTCCCATTCCCCGGCCTATTGCTAACTAACATGGCAGCAGAGTGAGGTTGGCTGTTGATTCAGGAAAGTCTGGAAACTCTCATTGTTCTTCTTGGATCTGGATTGCAAGTTTAGTGCATCTTGACAGACACTACCACTGGAAAGGATCATGGAAATGTGTTTGGTTCCCAAAACCACGATGAGGGAACTTCTGTGACTAATGAAGTAGTTAAACACTGCTGGATATGCTGTTTACACAAGTTGTCCAAAAAGACTGTGTATGCGTGTGGGATTCCAATTGGGGTCCTAAGTGACACAAGATTTGGTGGATAGCTTGGGTAGGATGCAAAAGGTATTTTAAAGACAGGGCCCTGTATGACTCAGGTACCGTTAAACTTTTTCCAGACCAGACATGAGACAATATGGTTTCCAAAGGACTTTTTTTGTATACAGTAGATTCGTCGTAACCCTACATTCAATCTAGAGGGAAGAATGTTACATCCAAGCCATGACAAGAAATGTACTAAAAATGCTGGTCTGGATGGGAAGGAAGTTGTTTATACTTCACTACAGTGTTCTTGCTGACAGGTTAAAGATTGACTAGTCCAACTTAAGGGAGAAGTGCCACTGGACATGGCAACAGAAATATCTGAGCAAAATTGGGGTTTCATTTGGGCCACACACCTGGAGTATCCAGCAATGCAAGAGTTAAAAATCAACAGCTCAGATTTCTGCACAGAATGTAACTCGTCCCCCCCAAGCAACTAGCTAAAATATATCTGTTGCAATTAACTGTCCAAAATACAATTCACATGGATAATAGTAGAAGAAAAATGTGATACATTCTGTATGTGGTAGAAACTCAAAGTCAATGTTCCAGCTATACAAAGATCTTAAAGACCAAGGGCCTGACTATGATGGTGCATCCTATTGGGGATGGGACCGCCCGACTAGTTGTTGGCGGTCCCGCCATAGGGATTACAATGTGACCGCCTTCAAGGCGGTCGCAATGTGCATGTTTTGTATTGCGGCCATGTGCTGCGGGCTGCAAGCACACACCGCAGTACAGTAAATACACATTTTGCATATCCCTGCACTATGTGGCAGGGATATGTAGGGGGGCACCTATAACCCAAAGCTAGGAGCAAGGGGGGAAAGGGGGAACGCTAGAGGCCCCCAATGTCCCTTTCCGATTGCCTTTTCATGGCGGGTTAACCGCCATGAAACGGCGGGCGGAAAGGGGCATTGCAATCCCTATGGCGGTGCCTGAGCAGGCACCGGCACTGTTGTAGGGATACAAGTCCCTCCAACGGACCAACAGGCTCCTTGAACCCATCAGATCCATGGCGGACGGACTCTCCGACTGCCTATCATCCGCCCGCCATTGTAATGTGGAGGGCGGTCAAGCGGTGTCCGATGGCGGTAGGACTGCCACCGACTGCCTGATGGTGGATGTCTCACCGCCATCGTAATGAGGCCCCAAGTGTTTTTTTCTTTTCAAAGTATTTTTATTGGATTTTCAGGGACATAAAAACATACATGGGCGTAGGCCAAACTTGGGGTGAGTGAGGCAGCTGGCCGGAAGGGATTCTGGCAAGAATTCCTGCAGTTCAGAAACTGAGGGGCTGACGCCCTACATCAGAGATGGGTCGTACCAAGGGGGAAAAGTTGGGACTGCAAGGGGCCACCTGCAGACCTGCCAGAGGGTGCAGCTGGTGCCCGGCCTGGAGTCATGGCCTTGGGTTTGAAGGCCCACACGACCAGAATCCTTGCTGCCATCCAGGACACCAAGTCCACTTTGGAGAACAAGGTTGAGTCGTTGTTCCGAATTGGTGGGGCTGTAGCTGGCGGATCATAAAAAGCAGACGGAGAGGGTGGATTCCACCGATTGGTCCCTCGAAGAGCTGAGACCGATGGCAGCGGGATTTGTGTGGTTAAGATGATAGAGGCGGAAAACGTGGCTATGACAGCGAAACTGGATGACCTAGAGGGTCTCTACCCGGCAACAATATCAGGGTAGTTGGGGTTCCAGAACAGGCAGGAAGCCTGACGCGTGAGCTGTACATGGGGGACTGGTTGGGCTCAGTGGTGTTGGAGGGAAGAGCCTCTAAACTGTTTACGGTGGAGAGGGCGCACAGGGTGCCGGGGGGGGTCTTCCGCCATTGGGGCTCGCCCACGTGCAATGGTGGTGCAGCTTCACAATTTTAGGGACCGTGACAACATTCTGCGGGTAGCTTGGACCCATGGCGTGAACTTTTACCCAGATTACACTGCAAAGTGCAGAAACAGCAGGGATTGTTCCTGCAGGTGAAGAGGCAGCTGCGGCAGCTCAATATCAAGTATTCACTCATGTTCTCCGCAAAGCTGCGCATCACTAATGGGGAGGGTTCACGTTTCTACGAGTCAACGGCCGCGGTATGGGACTGGTTGAAGTTTAAAGGGCACCCCATGCAAAGCCACCCGAAAGGCCCCTGGGCTGAGTCTGGAGATCCCAGAGGCAGCGCAGGGGGAGACGGCAGGTCCCTGGTTCTAACCCCACTAAGTTGCATCGGAGTCAGCGAGGGCCCGAGCAGTGGCAGAAATTCTGCTTAGCCAGGCATAGTTGGCTGGTAACAAATGGGCGGCCTTGAGCTCAAACAAAGGCTCCTTGCACGGCAAAGCCTCCTCCCTGGGTGAGGGGAGAGAAGAGGAGAGACTGCCGGTGCTGACTCCAACGATGGCGGATCTGGTCGGCTGAGGTATTGATGAGACTGCGCGGGCCGTTGGCCTGACCTCTCGTTCACTTTGGTTTTGACTTCCACTGACAGGTTGGGATTTAGCGTTTGTTTGGGGGAGTGTGTAGGAGTGTCCCCTTCCACATCGACTGGGCCTGGCCAACCCCAGATAGTTGTCGGGCGTCGGCAGCTGGTACTTGGAATCGGCTGCCCCTGACGGTGGTGACGTGGTACCTTCGCCTGGGGTTGCAAACTGGGGGCCTAGGGCAGGTGGGAGACTTAATGGTGACAGTGGTTGAGTCGCTGGCTTACAGGACACTTGCTGGAGGAGATGTGCTCTGGGGGAGACCCTGTGCGGCTTGGGGAAATGCATTGCTTTGCATTGAGCCAGCTCTTCACTAAGCATGTTGTACTCTATGCCCCACCATCCCTTTGCTTGGTCTTCCCAAATGTCTTGGCAATCTTACAGCTGGTGACTTGAAGAGATGGGGGCGCGGGCATCGTGTCTTTGGGAGACCTGTGCCATGGTGACAAACTCCTCTCATTCGAAGCACTCCAAGAACAATTCGACCTGCATCCGAGGCAGTTCCTGATGCACAACCTCCTAGTTAAGGTTCTAAGGGCAAATTATGGACACAGACCCGTAGACGGACTCACTGGTACAAACACTACATGCAGAGGGAAGGAGAATTAGTTGGTTATATTAAGCGCTTCAGCTACACAGGCGAATATCACTTCAGCCCCTGTGAGAAACATGGGAAGCAGAACTAAGGAGAGTGCTCAACGGAGGGAGATGGGAGCAGGAGAATGCTTATCCACATACCACATCGCGGAATGCCAAATCCCAGTACATACATTTTAACATGTACCACAGGGCCTACTTCTCCTGGTAAAATTAATAAAATGTTCCTCACCGCCTCCTGCCCTCGCTCTGCAGAGCCTTTGATGAAGTTCCATCATAAAATGTAGATTAGCCAATCTTTAGCCGTCTACTGGTCCACGGTCCTGGACAAACTGACAGTTATCATACATATAAATAATCTGAGCAGTTGGGCGGTGTGTGCCCATGAGCTTTATAAATGGCCTAGAAAGGACAAAGTGGTAGCCCATTTTATTGAATTAGCATTACTGCTCGCCAAGTGCACAATTGCTAGAAGATGGAAGACCATCGTGCCCCCCACAAACGATGCCTGGCGTCAGGCCTCCCTCAAATGGGCTGAAGGAGAGAGTAAAGCACTGCACATGGAAGAAATCAGAGGTCTGTGTAAGCGCCCGATTGCAGGCGACTGGGACAACCGGGTACTCACCCTGAAGGAAGACCTAGGGACACTAACCTGCAGCCATGACCTCCCCAAGTGGTCAGTTTGATCTCTTGGACTTTGAATTTCTCCCTTACCAACCTAGGACTGAGCTGGCGTTTACATTTCGCTGAGAGTATGCAAATGGCTACTCAAACATCCTGCAGGTACTCGAACCATGACCCCTCCTGTAATGCGGACCCAAGCTCTGTTTTTCACCACTGCCCTCTATTTTCCTCTCTGCTTGGTTCACCACTACACAAGTCGGTGCAGGCCTTAAGATGTTTCTTTGTTCAAATCCACTGACACTGTCCTAGTTGTCGTATCACTTGTTGCTACTGTATTATTTCCTTTGCCCCTGCCTTTGAAACTGATGGTTTTCGTTCACCACCAGTTATTCTTCTTATTGTTTCCTGATTATTGCTAGAGCTAACATGTATCCTTTGCTTGGAAACTGGATTTATGTTGGGAGGGGGCAGCTTGTTTCTTCCTTCTGGCCAGGATGTAATACTCATCGATGCAAGTTACAGATATTGTACCAATACCTATTGTATATGTGTTACTCACACTATTTTTCCGGAAATGCCAATAAAGAGGAGTTTAAAAAAAAAAGGAGGTGTAGAGAGCATTATTGCCTACAGTAGCAACGCAACGCTTAAAGAAAACTGAAATGAACTGCAGATCTTAAGCCCCTAAATACGGTTCCTCTTCAATGCAAACATGAGACTGGAACATGAAGAGGGGAGAAAAAGAGGACACAACAAACATCGGAGTCCCGAGAAACACAGAACGTGGATCAGTGTAATCATTTGTGGAAATCCTGGTAAAACAATAGCTCTTGGGGCTGTGTTCTTACCAGTGTTTCTCAAGGAGAGGGCAGACTAATCCCTGAGACCCGCGATGTGCCCCAAAAGTTAAACCTTGAACCACAGTTGCTAAAATAATAAAATACAAAGAGAGATACAACATACCATGGGAAAACCCTAACCTCTCCATAGACATTCATAAATTACTTTCTATCCAGACTTCACACAGGCTGTTCAACAAGCCAGGAAACAACATGGGTATGTGAAACTGTCCTACAACAGAATAACGTGATAAGGATCTCAGGCCACACTGAAAATGGAAGATTTTGATGCGAGAGAAGACACATTTCTTTATAAGTCTAGGAGATGCACTGGGATTTGTGAAAATACACTGCTAATCAAGCAGGAACTCTCTGACATTGGAAAGTCCTACAGCAGGAAGTAGCCAATACCAGAGACTGCAAGTTAGGTCTGAATCATAGAGGTCCAAATGGCAGAGAGGGTGAGAAGTGGAAGCTGCTACTTAGGTCCAAAAAAATAATAATACAGTTGCAAAATATTCGTTAAAACCGATTATTGGCAGTGTCTTCTGCTCGCTCTAATGTTCTCTGTCTGTGGGAGGAAGAAAAGTGATAACTTGAGACGAGGAGACTTCAATAAGCGGACACTTAGTGAAATTGCCAATTCCTACTGTGTGCCAAGCAGGATGAACGGACAGCAATCTAGAAATAGCGGTTAGTTCTTTTTACGGAGAGACAACATTGTGAAAGTACCCCACACTTCAAATCTGTGCATGGTGTAGTGGAACCATCATTACAAAAGTAGTAAAAAGCAGCAAAACCATTCTTAAAGCGGTCAAAAATTACATCAACCCCAAAAGACAAAGCAACGTACTTGATAACATCTACAAATCATCACTTGACAGCCGTCAAACAAGTTGGGAATAACACACTTCTCTCAACAGTCAACCTCTGCCCTGGTCAATTGTCAGCAGCCTTTGGCACTTGTGACCAGCATGCTCTCGTAGATATACTCTCAAGATACAAGAGTTTCACCAGCAGTGCACTTTGCTGACACATATCCTACCTCTCCGGTCGTCTCCAATTCATCCAGAGGGGCTCCTCCAGATCCCATCAGCTACAAATGAACTCTGCCATCCTTCAAGGATTCATGTGTTCACATTGATCTTCAACCTGTATATGAACCACTCTGAATGCGGCTAACCAACAACTGAATCATAATTCTTCAATATGAGGATGACATGCAACTGAACCTGAGACTTTCTGCTGTCAAATGTCCTGAGTGAATCAAACAATGCCTACATCAGTAATGAATGGGTGTCAAACACCTACCTATCATTTATCCCAACCATGAGAGAATTTGTCCTTCTTGCCAATCAAATCAAAGTCCAATCTCGAAGTGACTCTCCAAAATTATCTTGGAAGAATTATAAAAAAAACTCACCAGAAAAACGAATTACTATGTTTACCTACTGCGACTTCTCATTTACAATACACATCGCCAAGAAAGCACAGGCAGCTTGGTATCAAGTCACTATCATATGGAAAGTTGAACCATGTGTTCCCAAAATGACTTCAGAACCACTGTTCAAGATCTGATCCCCTTACACTTAGATTGTTGCAATTACATGTCCACTGTTGATCCCAATTCCAACCTGGCATCAATAATAGTATCTTTCATACTGCCAATTAGCCTGCTAGATCTACAATGAATGCCCTAACAAGTCGGCATCATTTTGTTTCTTATTTATTTTTTTATTTTAGAATAGAGTAAAATATGCTATTTGTTTTTTTGTTTTGCTAATAACTTTGATGCTGTTTGATGAATCTTCACAAAACTTTCCAAAATAAAAAAGTTTATCCACTTCAGTTCTTTTCTGCAAAGTTTCATGGCGATCCATCAAATGGTGGCAGAGAAAAAGGAGATCCCAAAACACTTTTTTCCTCATGTATTTTCCATGGGAAAAATTAGACAATGATACAGAGAAAACGGCTGAACAGAAAGCATGGTTTTGTGATATGGTATAAATCTGTTCAGTAGTTTCTGAGAATTTTAGGTTAGAAATGTATAGATATATTGACAGTTGATCCCGCGAGACCGCAAATTCAAATCTTGGAGCAATCTGGTTGTGAGTGCTTCCCCCCCCCCCCATCAACTGGTTGATTCCCGTAGCATACACAGTCCCACGGGAGCGAGCAATCTGATTGGCTGGGTACAAAAGTTTAAAAAAGCTGTGGCTGCTATTGGACTTGGACCTCGTCTCCTGAAAGTGTAAAAAAACAATAAGTTAGTGGGTAGCAGGTTAGGGGTACCATGACCCAGTGGCGGCTCCTCCGCCATGGCGGAGGAGCGTCGCCCCAATGCTTTTAAGCACTGCCAAGTAGAAACATAACATGATACTAACTTAGAGTTATCATCATTTTATGCTTCGTGTCCTGCTGCTTTGCGGGCAGGCGGGTGGGCGTGGCTGCTCTGCTCTTGGAGCAAGGGAGGAGTGGTTTGCCCACTTCTAAGTGTGCAATGACTATTTGGTCAGCCCTCTCGGGCCGCCCAAACCAGTCATGCGCCCTTACCCCGTTCTCCATGCAGGCTGCATTACAGCCTGCATGGAGAACATGCCCACCCCTCCAGCCCCTGGCTGAGCGCTGTGTCACGGTGCTCAGACCAATCACAACGCTGCATTGCAGGGCCCCCAAAATGATAACAAAGAAACCCATGATCAGGGAAGAGCATCCATCCAATGTATCTTCTCCATTCACACCGCAAGACATTGATTCAATATTAATGATACACGCCTTGGATGAGGATACAACTAGCGAGACGCAGCAACTGGATACCAGTGAGACACTCAGACAAATGGGCTTTATTTTGGATGACACCAGTAGTAGTGGCTTCAAACCTAAATCGAGGTTTAATCCGAATGTTCGCCATGACAATATTGAAGCCTTCAATTTCGTTATGATTCATGAACTATCTAGGATGCGGAACGATCATGATGTAGGTGGCCGAGATAACCTTACAAGGGGACAAGGGATTGCCCTTAAACAGCTGACTGATGATCCTCATATAGTCATAAAGCCCTCTGACAAGGGGGGCAATATTGTCTGATGGACATACAGGATTACAGAAGGGAAGCTCTCAGTCAGCTTAGTGATCTAACATGTTATGAGCAGATTACTTGGGAAATGTACAGAGGTACTATTGGTACTTACCATGATATGTTAAAAACCTGGTGGGTTAAGGGCCTGCTTGACTATGATGAATATCTATTTCTGAAAAATGATCATGTTATGTTATGTTATGAAGATTTCTAAAGCGCGCGATTACCCGGAGGTGTCCTGGCGCTAGTCACTACTCCAATTGCTGAGACCGGAAAGACAGAGGTTATTCCCCGCATACCTTGTCTATACCTACTCCCCAAAATACATAAACATCCCACTAGACCACCAGGGAGACCCATTGTGTCATCTAATGGGGGGTCTCCTTGAAAACACCTCAATTTTTCTGGATTCCTTTTTGGCCCCATTTGTGGTTAATTTAAGGTCACATTGCCGTGACAGCACAGATTTTTTTTTAAAAGGATACATGATGTTAAATGGGAGAGTACTTATCTTATGATATCGTTAGATGTGTGTTCATTATATTCATGCATAGAACAAAGAAAGGGAGTAGAAGCTTGTATGCATTTCCTGCAGAATAGACCATTATCTATGTTGGAGCATACCAATATGCTGGGAGCCATGAAGCTTTTTTGTCTGGAACAGAACATCTTCTTGTTCGAGGGGGCACTGTACAGACAGAAGTCAGGCACTGCCATGCGTACCTGCTTCGCCCCCAGCCTGGCGAATCTTTTCCTGGGCTGGTGGAGGAGCGGGTAGTCTGGACGGAACACAATGAAAAATTCACTGAGCACATCCCGATATGGATCAGATATATTGATAATCTGTTCCTGATCTGGGATGGTGAGGAGCAGAGTGCCAGGGAGTTTATCAATGTCCTGGAAATAAACGAGCTTAATCTCAGTTTTACCTATGCGATCAGTAGCACGTACTGTGAATTCCTAGATGTAGCAATTCAAATTGAGGAAAACAAGCTGCACACATCACTTTTTAGAAAAAAGACAGCCGGTAACAGTACTCTGCACGCCTCTAGCCACCATCCAGCACCACTTGTACACAGCATACCTTATGGCGAGTTTTTAAGAGCTCGTCGTAACTGCAGCAAAGATGAGGTCTATAGCAAAGAACAGGAAGATATCAAACTTAGATTCTTGCAACGGGGGTACTCACAGAAGATCTTGAGTCAGGCCAGTAGTAAGTTGGAAGGGGTCAAACAAACTGATGTCCTTTTCAGGAGCAAGGCCAGGGACAGAAACAGGAATGAGGACAATAGACCTAGGCTCATTACCACATACAATAAGAGATCCATACTATTTAGACGTATGCTCAAAAAACATTGGAATCTCCTGATCACGGATCCCATCATTGGTAGCTCCATAGGAATTGCACCACAGGTGACATACAGACGACCCAAGTCGCTGAGGGATTCCTTAGTACATAGCTACCAGGAACACAGAGCACCATCCAATTGGCTTGACAAGACAAGGGGAGGCTTCTACCCATGTAGATCTTGCAAGGCCTGCAAAAATAGCCAAAGTTGTAAGAGTTACACCATTGAAAATGGCAAACCTAGAAGTATTCGAAAATGTATTACTTGCACCACTGAGTTCGCAGTATATTTATTGGAATGTCCCTGTGGGCTGCGATACATTGGGAGCACGTAATTATCACCGAAAATGAGAATTTTGCAACACTTACGTGCCATCACCAACAATGATTTGAGTTACCCTGTAGCTTGTCCTTTTAAGGTTAAACACAACAGTGATAACAGTCACCTAAAGGCTATTGGGATTGACTGTATCATGAAACACACAAGAGGTGGGGCCAGAGAAAAAATGTTGCGAACAATGGAATCGAGATACATCATCGATTTAAACACTAGAATTCCATTTGGAATGAACAGCAGCGAAGAACTGACAACCCATATTAGTTGATTACTCTTAAATATATATATATTTCCTACTTTGCATTCATGTGCCTATTTCTTTTATAACTTGTTTTGTTTGTATCTCACTTTCGTCACACTTTTGGCACTTTTTAACACGCAGTAGCACATAGTTCTAATATTTGGGCATGTGCCTCTAATTTAATATGTCTTAGCATTTTGAGGGTACTGGATGGCTTTCCATTTCATTCGCTTTTGGTCATTATATAGGACCACTAGTGATCTGGCGATTGGATTTAATATTGCCAGTGTAGATACCCAAGGGGCACTTGCCCAGTTTATCTAGTCTCTCTTACAGTCCTGGTTTATTTTCCAGGCTGACTCTTGGGGAGCCCCTACGAGTATGTACGGCCAGCGTGCATTTGCGGCGACTGGCGCACAGCTCAGCAACAGACCCCATGCTTTCAGCATTTTGGACGTGTGTACCTGCCATACATCTTAGTGCCATTTTTAAGCGTAGACAACATTTTTCACTGTTGGGTGGATTGCCCAGTATGTGTTGGAACCTGGTATTTGAACATATGATGCATTGATAATTATTTCAATTGGTCAACTAATTTCTCAGATACTTTGCTGGTATTTTATGAATTATCATGATGATTAATTTGGGAAATGTTGATGAATTTCTCTTGTTATTGTTACAATGAAGTAGTAAAATTACACGCTATTTTGGAGAACCTTATGAAATGTAATGTATATTGCAAAACGGAAGTCTTTTCTCTATGTTCTCTTGGTTCCTCACGTATTTCTGTGGGGGGTGGAGCACACAATGTAAACTTGACAAAGGCTTACTGCCGAAACGCGTCGTTTTTTGCACATAAACTAAAGTGCAAAACTACTTGGTGTGTCGTCTCATCATTCCTTATGTCGGATGATAATTGTCTTCGTATATCAAGGTACTAAATAGAGGAGTTAAGAATAGTAAATTTATAATTACCTATATATAGCTAACTTCACAACATTTTGATAGTCAATATTATGGACTGGATATTTTTGTAGAAGAATATTTAATACAATATATTCTGATAGAAAATTCCCTAAGTAACCCTTAACATACCTTTCCAACAGTGGAAGAAACAGGATCTTTAGACACTGAATTTCATGTAAACTATTGTTGCAAGACAAAAACATCTAGATTCATAAGCAAAAAGAAATGGCTTCATCCATGCCATTTCAAGCTTTATTTTGTTATTGTATGGCCAGTGGACGCCAGGCAGCTAGAGTTTGCGACTGTATTTGGGTGCCCCCGCTTCTGATAAAGTAACGCACAATTCAAAATTAACTGGCATTGCACAGGCTTCGATTAGCAGAAAATAAGTAACACATTTGATGTTGTTCTAAAGAGGAAGCCCCAAACTATGCAGTGTCCAGGGCCCCCAAATTTGCCTAAAATAACACTGGATGAAAGTCTGAGAGTGCATAATGTACAGTTAATTTTTAATGAAAAACAGCCCTCTCACAGAACCAAGTTATGGCGACGCAGCCCACGCCGTAAAGCAAAAACCAGACGACAATTCTTTGGTCGAAACGCTATGTGTGCCACCACACAAAATATAACTTGAATATTCTGAGCTCTTCTGTAGGTGAAAACAAATGTATGTATGCAAGAGAAGTTAATACACGATGCCTTATGACTAATGCAGCGCACTACGGTACACCAGTAAAGCTTGTAAAACCCTATACGTAGCTTTTTGTAGGTGCCCAACCAATGACTTGTGGTGGAAGTGATAAGGAACCAATAGGCGGGAGATGCTAATGCTGATGTACAGGAGGTCTAATTGAATGACTGTTAAAGTATCCCTCTGGTGACATCCTGCCAAAGAAAGGAAGCTGGAAATGCAGAAAGACGACTCTTTGAAAACCGTTCTTTTGAGCACAGTTTATTTAAGTGTTCTTCTTAAAATGACTTGACAAGACGGGTAAATCTTTCCTCGAGTTTTCCATGTTACACAAAGACAGTGGCGTTGAGAGTTTTTTATGCGCTAAATTATGTGCGAGGCAGAATCTCACACCATCACCTGTTTATTATTTGGTCAACAGAAAACAAGTAACATTTGGACAAAGAATTTATAGGTGCCACTCACTTCACATGTATAAATGTATTTGCTTTAACTGGGGAATAATTTCTCCAAAGCATTTCATATGTTTTTAAAACACAATACTATTATAAACATACTGACAATAATTGCCAAATAAACAATAATTATTGAGGAATAACTAATACACAGTGTTTAACCTACAAAACGAACCATCAAAAGTATTATTTACGTTTAATGAATAAACAAAACATCAAGCGCACACGGTGTGAGAAAATGCAAAAAGAGTAATTGGGCGTAGTAAGTGCGCGCATACGCCGGTCAGAAGTATAAACTTCCGTAAAGGTGCTAAGATAAACATGCCTTTTCCAAGTACAGCGTGCACGATCACAGATACCTTGTGTAGCCTACTCACTTCTGGCGGCTATGCTTCATAAGGAATGTAACTATATGTTGTGTTGTTCGCGCATTTGTGGCAGAACACTCAGAGGCAAGCATTGTGCTAGTCTACACTATGATAGATTCCATCTCCGTTAAATGTGCTCTGCTTCCGGAGAAGCTTGCCTCATCCAGGCGGTCTCTGCTCCATCTTGCTGGAGCGTGTCCTGCTCCTCCCAGCACTTCCGGACAAGCGCCTCCTGCAGGAAGGGGTGTCTTCTGTCCTGGCAGCAGATCTGGACATCACGACATGACTCTGTAACACCAGTAAACCACTGGTTCAAGCCATCGGCCATCGTGCTATTGTTGAAGATTCAGGACACTAGGGATAAATAGACCGGGTTCTCCCTTCTTCTAAACAATTTAACTTTCTTCTTCAACTTTTTCCTTTTTTATGCAGCACCTGCTAGCACCTTTTCGCTGTTTATAAGTCCTGCTAGCATCACTTGTTGGTATTATTCAACTTCAAGGTTCCATTGGATAGACCTCAATCACAGGGTAGGCCGAATAGGCCCTGCTGAGGCTGGAACCTGAAACATGGGGGGTTCACACTGATCCTAGCAGCAAGTGCTCCACTCAGAGGGGTTTCATCAGTGACATATATCTGTCTCATAGATCTATTTCCTGTAAGCGATGGCTCTAATGCACAAATAAGAAGTAGCCCTTTCAGCAATTACAGAGTCTTAACGATGTGACAGGAGGTGGCTCCAGACCTCTTCAAGAGCTGAATCCCAAGATGGTGAGTTTGGAGGGGTTTGAATCTAGACTTCCTTCCTATGGCCCCAAGAGGTGACTGGTGCGAACCCACCAAGGCCGGAACACCCCTTGTCAGGGCTAATTTTCTTGTGCCTTGACGTTAGTATATACACACCAGGACAAACCCTGATGCCAATCCGAAACCATAGGTTATGCAGTACATGTGTTTCACAGGTCTCATTCAGTCTAGTGTACTAATCAGTTCCACTTGTATAATAAAAAAAACACAAGCACGCTTCAGAATATAATAAATATGACAGAGAACCTTATTTGCGGTAAACAGAATTAGAAATGTATTGAAAGAATTATTATTTATTTTTGCAGTGTTATATAGCGCAAACATGACCCAAAGGTATTGGAGTAGGTTACTTGAGCACCCGTTACCTACATAACACAAAGTCACATTGATATTTCTAAGGCGCAGGGAGATTGAGCTGACGCGGAGACTTGACCCTGGTTCTCCAGTTCCACAGTAGGCACCTCTGGCCGTAACACCACATTCCTTATGGAATACACAAAGCAAATCAAAAATGGTGCAGACGGCGCCGTGCTCTTGGGGTGACAGTCCAGATTTGTATAACTGTAACAGATGTAACATAAAAACGAAAAACTGTGCAATAGTTGAGAATCGATTAAAGAGTAGTGTCTTCCCAATGTTTAATATGAAACAACCAATTGTGTGATGCCGACGTTTCGACCCACTGAAACACAGTCCGCAGGTCCCATCAGGACAAATGTTCCATATGTCTTTTGAATTTGTACTCGAAGAGTAGGCGGAATTTAATGCCACCAGAATACAAAGTATTATAACTGAAGAATACAAGCAGTAAAGTCTGGGTTTGATGAATAGTGGGAATTGAATGGCACCAATGATTCAGGATATTCGAGAATACAACACAGTTATATCCTTTGCCAGCACAAAACGTTCTTGTCTAAGGCTCAGGAAAATAAATGGTTTTTCTGTTGGATCTGTTACAATTATACATATCTCAACTTTCACCACAAGAGCACTGTGCCTTCTGCACTATTCTGATTTGCTATATGTATTCCAAACACCTAAATCTTTCAGCACATTTCTATTAATGTTTCCTCCAATTGAGGTTTCCTGTCATATTTATTATATACTTGAGCATGTATGATTCAAATTTTCTTTTGTCAAACAAATGGAACTGATTAGGACACTTGACTAAATAAGACCAACAAAACAAGTACTCTGTAACCCTGGGGCTACTAGCAGCATGGTCTCCATTCGAGTTCGGTTTGTAGCTGATGAATCAGCCAGTAACCAGGTAAACAATGTATGTATATGTTATTTTTATAGCACAAACCTAGCCAAAAGCCAGCAGAGCACTGAACTGTCAAAGACAAGCATAAAGTCAACAAGTGATAGGAGCGGTAGCTGGGTTGTGGATGGTTAATGCATTGTAATGCAGTGTTCTTTAAGGAGGTGGAAATGATGCAGCTGGCTTTGAAGATGTTCGGGGTCTGCAAGGGGAGCTAATGGAGTTCTATCGCATTGGGGCTGATGTGATCCTATGGCTTCTGGTCTTGGATGACACTTGCTCTTGTATGATACCCTTAAGGGGTGCCCGTGTGGAGTCTGGGAGGCCATGGAGCAGGACGTTACCACCATCCAGATGCGAGAGTACGAGAACCAATGTTTCCTTATGCTAAATACAAGAACTGTGTAGAGGTATTTTCATTGAGTATGCTTTTAACTGGGACACCGCAGACGATGAAATATTAGGGAGGAGTGATTTCAGCTTGGGACTAGTTATGAGTCTCACTGCCGAGGCCTGTGCAAGTTGCAGAGCCTAGTTCAGTCTCACGGACGGCAAGCTGATATAGCTGATACCGGGCTGCAGATGCTTGCAACTATCATGAAATGGTTGGATAGCAGCCAAATATTTCTTTTCTGGATAGGTTAGCAGGGTAAAACAAGGAGCAAGACTCTGCCTGACTGGGACGTCTTCAGAACTAACCATGAACCCTCGAGGTTGCCTCGGCAGTGTGTTGGTGTACAGGATCATTGTTGTGTGTTTATTTCCAGTGTCCTCCTAACATGGAGGCAGAGGAATGTGTCTTTTTACAGAAAAGACATATATCTGGTCATGTAGCTTCTCCTAATAGGTGGGCATCCGGGCAAGGCCTGAGCCTGGCTAGGGCCTAGTGTCTGGCTCTGGACTGGCCTTCACCCCAAGGGACTGACAGGCCATTTTAGAGCCCTGCATCTAGCCCTCTAGCTCACTCCCCACCGTAATCGTCACGCAGTTTTTAAAGGAAACATAACGAGAATTCTGAAACAGTAAATGAAGGACAACTGGCAAGCATGCTTCAACAGGCATAAATATAATCTAAAATGTTGCTTCTCTGCTTGAGATAGCATTTTAAAGGCAGAGCGTATATCTTCCAGAGCCTGCAGCTGAGAAGAACTTGGCAGATGTGTCTCCCAGAAGTCCTGCAACCTGCCCTTTACTGTGGAGGGGCTCCATAGACAACCTTCTTTTGCTAATGTTCCTCATTGCCTTGACGGGGTTCCCGGGCATGCCATAGCGGCAGACTGCTTACATCTATCTTTAAACCATGGAGAACGGCACAAGCCCGTTTAATCAAAGTTTGCTTGATCGTCTTTTATGCTGTGCCTCTTTTAGCACTAAACATGTCGACGTTTGGCTAGCCCGCCCATTTTTAAAGTGCCAGATATATTGAACGTGATTTTTGTATTTTTATAGGAGCCTCTAT
Organism: Calotriton arnoldi; assembly: GCA_963921515.1. NCBI lineage: Eukaryota > Metazoa > Chordata > Amphibia > Caudata > Salamandridae > Calotriton > Calotriton arnoldi. The sequence goes on along the minus strand of CAWUFW010000974.1, from coordinate 1,344,693 downwards.
TGAAGTCGCTACTTATTAAGAATCAAAGACCTTTAAACAGAAAGCAATGTTCACTGGTGTTATAAGAGAGAGAAAGCACTGTAGGCTAGTAGCCGAATTACACAGTGTGGCCAAGGGAACCTGAGTGAGTTAATCTTAGACCTTTTTTTGATGTAATATAATCTGGGGCAAGCTGAATTTTTTTTTTTAAATAAGCATTTTCACTGGAAAAAACCAAAGCTTACAGGGACCTTATAGTTAGGAAACAAATTTAAAAAAAAACCTTAGAAATTCACTGAAAAAAACAAAGGTTACAGGGACGTTATAGTTAGGCTCAGATTTCATTAGTACAAAACCATTGAAATTCAACAGTTACAGTTACCTGAGCTAACTATAACTTACGCCCCCCGCAATTCACTGCTTATAACCTCACACGTCATAGTTACCTGAGCTAACTATAACTTACGCCCTCCAATGCACTGCTTATGACCTCACACATTACATTACTCATGACATGGTCAGTGACATCACTGATGACGTCTCAAATGACATCACTGATGACATCATACACAGAACCAGTCACACACCCACTCACACCACCATACAACCTCATACACCCACTCAAACACCCACACAACCACTCACACTCTCAGTTACTCAACCATAGAATAACACCCACCCACTCACTCACCCATACAGCCACTCACACAGCAACTGACTCACTCATAGACCTACTCACACAATAACTCACTCACCCATACAACTCACACAGCCACTTATTCAACCATACAGCCACTCACACAGCTAGTAACTCATCCATACAGCCTCTCAACACAGCTATTCACTCACCCATACTACTCACATATCCACTCACACAACCGCTTACATACCCATTCACACATCCATACAACCAGTTACACACTCAATCACTCACCCATAAAGCCTTTCACTCTCCAATACAGTCACTAACAAACCAACTCACTTAACCGAACACCCACTCAAACAGCCAGTCACTCACCCATACAGCCACTCGGACCCCCATACAGCCACTTGGACACCCACTCACCCACCCATACAGCCACTCACACACCCACTCACCCATTCATAGAGCCACTCACACAGCCACTCAGTCACTGATACAGCCACTTACAAATCCAATCGCTCGGCCATAGAGCCATTCACACAGCCACTCACTTACCCATACAGCCACTCACAGACGCACTCAACCACTCATTGAGCCAATAACACAGCCACTCACCCACCCATACAGACACTCATACACATTCGAGGCAGGCGGTGCATCCTCCGCGGCTGAGGCCGCCGCGCATTACATTCCCCAAAAGTGCCTCTTCAGACAATGACGCTACTCCTTAGGCAGTTGAGTTCAAACAAAACCTTTAATTTTTGAAAAGCTGCAAATCATGGCCATGAAAATATATATATATATATATAGATATATCAGCGCTGTAGCTTATCTAGTGCCTCTTTAGGCATCACGTATTTGATACCACACGGAGTAGCGAAAAACGTCAATTTAAATCATACCCAGTTAACTGGATATCTATAAAAAAACTAAATTGTTAGTTATAATTCCTCGGGAAAGATGTGAAGGGTTCAGCCTTGTTCGCGTTCATATCTTGCCTGCAATTTTTACCACTGATGATCTGATACTGTCATTCTGGAAGGTCTCCACCTGCTGTCTGAGTCTAGGTGTAGAGCTCAACCAGGCAAAGAAGCGAGCAGGCACACCTTTTCTGTTCTAGCACCTCATAGCAATCTCTCTTGCCACAGGTACAATATTTCCATTATCCTGCTTGCGTAAAATAAACTATAGCTAGACCACTTCTTGCATAACTAGAAATACCAGTCGCTAAAACCTAAGTGCGTCAATATATATGCAGCCAGAGGGGTGCAACCTGCGCTGTGCAAAGTTGTCATGTTCAAGCACCACCTATGCTGATAAAGGCAGACACCAAACGAAGGGGCAGGCCTTGCGTTGCACTTCCCCAGACCTCCATCGAGGCTGAGGAATTCAGACACCTTAAGAAATGGCACCTGGGAGCTATTTCGGCTCCAGGTCAAATTATTTTTTTTTTAAACTGCGGTGTCCTCTTATTCTACATGGACTAGCACTAATGAATATAATTTGTTTTTTAAAAGAGTTAATACTGCATGCCTGTAGTTTGTTAGCATGAGGGTAGGAAGACGCGAGCCAGGTTCCATGTGACAAAAGGGGGACACTGGCACCCTATTGGGATGCCACACGACAGAAGACCTGGGCCTGGTCTTCTTCGCCCGACAAGTGCACCAGTCCCACGCTAACATCCTGGCTAAATTCCCAGAACTGTTTAGGGGTCCAGGATGTTTAAAAGTGGTGAAGAACAAACTCCACATTGATAAGACCGTACATCCTGTGCTGCTGAGGCACAGAAGGGCTCCATTTCACCTGCGTCCACTCGTTGAGAGGAAACTGGAACAGCCAGAGCGGCTGGGAGTCATCGAAAAGGAATCGGACCAACTCCATGGTGACGCCCCTCGCGAATGCCCCAAAACCGAAACAGCCTGGGGCTATAAGACTCTGTGTTGACATGAGATTGCCCAACAAAGCAATCCGCAGCAAAAGGCACATCACCCCAATGGTTGAATAAATTGTAGCAGATTTGAAAGGAGCCCCCTGGTTCTCTAAAACTGACTTGAACGCTTAATACCATCAGCTCGTGCTCGATGAAGCGAGCAGGTATATTACGACTTTCTCAACCCACATAGGCCTCCGCCGATATCAGTGCCTCAGTTTTGGGATATCTTCGGCAGCGGAGATCTTCCAGGATGCCATTCAGGAGACGCTGTCAGGACTGGTGGGAGTGATAAATGTAAGTGATGACATCCTCATCTTCGCGAACACATTGAAGAAGCATCACACACAATTGAGAGCGGCCCTGAAACACCTGGCAGACTATAGCCTGACTTTGCATTGCCAAAAGTGCTTGTTCTACACCAACTCAGTGGAGTTCTTTGGCTACCATTTTTCCAGCGAGGGTCTATAAGTAGACCCAAAAAAGGTGGAAGCCATCAAATCTGCCACAGTCCCATGAAACGCTTCCAAAGTACCTATGACGTCCCCTTGGGAATGGAATGGTGTGGCAGCACAGGCTTTCAAAGAGGTGAAGGGTGCACTCCTAACACAATGCCACAATTGCATACTTCAGCCCCAAGCGTGAACTGATCTTGTAGTCGGTCAAAGCCCAGTGAGCTTCGGTGCTTTCCTGCTCGAAGAGTAGTGTGAAGGATTGTGGGTGCTCATTGCTTACGCGAGCCAGGCGCTTTCTGATGTGGAGACGCGATATACGTAAATAGAGCGTGAGGCTCTGGCCATCAGATGGGCATGCCGGCACTTCCACCACTACCTGTGTGGGCAGAAGTTTGTAGTGGTGACTGACCATAAGCCACTGGTTCCCTTATTCGCCGGCATTGCCAGGAATGGGCCGCTGATGATTGGTAGATGGGCAGTCCAACTACAACAGTATTTGTTTGAAGTGGTGTGCTGGCCTGCTACGAACAACCCGGCTGATTACCTCTCCAGTCATCCCCTTGGGCCTGAGATAACACTACACGTGGAAGAGGATGAAGGAACAGAAGTCTTCGTCAGGATGACTGTTGCAGATGCGTGCCCACGGGCACTCCTCCTAGCTGAAATCCAAGAGCCGACTACTGCAGACAGGTGCATATCGAAGGCCAAAGAGGCGCTCCAGAGGCGAGAATGGCGAAACTTCTTAGATGGAGATTGAACGCTCAATGCTGAGAAACAGGCAGCCATGAGCCAGACGTGGCGGGTTCGAGATGAGTGTGAGTGAAGGAGGTTTGCTGCTGCGTGGCCACCAGATTGTGGTCCCTTGAAGTTTATGGGCTTGTATGATCGATCTGGCTCACCAAGGACACCAGAGCATCGCCATAACTAAGGAACGTCTCAGGGACAAGGTGTGGTTCCCGGGGATGGACAAGCTAGTCAGAGAGAAAGTGAGGGACTGTCACTCAAGCGCCATCACGAGTAGAGATCCCTCAAAGGCACCGGTCATCACGGAGGAAGCCAGCCTGCATCTATGGTTGTCCGTTAGTATGGACTTTGGAAGTTTCCTGGGTGACCCTACTCGCCACCCATTGCATGAGCCATTGTAGTTGTGCTGCTAAGTAGTAGCTCACAAAGTCCGGAAGAGCCAGGCCTCCCTCTTCAGTCGGTCTCTGCGTCATGGTTAATGCCACTCTGCGGCAGCCGGATCCCCAAATAAAGCTGGTGGTCAATTAGCTGAGGTCACGGAAATATAACAGCCGGGGTAGAGCCACCATTTTCAGCAAGGCAACTCTTCCACTACAGATAGGGGAAGTGTGGACCAGAACTCTGCACTCATTTTTACTCCACGTATAGCCTTCCCAACATTGCCCTCTAATAGATCACCAGGGTTGTGAAAGATCTTCACCCCTAGGTATGGTAAGCACCTGGGTTCCCAAAGCACGTCTCCCAATTCCATCGGTTTATCCCTGTTGGGGCTTGTTGGAAACAGACACGACTTTTGCCAATTCACTTGCAAGCCAGTGACCCTCCCAAATCGTGTTAGGAGCTCTTTCACCCTACAAAATCCTCTTCCACAGTGTGGAGGAAGAGTAAAAGATCATCCACATAAAGCGCAATGTGGTGGGTCTCCCCCGGCACTTCCAGGCCCTAGCAGGCGAGTCCGGTCCTGGCATGGCAAGCCAAAGGCTCCATAGCAAGGGCAAACAGCTAAGGCAACAGAGGGCACCCCTGCCTAGTACCACAGCCCACTCTGTAGCTCTCTGATATCATGCTATCCGTCCGCACTCTGGCCGAGGAGTCCACATATAATAAGCAAGTCCATGCAACAAACCTAGGGCCAAAACGTCGCATTACACCATAGAGATAGGGCCACTCTCATCAGTCAGGCACTTCTTAAACCCCAAAGTAATACAAACAAGCAACAACGACCCAAACTCCCACTCCCCAGGCCAAGTAGAACTACGTCCCCCATCCAAACATGATACCAACAGGCATCCATTTGTGGATGCACCCACAGAACTGCAACAGGGGGTAAAAGAATCAAAGAGTGACCAGAACCTCTGTAGAACCTCTACATTCGGTCCCCCCATCCTGAGCAGGATATGTCTTATTCTCAAGTGTTGTGATCTGGAACCTCAAATGAATTGCAGGCCGGCGGGCAATCTGCTCACCCACCGACCCGGTACCTTCTCCAACATAGAGCCCCTAATGCAACCATTATATTATGTCATCTGCTGTGCCAGGAGTAATCTTAGGCAGGTCGGTATCCGTACCTTCCGCTGAGCTGGTTTCCTTGCTACAGTCAGAGTTCGGGCCTCCCATGTCACTCATAGAGGACCGTGGGCTTATTCCGTTCCTGCTCATTTTTGCCACTGCCCTGATCACTCGTCGTCGCTCACGCTGTGCCTCTGCTGCCGACAGGGCCCACTTTTACTTTTTCATCAACTTCCGTGGCCTGGGTATACGCTGGGGGGAGACTCTGCTCAGTCCGCCTTGTGATTGTGTCTCAATCCAATCCCACACTTCCTGAGGGGTTCTGAAGAACTGCACACAGTTTGGCGTAACCACCCGCAAATGGGCTGGAAAAAACATGTTGTAGGTAGTGTTCAGCTGTCGGAGGCAGCGTTTGACCTCTAGGAAAGTGGAACGCTGCTTTTGGACTTCCCTTGTGAAATTCGGAAAGATCATAACCATGTTATTACCTACTTGAAGGTTTCCCCGCAGCCTGGCCTGAGTTAATATGTGATCGCGATCTCTATAATAGAGGAGTCTGGTCACTTTCGGGCACTGGGGTGCCCCTGGTCTGGACGAGTGAGCCGGCACTCTATGTGCTCTTTCTAGGGTGTAAAACGAGGAGAGTCCCTCAGGTGCCACCTCTTCCCTCAGTAACCTCTCCAAATAGTCTAACATGCGGTCACCCTCCATGCGTTCTTGCAGGCCAATGATTTGCACGTTATTCCATTGTGATCTATTTTCACTGTCTTCAGCTCACAGTTCTAGTGTTCTGACCTTATCTTCCACAGCGGTCAGCCTATCCCGCACATTAGTGACCTCCAGGGGCACATCCGCCAGTGTACACTCGGCCGTCGTGACCCTCTCCACCAGGCGCTGATGGTCATCTGATCTGTTTTGAAGGCATCCATCTTCCTGAGACTCAGTGATAGCCTGCATGATATCACAGAGCGTGAAACGGTCCTGGGCACCTTCTGGAGGGAGCAGCAGAGGCTCCGCCACCTCTTCCGCCAGGCTTGTGGTCGTAGCTGCGCCAGGGGTATCTGGCTCGCGCTTCCTATTCACTTTCCCCTAACGTTGTCTGTGGGCAACGTGGGATTGCTCTCCCATAAGCGCTCTCTGTAGTACACGATCAGGGGCGCAACCACTCCGCTCGACCATCAGGGCAGTTCCGTCTGATCTCCTTTTTACTGTAGAATTTGTCCTGATAATGTACCCAGTGTCTCTACTTGATAAATACAGCATCACAGGGCTCGGGCCTCAGCTGCTGTATTCCCTCTACAGTGCCGCGCTCCAGGCCCATCCCTAACTGTTCCGTTGCCCTCCAGCAAGACACGCAGCCCGAGACTCCATCTCCCTCTTGTCGTCGTTCAACTGGCTGCCAGGACCCATCCAAGTCCGCAGCAGGGTAGAGCGTCCCTCTCTCATCCAGTGTCCTCAGGCAGTGATCAGGATCTAAATATTGTATACCCCCTTGCAGCACCCTTTAGAGTGCACTTCAGTTGATCAATGGTTCTGCCTGGGGGTATATCAGCAGGGTGGTATGAGGCCGGTAGGGTTAAACAGCTCCTCCAACTTTCACCAGGGACCGCGTTACCCATCAGACCCCTCCATCATTTCCGCCATTCTGCAGTGAGACTAGTTCAGTGACCCGTAATCTCAGGGGTCCCAAAGTCTCCTGCAACATTGATTATTCCTGTTGATTGCCCAGGTCTCACCTTAGTCCCCACAGGAGATCCCCTGAAGACACAGAACCGAGACCACACCCAGTGCGGGGCTCCAACAGTATGCCTCTCCGCACTTCGTCCCAGGGGCTCCTTGGGCTCTCTACTGAGCACTGCCAGTCAGGGAAAAATCTGTCCACACAGCAATGGGTGGGCTTAGAATCTCTTGCCAGATCCACCGAACACTCTTCCTCGCAGTCAGAGGGCATGACAGAGGAGGCCCCGGCTATATGTTGCCTTATGGGCGGCACAGGCCGAGTCAGTATGTCTGCCTCCCTCTCTCTCTCAGTGCAGTGCAGCTGCTCAATCCCCACTGCCGGATCCTGCCGGCGAAGGCTGCGGTTGTTCTCCCATGCACCGCCTCTCTCGGTCTCCGCTCGCACCAGCACTTACTTCAGAAGGCCCGGTGCACTCGCTCCCCCACCGGAGCAGCAGCCCAGACATCGGCCTACAGCGGCTCCGCACATCACGGTCACTCGAGCATATCCTCCGGGTCCAGGGGCTCGTCGGGCTCTGTTATCGTGCATCATACCTGGGGCCTCCGCAGGTCTGCCCCGCTGCCGAAGGTCACCAGCAGTGCCGCTCTGAGGTCTCCTCCGCCTCAGAAATTTTCATGCAGCTGCTATCTTAGGTCCGTTAGCATGGAGCTCGAGATGCTTGTCTCCGGCTTACCTTATCGAGTTTTGCAAGTAGTTCTCGGGTTCATTAGCAGCAGCTCGCTGTCACAGGGTTCCCTATGTGCTGTAGGAGGCTCTCTGGGGTTTATTGGTAGCCAGGAGTTTACTGGTTGGGGGTTCACTGGACGGGAGCTCTGTTTCCTACGTCCTACTGCATCTGCGTTTGGCAACTCCCCCCCACAACATCACATGACGTGTATACACAGTTCCATACAGCCACGCAGGGAGAACACTGGACTGCTATTATTCTCCTCCCCGGCCCACCTCTACTCACAATTTGGGACCCGGGACTGTAAGCATGTCGCAGGATCGGCGGCTCCACAGACGCAGTAAGTGCACGGCTGCTGTCTTCTGTCCTCCACTTGGAACTATCCTCTGCTGAAGAGGAACATAGTTGATTTACCCTCCTCTTTATCTCGTAAGTTGTCTGAAGGGTCTGCCGTACTCCTCCAGATTTCCACCATGGGATCCATACTTATTCTTAGTGGGGTAAGTGTGTGTTCTGAGTGCATGAACCGCAATTTGTGTGTGTGTCATTCTAAAAAGGCATAGTGAATTTAGTCAGGAAGGTCATGTTAAACTACCAATGTGTATTTAAAACCAGTTGTTCTGGACGCGAGTTCATATAAAGCATGGTCAAAGTTGGTGCATATTATTAACTGGCTCGCATTAGTTGGGCAGATGGCACTGCTTAAATAAACTTTTTTTATGTCCTTGTTATGTTCTTAGGTTAACCTGGCCCTATTCACGTGAGTCAACATTGTAGGGATGTGCACCTCTTAACTATTCACTAGTGATGCACTCCTGTATACAGTAGGGGAACTCAGACAGCGTAGATCCGCATAGGGTAAGGTGAATACATATTTGAGTCCTGACACAATACCACTCGTATAGGTGATTTGAGGCGTGAAACATGTAGACTGAAGTAGAGTGACTACGAACAAATAAGGTTCTATTGGTCCTCTTGTTTCTGTTTTTAATCAAAGTCAATTTTAATCTTCACTATAATTTCACTTATTACAGAGAATCCTCTACCATAACACTCATGCACAGATCATGGTTATGGGCAGTGAAAAGAATTCCCCCAAAAAGTGCCCCCCTCTTATGGAGTGAGGGACTCGCTTGGTATTACAGTGCCCACCTAGCATGTAGCTGAACCCGATGATGAAGCATTCCATCAAGGTGGTTGAGGGTTTAAAAATCATTATTTGGTGTGCCCACAAATAGAGATATGGTTAACAGTTGGGTAATGATTACAGGACACGGTTTGACCTCAAATAACTACGAGGTTTATGTTAACATTGTGGAATGTCACATCTTATTGATTAACTTAATGACAGTGAGGAAGGACATGTGACGGACCATATCAAAATCTCTCAGCCCCTAACCATTATTTCTGATGTAGCTGAAGAAACGTACAGCAGAACCAGACTATTTACTTACCCACAAGCACCTGATCTCTCGGATGACCGCCTGCACTTAAGAGAGGCTGACTGATCCAGGAAATCATGTCTAACTCCTCCTAGGCATGTGGCAAGTGTTGCTTCTACATTCCTAGAGATGCAGGAATTAGCCGGAGCTGTTAAATAAGTGGCTTCCAATAGATTGACTGGAAGAACCCACGGAAACCACAGAAAAATCCTGCACCCTTGAGATGAGAAAGGTGCCCAGAAGACAGCCAGAATAAGATTGGAGGGACCCAGCCTTGGGGTTGCGATAGCTACAGTGCACCCAGTGAGAAGGGGATAAGGGCACCAGCGAGAGACAGCTTACCCCTAGTTACAGGTAGGTTTGCAGAAATGTGGCCCCAGTAGACAGACTTATGTCATCCAGGCATGGGAGTTCGCGTATTGAGGTCCAATGCAGCGCTGCTGTGGATGGCCCTGGACAGAAGGGTCAAGACAGTATGGGAGCCACAGGACAAGGGGAGGGTGACAATCACTGGCTAAAGCTCAAGAGAGAGGCACAGAAGACTAATTATTGGGGGAATGCTTCTGAATAGGTGACTTTATGGTCCAGGACCATCCAAGTCTGAAGGGGCATATTGACACAGGTGTGCAACAACACTGTGGATCAAGGTGGTCAACATAGGTCAACCTAGCGGCAGCAGAAACGGCATAGGCGGAGAGGGCACCCCTGGATCAAGAAGGCCTGCGTCTCAAGCCAAAGGCTTTAGAAATATAGGGATTCATAATTGGAAGGGCAGTAGAGCACACTTGTGGTGCACAATATGACCCACAGGCCTTGGGCATATAGAGGAAGAATACAGCTAGGTTGAGTGACTGCATGATAAGAGGAAAGGACAGTTGAAATGACACAGAAAAGTGTACTGATAGCCTGGGTTCAGAAGACAGAGTGAGGGTTAGCCCATACAGAGTGTGCACTGGAGTTGCAAAGAGTAAGCAGGAGGCAGCAGTTGCGAAGGTTCGAGGGTCCAAACAAGGTCACTATCCTGGTCAGAGTCAAAGGTAAAGACAGGAGTTTTGAAGTGACGGGGCAGCTAATGTTATCCCTTGAAAGAGCTGAGCAGACAGATCAAGACACAAGAGGCTGTTGTCCTTGGAGCAAACTGAAGAGAGGCATGGGGGCACGAAAGAAAGACCCAGGAGGTCAGAGAAGGAGCAGTATTGTGAGTATGATGGCAACTCGTTGTATAACTGGAGTGATGAAGAGAGGCCAATGGGGGCAGAAAGAGTGGAATGCGTGGATGGTCAGACAAGAGGAATGTGTGGAGAGGAGGTACGGAGTTTGACTGGTTTCAGAAAGTATGGTGGGAACCGTGGGCCAAATTTCTAGGGGACAGAGGACATGCCATACCTGCAGTGACTGCACCAGCAGGGGCACATAAGCAGTGGCAGGCAAGGGGGTTAATTTGGGGATATTAAAAAAGGTGCTTTGGATGCCAGATCAGATTTGGGAGCCATAACGTGGAGAATAAACAGACTAGGTTATCAGTCACTAATGAATAGTAAGGGGAAAAGGGAAGGTGCAGTGTGAAGCTAGTACAGATCCAGTTTCAAAACCAGACAAGTCAGTTAAGCTCCCGTGCAAGGGATGGCAGATCCATTGGGTAGTCCCCTATTGTTGATTATTAAAGATACAATATGAGCAGATGAATATATAGATATATTTAAATTGCTGCACAGGCAGACTATGTGTAAGGAAGGACCCAAAGCAGAGGAAAGAGCTAGTGAGGCACTGCTGACTAGTAGATAATTGGACGGCAACATTCACCATTTATGGCAGCATTGTTTTTCAGAAGTCACTCAAATGCAGCATGGCATTGTTAAATACCAAAATGCAGTTAGGACAGCCAGCATCAGTGTCAAAGACCTAGCGTGACTATGCTGAAAGGATTAGTTCAGGACAAGCGTGAATTCCAAGAAATTGCGGAGTTTCTGCTCAATGAACTGTGGTTACAGTTCAGGGTCACGATGAAGCCCACACCACTGGTGCAAGCTGCATGCAATTTGCCCTTAACATACTCAACTTTTCCATGGGGCGTTCCACCCCAGGCGGGGTGAGTGGAGCAGGGAGGTTCATTCCGACAGGAGCATGTGGGAACTTTATCAAAGGTGGGTGTTACCATGATCTATGTAAGATCTGGCATGACTGCTCAAAGTGAAAGGTAATGACTCTGTTAAGTGCTTTGACAGCCAAGAGTCGGGAAGTGGAGTTAGAGGGAAGGCCAGGGAAGTGAAAAGTTAAGGCCTTTTGAGTAATTAAGCAGATGGATATTGTGCTTTAATGCCCGGTACTATTTAGGCATAATGAAGTTTATCTGCCCCTACTTGGCAAAAAGTGGTACCTGAAGAAAATGAGGAGGTGTTGATAGACTGGAGAAGGAAACAATGGTACAGAAAGAACATCTCATAGGATTGTGTTGCTGGTGGCAGTGTGGTACCGCAAAGAATAAAGATATATGAACAAGTCAAAGGAAGAACAGAAGGAAAAGAGAGAGATTCCAGATAGAGCTGGTAAAAGCCTCAGGGATAGCTTGTGCAAGAGGCTTTGTGTTTAGGGTAGGTATTATCGTGTTTAATTTCACAGGTGCTACTGTAGAAGCCTCTTTACAACATTACAGGAGTCGATTATTTATTTGGTACCAACCATATGCATATCGAACCTGGGAAATCCAATAATATAATCCCAGGTTAGGAACTACAAAGTAGTTTTAATGTCTCCCATTTAATGTAAGATTGTTTGCCTGCCCGGATAAATGTCAGAAGAGTCGTTCTAATTTGTTGAAAGAATGCCCTAGTTAAAGGAGCAGGAATATTCAACAATAAATAGAAACATTGTGGGAGAAACACCATTTTGATAACCGCAATCATTTTCTGCCATATATATTAGTACAGATCACCATCTCAATGCCTTGTTTTGGAGTTTAAGTAAAGCAGGCCCGTAATTTTCTTTTACTAGTACCCTAGAACTATCAATCAAATTTAAGGCTAGAGAAAGCACAATCTATGGCAGCAATTACAAGATATGTACCTATTTCTACAAAAGAATATGTAGAACCTTATCTTGTCTGGGTCACAAATCCTACTTTTCGTTGCTACCTGTCCTTATTTAGATATTTTATGATTCATTTTAAGTTAGCCTTTCCTGTTCAATGTGTTTGGTCACACAATTTACCCCCCTGCCGGTGTGACCAAACTACCAGACAAAGCACTATTCACTTTATTCTGTTCTACTCATTATATGCTGATCCCAGACATGAGTTCTTAATCCCTGAATTGCGGAAATCTAATCTGAGAACTCATATGGCGGGTTTGACCTTTTTACAAAAAGTTTCTACTATAGGTACTTGCTTTGCTGCACTTAACTTCATAAGAAGAGCAGTAGCGATCAGAAAGAAACAGGAGATTATCCTCTTTGATAAAGGAATTGGAACCTGCTTTGTCCCTGCTATATTTTTACTTTTCTAATGCCTTTCAGCTCTGTAATTCACAAATTGTAACAGAGATTGAATTATGGCCCTGTCATAATGTTATTTCATGGAGTTTGTGGAAATACAACTTTGTATGCAGTAATCATATCTTGTTTTATGTGCTCTCGAATAATGCTGATTTTAATAATCTGTATTCTACATTTTATGATAAGCACCTGTACTTAATAATTTATTACTGACTTTTATGGCCTTAGGCCGAATAAAGATTTTGATTGATTGATTGATTGATACTACCCCAGAATCCCTATGTATTTTGATTTCTAAATAGCAAACCACGTCCGCCGGCCATAGGAGTGTGAAGTCCAGTGTAGGTCTGGGAATAGCTCTGGTCAGAAGAATCATGCCAGATTTGGTCCAATTGCTCTGTAGCCTGACACTCCACCAAATATAGCAAATTTTCTGATAAAAGGTGCAATATTTTGAGTTGGGTGATTGATATATAAAGCAATGTCATCTGCATAATCTTACCAAACTCTTATCAGCACACGTCTGGTGCACCTATTTATTTAAATTTCAAGTGATTATTTATTCTTATTTTGGTTCTGTATATAATAAGGCCATCTAGCGCTCTATTCCTACTCCCAAGCCCATTATCCTCAATACTGCAATTAAATAGTCCAAATCAGAGGAATCAAAAGCTACCTGTGCATCCAATAATAGTGCGACCGATGGGATATAAGGGTATATTTGGTGAACTAAGGAAAAGAAAATACGGAGGTTATCCAATGTCGACCGGGAGAGGACGAAACCTGGCTATTCGGAGGGACGGCAATCTTTTTGGTAATACCTTTGCAAGGATTTAAGTGCGAAGATTAATCAAAGATATGGGTCAATAGGCAGCACAACAAATTGGATCTGTTTCAGGCTTCAAGTGAAGCAAAATCGTGGCATGACGAAGTGTAGGGAGCAGAATTCACTATGCCTTCGCCTCACCAAAGGCCTCCAGAAGATGGGAGGCCAAAGTATCAGAGTATTCCTTACAGAACAAGGCATCGGAATTCAGGTGTATCCCCCCCAAGCAACAACTTTATCGCCTCTTGCATTTCCTCGATTGTTATGGGCTCGTTTAGGGATTCCCTCTCGTGATCTTCTTGCCAGGCTAATGTGGATTCTGACAGATACTGCTCGAATAGCTCTCCCTCACAACCAGGCTTGATGGCATATAGTTTTGAGTAGTAACCTGTAATTTGTTGTACAATATCTTGGGATCGGGTAAACCGCTCTCCATACTCGCCAACAATCTCAGTTATATCCCCTGTGTTCTTTGTAAGGTTCGGGCCTAACCAGGTTTTGCAGGGTCGGTCTCCCTCCCCGTACTGTCTTGCTATTGCATGCTTACCTAAGTATTTAATTTCTCTCTCAGCCTCCTCCCTATATTTCAGCAATTTAGTATTGATCTCTAGTGTCTCATAGTGGGATGCAGGTGTCTCCATACATTCGCCAGTTTGTGTGTGTACATAATTTCGTGGAGAGCCAGTGCTGGCTGCATCGCAGATCTATGTCCTGCCATGGATCTATCCATTTGAGTATTTAGTATTGCATTGAAGTTCCCACCCCAAATTAGAATTTGTGTCATGAAGGATTTGCTTTTCAATGCAATGTTCTTAAAAAAGTTAGGATTGTCTACATTAGGGCAGTAACTATTAATCAGAACTAACCCTATCTTACCTTGTAAAATCACGTACCTGTACTCCTGGTCTGTGAGTTAGGCCTAACACATGTACGGCTACCCCCTAGACGAGGAGCTACAAGAGAAAAAATAAGTGTGAGGGCCCATGCTTTACAGAAATTACGTTCAGAGAGGTTTGTGAGGTGTGTTTCTTGTAAGTACTAAATGTCAATATCATATCGTTTCAAATAGGCTAGTCACACTCTCACCTTTTTTGGCTTGTTCAGACCCCGAAAATATTTGACATCATGACTCTGATTCTCATTGGACCTACTCCACCGCAAAATATTTGAGATATAGCATGTTCTACAACATGACTGTAAATCGAGCTTCAACGCTCTAACATGGACAGAGTGTGGAGTCTAAGAGTTTCGTCTGCCATTCTAGGGTTTCAAATCAATGTTATGTTAAGTCTGTAATCAGTTCCGTTCAAAAAAACGTTCCCTCAACCACACTGAAACCCAAACAATCAGTAAAAATCCCTAACCTATCAATATAAAGAATCCCAACATAGTGCAAAGGCAGAACAGAATTTGTACTAAGTGTGATTCTCACATGGAGACAACCGGTAGCCACCAATATGGGGACCTCCCACTCAACCTCCCCCTTTAGTGTGTAACAGTCTCTCTCCTTTACCTACATTACACTTCACATGATTCAGTCGCAGTTCGAGAGCCACCATTGCAGCTCTTTTGCAGTTCCCTCCAAGATCTGGACCATATAAGAGAGATTGCCCTGATGCTGTGCCCATTGGGACTTCAGGTCCCATTGCAGAGGCCGCATATGCCAATGGTATGTGTTACCAGCAGGATGCAGGATGCAGGAAGTCATGAGGCCCAGCACCTTCATAGTCAGTCTCACCAAAATCCAGGATAGAGGCTGAAACACTGGAATCATAGCCTGAACATCCTGGGCTTGCTGTTTGGGAGAGTATGGCTGAAACTGCACTATGTCCAGACCAGCTCCAATGAAAGGAAGCATCTGAGAGGGAGCCAGGTATGACTTAGGCACGTTGATAGTGAACCCCAGCAAGTGCAGGAGGTCCACCGTAGTCTGGAGGTGTGAGGCGACTGCCTGGGTTGAGACTGCCTTCAATAGTCAATCATCAAGGTAGGGGAAGACTGGACCCCTGGACTCCACAGATATGCTGCAACCTCCTCCATCTTCTTGGTGAACACCTGAGGGGCGCTGGAAAGGCCAAAAGAGAGCACAGCGAACTGATAGTGCAAGTGCCCCACCATGAACCGCTGGTAACTCTTGAGGGCAAGAAGGGGGTGTGGAAATAGGCGCCCTGCAAGTCCAGCACTACCATCCAGTCTCTGGGGTTGAGTACAGACAGGACTTGAGCTAATGTGAGCATCTTGAACTTCTCTTTCTTCGGGTAGAAGTTGTGAAGGCGCAGGTCTAGAATACATACAACGGAGTCCTCTATTTATTTTGGGCACCACAAAGTAGCGGGAATAGCAACCAATACTTACTTCTGATGCCAACACCCTCTCAATAGGTCCTTTGGCCATAAAGGCCAGTACTTCCTGACAAAGCAAGGAGAGATGGTCCCCCATCAGCCGGTTGTGAGAAGGTGGCATGGGAGGGGTTCGAGAAAGGGGATGGAGTTGCCGTTCTGGACGATTAATATAACCCACTTGTCTGATGTTGTGAACTGCCACTGGGACAGGCAATGGCGAATCCTGCCTCCCACTGGAAGCCCATGCTGATATGAGGGTAAACTGAAGGTGCTTTGGGACGGCGGCTGTTAGGGGGCAGTGGGCTGGGTCGACATCTGGCTGGTGATCCCACGTTGTTTGTGGGAACCACATCTGTGGCCACGAAAAGGCTGAAAAGCCTGCTGGCCTTGATGGCTGGATGAGAAAGGACGCAGCTGGTAGCCCCTACCTTAGCCACGGAACAGGTGAAAGGCAGAATGGGGTTGGTGGGGAGCCACTGATAGGACCAAAGATCTGCTATCTTTACAGCGATCAAGCGTTGAGTCTGCCTTTTTGCCAAAAAGACAACAGCTATCAAAAGGCATGTCCCTGAGGGAAGATTGGACATCCCCTGAAAAGCTAGTGGTTCTTAACCAGGCATGGCGTCTGAGTGGTACTAACAACGCAATCGCTCTGCCTAGTGAGTCGTGTCCAGTCCACATCTTAACTTTGCTGCGTCTCGTCTGTCAGCAATAGGTCTGGAGATTGTGGCTCGAGGTCTCCTCAGAGACCATGTACAGCACTTGCGCAATCGATTCCCATGCAGTGAAGGTGTATTGGCACAAAAGGCACGCGGTGTTCACCAACCGCAGTTTTAGGCTGGCGGAAGAGAACATCCTCTTGCCCAAGGTGTCCAGCGTTTTGGATTCCAACGCACCTCAGTTGATTCGGGAGGTGGAGGCTTGGACTACCAAGCTCTCCGGGGTAGGTGCTTGGTGAGGAAACTTGGGTCCCCAGGAGTGGGGTGATAATGGCGGGCAACTGTCCTGTCGCAAGAGCCCCTGGTACAGGGCTTGGACCAGAGCCCTGAGTAGGACATCCATAAGAGCTTCACTGAAAGGGAGAAAAGTTTTGGAGGAGGAAACTCCTGGCTGAAGTACTCCTGTCAAGACGTTCGTTTTGACTACCACTGAGGGCAACTAAAGGCCAAGGACCTCAGATGCACTCTGCACCACCATTACAAATGAGGTTCCCTCTTTCGTAGTCACGGTAGGAGGAGAGACCGAGCCAGTGTCCGGTGAGGCATCTAACCTACAAGCATCCGCCAGTTCCTCATACTAGTTGTTCGCTGGTTCATCTAGGGGGTGATGGTATGCATACCCCTCCCGATCGTCATCCTCTCCAGGACCATCAAAAGGAAAAGGCATTGGTTCAGACTCAGAGGGCATAGTATCGGCCGGCGCCAGAGTCGACGTCAGGCTACGCTGATCCGACTCTGTATCAGAGTCGGAAATGACGATGGAGTCGGTGCCTCTGCCGCGTCGAAGACGGCACTGGAGTGGGCTCTGTGGAAGTTTGAGGTCTTGTGGGCAGAGTTACTCCGAATCCAACACCAGATCAATGGGGCCAAACTGGCACGGAGGGTGATCCCACTAGCAGGAATCCAGTAGGGACCCTCCCAAACCCATGGGGCCCAGAGGTCATCCAGAGTGGTCAGGTTGCCCAAAATTGAGGTAGCTGGACTCACAGAACTCCTTAAGTTGGATGGGGGCTGCTCTGGGAGACTCTGGGAGGTCAGAGCGGAACCAGACACAGGCTCTGCGGAGGAGCAAGGCCTCAAGCGGTGTCATAGTTATTGCGCCTTGTCCAAGGACTTGGACTGGCACAGACAAATCGAAGAATGCTTCGACTTCTTGCACTTGTGAGACTTACCCGACTATTTCGGTTGGGATGACAAGCGTCATGAGCGGCTCCACAAATGGTCCTGGAACCTTCTGCACGACTGACATCGAGAGCATCCTGGGGTCGTCCGACAAGGAGCATAAGGGAACGTTCCCCCAGAGCCTTTGGGTTCATTATGTGGTACGGTAGTCCTCACAAGCCTTGGAGTTGTGGTCCCGCTCTAATCACCACAAACAAACCAAGCATGTGTCTGTCACAGACATCAAACCCTTTGTTTTTTTGGGTGACACGCCTCACACACAAGGAGAAAGGATTTCTCGAAAATAATTGCAACAAAAACTGAGTCAAAAAGTGACTAGGGCAGCTCTTGCACATCTGCACCGACTGGCACGGAAATAATAGAGCTCATGTCAACACGCTGGGGTGGTGCCTATATATGCACTGTGCACGTCACTTCCGGTGCGGATGACGCAGAGCGAAAGGACACGACCAGGACGCACACTGAGGTACTGCTCGAAAATTTCCGGATCCAGTCCAACACCGGGGGATAATTCTAAGGTAAGGAATCTGCTGTCTAGAAATCTCCATCAGATATAGAGTTATTTATCATCCCCCCACTACCAAAGCAGATGAGAGATTTTGAACATAGTGAGCAAGGTTACTGCAACCTATTGTGAGCTGTAGCCTTCGGATGACACCAAATAGAGCAGTAAAGAATCTTTCATAATACCAATAAATCTTTTAATTGAGAAGTGTTTTAAAGCTCAGTGCACATCTGTGTCCATACTTGACCAGTCCTGCAATTCGATGTAGATCGCAGTGAGCTCCGTTTAGCCTCTTTCTGAAAAAAGGTCACAGCAGATTTCTGTTTGGTGAAAAATAACGATTTCCCCTTGTAAGTGATTTTAAGTTTTGCTGGAAATAACATTGCATAGTCAATTACCTTTTGCTGCATTTTCTGCACCGAGGCTGTGAGGTCTGGGTAGACTGAAATTGAGGACCCCTCGAAATTCAGGTAACTCTTTTCCCTGGATGCCCTAACAGCAAAGTCACAATACCTGTAGTTTAAAAGATTCACTATTATAGGTCCAGGCGGCACCCAGGTGGAGAGCTAAGTGCTAGAGAATGGCATGCTCTTTCTACAACAAACAGTGGAGAGAAAATCTCGGGACCAAGCATGGTTTTAATAATTTTTTTTATGTATTGAGGAATGGGGCCAGTGTTAGTTGTTTCTGGTAGGCCTTTTATGTGTAGGTTGCATCTTCGGGAGCGCGCCTTCAAATCCTCATTTTTGAGGTGAATACTTTTAATCTACTTCATTCGGTGCAGTTCCTCTGCCGCTGAAATTCGTCATTCTGCCATGTGAAGACGTTCACTATGCTTGTCCACTCTTTCCTTCATTCTATCTAGTAGACCGAAGAGGGTGTAACTCTTGCCATCAATCGCTTGAAGACTCTTAATTTCAAGAAGATCGTTCACCTTGTCGGTCTCTGAGCCCTCCACTCCCTCTGGATCGGATGGTGAGCCGGGAAATCCTCGAGGCCAGTCTCCCCTCAAACGTTAGTATGGTTTACTTTTGATCCGCTTTGTGTATTGCTGCAATTAGTCTCTGTTAGCGCGCTGTGTGAAATAAATCCTGTTCGATTGGTAGCAATTAAAAAATGGATCACACGTTGTGCATCCACCAATACCTGCAGATCCAGCAGTGCACTCAATTTTTCAATTTCATAATCTTTATTCAATTTTACAAATAAAATCATAAAAGACAAGTCAATTAAAAAGAGCAAAAATTATCATTGACATACTCGCACTCACTTTAAAACCCCCGAGGGAAAATGTACAAGAGAGAAGCAAATTGTGGGAGAATTTAAAAACTGTAAATACAGTAAAGCCAGTCTAACTTGAGTAAAATTCATTCATTGGTTTTAAAATTGGTCGCTGCTGGAAGTGGGTGTCCTTATCCCTCACCGCCGCCACCAAATGCTGGAGGCGGGAGTCCCTGTCCCACACCGCTGTTGCCAAGTGCGAGATCCGGACCCCTCGTTTCAACGTTAGGCTAAGTAAGGACACCGTCTGAGATAGCCCTGCTCACCCCCTTAGTAGCTTGGCACGAGCAGCCAGGCTTATCTCCAAGGCACGAGTGTACAGTATGTGCAACCACACTCACAGCAACCCAATGATGTCACCACAAATAGACTCCACACGAGTTTTTATAAAACTAGTATAATCTTTATACAAGAAGATATACGATATGACCACACGATACAAAACCAACATATAATAATGGGTAGTATTTCTTCCGGTGGATTGGTAGGTTCTAATCCCAACCACCGCTTCTAACCAACAGTTAAGCTGACTTCTAACCGTTTCCAAAAGGTAAGGTAGGTCGTATTGCTAGAATCACACACGTTACAAAAGAAACGAAATACTGCAATGCGTAACGATATACTCCTGAACTCTGCAATAGAGAAACAATGCCATACGTAGCGCCACGGTCATGTACTTTGCAATAGAAGGAATAATGCAATGCGTATCACCACCAGCATTGCCCTGTGCAAGGAAGAAACAAAGCAATGCGTCGCGCTACAATCATGTACTGTGCACTGAAGAAATAATGCAATGCGCCACGTTAAAATCAGGTACTGGACGATGAAGAAATAATGCAATGCGCCATGCTTACAATCATGTACTCTGCAAGGGAAAATAACGCAGTGCGTAGCGCACCAAGCATGTAGTTTGTCAGGCACAAATAGAGTCAGGCGTCATACGACAGTTCGATAGTTCGTTAGCAGCAATAATGCAAAGTGTAATATGACAGTCTAGGTGCTCCGTTAACAGTTGCCCCCGACATGGATCAATGATGACACAAAAGTACCGCTTCTCACTCCGGCCCCAGTACCGCCCCTCCTTGGGCCAGCACGGGCCTCGATCGAGCCGAACCAACAGTCTCACGCAGCTGCCAGGAGCGAGAGGCCGAGAGAGTGTCCCTCCGAGCCCGCACCCCACCCCAGGTGGTGATCCACGTTACCTGGGGGGCGCGACCCCACTCTCCTCCCCTCCTTCAGCGACTTGGGCCTTGATCCAGAACTCCGTCAATGGGCACAGCGAGCTCGGGCCGGCGACTCCGTTCCTCGGGGACTGCTGGTCCGGGCTGCTACTGTTGCACTCCGAGGGCCCAATGACCTGGCCCTCCTTCCGGCGGTCTCAGTGGACACCGAGACCCGCCCTCAGCACTTGTGGAGACTTACTTCGATTTCAGTGCACACGCTAACCAGGCGCTCTTCACCAACGCCTTGGCTTGCACCACGACACGCACCCTGCGCGTCCGAGTCTCACCTCTTCTCTTGGTGCACACAACGACCAGGCGCTCTTCACCAACGCCTTGGCTTGCACCACGACACGCACCCTGCGCGTCCGAGACTCACTTCTTTTCCCGGTGCACACAACGACCAGGCGCTCCTCACCAACGCCTCGGCTTGCACCACGACACGCACCCTGCGCGTCCGAGTCTCACCTCGTCTCCCGGTGCACACAACGACCAGGCGCTCCTCACCAATGCCTCGGCTTGCACCACGGCACACACCCTACGCGTCCGAGACTCAGTTTACTCCTGCATGCCCACGATCACAAGGCACAACTTCTGAGGGTCTCAAGCTGCAAAAGCACGCGCACACCGCGTTGCTTGGGACTTCTCCGGAAACTTTTATGTTCCTGTATTTCCAAACAGGGAGCCAGCTCACCTCGGGCCCTTGGGGTTCAGGACACAGCACAAAGCACAGTCCTGTTCAAGAAGGGGGGACACCACCCACTGCAATGTCCCTTCAGTCTCTTCCTTAGTAAAAGCTACAAACTGCAGGCCAGCCCCAGATCACGAAGCAAGGGTCAGTCCTATCCAGCAGTCTCTTCAGCAACTTCTTCCTTGGCAGAGGTTCTTCTTGACCACAAAAGAGGTCAAAGCCTTTGCAGACTCGACCTGTCCATTTCGCCATTCAAAATTACACCAAATTCTAGGGGTTTCAGTTCTCTTAGTTATGCCCCTTCATGTCTTTGAAGTTCGTTGTGCTCAGGGGTCCCTTAGCCCTGCCTAAATCAGTTCTGGGTGTCTCCCTCCCAGTGTCACCTTTCTCCCTTTGATACTGGGGGTCTGGACCCTTAATCACTCAGCAGGAGATGGGTCAATTGTTTTATAGCTGCAACCCGGGCCTCTTCACCTCCCGGGGCCTCTCCTCGCATACTCTCCAGATGCAGGTCAGCCAGGTGCCATCTCACCCCCTCCCATCTCAGATCCAGACAGTCAATCCAAATTCAGCAGAGACACACAGAAATGCTTAAAGCACAAAACTCAGCCATTTTCTAAAAGAGTGGTTTTTGAACACACAGTGACAAAACCACTTTCACAGAAAGATGTGTTATGGCACTGTGAGTTCATACATACTAAACTTCACCTCGCCATTATAAACTTATAGGAAACTAGGCTAACAAAACACCATACCCAGCCTCCCCCATTCTGACCTATGGGCAGAATGGCCTTTCACCAGTGAAAACGAAATGGAGTGTTTTTTCACTGTTAGGACATAGCACACACCTCAGTATATGTCCTGCCTTTTACCTACACTGCACCCTGCCCAGGGGTCACCCGGCACCTACCACAGGGGTGCCCACAGTGTACGCAAAAGGGAAAGTAAGGCCTGAGAAGTGGTTGCACTTGTCAGGACAACATGCTAACTTAGCAAACTGCGCGCAGGCCCTACACTGAATGCCTGAGTTCCCTTCTCTGCGCGCCTTTGCATTACTAGTCCTTGCACACACAGTGCACATCACTAAGGACTTTTACTAGTAAGGCAAACATACCAATCATGGCCAACCAATTACCATTGTACTTTACATAGGGAACCCTTGTACTTTGACACTGATCAGCAGTGGCAAAGTACCCAAAGCATCTAAATTGGCAACTCTATGTCAGGAAAACGGTCTAGGGGAAAGCAAAATGTTTAGGGAACTTTAGCCAAAAAGGCCAAGTCCTACACAACCCCCTCCCAGCCAAAAGCCAGGGTAGACCAATGATTACCTTGATGGACTTCCCTGCTTCGGGCGAAAGAACCAGGACGCAGGCCCTCTACCACAGGGACAACCTCTTGTTCCTCGCCTTCCTGACCCCAGGGGTTCTTCCTGATCACTACCCCCTGAGCCAACAATGCTGTTCCATGGATCCCTCCCGGCCAGGGGAACCCCTCCAGGGGTGCTGGACCCATGCCAACCCCACCCTGGAGTGGTACCCTGGGAAGGCCCATTGGTCAGGATACTACCTCCAGTCATCCTGCCCTCCAGGTTAAAAGTGGGTTTACTCTGGTCACTTCTAGTGGACCCAACCCCACTGGCTGGACACTGTCCCACCGGTGTTCCCACTGGGGAACACAACCCTCTTTTAACCTTCCATTTATTTTTCTGGGCCTGCCACTTAGGAATGGCACCCACAAACTTCAGGACGGCAGGAGCTCTGGCTGCAGACTCCCCACGCCCTCCTGACGCTAGGTGTTCTTCCTCACACCTCTGGCAAGTAGGCACTAGACCTCCACTTGGGGGCTCTCCTACGGCCCCCCCCCAGTTTCCTGGGTGGTGCTGCTGATCCCTGGGGGTGCTGCTTACTCTTCCTCCCCCTCTTTTGAGACAAGAGGCTAGCCAGCAACCCCTCCTCACTACTCTGGGATCTCCTTGCGCCACTGGGCCCTTCTTCCCTCTCTGGGGCCTCTTCAGGCCCCTGGACCCATGACCAGGGATCCGGTTCTCGTGCAGGTTCCCGGGAATCAAGGAGCCCACACCTTAACCCGGGGTGGCGCAATCCTGGAAAATAATTTTTGAGCCTAGGCTCCCCTGGGGCCAAATTGGTCAACCCCGCCAAATCATTCACCATGCTAACCACTACCCAATCTTCCAGTGCACTCTTGTACTCATCCGCACTTGGCACTGGCTGTGCGCTGCCACCAATCACACTGGACTCTGTTTGTTTACCCTTAATGTCCAGTTCCCTCATGCTTAACTCATGAGCGAAGAGAATCCGTTTCTCTTCCAATGCGAGAGCGATCCTGCTCTCCTCTGCTTGAGTTTTAAGTTTTAACACCTCCAACTCATGCAATCTGACCCTTTGGTTTTCCTCCAACTCCTCCCTGAATGGCTACTACCAGCCCCTGTGGCTGGTCTCTCCACTGGCAAATTCTGTGGACTAAATCCATTCCCTGGGTCATCCTCATCCACCTCAACATCCCCCGTCTCCTGAGCCTCTTTGGCTTCCCACCAGGCCCTCAATGCCATTTGCAGCTCCTTCTTCTTGGCGCTACCCTTCATGGGACATCCCAAAGCTCTGCAGAATTTCCTCAACTGATCAACCTTGTAGGAAAACAGTGCCTCAATGTTAAACTCTAATTCTGCAGCCTCAGCCTCACCGGCTATCTGGCTCTCTCCCTGAGACATGATGTGTGGTTTAAAGGTTACTCAACAATAGAACCAACAATTTCAAAAACACACTATGTGATTGAGTCGTGGTCTGCGATCAATTTATGATGAACACCAATTACTGTGAGTGATTTTGCACATACACGTTTAATTTACATTAGGATCGAATCCCACCGCTCTGCCGCCAAATGTTGGAAGTGGGGGTCTTTATCCCTCACCGCCGCCACCAAATGCTGGAGGCGGGAGTCCCTGTCCCACACCGCTGTTGCCGGGTGCGAGATCCGGACCCCTCGTTTCAACGTTAGGCTAAGTAAGGACACCGTCTGAGATAGCCCTGCTCACCCCCTTGGTAGCTTGGCACAAGCAGCCAGGCTTATCTCCAAGGCATGAGTGTACAGTATGTGCAACCACACTCACAGCAACCCAATGATGTCACCACAAATAGACTCCACACGAGTTTTTATAAAACGAGTATAATCTTTATACAAGAAGATATACGATATGACCACACGATACAAAACCAACATATAATAATGGGTAGTATTTCTTCTGGTGTATTGGTAGGTTCTAATCCCAACCACCGCTTCTAACCAACAGTTAAGCTGACTTCTAACCATTTCCAAAAGGTTAGGTAGGTCGTATTGCTAGAATCACACACGTTGCAAAAGAAACGAAATACTGCAATGCGTAACAATATACTCCTGAACTGTGCAATAGAGAAACAATGCCATACGTAGCGCCACGGTCATGTACTTTGCAATAGAAGGAATAATTCAATGCGTATCACCACCAGCATGCCCTGTGCAAGGAAGAAACAAAGAAATGCGTCACGCTACAATCATGTACTGTGCACTGAAGAAATAATGCAATGCGCCACGTTATAATCAGGTACTGTGCAATGAAGAAATAATGCAATGCGCCATGCTTACAATCATGTACTCTGCAAGGGAAAATAACAGTGCGTAGCGCACCCAGCATGTAGTTCGTCAGGCACAAATAGAGTCAGGCGTCATACGACAGTTCGATAGTTCGTTAGCAGCAATAATGCAAAGTGTAATACGATAGTCTAGGTGCTCCGTTAACAGTTGCCCCCGACATGGATCAATGATGACACAAAAGTACCGCTTCTCACTCCGGCCCCAGTACTGCCCCTCCTTGGGCCAGCACGAGCCTCGATCCGAGCCGAAGCAACAGGCTCACGCAGCTGCCAGGAGCGAGAGGCCGAGAGAGTGTCCCTCCGAACCCCACCCCAGGTGGTGATCCACGTTACCTGGGGGTGCGTGACCCCACTCTCCTCCCCTCCTTCAGCGACTTGGGCCTTGATCCAGAACTCCGTCAATGGGCACGGCGAGCTCGGGCCGGCGACTCCAATCCTCCGGGACTGCCAGTCCGGGCCGCTACTGTTGCACTCTGAGGGCCCAATGACCTGGCCCTCCTTCCGGCGGTCTCCGTGGACACCGAGACCCGCCCTCAGCACTTGTGGAGACTTACTTCAATTTCGGTGCACACGCTACCCAGGCACTCCTCACCAGCGCCTCTGGTTGCACCGCGACACGCACTCTGCGCGTCTGAGACTCGCCTCTTCTTTGGTGCACAAGATGACTAGGCGATCGTCACCACTCCTCGGCTTGCACCTCGACACGCACCCTGCGCGTCCGAGTCTCACCTCTTCTCCTGGTGCACACAATGACCAGGCGCTCTTCACCAACGCCTCGGCTTGCACCACGACACGCACCCTGCGCGTCCGAGTCTCACCTCTTCTCTCGGTGCACACACCGACCAGGCGCTCTTCACCAACGTCTCGGCTTGCACCACGACACGCACCCTGCGCGTCCGAGTCTCACCTCGACTCCCGGTGCACACAACGACAAGGCGCTCCTCACCAACGCCTCGGCTTGCACCACGACACGCACCCTGCGCGTCCGAGACTCAGTTTACTCCTGCGTGCCCATAATCACAAGGCACAACTTCTGAGGGTCTCAAGCTGCAAAAGCACGCGCACACCACGTTGCTTGGGACTTCTCTGGAAACGTTTATGTTCCTGTGTTTCCAAACAGGGAGCCAGCTCACCTCGGGCCCTTGGGGTTCAGGACACAGCACAAAGCACAGTCCTGTTCAAGAAGGGGGGGACACCAACCACTGCAATGTCCCTTCAGTCTCTTCCTTAGTAAAAGCTACAAACTGCAGGCCAACCCCAGATCACGAAGCAAGGGTCAGTCCTATCCAGCAGTCTCTTCAGCAACTTCTTCCTTGGCAGACGTTCTTCTTGACCACGAAAGAGGTCAAAGCCTTTGCAGACTCGAACTGTCCATTTCGCCATTCAAAATTACACCAAATTCTAGGGGTTTCAGTTCTCTTAGTTATACCCCTTCATGTCTTTGAAGTTTGTTGTGCTCAGGGGTCCCTGACCCCTGCCTAAATCAGTTCTGGGTGTCTCCCTCCCAGTGTCACCTTTCTCCCTTTGATACTGGGGGTCTGGACCCTTAATCACTCAGCAGGAGATGGGTCAATTGTGTTATATCTGCAACCCGGGCCTCTTCACCTCCCGGGGCCTCTCCTCGCATACTCTGTCAGATGCAGGTCAGCCAGGTGCCATCTCACCCCCTCCCAACTCAGATCCAGACAGTCAATCCACATTCAGCAGAGACACACAGAAATGCTTAAAGCACAAAACTCAGCCACTTTCTAAAAGAGTGGTTTCTGAACACACAGTGACAAAACCACTTTCATAGAAAGATGTGTTATGACACTGTGAGTTCATACATACTACACTTCACCTCTCCATTATGAACTTATAGGAAACTAGGCTAACAAAACACCATACCCAGCCTCCCCCATTCTGTCCTATGGGCAGAATGGCCTTTCACCAGTGAAAACGAAATGGAGTGTTTTTTCACTGTCAGGACATAGCACACACCTCAGTATATGTCCTGCCTTTTACCTACACTGCACCCTGCCCAGGGGTTACCCGGGACCTACCACAGGGGTGCTCACAGTGTACGCAAAAGGGAAAGTAAGGCCTGACAAGTGGTTGCACTTGTCAGGACAACATGCTAACTTAGCAAACTGCGCGCAGGCCCTACACTGAAGGCCTGAGTTCCCTTCTCTGTGCGCCTTTGCATTACTAGCCCTTGCACACACAGTGCACATCATTAATTACTTTTACTAGTAAGGCAAACATACCAATCATGGCCAACCAATTACCATTGTACTTTACATAGGGAACCCTTGTACTTTGACACTGATCAGCAGTGGCAAAGTACCCAAAGCATCTAAATTGGCAACTCTATGTCAGGAAAACGGTCTAGGGGGAAAGCAAAAAGTTTAGGGAACTTTAGTCAAAAAGGCCAAGTCCTACACAACCCCCTCCCGGCCAAAAGCCAGGGTAGACCAATGATTAACTTGATGGACTTCCCTGCTTCGGGCGATAGAACCAGGACGCAGGCCCTCTACCACAGGGACACCCTCCTGTTCCTCGCCTTCCTGACCCCAGGGGTTCTTCCTGATCACTACCCCCTGAGCCAACAATGCTGTTCCATGGATCCCTCCCGGCCAGGGGAACCCCTCCAGGAGTGCTGGACCCATGCCAACCCCACCCTGGAGTGGTACCCTGGGAAGGCCCATTGGCCAGGATAATACCTCCAGTCATCCTGCCCTCCAGGTTAAAAGTGGGTTTACTCTGGTCACTTCTAGGGGACCCAGCCCCACTGGCTGGACACTGTCCCACCGGTGTTCCCACTGGGGAACACAACCCTCTTTTAACCTTCCATTTATTTTTCTGGGCCTGCCACTTAGGAATGGCACCCACAAACTTCAAGACGGCAGGAGCTCTGGCTACAGACTCCCCACGCCCTACTGACGCGAGGTGTTCTTCCTCACACCTCTGGCAAGTAGGCACAAGACCTCCACCCGGGGCTCTCCTACGGCCCCCCAGTTTCCTGGGTGGTGCTGCTGATCCCTGGGAGTGCTGCTTACTCTTCCTCCCCTCTTTTGAGACAAGAGGCTAGCCAGCAACCCCTCCTCACTACTCTGGGATCTCCATGCGCCACTTGGCCCTTCTTCCCTCTCTGGGGCCTCTTCAGGCCCCTGGACCCATGACCAGGGGTCCGGTTCTCGTGCAGGTTCCCGGGAATCAAGAAGCCCACACCTTAACCCAGGGTGGCGCAATCCTGGAAAATAATTTCTGAGCCTAGGCTTCCCTGGGGGCAAATTTGTCAACCCCGTCAAATCATTCACCATGATAACCACTACCCAATTTTCCAGTGCACTCTTGTACTCATCCGCACTTGGCACTGGCTGTGCGCTGCCACCATTCGAACTGGACTCTGTTTGTTTACCCTTAATGTCCAGTTCCCTCATGCTTAACTCATGAGCGAAGAGAATCCGTTTCTCTTCCAACGCGAGAGCGTTCCTGCTCTCCTCTGCTTGAGTTTTAAGTTTTAACACCTCCAACTCATGCAGTCTGACCCTTTGGTTTTCCTCCAACTCCTTTGGTGAAAAACTCCTCCCTGAATGGCTACTACCAGCCCCTGCGGCTTGTCTCTCCACAGGCAAATCCTGTGGACCAAATCCATTCCCTGGGTCATCCTCATCCACCTCAACATCCCCCGTCTCCTGAGCCTCTTTGGCTTCCCACCAGGCCCTCAAGGCCATTTGTAGCTCCTCCTTCTTGGTGCTACCCTTCATGGGACATCCCAAAGCTCTGCAGAATTTCCTCAACTGATCAACCTTGTAGGAAAACAGTGCCTCAATGTTAAACTCTAATTATGCAGCCTCAGCCTCACCGGCTATCTGGCTCTCTCCCCGAGACATGATGTGTGGTTTAAAGGTTACTCAACAATAGAACCAACAATTCCAAAAACACACTATGTGATTGCGTCGTGGTCTGCGATCAATTTATGATGAACACCAATTACTGTGAGTGATTTTGCACATACACGTTTAATTTACATTAGGATCGAATCCCACCGCTCTACCGCCAAATGTTGGAAGTGGGGGTCCTTATCCCACACCGCCGCCACCAAATGCTGGAGGCGGGAGTCCCTGTCCCACACCGCTGTTGCCGGGTGCCAGATCCGGACCCCTTGTTTCAACGTTAGGCTAAGTAAGGACACCGTCTGAGATAGCCCTGCTCACCCCCTTAGTAGCTTGGCACGAGCAGCCAGGCTTATCTCCAAGGCATGAGTGTACAGTATGTGCAACCACACTCACAGCAACCCAATGATGTCACCACAAATAGACTCCACACAAGTTTTTATAAAACGAGTATAATCTTTATACAAGAAGATATACGATATGACCACACGATACAAAACCAACATATAATAATGGGTAGTATTTCTTCCGGTGGATTGGTAGGTTCTAATCCCAACCACCGCTTCTAACCAACAGTTAAGCGGACTTCTAACGATTTCCAAAAGGTTAGGTAGGTCGTACTGCTAGAATCAAACACTTTGCAAAAGAAACGAAATACTGCAATGCGTAACGATATACTCCTGAATGGGGCGCTAGAGGGCGCACAGCGAGATGGCTGCAAGCTAACGCAGCTCCGCCGGACGGAGCAAAGCGCGTCTAAAAATCCTGCCGTTCCCGCGTTCGTATACGACTGGAAATAACGGAGTTGAGTTGCTAACTGCCCCTAGAAGCAGGCGAAAGGCAGTTACACCGTCCGAGTGCGGTTCTTCATCGATTTTCCTGCACTTTGAGCCCGCGGACCAGCGCTCACAAGATGGCGGCATCGCTTTCCCAGGTTCCGGCGCCGAAGTCCCTGCGCACTGCCTACTGCTTGCTCCGTGCCCTGCAATCCCTTGATGACAACAGCCTGTCACTCGCCAGAGTTCCAGACGAAGCCACGCATAAAGTCAAGCGACTACTGCCCCGAAGGTGAGAGCCGGGTGATTAAGCGGAGGGAGTGCCCCTGCCCTGGGA
This sequence comes from Calotriton arnoldi, assembly GCA_963921515.1. Taxonomy (NCBI): domain Eukaryota; kingdom Metazoa; phylum Chordata; class Amphibia; order Caudata; family Salamandridae; genus Calotriton; species Calotriton arnoldi. The sequence goes on along the minus strand of CAWUFW010000974.1, from coordinate 1,314,687 downwards.
GAATCATACGGAGACTATCGCGCCGGGAGCCGCTGTGTCGGTGGCTTTCTGGCGGGGGCAAATCCCGTGAGACGTATGCTACTTACATCAGCCTCTCTTGGTCTGCGGCATACATAGCGCACCTGGGTGGAGCTCATGGCTTGGAGACGATCCGGGGCTTTGGCTGACGATCCTGCACAGGCACCCCACGGCGCCTGAACTGTGACTGGGAAGGACGTAGGTGCACCTGCCTGGCCCCCACGACACGCTGCCCTGCTAACCCAGCCGCCACGCCAGGCAGGACTGTACATTTGCGCCCCTACGGCAGGTAAGTCGAGGGAGCTGACGACGGCGGACGGATACTATCGCCGGAAGGCCTAATTCCATACTGGCGCCACTGCGCGCAGCTCACAACACTGAGGCGCGTGAATGCGAAAAATCATGCATACTATAGAGCTCTGGAGCTGTAACATACGCTGCTGGGCTGGGGGTGAGCCGTAAATCGGGCCTACACGACATCGCTGCGGGTACTGTGTGGGCCTCGCTATCACGCGATTCACTACACCGGTCCCCTGTGTACCTCGAGCCAGACAGCCGACCGGCTGGGACATTGTTGCAAGCCGGAGTGGAAGAGGTGGGCCCCCTAATTCGGATCTCGAGCGACACATGGACTGCCAAACTGCTAAAACATGAATCAGTCTCTACACCAGAGGGGACGCTGTGACTGTACCGCTGCGGGCTGGTGTTGTAGGGTGTCGTCGAGGCCGTGGTGGTGAGTGGGAAACTTTTACAAATACCTGGGTCTGTGAACAGTGAATACACGCCATCCAGTGCTTCCAGCATGGGGAAATCCGAGCGCAATCAGCCCCGTCTAACTTTCGAACCGGGCAAATCCAGGCAGCAGGCGGCCTCGGACTCGGAAGCCGATGCTCCTTCAGACAGTCTCACAGCCATTGAGAAGACCCTACTAGCCGTACAAAACAGCTTGCAAATGATTGACGGAAAAATTGACAATTTAAACCTCAGAATGGACCACATGTCCACTAAACTGGATAAACACGCGCTGAGACTGGGGGAAGCCGAAACCCGCATTTCTGAAGCTGAAGATAGGCTGCAGCAAACGGCTGAAAAAACGCTTGCCATGGAAAAGGTGCTTGCTGTGATCCAGGCGAAGAACGAGGATTTAGAGGCTAGATCCAGGCGCAACAATATACGCATAACGGGATTGCCCGAATCCACCAATACTGGGTGCCTAGAACTTTATGTTGAGAATTTGCTACAATCTATATTTGGCGCCGAGAATTTGTCAAAAATGCTGATTGTGGAGCATGCTCACAGAACCTTGATCGCCAGACCGCCGCCGGGAGCTCCCCCGCGGCCTCTAATAGCACGTTTGCTCAATTACATAGACCGGGACACAATCCTACGTCTGGCAAGAGAAAAAGGGGACATTGTTCATGAAGGGAACCATCTCGCTTTCTACCCAAACTTTACAGCAGCGGTTCAAGCGGCAAGAAAAGAATACCTCCCAGCCAAGAAGCTCCTTATCGCTGAGAAGATTCCTTACGCAATGTTATATCCTGCGCAGCTGCGGGTAGAAGTCGACGGGAAATCCAAGATTTTTCACAACCCCAAATCGGCAATGGACTATGTGAAAACCCTCAGGCGGCGACATCGAAACACCTCCAACCAGCCTGGTAGCGATGAAGATGCAACACTCCAACAAAACTCGAATTGATGATGGGTGATGCTTTCCTGACGCTGATGGTGAATCCACCACTGGTACGGTGGAAAGTCGACGGATAGACTGGACACTGGAGCCGAGAGATCATGATGGGGGGCAGCTGTCATTGCGTTCGACGTCCTGGTCGCTGGACTTGCAGATAAGATTTCGCCATTATCCAGGGGACTTGTTTAACTTACTGGTTATTTGACTGTAACGTGCAAGGGCGGGAACTTAATTGACGGAGTCTCTGTCCACCTCCCGTACATCTTGGGAGGGGTACTGTGTCTCTATGCGCCCCAATGGGTGATCCCCAACACTGTTGGTTCTGTGTGTTTTGTTTTTTTTCATTTTGGGGAGGGAAACGGGATGGCTTTGGCAGGTTGGGGCTGCTGAAGTGGGTGGGGGGCTGGGGGCGTGGGTTTCAGGGTCTGCAACAACAAGATATGCTTGGGGGGCTGTGCCATGGTGCCAGGCGGGAGTATGGGGTATATTGAGTTCAATTCAATTCAATTCATCTTTATTCGGATAAGAAAATATCCATAAAAGAACAAAGTAAAATAAAATACCAGCAACATTTTAAAAACAGACAGACAATACATACATGAATAAAATTTAAAACAGCCAACACAAGGCTAAAAACAGTAAATACACAAAACATCTACGTACGCAGTGCTCAGGGGATTTGTCTTACACTTATAATTTGTTAGGGGCAATGGTATAATTGTTCCTGGAATCAATTGATACAAGGCAACCAATATCCACTGATTTAATAAATAACATCAAACTAAAATAATGGCACATATTGAGATGAAGATAAAAGTTCATTAAATATAGCAGCATAATAATGTAAAGTGCGAGCAGTTTATCACATTAAACCAGCGTTAAAAACAAACAAATTCATTAAATCTAGCAGCATAATATTATAAAGTGCGAGCAGTTTATCAAAAATTATGTAACAATGAAATACACACAATAAAATTATGCGACCTACATATAAGTGAGAGGTTAAAAAATGGGCAATCAAGGCCAATTATACAGAACTCATGGAAGCGCGTGAGCGGACAGCCAGACGCAAGAAGGTGCTGACGCGGAAAATTAAATTTTCGTCTTTGAGCTCAACAATTTCTCTATATGCCGCCTTATAGTTGATGATAGCTGCTGCCTTAAAAAACGGGATCAGCAACTTTTTACTATATAAATGATAAAAGTTAAAAAGTTACAAAAGAATAAAAAATGTAACATAGATTGATTGCCGCGATTACCACAGGGACAAGAAGTTTGCTCAAGGTTACTGTTGTGCCCCAGGGGAAAGCATAATAAATATTTTAAAGTACCAGCCCTTAGGCGAAAGAGCAGACTTCTTTCCCAACGGTTGGTCGCCATTAAGAGATAGCGGGCTGGCAATATTGTCGGTGGGCCCTCAGCGTCCGAATAAAGATGAATATTGAGTTCATTTTGGAATATGTTCTCCTTGTTTGCACTGTGGATAGCGACTGAGCCTGCATGTACTGAACTGACTGATTACATGTTAAATTACAACTTGCTAATACGTGCACAACACCACTATGGTATTAGGTGATAGATGTACATACCTAACATGGAACGTCCGTGGCCTTAACTCTCCTCAAAAGATTAGAAAGATATTTGCCTATCTGGATCGGCAGGGAATACAATTTGCATTACTGCAGGAGACGCATCTCACCAGTAAGACCGAGACTGGGTTGGCACGTAGATGGGCCGGATACAAGCTTGCCTCGTCTTACTCCGCTTATGCTAGAGGGGTTCTGATCCTGGTCAAAAGAGGTACACCATTTACACCCATAAACACATACACTGATGACGAAGGGCGCTGTGCCATGGTCCACGGCACACTGGGTATGACACTGATTACTATTGTCAATATATACGGTCCTGTTGTGGATGAGCCACAGGTTTTTCATCGCATGCTTAACGTATTGCAAAACTGGCCGGAATCAACAATTATATGGGGGGGTGATCTCAACACTCATCTGGACCCAATGAGGGATAAATCCAGTCCTCACATCTCTCGCACACTCAAGGTAGCTCAATGTATAAGAAACGTCATGGTGGAATTTGGATTACTAGACGCTTGGCGCACTAGGAATGCTGAGACACGCGCTAGTACACATGCCACGCCCGCACACAACAGCTGGTCCCGTCTGGACTACTGGCTTCTGGGTGAGAAAGCCAACGACTGGGTTACGGAGGTGCAGATCCTACCTCGCACACTGTCCGATCACAACCCAGTGCGACTGAGGCTCACTATTCCCACTAATCTGCGGCGTCCATTTACTTGCCGATTCTCTGTGGAAGCCCTCTTGGAGCCTATATATGAAGACACTATCCGTAAAGCGATAACAAAATACTTTGAATTAAATGTAGGAACTGTTGATAGCGCGGCCACCCTGTGGGAGGGTTTCAAAGTGACTGTACGTGGGGTCTGCATTAGCACCACAGCGGGAATCCTGCGAGATATTAGAGGTCAAATGCACAAACTAGAATCCTCACTAAGGGACCTTGAACAGGAATATATGTCCGCACCATGTACATCCACATTAGCCTGCATACATGAGAAGCTTCTGGAATACGACTCGTTAGCAAAGCAGGAAGTTAATTACATATCACGTAGACACGTCGCCAGATCATAAAGGGAAGGGGGCAAGACCAGGTAGACAGCTGGCCTTTAAATTGAAGTTTAGGGCCGATCACCATCACATTTCTAAAATAGTGGATGACCAGGGCAATGAGCATCCCGCGCCCCAAGACATAGTGGACCAATTCAGGGATTGTTACAAATCAATGTACACCTCTAGTGGGAGTCTAGATGGCGATGCACTAGAGGACTATCTCTCTGACATTGCGTGTGCATGGTTGGGGGACGGTCAGCGTGAATATCTAAGCCAACCAATTGATTAAGCCGATGTGAGAGCTGCAATTCTCTCTCTACCTAACAAAAAGGCACCGGGGCCAGATGGTTTGTCAGCGGAATTTTACAAAGCATATGTGAATCTGCTGACACCTTACTTACTCGAAGTGTATGCCGAGGCACACGAGACCGGTACGCTACCGCCTTCCCTTAGGCAGGCCGTGATCATAGCGCTGCTTAAAAAAGACAAACCTCCGTCTGCATGTGATTCGTATTGTCCTCTCTCACTGATCAATCTGGCAGCGAAAATTTGCCAAAATTCTGGCTACTAAACTCCAGCCGCTAATGCCACATTTAATTTTACCGGATCAAACTGGCTTTATACCTGAAAGATCCACATCTCACAACCTGAGAACTATCTTTGCCTTGTTTCATGTACTGAACCCGGACCTCCCTGCAGCGGCAGTCATGCTTGACGCGGCTAAAGCATTCGACTCGATCGAATGGCCGTACATGTTCCGCGTGTTAACTCGCTTGGGGTTTCCACCTGTCTTCTTGAAATGGGTGCAACTATTATATACTGAACCGTCGGCGATGGTACGGATCGGGGGGCTCACTTCCAAGCCTTTTTGTATTGAACAGAGCACACGACAGGGGTGCCCACTATCACCACTATTATTTGCCATTATACTTGAACCATTAGCCTGTGTAATCAGACAGCGCCACAGAGAGGCAGCGCTAAATTTTCACCATCGTCCAGTGGGCATATCTCTTTACGCTGATGACATGGTGTTGTTTATTCGTGAACCACAGCGGTATCTTGCCCCGGTGCTGCGGGAATATATCCGGTTTGGCTTATTCTCTGGCCTCCACATAAACTGGGACAAGTCGGTTGTAATACCATTGACGACAATCACCGCTCCTCCAACTATGGAGTACCCACTAGTGTGGTCCACGGAGCCGGTCAAGTATCTAGGAGTGTGGGTACACCGCGATCCCGACGTGGTCATAAGGGAGAACTATGGCAAAGCGTGTATGGACTTAGAGCAACAAGTGGACAGATGGTCGGCGATACCATTATCCTTGGCAGATCGCATAGCTTTGATAAAAATTGTTATTTTGCCTCGCTTCTTGTATCTCTTTAGCAATATTCCTATAAAATAGACGGCCCAATTTTTTAAAACTGTGCGCTCTCTCTTGCTAAGACTGACCTGAAGAGGCAAAACTGCCCGAGTAGGCTGGAATACGCTCACACTGGACTATGACAGGGGAGGTTTCAACGCCCCGGATTTTTATCTTTATTATCTATGCGCCCAAGCGCAATACGTGTATCACTGGTATCATCCACACGATTTTACACCACACGTAGCAATAGAAGACGGAGACGCACACCCCGTTCCACTTGCCGGAGTGCTAACACATACACACAGAGGCACACCGAGGTCCGAAATTAATAACTTGGATGTTACTATAGGGGCCTGGCAGACGATCGGGAAAATTGCGAATAAGCTCCCCCTATGTGCCCCGGCTTTGCCATTAGCACACCATGCAGCGCTCACAGTGACACAAGAGCGGGGGTCGATGAGGTTGCTAAAGGAGGTTGGACTGGACCGTATGCAAGACATATACCCTGATGGGCACTTTATAACAGCTGAAGACACACAACACATTATCAATCAGCCTCTCTTATTCCAGTTCTCAGTCCACCGATTGAAGCTCGCACTTAAAAAGCACTACACGACCTTCCCTGCTGAACCCGCTACATTGAAAGCTCTACAGCTATTACTGGTTGCGCCCACGCGGCGTCGGATGATTACTAAATTTTACAGGGCGGTGAGAGAGGAAAAAGCGAGAGATACTGATAGAAGTCTGCACCGCTGGAATGAGAGACTTGACCCCCCATTGACATCCCTATAATGGGAACAGATCTGTGCCCTTACGGGCAAGCTCACCCCTAATGCGAACCTGAGGCTCATACATTTCAAATATATTCACCAGGTGTACCACACACCTATCAAATTATACACTTACGGCCTTAGGGACACCAGTAACTGTAAAAGATGTGGGCACTTGGATGCGGATTTCTGGCATCTTGCGTGGTACTGCACACCAGTGGCTAAATATTGGGCGGACATACTAATTTGCATTCAGCACATGTCAGGAGCTACGTTGGAATGCACACCTGTAGTTTGCCTGCTAAGTTATGTTCCTGGACTGAAGGGAGTGCTAGGTAGGTTTGAGAGACTCGCACTCTTATTGGCAAAAAGACGCATAGCGCTTATATGGGAGAGTAAGCTGACCCCACGTCTTAAACATTGGGTCCGCGACATGATATACTGTAAAGACAATCTCGAATTATAGGCTGAGGAACTCCCCACGTCCTCTAAACCTAAAGATATATGGGACCCTTGCGTCGCTATCTCCTAGAACAGACTCATGTAGGAGTGGCCCCTGACATTGAGGAAAGTTGAACCTTCTTTCTGCATTTCAATAACGATTGTGGTGTAAGAGTGCATGTATTTCATATTCCAGTACACTAGATGCAATGTATATAACAGTGCATATGTTGTTATATTTTACTATATTATTTGATACAGTACACGCCCTGCGTGGCGATGGCAGTCACTGTATATTTTTGATATCAATAAACAAAATTTAAAAAAAAAGGAAAAAAAAAAGATATACTCCTGAACTGTGCAATAGGGAAACAATGCCATACGTAGTGCCACGGTCATGTACTTTGCAATAGAAGGAATAATGCAATGCGTATCACCACCAGCATGCCCTGTGCAAGGAAGAAACAAAGCAATGCGTCACGCTACAATCATGTACTGTGCACTGAAGAAATAATGCAATGCGCCACGTTATAATCAGGTACTGTGCGATGAAGAAATATGCAATGCGCCACGCTTACAATCATGTACTCTGCAAGGGAAAATAACAGTGCGTAGCGCACGCAGCATGTAGTTCGTCAGGCACAAAAAGAGTCAGGCGTCAAACAACAGTTCGATAGTTCGTTAGCAGCAATAATGCAAAGTGTAATACAACAGTTGCCCCTGACATGGATCAATGATGACACAAAAGTACCGCTTCTCACTCCGGCCCCAGTACTGCCCCTCCTTGGGCCAGCACGGGCCTCGATCCGAGCCGAAGCAACAGGCTCACGCAGCTGCCAGGAGCGAGAGGCCGAGAGAGTGTCCCTCCGAGCCCGCACCCCACCCCAGGTGGTGATCCACGTTACCTGGGGGGGCGCGACCCCACTCTCCTCCCCCCCTTCAGCGACTTGGGCCTTGATCCAGAACTCCGTCAATGGGCACAGCGAGCTCTGGCCGTCGACTCCGCTCTTCCGGGACTGCCGGTCCGGGCCGCTACTGTTGCACTCCGAAGGCCCAATGACCTGGCCCTCCTTCCGGCGGTCTCAGTGGACACCAAGACCCGCCCTCAGCACTTGTGGAGACTTACTTCGATTTCGGTGCACACGCTACCCAGGCATTCCTCACCAGCACCTCTGGTTGCACCGTGACACGCACTCTGCGCGTCCGAGACTCGCCTCTTCTCTGGTGCACACGATGACCAGGCGATCATCACCACTCCTCGGCTTGCACCTCGACACGCACCCTGCGCGTCCGAGTCTCACCTCTTCTCCTGGTGCACACAACGACCAAGCGCTCTTCACCAACGCCTCGGCTTGCACCACGACACGCACCCTGCGCGTCCGAGTCTCACCTCTACTCTCGGTGCACACACAGACCAGGCGCTCTTCACCAACACCTTGGCTTGCACCACGACACGCACCCTGCGCGTCCGAGACTCACTTCTTTTCCCGGTGCACACAACGACCAGGCGCTCCTCACCAACGCCTCGGCTTGCACCACGACACGCACCCTGCGCGTCCAAGACTCAGTTTACTCCTGCGTGCCCACGATCACAAGGCACAACTTCTGAGGGTCTCAAGCTGCAAAAGCACGCGCACACCGCGTTGCTTGGGACTTCTCCGGAAACTTTTATGTTCCTGTGTTTCCAAACAGGGAGCCAGCTCACCTCGGGCCCTTGGGGTTCAGGACACAGCACAAAGCACAGTCCTGTTCAAGAATGGGGGGACACCACCCACTGCAATGTCCCTTCAGTCTCTTCCTTAGTAAAAGCTACAAACTGCAGGCCAGCCCCAGATCACGAAGCAAGGGTCAGTCCTATCCAGCAGTCTCTTCAGCAACTTCTTCCTTGGCAGAGGTTCTTCTTAACCACGAAAGAGGTCAAAGCCTTTGCAGACTCGACCTGTCCATTTCACCATTCAAAATTACACCAAATTCTAGGGGTTTCAGTTCTCTTAGTTATACCCCTTCATGTCTTTGAAGTTCGTTGTGCTCAGGGGTCCCTGACCCCTGCCTAAATCAGTTCTGGGTGTCTCCCTCCCAGTGTCACCTTTCTCCCTTTGATACTGGGGGTCTGGACCCTTAATCACTCAGCAGGAGATGGGTCAATTGTTTTATAGCTGCAACCCGGGCCTCTTCACCTCCCGGGGCCTCTCCTGGTATACTCTCCAGATGCAGGTCAGCCAGGTGCCATCTCACCCCCTCCCATCTCAGATCCAGACAGTCAATCTACATTCAGCAGAGACACACAGAAATGCTTAAAGCACAAAACTCAGCCACTTTCTAAAAGAGTGGTTTCTGAACACACAGTGACAAAACCACTTTCATAGAAAGATGTGTTATGACACTGTGAGTTCATACATACTAAACTTCACCTCTCCATTATAAACTTATAGGAAACTAGGCTAACAAAACACCATACCCAGCCTCCCCATTCTGTCCTATGGGCAGAATGGCCTTTCACCAGTGAAAACGAAATGGAGTGTTTTTTCACTGTCAGGACATAGCACACACCTCAGTATATGTCCTGCCTTTTACCTACACTGCACCCTGCCCAGGGGTTACCCGGAACCTACCACAGGGGTGCCCACAGTGTACGCAAAAGGGAAAGTAAGGCCTGACAAGTGGTTGCACTTGTCAGGATAACATGCTAACTTAGCAAACTGCGCGCAGGCCCTACACTGAAGGCCTGAGTTCCCTTCTCTGCGCGCCTTTGCATTACTAGCCCTTGCACACACAGTGCACATCACTAAGGACTTTTACTAGTAAGGCAAACATACCAATCATGGCCAACCAATTACCATTGTACTTTACATAGGGAACCCTTGTACTTTGACACTGATCAGCAGTGGCAAAGTACCCAAAGCATCTAAATTGGCAACTCTATGTCAGGAAAACGGTCTAGGGGGAAAGCAAAAAGTTTAGGGAACTTTAGCCAAAAAGGCCAAGTCCTACAGTCGCAAAAACGTGTGACGTAAATTATTGTATTTTGGACAAATCATAACAATATGTAATATATCATTAATCAAGGTATTGTCACAGTTACAGAGGGGCAAGTCTGAGTCCTTAAAACAACCATTATTAAAAGAAACTAGTCGAGGGAATAATTTCAGCCTAAAGTAAGTCCACAAGCGGCGACAGGTCATATTCCAAATACATTAGGGTTCTACATTACTGATAGTTTTTACTAAAATCGCATGCCGCATCAAGTGTTTCAGTAAGACAGAGTCCTCACGATCTGCTGCCACCTTGTCCATAAATGCCGCTACAACCCATTTACCATCAGAGCGGACTATACTACTTGGATTAGCAAACAGGTTGGGCCTCCCTAGAGACCACAGGTTATGCGAGAAATAGGCCAACCACAGGATCAAAGAAGGCTTATCCAATTTTAAACAATCCAGCAATATTAATCTGTTAAAATAGAGTTCCTCGTTTGTCCAAATTGAATGCCAGAGTCTTAAAGGGCAGAGTCGAAGCTGGTCAACAATGTTACCCAAACCCAGTTCTTCGTGGACAATTTCATGGGGTACACTTTGTGAAACTCCCAAGAGGCCCCTTGAGAATTTATTTTCTGCCACTTGGATTGAAGTGACCCGACCATAACCCCATATTCCACTGCTGTAGCTCACTAGTGGGACGCACTTGGCCCAGTAGATTTCCAAGACCGATTGTATGCGAGTGTGCCCAAGCTAGCGAGAAAAATCGCCAATGCTAAACGTCGCTGTATTAAAGGACATAATATTTTGTGTTACAAGTGAATGCCAATTTAGACCAGAATATAGTTGGACCCCTAAATATCTAAACTTGTCTACCTGACTGATATGGTGTCGATCTACTACGTATTTCATGGTTTTCGTGTTGGGTGGACCAAACTTCATCACATGTGACTTCGAGAAGTTTGTCGTCAAGTCAAGACTATTCATAAAACCAATAAAAAGATTCAGAAGTTTTTGTAATCGTTTGGCTCTTCGAGCAATTAAAACTGTATCATCTGCATAAAGCAGGGCCGGTATAAAATGGCCTCCTACTTTAGGGACATCCACACTCGAGCCCGTCAAGGCTTGTTCTATTTGATTAATGTAAAAAATAAATAAAAATGGTGCTAAGATACAGCCTTGCAGAACCCCACGACGCAATTTAAAGTGCTCAGTGCATTTCCTGTTAAGGCCAAACCTAACACAAGCTGAGAGATCTTTAAGCAGCTCCTGCAGAAAATTAATTAAAGCAGGGCCAACACCATCTGAGCCATCATGGACCAAAGTTTGGAACGATTAACTCTGTCAAATGTGGAGCTTAGCTCTACGAAGGCCAGATAGATTGCCCCCTTCTTAACCTTAGTATATTTGCAAATTAATAGGTAAAGATTAAAATTTTGCTCGATAGTACCCCGACCAGGCCGAAACCCATATTGTAGGACAGATAAAAAGCCTCTCTCCTCTGCCCAATCCAAAAGACGGTTTAATAAAATCCGACCGATGATTTTCACCTCTGAGTCGATCATGGAGATCGGCCTGAAACAGGGACTATTATTGATTGAGACCAAGTTAATGGAAGAGGTCTGGTGGTTGCTGAATTTAAATGTAACGACAGCAAAGGCGCCCACAAATCTATATAAGTTTTAAAAAGATCCCCTGGCACCCCAGTGCACTCAACTGAAGGGCTACAGTGCTCAAATTCTCCACCTTTAGTTCATCTGTTGCGCAGCAAGCTCGTTGCTCAACAGCAGCGTTATTCAGAACAGTCCCTAGGCGTACTCACAGCACTACAAGTCCGTCCCACACAGGCCAGCCCACGGTAGTGCAGCTGCACTGTGAACTCTTGTATAAGTGCAGTTCCCAAGGCTTGTCTCTCTTCAGCGCCACTTGAGGGACCAAGTTGCAGCTGCTGATCACAATTTTCTCCCAGGGGACAGCCCTACGCCCCGGCCAACTCTCTTGCTACGTTATCTGGAGCATCCAGTGGGTGCCTTTCCAGGTGCCTCCAGCAGTGGCTCTCATCATGCCGATGATGCACACGCCCCAGGGCAAGGCCAAGCCCCCTATCTTCAATGATGCTAGGCGATGGTCATAAGGAATACAGCGTCATGCTCCACCCAGCCCTCCTGTAGGTTTTACCGGTAAAAATCGCTCTGAGTCCGCGCATGGCTGCTTGACATGGGCCAGTAGTGCACTTCAGCCAGTAGTACTAGCTAATCCTCTAGACTCGCCAGCGACCATGTCAGAGAAGGAAAAGGTTCCAAAGCACTAATTCAATTCATTTTAATCCACGTACAGGGATTCAAGGATATTTTAAAATGATAGATTAGTAAGGGGGTTCAGAACTACTTTGTCAAGCGGCCATATTACTTTACAGCTCTCTGGAGCCCCCCTAATGAAGCCTTTTTCACATACATCAGGTGTGGTGTTTTTGATTTCTTTCTGAAACTCGCCATCTGCATTTTCATTGTTAGCTCTTGTTAACTAGTGCTCTCTCATTAGTAGGTTGTTTTACGCTTTATTTAGGATACTAAAATACTGGAGAATGCTTTGGACTCTTGCACCCTCGGTTTTATTTTTTTACGAGCTTATTTTACATAAGTAAGTCTAAGGGCCATGAACTGTTTCTCGTTCTCATTTTTGCTGCATAAAGGTACTATACAAAACACCAAAACAAATTGAAAGGCTGGTTTTAAAAAACATGAATAATGAAATAGTTACATACTTATCCCTTTTTGATTAACACCTGTGGATATGCCCCATAATTCCAGTCTCTCGTGCTCTCCACTCAACAGATATATTCAGTAACTTGCGTGAAAGAATGAATACTTCAACAGCCTGTTAGTAAATATATGCATCTAGGAAATGACTTCACAGACAATGTAAATGTGCTGGAAAAACAATTTCATAAAACTAACAGCAATGCTCAAAATGTTTAGAGTAAATTTACTTACCTTTTTGTGATAAATGCTGCAAATTCCTCTCTCAAGATCAGGCAATTTATTGATGAGACGTTGAATCTGGCCAAAAATAATGGACTCTGAGAGGAGAACTTCTGATAGAGCATCAAGTCGAGCATTTATATCACTAAAAATTAAACAAAAGGAGCTGTGAAAACATGGCTACTCTGAAGGAATTATAGCAAAGTAACACATTTCAAGATAGGCCTGATTTATCAACCGAAAAACTGGACAGAACCATTCATTCGTAGAGGATGCTGAAGAACAAGTTATTTATCTTCAGTCATGTTCTTTCTAGTGGATACTCTATCTGACCAGCGATTTCTCACTTCTTGAATCTCATCAGGCACCAGACTGGAAGCAGAAAACTCTGCACTATATCTTGTATGCCAGAAGGTGGTGCCGCCTGACTCCGCCCAGCTGCTGGATGTAACGACACAGAGCTGCCACATAAGGGCCACCCCGTGCACTAACGCCAGTTTATCCATTGAAATTTACAGCACCCTCTGACACAGAGCAACAAGCAAATGAGGAATTGACAGTGCAAAAACTAGCTTGGGACCACATTACGTACAAAAAGTGCATCGGTCAGAATGGGGAGGACAATGGGTTCTGCGGTTAGAAGTAATCATCAGAAGAAAGTGTTACTTACCATTTGGTAATTTTCTGTTTAGTGGGTAGGAAGAATTGAACCTGTATGCTGAATTGATAACAGTAATGTCTGGTGGTGGTATGGACGGATGTCCACGTAGCAGCTTGGCAGATATCCAACACTGGAATGCCCTATGTCAAGGTGCTGGTAGTGGCACTCTCCCTTGTGAAATGAGCTAAAAGACCTAAATCAGAACTTGTCTACTGTAAGCTATCAAGCTTTAGTCACTGAAATCAAAAAAATCTACAAAGATAGTTAACCAAACCACAGAGAATCCTCCAATATTACTCCAGCTCTTGGCCCAGTGGCCAATAAATAGACATTCCTATTAATCAATGAGTCCACTACCTTAAATGTGGGCCAAGCCCCAGTCTCTTGGGGAGGCACTAGGCATGCAGAACTTATGTGAGTGTGGACACGAATACATTAATGCTATTACAATGTAATCAATGCTCATGTTTTGAAAAACAGTTGACATATTTTAAAGTCTTTCTAATCACCAAATGAACGTAAATAATATTCTTTGTTTGCAATCTCTGCATTGTACTTGCTTATGCAGTCCAGTTCACAGATTCCTTATCCACATTTTTATTAGAATTACAAAGTTCGGGCAGCAGCCATCATGTGTTTCACTCCCTGAGGTTAATCTTTCAAACGGCTTTTTCAAAACTTGAGGTCTTCTAATCTGTATGGGTCTGAAATGGGCGGTAAAACCTGTTACCTGGATGGCAAGGTGTGTGTCCAGCAAAGACTGGTGCTAGAGGTCTATCTCAAGACAGCATATATTTTCTGATTCATAAACACCAAGCTTCAGGCGCTGTGGAAATGTGTAATATTTTACGTTAGCATAAGCTACAGTCATTTTGGCTGTGGTGTCCATTTGTTGGCTTTGTAATTCTTTCGTTCTCTGCTCCTCGTCTTTTTCCCTGCCTGTGCTGTCTATTTTAGTGACTTCCTGACTCAGCTAGAACAATGTATGTGCTGCGGATTTCGTAAGCTGCCAGTGCACCTGGTCTTGAATGTAACTGTCGACCATTTACCACTGCCATAAGCATTTCTGCTCCTCCCTCCCACTTTGCTGACCAAGTGGTTATTCATCTTCCCTTGTTTGCCGATAGTTATTCCTATGTTTAAACTTGTTCCTTTTTCTGTTATGTGCTTACGTTGCAACAAAGTCTGTATAAAAGGACACTGGTTTGTTAAGCCAGTGTGCCACCTCCTGCAACACTTGAGAGTGTTGTTGGACGTGGTTCCACTCATGAGAAGTTAATAAAATTGTTATTTTGAATTCCAGCTTCAGTGTTGATCTCTATTTTGTTGGTTTTTGAACCCGTGGACAAAAGGGTGACCCTGCACCAGTGTACCCCTAAAAAGGTACAATTCCACAGCGCGTGCCCGTGCAGGTAAGAGCGGTGGGGGAGGGGAGGGGGGGGTTTGGGGGGTGATTTGACTAACGACCACGAGGGAAAATTAAATAAATGATTAATTTCTCTAGTGGTCGTCTGTTTAAATCCCCCCCACCCGGCCTCACCGCTCTTACCTGCACGGGCCAATGCTGCCGAGGTTAGGTGTCTGACTGACCTGTGCTGCTGATGGGATGTGTCAAAAGTGCATAGCATGTATTAAAATGCGTGGATTAAACTACACTTAAAGTCTACTGCTGGTCTCCCAGAGAGTGATGGCTTTATCTTAAGAAGTCTGGACCTACAAACCCCAGTTCAAAAGGAGGCAGATGCTTTATAGTTCAATTTTTCTGAATTTTTCCTGCACCTAATTTGCTAGTCATAATGTGGTTTGAGGTGAATCTGATTCAAATGGGCTCAATCTATTTGCGCTGAGGTGAAGCTGCGTTCCCTCATTTTGTCAGCATCATCAAGCAAATGCTGGTATTGTAGAGACAGTGTGAATGGTTTATGCACTCTCTTTTGGCTTCTCCCACATATTCCAGATAAGGATGTCCCGGCTGCAGTCGATGCAAAATAATTTTAGCGTTACAGATCTGCACAAAACACTTATATAAATCAACGGAGTATCCTCGGGTGGTGATGTTAAATCATATAGCTGAAGTCTAGAACAGCTGCTGCCCAATTGCCACTTTGCTAATGGGCCCTTTATCGACCATTGGCTGCAGGTTATGGATAATTTACCTAGCAGTCCATAAGAGTGCACAATGAGGTAAACTATCTTACAGGTGTTTTTAATTTTAATTTTTAAGGGATTTTTATGATTTTAACTCTTTGTTCTTTTAGTCCCGCAATTCAGTTTGTTTCCTGATACATCAAGTGACAAGCGATAGAGCATGATATATCAGTTTACAGTACATGAAACAGATGATTTTTTTTTCTTGTTTCAAACTTTATTCGGCAAATTTTTGTCATCAAAGATCATAAGAGCTTTCAAAATACAATAGTTAAAATCAGAAATAAGAATGCAATAAATACCATTCTGTATTAAAAAAGCAAAGAAGCCATAAACAGTACGATTAACTTTGCAAATCGATTAGATATTAATACATTTAAAAGAGACTAAAAACCAATATGGGCTAAGAAAAAGCAGCCAAATGGCATGCTTAGTAGCATCATTTAAAATGCTCTTTGCTTGATTCTCCTCATAGTCATCAGAAACCACAAGACTGCAAAGACCACACTTTGCCTAGCGTCAGTCCTTGTAATTCTCAGGGCTTCTCTAAATTCTCTGACCCCAAGATTTTGACAGAGCGAGGCAATCTATTTACTTCTTGAATGTTAGTAGGCAGAGCAGAAAAATAAAACATGTTCAATAGTTTCAATTTGTGTAGTGCAGAATGGGTACTGCCCATTTCTTTTATTTGGTCACCTGCCCCCAACTGGCTCTAAATGAGGTCCCATATCTGAACTGCAGAAAGAGCTTCCTGACAATAGTGGGCTCTATTGCATCCAGGAACTGATCTATCTCAAAATCATCTTTTAGTGTGAGAAAACGCAACGTCAAAGGACCCATATTTGACCGGCAATGAAATAAACCCATTGGGATTGCAAATAAGACCTTTTTACCTGATCTTTAGAAATAACACTTGCCTCATCTGGATCATCCCACAAACACTTGAGTCCAATATTTATGAGGGTTAACCTCAAATGCCTAACCCATGGGAGATCTCTGGCTCCTGGTAGGTAATTGCTCAGTTCCAGAGTTGCCCAGATCCTCCTCCAAAACGAAAGCGGCCTTAGGCTAACTATATCGGAGATGTTTTTTATGGCCAGGTCCAACATTAGGGGAAGCAGTGGTGTGCTAGATGGAAGGCCAGTCCATTGCTGCATAAAGCGGTTTTCTACTGCAACCAGAGAAGGTACCTCCCTATATCCCAGAGCTCAACGCCATACAGAGCTGATCCCAATTCCTGGTAGTTGTAGACCTGGAGGGCCGGAGAGTTAAGGCGATATGGGGAGCCTTGAACAACTTCAATATTACCTCTGTGGTTTGCTCTAGTTTTATTACACACCTTGCAATATGGGTTTGCCAATTAAGATGTTTAGTCAAAATGACGTCCAAATATTCAAAAGCGTGGACTCGCTCCAGGGGGACCCTCTCAACATTGGATTTGAGGGAGTAGAATGGCAAGGGTTAAAACCATATATTTTGTTTTTGCAGGGTTAATGTCTTGGCCCCTTGACTTACAAAACCTATCGAACCAGTCAAGGATTTTTTGAAGACCCATGGGGGATTTTGAGAGGAGTAATGTATGGTCAGCAAACATCGGGCCGGAACCCTGATGTTTGCCAGGCAGGGTACATCAGATTCGCTATGATCCACATATATGCTACCAGATCGTTTATGTGGGTGCGAAGACGAGCCCTTGCTCAACTCTCCTAATAAATGAAAATTGATTTATTTCCCCCAACTGCCCACATCTAACTTGGGCAAAATTGCTGTCATGGAGTTTTATAATCAAGTTTAATAGTTAAGAGTAGAACCACCATATCAGCTAAAATCTGCCACAACTTGGGGCGTGAGATAAGATCGAACGCTGACCTAAGATCAACAAACACCACAAACAGGCGCCCACCCCCAAGATGAACGATCTTCCAGTACAATACCTAGAGGCAGAGGACCTGATCTAGTGTGCTGGTACGCTCTCAGAAGCTTGCATGTAGAGGGGCCAATATATCTAGGGCAGCCATCCAATCTGCACTCTCCTCAGGATGACCCTCGCAAAGAGCTTTTGGGCACTATCAATTAAACTTATGGGCCTACAATTGGAGGGAAGGTCATGAGATCCCTTCTTGAAGATAGGGAAGATCTCGGCGCCAGCCTAGGTAGAAGGGATAGGGGTGCCTTTCAATAAGGCATTAAAGAGTAAACAAAATAGGGGGTCTAGACTTCAATCTCTTCCACGAAGAGATCCCCAGGAACATTATCCTGCCTCAGAGCTTTATGTCGAACAATTTTGTTGATGGCTTGTCTGACTTCCTAAAAGCTAAAGCCTACATCTTCCATTGGGCCACTTAGCGGGGCGGACAAGTATGAGAAAGCTTCAAGCCCATCAGAGCTCCCTGTACATGCATCGCAGGAGCCCAGTTCAAATTCTTCACTCTGCTCCTCGGGAGAATACAATTTCGAAAATTGTGCAACCCATTCTGTCATCGTAATATTTACTCATTTATAGTGTTTTATAAAGAGCGAACATCACCATCACGGTATAAGAGCGCTGTACAAAGAAAGAGCTGACTGGCATTGCAATACATTAAGAATACTGGACACTTATGATATGCTGTCCATAGGAATATAAGAACAAGGTACAAACAATCGGAAACAATATATAAAAAGGTGAATTACATTTTTACTAAGTTTCTTATGTTGCATGTTTTTCTAGTAATAAGGCTTTCACTTCCTTCTTAAAGAGCCTGAGTGAGGTAATCGATCTAGTAGCGGGTAGTAGTGAGTTCCATATTCTGGGGGCAGAACCAGCGAAAGCGCAGCCGTGTGTTTTCCTTTTTTTGGATCTGGCTGGTTCTAGTATGAGGGATTTAGAACTTCTGGAAACCCTTCCGGCTCCCGATAGTTTGATCCTATTCGCCAAGTATTTTGGACCGGAATTGTGCAGAGCTTTGTGTGTTATGCATGCGACCTTCAGTTGTATCCTAGCTTCAACTGGGAGCCAGTTGATGGCTCTGAGTGAAGGGGAGGTGCGATCATAACGACGTGTGCCTGTTAGGAGTCATGTTGCTGCATTTAATGTCACTTTCACTGGGGCTAAGCTGGCTTTTGGTAGGCCTATGAGTGTGGAATTCCCATAGTCTAGTCCAGAGAGAACAAGAAATTGCACTGCCGTTTTGAGGCCCCCTGGCAGTATGAAAGGTTTTAGTTTTCTTAGAAGGTTCAGATGTAGGTTAGTGCTTCTGGTTGAAGCTTGTATGTGAGCTTGCATGTTTATATTAGAGTCTAGCGTAATGCCTAGAGACTTTACTGAGTCGCAGGTGGTTGGGGTGCAGTTTAGCGATTTGAGGTTATGAGACCAAAGCTGGGGTTGTTGGGATCTGATGGGTGGGGAGAAAAGAATGAATTCAGTTTTCAGCGGATTTAGTTTTAGGTGGTTATGATCCTGCCAGTTCTGTGTTTTCCTCAGGGTATAATTCATTCTCCGGATAGCCTCTTGAGAGTAAATAATGATGTAATATTGAATATCGTCTGCATACATGTGGTACGAGGTTTTTGTTAAGATTATCGTGAATGTCTCCATGTGTAGATTGAAGAGTGTTGGTGAAATTGTAGATTCTTGCGGAACACCTCAATGTCCACCACATCAGATAGGGTGTCTCCAATTTTGACTCTTTGTTGTCTGTTCTGCAAGAAGGAGGTGAACCAGTTAAGGATGGCTCGTGCAAGGCCCATTCTGAGTTCAAGTGCTTTCCTGAGAAGTTTATGGCTGACCTTGTCGAATGCCGCTGATAAATTCAGAAGAATTAGGAGACAGGATTAGTTTTGGTTTAGTGTTGTTTGTATATCGTCTAGGATATTTAGAATAATAACCTCAGTGTTGTGTCCAGGCCTGAAACCTGATTGGTGTTTATCTAATAGATCAAAATTCTTGATGTGTTCACTGAATGTGGGTACATTTTTCTACCAATTTAGCCAGGAAAGAGACTGGATACCAGTCGGAAGTTGTTTAAGTCTTTCTGGTCAGAGCCTGTTTTTTTTTATAGAAGGGGAGAATTTTGGCTCATCTTCAGACATTCTGGGAGGGATCCTTGATGGAAAGATGCGTTCACAAGGAGGGAGTGACAGATTGGAGGATCTCTTTCAGTAGGTGTGAGGAAATGGAATCGTCAAAATATGTGGTAGATTTCATTGATTGAATGGTTTTCTGGATTTTCCTCTCCGATAGAGATCTGAAACTGTTTCAGAAGGCTCTGTTTTTCCTTGGGGCAGTTGGGGTTGGTTCCTTAGGTAGGGGACTAGTTTGGTTTGGAATAGAGTTGCTTATAGTAGAAATTTTGTTTTAGAACAAAGTTGAGAAGAAGTTGCAGATGTCCGTCAAGTTGTTTACAGTTGTGGGTTCTGCGAGTTTTCCTGATTGTTGTTTTATTATGTCAAAGAGTTTTCTAGACCTATTCTTCACTCTGTCTAGTTGAGATCTGATTGTTGTTGTTTTGACTTTCCGGATAGCTTTTTTGTATGAGATTCTGTGCGTTCTCAGCTGCTCGAGATGGGTAATGTTTGGGTCCTTCCTCAATAGTCTTTCCAGATCACTTAGTTGTCTTCTTTCCTTGTTTATGTTTTGGTTGAACCAAGGTACTGAAGGTTTTATCCTTGGTCTATTTAAACGTAATGGAGCAACTGTCTGAACGATGTAGGTCATGCTGCAGTTGTAGAGATGTGTCAGATCTTGAGCTGATGTTTGGTTGGTCCGAGGTACCAAGGAGGTTTGGCACAGATCTGCCAGTTCAGTTCTGTTTACATTGCTGTAATCACTCACCCTAGTTTTTTCCCTTCTCGTTTGACCTTTGATTTTAATTTCATGAGTGGTTATTTGGAAGGAAATTTGATGATGGTTTGACCAGTCTGTAGCGGCGATGTCTAGTATGTTTACTGATCCCGGTTTATGGATGATGAGGTCAAGTGTTGTGGGTTGGTCCCTTGCATGCTTGAATCATGTTGAGTTCCCGAAGCATGTTACTGAGTGCAGCCACTGTGAGGTCTTTGTCATTGTTCCAATGTAAGTTAAAATCTCCTAATAATATTTTATTAGAGAGTGAGGTCGCACTGATTGTGATCATTTCCATGAGTTGCTCCAGGAAGACAGTATTGCCACCCGGTGGATGGTATAAAAGGAATGTTTTTGCTATCATTTTATTTTCTAGTTTGATTTCAGCTCCCATGAAGTATTTTCGAACGAGAATGAGTTTAAGGTAAGATAGTTTCTGTAAATTATGGCTAGACCTCCCCTTTGCTTCAATGTGCAGTCTAAGCTTAAAACAGCAACATTTGGGGGGATGAGAAGGTCCAGTGTTGGAGCTGCTATTGGGTTTAGCCACGTACCGGTTAGAAAGAGAATGTCCAGATCATGCACTAAATTCACATCTGCTATATCAGTTGCATGTCTTGCAGCTGATCTGCAATTATGCAGCATGTATTTCAGGGTTGTCACTATTTTGTGAATTACTGTGGCAGGCATAGTGTTCGTAGCGATTGAGATCAGGTTGTTGTGATTGACTTGTAGAGGGTAGTGGCTACGGTTTTTGTAATTGGATATCTTGACGATTGGGACATTGGATGTTGTTTCAAGGGAGGTTTTGCTTTGTGCCCCGATAGTATATTATAAGATTGTTTATCTCTTCTTCTGAGAGGTGATTGTTCGTTCTTTTTGGCCGGTGAAGCTTGTTGTCTCGGGAGGGTAGTGAGTCGGCTGTTGTCAAAACGTTTTCTGCTAGATAGGTAGTCAGTCCAGTTGGTGTTGGGTGTGTGCCTCTACTCTAGTGTTAGTAGAAGTGTGGTGACTTTCTTCTTGACCCATTCAATGTCTTCCCTGAATAGTTACAAGTTATCATTGATTTGGTATACGAGAAGGTTGAGTATTGGGCACTGACAAATTACGTTATTATTCTGTGTGAATATTTGTGAAAATTTGTGGCCAGTCTGGGACAGGGATAAACTCTTCAGTGGAGCCAGAAGAGACAATATTCCAAAAGGTGCAGGAATCTCCTCTTTTAGCCACTGCTGACAGGCCCTCTCAGTTCATGATTTCCCACCCTCTCTTTGCTGCCCAACAAAGATGAATGAACTTATTCAGCTGACAGAGCTAAACTATGAAAGGCTATCACAAAACTGATAC
This sequence comes from Calotriton arnoldi, assembly GCA_963921515.1. Taxonomy (NCBI): domain Eukaryota; kingdom Metazoa; phylum Chordata; class Amphibia; order Caudata; family Salamandridae; genus Calotriton; species Calotriton arnoldi. The sequence continues at coordinate 1,292,825 of CAWUFW010000974.1, read as the reverse complement.
CTGAAGTTTTATTCTCAACAATAAACTTTCACTACTCTCCCAGATAAACAAGATATCCAATATGGTTAATTACTACTTAGACTCCTTCAAGAACTCCAGCACATGCCATAATAATCTCAGGAATGGACTCTGGAAACACGATTTTGGTCGGAATCCCACCCGCTTCTTTAGGTCTAATGAAAGCCATTTTTAATTCAACAGCTAGACTTGTCACATTTGGTAAGACATGTTATCACATTTTTCCCATCTAAAGGACCTACACTAGTTACCTCCTAAAGCGAAGTTCAAGTGAAACATTTACAAGGTAATACATCAAAAACACACCCTAAACCTGGATCATTTCTTGAGCATTTCAGGTGGCAACAGGGATTTCCTCATTCTGGAAACCCACAAATTCAGTACAGCTCAAGCTGTGAAACAATTCTTCTCAGGTCTCCACGGTGGTGTTGTGGGCCATTGAAGATTATAGAGAGGAACATATAAACTGCACTAGTCAGGATGTTATAAATTGATTGAAAAACATATATATAAACATATCATAACTGAGTATACTGACCTGAATGAGCGGAATGACAAGGGACTACTGGATTTTAATGAATATAGGTTCTTGAGAAATGATCATCCAATACTACCTTATTTTTACTTGCTGCTCAAAGTGTACAAAAGCCTTGTTAACCCATGGGGAGACCTATATTCTTCTCAAATGACAGACTTTTGGAGAATACAGCCATATATGTCAATAATGTTCTGTAACCTTTTGTTGTTGAACTTAATTTCTAGTGTAAAGACAGCAATAATGTCCGAGGAAAATAGAGGGGATACAATGGGAACCCAGTTTCTTCATGATAACTCTTGATGTGGTTTCGGTGTATACATACACACATTGATGGTATTGATGCCTGCAGACATTATTTGAGAGGGAGACCACTGAGAACGTTTGATCGTACAGAGATTCTCTTACGTATGATAGAATTTTGCATTTTCATTTTAGAGGCTCAGATCTTGAGACAAACCTCCGGGAAAAGCTATGGGCACCTGCTTCGCCCACAGCTAAGCCAATCTTTTTATGGGCATGTGGGAGATGCAGGTGGACTGGTCAGACAACGGGGCATTTACCGACCACATAGTTATGTGGGTATGGTACATAGATGATCTATTTGATATTTTGGAATGGGAGCGGGACAAAGCAGAAAAAATCATCAGTATATTATAACACAAGTTTGATCTATCTTTCACTATACACACCAGTGGCAGCGAGATCGATTTTTTGGACACAAACTTACAAGTCCAAGAGGAAGAACTTGTTACAAGCCTGCTTTGCAAAACCACAAAGTGGAACAGTTTCTTGCTAGCCTAAAGCCACCATCTTCCAAAACTCATATGGAGTATCACCTAGCGGGAATACATAACACAAAAAGATAGTGTAGCACTTTCAGCTTATACCAGAGGGAAGAGAAGCTCATCACTTCAAGATTTCAGCAGAGAAGATGCCATAGACGTGATTAAAAGGCAGCACACAGGACATCCAAATAGGAACACACTTTTGTACTTGAACAGATAAGAAGACAGGATGACAGAATCATTAGATTCATCACAACATGCAATGAGAAATCCGGAGAGGTAAGGAAAATATTCACATAACATAAATGAGATCTGACTAATTAATCTATACTACTAGCACCATGGCTGAGAGTTCCATGAACTATATACACCGTAATGGTCCTAACAGCTAAATATGAATTCATGTTTGTATGAATAATGCACATCACCACCTCAAATTGTGTATAGATTTATTATAAATGCAATTGTGATAAATGACAATACATGAATCATCCATACAGGCACTCATACACCCACTGATTCACCAATACACCTTTGTATATATATTTAACACTCATAAACTTTTTAAAAACACACAGTCACTGGATGATGTCATCCGTGATGTCATTTGAGATGTCATCAGTGATATCGTCAGTGATGCCACTGACCATATCATGACTGATGTAATATGTGAGGTCATAAGCAGTGCATTGCAGGGGCACGAGTTATAGTTAGCTCAGCTAACTATAACTGCTGAATTTCTCTGGTTTTGTATTAGTGAAATGTCAGTCTAACTCTAACGTCCCTGTAACCTTTGGTTTTTTCAGTGAATTTCTAAGGTTTTTTTTATTCTATTTCCAAACTTTAACGTCCCTGTAACCTTTGTTTTTTACAGTGAATATATATATATATATAGATATATATATATATATATCTATATATATATACATACATATACACATATATATATATATACATAAACACACACATATATATGTGTGTGTGTGTGTGTTTGTTTATATAACCGACTATGCGGTGGCAATGACCTAGGCACATTGACCGGGGTAGGGCTGGAAATCCTAATGAAAAATACCTTTGCAGAACCGATGTCGCTTTTCCCTCACACTGGCTTGGTGTACTCTAATATCTGCCAAAGACAGAAATGGAAGCGATCAAATCAATTCTGTCCACAGATTGGCAAAGCCCGGAAATATGTTAATAAAACTGTTTCTGATTTCCTTACAAACCATAACATGGGCTCTATCTACAACAACAATCTACATTTAGAAATGCATGGAATGTATAGAAGTGATGGAGTTCACTTTACAGAGCAAGGGATCAGGGTGTTTCTAAGCAACCTGAAACTCTGCATACAGTCTTATCTGTAGCTGTCTTATACACACTCTCAACACAAAGGGTCTCGTCAGAGCCACCCAAGAGCCCAAAATATTGTTAATTTTCATATTAAGAATTTTTTTAATTTGCAACGTTGTCAGCGATCATCGCGAAATCGCAAAACAAAAGCAGAAATTTAACAACCACATTAAAATTTTAACTGAAAAAATTCATTCTAACTATTACAATACACATGTTACTAACTACATCACTGCTTAAAAAACATGTTTGTACACATATTTTTCCAGTACGTTTTAAAAAAAACTGTGTTTGAACCCGACTTCCTGTCTTCGCGATGACGCCGATAATCACAATGGCTTCAGTAATCGCAATGATCGCGCCTTTTTTAAGAGGTGTAAAACACATATATGCACACATTTTACAGTATTTTAGACACTAGGGGGTTACTAGTGCACTGTTTAAAATTATATTTTGATAGGGAGTTTGTACAAAAACCATCTTTAAAACTGATTTTTCATTTTTGCGATGACGAAGAGCGCTGCGATATCGGTAGCTGCGATCACCACGAATATGTCGCGAAATGACAAAACAAATGCACACATTCAATAGCCACCACCACATACAAAACTTATAACTGCAAAATAGATCATAACCAACACACTAAACACATTACTATCTAAAAGACTCTATAATAGCATGTATAACTCCCTTAATATCTCTATAACACAGTGTATAACTCTTTCAGTGGAATCTGTGACTGCATGTATCAGTAAGTCTCTCATTCACTGTTTAAGTATTTCAGTGGATCAGTGAGACGGTGCATCAGTCTATCAATAGTTCTGTAACAAACTGCATGACTGTCTCAATGTGTCTATGACTGGGTGCATCAGTGTCTCAATGGATCTGTGATTTGGTTGCATGAGTCTCTTAGTCAATCTGTGAGTAGCTGCATAAATGTCTTTGTGCATTTGAAAGCAAGTATATGACTTTCTGACAGGATCTGTGAGTGGATACATACGTTTTTGAGTGCATGTCTCAGTGGGTGAGTGAGTGGGAACATGAGCGTCTGAATGGGTCTGTGACTGAGTGCATAAGACTCTCAGTGGGTCTATGACTTAGGAGCGTGAGTGTCTGAGTGGTTCTGTAAATGGGTGCATGGGTCTCTGAGTGCAACTGTGAGTGGGTGAGTGAGTCTCTGAGTGTATGAGTGACTGGGTGCATAAGTATCTGAGTGGGTCTGTGAGTGGGTGTGTGAGTGTCTGAGTGAAACTAAGTGGGTGTACGAGTGTCTCAATGGGACTCACTCAGAGACTCATGCACTTACTTAGAGACCCACTCAGACTCATGCGCACAGTGTCATACCCACTTAGAGACTCTTACACCCACTCACAGACCCACCTGGGCACTCATGCACCCACTTACAGACTCACTCACACACTCACGTATGTGTTCGGAGACCCATTGAGACACTCACACACCCACAGACAGACCCACTGAGACACTCATACACCCACTCACAGATCCACTCAGACACCCATACAGTCACTCACAAATTAAGCCACAGACCCTCTCAGAGACTTATGCACTTAGTCACTCACTCATTGAATTGTATTGTATTATAATTGCATTTAAATAGTGCTTGCTACCCCTGACGAGGCGTCAAAGCACTTTTTAGGTGAGTAGCACGCTACTCCGGGAACCCATAAAGGATTAGTGGTGAATTAGTATAGTGAAATATGAAATTAATTTGAGTGGTGGACATGTTAGTCTGTTATTTGGATTGAAAAGGATAGCGGAGGGATAGAAGAGGGGAGGATTTAGAACTTTTTTTTTTTTTTTTAAGTTCACCACAGTAGGAGGAGGCTTGGGATGAGTAAAAGGGAGGTGGAGGGGGAAGAGTCAGAGGGAAGGGTTTAGATAGGATTGTTTTGGGAGATCCGAATAGTAAAAGAGGTATGAGATGATGCAAAGAGGGGTAGAGGAGGGAAGAGTCTAGAAAGGGTTATTTTGGGGATCATGGTAGTGGTATGGAGTTTGGGATGAATGAGAGAGTTGAGGTAGAGCTTATATTGATAGAGGTATAGGGTGAGAAATAGGGTAATGCATTGGATATGCTGAATTAGAGGAAAAGTAGTAAATATAGATATCCATAAGTACATGGAAGGTATATACATAAAAGAAGGTGGTATATAGATTAAAGATGCATTAAATAAACTCCAGCTTTCAAGTGTTGTTGTACTTTAAATTAAAAATAAAATTGTAATTCAATACTGAAGCAATTCTAGATAAATAGTTATAAGAGATTTACTTATTTGTACTAATCATGTGCCGTCTAGAGCATGCTTTATTCAAGTAACTAGGAAAGGTATATAAACTATATCACTTGGTCAGTCTGTTTTCAGTAAGCTCCATAAAGCGAGCTGTACATGTAAGAGTGGGGGAGGGGCAGGGGGGGTGCACATAGACATGTACCAAACTGATGAACTAATCAAAACAATACAGCCCGGAAAAACGCCCCCGCCACAACCCAGTGATGGAGGGTTACAAGCAGTTATGTGCTGGCTCAAACTATTCCATCGCCAGCTAATGATGTCTAAGTAGCTCCCTTTCAATGGAGTTAAGTAATGTTCTTCCAGACCCCGCGCTTAACTTGGAAAGTTAAAATGTAAGTTCTGTAGCGCACACATTCCCATGAATGACAGAGCACCGTTGAGAAGAATCGACAAACAACAGGGATGCAATTTCTCAACAGAAGAGCAGCAATATGTGGCGGACTGCTGGAATATAATTGGACTCTGGGCAGATCAGTCAGCTGGAGGAAGTACTGGCAGTGGTAGTGGAAAATGGGGTTTATTTTTTTCCAACAAACTGAACTAAATTATAAAAGTGTTGTTGCGTCACTACAAAAAATGGGCAAATTTGTTAGAAAACAAAAGCTAGAAAAGTGGATAAATAGTATCCTGGGCTGAACGGAGAGAATAGTCCAAACAGAGGACGCAGTTCAAAAAACAAACCGAATACGACACTATTATGACCTCTATGCCGTTCGGTTTTCCAGGAGCAGGGCTGGTGCCGAGGACGCAAGCCATGCACGCAGATTCAGATGTTGGGCATCCACGCTTGGAATTCCCGTCTCCACGACCAAAGACAGACAGGGAGGGAGGAAATGCAGACAAGCAACGAGTTAAGGAAAAATACATCCTGGTCCTACGGGCCCGGGGTACTGTCTAATCTAGGCACAAAACTATTAAACGCATAAAGATTTTGGATCGCCAATGAAACTTATGCCAACCACAAACCCACTGCACTCACCCTCAGTTCGCCACCCTCAGCAGGAAATGTATTTATTTATTTATTGATTAAACTTGTAAGGCGCAACAGCTACCCAAAAAGGGTTTCCCGGCGCCTAAGCGAGACAAAAGAACAAAAGGCAGCTAAAATTACTGGCTGAAGAGCCAAGTCTTCAAAGATTTCCGAAACTGGATGTATGCCGTTTCGTTACGGATGGCTTTAGGAAGTGAGTTCCATAACAAGGGGCCGAGGTAGGAGAAGGACCTTCCTCCCATCCGGGATAACTTTATTCTAGGCACAGTAAAGTTCCCTTGAGTAGATGAGCGGAGGCACCTAGAGGGCACGTAAGGGTTGACCATGGCTTGAAGATATTTGGGGGCAACACCAGTTTTAATTTTAAACATGTAGCTCAGGGCTTTGAACTTAATACGGTTCTCCACCCTGAGCCAGTGCAGGTCTCTCAAGTGGCCAGAGACCGAGGTCGTTCTAGGTACCCTGCAAAGTAGTCGTGCGGCAGAGTTCTGGACCAGCTGAAGCCTGCGCGTCACCGCCTTGTTAGAACCGAGGTAGAGGATATTACAGTAGTCCAGTCTCGAGGTGATAAGGGCCTGGACCACTGTTTTCTGCGTGTACTCTGGCAGCATCCAAATGATCTTTCTTAGCCACTTCAAGATGGTAAAGCAGGTGGCTGCTACCTTGACTGTCTGATGATGCATAGAGAGTTGGTCGTCAATGATGACGCCTAGGTTGCAGACTTTACTAGAGGGCGGGGAAGAGCACCCATCACACTAGGCCAGTGTTGTGGGCCCCAAAGATCTTTATTTTTGCCCAAGACCAGAACCTTCGTTTTCTCTCCATTTAATTTGAGGTAATTGGTCTGCATCCAGGATGCAATTTTTCCCAGGCCCAGCTGAAGCTGGGAGGGCCCGGCTGCTTTATTCGTCACCTCACCTCTTGCTTTTTTGAGGTTTCAATAATAATAAACGGCAGTCTATGCTTATGCTAAAATCCTGACGGATTTAACAGGTGTTATGCAGAACTTACTCCACAAGTATACATGGTCGAACCTCTAACTTTCCTGGTCAGAGAAGCTTTTATCAGATGTTACTTTTGAGAACTGTTGACGATACTTTCACCTTGGTTGTTTTCAGCTAGCTAGCACAGAAATGCTGAGACTATGCAAGATAGACAAATATTCTGTATCCCCAAATGAATTAGTTGTCCCCATTTATCAATCATTCGTTCACAAATCTTCGAACAAGGGTAGTAATTCGATAGGGGTGAGAACAGCAGAATGGGTTCAGCAGTTGTGAAATATTTGATGAATCCTTCAAAGATACTGTGTGAATGCATTTAAAGAATCATTAATGTGGTTAATAGGACTGGAATAAGCAAGTGGCATACGGTAACTAACATATTGTATTCTGTTGTGAGAGCCTATTACCACTTAACTGTTAGTTTGTAATGCAGGCTGCTAATGGACGTTTACCTAAATACCATCTGATAACATACTACGACTATTACACTGATGGAAGGGTACATTTAGCAACGAAACAGTGACAATATTCAGGTTTTGCAAAGAAGGACCAATATGTCAGGTTTTGCAAAAATGACCAATGTTTCCCTAAATATTACGAACAGCTGGAATATCCAATTTCTGGTAGAGGGGCCCATTGATAACCCAGTCAATGTTACGATGCACATCTGGCTTATCTTGGAACGTTGGCGCTAAAAGGTGGGTTTAATAGCCAGGGGAACAGAATGGCATAGCCTATCTGATGCTCTAATATAAAGAAATATTTCCTACCCTCTCCCTTTTCAGAAAAGGCATACACTGATGTGAAGGGTAAAAAAGGTCCCCAGAGAGGGGCATGAGCTAACGAATATATTTTTCCAAAGCTGTAAACACGCAGTGCCTTATGACGATATGTGAGACGCAGAGCACCCCTCCCCACTCCTTTGTCCCAATATCGCCAAAACCGCTCCCTTCTATGCCCATAGGAAACAGAACATTAAAGCAGGGATGCACCCCTTTACCACATGACCCCACTCCTGTTCTTACATGATTGCTCTTTTCACTGGTGATCTCCATTCTCAAGCACACCACAGCTTCACGGTTCTCGACTCATACACTCGGAGACACACACCCACTCACAGACTCACTCATATACACACACACCCACTCACTCAAAGACTCACACATCCACTCACAGACCCAACCAGACAATCACCCTCCCAGTCACAGACCCATTCAGACACTCATGAATGCACCCATTCACTTACTCACTCAGAGACTTATGCTCTCACTCAAAGACCCATTGAGACACTCATACACCCACTCACAGATCCACTCAGCCACTCACAGACCCACTCAGAGACTTATGCACCCAGTCACCCATACACTAAGAGACTCACCCACCCACTCACAGTCCCACTCAGAGACCCACGCACCCACTCACAGAAAAGGCACATCAACACCCCATCAGGGGTAGCAAGCGCTATATAAATGCAACCCTTTTTCCCTCTTCTATCCCTCCACTACCCTTCTTAATCCAAACAACTGACTAACATATCCACCACTCAAATTACTTTCATATTTCACTATTCTAATTCACCACTAATCCTTTATGGGTTCACGTAGCGTGCTACTCGCCGAAAAGGCACATCAACACCCCATCAAGGGTAGCAAGCACTATATAAGTGCAAACCTTTTTTCCTCTTCTATCCCTCCACTATCCTTCTCAATCCAAATAACTGACTAACATATCCACCACTCAAATTACTTTCATATTTCACTATTCTAATTCACCACTAATCCTTTATGGGTTCCGGAGTAGCGTGCTACTCACCTAAAAAGTGCTTTGACGCCTCGTCAGGGGTAGCAAGCACTATATAAATGCAATTACAATAGAATACAATTCAATGAGTGAGTGACTGAGTGCATAAGTCTCTGAGAGGGTCTGTGACCTAATGTGTGAGTCACTGTATGGGTGTGTGAGTGGGTGTATGAGTGTCTGAGTGGATCTGTGAGTGGGTGTATGAGTATCTCAGTGGGTCTGTCTGTGGGTATGTGAGTGTCTCAATGGGTCTCCGAACAAATACGTGAGTGTGTGAGTGAGTCTGTAAGTGGGTGCATGAGTGCCCAGGTGGGTCTGTGAGGGGGTGTAAGAGTCTCTAAGTGGGTATGACACTGTGCGCATGAGTCTATGAGTGGGTCTCTAAGTAGGTGCATGAGTCTCTGAGTGAGTCCCATTGAGACACTCGTACACCCACTTAGTTTCACTCAGACACTCACACACCCACTCACAGACCCACTCAGAGACTTATGCACCCAGTCACTCATACACTCGGAGACTCACTCACCCACTCACAGTTGCACTCAGAGACCCATGCACCCATTCACAGAACCACTCAGACACTCACGCTCCCAGTCATATACCCACCGAGAGCCTTATGCACGCAGTCACAGACCCATTCAGACACTCATGTTCATGCACTTCCTCAGAGACCCACTCAGATACTCATGCAGCCCCTCACTCAAACACTTAGACACTCATGTATCCACTCACAGATCCAGTCAGTCATATACTTACTTACACATGCACAAAGGCACTCATGCACCTACTCACAGATCGACTGAGAGACTCATGCAACCAATCACAGACCCATTGAGACACTGATGAAACCACTCATAGATGCACTGAGACAGTCATGCAGTTCGTTACAGAACCATTGATAGACTGATGCACCGTCTCACAGATCCACTCACATACATATACAGTGAATGAGAGACTTACTGATACAGTGATGCGTGCAGTCACAGATTCCACTGAAAGAGTTTTACACTGTGTTATAGAGATATTAAGGGAGTTATACATGCTATTATAGATTCATTTAGATAGTAATGTGTTTAGTGTGTTGGTTATAATCCATTTTGCAGATTGAGTTCTGAATGTGGTGGTGGCTGAAATTCGCTTAAAAAACCAAAGGTTACAGGGACGTTATAGGTAGGAAATAGCATTTAAAAAAACCTTTGACATTCACTGGAAAAAACAAAGGTTACAGGGACATTATAGTTAGGAAATAGAATTTAAAAAAACTTAGAAATTCACTGAAAACAACAAAGGGTACAGGGCCGTTATAGTTAGGCTGACATTTCACTTGCACAAAACCAGAGAAATTCAGCAGTCATAGTTACCTGAGCTAACTATAACTCACGCCCTGCAATGCACTGCTTATGACCTCACATATTACACCACTCATGACATGGTCAGCGACATCAGTGATGAGATCTCAAATTACATCACTAATGTCATCTCAAATTACATCACTGATGACATCATCCAGTGATTGTGAGTGTTTTCTAAAAGTTACTGAGTGTTAAACATATATACGAAGGTAACTCGCTTTGGTAGTGCCTATATGGGTAAGTGAGTGGATGTGTAAGTGGTATATAGAAGAGTGACTGTGTATATAAGAGACTGTGTACATGAGATAGTGGGTGTGTGAGTTTTTGTATAGGTAAGCAAGTGGGTGTGTCTGTGCATGTATGAGTAAGTGAGTGGCTGTGTGTGTATCTGTATAGTTGAAGGAGTTGGTGTTTCAGTGGTTGTAAATGGTGAATCAGAGGGTGCAAGTGTGGCTGAATGGGTGATTGTATATATCAAGACACAAGAGCAACCCATATGTCCCTGTAAACTGGGTATTAGCTAGTAGGCTAGAAACAATTGTTCACAAGGAACTCATTTTAAGGAAAGGTTTATCATTTATAGCAAATATATGAATTATTGCAACACACTCACTCATGAGCACAAAGAGAGTGATACCTCCTGGAAGTATAAATTAATATCAACTTATAATATCTTTCTGTGACGTCTACTAATGAAGTAGCCCAAGCATGTATCAGTTCGTACTCACTTCAGCCGAAGTGAGTGACATTTATTTTTTGAAAAAATTATTCACATAACACAACATGTATGGTAATACTAATGTATTTAAAGAGAAAGTGACTTATGTGACCCCAGTGAAGTGACCATAACCAACACGTAATAAAACATAAGTGACTGTATTAAAGGACAGGTTATTGGAATGGACAGGATGTCTTTTGATTCAGATTCAATGCAAGGACCAGAGAGTTGTTTCTCGTATTTTCAAGACTATCCTTCTAAGTTGTCTATGGTGGTAGCAGTAGAAGGTCCTTCCTGGTTGCAGCGGAGCGGGTAGGTCTGCCACGAGGCTCCGAGCGGGAGCAGAGACACTACATTCTGTGTCTTAACACTTCGCTGCTACTGATGAGGCACAACTAGATACCTTGAATAGGTTGGCTTCCTTCCCTTCGGGTAACTGTTCCGTGGGAACAATAAGTGGTAGGTAGCGTTGCACCTTGCCACCCATTGTAGATAGTTTTTATCATTCACTCGGTCCTGAAGAATCGCCATTGATCACTTTTGACAACCTGAGGCGAGAAACATGTTGACCATCTGGGGGATGAGCGCAATTTTTGTCACATTATAACAAAACAGCCGCCCCCCCCCCCTTCTCCTTTTAACTAGGTTGGGACCCTCTCAGAATAAAGTTTACCATAGAGGACACCCTCACCTGTTTTAATACTCACTTTTCACATCTACACTCACTTAGGTCCCTCACACCCACGGCACCTATACAGCAAGGAACAGAAGATCTCCGATAAAGAGCCCCTTTATGGGTGCTCGTCGGGCATTGCAGCGCCGGCCCGCCGAGGAGCAGGCCCATTTAATGAAGCATGACACCTAGCTTGCTGGGTGTGTGAGGGCCCTAGTTCCGATAGGAGGAATTCCCCACCTCCTCACTACCTAGAGTACATATACAGGGTGGTTAGTATACCACCAAGGAACTTCGTACCCTTCCCTTTTCACTTCACTTGGGTCACATAAGTCACACAAGTCACTTTCTCTTTAAATACCTTAGTATTACCATACACGTTGTGTTATGTGAATAATTTTTTCAAAAAATAAATGTCACTCTCTTCGGCTGAAGTGAGTACTAACTGATACATCCTTGGGCTACTTCATTAATAGACCTCACAGATAGAAATTATAAGTTGAATGGGTGACTGAGCAGATACATAAGCATCTGTAAGGGCTAGTGACAGGGTACATGAGTGGCTGTCTCTGTGCATCAATGGGTGTGTAAGTGGGTATATGGGTGAGTGAGTGGGTGTATGAGTGGCTGTATGTGTGAGTGAATGGGTGTTTGAGTGGTTGTATGGGTGAGTGTGAGAGAGGTTGTATGGGAAAGTATGTGGTTGTCTCAGTCACTGTATGGGTGAGTGAGTATATGTATGAGTAACTGAGTGGCTGTGTGAGTAATTGTATGGGTGCGTTAGTGGCTGTGTGAGTCACTGTGTGAGTGAGTAGGTGTATGGTTAACTGACTTACTGTGTCAGCAGCTGTATGAGTGGGTGTGTTAGTGTGTCTACGTCTCTATAACTGAATCTGTGACTGGCTGTATTGGTAAGTAAGTAGGTGATTAAGTGGCTGTATATGAGAGTTAGTGGTTCCATTAGTGGCTCTATGGGTGAGTTGATGTGTTACTGGCTGTATGGATGAGTGACGAGATGTGAGAGTGTTTGTATGGGTTCTGTGAATGAGTTTGTTAGTGATTGTGTGAGAGTGGGTGTATGACATGTTTTATGGGGGTGTAAGTGGGTGTTTGTAATTGTAAATTACTTAGGCAACTGATGAGAATATGGGCAGACAAATAAGAATACAAATACCCAGATCAAAATCTATATTGAAAATAATTTATTAATATCAAAAAACTAGAAATGTGAAAACTTGATCAATATACATTCAATAAATACATAATTCAAAAGGATGTTTTCATTTTTATGATTTTTTTTTTTTTAAAACAGTTCATTTTTCCATCAGAAATGTAATGAAACAATCCTATTAATCCAGTCATACCTCAACACTCATCCTTCTATTGTGCATGCATAATTATTCGATGGTTTAATTGAAAAAACAGAACCTATTGAGTATATAAATTGATGTACGTTCTATGTCTAAACAGACAGTTATGGATACAAAATTGAGATAAAAAGAAGATGAATGATATATTTCTATAGTCTACAGGGAATCAAATTTATTGCATCATGAATCACAATTTCTTTCTGATTCCTTATGGCTTGCTACCATGAGGCGAGATAGATGAAGGCTGGATTTCCATGTATGGCTTGGCGAGTTGGAACATGTGCATATACAACATGGCTTAGGAAATGGGACCTACGCGCGTTTCGGCTATGTAGCTTTCGTCAGGAAGCCATGATGAAAGAAAAAAACTTAAAAGGCATGTGTAGAAAATGATCTGGGTTGGAATAACACTGCTCTGTATACCATGATAAAAAAGACTATTAGTGAGTGAGTCACAAGAGAGTGCCTAAAAAACGGAAGAAGAATAGATAAAAATAGCGCCCAGGCAGAATAGGCAATATAGAGTGCATCGATTTACCAACCCAGTGAATGAAAAATTTGATAGGAAAATTTTGAAATAATATTAATCAAACACAGGTGGGCATCAAGGGTCACAAGTAACCTCAACCGAAAGGGAGAAAGGAAACCAAACATGAACCGATGGTGAACATGATTGAAAGTGTGCTAAAGCAGCTTGAAGGGATTTATAATTGCTGCTAAGAAGTTCCCATGCTAGCAAAGAGTCATGGAAAAGATGAGCTTGTTTATGCACTGTAAACAGAATGGAGATGGGCGGGGAGTGATGGGACCATCTCACTCTGATGAAAATTCTGGGAGAAACAGATACATAGTCTGTGAGATGAATATGATAAGACTGGTGGGGAGGTACAGGTCACCTAGAAAGCTATGCATTGGCTACCTGGGTGTCTACTTACCTGCTCAAAGGATGGGCAGAGGGTACACAGTACAGGGTGTGCTATTCCCTATGGATGGCCCTAACAAGAGATGAATCAAAAAAAGCGTACATGTAAAACACTAACATGGATGGAAACTCAGACCCTACAGTACATGCAGTGTGGACAGTGCTTACCTGTCTGTGGGTCGCTCTCTACGGGAAACCGGGTTCCTTTGGCTGTTCAGGACTGATTCGATTCCAGATATGGGTGTAACGGTCCCGGAGTGTGGCTGAGGTCGACCACGGTCCCGGTCGAGTTGGAATTAAATGCAGGGCTTGCTCAAGTAAGCTCCACTAGACTGGGAGATATGGGCTAAACAAAGAAATCTAAGGCATGGGGGGGGGGAACAATGTGGAGAGGATCTCAACTATACGAGATCAGAGCGCCAGCAACGGAGGTTGGCCCACGCACCGAGCCGGACATATAATACAGTTCTATATCCAAGACACGAAGGATATTATCAACAAAGTAGAGCATTTACCTTTTAATGCCACGAGAGATACAATGGTGCCTATGGATATAGAGGCCCTTTACAGCAACATTCCACATGCAGAGGCCCTAGAGGCAGTCGCGTGGTTTATCCAAGAACTCCAGATCGACTGCTCGAGGACATTCATCATAAATTGCTTACAAATTATCCTACAAGAAAACACCTTCGAATTTAATGGCTCATTATACAAGCAAACTAAGGGAGTCAGTATGGGGGCATCTTGTGCCCCTACAGTAGCGAATATATACATGGCCCAATTTGAATCAAAATATATCTATAATGAAATTACCCCCTTCAGTGAGTATTACCAAGTGGTCTAGATATATAGACAATATTTTTTTCGTCTGGACAGGCAGCCAGGAGGACCTATCTGAATTCATGATGTGGCTTAACCTTTGTGACAGCAACATGCATTTCACGGAATGCACTAGTAACGAATGTGTAGAATTTTTAGACGTCAGCATCAGAAACAATCAACAACATCTTGAGGCCGACTTGTATGTCAAACCTACATCCAGAAATTCTCTTCTACACTTTGCGAGCTATCACCCCCAGTCCCAAAACACAAGTATACCATTCGGCCAATTCCTTCGTCTCCGCAGGAACTGCACTAACCTACCTGACTTTGACCAATGAGCATTAGACATGAAAGCTAAATTCATATCGAGAGGATATCCGAAACGGTTAGTACGTAACTCTTACAAAAGAGCACGTTACTATGACAGACATCATCTGCTCAACAACCGAGACCCCAAACAGATTTCGAACTTGGTGTTTGTCACCCGACATTCTACCATGAATGAGAAAATACGTCACATCATCAACTCTCATTGGCACATACTCAACGCTGAAAGAGAGGAAAATCACATAACCAGACCTTTATTTGTCCACAGAAGGAATAAAAATGTAAAGGACTCGGTGGTGAGATCTCGCATGACACAACGGAAGCCTGCCATTCAGACTACCATAGTGGGTAATACACCTCCCATAGGAAATTACAAATGTTTGTCATGCACAGCGTGCCGGTTTGCTGTTGAAACCACCATACACCATGAATTGTGTCAATATATCCCTGAGAAACCTAACGAACTGCAAGACCAGTAACATTGTATACCTATTAATGTGCCTGTGTAATCTCGGGTACATAGGGGAAACCTCCCGTACCATGGCCACGCGACTGACAGAACATCGGCCAGCCATCTGCACCAAGAAATGTAGTGCACCATTAGTGAAACACTATACTGAGGCACAACATACCACAAATGATATACAATGGCTCATTCTGGAGAAAATCCACAGCAACATGGGTAGTCTCAGTATTAAGATCAGGAAACCGAGAGAGGTCTATTGGATTTTCTCCTTAGATACTTATAAAAAAGGTTTAAACAGTGAAATACAGTGGGACCAGGTGATTAGATATAATTCCAAATGATTTTCCCCTCTATTTTCAGTTGCCATTCTGGCCATAGCTAGATCTCTGCATATGGGCATTTACCCCTCATTATTCTACATGTCAGAATATGCTCTTGCCTGTCTCAGCTGATCCACTTACTGTATTAAATCTGGCTTGGGACACCTTCCATCTCCTCTCCAAGATGGCCGACCCGTTTTTGCCGGTGGCCGCCTAGTCCGCTTTCAACGTCTGGTGTCAACCACACACCTGATTGCTAGACGACAGGCACGCACAGGCTTTCCTGTGCTCCATTTAAACTCGGCATCCCAGCGCCTCCATGTACTGCTCGGTGCACGGGCCGACCTCCGTTGCTGGCGCTCTGATCTCGTATCGTTGAGATCCTGTCCACATTGTTGACCCCCCCACGCCTCGGATTTCTTTGTTTAGCCCATATCTCCCAGTCTAGGGGAGCTTACATGAGCAAGCCCTGCATTTAATTCCAACTCGACTGGGACCATGGTCACCCTCAGCCACACTTCGGGACCGTTACACCCATATCTGGAATCCAATCAGTCCTGAACAGCCAAAGGAGCCCGGTTTCCCGTAGAGAGCGACCCACAGACCGGTAAGCACTGTCCACACTGCATGTACTGTAGGGTCTGAGTTTCCATCCATGTTAGTGTTTTACATATACAGTTTTTTTAATTAATCTCTTCTAAGGGCCATCCATAGGGAATAGCACACCCTGTACTGTGTACCCTCTGCCCAACCTTTGACCAGGTAGGTAGACACCCAGGTAGCCAATGCATAGCTTTCTAGGAGGCCTGTACCTCCCCACCAGTCTTATCATATTCATCTCACAGACTATGTATCTGTTTCTCCCAGAATTTTCATCAGAGTGAGATGGTCCCGTCACTCCCCACCCATCTCCATTCTGTTTACCCTGTATAAACAAGCTAATCTTTTCCATGACTCTTTGCTAGCATGGGAACTTCTTAGCAGCAATTATAAATCCCTTCCAGCTGCTTTAGCACACTTTCAATCATGTTCACCATCGGTTCATGTTTGGCTCCCCTTCGGGTGAGGTTACTTGTGACCCTTGAGGCCCACCAGTGTTTGATTAATATTATTTCTAAATTTTCCTTTCAAATTTTTCATTCACTGGGTTGGTAAATCAATGCACTCTATATTGCCTATTCTGCCTGGGCGCTATTTTTATCTATTCTCTTTCTGTTTTTTAGGCACTCGCTTGTGACTCACTCACTAATAGTCTTTTTTATCATGTTACACAAGGCAGTGTTTTTCCAACCCAGATCATTTTCTACACATGCCTTTTCAGGTTTATTCTTTCCTCATGGCTTCCTGATGAAGGCTACATAGCCGAAACGCGCGTAGGTCCCATTTCCTAAGCCATGTTGTATTTTCACATGTTCCAACTACACAAGCCAAGCTATACATGAAAATCCAGCTTTTATCTATCTCACCTCATGGTAGCAAGCCATAAGGAATCAGAAAGAAATTGTGATGCAATAAATGTGATTCCCTGTAGACTATAGAAATATATCATTCATCATCTTTTTATCTAAATTTTGTATCCATAACTGTCTGTTTAGACATAGAAGAACGTACATCAATTTATATACTCAATAGGTTCTGCTTTTTCAATTAAACCATCGAATAATTATGCATGCACAATAGAAGGATGAGTGTTGAGGTATGACTGGATTAAAAAGCTTGTTTCATTAAATCTCTGATGGAAAAATGAACTGTTTTTTGTAAAAATTCATAAAAAGGAAAACATCCTTTTGAATTATGTATTTATTGAATGTATAATGATCAAGTTTTCACATTTCTAGTTTTTTATTAATAAATTATTTTCAATATAGATTTTGATTTGGTTTTTTGTATTCTTATTTGTTTGCCCATATTCCCATCAGTTGCCTAAGTAATTTATAATTACAATTGCTGTTTATGCCCTGACTTAGGAACGCATTTAGCGACAGGAGAACCCCTTTTTGTACAATTGGTGTAAGTGGGTGTGTCAGTGTTTCTCTGGATGATGTAATCAGTGATGTCATTTCAGATGTCATCAGTGATGCCATCTGAGATGTCATCAGAGATGTCACTGACCATGTCATGGGTGATGTAATATGTGAGGCCATAAGCAGTTCATTGCAGGGGCATGAGTTATAGTTAGCTCAGGTAACTATAACTGCTGAATTTCTCTAGTTATGTCTGAGTGAAATGTCAGTTGAACTATAACGTCCCTGTAGCCTTTGGTATTTCAGAGAATTTTGATGTTTTTTTAAATTCTATATACACACACACACACACACACACTCACACACATATATATTCACTGAAAAAATCAAAGGTTAAAGTAATGTTATAGTTAGGTGAATATGTCAGTGATAACATTAACTTTTTTTTTGTTTTTCACAAGTTATATTTGGTTTTTGTAAGTACACATGGCCTGATTGACCAGAATGGAAAGTTCGGATAATGGAGGCGAAATACAAAATTTAGTAGACAAACAACTTGCACAGACTGTCCCACCTGCCCGCCCCCACCTAACTCCCTTCCGTTAACCACCATTTTCACAAGACCATGTGTTTTATTCCTACATACCATTGCCCCTATTGTCTGAACCATAGTTCCGAATTTCGGCATCAATACAAGAGTCAGTAGGGCGGATTAGTTCTCATACACTACCTCTATAATCTGCCTACCTTTGCCAGATTTTGAAGTGTTTTTGAGGGCAGTCCCTAGCCTGATACACAGCAACTTCCAACCCCATACAATGATCCATACCCCACCTCCACACCGCCAACGGAGGCAGAGCCTCCGCCTTCCAGGTCCTGGCGATATCACATTTGGAGAGGGTGAGGCCCAAACACAGAAGAGATTGTTTATATCTATTGCCTCTATCCCATCTGTGCTATGGAGGATGATTAATTTGGGGTCTCTTGGGAAAATCCATGAGAGGACCTGGGGCGGCACGAGCAGTCGAATTCCCAGAGTGACGAAGGAGCAACTGACGCAATGGATGACTGTGTGGCCAGTCCCCTGTCAGATCAGGACCCAGGGCATGGGCAGGCTCCGGTAATTCTTCATTGCCCCTTCCTCAATCAATGGCAAACTCTATAGGTCCAATGACCGCAAGGCATACCGAGCTCAGTGTCTAGTAAGTCCCCGTGGGGAGAACCTACTCCCAGGCATGCAGCCCTGAACAGAGGCCGAACACAGTCTAAATATATGGCCCTAGGCACAGACCTAGCACTACATTGCCAGCACCACAATGTCCATGGAGGGGCTGCACTCTCCCACAGCGTCAAAACGCCAGGCACTGTACCTCAGACTGATGTTGCTTGCCGTTTATTCAATGCCGACGGCACCTCAGGGGATCCTGTGTGCCCAATGCCAGGCGATGTGATTTTCCAGGCCAAGTGGCGCTTTTGACTGCTGACAACCCTCACACTCCAGGAGGGCCAGCCAGCCCACGTGGCCCATTCACAAGTTCCGCAGTGCCCTGGGGGAGGACCAATGCAGCTGCCAGAAGACAAAGCAGGCCCCACCTCTGCCACTAAGCCCAGGCGAGGCCGGCAGTCCCCGAGCCCGGCTGCACCGCTCTCAGCACTGGCCGCCACACCCCAACCCAGGCTTCCCTCTGGGTCGCTCCGCAACTCTACGAGACCCACCGGATCACTGACAGCCTCAAAACACAGGGGGACAGTCCGGGGGCCCCCAGCAAGCACACTAGCACCCGCCACTGGGTGCGACCAGGCACACGGGCCACAGCACACCTCCGGCTCCCGCTGGCCACTCGCGTCCACCGCCTCGCAGCCCACAACAGGCCCGCGTCAATTTTAGCGCATCTTAAGAGGCTGCCGTCAGGCAAAGCACCCCAACAGGGCCCGCAGGACTCTGCAAGAGCCAGGCCGGTCCAAACACAGGATCAAGGGCAGTGTGGAGCAGGATGCAAGTCAGATTAGTGGGCGACTGCTGGGAGCTCCCTTAGAATGTGGCCGCCATGTTTGGCGGTCAAGCCACACCTCACTTAACGTTTTGAACTAAAAAAAAAAAAAATGAAATTCAACAGTTATAGTTAGCAGAGCTAACTACACCTTGCGCCCCGCAATGCACTGCTTATGACCTCACATATCACATCACTTATGACATGTTCTATGACATCATTATGACATCACTGATGAGCCAGCCCAGGGGGGATGTGGTCCCCATGGCCAATAAAGGCTCAGGGAGGGGGGTCACGTGCCTCCCTTAAAAAACATGTCTCCAGGGCTGGACTCCCCAGGGCCTATAATGGCTCAGGAGGTGGGCCCTGCGCACCCCTCCCCTTATTAAATGCAGCCCCTGGGATGGGCTCCCTCGGGGACTATAATGGGTCAGGGACGGGATCCACACGGGCCCCCTCCCCTTATTTGGTCAATTTTCAGCCCCAAGGGGGGACACTACTGAGCCTATAATGGCTTGTTGAGGGGGGTTGCATGGCGCCCTTCCCTTTTTTTTAAAGGGTTTTGGCCCTAGGGGTGGGCTCCCCAGGGCCTATAATGGCTCGGGAGGGGGGCTGAGAGTCCCCCTCCCCTTAGTGAATAAACCAGCCCCGGCCACCATTTTTTAGATCCCACATGAGTCTTGTGGGATCGTGGCAAAAACTGCCTATTTGTTTTTTATCTTTGTCCCAATCAGGGGTCCCGCTGGGTCCCCCCTCATGGGGCTTTGGGAGGCAGGGTATTCCAATCCTGCCCCATTAGATTTTCTTTATTTAACACTTCACAACAGGGGACTCATTTCCCGAGTCCTGTAATGGCTTCCAGCAACATTTTTCTGATGTTGCTGACAGCAAATCAGAGCACCCGCTCCCGCCGGGAGTCTGACCCACTGGAGCAAATTGGCCCAAGAGGGAAAGAAAGCTTCCGGGGCCAATCAGAAAGCTCCAGTTTTTAATGTGCGCTCCTATGAGAGTATCTTGAGCCTCTCCCAGACCCAACCATCCAGATATGCAAATATTTCTGACCCTTGATTTCTAAAAAAAACTACTGAACGGATTTAAACCAAATCACAAAAAGCATAATCTGTGAACCAAGATCTAGATTCTTGGCAAACTTGGTGTAATTCCGTGCATCGGTTTTTGCTGCAGCCTTGCCTAAAGAGGTCAATGGAAAATACATGGAGATTTTGCATTTAGGGACCCTCCTTTTTTTTCAGCCCCCACTCGACAGATCATACTCAAAATTTCCATGCACAAACTAGGCAAAAAAGAGCACTGTTTTGGACAGTTTTGGGGAGATTCATCAGGTGGTGGAAAAGTTATTACCATCACAAAAAACGTATTTCCTGTGGAAACGCTGACCTAACTATAATTACCCAGGGGCAACTGCCACTGATATATATATATATATATATTATCTACTGGCGGTCGCCAGTAGATAGTTATAGTTACAACCTATTATCCATAGGAAATCCGCGACATTCTATTTGAAATAACTCTCTTGCCGGTTGACGTATCTTCGCAACATTTTCAAACTTTATGGCCCGCTCCGGTCCGCTCCTACCCTGAAAGTCTCGGGGGATTCGTCAAGCGGGGCCGAGAAAAAGGGGGTCCCAAAACGCGTTTTCCCCATGCAATTTTCCATAGGAAACTTTAGACACGGCTACAGCCCGAACTGCTGAACGGAATTACACCAAATTTGGCAAAGAGGTAGTTCTTGGTTCAGAAAGAACCCTTTTTGTTAAATGGTGTAAATCCGTTCAGTAGTTGCTGAGAAAATCAAAAGTAAAAAGATAGTGATATCTATGGCCGAGTAGGGTCCGCGTACCCTCAGCGCACCCTGCGCGCACCGTCCCGATCCACGAGCTGCATGTTAATTGGCTGTCAGCTGGCTGTCAACATTCCGATTCAGGAAATGTTGGCAGCCATTTATCCCTCGGTAGAACCGAGGGACAGAAACAAGTGCGCAAAGCGCACAAAGGGAGCAGGGTAGAAACACCCTGACCCCTAGGTTTGCTCAGGGGTCCCACAAGGACCCCTGGGCAAAAAAAAAAAATTTTTAAATCGGCAGGATGCGCTCAGGGTGCGCGAATCCTGCCGAAAAAAAAAATCGAGCGCGGTCTCCGCGCTTCGATGTTAGTTGGACCCCGGGTGGGCCAAGTCCCGGGGGCATGCTGGGGGGGTTAATTTTATGTGTGGGGGCCTCTAAGGGCCCCCAAGCCCGAGGACCACCACCCCCGGAGCTTTATGTGTAATGGTGCGGGAGGGCTCTGAGCCCTCCCGCAGCCCGAGGCCTGCCACCTCCCGGGGCTTCTTTTTTATTTTTGATTAACCTGTGTGGGGGCTCCAGCCCCACACGCCCGAGGACCACCACCTCCCGGGGCACTAAGAAAAATTACAATGGGGGTCCGTTTTGGACCCCCAAGCCCTGGGGACCACCACCTCCCGGGGCTTTCAAAATGTAAGGAGGGGGCCGCGCGGCCCCACTCCTGGAGCCTGTGGTGGCCCTGGGGACCGCCACCCCCAGGGCCGGC
The DNA here is from genome assembly GCA_963921515.1 of Calotriton arnoldi. Classification (NCBI taxonomy): domain Eukaryota; kingdom Metazoa; phylum Chordata; class Amphibia; order Caudata; family Salamandridae; genus Calotriton; species Calotriton arnoldi. Next base: position 1,270,526 of record CAWUFW010000974.1, on the reverse strand, counting down.
TCCTGCAGTGTCCCGGGGTGCCTACCCGGGACACTGCTGTTTGCAATGACAGGACGGGAGCCTCGCGGCTCCCGTCCTGTCATTACAAACTGCTTGGATATTGGAAGAGAGGCAGGAAACCTGCTCTCTCTTCCAATATCCCAAAGCTGATTGCTTTCCACATGGGGAGCAGCATGTTAGCTGCTCCCCATGTGTAAAGCAATGCCGGCTCCCGTAGGACACGGGGAGCCAGGCGGGACTGTGGGGGTTTGGGGACCCCCACAGTCCCCAACGAGAGGCCAGGCCCGGGGGATGGGGTCCCCGGGGCCATAAGTGGCCACGGAGGGGGCCACGCAGCCCCCTCCCAAAGGTAAAAAAGTTTAAAAAAAAAAAAGTGCAAGGCCGGCCCCGAGGGATGGGGTCCCCGGGGCCTTAAATGGCCTGAGGAGGGGGCCACGCAGCCCCACTCCAAATAAAAAAAAAAGAGGCCATGCCCCGGGGGATGGGGTCCCGGGGCCAATACAGGCCCAGGGAAGGGGGCCACGCGGCCCCCTTCCCGTTTTTTTAAATTTTAATTTAAAAAAAGGGGTAAGGCCCTGGGGAATGGGGTCCCCAGGGCCTAAAAATAGGAAAAAGGAAGGGGGCCACACAGCCCCCTTCAGAGAGAAAAAAAAAAACGATCGGGCCCGCAGGCCCGCCCCCTTCCTTCACCACTCTGCAAACGCGCCCCTGGCGCGTTTGCAGAAGGAACAATTCCCCTTGAATACTGGGGGTCCCTGGGGGCCAACTAGCCCACCAGGAACCTCCAGTATGCGCCAGGAGCTGCCTTGCAGAGAGGTGTACAGAGGCCACGCCCCTTTTACACCTCTCTGCAACGCAGCTCTGTGGCGCTTTTGGAGGTATATGGTGGGCTAGTTGCACCCCAGGGACCCTCAGGATTCAAGGGAGTTAATCCCCCGACTTAAAACGCGCCACGGGCGCGTTTGCACAGTGGTGAAGGGAGGGCGGGGCTTCAGGTGACATGTGTGCAAACAGGCCCCGTGGCGCGTTTTAAGATGGGGAATTAAATCCCCTTCAATCCTGAGGGTCCCTGGGGGCCAACTAGCCCAACAGGTACGTCCAGAAAGCGCCACAGAGCTACGTTGCAGAGAGGTGTAAAAGAGGTGTGGCCTCTGCACATGTCTCTGCAACGCAGCCCCTGGCGCATACTGGAGGTTCCTGGTGGGCTAGTTGGCCCGTAGGGACCCTCATGATTCAAGGGACTTAATCCCCCTACTTAAAACGCGCCACGGGCGCGTTTGCACAGATGTCACCTCAGGCCCCGCCCCTCCCTTCACCATTGTGCAAATATTCCTCTAAAATCAGCCGAAATACGAATTCCGATTTACTCACCTGTTATAAGGAGAGACCTCAGTGCTGTATCTTTCAGCCCAGTACTGGTCCTTAAAAGTAATTTTAACCGTACTTACCAGTAACTTGAATTTCCTTCCATAGGCTAACATTGACTGGTTTCACTTGGAAATTCTTCTAAGTGTGGAGTTTTGGAACTTTAAAATATTCCTCTAAAATCAGCCGAAATACGAATTCCGATTTACTCACCTGTTATCAGGAGAGACCTCAGTGCTGCATCTTTCAGCCCAGTACTAATCCTGAAAAGTAATTTTAACCGAACTTACCAGTAACTTGAATTTCCTTCATAGGCTAACATTGACTGGTTTCACTTGGAAATTCTTCTAAGTGTGGAGTTTTGGAACTTTAAAATATTCCTCTAAAATCAACCGAAAGTACGAATTCCAATTTACTCACCTGTTATCAGGAGAGAACCCAGTGCTGCATCTTTTAGCCCAGCACTGACCCTGAAAAGTAATTTTAACCGTACTTACCAGTAACTTATATTTTCTTCCATAGGAATCCATTGTGTGGTTTTCAACAGAAAAGTTTCAAAGTGTCGATTTTCACAAACTACAAATATTCCTAAAAAATCGCCTGTATGACTTAAACGCATTCTTTCAACTGTTTACAGGAGATGCACCAGTGCTGGATCCAGGATGCAACACTGAGTAAGAAAATGTAACGATAACAGTTTTTACCTTCTAAGTGAATTTCCTTCCATAGGATAACATTGGTGATTCTATGAGAAAAAGTTTCTAAGTGTCAACTTTTAAAGTACAATAATATTCCTTAAAAATCACGACTGTAACCAAAACGCTTTTACTCAACTGTTTACAGGAGATGTTCCAGGACTGAATCTAGGATCCAGTCCTGTGGTTAGAAAAGTAATCCATAAAGTAACTAATTGCATTTAACTAGAAATTCACATTGAGCTGAATGTTGCATTGTGTTTGAAAATGTGTTGCCCATTGCAACAACTGTAACTACTGTACTTAAAAGTCTATTGCCTATGTGCAAAGTATTTAAACTAAAGTAATTCATTCTGAGAAAGTATTTTTGTAATGTAATGTATAATGTAATTACAATGTAATTTAAAAAATAAAATATGTAAAAAAAATTGTTTCTGAAAATGTAGTAAATCAGTATGAAAAAAATTTATATAACAATTAATACATTTAAAAATTGTCATTTACAAAACCTTTGAAATTCACTGAAAAAACCGTAGGTTTCAGACATGTTATAGTTACAAATTAGCATTTAAAAAACCTTTGAAATTCACTGAAAAAACCATAGGTTTCAGGGACGTTATAGTTACAAATTAGCATTTAAAAAACCTTTGAAATTCACTGAAAAAACCATAGGTTTTAGGGACAGTTATAGTTAGTTGGACATTGCACTCGTACAAAACCCGTGAAATTCCCCGTTATAGTTAGTCCAGCTAACTATAACTCGCGCCCATAATGCACTGCTGATGACGTCACATATTACATCACTCATGACATGGTCAGTGACATCACTGATGACATCACTGATGACATCTCAAATGACATCACTGATGACATCATCCACGTGATAATTTCATGCATCTTCTCACACCCTAATATAACCTTTGATACACCCACTCTAAACTACAGACTGCCATTCGCAAACCCATAGACACTCCAACACCAATAACTACATACCCACTCACTGATTCTTAGGTCTACGCACACATCCACTCACTCACCCGTACAGTCACTCATACTTACGGTCACTCAGTACTAGGACTATCATATGCACTCATACTCCTATATAGACACTCAAACACCGCCACTCATCCATAGAGGTACTCACACACCTAGTCAGTCATGCAAATAATTTAACACACTACCATTTACTCACCTATACAGTTATACACACACCAGCTCACTTACTCATACAAATACTAGCACATTCTTACGCTCTTATACAATCACTGATACAAGCACACACTCATCCATACAGCCACTATCACAATCACTCACTCTCGCTTATAGCTATTTATATACTCCAACACACATATATACTGCCTTTCACATATGTAGTTACTCACACATGTACCACTGGGACATACATTCACTCACTAACACACTCTTACACACACTTACCCACCCATACAGTCTATCACAGATGCACTCTTGAAACCATCCACCCAGTGAATCACCCACTCACACATCTATGCACAGAAGTCGCACACACCCCTCCCACACAAACACTCAGGCACCCATACAGATACTCACACAAGCATTCAATAACTCATATAGACACTCATGTAGCTATTCACAAACACATGCAGCCACTTACACAGCAACAGACAGACGGATACAGACATTCACCCAGTTTAGTCACTAACCCATGCATTCAGTAAGATACCTTAAATCACTCACTTATACAGTCAGTCATGCACCAACTAAATCATCCATACAGACACTTACACACCCATTCATTCTTCAATACGTCTTTTCCTATATATATTAAAAATATTTAAACTTTACAGAAACACACAGTCACTGGATGATGTCATCAGTGATGTCATCAGTGATGTCATTTGAGATGTCATCAGTGATGTCATCAGTGATGTCACTGACCATGTCATGAGTGATGTAATATGTGACGTCATCAGCAGTGCATTGCGGGCGCGAGTTATAGTTAGCTGGACTAACTATAACGGGGGAATTTCACGGGTTTTGTACGAGTGCAATGTCCAACTAACTATAACTGTCCCTAAAACCTATGGTTTTTTCAGTGAATTTCAAAGGTTTTTTAAATGCTAATTTGTAACTATAACGTCCCTGAAACCTATGGTTTTTCAGTGAATATATATATATATATATATATATATATATATATATATATATATATATATATATATATTGTATTACAACTTACCACCTAAGCAGCAATTAAAGGAGCCTGAAGTAAAACATGTAATGGTAATGAGATGAAATGTTCCGCAATGTAATGCATCACGTTGTAACAGCTGACATTGGATGGGTCTACTCAGAATATTAACTTAAGGAAGACACTGGGACAGTATGTCTAATTATTTCACAACTAAAGCACCGAAGTGTGCTGTACTTAAGCAGTATGTCCATAAGTCATACGAAAACTCCCACATTTATCAGGGATAAAGGAAAACAGAAGGCTTTCAGGGTAGGCTAATGAACTGAACTCGACTGGCATTGATTAATTCATTAGGGCTTCACGTCGGTGACCCAAAGTATTCTACAATGCACGATTTTCAGTCTCTCAAATAGCATCTTTAGACTGCATTATTGCCTAATTAATTAAAATGGAGACCATTAATTACAGATTGATTGTTTCTGTGAAACACTCTACGTATACACTGCTATGTCGTTATTGAGTCGTTGACAACACCCACACCATCTGAAGAAACTAATGTATTTGTTCGAGAGACAGAGACAAACAGGGATGTAATTGAATTTAGAAGTCTTTGGGGAGGCTTGTCAAGATCTAACAAACGTTAAATGAAAATTATCAGAATAATCGAACAAATCGAGCGACAATCCCAGGGGAAATTTAGACACGTGAGACTGTAAAATACTGTACGTGGGGCACAATACAGCTCAAAACAAAAACAATGCGACTGACCGTATTTTTAAGAAAATAACAATTACCACCACATTTTGCAGGTGTGGGAGTCTGTGAAAGACCAGTCCAGCCTACAGCTGACTGGGTCGCTGTTTATCTGTGACTTGCTACTGGACCCATGCCCCGCCACGCCCTTCCCAATCCACCCTCCTCCTTAGTATCCATCACTAGGGCAACGTAGAAGACATCTTCACTAAGGAGCCATGGTGACGTCACTTCCCCAGCTACAAAAAAGCAACCCGTTTTTAAGTCCATCCTGAGGTCACACACCCTCTGTTCGCACTGTGCACGAGGTCTGTAAAAGAACCAAACTTTTCAATGCACATAAATATAGCAGCCGATGACTGGGACCGGGGTTCCATATTCGCCTTTTCAAAAACAATCTTTTTTTTGCGAACTGTAAGTAATGTGTTTTTTTCCCGCCAAACAAATGTGCACTAACTCTTGGAAACATAGAAAGTCCCAGCGAGCGATTCCTTTACTGACATAGTAAAAGAGGCCGAGAGGGAATACTGCCAGTTTTCAACAAGAAGGGCATTTCTAGTTCAAAACACAGTCAAAGAACATGGCTAGCTACCTTTATATATATTTTAAAGTACAGGCTCAGATCCCGCGCCCTCTCAGCATCACATATCACATCGTTAGAAAAGTGTCTTCATCTTATAACATCCATCATGGAACGTAGTAGGTCTATTTGATTTATTAGTAACATAAGCATGTAAACACGAAATGCTTTACAAAATAACAAGATCAAATGGCACATATGTGAGTGGCAGTTTTAGTGGGAACGTAAAGCAACCAGAGCTTGAAGTGGGATGAAAAAATGTGATTGTCTCTAAAAGGAGATTGCCCTAAGAAGCGTAACTGGGAATCCTTTTAAAGAGGCGTGACCTATGTGTAGACGGCCATGGCTTAAAACATTTAAACCTAAAATCCTGTATTTCCCATAGGGAGCTACCCCCCTAGTATTTTGGTGCCTCAATGAGAACTTTCTGTTTTTGCATCCAGTCATGTTTAGGATGTTCTGTTTTCAATGTTTATTTTTTGTGGATTGTAGTGCTGTTATCCAAACCGTTTAAAATGAATGCTTAGTGTTTATTTAGCTGTCTAAATGCCAAAATAGACAAAAGCAGCGTTTTACCAGCATTTATAAAACATGTTTTTTTTGTAGTGATTATAAAGCACATATTTAATTTGAGGGTGGAGTAATGCGCAGTAAGTAGTGTCTTCACATTGGTAGTGGGTCCAATGAACTTATGTTGTTACGTTTATGTATTGCACTTTTTTTTTTTTTTAAACATATTTTATTAGATTTTTTTAGTCCACTTGGGCGAGAGCCCGACATAATCCATTTGATAACAAAATATCGAAGAGTTAGCAGCCATGGAAATATCAATGGGTACAGTTTGTATACAAAACAAAAGAAAACAAACTAAGACCTGTACGCAGACTTTCCCACCCGCATTGGCAAGCAAAATTCAGTACACATATATGCCCAAGAAGAGGAAACAGTGCATCATACATTTTGGCCCACAACCTTCCCATGAGGCTATTCTTACGGGGATTGCGAAGGAAGAGGAGGGAGATCAATGCCACGGTATGTAGCCCACCAAGACCATATCTTTCTATGTTTTTGGGGGCAGCCCCTCGCCTGAATACTGCCATCTCCACACCCATGCATTTATCTAGCTCTTTTCGCCACTTCCCTATCGTTGGCGGAGAAGTTCCTTTCCACAACTGGGCTATATCCCTCTTGGCGATTGTGAGGGCAAGAAATAGTAAGTGTTGCGTATATCGGTTCCCTCCGATGTCCTCTGTGCTATGGAGCAGAAACAGTCGGGGATCTTGCGGCAGGTCCCAGGACAACACCTCTTTAAGGCAGGACGACACCCTGCGCCAAAAAGGCTGTAATGCTGAGCAACTCCACACCGTGTGGAGGAATGTCCCCTCCTCCCTATCGCAGTGTAGGCACTGGGGGGATGGCATAACACCCATCTTCCAAAGACGAATACGTGTGTAGTACACACATACTTGAACTGAATAAGACGGTATCTGGAGGTTTCTGCCGCGCCCCGAGGGCTAGCTATCGCCTCCGCCCAGTCATCGTCCGTCAGGTCAGGGATGTCGTCCTGCCACGCCTTCCTTGCTCTATGTAGAGTCATGTCGGAATGCGTCGTCAGCGTCTGGTATATCTGTCTTATTTTGTGTGCAAAGAGATCGCCCATAAGAAGGCGGCCTTCGAGCGGATGAAATTCAGGGAGGTCAGTAAGATTTGCAAGCAGGGGGGCCAAGGCATGACGTAATTGGAGGTACCTGTAGAACTGGGTTTTGTGGAGATGGAACTCCTCCTGCAGTCGCTGGAAGGATTTAAGGACGGTGCCCGCATAATGTCCCCCAATGTGGAAATACCAATCGGGTCCCACTGGCGGAACCCCTTCAGTGCACTCACCTGGCGTAAATAATTACCATGCCACAAGGGCGTCGTCTGCGTCAGCCGCATATTCCATCCCATTCGTTGAACGGTGTACCGCCATAACCTAATAGTTGTTCGGCTGGCGTGTGGTAAGGAGTCAAGCTTCTGCGCGCTGTAGAGTAGTCGCAGGAGGGGAGTCCTCTCCATGGCTGCATGCTCTAACGTGAACGCCGGGTCTGTAGGTGAGTTGTACCACCAATCGTTACTAATTAAAAGGTGGGCCGCCACGTAGTAGGAGTAGACGTCAGCAGCTGCAATGCCTCCGCAATAAGTAGATTGTGCACGTCTGCAGTGCCACCCGAATCGCCTCACCCCCCCCCCATAAACATTTATTATGAACGGCGCTAATTTGTGCAAACCACGCTCTCGGAATGTGATATGGAAAATTTTGAAGACGGTAGAGCACCCTGGGGGGAGAGACCATTTTGAAAATGGCAGACCGTCCATATAGCGAGAGAGGTAGGGAGGACCAAATAGAGGTCTCCTCGCGAAGGTTGACAAGGAGCGGGTTTATGTTATGGGCCCATGAAATCTGCGGACAGGAACACACATACACTCCCAAGTATTGGAAGCCCTCTGTGGCGTATTTTAGCTGAGGTGCCCACGTAGTCCTACCCTGATGACCGCAATCTGGGAATAGCACAAATTTAGCTGGGTTGGTGTGGAGCCCGGTATTCTGACCAAAGACCCGAAGAATTTGCAGAATACGTGGGCCTGAGATCCAAGGGTCGGTCATAAAAAACAAGACATCACCCGTATAACGCAATGCGGTCCGGCTGTGATCGTGGCCAGTCAAAGCCTCTGAGCACCGGATCCCTACGGACCCATGCCGCCAGGGGCTCCACCGCCAAGGCGAAGAGGAGAGGGGACAGCCCTGCCGTGAGCCTCTACCAATGGGGAAGAAGGGAGAGCGATGACCAGCGATGCGAACAGAGGCCATAGGTTCGGTGTAAAGTAGGCGTATGTACGCTAGAAAACGTGGCCCAAAATTAATCACCCCTAAGAGTTGGAATAGGTACTCCCAACTGAGGGAGTCAAAGGCCTTATCTATATCTGCCAAGAGTAAGGCCGCGGGGCGGGGCGGCCCAACTCCGGAGCCAGGGCCATAGCATTGTGAACACGTCGGATGTTATGCCGGGTGGCCCGGTGCGGCATAAAGCCAGATTGGGCCAAATGGACCAAGTCCTGAATGCAGGACCGCAAGCGGTCCGCAAGAACTTTCCCCAGCAATTTGGATTCGAAGTTGATGAGGGAGATAGGTCGATATGAGGACGGGTCCTCTGGTGGGCGGCCGGGCTTTAAAAAGAGGACGATTTCAGCTTGACGCCAGTCCTGAGGTAGTAGTTGCTGCTCAAGAGCCTCATGAATCGTTTCCAATAGGTGCGGGCCCAGCATTGTCACGTGAGAACGAAGGAACTCCATGGGGAACTTGTTAGGCCCCGGGGCTCGGCCTGGGCGCATCACATTTAATGCAGCCGTTAATTCGTCTATTGTAATGGGGACGTCCAATTGGTCTCATCTGTTCAGATAGCTGCTGGGGGGGGGGGAATATCCCGCAGGAATTCAGCGATTAGGTCGCCCGAGATCTGTTCCTTCCGGGTGTATAGCGTAGAGAAATGATGTGCGAATTCCTCCACCACTTCCCCTGGAGATATATGCAGAGCACCGTCCCTACCCCTAATGGCTGGAACTGTGGCCGGGGCCTGTCTGGCTTGACACAGTCTATGCAGCATTTTGCTGGATTTATCCCCCCACTGGTAAATTCGATATTGAGACGCCAACCAGATTTCTTTCGCCTCCTCTGTAAGATGACGATTTAGCTGCTGTTGCGCAAGTGACAGGTTTCTCCGACGAGTCGGAGTGGGCTCTCTCGTGTATTGCGCCTCTAAGGAGATGCACTGGGTCTCTAGTTCTGCTCTCTGGGCGGAGCGCTTGCGTTTATCATGAGTCCTATAGCTAATGTCTACCCCTCTGATGGTAGGTTTCAGGGCCTCCCACAGGGTTACTTTGGAGTGAGTGGAGTCGGCATCTAGGGTAAGATACTCTTGGATCGCAGTGTGGAGACACTCATGGTAATCAGGGTCACGCAGGTGCCACGGGACATCCGCCATCTAAGAGGGGGCCTTTGAACCTTTAAGAGAAGTGTCACCATAACTGGAGAGTGATCGGACAACCCTCTTGGAAGATGTGAGGCCTGAGCAAACCTGTGGACATAGCTCCGGGGTGTGAACATATAATCTAGGCGAGATACGGATCCATGCACCGCTGATAGAAATGTGTAGCCTATCTCGGCCGGATGGTATTCCCGCCAAATATCAGCCCATCCCAGTGCCCCTACAAGCGACGACAGTTTAGAGGGCCCAACGGGGGAAGCAGCCCCTGAACCCCGTCTCCTGTCTAGTGGTGTCATAGTGTCATTCCAGTCGCCACCCAAGAGGGACAGGCCCTCAGGTAGTTCGCCCCACAATCTAGTCAAACCTTCTACGAACGTGGTCCCAAGGGGCGGGGGTGCATACACGCTGCCGAGCGTGAGCGATTCACCATAAAGTGTTCCCGTCAGGAAGACATATCTACCCCCAGGGTCCACCCAGTGTTTCGTATGGAGGAAGGGGACACGACCATGAATAAGAATAGCAGTCCCACAGGAGACCCTGGTGAATCCTGCATGGTATACCTGTTGGAACCCGAACCTTGCTAGACAAGGGGCCTTACTGCCCAGGAGATGTGTCTCTTGCACTAGAAGGATGTTAGCCCCGTATCGTTTAGCTTGCCGTAAGACGGCCCCCGTTTAACTTTGTTGAGCAGCCCCCGTACATTCCACGTCACCACCGTTAGTTCACCCAAATGGGAGACCTTCGCGTGAGGGGCCATATAACTAATATGGGTCTAAGAATACCGATCTGCCTAGTGAGGAATGGAATGCGTGTCTGCGTGTGTAAACAACAAATAACACAACTCTGGTTCCCTGAAAGCACCCCCCCCTCCGGTACCCCCCCTTCCACCTTTCGATACTGCCAAGAACAAGGAGCATCTGTTGCGGTGAGGAGCACCCCTGGACCCCAACCTCGGATCCCAGGGACCCCCCTCCAATGGATCCCAACCTCCCCATATAACATAAACCATGGGGAACTAGTGACCGTGCAAGTCAGCCACCGTGCATAGCGTCCACCTCTACTTGGTGCAGACTGTTTGAGCATACAATAGTGTGCAACTGGGAGTATCACCGACTACAAGTCCGTCAAGATGCTTGTTCAGGGCTGGAGGATCGACGGTCTGAACCGGAGCGATGTCGCCTTTTTGATTTCGTCCTGCGTGATCTATTCCGCTGTGAGCCCCTAGAAGAGTCAGATTCCAGCGGTGGCCGGGAGTGTGGCTTCAGGGGGCCCTTTCGTCAGACCAGGCGAAAACTGCTTCAGGCGAGTCAAAAAAGAATGTTTTTGAAATATAGATCACCCGGAGCCTGGCAGGATATAATAGCATGTAGGAGAGATTGAGTTCACGCAGCCGCCTCTTTGCTGCTGTGAAGGACTGTCTTTGCTGTTGCACCAGACGGGTGTAATCCGGAAAAATCATGATAGGCCTGGAGTCGTAAACGAGCTTATCCTTGTTCAGCGTGGCATACTGCAGCACAGCGTCGCTGTCTGCGTAATTAAACAACTTAGCAATGACCGGCCGTGGGTTTTCTCCAGGAGGTGGTTTTCTCATGAGTGCCCGGTGGGCCCTTTCAACCACAAAACACATTGATATCTTGTCTGCAGGCGGCAGGTCTGTAAGCCAGGACTGAGAAAGCGATTCATGGAGCCACCCTCGCAGCCCTCCGGGAACCCAACAAAACGGAAGTTGTTGCGCCTTGCGCGACCTTCTGCATTTTCGGCTCGGGCAGCAAGCTCTTTAGAAATCACAGTCAATTTGTTGACCTGGTGTTGGAGGATCTGCATGTTATCTTCTACAGACGACACTCGTGTCTCCGCCTCGGTAATGAGGTCCACGGCCTTTCGCAGATCCTATCGCAAAAATGAGACTTCGGTACCTACTGCACCTACTTTGGCCTCCAGCGTGTCCCTTGCGTTCGTGATGGCCGCTAATAAGGCCGCGTTATCCGAAATAGGGGCCGGTGGAGCGCCCCCACCCAAAGACGCAGCAAACTGGTCCATGGTGCTCTGTTTCGGGCCTGTGGCACCAGGTTTATCTTTCCCCATCGTGGTGTTACCGATTTATAACGCCGGTTTTTACTGGGGGCAGAACTCGGCCCGATGAGGTAACACACGGTCGCTGGGGTGCCAACCAGCCTCCTCAGGGGAATATTCAGAGGGCGTACCACGGCCGGTCCTCACGGAATCCGTCCACCACTAGGCCACAAGCCGCACCGGATCTAATCCGGCCGCCTCCGCAACCAGCAGTGGGCAGCCAAGCAGGCCCTTCTAGAGGAACCTAACTCGCTGGACCACCAGCACGCGGCATACCTCTGACACCCTGAGCCCCAAGACAGCGTCTCCTCCAGCAGTGCGAAATTCAGGGGCACAGAGTTGTCCCAATGTCCACTGGGCCCCACACGGGGGCACACCACCTCCCAGGCCCTGCCACGGAGCGTGAACCAGAAGTGCAGAGCGGAGAAAATGGCCGGCCGGGCCGATGCCTGATCACCCAGTGTTGAGGGGAGAGTGAGAACGGCGGCTCACATGCAGCGTGCCGAGGCCCCAGTCCCAGGCCCAAGCTCCCAAGGCATCCACTGATCTCAAGCCTGTCCTCGGGCGGCTCGCGCCGCACTAGCCCTGGTAATGACTGAGTAAACCTCCACCTCAGGCGGGAGGCCTCGCCCCAGCACCGGCGCGCGGCTATATCCCCAGAGGGATCGCTGTTCCGTGCGGTGCCGGCCGGGCCCTACAGACACAGAAACACAGTATCTCTACCCCCCCCCGCCCCCAAGGCCCCAGAGCAAGCTAGTCCCCGGCGCCGGACGATGCCAAGGCCCAGGCGAGCCCGCGACCGCAGCGTGGAAGCCAGCTGGGCCGGCGGGCTCCCCCACAGCCCGCGCACCGACCCGAGGCCGAAACCTCCACCCAGACAGGCCCTCAGGCGAGGCCGTGTGACACTGGCCGCCCCCGCCTAGCCCCCCCGACACCCCCGCTCACCTCGCCTCGGGTCCGTAACCCGGTCCAGGTGCAGGACACGGCCGCGCCCTCTTGTTCGAGCGGCAGGCAAGGGGGCGCCGTTCCTCGGCCGCAATACGCTCCACGAGGTTCTTGTTCCGGCTGCAATCCTGCTGCGAAATCCTTCTCTGGCTCTGCAACAGCACACCGTATGAATTCACCGTCCTATGCGGCACGGATGAGCTGCACCAAGATCAATTGGGGTAGGATATTAGACGGATTTAAGCGGTGGACGCATGGAGCTTATTCAAGCTGCGTCCGCCATGTTGGCTGACCAAGCCACGCCCCCTATGTATTGCACTTTTAACTCACACTCACATCTCATCACAGTTTCTCACATCTCATTACTTCTCAGACTCACTCTGTTAGGACTCTGTCTAGATTACAGGACAATTAATGTATTAAAAAAGTAAGAATACTATATTTAAATGTTTTAATAAACAAATTCATGGCACAGTTGGGGGTCATTCACCTACTCTTTATTAGAACATTGGAATGTGGAGCACTCCATTGAAGACAATGGAGTGCTCCGTGCTTCTACGGGCCAGTAAAGGCCTGCAAAGCAACATTCCAATGTTGTTTTCACAAAGGCCTCTCGGAGCCCGAGGGGATTTAAACCCCCTCGAACTCCGAGAGGCCTTTGTTTTATTTGTTAGAACATTCTGCCCTCTAGTGGGAGAATGTTCTAATAGCCTTATAGCCCTTCGTAGCTGGGCTATTCCAGCTATTAAAGTCCAGCTCCCTTGTTGAAGTCCCTCGCCTTCGGCTCGGGCCTTTAACGCTGGAGCGGGCCTTTAATAGCCGGTATAGCCCGCTACGAAGGGCTATAAGGCTATATTAGAACATTGGAATGTGGAGCACTCCATTGAATACAATGGAGTGCTCCGAGCTTCTACGGGCCGGTAAAGGCCCGCAGAGCAACATTGCAATGTTGCTTTTGTTCACAGCTATTGCTGTACCTGAAACGTCATGCTCTAAGCATGCTCACCACTGCTTTTCTGTACTCTGCCTGGCTACATTAAGGTGGTTCTGCTGTTGTGTGGACATTCACAGCTGCCAAGAGTGGCCTTGGCAAATATTGCAATTTAAGTCAGTCCTGACCTTTTAACCGGTTAACTGCTTAGAACGTTCCGCGCCAGTGTGGAACGTTCTATTAAGCGGGCGGGGCCGCGTCGGCCAACGGACGTGCGCAGCACTACCGAGGTAGTTCTCGCGACGGCCGTTGGCCGACAGAAGCACTTAACGGGTTAACAGACACTAAACTGTGTTCTGGTACCTGAAATATTGCTGTCAACATTGTAACTATGTACTCAAAACCCCAGCAGTAATGTGTAGTTGGGTAAAAAGCCATGATTAGCTGAAGGTATCACACATAACAATGGGATACCTTGCAGCTATGAATATTGTTGGTATGTGGATGGTGGCAGCACTCTTTTCACAGGTACCTGTCACTACACCTTGAATTGAAAGCTTCAAGTCTGGGGTGTGTGGCAGGAGACCTGCTATCAATACTGACTTGTTGGAAAAGGGCGCTGATATACCAAAGGATTTTGTCTATTCTGTGTCTGTGGGTAAATGTGATAGTGCATACTGACCACGATTCTTATGAACCAGCTATTTCACCAATCATTGAAAGAATTAAACACTGCTAGAAGTTCAAATGTGATTTTAACATTCCCAGATTTATTACAAAACTATTAGAGAAGATTTAAAACATGCTTCTAAACTTCTAAAGCACACAAAACTGGAGGAAGCAAAAGGAAGGAGAACCAATATTTTAGTGACATCTCTAAACCACAAAACTCAAACAGAGTAATTCTTAGACCAGCCATTCTTGCTGCTGCCTTGTATAACAAAGTTACAATGTGTTATCCCCTTCAGAAAGAAATAAAACAAACTCTTTCTCTCTCGCTTTCCTTTGAATGGCATTTTAGTTTTGGGGTTATGCAAGTGTTTTTTGTTTTTGTACGTTTACACTGATGAGGGTTGTTTCTCTTTCAGTTGGGTTTTATCAGATAGTATAGTCTTCACCTAAAACAAGATAGCCTAACCATGTCATACAAACAAACATGCACCTAAAACAAGCCATATCGACTCACTTTCCCAATTCTTATTAGCAAAATCAGATAAATGAGAAACAATGATTTAGTTGTAAATAATTAGAATTGAAAATGTTTATATACTGTGAATTATACACTGCTAAGGTCTGTGGGAGGATTTGTGGTTTTCTGAGTGTCTATATCACTCCTGTTCTTCCCTTCATCCCACCTACCTTGCAGTCTATATGTTAAAAACGTATGCCATTTTTCTCCCCCTGCCCTCCATCTTTCTGAAATCCACTTTTCACTCTTTCCTGCATTTACTTCCTTGCATCTCCTTCAAATCACCATCCCGCACACAGCCCATCCACTCACCTGTAAGCACTGTGTTTTCTTTTACTTGACCCGTGCAAATATTTTGACAGCTGTGTATCTCCTTCACATACTTTTGCATAGAATCACAATTAGAACTGTCACATATGACTATTGTTCTGAGCGTTGAGCAGAGATTCCATGGACCGGATGAACACATGTCCCGAACACTGTTATGACCCACTGACAGGTACTGTGAGAAACTTACACTGCCTTCAGACTGAACCCCCTGAGGTCTCAATCGTGGCCCATTGTAAACACCAACCCACAATCTGAACTCACCCAGAAACATTAGCAGCAACCATATGCTGTATGAAAAAAATACACAACATCCTATACAAATCAAACATTTTTAGGGAAAGGAAGATTTAATAAAATGTGAAATGTTCACAGGAACTGCAAGTGTGACACAAATTACCTCAACAGTTTTTAAAGTTGTTGTTCAGAAATCTATCAGTATTTTTTCTTGTAAAGCTAGGAACATGAATATAGCACCCAAAAGGCCCTGCTTCAAGGTCAGGTTTTAATAACTGCCAGCTCTGCAACCCACCACCACACTTAAGGGTATGAAAGAAAACGCGTTACTTACCTGTAACTTCAGTTATCGAGTATTGGTATCTTCCATAGATTCACATGCTTGAATCATCCCCGCCGTCTCACCGTAATTTTATAATAGCAGTAAGGAATGGTTTCTTCTCTGTAACTTCTTTTCTCTCACAGGGGTATTTGCATGATAGTCATAGGCGCTGTATAGTCATAAGCGCTGAATAGTCCCGCCCATGTATGGGGACCCCGGAGCAATTGTTATATATATAGATCTTCTTAAGTGTAGATTTTCACCTTACTTCAGGAAGGCATGCAAAGACACTTAAGAAAAAGAGACAGATTATGAAGCCTATTTACCTAGGCTACACTGGCCAGGTTCTTCATCTTGAAGAGAAAAAAGGGGCCAGAATAAACAATTTTTCAGATAATTTTAGTATCAACCAGTATAAATCTCTCTCACAAACCCCTTTTTATGATGAAAGGAGCAGGACGGAGTAGCCTCATAGGCTGTTATTATATGTCTAAAAAAGAACACTGTGCCTTTAAGGAACCAGGCACCACCAGTACCCAATCATGCATAGCAGGTGGCAGTTACTTCAGTTCTTTTTGGAGGCTTCTGAAAATAGATATGTAATAAAGCAATTCCTCTGTCCAATCTGCCGGGGAGGAGGGAGGGTCGCTTACGACTATTATGGAAATACGCCTGCGAGAAAAAAGAAGTTACAGGTAAAAAACCATTCCTTCTGTCGCAGGGGATTTCCATGTATAGTCATAAGTGCTGAATAGAATAGCAAGCCCATCCAAAATTACGCGGCGGACTAGACAGTGGATAATGTAGAGAACCTAAGCAAAGAGATTTCTGAGTGAAGCCTGCCCTACTTGAGCGTCTGCTCTAGCGTCAGAATCTAGGTAGTAATGCTTGGTAAATGTATGTACTGATTTCCAGGTAGCTGCTTTACAGATTTCTGGGATGGGAATATTGCGCAATAAAGCTGCAGTGGCTGCCTTCCCTCTAGTGGAATGAGCCTTAGGTTTGGCAGAGAGACTCTTGTTAGCTTTTTGATAGCATAATAAAATGCAAGACACTATCCATCTCGAAATGGATTGTTTAGAAGTAGCTAGCCCTGTACAGACTGGACCATAGTTGATAAATAATTGTTCTGACTGGCTAATGTGTTTAGTTTTATCTAGATAAAACTTAAGGACTCTCTTTACATCCAGGGAATGAAGGGTTCTTTCCGCTGGAGTAGAGGGATTCATGAAGAATGTTGGTAGAGATATTATTTGATTGACATGAAAATCTGTTACCACTTTGGGGAGGAACTTAGGATGAGTTCTCATAACTACTTTGTTTAAATGGAAGGCAGTATATGGTTCATGAGAACAGAGAGCTTGGATCTCACTAACCCTGCGGGCTGAATGATCGCCACAAGGAAAGCCGTTTTCCAAGACAAATGTTTGAGAGATGCCTTGTGTATGGGTTGGAAAAGATCCTGAATAAGGCGTGAAAGCACTATATTAGGCTCCCATGGAGGGGAAGGGCGTCTGATGGGAGGAAAAACCTTCTTTAGCCCTCTAAGAAATCCTTAATTACAGGGTAAAAAAGGAGGTTTGTGAGGGACATTTTCTGTAGGCAGTCAAAGCTGCCAGGTAAACTTTTATTGAAGATATTTGTAAACCAGATTTTGCCAAATGGAGTAAGTATGGAAGAACAAAATTTTCCTGGCAAGTGGTAGGGTCCTTGCTCTTGGATGAGCACCATATGCAGAATCTCTTCCACTTGAAGGCATATGCGGAATGTGTGGAAGGCCGCTTTGTTATGTTTTATATAGAGGCCCTAATATAGACATGTTCATATATGCCCTAATATAGACATAATCGTATATGCCCTATTATGGTCCTAATCGTATATGCCCTATTATAGTCATGATCTCCTATGTCCTTATATAGGCATGATCTTTCACCTACATTAGTTCCCTACAGTACACAACGAACACTGAGGGTTGAACGTTATCTAGTCTGTGGTTTGAACACTGAAGGGTTTTTCCCGAACACAGGCCTACAATGTACTCATAAATTATGCATGAGCATTCACCTACTACATCTCCTGCATAATGTGTATGTACAAAGTTCACCCCTGACGTCTTCCTCATGTCTAACAAAGACCAATACACACCATACACTTTAGGGTATAAATACACCGCATCTTGCCACGGTAAATAGAGGGAACCGAGACTTCCATGCAAACACACTGACCAGAGACGCTGAGGCTCCTGCATTCAGTCGCTCCAGCTGACAGCGGTCTAACACAGCCCTTGCGGGGTGTCCAACTCGAGACCAGGACGGGGTCCCACACTCTCTCTATTCAGGTAATGGGGTTCGACTAAATCCTAGAAGGATTCTTGGCTCTTACGCTTTTAAACCTACACACATGCTAGGTACACTTCGGTACATCTAGTTAGGCATCGTAGGAGTATGCGCACTTTTATAATGCATTTTATATATTCATGTATGTAACCATTATTATTGCAATATGGTAGAACTGTACTATCCTTTCACTTTTATCCTACTGCTGATAATATATCTCTGCTACTGTCTGCTGGTTGTTGCAGCACATATATTCTACACTAGAATAACAACTGTTCAATAAACACTTATTGAAACGCCCAGACTGTTTATTCTGTGTAACTCTCTGAGACAAACCGAACAAGTAAGCACGAGTGACTGAGCGAAAAGTAGTACATTGTTTCCACGATTCTGAGGGATCAGGGTTGTCATGATCTAAGGTTGCCAGAAACTAATCTCTCCCCAATAAGTGGAGATTCTAGTGGCACAGTGAGCTAGCTAATGCAAAACAGGCTAACATACGCGGTGGGGTGTACAGAGCCAGTCTGCCACCAAGCCCACAGTTTATGTTATCCAAACGCTCAGGTCCTGCATGGGTACTATAGGAACTACATGACAGCTTAGCTTCTTTGAGAATTTCCATGCAGTCTTGAGGTAGATTCAAATGACCATATTGTATCAGCTCAGGAGCCATGCTGCCAAATTCAAAGAGGAGAGATTGGGAATCATTATCTGGCCTCCGGATTTCGTCAGCAGATCAGGTCTGCATGGCAGCCTCAGATGTGGACGGATAGACGGGTGAAGGAGGTCCGTGAACCACCATTGACGTGGCCATTCCAGAGCTATGAGGATCATCTTTGCTAAGGACTGAGTCAACTTGATGAGAACCTCTGGAATCAGGGGGATCGGTGGAAAAGCGTAGAGATATCTGCCAGACCAATCGATCCATAGGGCATTCCGCAGAGTCCCTGTCTAGTAGAACCGCAATGCGAAGCTTTGGCATTTGCTGTTTTTTGCGGTGGCGAATAAGTCGACGCTGGGCGTACCCCATCGATGAAAAACGTCTTGAACCACGTCGTCGTGCAAGACCCACTTGTGATTTTCTTGCAAGAGTCTGCTGAGTGAGTCCGCTTGTGCATTTTGGACACCTGGTAGGTGTGCTGCTGTGATTGTCAGGCCCCTGGCAAGCAGCCATTTCCAAATTGTCTGGGACTCGTGAGATAAGAGTTTGGACCTTGTCCGTCCCTGCTTGTTGAGGTAGTACATCGCTGTGGTGTTGTCCCTCTGAACAAGCAGGGAGGGAGAGCTGAACGACAGGCAGAAGGCTTTCAACACCAGATGGACTGCACGTAGCTCCAGGAGATTGATGTGGTACGTTGCTTCCTTATCTGACCATTTCCCTTGGATCTGGAGATGGTCTATTTGGGCTCCCCAGCCAAGCAATGACACGTCCGTGACTATGGTCTGAGGTGGAATCTCCTGATGGAACGGAGTGCCCTGGAGAAGATTGGATGGGGAGCACCACCATCTGAGGGACAACTTTGCATGGAGAAATAGCTGTATCCTCTCCTCCCAGTTTCCTGTCAGATGGTCCTACTGATCCTCAAGACTTTCCTGTAGAGGCCTCATGTGTAGGGCATTCGGTGCGAGAAAAATGCAGGAAGCCATCGAGCCGAGAAGGGAGGATACCGTCCTCACTGTTGGATGCAAAGCTTTCATGAAACCCTGACATTTCCGAAGGATCGATACGCGTCTCTCCTCCGAAGGAAACACTTTTGCCTTTAGTGTGTCGATGGAGGCTCCTAGATAGTGCAAGGTCTGTACTGGGGTAGAGATGGACTAGCTGTGATTGATTTGAAGGCCAAGTCTCTGTAAGAGATCGCAAGTCCAGTTGTAATGAAGCTGGGCTTCTTGAGCTGAGGACACCTTGATGAGATAATCGTCTAGGTATGGATAGACGGATATTCTGTGTCTCCGGAGATGGGCAGCGACCACTGCAATGCATTTGGAGAATGCTCTGGGTGCTGTTTTCAGACCAAATGGGAGGACCCGGTATTGGTAATGGTCCTGTCCTACCATAAACCTCAAGAATTTGCAAAGCTTTCTGGCGATTGGAATGTGAAAGTACGTGTCTTGTAGGTCGATTGAGCAGAGCCAATCCCCTTGATGTAACTGGGGATACATTTGGTGTAATGCCAGCATCCTGAACCTTTCTCGCCGAATCCACTTGTTGGCTGTCTTGAGGTCTAGAATGGGTCTGAATTCGTTTTTGTCCTTAGTGACAAGGAAGTATCTGGAATAAATGCCTGTTCATCGCTGTTGAGGAGGAACTGATTCCACTGCAAACTTTTGTAAAAGGATGTTGACCTCCGCTCGTAACAGCGGAAGATAGTAGTTTCATGGTTTCGGAGGAATGGAAGGAACCCAGGAGTCTTGTGTTATGTTTTGCCACTCTACCAGGTAGTGACATATGCTTCCCCCCACCGGAGTGGGGAACAGAACAGGGGGCAGTAGTGATTCAGGGTTTCAGTCCAGAAGGCTGTTTTCCCCCGGAGCAGGTTGCTGGGAATATCTCCCTTTAGGCTGTCGTCGTTGATATGACTGGTAGAGCTGTTGGTGCGGTTGTTGAGCACCCCCTTGTTGGCGGCTTTGATACCATGAAGAAGAGTGGCCTCTGTGAGAAGAGAAACAGCGTGATACGGCCGAAAATAATTTCTTTGTTCTCTGGGCCTCTCTAGGCCGACTGCCTTGAGAGTTTCCATTTCTGCCTTCATTCTTGACATTTCCTCGTCGGCATGAGCTCCGAAGAGAGTAGTACCCGAAAAAGGCAGATTCATAATTCTTTGCTGAGCCTCTGGTTTGAGAGATGTTAGACGCAGCCAAGATTGTCGTCTGAGAACTATCCAGTGGCAGTATTCGTGAGCAGCTAATAATGAAGAATCTGCTGCCGCACTAATTACTTGATTTGAAACCATTAGACCTTCATTAATGATCACCATGAAGTTGTCCCTCTTTTCTCTGGGCAGATGGTTGATAAACTGATTCATGGACTCCCAAAGAGCCCTGTCGTATCTGCCTAGTAAGGCGGTGGCGCTAGCTGCTTTCATGGGCGTTGCTGTCGTCCGACACATCTTCCAACTCACAGAGTCCAACTTACGACTTTCTTTGTCCGGAGGGACTGTAGAAGAAGGAGTAGTAGCATGTTGTTTTCTTGCTGCTACCACAATCACAGAACCAGGTGATGGGTCAGTACGGAGGAAAGCTGGATCCTGCTCTGGAGGAGGATATTTTTTGTGAAGCATAGAAGGCGCTGTCTTGACGGAGGTTGGAGTGAGAAAGAGCTCCATGGCTGGTTCAAGGAGGCCTGGCACCAGTGGTATCATGGGCGTAGCTACTGATCTCTGTTGCAGGGTCTCAAAAATGACAGATGTTGTCGGTGTCAGAGTTGATAAAGGAATACTTAGTTTTGTAGCTCCCCTCACTAGAACTTCTTGAAAAGTGGAGACATCATCCACCGGTGAAATACGTGGTGGTGGAGAGTCAGTTAGTATTGGGGAGTAACGACCAGTAGACGTAGAGGATCTTGAGCGTGAATGTTGACGACGATGATGATGGGATCGTTGAGAAGAAGTCGAAGTATGTCGAGAACTGACACGATGGTTATGGCGCTTAGAATGATGGCCCGATCTAGACCTTGATCTCTGTGGTGTTATTGGAGCTTGTGGGGGAGGAGACTTTGGTGGAGGTGGCGGAGGAGATGGAGGAGTTGAAGGCAGTGCTGGATGATGCTCAGAGGACGGGCAGTATGTTCTGGAATACTCAGTCAGGAAAGGAGTAAATGCGCCTTCTCTTCTTCCTTGTCTCCTCAAGCCTGGGCGAGGTCGATAGAGTTCTTGATGTCGACGATGATCCTCGATGCCTCGACGTTGACTTGCTTATCGACGGTGAACGTTGATGGCGTCTCGACGTCGGAGAGCGCCTTGACGTCGATCTTCGAGTATGCCTTGACGTCGATCTTTGCGTATGCCTTGACGTCTATCTTCGAGTATGCCTTGACGTTGATCTTCGCGTATGCCTTGACGTCGATCTTCGAGAATGCCTCAACGTCGATCTTCGAGAATGCCTCGACGTCGATCTCCGGCGATGGCTCGGCGGCGACCTGGACCTCGACGGCGATCTTAATGGAGTGTTCGACATCGAACGAGGCCTGCGGGTCGACAAGGCAATGGACGACCTCGATAAACCTGGCCTAGCCGCTGATCTTCAGCGCTTGCTTGACGTCGTACCTTGAATCGACGGTGAGCAGGTCGGCGCCGTACCTCTTCTCGATGTCGATGTCCTTGACGTCGACCGGGACCAATGTCGTTTTTGAGCCCCTTTCTTCTTGGCACGGTCCCTCGAGGCTGGTAACAGAGGCCTGGTAGAGGTTCTACCCTCTCCATGCTCTGAGATCCCACCTTCAGACTGGGATTGCAGCCTTTTTCGCTCCTCCATCCCATGAAGGCGAATCATCTCTCGGTTTTTCAGGGTAAGTCTGGTACAGTTCCTGCAGTGTTGGCAAGACTCAGGAACATGGTCTTCTGGAAGAGAAATTATACAGACATCATACCGGTCTGTCTTGGCCTTTTTTCTCCCACAAGCTGTGCATTTGTCAAAGAGAGATGGCATTATCTTGACAAAATGCTTGTAATTTCTGTCAGAAAAATACAGAAACAGGCAGGGAGAGACAAAAGAAGTTGAATAAAACAGTAATTAACCATAATCAATAAAGAATTTTGAAGAAAAAAACAATTTTGGTCGAGCTCAATGCTCCAGGATCCTGTCAGCAGGAGCCGGAAAAAAGAACTGAAGTAACTGCCACCTGCTATGCATGATGGGATACTGGTGGTGTCTGGTTCCTTAAAGGCACAGTGTTCTTTTTTAGACACATAATGACAGCATATGAGGCTACTCTGTCGTGCTCCTTTCATCTCTATCATAAAAAGGGGTTTGTGAGAGATATTTATACTGGTTGACACTAAAATTATCTGAAAAATTGCTTATTCTGGCCCAGTTTTTCTCTTCAAGAAGATGAACCTGGCCAGTGTAGCCTAGGTAAATAGGCTGCATAATCTGTCTCTTTTTCTTAAGTGTCTTTGCAGGCCTTCCTGAAGGTAAGGCGAAAATCTACACTTAAGAAGATATATTAAAAACAATTGCTCCGGGATCCCCGCACATGGGCGGGACTATTCAGCGCTTATGACTATACATGGAAATCCCCTGCGAGAGAAATAATTTTACTATAGGCTATCATGCATTGAGCAGTCACTGCATTAGCCCATCCATATCCTTTTGTAACACAAAACAAAGTTAAAACACAACCAATCAGACATGAGAACCCTCTAGAACACTCCACAGAGAGGCAAGTCCCTCAGATTTTTTAACACAAGTGACAAGAGTATTAGTAATAAATAAGGGAAGCCTCTCCAGGGAGGAGGGTGGGTCGCATGTGAATCTGTGAAAGATGCCAATAATGGATAACTGAAGTTACAGGTAAGTAACTCGTTTTCTTATCCAGTATTGGATCTTTCATAGATTCACATGCTTGAATGAGAATAGCAAGCAGTTACCAAAGAACAACTTATTCAAATATAAACTTTGAGGATGGTGGGCACTCATATAGAGTATATATACCTGCACCAAATTTATAAAAAAAATATGCAAAGCATAGCAATAACATGCCTACATAAGGCAATTGAAATGAAAGAAAGCAAACACCTCCAAAATAGAGGCTTACCTTATTGAAAAGGGTTGCGTAAGACTGCTTGTCCTAACGCTCTATCCATATGTGTAGTCAAATTCAAGTAGTAATGTCGTATAAATGTAAGTACACTCCTCCATGTTGCTGAGCGGCATATTTTGTCCAATGGCACTCCAGCAAACAAAGCTGCTGAGGATGATACTGCCCTCATTCAATGAGCTTTAGGCTTGACAGTAAGCGGTTTGCCAACTTTAGTATGGCAGAAATGAATGGCGGCCGCAATCCACCTGGCAATAGTTGCTTTGGTCACTGAAGCAAGCACCTGATCTTTGAAACTATAGAAGACGAAAAGCTGATCAGATTTTCGAATTTGCTTGGTACGTTGCAAATAAAACTTAAGACATCTCTTGATATCTAAAGTACGAAGAGCTTTATCAGCAGGAGAAGTTGGGTTTGGAAAAAAAATTCTAAGAATAACCGGTTCATTAAGGTGGAAAGTAGAAGGCACCTTAGGAATAAATGCTGGGTTTGTTCTAAGCAAGACATAGTCATTAGTGAAACGAAGATAGGGTTCCTTAAACGTAAACGCTTGTATTTTGATGACCCTCCTGGCAAATGTAAGAGCCAACAGTATTGCTACTTTCCAGGAAATAAACTTGAGCTCAGGCCTGTGTATAGGCTCAAAAGGTGACTTCATAAGTTGTGCAAGAACAATTTTAAGGCTCCATTCAGGAGGAGGAGCTCGAATAGGAGGAACAACCCTAAACAGTCATTTCATGAATTGTTTCACCAGTTGAAATGAACAACAAGAAAGACCGCTGGAGGAACGTCCGTAACTGGAAATGGCAGCAAGATGTACCTTAATAGAGGTATAAATGAGTCCCAATTTAGCCAGGGAAAGAAGGTAGGGCAAAATTTTCTCTGGAGGAGAATCAAACGGATGTATATTATTCTGAACGTACCATGAACAGAAGCGTTTCCATGTTAAACTGTAGATACTGCTCTTGCTCTGGTCTAGACAGAATGTCCTTACAATCCTGAGGCAGATTTAGATTCTTGAATTCATTGAATTCAGGAGCCATGCATGCAGTTGGAGCGACGCGGAACGTGGATGGAGAATCTGACCTTTTCTCATTGTCAGTAGTGTTGACGTTATTGTTAGACGATAAGGTCTGCATTCTGAGAGCAGGAGAAGCTCCGTAAACCAATGTTGGCGAGGCCAGCGCAGGGCAATGAGAATCAGATGGAATGGCTCTTTTTTCATTAGAAGCCTCAGTTCCCAGCTGGCAAAGAACCGGCATTTCCGGTTTTGCCCCACTTCTGGAAGATGAAGTCGAGAATTGCCTGGTTCAGTTCCCACTCGTGGCAGGAGTTGGAGGTTCTGTTTAGAGTATCTGCTAGACTGTTGATCACACCTGGGAGATGTTCCACTTTGATGGAGATGTGGTGCGAAAGACTCCATTTCCAAATTTCCTGCGTTTTTAGAAACAGAATGTGGGAATGTGTACCTCCCTGTTTGTTGAGGTAATGCATGTATGTAGTATTGTCCATTCGTAGAAGAACTGAAGAGCCCTGTATCATTGGGAGGAAAGCCTGTAGGGCTAGGAAAATGGCCTGCAACTTCAGAACGTTGATGAGCATCTTGGCAAGCGATTTGGACCACTTATTTGAAGATTCTGAAGATGAGCCCCCCAGCCCTCTAGAGAGGCGTCTGTGATAAGGATGAAATACGGTAGCGGGGAACGGACAGTTAGTCCTGTCGAAAGATTCTTGGAGGATTGCCACCAAAGAAGGGCTTTCTTCATGGTTGGAGTTATCCGAACTAGGTCGTCAAACGAGCCAGTAACTTGGAGCCTTTGCTTGTCTAGCTGCTCTTGTAAGGGTCTCATTTTGAGACGTGCTTGAGGTACCATCAAAATTGCAGAAGACATTATACCGAGCAGAGATTTCATTAGGCATACAGGAGCGAACTCTGGCTAGATTGGTTGCTATTGAGATGAGATTTGCTTGTCTTTCTGCAGACAAGAATGCCTTGTCTTGCATGGTATCCAGAGTTGCTACGAGAAAAGTAATCTTTTGAGACGGTGCAGAACAGACTTTTGATAATCGAGCATCAGCCCCAGGGAGAGAAACACCCGTAAGCAGATCAAAGTTGCCTTTGAGGCCTGCTGATAAGACGGTGCCTTTACTAGCCAGTCGTCAAGATAAGGGAACAGTTGAAGACCTTGAAGTCTGAGACGAGCAGCAACTGGAGCTAGGCACTTGGTGAACTCTTGTGGGGCTTAGCGTAGACCAAACGGGAGGACTCTGAATTGATAATGAGCACCTGCTACAGTGAGATGAAGGAATTTTCTATGCCTGGGATGCATCGGGAAATGGAAATATGCATCTTGTAAATCTAGAGTGGTCATAAAATCTGCGTGATTAAGGAGCTGAAGTATCTCCTGAAGAGTGACCATGTGGAATGACTTTTTCTGCAGATACTTGTTTAGATTTCAGAGATCCATAACGGGTCTCCATTCCCCTGACTTTTTCTTAATTAGAAAGAAGCGGGAATAAAAACCCTTTCCCCTCTGAGAACGAGGAACTTTTTATATGGCCCCTATTTGAAGCATAACGCATGCTTCCTTCCTTAACAACTGGAGATGAGATGGAAGCCATCTTAGAGGTGGATGAGAAGTTGGAACTGTAACAAACTCTAGAGTATGGCCATACTTTATAATGTCTAGGCTCCATTTGTCCATTGTAATTTGACTCCACTGTTCGAAATGCAGAGAAACACGCGCTGGATTGATTTTTGTCATGGATGGAGTCATAGCAGGTGCCAGGGTGTTGTCACAGTTTCCTAGTATTGTCTCTAGTTTGGGTAGCTTGTTTTCTCCAGGGCTGTTGTCTGGGACATGCAGTGGACGGTGGTGCTCGATTTAAGTGTTGCTGCTGGTACCCACAGCGGTAAGATGGATATGATTGTGGTTGGTATTTCTGGTAATTTACATGAAAGGAGTAAGATCCTCTACCACGCGCTCCGCAAAAGGGTGTTTTGCTGTATTGGAGGGTCACTAAAGATTTAGGAAATCGGTATCTGCTTTAATAGCCTGTAAGGCCTCATCAATGTACTTCCCAAAAAGAGCATTGTCATCAAACGGCATGTCCAGAATCTTGCTCTTCACCTCAGGGGGAAAAGTGGTAGATTTCAGCCAACCCAGACGACGGAGAACTGCCGCACCAGCCAACTATCTAAAAGCAAGAGAAGCCATGTCCATGGTACATCAATAATCTCAGAGGCTGATCTTTCACCTTCAAGAAGAATCTTTTGTGCCCCTTGCTTCTTATTGTCTGGTAAATATTCAAGATATGATGCCACATCTGACCGCATCTGGTGGTCATATCGTCCTAAAATTGCTAGGGAATTGGCAGCACGCATTGACGCACCTGCAATGGTGGTGAACCTTTTCCCAATATTGTCCAGGTGTCGTCCATCTTTATCAGGAGGAGCAGTAATAGGCACTGAAGGGTTTCGTGATCTACGTTGTGCAGCCTGAACAATTACCGAATTCAGCCTCGGATGTCCCACTAAGCAAGATGGTGCATCATCAGGAACTTTATATTTTTTATCAATCCTGGGAAGGACTGCTGGAACTGAATATGGTGCTTTCATAATTTTAATTCCTTCCACTCAAATGTGATCAATAATGGGAATTGCACATACTGTTTTCCTGCACTGATCTTTAAAATCATATCAAAAACAGTCAGACTGTTTGACAGGCATAGGCAGATGAAAACGATTTGCTGCTTTTTCCATCAAGGCATGGAAGCCGCCAATATCCTCAGGTGGAGTGTCAATTGCCTGAGGGGCTGGAGGAGAAGGCATTGAAATTAAATAATCTTCCCATTCATCAATAACTGGTGGAGCATTTTGAATTTCACCTTCTTCTACCTCATCATCTGGAGGGGCTGGGTCTTGTTGTGCAGGTATAGAAGCTTGTGATTCAGGAGAAGTTACCAATGGTCGAGAATCCATAGCAAGAGGTGGAGATTCAGTTACTTGCGCTGATTCCGATGCTATAGGGAAACAGGTATGATAGTCATGCAACAAAGCTGTCAAATCTTGTACCAATGCAACATGCAGTTTTATCATTGGTTCTAGGCGTGGCATAATACATTGTGATTTTTCCATAGATTGGTGGTATTGGGGCCCATAATAGTCATCCTCATTCTCCTCCTCCTGAAACTTGACATGGAGTTGTGAAGGACTGTGAGCCAGACTAAACATCCCCTCATCATCAGATTCTTCTAAAAACTGACTAGGAGGCAAAGGTGAAATATATCGGGATCATGAAAAAAAAACTCTCGACGATAGTATAGTCGATGAGAACGTCAACAATAAAACACGTGTAATTTGCAAGGTGGAAGGTGTCTTTAATTGAGGCGTTGATAAAGACTTCGCTGACGGTGATGCAGGTACCGTCGACGTAGAGAAGACAGTGGTCAGCAACTGTGTTGTCATCGCCGGTGCAGTCGACGGAGCCGTCACCGTCGATGAAATTGTCGTCGACGAAGTAGTCGTCAACGGTGTAGGCGCCGCCAACGGTGGAGGTGTCGACGATGATGAAGGTGTCGACCACAGAAGTGTAGTTGACTGTGTAGGCGCCGAAGAGATTAGCACCAACGGTGGTTGAGATGCCGTTGACAACGACAAAACGTCCGTCGGCTTATCCTTAGTCGACGAGGCCTCCACTGACGATGGAAGCGTCGACGAAAACTGATGGGAAATGAATTCCAATGGCGTTTTAAGCCTCGACTATGTCTTTTTCGACGATGACTTCAAAACTTCTTCTGAGTGAGTTTTTATATGCGTAGAAGCAGTTTTTGAGGCACATTTTTCCCCAGAAGGGAATGAACACTTACCTTTTTTTTGAGGCAGTATGCGTAAACTCATGATGGGTCTTTTTTGTCGCTTTTTTATGTCCCTCAGGGGATTCCAGAGATCTATCTCTCTTTTTAGAAAGTTTAAAGGATGTCTGGGAACTGAAACTGCCTTCCTCATCAGAGAGCACAGAAGATTTAGATGCAAGTCTTTCCAACCAAATAAGCAGCCTGCCTTCTCTATCTTTTAAAGTCTTAGTAGAGAAAGTTCTGCAAATCCTACAGTCTTTGACCTCATGAAGAGGGTATAAGCAGTAGATACAATCCTTGTGAGGATCTTCATGCATGCAGCCTTTTCTTACCACATGACCCACAAGGTCTGAAGAGTCCTTTCTTTGAAGAATACAACATATTGAAAGCCAAATATCCAAGAAGAAGAGAAAGAACTGAGCAGAGCTCAGGGAGACTCCCTGTCACAACGACGTACGGAAGAAAATCTGAGGGACTTGCCTCTCTGTGGAGTGTTCTAGAGGGTGCTGATGTCTGACTGGTTGTGTTTTAACTTTGGTTCTTTTTACAAAAGGATATGGATGGGCTAATGCAGTGACTGCACAAAGCACGATAGCCTATGGTAAAATTACTTACTGCTATTATAAAATTACCGTGAGACTCCCACCTCAACAGTGGGGATGATTCAAACATGTGAACCTATGAAAGATCCAATACTGGATAAATAATTATACACATTTACAGCTAGGTCAGTGGGAAGCCAAAGTTTAGTCTATTTTTGTGAGTTGGGATGTTATGTGAGGCCAGTCGCAAATGGGTTTATGAAAGTGTTTGAGTGATACTTACTTGAAAGAGCGTTCAGCGCTTAATTTGTTAATAAATACAGGATCTCAAGGGCTTTCTTGGGAGCCTGCTGCATATTGCCAGGGTTGCTGAATACCAGGACTGTCTAGTTTTGATACCACCTCATTCATTTTCTTCCATTGACCTACACTTCTGCTCTTCATTTCACCGTTGCAGGTTTTTTTGAATCACTGTTTTTTCCATTCATTACTATTTTCCTATCATCTTACCTTCTTAACTCCCTTTTCTGCCTTTTTCTCCTTTACTCTGTGTCAAAGCGTGATGATGAAAATAAGTCTCGGTCTCCCACTACCTTTAACAACTATTACAAATGAATCACAAAGGGAATTCCAGGGTAGGGGGCCCAAGATGGTAGAATCTGTGATGCACATGGAGGATTCGTTGTGTCCAGGATGTTTTTGTTAGCTGACCAAATGCTATGAGTTGTGATTTAACTGGCTGTGCCAGCTAGATACCAGGCTGAAGCAAGTATGTCTTTGCATGCGCAAACAGCTACTGGTATTTCAGGAAATGCTATTTTATCTGACTCTGCATGCACACTATTATTACTTATGTACTCTACCGAATGCTGAGCAATGCTCATGAGAATGATGTTTTTTCTACTCATCTACTCAGGCTCTCTGGAAGTTCCATCCCATATTGGTGCAGGGGGTTTAAACTGTAGAATTTGCTTTCTTTGGCCAATGACCGCAGTAACTTCAGGATGGCAGCAAGAGCACTTGCGCAGAAACTGCTAGCAGGGAAGCAAGTTGGGTTTCAATGTTGTGGCTAGAAAAGACACTTTAATATTGTTCCTGCTTCAAAAGAACATTTGCCCGACAAAAGCACACAACAAACTGTTGGAATATCACACTTGGCTCATTCACCAAAAAGACTAACTCTAGGTGAGCCGATTTAAATTTACATTCATCCCTGGTCTAATTTGTGAATGCCTAAAATTCCAGCAGATTATTCTATACAATCTACCAGGCATAGTCTCACAGCCGCTTAACACTACCCTCCCTAATCCTAACCTGGCAATGGATCGGGTTTATAGTGCACTTTGTGTTTTTCGTTAAAACCTTTTTTCTCCTGATCTTTTCCACAAGAGAAATCCATTTCCCAAACTTAATTATGGGGTAATTTCTTCCTCTTTCATAATCTAAAAATACAGCCACTCCTGCATTTTGAAACAGAAGGCTGGGAAGAGTCACTGAAGGCTTTTCTGAATATTCAAAAAGGTATTTTGGTTGGTGTTTGCAGTCATCTCCATTCACCCGCTTTTCCTCCCCTGTCCTTTCCCATAAGACAGACATGAGGAAACGTTCTTTAAGTAGGTGGAATGTGGTTATTTAATCCAGAAATCCCAATCCAAGATTTCAGATTTATGAAGAAAATTTAATATTTAGCACATCAAAGTCACATATAGGCAAAAAGCTTTGTGTAGGAGGTCCTCTGTCGCCATATTCTCCATAGCGAATCTCTGCTGTTGTTAAACAGATTTAATAACATGATTCCAAAGACCTCAATATTGTTTAACAATCCAATTCGTCTGATGCATAATGAAAAAAAAAAAATATTGTCAGTACATGTTTTTAAGATTAAATGAAGCTAGAAAGAAAATTATTCCATAAAATAAAATAAAATGCATGGAAGAAAAGAGTTTTGCTTGGATATGAATGTACCTTGAAAAAAGGGAAAACACAAGAGGTGTTTAGCAAAACAGGAACACGTTGGTTTAATTAAACGCAGAGGTCAGGAGAGCAGCAACAGAGTCATGTCTGAAGACTGTCTCGACGTTTGGCCGGCATTATATACAGTTCATGAAGTACAATAAACTGATTACACATTCTTGTAGAGCACATAAATTCGAGCCTAGTCATGAACCATAAATTCAACTATGTGATAGGAGGACACAGCTGGCTCTCAACTTTGTGGAGACTTAATGTGGGCCAGTGTGTATGTGTCCAGATGTCCAGCGTACGGAGCGCGTGATCATTGTGTGTAGTGTGCATGCTGTGTTCTGATTGGCTGTGTGGTATTTTGGGAATCTGCGCCCCTTTGGCCAAACGTGTTTTATTGGGGCCAATATCCTTGGACCTTTTGTGGTGCAGCTGCCCATCTGTGGGATCGATCTGGGTTTTCCCTGTTTGCGCATTTAACTTCGGGCCAAGTGTAACCCCATCTGTGCCCTATCTATCTGTAGGTTTGGGTTGCAAGGCTTGTCTGACCACATATCTCCGACTCCGGGTTGATGGGGAGGTCATCTTGAGTGGATTTGACAGCAATGATATGAATTAGTTATTATGTGTACATGTAACATGGCGGTCATTGATATTGTATTTACCAACATTCTCATTATTATGCATACATTTGTCATGGCGTACATCAACAACGTATTTACCGGTATTGACATTGTTATGTGTACATATAGTATGGTGTACATCGACACTGTATTTAACCGGTATTGACATTGTTATGTGTACATATATCTAGGCGTACATTGACATTGCATTCACCGATATTAATGTTCCCCCCTCTATTTGAATTTTCAACTACATTATTTTTCTCATGTCATGACGGTCACATTATTCGAGGCTGGGTGTGTCTCTGTTGTGTCTGCTATCCTAGCTTTTTGCATACTACATAATTTGAGGACTGCTTTTTACAGCAGGAAACCCCCACTTGTAGGAAACCACACAATAATAGTACAAAAATGAGAACCGGAAGCAATGATATGCACACTCTGGTCACACACAGGAGGAGCCAGAAAAAAATACTATGAAACCTGTCTGCTCAGGGGCACCTCCCTCCTTCTTCATGTCAGCTTGTAGACGATGCAATGCTTGGATGGCAAAAGCTAGAGTTCTGTTTCCAAGATCATTTACAGGAATAAACGTGCAATGGGAAGCACCGATCTTGGCACACACCCCACCCTCCACCGCGGTCATCAAGTCAACACATACTGATGTTGCATCACCATGAGTCAAATGGCTCTTAGTTCTTTCCTGATAGCGTTTAGGCTGAGCTCAGTGTTGTTAATCATCTTCAGTAGTTCCCACCTGGTTATCTGTAACCAGCGGGCATTTGCCTTTGTTTGAATGGTGAAGAAAGGTATGGACCTTCCTGCATTTACCTGAGTGTCCAAAAACAGTCTGAATTCTTCCAAAATATCCTTGTACTGAGCCCAACCAAAATAGTCAGCAGTTCTTCTTCGAGTCTGATGCAACAGAGTTGTTTTCTTCTGTAGCAGATGTTGGAACAACTCAGACAGATCTTCTCCAGGGATGACCTGGGTTGGGGTGTGTAGGGTCACAAGGGTGCAGCGGCCCCACCATCCGAGCTGTGCATAGGCAAATTCTCTGCATTGCCAATAGTAATCCATCAGTGCGGAGGTGCCCCATTGCAGGTCTGGTATGTGCAGTATTGCTTCACAGTGTTCATTGATACCAAGCGGTATTGTTCCTTTCCCTCTGAAACACAAAGAATACAGTGTAAGTTTCTGTAAAATTTGGGGTTACCCCTTCCCTTCCAACCATGTATACCTCTTTATCACGGTATCCTAGATTTCCTGGTGTGGGGTATCTGTACTGGTGTTTGATCCCCTCCCACAGGACTAATTTCCCCTAGCGTTATCGAGGTGAACGGCCCGCACTGGAATTCCATATCAGGGTCCGTTTGTCATTAATGAAGGCTGCCCCAAATATGTTAAGGGCCACGCTGAGACCACAGACGGAGGTGGGAGCGGATGTATTTGTGCACTGGTGTGGTGGTTTTGCTACCTCTAAGAACCTCTTTTCTATGAAGTCTCGGGTCAAAACAGTCTCCTCCCCTATAGTGCCCCTTCTGCGCATCCTGTCTAGTTCAGTTTGAATTTTGCTAGGTTCGGTAAAAAGGTATAGTGTTGTGGGGTTGGTCTCATACCGGGTGATGTTTACTACTGGTCTACGGGGTTCTACTCTACTGGGTTGTATCATGGCCCTAATCCTACATAGGTACAGGTGGATGAGACATTTAACTTTTTCAGGGGCTATCTCTTGGGATAAGTAAAGCCTGTCTGCACATATGGAGTGGGGTACCAGTAAACATATGTAACATGACCAGTTCGTGGTTTGGGTGCAGACGGCGGTCATGTGCCGATACCATGTGTTGTGTAGGAGTGCAATGTGTAGTGTGTGAGGAATGCTAGCGTTCGGTTCAGTATAAGTAAGGTGGGAGGAGTTCCTACGCAAGCGCTGCAAGAATGTCGAGGTAGCATAGAAAAGCAAAAACCTGGGAGGTACAATGCATATAGGTCAGCGCAGATGTAGGCAGGCTAGTTACTGAGTGATCAGTGACCACTGTAAAGAGCGAAACTGGGAAGACAGACTAACCCCGAGATTCGTTTCCTCTCCTGGAACGTAAATGGGCTGGGAAACAAGATAAAACGAGGAATAATGTTACAATTTATTAAACGAATATCACCCGGAGTGGTACTCCTCCAAGAAACACACCTAATGGGCAACACTTGTAGGGCACTGGATCGGTGGGGATATAAAATGGTGGCACACGCAGGATTCACGGCAAGCTCCAGAGGGGTGGGCGTTTTACTAAAGAGTCAACTACCGTTGAAGGTACAACGCTTCTGGATTGACCCCTATGCTGATATGTTGCCCTCTCGGGGACGTGGGAGGGGGAAACGATCAACTTACTGTCAGTTTATATACCCCCGGCCTTGCGGAAGACCACACTGCCCGAACTTGGTAAACTTCTAAGAGAGCTTCCACCCGGCGAACTCCTCATAGGGGGGAGACTTTAACAGGACTATGTGCGACTTGTTTGACCGTTTGCCCCCAAGAACCACCGAATCTTCCCCCACCCACTTGACAGATTTCTGTATGGCAATGGGGATAATAGACATATGGCGTACTCAAAACCCCACAACTCAGAAGTTCACGTTTCACTCAGGAGCACATGGGAGTCTCTCTCGGATCAAACTTCTGTTCACTTTGGCTCACTGTCTGCTGCTATTCCATGAGGTGCAGCAGCTAGCACAAGGGATATCTGACCATTCCCCATATGGGCCATATATAGTGTTGACAAACAATGGACCCTGTAAAGGAATTACGCTTAATCCATGGTATTTGAGGGTCCCACATATTAGAGAGGGCCTGACGAAAGTTACGGACAACTTCTTTAAAGAAAACGAGAGCTTGGTGAATACCCGCAAAACTCTCTGGGAAGCCTATAAAACCGTAATCAAGGGTGAAGTATTGTCGTTGACTGTTTGACACAAAAAACGAACTAGGCTAGTGGTCAAAAAAATTGAAGAGGACATCTTAGCGCTAGAGGCTGAGCTTGATACAGACCTCACAACGGACGTGAAGCATGACCTGGATCTTAAAAAACAGGCATATAGAGACCTGATCATGGATGCAGCAAGACTTAGTTACAGCGTGACTAAAAACCGTATATACGAAACGAGAGACAAGGCAGGGAAACTGATAGTGTGGCTTGACAAGAGAGAAAAGGAGAGCACATGGGTCACTTAAATCACTCCGGGGGGGGGATCCATCACGGACCCCCAAGATATAGCAAATGCCTTCACTGACTATTACAAACAATTATATGCCCCGATAAGTACAGCAAGAGAGGGCACAGCCCAGGAACTCCTCCGAGACCTGCATCTCCCCACCCTCAATATGGAAAATAGAGACCTCGTGGAAGCTGACCCAACAACAGACGAAGTAGCCCAGGCAATCCGAAAGATAGCTTCAGGTAAAGCCATGGGGCCTGCAGGACTCCCCATAGAACTATATAAGACCACCACGGAGTTGATCACACTCCACTTACTGAAAATGTATATGGAGAGCCGGGAAATGGGGAGACTCCCCAGAGACCAAAGACTGGCATCTATTGTAGTTATTCACAAAGAGGGCAGGCCATCTGAGAGCTGCTCTTCTTACAGGCCCATCTTCCTCCTTAATGCCGAAGTCAAAATATTAGTGAAGCTTCTAGCTAGGCCTGGGCGGAAAACTACGCTACGCTCGCGGAGTTTGCGGAGTTTGCACTACTACACGCTACGCGAATTGCACGTAGTACAGAGCAAAAACGCGTAGCGGGCATTTTTTGCTTGCTCGCGGTCCTCAACGTCAAGTTGGCGACCGCGAGCGAGCAAAATCAACATCCCGGCGAGACTTTTTCCTCGTTCGCGATCAGCAACATCAAGTTGCCGATCGCGAGTGAGGAAAATGAACCTCCCGGCGAGATTCCCAACGCGGGGAGGTCAGGTTTCTCATTGCGAGTGGTCGCGTATGCTCGCGACCGCTCGCGATGAGAAACTACCAGTCCGCATTGAGAAAGCTGCCGCTCGAGTACAAATCTACTTGAGCGGCAGAAAACGACCGCTTGCACTGTGCAAGATGCCGTTTGCAATGATTGCACAGTGTGGACAAGCATCCGGCACTGTGCAATCAGTGCGAACAGCATTTCCCTACCGCACTACGCAGTTCGCGTAGCTACGCGTAGCGTGCGTAGTGCGAAGTGCACTTCGCGTAGCTACGCGTAGCGCTACTATGCGAACTACGCCCAGGGTTACTTCTAGCCCTGCGACTGATCCAAATAATCAATAAATTAGTCCATCCAGATCAAATCGGGCTTCATGCCCGGCAGGAGCACAGCCCTGAATCTGCGACGTCTCCAGGGAGTACTGGGTCGGGTCCAGTCTATCCAAGAAGACGCCGCAATTCTGTCACTTGAAGTCCGTATGGCGTTCGACACGGTGGAGTGGCCATACCTTTTTGCAGGGTTGGAACGCCTGGGCTTCGGCCCCAAGTTCCTGTCCTGGGTACGTCTACTGTACACTGAACCACTGGCCAGAGTAGCAGTGAACGCAAAAACCTCTAGAGAATTTCCATTGAGGCGAGGGACCAGACAGGGCTACCCCCTCGCCCCCCTGTCGTTCGCTCTGGTCCTAGAACCATTGGCGATTTGGGTTCGAGCGGACCCCTTGATACGTGGCTTGCGATGGACAGAGGAGTGGGAAGACAGAATATCCCTTTATGCGGATGATATTTTGCTATACGTGGCATCCCCACGTGCCTCCCTGATTCGGATATGGGATATATTTACATCTTTTGGGAAGTACTCAGGGTACACCATTAATTGGTCTAAATCAATGCTGTTTGTTCTTAGGGGGGAAGCTCCGCGACATTCTCAAGGTCATGAACTTAAGGTGCCTGGCATGGCTTCCGATATTTGGGGATCTTCGTCACCACTGACCCAGAGGCCTTTGCCGATCACAATATCCAGGGCCCTCTGCTGCGCCTTAGGAGGGATGTTGGTCATTGGAGGACCCTGCCTCTCTCCTTATTGGGTAGAGCAGCGCTATTTAAAATGATGGCACTGCCCAGGTTTCTATATGTGCTACAAAATACGCAATTTCCGGTCCCCGATGTATACTTTTGTGCAATTGAATCTTAGCTGAGGACCTTGCTGTTGAATGGGAAGGCTCCTCGTATAGCGCTCACAAAACTAATCCGTGACTGGTACGACGGGGGCATAGCACTACCAGATATTCACAAATATTACCAAGTGGCACAGCTGGCCACGATCAACCAATGGATGCACTGTCCCCCAGAGATCCAGGATAAGCCATGGATCGCCAACTGTTGCAACCACACGGCTACAAACGGGCACTTTACACCCCTTCCAAACATACAACCCTCACGGGACCAACAGCACTAAAGGTCCAAATATGGCATAGGACCCTTAAAACACTAGGTTGGGAGGGGAAAATCATGCAATCCACACTCCTGTGGGATTCCAGTAAATTGGGTACTTTGAGACTTAAGCCTGGGTTTGAAAAATGGGACATAATTGATATTTCCAGGGTTGGAGATCTCTGGGAAGGAGGAAAAGTAATATTGTTTCCCGACTTACAGCACGAATACGGTCTAGCTAGGACAGAAAGTTTTAGATACCTCCAGGTTCAACATGCCATAACGACAGCTGTCCCCAAAGGCGAGGCACTCCCTGAAGCATCCCCTTTGGAAGGTAGGTTACTCGACGACTATATGACGCGCAAAGCAATCTCACTAACATATAAAACAAGCATTAGCAATGCAATAGGTCTCGCATTCGCGAGAGTTTAAGCTATTGGCGTTGTAAATGACAATACCTTTTATTTATCTGTTTTGCTAATTAACACATAAATAAAAGGCATTGTAATTTACAATGCCAATAGCTCAAACTCTTGTAAATGCGAGACCTATTCAAAGAAGCGTCCGCCATTGTTCTGGGCTGCTCAGAAGGTTAAATCTCGTATGGCGTGCTGAATGTTGCAGGAAAGCATGTTGTGCCTGCAGTAGGAGAAACTCATTAAAGAAAATAGTGCTTACAGACTAAAAAAGACGTACCGTATAACAACCGAAGTAAAAGGGCAAGTTCTCCTGGGAGGTTACAAATGAAATGAAATGAAAAGTGGTTTTTATAAAGCGCTAACTGCCACTCCGAAAGGAGCATCCTGGCGCTGTTATGGAGGTGAGCGGCTTCTTTGAGGTTCTTAGATGAGTGAGAGGCAGAGTTCATCTGAAGCTCCGAAAATCCAAGTTTTTAGTGCCTTCCTATATTGTGCTTCAGATTTATGCATTCTCAGATGTATTGGCAATAGGTT
The DNA here is from genome assembly GCA_963921515.1 of Calotriton arnoldi. Lineage (NCBI taxonomy): Eukaryota > Metazoa > Chordata > Amphibia > Caudata > Salamandridae > Calotriton > Calotriton arnoldi. The sequence continues at coordinate 1,232,488 of CAWUFW010000974.1, read as the reverse complement.
CCAAGCTCTGGTACCTAATACAGCCACTGTTTTCCTCCCCTGGTTTTTCATCTAAAACTAGGAAATTTGAGTAGGTTGGCTGACGATGACCTGAGAGATCTGGTTGTACTATAAGGGGTGAATCTTGAAACGAGGTATTTTGGTCCTAGTTTGAGTGAGGCTCTGAAGGTGATAAGTAGAATCTTGAAGAGTATTCTCTTATGTAGCGGGAGCCAATGAAGAGTTTTTAGGGCTGCCGATGCGGAGGACCTTCGTGGTAGTTTCAAGACCAGCCGCGCCGCTGCATGTTGGACTACTTGGAGTCTTTTTAATGTTTGTTTGTTGGCTCCTGCCAGGAGGCTGTTGCAGTAGTCGAGTCGTGCCAGGATCAGGGCGACTGCTACTGATTTCCTTGCTGCGAGTGGAAGTAGATCGAAAAAAAAATTTAAAGATTTTATAAGGCTGAAGCAGGTCCCAGCTACTGTTAGTACGTGTGGCTTGAAGCTGAGGGCGGAGTCAAACTGCACTCCCAGGTTTCTTGCCACTGTTACTGTATCAGGTGGAGGTGACATACCTTCTGGCCACCACTCGTCTGGCGAAAAAGAGACCTCTTTCCCTATTGGTAGGATTTCCGTTTTATCGGTGTTGCACCTGAGGTGGTTATCCTTCATCCACTGGAGGACCTTGGTAAAACATCTTTTGAAGTTACGTTCGGCCTCTTTGGAATTTTGATCTAGGGATAGGATCATTTGGGTATCGTCTGCGTAAGAAGTAACTTCGATCCCGAATGATGTTATAAGTGAGATAAGTGGCGTCATGTAAATGTTAAATAACAATGGGCTTAGCGAGGAGCCCTGGGGTACTCCTGTTGCGATGGTGCATTCCTCAGATAGGAAGGTTCCAAGGGACACAGCTTGTCTGCGATGGAAAGGAAGGATTTTAACCATTCCAAAGCGATGTTCGAGATACCGCAGGAATTAAGTCTAGATAGGAGAATGCTGTGTGATAAGGTATCAAATGCGGCTGTTAGGTCGAGTAGGATCAGCACAGCCTTCCTACCTCTGTCAGCTATCATTTTGAGAGTATCCGTAATTTCCAGGAGTGAGGATTCGGTGGAGTGCTTGGGGCGGAAACCGGATTGTTGAGGGTGGAGAATGTTTGCGGCCTCGATGAATTTAGTTAGCTCTTTATGGACACATTTTTCTGTAATTTTTCCTAATAGGGGAAGCAGTGATATGGGGCGCAGGTTAGAGAGGAAAGATGGGTCAATGTTTGGCTTCTTTTTCAGGGGTTTCACTATTGCCAACTTCCAATCCTCTGGCACTGTCCCTGAGCTTAAAGAGGAGTTGACAATCTGGTTTATAATTGGGTTGACTGTGTCAACAATCTGGTGAAGAATTGTGGGGGGACAGGCATCTAAGGGAGATCCTGATTTGCATGATACGATTGCTTCACGAGTTTGATCAAGTGATACTGGTTTGAATGAGCAGATAGAGTGATTAGTAGTGTCATGGTCGTGCTCTAAGGTGGCATGTGTAGGAGAGACATGACCCGTAATGAAGTCTTTTTGAATGTTCCTCATCTTTTCTTCAAAGAAGCATGATATTTGATCACATAGCCTCTGTGACGGGGGTAGTTCTTTTTGTAAAGCTTTGGGGTTGGTAAAAGACTTTACGACGGAGAAAATTATTTTTTGGTCTAGTTTAGCCTCATGTATTTTGTTCGAGTAGTATTCTTTTTTGGCTAACAATCTGTGTGTGGTAGAGCTTTCTGCTTATTTGAAATGCTTGCTTCTCTCCTGCGTCATAGCATTTTCTCCATTTACGCTCTTGTTGCTTACATTGATTATGCGCTTGTTTAAGAGTGGGTGTGAACCACGGGGCTTTCTGGGTTGTTTTCTTTCTATTTTTGTTGGGATTGTCTTGTGGGATGAGTTCATTTCTGACTGCAGTCATCCAGCTATGGAATAGACGTGAGTCTGCAGCGGTGTTCCCTGTGAGGGCAGGTATCTGAGCCTGGGCAGTATTAGCCAACTTGGGATTGCGGGCTAGTTGTGTCCATTTACGTCTGGTCTGCTGGGCAGTTAATTGATCATCAAGGCGATTTGTCAGTGGGATTTTGAGTGTAAGGGGGACTAGGTTATGGTCTGACCATATTTGTGGGGTGGGTGGGTCTGCCGAAAGAAAGGTGAAGTTAGAGCAGACCCCATCCAGAGTGTGGCCAGCTCGATGTGTAGGAGCCTCCACCATCTGGGTCAGTCCTAGTATTTCTGTTATTTGAAGGAAATTGTCTACTCCTGGCTCTTTTTTGTCTTCTAGGTGCAGGTTAAAATCTCCTAGTAAGGTGAAGTTGGCGTATCTCAATAGGAAGTGACTAAGGGTGTCTCCTAGTGAATCAGTGAAAGAAGCACTATGACCCGGTGGGCGGTAAATTAGGGCTCCTGAAAAGGACACAGAGGCATTTAGTGAGATGCAGAAACCAAGACTTTCTGCTCCCTTGAGTGTGTTTAATTCAAAGTTGGTGCAGTGTAGTGTGTCCCGAAGGATAATAGCAAGACCCCCTCCTCTGAGGTCCCCTCTGTCTTTCCTATGGATCGTGTAGAGTGGTGGCAGCGTTACCGCGATATCTGGGTTGCACCACTCTTTTCAGCCATGTCTCGGTAATAAATAGGAAGTCCAATTGTTGTTCCGTTATTAGATCTCTGATGTCTTGGCAGTGTTTGCTCATTGAGCGGGCATTGATTAATCCCCCTTTTAGTTGGTTCATGTTGGTAAGCACGGCTAGTTTGGGAGTATTACCTGTGATGGGAATTTCTAGTTTACAATGGTGGCATGAACATATCCCTTTTAGCTTCTCAGGCGCTGTCAGGTATTTGCATGACCCCCCCGTGTTAAGATTTTTCAATGTTGCCGAAGAGTACACACTTTTTGGACCTTTTTGGGCAGCATTTCCTGCCCTTGTCACGTACTTGGCGCGGACGGGCGCAGACGGGCTTCCTAGCGGCGCGCCAGCGGCGCGTCCGGCCCAGCATTGAACTAAGTAGCTGGCCGGGCGCGGGAAATGGCTGTGTTCCGGGTTCACAACCGGAAATCAGGCAGGACAGGCCTGTGGGTATGTCCGCTTCCCTCCAATCAATCGGCGTTAGCCGCGTCGGACCGGGGAAGCGGAGACTGTGCTTGGGAGCCAGCCACGGGTACCGGCAGAGGTAAAGTGCAAAGGTGCTGGATAAAATAGTTTAAAAAAAGGCTAAAACAAATGTGCAAAGTACCTAGTTAAAAACCCTTGCGGGCGCGATGTGCGAGGCTAAGGTAAAATTGCTTGTAGCTCAAAAAGCTCAACTGCTTGTTTGCTCGGTGAGCGCTCGTCTCACCTCCAGTAAATGAAGACAAAGCGGTACTAAGGAGGGACTAACAAGCCTATTAACGAATCAGAAGCCACCATTTACGATGGGCAATGACACAAGCCAATGACAAATATGGGCGGAGAGTGGGAGGGGCTTCAACTGCATACTCCAATACAGCATGCCGCAGAGCAGCGCATGCACTGCCCAGCCTCGACCTAAAACCGGGTCAGGCCACAAATAGAAGTGACACCAATCTCTTTAGTCCTACTTTTATGTCTGACCTGTCCTGGATTTTACTTCTCAAAATCTGGTCATCCTGTCCTGCATCACACCCCTGGCTACACAATGAACGTGTACATAGACAGGTATTATGTTACGAAAGCTGCATGACCCGGCCCTGTTGTGGGACTCCATTGTAGGCAAAACCATCAACTGAACGAGCAGATATCGCCAGGCACCCTGATTTAGCAACACGAGATACAGAGAGTCAAACACTGCACGCATCCACAGAGAAACAGCGGCCTTTAAGCACTTCCCCCAACAACTTCACTGAAGGGGTGCTGAGGTGACTGCATGTCCTGAACCTCTCACTGGGCCCCTTCCACGTCACAGGGTACTCCAGAGGGCAGTGCTTTAAATGGGCCGGTACTGTCCGGTACTGAGTTCTTATTTATTCTGAGAGGGAGAGTACCTGTACTTCTCAAGAGAGTCGTAATACTTTTAATTGGAGAGTACCAGCACTTCTATTTTTCCATTTCAAGCACTGCCAGAGGCCCCATAATTAATGACACCAGCGAGACAGCCAGCACCGCTAAGAGGCGGAAAGTCTAAGGCCCTCAGCACAAGATCACGAGTTTTAGCTGCACGGATTCTGAGGGAGCTAGGAGCCCCAAACCCACATGGCCGTGTTAGCCTTTCATCCTTCCGAAGTCACTATGATGAGTAGTGCTATTAAATTTGGTTATAACAATTCTTGTTATTTACAGCACAAAGGATCATCAAAGCTGAGGTTTCAAGTACTACAACAAAGCATACACATGTAAATAAAACAAGTTATTAACTGTGGTACAATCCCTCAGACTTGCCTTACAACTTGGTGCTGTTGTGGTAGCAAGTCTTGGCCTCCTACAGGACATCTACATCACCTAACAGTGGGAAAAATACACCCAACAGAACACAAACCCCGGGTTACTAAACACGCGGATACAGTCTGCCACACAGAAAACTCAAAACTTGCGAGCACACCCCACACTGACCTCCCTCACACAGGTGGGGGGAGGTCACAGGACCCCCACCGGACTCCCACAACCAGCAGATTACCCTCTGCTAACAAGCACACAGCAACAGCCTTCTCCAAGGTGGAAATCAGCAACTTTCAACACCTCCTGCCCACCAACCCCCTTGAGTTCATGGTACTGTTAACCTATGAGTACCAGAATGCAATCGGAAAAGACTTGTGACCTGCACCGTGCACGAGGCCCTGCTGCAGGCGCGTTAACCCGTCAAGCTATCTCACCTGCTGCTTGGGGAAATCGCTGATAGGGAGCAAATAAAGCTTTACACTTCTGACAAACAAAGGAGGAGCTTTCCTCCAAACACTGTGCGGGCTCTGTTTATTTTTCTCACGCGTTACCCTGAGGTGACACTATGGAGGAGTTGTAGGAACAGCTTGACTACCTTGACAGACGAGATCATCACCAGCAGGGTGCTTGCTGTGCCCCTCCTCTCATCAGTATGCCGAAAACAGTCCTGGTGAAAAGCTGTCACAATACCTCAAGGCCCCGGGGGCTTGACCCGTCCCAGGGAGCCCCCGTTCCTTGGGGTGTTGTGTCTCATAATTCATACACCGGTGTGAGTGCCAGGATCCGAGGTCCAGAGCTGGCGGAAGTGACCCCACCTCATCCTTGGCTACGTCAGCAGTCTCTCAACCTGCAGTCTGTGTTTGAGAAATTCACTAGTTTTCTTGAAACTTCGCAATTTTGCCTGCAGGAAATTGGTTAATGTAGAAAACATCTGGACAGAACACATCTTCTGCTCGAACTAGTCTTCGCCTGGTATCCGCAGGACTTTTATTCACACGAGGTGCACGCTTGTATAAAACGTCATACACTTTACTGACACATTTATTTTGCTCTGAAAGAATAATTTTGCATAGTTTTCACAAACTTTTCATTGAATTTCACTAAATTTAATAAAACAATATGCAATTTCGTACCATTCAAATGGTACAGTTAGTGGGAGTGTGGTGCGCCACACAATTCCCCTGGCCCTCCCCTCAGCAGCGCGGACGAAAAGACACACAGTTGCATTCTGGGTCTCGTAGTTTTGGAGTTATGGTGAGCCGCGGCTCACCACTGCACGCACCCCGGGCACCGGCATGCGAGGCCAGCCCGAGCCCCCAGCCGGAGCCAGGGAAAGAAAACAGGAGAGATACGGGCAAAGTGTTGCAGCAGCGCGGCCCGATCCTGCCCGCGTGCAGCTGCGACTCCTGCCCGCATCCAGAGGCTACAGCTCCGGCTCCAAGTCCAAGAAAGAGAGGCGGGGCCAGGCCGGCTGCTGCAAAAGTGAAAGCGGGCGTGGCCCGCTGAACGTAAGCAAGCAGGTCGTGACGCCTAATGTAGAAGAAACTCAATAAATAAAAAAGTACACATATCGTGTAACAACCATGTAAAGGGGCCAGTAGCCATGGAAGGTTAGATGACGACATCGCCGTACTAAGGAGGGACTAACAGGCCTATCAAGGAATCGGACGCCAGAAGTTACTAAGGACAAAGACACAAGCCAATGACAAATTTGGGCGGGGTAGTGGGCGGGGCTTCTCTCCCGTACTGAACTACCCCAGATCTTCCCTAGAGCAGCGCTTGCGCACTGACTCTAGGCTCGACCTAAAAATTGATCAACAATACACCAGACACACTGCACCGGCTCCGTCAGCGATGGGAGGCAGATATAGGGGAAATAGATGAGGAAGACTGGCGAGAAGCCCTATCCTCAACCTAGGGAGGTAGCGATCCAGGCACGATTTCGCCTGGTGCAACTTAAGATCTTACACAGGGCTTATATGTTGTGTAACACGCTTGTAAAGATGGGGAGGAGACTGACCTCGGCCTGTCTGCGGAGGTGTGGTAGAGAGGGTACCTTTCATCACATAATCTGGGATTGTCCAGAGATACAGTATTAGACTTCAGTGTTGTCCTGTATAAATAATGTAATGGGAGGGAGCGTTACCCTCTCGGAGAGGAGATGTCTATTGAATGTGTGGGAATCATCAGATTTGGGCCGGATGGAGCAAATATGGATTTTACTGCGGCTAATGGTGGCCAAGAGGAATATTGTGAAATTAAGGGGGGGACGGAGTTACCACCAAAGCTTAAGGACTAGAAATGAGTTTTGGACTGGTGTATGATGGCAGAAAAAGTAATTTATGAAGGCCGTGGGAGTCCACAGAAGTGGGAGAAGATCTGGGCCAGTTGGAATGAATACAGAGGTGGCCTTTGTACTGAACCGGAGGGGGGGGGGGGAGAGACCTGTGATACTAGCCATAGACGGGAGAGATTACAGATAAGATGTGGACGCAAATCTGTGATATGCCCAGACTGTCAGATGATAGGAATCGAAATAAGGAAACTGTACTCACCTTGTATATGTGTAATAACCCAACACTGCTGAGTACATTGTGTATATGGTGTCGTAATTTTTCAATAAAAAAGATATGTTAAAAAGAATTTCAAGGTAGGCTGTATGAAACTAGGCAGTCTATCTGGCTCCGGAGGAGCGCGAAAGCACCCATGCTAGATGGATAGTCTACAAAAATATATATATACATAACTTTGGAAACATTCATAGGTCTTGGGATGGTCTCCAGGGCGGATGTCTGTTGTCTGGGCACCCAGGGGTGTCTTGGCCCGGAGCAGTGTAAAAAAGAGTGTTTGTAAAAAAGTGTCCGTAAAGGCAGCTTGCAGTCTGTGTTTTTGAGCAATTGGACCTCGTTGAAGTCCTTTTGGGAGCTTCAGCTGAAGGGGTGGGGGGCCGCTGTAATGATGGTGCACATGCGGCTCGATTGCAGACCTGTTGGTTAAGAGCTGTGGGTTGTAGGTTAGCTTGGAAAAAATACATATTGTTATACAGTTTTTTTGGGAAATTCCTGTGCCTCCTATTTAGGGGAATATTCGGTAGCTTCACTGTGCGTGAAACGTTTTAGTGGGGTACTGGAAGGAGTGTGTGTGTGTTGTCTTATCTGTGCCAGGGTATCCTTTTGGCTTGCACGTGCATCATGCAAAGTGAAGTGGATGTGTAATGATTTTTAGAGGCTTTGTGGGTAATGTCGATGTTTCCATTGTGACGTGAACGTCCCTCTGGTCTCTGCACATGGCGTGTAATGAGGTTCTCCCTAATGAAGTTGGGTGATTAGGTTATGGCCTTTTTCTGGAAGTTTTAGGTTTTCTGGGCTACTTTTGGGCTTCTTTATGTGGGTTTTGTTAGGCGTTTACCTATGCTTTTGAGCAATGCTGCTTCTAGAATACTGGAGGTAGTCGGGGAGATGTTCGTGACCCCTCTGTGGCTCTGCAGAGGAGTGACTAGGATTATGCTTATTTGCTGTGCTTTCGACAAGAGTCGGGTGCGCGGTTAGGGCTCATCGTGATCGGCCCGATGCAGGTAATGCTAATGGCTTTCATGGGTTTTCTCTACGGACTGGATGTCATGTTGTTGCTTGTTTCGGAGTTTTGAGGACATCTTTGCCCTAGGTGTGTGGGAAACCTGGCTTCCGATACTGGAGAATCTGCCTCGTTTTGGAACTGTAAGGGGGCCTCCATTTGGTGGAAACCTTGGGCTGTTAAGACCTACATAGCACGCTGAGGCTGGATTTGAATGAGTGGACCTGGGTGCCAGTTTTTATGCACCAGTCTGGGGCCACCCTGCTCCCTCGTCATACTGTCTCCCTCCCCCCGGTCGTGGCCATCCAACCCCGCAGCTGGGGATCAACAGCAGAGAGAGGCCCAGGCACCTGCCGGCACCTGGATTCGGAACTCTAGCACAGATTCCCAATCTATATAGTGTACTGAGGCCCTAATGTTGCTTGCAAATGCAGGTAAGGTAATGTATCTGGAAAGGGTATGAAGAGGATATGTCATGTTGGGGGGTGGTTTTGGACTTACTGCATGTTTGCATTCTGAGAGTATGCAAGGGCATTGCCTCCCCAGTCACCCCTCCCTGTCATGGCTGTGGCCCCAGTCCTTGTTGGGCTGGGCTACCTGTCTGCAGTGGCTGTTGCCATGTGCTCAAAAAACATCCCTGTCTGCTGCAGCGGGGTGGCTGTTGTCCCATTTCCCTGAGGCTGAATGTATGATACATTTGCGTTGCTCTGGACTTGGTTTTGGGGATGGGTATTCTGTGGGGGCTGTCCTGGGATTATTCCTTTCTGCTCATGAAACGTTTCTAGGCAGCATCTGTAGGACATGTGACCCAGTCGGTGACAATAGTAGCACTCTATGAGGCCTGGCTGTAGCCACCTTATCTGACCTCTGTCGCTTGGACCGGGCGGATATCCTCTGGGGCTAGATGGCGGAACACTGTTTAAGAATAAACAACCGCCTCTCCTTCCACGCACCCAGGAGAAACCTCTGATCAGCCGACCTCTCCTGCCACCATGCCACGCACTTACAGGACCAGAATGGGTGGAAGGTCCTACCCCTACCGCGCAGCCAAGACCTGGAAAGACCTCCCCCTCCGGCAAAGCCCCCTTTTGTAGCAGCGGACATATTTTGCCGTGGAGCAGCTCTGTTCGTTTCTCCCCCAACATAGCACTCCCATCTTCTCAGACACTCCTGCATGTAGGGGGAGTTCCACCGTCAATCTCCCCCTCCGTGCCGGAAGCAGTCTTCCATGACAGTCATGTCTTCTGGTTCGCAGGATCCCTCCCCCGACCAGGGTTTATCATACTGGCCCTCCCTTTCAGTCCAGCGGGCCAGCAGCTGGCAACATAGTCACGTGGAGGCCTCGCCTTCTTTTCTGGACACTATCTCTCTAGGCGTCAGTTTGTCTGACCAGTGCGTGAGGGGGGGGGGGGCGGCGGACGTCCTCGTCATCGCTCTCCTTGTGAATGCGTAAAGGTGCCACTTTACGTCTCCTATGTCTTATTTGTGTTTCAGTTAGGCTACCCTGATTTTTTGGTTCTTGGTTGGCCCCTCTCCTATGCCGATGGAGTTCGGATTTCTGTTAGGGGCCTCTCTTCTGACTCTTCCCCGGGCTCGTCCTCATGTGGAGCCCAGGGCCTAGCTCTGGCTTCCTCCGGGGGAGGGTGCATTGTTCTTCCTTCCCTTTGGGTTTCCGAGGTGAGAGCTCTTTCTCTCTCTATTCTCAACTCGCACCTCTCCTCTAACGACCACCTGGGCTGCCTCCTTTGCTCAGTGCTGTGTATAGTTCTCTTTGGTAGCGTTTTGACCTCAAGATCACTCTGCAGCCTGAGCATACTCTTGAGGGGCGCATATCCTACGGCTTCCCCCTCAATGTTGGATCTCAAAGGGCTGGGGCCACTATCCTCCCCCCACTGGTGGAATCATCATCCAGAACTGCTATGGATCTCCCTCTAACTCTAGAGCCTTCTGTAGGGCGGTTTGGAGCATGTGCTTCTCGTTCCGCTGGGGCTTGATGGGCTGAGACCGTTGGATAGGGAGGGGTCGAACTTCTGAGAAGCCTGGCCCAGACTGGGAGGAGGCTAGCCTCACTGTTAGAAATGGGGGTCTCTAGTTGGCAGAGGTAGGTATCTTTGTCCAAATAGGGACCCTTGCTTCTAGTCAGGGTAAGGGGGATACAATTCTAAAATATCCCCTGCTCACACCCTTGGTAGCTTGGCACGAGCAGACAGGCTTATCTCAGAGGCAGTGTGTAAAGCATTTGTGAACACATACAGTAACACAGTGAAAACACTACAAATGGACACCACACCAGTTTAGAAAAATAAGTAATCTTTATCTAAACCAAAACAAGACCAAACGACAAAAATCCACAATACAGTATTAAAAATAAGGCTTTCAAATGGTAGAAATAGTTCAGTTCAATGCACGTTGTAAATGCAACACTTTTCTCAAAAGTACCTTAGATGCGTCACGCAAAACAAACAAAATGGCCGCAGGGAAGGTGATGCATTGATTCCTTGCTCCGGGGGAGGTGATGCGTCGGTTCCTTACTGCAGCATAGGGGAGTTGATGCATCAGTTCCTTACCGGAGAGGAGGTGATGCGTTCTTTTCTTACTGCGTGGGGAGTTGATGCGTCTGTTTCTTACTGCGGCCCTCAACAATGCGACAGTCTTGGCGCCTCGATGCGATGCGTCGATCCGGTACGATGCGTGGCTTCGTGCAGCCGTACAGCAGGCTTGCGTCGGGATCGGTGCGGTGATCCCGTACTTCAGGGATCGTTGCACCTGATGCGTCGTGCGGCGATTTCTCGAGCCGCGGCAGGCGCTGCGACGGTTTCTTCGACGATGCGTCGGAAACAGGTGCAGATGCGTCACACTTCTTCGATGTTGCGTCGATTTTCCAGATCCCAGTGACAAACAGTCTCTAGAGGTCCTAAACAGCAGCAGGGGAGCTGGTGGTGAAGTCTTTGTGTCCCTGAGACTTCAGAACAGGAGGCAAGCTCAGTTTCAAGTCCTTGGAGATCTTTTCTACAAGCAGGCGACAAAGCAAACAGCAAAGTCCTTTTTCTCCTTTCCTTGGCAGCAAGCAGCCACTGCAGGCCAACCCCAGACAGCAACCAGCACAGGGGCAGTATTCCTCCTCAGCTTATCCGGCTCTTCTCCTTGGCAAAGGTTCCTCTTGATTTCCCAGAAGTGATCTAAAAGTCTGGGGTCTGGGCCCCTCTTTTTATACACCAAAATCCTTTGTTCTCTGAAGGCAGAGAGTGTCTGTACCCAGCCAAAACCAGTTCTGTGGGGCACTTTGCAAGTGCACAACAACCTCCATTGTCAGTGTGAGCCCTGGCTCCAGACACACCACAGGGGGGCGGAGCCGTCATTGTGGAAGGCAGGCACAGCCCTATTCAGGTGAAGGTGCTACTCCTCCCACCACTCCAAATGCAGACCAAGCCTATTCAGCCCAGCCCCGACTCATCAGACTTCTGGAGCCGCTGCCCCTCTCCAGCCCCTGTCATCCAAAAGCCAGACATGCAATACACAAACCTAGCAGAGGCACATTGGATGGTTAGGCAAGAAAATACCTACTTTCTAAAAGTGGTATTTTCAAACACAGAATGTAAAAATCACCCTCACTAAAAGATGCACTTTAACATTCTGAGTTCAGGCATACTAAACTTTACATTTCTATTTTGTTCCTAGGGTCAGTTATGTTTATAAAATGTTATAAACAAACTCCCCATTCTGTCCTATGGGAACAGATAGCCTTGCAATAGTGAAAAACTAAATTGGCAGTATAAGGACATGCCACACACATCAGGGCATGTCCTACCTTTCACATACTATGCACCCTGCCCACAGGGGTACCTTGGGCCTACCTTAGGGGTGACTAATATGTAGAAAAGGGAAGGTTTAGGGACTGGCAAGGATGTGCACTTGCCAAGTCGACATGGCAGTCCCAGACTGCACACAGGCTCTGCAATGGCAGGCCTGAGTCACATTTTACAAGCTGCTTCTGTGGGTGGCACAATCAGTGCTACAAGCCCACCAGCAGCATTTGATGTACAGGCCCTGGGCACACATAGGTCACTGTACTAGAGTCTGACAAGTAAATCAAATAAGCCAATAATGGAATCACTAATCCATAACAATAATTTACAAAGGGAGCACTTGCACTTTGGCACTGAACAGCAGTGGCAAAGTGCCCAAAGCATCTAGACCAGCAAAAATGGAGTCCAACACACAGGAGGTAAAGGCAAAAAATGGAAGGGAGACCCACGCCAATGGTGCCAGGTCTAACACGTGTCCCCTCCAGCTGAAATGTGGGGAGAACTACCCACCCTCTTGGGAGTTCTCTTCACTAAGGCGGAAAAATCTGGACAGATCATCAGCATTGGCCTGTTCTGTACCAGGGCGGTGTTCCACCGTAAAGTTCATCCCCTGTAGGGAAATGGACCACCTCAACAGCTTTGGATTCTCACCCCTCATTTGCATCAACCATCTGAGGGGCCTGTGGTCTGTCTGACCCCGGAAGTGAGTCCCCAACAAGTATGGACTCAGCTTCTTCAGCGCCCAGACCACAGCAAATGCCTCACGCTCAATCGCACTCCACCTCTGTTCCCGTGGAAGTAACCTCCTACTAATGAAGGCTACAGGTTGGTCCAGGCCCTCCTCATTTAGCTGTGAGAGCACAGCCCCCACACCATGCTCTGAAGCATGTGTCTGCACAATGAACTCTTCTGAGAAGTTGGGTGCCTTAAGCACGGGCGCTGTGCACATGGCAGATTTCAGGGCATCAAAAGCCTTCCTGCCGGCATCAGTCCAATTCACTTTCCTGGGCTGCTTCCTGGAAGTCAGCTCTGTCAAAGGGGTAACAATGGTGCCATACCCCTTGACAAATCTCCTGTAATACCCTGTGAGTCCTAAAAAGGCTTTCACCTCTGTCTGAGTCTTGGGGGGGTTCCCAAGCCAGAATGGTATCAATCTTGGGCTGTAGGGGCGCCACCTGGCCGCTCCCCACCTGGTGTCCCAAGTACACCACTGAACCCTGCCCGATCTGGCATTTGCTTGTCTTGATCGTGAGGCCTGCCCTCCGCAGCGCCTTCAACACTTCCCAGAGGTGGAGCAGATGTTCCTCCCAAGTGGCACTGAACACTGCAATGTCGTCCAGGTAGGCGGCACTGAAGTCCTCCAGCCCAACCAACACCTGGTTGACCAACCTCTGAAAGGTGGCAGGGGCATTCTTCATCCCAAAGGGCATCACCCGGAATTGGTAGTGCCCATCTGGTGTGGAGAATGCTGACCTCTCTCTTGCCCCATCAGTTAAGGCGATCTGCCAGTACCCAGACGTTAAGTCAAACGTACTGAGGTACCGGGCAGCCCCCAACCGATCGATGAGCTCATCAGCTCTGGGGATGGGGTGCGCGTCAGTTCTGGTGACTGAATTGAGCCCTCAGAAGTCCACACAGAACCAGATTTCTGGCATGGCACCGGGAGCCGTAGCCTTCGGGACCAAGACCACTGGGCTGGCCCAAGGGCTGTTTGAGGGCTCAATCACCCCAAGCGCTAACATCTTGGAGACCTCCTCTTTGATGCAAGCTCTGACCCAGTCAGTCACTCTGTAAATCTTATGTTTTACTGGAGGACTGTCCCCAGTGTCCACATCATGGACGCACCACTGAGTGACACCGGGGGTCAGGGAGAACAGATCAGAAAACTGCCCCAAAAGTTGGCGGCAGTCACTCTGCTGTTCAGGGGTCAGGCCGGTAGAGAGGTTCACACCGTCCACAGACCCATCTTGCTCCTTTGCAGACAGGAGGTATGGAAGAGACTCAGTCTCCTCTTCCATCCCAGCATCTGTTGCTAGGAGCAAGCCCACTTCGGACCTCTCCAAGTGGGGCTTCAGGCGGTTCACATGTAGGACCCGCAAAGGGTTCCTAGGAGACTGCAAGTCCACCAAGTAGGTGACGTCACTCTTGCGCTCCACCACCTCAAATGGTCCGGTCCACTTATCCTGGAGCGCACAAGGCTCCACTGGGGCCATGACCCAAGCCTTCTGTCCAGGTTGAAACTCGATCAGAGTGGCATTCTGATCATACCAGCATTTCATTTCCTCCTGGCTGGCTTCCAGGTTCGCCTGAGCTAGTTGCCTGAAGCACTTAGTCTGGTTCCTGAAGGCCAGCATGTAGCTATATACATCCTGGGGAGGTTTACTGGGAGCTTTCTCCCAGCCTTCTTTCAACAGACTCGAAGGTCCTCTTACAGGATGGCCGTACAGCAGCTCAAAGGGACTGAACCCTAAGGACTTCTGGGGCACCTCTCTGTAAGCAAACAGCAGGCATGGTAAGAGGACGTCCCACTTACGCCTCATGGGTTCACCAAGACCCATAATCATGCCTTTTAGGGTCCGGTTGAATCTCTCAACCAGCCCGTTACCTTGGGGGTGGTAAGGAGTGGTGAACTTATAGGTTACACCGCACACCTGCCACAGGGACTTCATATACTTTGATATGAAGTTGGTACCCCGGTCGGACACCACCTCTCTGGGGAACCCCACATGAAAGAAAATCCCCATCAAAGCTCGACCCACCACGGGGTCCGTCACAGTCCGGAGAGGGATGGCTTCCGGGTACCGGGTGGCATGGTCCACCAAGACCAGGATGAACCTGTTGCCAATGGCTGTCTTGGGATCCAGAGGCCCCACAATGTCAATACCCACCCTCTCAAAGGGGGTGCTGACTACAGGGAAAGGTTGGAGAGGAGCCTTACACTTCCTCCCACTCTTACCACTAGCCTGGCAAGTCTGGCAAGACCTACAGTAAGCATCAGAATGCTTGCACATTTGGGGCCAGCAAAAGTGGGTGACAAGCCTCTCAAAGGTCTTGTCTTGCCCCAAATGCCCTGCCAAATGCACATCATGAGCCAGACCCAGTAGGAAGGCTCTGAAGCATTGGGGTACCACCAGCACACAGGCTGACCCAGGCTCAGCAACCTTAGGCTCGCTATACAGCAGACCATTCTCCCAGTATATCCAATGTGATCCGGACTGATCACCTGCTACCTGGTTTGCAGCCTGCTGCCGCAAAGCAATGAGAGAAGGGCACGTCTACTGCTCCAGACAGAACTCCTCCCTGGTGGGCCCTCCTTGCTGCCAATGGGTCAGCTCAGGCAGTTTCCCCAGTTCAGCTACTTGTTCCTCTGTAGGCTCCAGGGCATCCCCCTCAGGGTCTACCTCCTCCTGGACCGTGGGAACTTCGGGGGCCGGTTTCCCGTGCCCCCTGTCTCTTCTCTTCCCGGCAGGCACCTGGGCCACTCTTTCAGGCTCCAGGTCCTCTTGAATGCCCTTACCGGCTGCCATTGACCGAGTGGTCACACATGCCCACTCAGGCAGACCCAACATCTCCAAATGAGACCTCCGCTTCACCTTCGCCCAAGGGGAGCTCTCCAAATCATTGCCTAGCAGACAGTCAACAGGCATGGCTGGCCTCACAGCTACTCTCAAGGTACCTGAGACCCCCCCACTCAAAGAGAACCTGTGCCACTTTGCAGAGGCACTCTGAATTGTCAGCGGCAACTACTGGGTAGAATGTGTTGGGGACCACCTGCTCTTCAGACACCAGCCGACAACTGACAGCTGTCACACTGGCTCCGGTGTCTCTCAGAGCCTCCACACTATTGCCATTGATGGTTACCCACTGCCTGTACTTTTTAGGGTTATCAGGCAGATGAGTCCTTGGGACCATCTCACTGTCTCCTAAAGAGACCAGGGACATCTCTGCGGGACCCCACCCACCTTGGGCACCTGACTCCTCCCCCAAGGCTACATTAGCCAGTTCCCGGGGCGGTGCACCAGTGGGTGCGGTGATAACCGGTTTGGGACACTCAGGATCCCCCCGGAAGTGGCCCACCTGACCACAACTAAAACAGGTCTTGGGACCCCTCTGAACAGGCTTACCTGTCGGGACCCATGGTTTCTTTTCAGTGGGAGGCTGGGAACCCTTACCTTGGTTCCCTTGGGGATTACTTTGGGGCCCTTTTTGGAACTCCTTCTGTTTACCTTTGTCCCCCCCCACTCTTCTGCTGGGGACCCTGCCCACTCTTGGCGGAGTCTCCCACAAGACCTTTGTGGACCCTGGTACTGACCCAGCGGTCCGCCTCCACAGCAAGCTTCCTGGGGTCAGTCAGCTTACTATCAATCAGGTGCTGGCGTAGCTCTGGAAAACAACTACTGGACAAGTGCTCCCATGCAACCAAATCATAGAGCCCCTGTAAATCAGTTACCTTGCTACCCTTCACCCATCCATCCAGTGCTCTGCAAAAATAAGATACATACTCCACCCAAGTACTTGACCCCAGCTTCATGCAGTTCCTAAATTTCTGCCTATCTGCCTATAAAGCTCTGGGGTCAACCCATACCTGGCTATCAAGGCTTCCTTCATGGGGGCATAGGACATCTGATCCTCAGTGGGCAAAGCTAGTAGGGTCTCTCTCCCTTTACCTATGAAGCAGCCCCACAACCCCGCTCCCCAATCTCTCTCACGGTCCCGGTGGGACTTCATTGCTATTTCATAGGCCTTAAACCACTGCCCAATGTCCTCATGCTTCATGAAATCTTTGATAACATCTTTGGGAATGTATACTTTCCTTTCCCCAGGCACTGATGGTGTGCTGCCACCAGAGGGAGTGATTTCTAGACTCTTTGCTTTCAGCTCCAACTCCCTCAACACTCTCTCATGCTCTAAAAGTATCTTCTTTTCCTCCATGGCCAATTTCTTGCTCTCCAACTCCAACCCCTTATTCTCTAAGTCACCCTGGCTCCCCAGCTTGAGCTTAGCAAGCTCCATTTCATACACTCTGCTTCTCTCCCTGTCCTCCAACTCTTCTGGAGACAGACCTCTTGAAGACACACTGCTGCCGTCCCTGGGAGGCACCCCCCCTCCAGTTAGGCCCACTAGCCCATCCTGCTGCCCTTCTAAATTCTCCCCCTCCACTATAGGCTCCTCGGTCTGCCCACTGGCATTCCTTGCTTCCAACAAGGCCCTCAACGCCTTTTGGAATTCCTCCTTTCTGGAGAGGCCTTTCATGGATATTTTACATTTTTTGCAGATGGCTTTAAGTTGTGGCACAGTGTAGGTATCAACCCTCTCCTCTTCAAACTCAATATCCATAGATGCAAGTGATGCTGCTTTGCTCATGGTGAAAATTGGCAGTTCTCAAGATGCAAAGAATTCCCAGAAAAAAACCTCAACCAAATGTATGTGGTTGTGTAATGGTCTGCACTATACTAGTAGTGAACACCAATCACTGTATGTAAGTCACAAATGCAAGTCCAGATCCTCACCGCTGACCACCAATGTTAGAAATGGGGGTCTCTAGTTGGCAGAGGTAGGTACCTTTGTCCAAATAGGGACCCTTGCTTCTAGTCAGGGTAAGGGGGATACACTTCTAAAATAACCCCTGCTCACCCCCTTGGTAGCTTGGCACGAGCAGACAGGCTTATCTCAGAGGCAGTGTTTAAAGCATTTGTGAACACATACAGTAACACAGTGAAAACACTACAAATGGACACCACGCAAATGACAATGCCTTTTATTTATGTTTTTAAAACCAAAACATTAATAAAAGGCATTGTCATTTACAATGCCAATAGCTCAAACTCGCGTAAATGCGAGACCTATTGCATTTACCAGAGTCCTTGTGTAGTGGCACTGGACCATCCATACCCCTCTAATAAGAAGCCAGCCATTAAAAATCCAATGCAACCGATTTACAGTATTTGTCCTGTAAATGTGATTAATGCCCACAAAAACTCTGTTCAGAGCCCATAAAAAGCAGAAAATACGCAACGCCCTTGAAATGATGGCAGATTCTATTTAATAGAAGATCTCTGTCCACACATATTACTATCCTTGTAGATGGTGCTTGTGACTGCCTGTGCTAACAATGAAATTTCTGCATTTATCAATAGGAAAGATACAGCAGTGCTAACGCTTAAATATTGATCGCCACGGAGGCTCTCCAATACTGTCCGTAGGTCTGCAACTATTTATGGTGTGTCAGAACCTATTTCACTTTTTATGCCCATTCAATCCTTGCCACCGTTCATGACACTGGCAGGAAGAGAACAAGCCTTATATTTGCTTCAGTGATATGTTCATCTGGGGCCGGATTGGATAAACTGCCAGGTGCTGCTAATTGGCATTGTGGAGCTATTTAGCACAGTGCTATGTATTGTTAATTTGTGCAGCTTGGCTCCATTTAGTCTTGCTGCAGTCACTGTCTTGAAGCAGTGCTGATGCCACAAACCAGAACGGTTAGGCCAGAGGAGCAGTCTCCCATGTGAGACACTCTGAAGCCCAACTGGAACAAATCAAAATGACCCAGGTGCAAATTCATGAGTGTTCAATTGGGCGCAATGCTCCATGGTGCGGATTCGCCAAGTTTAAATGTGTAAAGCGGAATGCAAATATGAAAAGCACAGATTCTCATCATTATGTGGGGAAAGGCTCACAGCACATGAGCAAACTGTGCACAGTGAAATTGTGCATGGGCAAACTGCTGATGGAAATGTGTTTGCACTCTTTCACCTTAAACACTTATATTGACTCCTGGTGACATTTTAATATTGATTAAAAGAACGGGAACGTTTTTTATTTGCATAAAAGGTTCATTCCAATCTTCCTTGAGCGAGCTTTAGTATTTCACATGCGCTGATTCTTTGGCAGCAGAACTAGGTGCATCAAACATGTCTGCGAGTTTACGAAAGCACCGGACAGACTCACGCAGGATATCGATTATTTCCACAGAGTTACAGGTGCACATACATTCATCAGAGGATGTGGGGTAACGGCTAGAGCGATCGACCGCGAAGCTGGGGGTTCGAGTCTCGGCAAGGACGCTCAACATCTTGTGATTCAGGGCAAATCACCTAATCTCCCCGTGCCTAACAAAAAATGAATGTGTCCCTTGTTAACATAACTGGTGCACATGTAAAGCGCTCTGATACCTTCCGGTCTAGTTTGCGCTATATAAAACTACCCAAATATATATATATATATATATTCTGCAAGTGGTGGAGAGAAGAGCATTGCTGTCTCTTGCACTTATCTCATGTTATTTTGAAGGAAGAGTTGTGGAAGGAAGCGGCGGAAGGCCCGCTCAGTCCCCTTGGCCAGCCATTGATGTTTACTTTACAGTGTTGGACGTTGCACACGTAGACATGGGTAAGTTTGTTGCCACTTGACGGACGGTGAGATAAGTTGTCAGATGGCTGAGATGGTTCCACCGTGTGACTGTGCAGTTCGGGCTCCACCCTGAGCTGCACTGTGGTGTCTGTCTTCGTTAACGGGGATTGGGCGGTAGGGCCGCATGTAGGCTTCTCCTGGTGGGCCCGTGAATGAACAGCTGCCATTGTTCATTTCCTGCGACTGGCACAGTTCATGGGTCACAGTTCAACGTGAAAACATGTAGGTTCCCGAAAGTCCTCATTAGAGACTGTGGTAATATATCAGAAATAATTTGTTCATCTGACAGGAAGCCACAGCTACTTGACCCCTACTCCGAGGTGAACGCCCTGCTCCCTTATGGGAGATCCTGGCTGCAATCACCTCGCATTATGATACAGCGCATTGATAGTTACGTATGTGTATTTAATTTGCCTCCTAGGTTCCCAGCCGTAGAGTACATCTACTGACGTTCTTCCGGTGGGCGTGTTTGTCAGGAAGAGGTCAGGCATCGCTATTGGAACTTCAAAACATGGCAGTGACTGCATTACACACAATGTGGCTTGCAACAGTACAAGTGCTTTACTTTCTTTCCCTATGCGGTGTAGGAGTACCGTGAAAACAATGCTGGTGTACTGCTACTACTATTAGGCTACATTACAATGGTATAAAAGAGTCGTAATTTTTTCTGCATTAAATTAGGGGGTAGGCACAAGGGAAAACATGTACCATATTCAACATATGTTAAACAAGCATTTACAATGCAATAGGTCCAATTGCATTGCAAATGGTTAAGTTTAAAACTGAGCGCGGCGCCGCTTCAAGGACACCGCGCTTGTTTCTTTTTTTTGTTTTTTTCTTTAACACTGAGCGCGGTGTCCTTGAAGCGGGCGCTGCGCTCAGTGTTAAAGTTAAAAAAATATATAAAGAAACCGAGCGCGGTGTCCTTGAAGCGGGCGCTGCGCTCAGTTTTAAAGTTAAAAAAACAAAAAAACAAACAGAGCGCGGTGTCCCTGAAGTGGACGCCGCACTCAACATAAATGTAAAATATTAATAAATAAAGTGAGCGGAGTGTCCCTAGCGGACGCCGCGCTCATTAAAGTAATAAAAACATACAATTTTGAGCGCAAAGCGCTGCAGCCGCCATTGTCCCCATCAGTGTCCATTTTAAAAATAGTGCTCACCCACCAGATAAAGCCCACCATGTAACGCCGCAAGTAAACGATCCTGTCCGGATGGGAGGTCCCAAAAGGAAACAGGGTGGTAACAAAGAAGCCTCATTTTCAATCAGAAGCCAGCGTTTACCATAAACGATGACGCCAGCCAATAAAAAAGATGGGCAGGGATTTAACTCCACTTCTAACACCTACCCTACTACAATATGCCACGCAGAGCGAGCAGCGCATGCGCGCTGCAACGCTAGGGGAGACCTAATAACGCATTCAAATGTTAGAAATAGTTCAGTTCAATGCAAGTTGTAAATGCGACACTTTTCTCAAAAGTACCTTAGATGCGTCACGCAAAACAAACAAAATGGCAGCAGGGAAGGTGATGTGTCAGTTCCTTACACTCAGGGAAGGTGATGCGTCGATTCCTTGCTCCGGGGGAGGTGATGCGTCGGTTCCTAACTGCAGCGCAGGGGAGTTGATGCGTCAGTTCCTTACCGGAGAGGAGGTGATGCGTCGTTTTCTTACGGTGTGGGGAGTTGATGCGTCTGTTTCTTACTGCGGCCCCCAACGATGCGACAGTCTTGGCGCCTCGATGCGATGCGTCGATGCGGTACAATGCGTGGCTTCGTGCAGCCGCACAGTAGCCTTGCATCGGGATCGGTGCGGTGATCTCGGACTTCGGAGATCGTTGCACCCGATGCGTCGTGCGTTGATTTCTCGAGCCGCGGCAGGCGATGCAATGGTTTCTTCGGCAATGCGTCAGAAACAGGTGCGGATGCGTCACCCTTCTTCGATGTTGCTTTGATTTTCCAGCTCCCAGCGACAAACAGTCTCTAGAGGTCCTAAACAGCAGCAGGCACCTCTTTGCAGGTTGGAATTCCCAGCAAGTGAATTCAGGGGGGCTGGTGGTGAAGTCTTTGGGTCCCTGAGACTTCAGAACAGGAGGCAAGCTCAGTTTCAAGCCTTTGGAGATCTTTTCTTCAAGCAGGCGACAAAGCAAACAGCAAAGTCCTTTTTCTCCTTTCCTTGGCAGCAAGCAGCTACTGCAGGCCAACCCCAGACAGCAACCAGCACAGGGGCAGTATTCCTCCTCAGGTTATCCGGCTCTTCTCCTTGGCAAAGGTTCCTCTTGATTTCCCAGAAGTGATCTAAAAGTCTGGGGTCTGGGCCCCTCTTTTTGTACACCAAAATCCTTTGTTCTCTGAAGGCAGAGTGTGTCTGTAACCAGCCAAAACCAGTTCTGTTGGGCACTTTGCAAGTGCACAACAACCTCCATTGTCAGTGTGAGCCCTGGCTCCAGACACACCACGGGGGGGCGGAGTCGTCATTGTGAAAGGCAGGCACAGCCCAATTCAGGTGAAGGTGCTACTCCTCCCACCACTCCAAATGCAGACCAAGCCTATTCAGCCCAGCCCTGACTAATCAGACTTCTGGAGCCGCTGCCCCTCTCCAGCCCCTGTCATCCAAAAGCCAGACATGCAATACACAAACCTAGCAGAGGAACACTGGATGGTTAGGCAAGAAAATACCTACTTTCTAAAAGTGGTATTTTCAAACACAGAATGTAAAAATCGCCCTCACTAAAAGATACACTTTAACATTCTGAGTTCAGGCATACTAAACTTTACTTTTCTATCTTGTTCCTAGGGTCAGTTATGTTTATAAGATGTTATAAACAAACCCCCCACTCTGTCCTATGGGAACAGATAGCCTTGCAAGTGAAAAATGAAATTGGCAGTATTTCAAGAACAGGACATGCCACACACATCAGGGCATGTCCTATCTTTCACATACATGCACCCTGCCCACAGTGGTTCCTTGGGCCTACCTTAGGGGGTGACTAATATGTAGAAAAGGGAAGGTTTAGGGACTGGCAAGGGTGTGCACGTGCCAAGTTGACATGGCAGTCACAGACTGCACACAGGCTCTGCAATGGCAGGCCTGTGTCACATTTTACAAGCTGCTTCTGTGGGTGGCACAATCAGTGCTGCAAGCCCACCAGCAGCATTTGATTTACAGGCCCTGGGCACACATAGTACACTGTACTAGGGTCTGACAAGTAAATCAAATAAGCCAATAATGGAATCACTAATCCATAACAATAATTTACAAAGGGAGCATTTGCACTTTGGCACTGAACAGCAGTGGCAAGGTGCCCAAAGCATCTAGACCAGCAAAAATGGAGTCCAACACACAGCAAAACACAGGAGGTAAAGGCAAAAAAATGGAAGGGAGACCCACGCCAATGGTGCCAGGTCTAACACTCACCTGGCTGGTTGGTCTGGTAGTCTCCCCACACTGGGTCTGGTGGCTTGCCGCACCGGTGGATTGGTGGAACCCAGCACAGGGGCGTCTTGGATGGCAGGCATCAGAGAAAGCACCTCGACCTGCAAAGTCGAAGGGCCTGTCTGACTACGTATCTCTGACTCAGGGTTGATGGGGGGTCATCTCGGGTGGATTCAACAGCAATGTTACGAGTTCGTTATTATGTGTACATATAACATGGCGGTAATTGACATCGCATTTACACACATTATTATTATGCGTACATTTGTCATGGCGTACATCAACACCGTATTTACAGGTATTGGCATTGTTATGTGTACATTGACATTGCATTCACCAATATTAACAAGAATGTCAAAATAAGAGAGTGGGTTTTCTGTCTATTGTGGTTCAAGATCAAGAATATGCAAAAGCTGCAATAAACATCAAAGCTGAAAAGATATCTGAAAGAAAAACTACTAAATATTTATCTATGTTAACTATTTTGTTGCAGAGGACATGTTGTTCACATCCTCTGCACTCCCTACGCAGTGCAAAGGATGTGAACATCACATCTTTTCAGTAAGGGCAGGATATCCCTCTTTTTTATACGCTCACTTTGGACTTCAAGGTAAGAGCTTACCTTGTTGCCCAAAGTGTATTTTTTCCAGCTTCGGCGCATCATGCAATCTGGTGTTACTGAAATTGAAGGCTGCTGGAGCCTAAAGACTCTGACTACTTTCAGTATGAATGGCGCTCAGGGCCACAGCTTAGCACTGATCTGCACACAAAAGTTACCATTCGAAAGGGTAGACACTTCCCTTTCCAGCATTATCATTCCCTAGTGGATCTCTGCTTGGGGATCAGTACAGGTGGGCAGTCCTCAAGCAGGAACCCAACCACTATCCACCAGGGATGGCTTCAAGAGGGGGATTGCCAGGCATGGCAATTGTCCCTCTTTCGCCCACCAAGAGGCATTACAGTCTTTCTTTTCCCCCTGGGGAGAGTGAGTGGGGGTGTATACCCCTAATGAGTCCACACTGAAGGGCCACA
This sequence comes from Calotriton arnoldi, assembly GCA_963921515.1. Taxonomy (NCBI): domain Eukaryota; kingdom Metazoa; phylum Chordata; class Amphibia; order Caudata; family Salamandridae; genus Calotriton; species Calotriton arnoldi. The sequence goes on along the minus strand of CAWUFW010000974.1, from coordinate 1,208,826 downwards.
AAGTCCTCTCGGCACCAAGGACACAAAATTCCAACAAATATATGCTTAAAACAACGGTCCGTGTTGGTGCAGGTACTATTTAATTTATATACCGCTGACCTTCCCTTTTTTGGACAGTCAAAAAATGTTTCCTTCCAAATTACGAGAAAGAACATGTGCGCCTGCTTGAGTAAGCCAATGAGAGAGCATTGCTGGACCAAACGGCAAAAGGTCTGCAGGAGGCATTAGATAGACCTCCAACTTTCTAATATAAATATTGAATTAAAACTAAACTTCTCAAAAACAAAATTTTGGAATTCGGCAATGTATGTTATGCCAATTTGTAAGGCACAACTCATCGAATGTAGGCCGGGCGGAGCTCCTAGTTGCATAGCCAGTTCTTCAGTTTCTTGATGAAGTTGAGAAGTCAAGGAGCTGTCCCGATGTGTTGAGGAAATTGATTACAGTACTTGGCAGCCATAAAGGAGAAGGGGCACCCTCCTGACTTGCTTCTCTGGATGCGGGGGATTTGTACTAGGGTGAAAGAGGCAGAGCATAGCTGTCTGGGTGGTTCGTGGAGTTGAAGTCGGTCATTGAGGTATGCCAAGACAAAACATGCATGGTGGATAGGGGAGATCAAAGAATTGCAACTGCGGAAAGTTATCAATATCTGGGTGTATGGCTAGATACACAAGTCCTGCTCAAAAATCAACTAAAGGCAATAGCCACCCATACGAGCATCTTGCAAAATCAATTATGCAAAATCAATAACATCTTGAACAGCCCAAAAGGGTCAAAGTTTTTAGAAACATTCAGAGAGAAACTGGCGCTGGGGCAATTCTTTATTGATCTCCAACATGGGATTCAAAACTACATAAAGATCTTGAGAATATTTACTCAGGTGCAATCAGGATGGAAAAGCACCGCTGTCTGCCAATTTCGCCTGCAGTTCAGAGTGATAGATTTAACTATAGAGAACACTCATTTTATTAATTACAGTATAAGACTGAAGAACACAGTCACGGGGTCTAGTCTAGTTTGGGAAAAACTTACTGACTTCCCCAAAATACACACTGAGATTAGCAAATAATACTTGGACAACATCTTAAAAGAATTAAGGATAGAGAAGTACTGGGCAAATAAGACAGATTACAACCACTTTAAGGCAGCCGTTAAGCCTGTGGCAAAGTAATTTTAATTTAGGATAACTAAGAAAGCCTTTTCCAAATTAATAAGGGCTCAGAACCTGCAAACATACTTTGCAACATTGTCTCCTCAGCCGTACTTATCAATTAAGATAAAACAACCCCTGAGTCAAACATTCATAAAAGTTAGACTTATGTTGCTACTATTAAACCTTTACAACCATGGAAGTTTACCCAGGACTGCAACTGCTGCAGAGTGTGTGGTTATAAAATCCGAGCAATAGATCATGTAATCAGGATGTGTCCTCTCTTGCTGCCCCTCGGAAGGAAGTATCTACACAGGGACGTCAATTCACCAAAATACCAGGGGGTAGCGGAAGTGATATTACATGCTCTACCACCCCAGATGATGTCACAGGAAGTGACATCAGAAGACCTTTGATCTGGTGACATCACACGAAGTGACCTCATGTAAATTTTGGACCCCGTAACGTCACAGGAAGTGACACTGCATGACCTTTTGACCTAGTGTCATCACAGGAAGTGACAGCTCTACCTTTGATTAGTTACATCACACAAATAGATTGGAAAATCTCTAGTAGATACAAATGAGATACTCCATAAACAGATATACTTTATTTAAATCCTATTGAAAATGCTTCCAGATACATTATCAGTATCAAACTGTATCTTCAGATATAGGGTTAAGATAATGCAACATTGTTTAGAAAACTTTTAAATAGTGTACAACAATGGAAAATATGCTGGTCATGTTGAACTCCCCTTTTATTATATATGAGTTGATAAGCATATAATACCAAGCACAAGTTTACTTTGTCATTTCCTTGTACAATGTAATGAAAGCTCAGTCTGGGAAAGTATATCAAAGTGCTATTTAATGCAGACCATGTTCTCCCAGCAACCTTTATTTTTCACAACTTGGTATTCATCTTAGCCAAGGTAAGTACAATGACTTCTTGTCTGGCAAAGTGGACAGCAAATTTTGCTCAGCTGTCGGGAAATCTAGTGGAGGCCTCTAGTGCTTGGGAGCATGGTAGATGATGTTTGCAAAAAATACAATGGAGAAATGAGCAGATGTCTCAACTTAAAATCATTGAAATATACATTTTAGCCATATAAAATCTCCTTGAGTGAGGGTCCTGGGTCATCACAGGCCACTCCAACATCGCTACTCTTTCCATGCAGGCGAAAATCACACCGACCCAACCAATTCACAGCAGGGTAGTCTGACAAAGCCCAAACAATGGTTCCCTCCGAGCATGCCCACATAAATAGATACCGAGAAGACACAACAACCTTCTTCAAGCTGCTCTCAAGCCGACATAAAATCCCCCAAGACCATCACATTACAAAGCAATACCAATAGCAGATGTGCACTATGCAAAAACCAACATGTAAAAAGTGCAGTAGAGCTAGAACTGTTGGTGCTGGAAGTGTGGTCGCATCCGGAGCATCAAAGTACTTAAAGGCTGTGATTGGTTCTTTATGCTTTGTATATTAAAATCATGATTTTACCTTCCTATTTCAGAAACAGTTTGAAAACTAATGGATAAGGGCATGTGAGAACGAAGGAGAAATGTGAAATAGATCCAGTGAGGGTGGAATGACAGCATCATCACATCTGGGAACAGATAAGGAAAAAAGAGGAAAGCACGAAAACATAGAAGCAATAAGAGGGCCACAAGATGAAGATGGTGAAAGAGGTCAAGAAAAGGAAGCTGAACGAGGAAACTGTAGAAAGAAGATAAATGAAGGGAAAGAAAAGGAAGAAGGTAGAGGAAGGAAAGCGGGCATACACAGGGGAGAAAAGAAAGAGAGAATGATTGAAAGATACAATGGGAGACTAATATAAAGAAGAGGAGAATGTGTGAAGTATAAAGACAGACTGGAAACAGCGACTTGAAGAAAAAGAAAAGTAATGAGTGAGAGTGAAAAAGATACGGTAAAGAAAAAACAGGCAGAGACAGAAGTTTCAGAAAGTGGACCTGATGAACAAATAGGGAGTGGAGAGCAACAGAGAAGTGGATGTAAAAATAAAGTGTTTGGGTAACAGAAGTAAAAGAAGAGAGGAGTTAAAAGAAAGGAAGTGCTGAGGGGCTGAAACAAAGAGGGTAAAAAGACATGAAGAAAAATTAAACGGGAAGGGGCAAAAAACAGAATGGGGTCCAAAACTCTAGGAAAGTAAGTGAGAGGGAAGGGGAGAGATATAAAAGTGACAGAAAACAGAGATAAAGGAGAAAGAAATGTTTGGGTGAATGGAGAGAGGAGCCAAAAACTTCACCGAAAAGCTGGGAATGAAAGGGGAGAGGGAAAGAGAAGGGAACACAGACTGCTATAATATTACCCGGTGCAGGATATACTAATCAACAGGCCTGCAAAGTATCACGCAGCAGGCGTGACTCTAACGCATTTCAGTGTGGTGTTCCGCATCACCGCACTGAAATGCATTGTCACGCATTTTAAGCCACTGTCTGCTGTACCAGAGCTGAAGTAACTGGCCACGCCAGGCTGCTTGCTTAGCGCACGCGCCGGCCTGTGTGACATGACCTGCGCCGGCTCTGCTGCTCCCCGCATATTTGCCGGACCGGGCGCTGCCACCAGCACATTCTCGGTATACATTTTGATCTTATTGCGCACTGTTGCTACAATGTATCAGCGCCCTGCTGCATTGAAATTCCCGCCCGTGGCGCGGCTGAGTCACTGACACTGTACAACCAGGCCTGTGACGTCACCCGGCCGAGGCAGTCCTGTGCCCAATACCGAAACCGAGACAGTGAGTCGGGCGGGGCCTGCCCTCAGCAGGGGCACTGGTTGCATGATTACTGGCTGTGACGCCACGGGGGTGGGGGGGACGTGACGTCACGTGCTGGTGGTCCGACCTGGAAGGAAGTGAGGTCAATTCAGCCAGGAAGCGGGGACTCGACTGGAGGCACGCGCCGGCGGGCAGTCACTCACTGTGTCCTGTCCGCGTCCCTCCCGGCATAAACTCTGTGCGCTGCGCATATTACCTACGTTGGAGGGCAGCATCACTCAGTAGGGCGCCTGAGAGGCCTCGGGCGCTGCGGAGTGCGACGGTGCAGCCCCACTGCCGCCGACGCGACCGAACTAGTCGCTCAGACAGTGAGGACAGGCCCACTGGACACGGAGTCGACGCGGGCCGCGCCTGCAGCGCCGGCCCGGCCACAACGTCGCCAGCCCAGCTAGGGACTGACAGTGACTCAGAAACAGTAAGTAACTTGGCCAGGCAGCCTGCAGCCCAGCCTGCCACTTTAGAGTACTACTGTAACTCTGTCATGTTGTTGTCACACACTCACACTGTGCTTCGCTGGCTATGCGGGCGGCGCCAAATTCAATAACGGCGCACGCAGCATCACGATGCCTGCTGTAGCTTCAATCAATCAATCAATCAATCAATCATGTCACTTATAAAGCGCACTACATACCCGCGAGGGTCTCAAGGCGCTGGGGGAAGAGGGGGTGGTGCTGCTACTGATCGAAGAGCCAGGTCTTGAGGAGTCTTCTGAAGGCCAGTAGGTCTTGGGTCTGTCGGAGGTTGGTGGGGAGGGTGTTCCAGGTCTTGGCGGCGAGGTGGGAGAAGGATCTGCCGCCGGCGGTCGTTTTCCGGATGCGGGGGACTGTGGCGAGGGCGAGGCTGGTCGAGACGGAGCTGGCGGGTGGGGGTGTAGAAGCTGAGTCGTCTGTTGAGGTAGGCTGGTCCGGAGTTGTGGAGTGCTTTGTGTGCGTGGGTGAGGAGCTTGAAGGTTATCCTCTTGTTGACAGGGAGCCAGTGCAGGTCTCTCAGGTGGGGTGTGATGTGGCTGCGTCGGGGGATGTCGAGGATAAGACGTGCAGAGGCGTTCTGGATGCGTTGCAGCCGTCTCAGGAGCTTAGCCGTCGTTCCTGCGTAGAGGGCGTTTCCGTAGTCCAGCCTGCTGGTGACGAGGGCCTGGGTGACTGTTTTTCTTGTTTCGGTGGGGATCCACTTGAAGATCCTGCGGAGCATTCGGAGGATGTTGAAGCAGGATGAGGAAACGGCGTTGACCTGCTTAGTCATGGAGAGGGTGGGGTCGAGGATGACCCCTAGGTTGCGTACGTGGTCGGTGGGTGGCGGGGCTTTTCCCAGTGATGTTGGCCACCAGGAGTCGTCCCAGGCTGAAGGGTTGGAACCAAGGATGAGGACCTCCGTCTTGTCCGAGTTCAGCTTCAGGCGGCTGGTCCTCATCCATTCGGCGACGGCCTTCATTCCTTCGTGGAGGTGGGCTTTGGCGGTGTGAGGGTCTTTGGTGAGGGAGAGGATCAGCTGGGTGTCGTCGGCGTAGGAGATGATGTTGAGGTTGTGCTGTCGGGCGACGTGGGCGAGGGGTGCCATGTAGATGTTGAACAGCGTTGGGCTGAGGGAGGAGCCTTGGGGTACGCCGCAGATGATCTTGGTGGCCTTGGATCGGAAGGGGGCGAGGCGGACGCTTTGTGTTCTGCCGGAAAGGAAGGATGTGGTCCAGTCCAGGGCCTTCTCTTGGATCCCGGCGTCGTGAAGGCGTGTTCGTAGTGTGTGGTGGCAGACCGTGTCGAAGGCGGCTGATAGGTCCAGGAGGATGAGGGCTGCTGTTTCTCCGTTGTCTAGCAGGGTCCTGATGTCATCGGTGGCGGCGATGAGGGCGGTTTCGGTGCTGTGGTTGCTGCGGAAGCCGGACTGGGAAGGGTCCAGGATGTTGTTCTCCTCGAGGTAGCGGGTCAGTTGTTTGTTGACGATTTTCTCGGTGACCTTCGCGGGGAACGGGAGCAGAGAGATGGGTCGGAAGTTCTTGAGGTCCTTGGGGTCTGCCTTGGGTTTCTTGAGTAAGGCGGTGATCTCGGCGTGCTTCCAGCTTTCCGGGAAGGTTGCTGTCTCGAAGGAGATGTTGATTATTTTCCGGAGATGGGGCGCGATGGCTGTACTGGCTTTGTTGAAGATGTGGTGAGGGCACGGGTCTAGCGGTGAACCGGAGTGGATGGTGTTCATGATCTCGCTGGTGTCCTCGTCGTTGATGTTGGTCCAGGAGAGCAGGCGGTTGGTGGTTGTGGGGGCAGTGGTCTCGGTGGTTGCCGGGGCGGTCGTGGTGTTGAAGCTGTCGTGGATGTCGGCGATTTTGCGGTGGAAGAAGGTGGCCAGTGAGTTGCACAGGTCTCGCGACGGCTGGATGTCGTTGGTGTTGGAGCTGGGGTTGGAGAGTTCCTTCACGATGTTGAAGAGCTCTTTGCTGTTGTGTGCGTTGTTGTCTAGGCGGTCTTTGAGTGAGGCCCTTTTGGCGGATCTGATGAGGTGATGGTGACTGCGGGTGGCGCTCTTGTGGGCGGCGTAGCTGTCCGCTGTCCGTTCGTGGAGCCAGATCTTCTCCAGTTTTCGGCATGTTCGTTTGGAGGCCTGGAGGTCTTCGGTGAACCAGGTGGCTTTCTTGCTGGTGTGGCTGTTGGGCGGATTCTTGAGCGGGGCGAGGGTGTTGGCGCAGTCGTCGATCCACTGTCTGAGGTTGCGGGCGGCGGTGTCGGGGTCGGAGGGTTCGGCGGGTGGGCTCAGGGCGAGGGTTGTGGTTAGCTGGTCTTCCGTGACTCTGCTCCAGCAGCGGCGAGGCATTTGTTCGGTGCGGTGGTGCGCTTCCTGTAGGTGAAGTGGATGCAGTGGTGGTCAGTCCAGTGGGGTTCGGAGGTGTGGTTGAAGGAGACGTGTGGGCTTGCGGAAAAGATGGAGTCTAGCGTGTGGCCGGCGGTGTGGGTGGGTGTAGTCACGAGCTGTCTGAGTCCGAGGGTGGCGAGGTTGTCGATCAGGGTGGTGGAGTTGGTGTCCTTGTTGTTCTCGAGGTGGAAGTTCAGGTCCCCGAGGAGGATGTAGTCCGTGGAGGCGATGGCGTGTGTGCTGACGAAGTCAGCGATGGAATCGCTGAACTGTGGTCGGGGTCCGGGGGTCTGTAGATGAGGGTTCCTCTGAGGGTGGTGTTGGGATCGGTGTGGATCTGGAAGTGCATGTGTTCGGCGGTGCTGAGGGTGTCGTCGGTGTTGGTGGAGACTCTGAGGGTGTTCCTGTGGACGATGGCGATGCCTCCTCCGACTCCGTTGGTGCGGTCCCTGCGGGTGATCTTGTATCCGTCCGGGATGGCAATGGCGATGTCGGGGGCTGAAGCGGGATTCAGCCAGGTCTCCGTCAGGAATGCGACGTCTGGGGAGGTTGAGTCGAGAAGGTCCCAGAGTTCGATGGCGTGTTTGCGGGCGGAGCGGGTGTTGAGGAGGATGCATCTGAGGTAGTTGGGTTCTTTCCTGGGCGGTGGTTTGGCGGGGCGGGTGCTGGCGAAGCTGCAGTTCCGGCAGGTGAAGGGCCCTTGGGTGCGCTTCGGGGTGGCCTGGTAGCAGGCGTGATCTTTTCCGGGGTTGAGTGCGTGGAGGGTGCTGGCGTCGTATCGGCGTCTGTTGATGTGGCGGGCGCGGGGGATGCCCGGACCAGGGGGTCTGGCGCTGGGCGCGGTCACGGCGCGGACGGGCGCAGACGGGCTTGCCTTAGGCGCGCCTTCGGCGTGCCAGCGGCGCGGCCGCGCAGCGGCCGCCATAAATGGGGATGTGTGAGGGAGGAGCAGGGAATGGGGCAGCGAATGGGCAGTGAGGGGGCGGGGCAGCAGGGGTGCAGCGGCGGGAAACAGGCACAGAAGGGAAAACGAGCACAATCAGGGCATCAAGGGGGCACAGAAAGGAAAAAAAAAAACGAGCACAATCAGGGGCAGCAAGGGGGCACAGAAAGGAAAAAACGAGCACAATCAGGGGCAGCAAGGGGGCACAGAAAGGAAAAACGAGCACAATCAGGGGCAGCAAGGGGGGCACAGAAAGGAAAAAAACGAGCACAATCAGGGGCAGCAAGGGGGGCACAGAAAGGAAAAACGAGCACAATCAGGGGCAGCAAGGGGGGCACAGAAAGGAAAAACGAGCACAATCAGGGGCAGCAAGGGGGCACAGAAAGGAAAAACGAGCACAATCAGGGGCAGCAAGGGGGGCACAGAAAGGAAAAACGAGCACAATCAGGGGCAGCAAGGGGGCACAGAAAGGAAAAACGAGCACAATCAGGGGCAGCAGCAGGGCACACTTCCACTTGCCCGGGCCACCGCCCCCTTAGCTGGTGTGCAAATCAGACTACAACACAGACATGCGGGTACTGCAAGGTGTCCCGCTGATTCTTCAGTGTGATATGGCTATAGTCCTGACCTGGTTGGTGATCGCTGCGTGGCTATGGTTTCCTGTTTGTTGGGGGACTCACTGTCCATCCTGGACGACACTGGAGGCGGTGAACACGAATTGCCTCGGCCCGCAGTGGCTCTTGGCTGAGCCTGCCAGTGCCTGCAGCCTCCTGGACATCCTTGGCAGAGTCTGTATCGCTGCCTCCAATGGAGCGGCACCACCACCGCAGTCCGAATGGACTCCCATCTGCGGTCGCTGCCCAAGTATGTTAAAATTACCAGCCTGTGTGTTGGCAGCGCGCGATCAGGCAGCTGCAGCGCCTGCCGGTGTTAATACTCAAAAGGTGAAATAGGTGGCGCGGCCGCCGCTGCGTGAGGTCTGTAACTGAGTGTGATGTTGTAGGGGCCTGCTCTCTGACACCGGTTCCCTGTTGGGCCGGGTCACTCACGTGAGGTCAGAGAGAGGCCCAGACCTGATGCTTTCCTGATTTTGCCTGGAACGAGGGGCCCACCACAAAGGCTGACAATCTGTGTTTTGTTTTTCTGCTGGAGTCAGCAAAGGCTGGAAGCACAAGCCTCAAATAACGCACAACCGCAAAAAAACTGTTCCTGAGCTACTGTGCAGTCTTAATTTAATTTGTTGCAAAGAAGCTTCCTGCTATTTGTATAATTCTAAGTATATTACTTAGTCATGAGTCCCATAAATGGAAGTCATTTAACAATTTTTTCTTGCGCGTTGCACCCGTTAACTTAGATGTTATCGTTCCCTAAATTAGTGTAATGTCTGATATTTATGTTTCCCTCGCCTTCATTGCTTGATTTTGCTCGTGAGAAAGTGTCACTCATAATCGTTAAAATGTCACTCATAATTACTCTGAAAATATGAAAATGTCACACATGGCAATCTGAAACCTTGGCAGCTATGAATCAAATGTTATTGCACCACTCGGCCCGTGTTCTAAAAGGAGGCAACAGGATACAGATCCTTTTTTTGGACAGCAAACTGGTATTTTTTCTAAGGGTGGAAGGAACTCGCAGAGTTTCACTCACTTTTTGCCCACTCCGTGTTACAAGCGTCGGCGGAGCAGGAATTTATCGCCCACCCCTAATTTTTCCCGCGCAAGAATTATGCTGCTCGAAGCGTTAAGAAGTGGGTCTCGAAGGGTGAGCATTAAGGGAAAGGGATATTCCTTTGTTATCTGAGGTAGATACAACTATTTTTTCAACCATCTCCCAAGGCATCAACTTGCTCATTTGTAACACCCGTATACGGCAGGAGGCCAGCAGTGACACTGTCACATTCAGAAACACCCAAAACTTTCAACAGGGAAATCAGAATTATCCATTTCAAGCGGATACCTCTGAAAAAGCAGGTGTGGTTAGTGAGAGAGAACTCTACAAATGCCTATTGAGTGTTTAACAGCAACTCAGGGACTCGAAGTGAATGTACACAAACATTATCCTACTGAAAACCGATTCCCAGATAAAATGAATACCTGGTTATGAAGGTCTTTAAGCACTCATTGGTAGTCTGAGAGGCGGAGAGAAAACTGCTTTTGTGCGCAAAGCTTTGCCCTGCTGGAGTCTGAAGTTCACAATTTTATTAGAGCAGAACAGGTACTGTGCTCCACTGCAGGTGCTTGGTTCAGTCTGACATGAGTGGGGAGAGAGAGAGGGACAGTAATTGGCCTTATGCACAATAATTCCCCTGACATGGCACCAGCACTGGAAAACCATTCTCAAGTTTGAGTGTGGCAACTTCTTTTTGAAATTTCTCCCCAAAGTCTGTTATTTTAAAGTGTAGTTGGGGGTTCAGTGAGCCTGCAGTGTGCTCTGGCCTGAGGCTCTGGAGTGGAGACTAAACAGAGCAGCTATTTGATCTCTAGCCTCGATCTAGCACACACCAAAAAGTAGCATGTATATTATAGGTGTCCAAACCAGTATGATCCAACAAAGCACACAGACCTGAGCTTGCCTTTGAGGTCAACTAGTTTGACTTGGGCTGGATTATCATGGAACTGTTCGCGAACCTCCACCCCACTCCCTTATTTCTGAACAGGAGACAACAACCATTCTACTTACCTTGTCATCTGGTACCACAATTCACACACCTTCCAATTTTCTTCAGAAAGTACTTATTTCATCAGCTGCATCAACAGTGGCGTAACGAAAGTTGAGGGGGCCCCCCTGCCACGTACACAGAGGGGGCCCCACTCCGGATTTAATCCGGAGCTTTTGGGCCTGAGTATTGTGCTGAGGGGCCCCCCCTGCAGCTCGGGACCCCCTGCACCGCGGGGGGCCTGTGTTACGCCCCTGGCATCATACAATAAGTGAATGTCAAGCAAGTGCACTATCAGGAAGTGCTTTAAGTGGGATTAAAAGGAGCGTGGCCGAAGTGTAACTAGGGAGCCTTTCCAACATGACAATGTAATTAAGGGCATGACTAAAATATGATCCTAAATCTTGTGCTTCACACAGCAGGTGACCTGCCCAGTATCTGAGGGGCTGTGAGTTTTCTGTCATTTCATGAATACATATAAGACAACAATGGACCTACGGTTGAAACAATCCAGACCTATCGACTTTGCAAATGTTGTTAAAAATTGTTGTGAATTGGATGCTTTTCTTACAGGGACATGTGTCCCCAATTTGTTTGGCCTTTGTTTCTGTTCTATACTCAATAAACAGAATTTACAATAAAAAAATTGTTGTGAATAATTAGTCTTGAAAATATTTCAATTCTTAAAATATAACTGTGAATTAAGCTTTACCAATGTCTTTTGGTTAAATGTATTTTATTGCATTTGTAAAATAAGAACCGTTTTGCCATGCTTGTATAGCCAGGTGCAGTGATGCAGTACAATAATAAAGACAATCAGATATAATTTGAAGACTGTGTAACATTATTCAGTAACTATTGCAGCGCATAGCAAAGGAACTGATAAAGCATGGAAAACAAGAACTAACAAAGAAGGTGAGAAGATGGCCGCCGATGGTGAGGAGCTCACCTCTGATGCTCCGGGCTGGGGATAAACACAACGTTATATATCCCTGTTTTAGCCCAGCCATCCTCCACTCTCATCTCTAATTTCGGAAGGGAAACGGAACTACTGTATTACCTTTACCGGGGTGATGCCAGCTGCACGACGATGTCGCCACAAGATTTCTGTTCAATCAATCAGGGGTTATTAAGCGCGCTACTCACCCATGAGGGTCTCAAGGCGCTAAGGGGGTGGGTTCGACAGATCCGTTAGCCGAAGAGCCAGGTCTTGAGGGCCTTCCTGAAGGTGTTCAGGGTGGGGGTGAGTCTGATGTGTGCCGGTAGCTCGTTTGAGGTTTTGGCTGCAATGTGCGCTAAGGATCTTCCACCTGCTCTGGCTCTGCGGATGCGCGGGGTTTCGGCCAGTGTGAGGTTGGAAGATCGGAGGTTTCTTTTGGGTACGTGGAAGTTTATTCTGTCGTTGAGGTATTTGGGTCCGGTGTTGTGTAGGCATTTGTAGGCGTGGGTGAGGATTTTGAAGGTGACTCTTTTCTCCACGGGGAGCCAGTGGAGCCTTCGAAGGTGTTGGGTGATGTGTTCGTGTCGGGGGATGCCGAGGACGAGTTGGGCGGCGGTGTTCTGTATCGTCTGGAGTTTTCGGAGTAGGGACTTGTTTATGCCGGCGTATACTGCGTTTCCATAGTCCAGTCTGCTGGTGATGAGTGCGTGGGTGACTGTCTTCCTTGACTCCGGGGGGATCCATTTGAAGGTCCTGCGTAGGATGCGGAGGGTGTTGAAGCAGCTGGAGGTGACGGCGTTCATCTGTCGGATCATGGTGAGGGATGAGTCGAGTACGATACCGAGGTTTTTGGCGTGGTTCGAGGGGGTCGGTGGGCTTCCGAGGGCTGTCGGCCACCAGGTGTCGTCCCAAGCTGAAGGGGTTGTTCCGAGGACAAGGACTTCTGTCTTCTCGGCGTTGAGTTTAAGGCAGCTGTTGGTCATCCAGACTGCGACCTCCTGCATTCCTTTCTGGAAGTTGAGTCTGGCGGTGGCAGGGTCTTTGGTGAGGGAGAGGATGAGCTGGGTGTCGTCAAAGTAGGAGACGATGTTGAGGCCGTGTTGTTGGACGATGGCAGCGAGGGGGGCCATGTAGATGTTGAAGAGGGTCGGGCTCAGCGACGATCCCTGTGGGATTCCGCAAGTGATTTCCGTTGGATCGGAGAGGAAGGGCGGCAGTCTAATTCTTTGGCTTTTTCCGGTGAGGAATGATCGGATCCAGTCTAGGGCTGTTCCTTGTACGCCGGCGTCATGTAGTCTGGCGACGAGTGTGCGGTGGGAGACGGTGTCGAAGGCTGCTGATAGGTCGAGTAGGATGAGGGCTGCGGTGTGGCCTTGGTCCAGGAGGGTGCGGATGTCATCTGTGGCGGCGAGTAGGGCGGTTTCTGTGCTGTGGTTGCTTCGGAATCCGGATTGGGATGGGTCGAGGATGGCATTGTCTTCGATGAACCGTGTCAGTTCCCCGTTGACTGTTTTCTCTGCAACTTTGGCCGCGAAGGGGAGGAGCGAGATGGGCCGGTAGTTCTTGAGGTCGGTGGGGTCGGCTGTCGGTTTCTTGAGCAGGGGCCTGACTTCTGCGCATTTCCAGTCGTCTGGGAAAGTGCCTGTCTCGAGGGTGGTGTTGATGGTGCGTTGTAGTTCGGGTGCGATGGCAGTGGCGGCTCTGTGGTAGATGTGTGGGGGGCAGGGGTCGGTGGGGGTCGGTAGGGGTCCCTGAGTGGATGCCTTTCATGGTTGAGGTGGTGTCTTCAGCTGTGATCGGCGTCCAGGTGGAGATGGTGGGCTTGCTGGTGCGTGAGGGGGGCGGGCCGGCTGTGGCGTCAGGTGGAAGGTCGACGAAGTTGTCATAGAGGATTTTTATCTTGAGGTGGAAGTAGGTTCTGAGCTTGTCGCAGAGGTCTTGGGACGGGGTGATGTCTGTGGTTTCACTGCAAGGGTTGGTGAATTCCTGGATGACTGTGAAGAGTTCCTTGGAGTTGGTGGAGTTGGCGAGGATTCTGGTGCGCATGAAGGTCCTTTTGGTGGTTCTGATTAAGTTGTGGTAGTCCGTCATGGCATCCTTGTAGGTGGCGTGGTTTTCGGGTGTCTTGGTGTTTCTCCAGTTCTTCTCCAGGCGTCTGCAGGTGCGTCTGGCTTCTTGGAGATCAGTGGTGAACCAGGCGGCTTTCCTGGGGCGCTGTTTGTCGGGGTTGCGTAGCGGGGCGAGCTCGTCCACGCATTTGGAGAACCAGGTGTGGAGTTCTCTGGCTGCGATGTTGGCGTCGGATGCCGAGGTGTGGTTATTTCGGGTCAAGGTGGAGTTGAGTTGGTCGTCGGTGACCTTGCTCCAGTTCCTTCGTGGTGGGCGTGGGGCTGGTTTGGGTGCCCTGGGTTTGTCGACAGTGAAATGTACGCAGTAGTGGTCGGTCCATGGGGGTTGCGTTGTGTGGCTGAAGTGAACGCTGTTACCTGCTGCGAAGATGGGGTCGAGGGTGTGTCCTGCCCTGTGGGTCGGTGTGGAGACGAGTTGTTGGAGTCCTATGTTGGCGAGGTTGTCACAAAGGGTGGTGGAGTTGGGGTCACTGGCGTTGTCGAGGTGGAAGTTCAGGTCTCCGATGAGTATGTAGTTCATTGTGGCGATGGCGTGGGGTGCGATGAGGTCGGTGATGGTGGAGGCGAAGGGGGCCCTGGGGCCGGCGGGTCTGTAGATGAGGGTTCCCCGGAGCGTGGAGTTGGGGCTGGTCTGGATCTGGAAGTGCAGGTGTTCGGCGGAGGGGAAGGTTTAACTGGAGGTGGCGAGCCGGAGGGTGTTCTTGTGGGTGATGGCGAGGGCCCCTTCCTGCTGGTTGGGGCGGTCTTTCCTCTGGATCTTGTATCCGTCTGGGATGGCGGTGCTGATGTCGGGGGTGGAGGAGGCATTGGTCCAGGTCTCCGTGAAGAAGACGATGTCGGGCGAGAGGGAGTCGAGCAGATTCCAGATCTCCACGGCGTGTTTGTGTACGGAGCGCACGTTGAGGAGGATGCATCTCAGGGTGTCGCCGGTGTTGGAGGTCGGGGTGGTGGTGAACATCTGGCGGAAGCAGGAGAACGGTCCGTGGGTCGTGATTGGCGTGGCCTGTTGGCAGTCGCTACATCTTCCGGGGTTGATTGCGTGGAGGACTGCTGTGTTGTAGCAGTGGGTGGGACGAGATGCAGGGTCCATGGCGCTGGTCGCATTCGGGTCGCGGACGGGTGCAGACGGGCTTGCCTTTGGCGCGACCGCGCAGCGGCCGCCATTAAGTAAGGGAGGGGGACGGGACGAGAGGCTGGGAGGCGGGAGCGGGGCTGTGCAGGGGGGAGGGGCCGCAGGGCAGCAGCGGCGGGAAAACGGGCGGGAAGTAAATGAATAGATTGAAAAATAAAATAAGGCTACAGGTAAAGGCAGATCAAAATAAAATAATTAATTAAATAAGGCAGTGAAAATTAAAGTAGGGCGAGAAGGGCTACCAGGCAGGCGGAAGCGAGGTGCAGGCGAGAACTGCAGGCGAGAACCCTCACCGGAGGGGGACTCCACTCTGCGGCGTGGCGTCGGTGCTGTGGAGCTGCCAGGGAGAGAACTGACCAGGACCAGAGGTCACGGTCTTACTCACGCTCCCCCGCAGCGGCCGTCTGTTGATGACTGGACCCACCCAGATGCCGCGACCGATGCGGCTCTAGACCTGCGAGGTGTCATTGAGGTACCTGGGCACAGGACCTCCAACGGAGTGCTGGTGAAATCCCGAGGCCCAGGTGGAATCGGTCTCGCCCCTCTGCCCGGGCTGCCATTCCAACCGCAATAGTAGAAGTGGAACGGTGCGGCCGCCAGGAGACGACCGGCAGTTAACCCCGGATACGGACCCCTTGCTGCGGTACTCGAGGGCAGGCAATGCGGGGACGCCCCGAGAAGTAAGGAGGCTATATTAAGGGGGTAACACGCACAACAGGGGAGGCCTGGAGAAGATCACCGGAGTGCCTGACCTCAAAATGGCGGCCTCCTTAGACATGGCCAGGCATCCAGGAAAACAGGCCGCAAGTCGGGGGCCTGCTGCGGCGCTCGAGGACAGACAATGCAGGGACGCCCCAAGAAGTAAGGAGGCAAGACTAGGGGGTAATGCGCACCACAGGGGAGGCCTGAAGAAGATCACTGGAGTGCCTGACCTCAAAATGGCAGCCTCCTTAGACATGGCCAGGCATCCAGGAGAGTAGGCCGCATGTCGGGAGGCCTGCTGCAGCGCTCGAGGACAGGCAATGCGGGGACGCCCCGAGAAGTAAGGAGGCAAGATTAGGGGATAACGTGCACCACAGGGGAGGCCTTGAGAAGATCACCGGAGTGCCTGACCTCAAAATGGCGGCCTCCTTAGACAAGGCCAGGCATCCAGGAAAGTAGGCCGCATGTTCGGGGGGCCTAAGCGGACGGAAAGGCAATTTCGGGGTATCTATCAAAGACAAGTGGCGAGGCTCCTGAAGCAAGCATAAGTGACGTGCCTGAGTGGTGGATCCCGAGGCGAGGCCCTCAGCTCACAAACCTGACGTGGCTGCTACCAACCAGTGAGGCACATCAGGAATACTGGGCCTCCGACAGAGGAGGGTGCTGACTGGGGACTCCTCCTTGCCTGTACTGCCTGGGTCTTACGGCATAAGAAGACACGCAGTGCTTGGGACTCAAGCCCCCGTGGTCTTATTAGGAAGCATTCCCCTTCGACTAGCAGTGAGGGAGCCAACAGGAGAGCTGGAACCTCAGTTTTTGGTGCCCCTCCTCCACTACATGATAGGAGCATGAAGCACGGCCAGTGGAATCGGGCCCTAGCTTAGGAAAAGTTTCCTCACTGGGACTCAATTAAAGAGGAAAAGAAGGGAAAGGGAAAGAGGACTGTCAGACGCTGGAAAGGGAGAAAGGACTGCCAACACTGAGTTGCTACGTGCTAAGAGTAGTACAAAGAAACAGAGGACTACTCCCCTGAGTCTATAAAGACCTACAATCCTCGGTTGCAACCTGCAAAACGGCAGCCATCTTGTAACGTCTTTACCATACTTAGACCATCCAGATAGTCTATGCAGCTTTCACAAAGAAACAGAGGACTACTCCCCTGAGTCTATAAAGACCTACAATCCTCGGTTGCAACCTGCAAAACGGCAGCCATCTTGTAACGTCTTTACCATACTTAGGCCATCCAGATAGTCTATGCAGCTTTCCTCTTCTTCTCCAATTCCCTCTCTCCTACACTGACCTGCTGTTCCCATACCTCTCCCTTTGAAATACATATTCCCAGCTCTTCTTCAAAAGGAGTGCGAACGGTCCCTCCACCCAGCACAAGGAAAACCACATCATGGCAGGACCATCTATGAAACCCGCAGGAAACAACGCCTACTCTATTCTATACCCCCCAATCTATCTAAAAATGCATCCAAAACCTTCAAACACAACCTCCTTAGAAAAAACCCCGAAACTCTATTCCTTGACCCCTCCTTCAATGCAAAGAAAGGTATAATAATCAATGACCTTATATTTTTCACCAGAAAAATGGCTAAATGGCGAACTTCCTTTTCCAAGCTACTAATCATCCATGACAAGAAAAATATTCCCTACGGAACCAGGATTACAACAGCACCCTCACAAAACCTTAGAGCCACCCTGAACATAACCTCCTACAAAAATGGCACTGTTCTTATCCAAGCAGCCAATAAGGACCTAGAACAATTCGACAAATACTTTTCCACCCTCAAAACCCACACCGACACTCCACCCATTGTCCACCTGGACCAAACTACTTCCGCTATCTCTATCTCTATCTCTCCGGCATCTCAGAGACCGACACCTTTACCTAGAACCCTCGAAAGAAGCAACAACAACTCACCTCCCTTAGAACTCAACCCACAGACACCCTTACCTAGAACCATCACAAGAAGCAACAACCACGCTCCCCCCCTAAAACCCAATCTACGACTCTCATCATTCCCACATACCGCCACCAGCCCCATCCCCATAACCCACTCCCCCCACCTCAACCCTTCTCCGACCTCCGGCGAAATACACAGCGACAAGGCCACCGTAGCGAATCGTAAAAAAGGCCATAACCTGTGCATACCCCATCCATATACGACTACCTCATTCCCAAACACTCAAACCTCCCACACTGCAACCACAACCATCGAACCCCCCAGCAATCCTATCCCCAACCCTCTTTGCGCGCCGCCCCTGCCTCCCCCTCCTTACCAATATGAACTGGACACACTCAGAATCCACACTAACATCACTTTCCGGAACCTACAAAACATTATCTCAGAAATTAGAAACATCCTACAACTCGCAGAAAATTCTCTCTCTAAATTCGACCACTTTCAAAACTCACTAGCCGCAGCCAACAACGAGATAAACACTATTCCTCTGCCTCTGTCTAACCGACAATTCCGTACACGCAAACACCTCAACTACTTAACGGACTCAGAAATCCAAACCTTACTACTACTCTACGAACCTACCACTTGTCCCCTCACCAATAAGGAAGAATTCTCTATTCACCCATTCCCCATCAACCCAAACAGAACATCCCAACCGAATCACAGAAAGATAAACCCTAATAACCTTCAAAGAATAACCCCATCCACTGAAAATCTTGACCCTTCATTAGAGAATGCATCAAACCAGATCTCCTGCCTCCTATTAAACTGCCGCTCATCCTTAAAACACGCCTCCGACATCGCTGACCTCATTCTGAACTTGAAAGTGGACGTAACCATCCTAACAGAAACTTGGCTCACGGAATCATCCTCCCCATGCCTAGACCTTCTAGTCCCCCCGAACTACAACATCATTAGACTAGACAGACCTCACAAAAAGGGCGGAGGCATCGCCTGCATACACCGATCCGACATCGCTATCTCGAAGTTTCACTCCGCACCCCTGGATGCGTGTGAATACCTCGGGATCTCCATAAAATCTCCTGATAACCACCCATACAAACTACATATACTTTACCATCCCCCAGGTAAGAACGCTGTATTTACAGACCAACTTATGGAAATCATTACAACTAACTCGACCCCTCGCTCCAATGACATATTCCTTGGCGACTTCAATCTCCACTGGGAAGACCCATTAGACAAGCAGGTCAACGCTATCAAAATCTTCCTAGCTGACCACTCCCTGATCCAAGCTGTCTCAAAGCTCACCCATTCCAAAGGTGCTACACTTGACTGGGTCATCTCCAAAGAAAAAATGGTTGAATCTATCTCTATCACCCCCTGCGACTGGTCAGACCATCACATTATCACCTTCCGAATTCCCTCCGCTAAAAAGAAAACTTACTCGCAGCAAATCATTCCCAGACACTGAATAAGAGACACGAAAAACCTCAACTGGAACAATCTAGCTTCCCACTGTGAGAAAGTACTCACTCCTCCCAATAACATGTCAGATGTTAGTGACCTCACTGATCACTACAACTCCAGGATGACCAAATTATTTGACCAAGTAGCCCCACCAAAACTCAAAGACAAAAACCCATGGTTTAACGGAGCCCTGAATGAAGAGAGACGTAAACTGAGACTAACTGAACGGAAATGGAGACAACATCCCTCCTCCCTCCAACTCAAACTCCTAAGAAAATCTAGAAACTCCTATAACAAAAGTATTCTACAATCAAAAAAAGACTTCTTCAGATCGGAACTAGACAATGCCAAAAATAGACCGAAGAAACTCTTCGAAATGCTAAAACAATCAAACAAATTGGCCACAACCACACTCATGAACTCGAAATCGCAGCTAAGTAGTGAAGAATTCTCTTCATTCTTCACAGCTAAAACAAACTCCCTCCAACACGAGCTCAAGACGGTAGCAATCAACTCAGCTACCCTAATGAACACACAAGTCGAAAATCCTACCCATCTTGATCTACCTTTGCCTAAAAATAACTCTCACTGGTCTACCTTCAAACTTTACGATGTAAGTGATATCTCTAAAACCTTAGCAACCATCAAACCCAATAACCATTTCAATGACCCTCTCCCTTCAAACTGCCTACCCCACATCTACCATATCATCTCTCCTCTATGGACCAAAATCATCAATGCTTCGCTCTCGCAAGGTCACATCCCGTATTGCCTAAAAATTGGTCAAGTCACCCCTATCCTATAAAAAAACCTATTGAAAACCCTTACGACCCTAATAACTTCCGACCTATAACCAACATTCCCATGCTAGCTAAGATCTTGGAAAAATGTGTTCAGCAACAATTAAACCAACACATCACAGATTTCAAACTACTAAACAACTGCCAATCGGGTTTCAGACCCGGTCATAGCACAGAAACAGCAATTCTTCATATTGTCGACGACGCCCTACTCGCTCTCGACCGTAATGAAACCTGTCTACTAGTCCTGCTCGACCTCTCATCAGCTTTCGACACTGTCAATCACGACAAAATTCTAAAAAGACTGGAAATCTGGATGGGACTATCTAGCACAGTCCTTCAATGGTTCAAATCCTTTCTGGAAAACAGAACGCAAATGTTCATGGTGAATAAAAATCGATCTCCCTCTTCCCCTAACCTACTAGGAGCACCACAAGGCTCAACCTTATCCCCAGCGCTATTCAACCTCCATGTCGAACCGCTAACCGAACTACTACAGCAGGCGAATATCTCCTTCCACACGTACGCAGATGACACTCAACTTTACATCAAGGTCACTTCCAATGAAGAGATCAAGCTGATGAATCAAGCTCTTGAAAAGACCGTCCACTGGCTTACGACTAACTTCCTCAAGCTAAACTCGCAAAAAAGGGAATTTCTTTTAATCTCCCCTCCAAAAAACTCTCCAGTGATAAAGGAATGGACCAAGTTGATCACTGCTCTAAATTGCACTCCGATTCTGGTAGACTCCACCAAATCGCTTGGAATCACACTGGATAAGAACCTTAATATGCAAACACACATCAACCTGTTGGCTAAAAATGCCCGCTTTCACCTCAGCTATCTCAGAAAAATGAAACCATTTATTGAGAACCCTGACCTCAAAACTGCAGTTCAGGCTTTAGTCATATCGAGGTTGGAGTATGGATGTATCACCCTCTCGGGGCTTCCCAAAATCTCAACAGCCCCTTTAAAAGCCTGCCTCAACGCAGCAGCAAGACTTCTAACAGGATCTAGGAAATTTGACCATATCTCGCCTCACCTGAAGGCGCTCAACTGGCTTCCCTACGAAGCTAGAATTCACCTAAAAATGGCCTGCATCACTCATAAAGCGTTACACCACAATACCCCCCAATACCTATCCCAGAAACTTACTATATCTGGAGGAATCAGACACTCCAGGAGCTCCAACAATCTACTCCTGAAACCTTCACGCTTCAGCAAGAAGAAAACGTTTGACAGGGCCTTCTCTGGAGCTGCACCAAGAATATGGAACTCACTACCTCTGTTCATCAGAAAAATCTCAACACCATTATTCAAAAAGGAAGCCAAATCATTCCAGATGAGCAAATTCCCCCTTAACTCCTTAACAATCCTCACAGTCTATTCTCCCCATGTTTTGACACCCTCGCTTCTATGATTATCTCGTACTTGAACTTGTTCCCACTGCACCGAACAATTCATCTCTATTATCGCTTTATCTGTCGAACCTTGCCAAAATGTTTTTATATTTACTCTGATCTGTTGTGTACACTTACTCTGCTTTGTATTGTAAAGCGCTCTGATACCCTACTCAGGGTTTTGTTCGCGCTATAGAAAACTCTAAAAATAAAATAAAAAGAAGATAGTAAATATCCAAATGTCCTACACCCACCACCCTCTCCCCATCTTGCCATCGGGAGCCACTTCCCTCCATGTGAATCCATAGAGTGTAGTATGAGACCCCGAGAATCATCAATATATCTGAATTGGGAGACGTATGTTATATGGACTAGCCTAGCCGTCAGTATAGGGAGTTTGTTCGGGGGGAGGTGGCCGCTAAGCTGCATAACACTAAAGAATTGTGTATGCTTGTCCTCTCTATTTTTGAATCGCTCCAAAAGGTCATCCCAAGCATTACTAATGTCGGTGGAAGGGTTAGTGGTCTTCTGAGTGAGTTAATCATACCCATTCTCCCCTATACACCACTTTCTTCTGCACTCTATTACTCAGGCACAACGTTTTTCTCCCCACGTCTTTCTGAAATCCTTCATCTGCATATCTCACATGGCATCTCTTTCCTCATCAGCATCGTCTTTTCACTCTCTTCTTCTGTATGTACTTACTTTCATCCTCTACACTTCACCATCCCCTATTTACACAATCCACCCACTCAACTTCTAGCGCTACATTTTGTTTTACCTTTGGCACCGTCCATAATGCTACGGCTGCACATTCCCTTCACACTTTCTAATATTTACAATTGGCATGTATGCGACCATTGCTTTACAGAGAGGCCTAGGATTGGGTGTGCAAGTAGTCTGAACACCTTTATGTGCCACTGAAAGACACTGTAAGAAACTCACACTGCATTCAGTCTCCACTCTGTAGCTTTCACTCAGACACCTGGAGGTGATTCAGTTGAAAGTATGCACTACACAAAAGCCATATGTTGCATGAAAAAGTAAAGAAACGCAGCAGGTGGAAAAAGAAAACATATCTAGGGAATGCTGATGCAGGGTCAAGTAAAACATGTGAAATGTGAACAGGAACTGTAACGCTGACATTAAAAACATTAAACGTTGTTACAGTGACTGTTTACAAATCAATCATTCCCTGCTTTTGCTTCACAAAATAAGAATATGAAAATAGAGCCTGATAAGGACCCATTTAAAAATCGCTCCACTTTAAGCTCAATTAAAAGAAACCATTGTAAAGAGCTGCTTCCTTCCTTCTCAATGATACCCCACACTTGGATGTCTGAACTCTCTTTATTAACTAGTTGTCTATATGCAGAAGAGCGCCGGGAAACACGTCCGTGCCGCTCCGAAATCGGGCGCTCACTCGCACCCAAAATGGCGGCCGCGCTCGACGTCATCGCGCCTGCGCGCGACCACTAGAGCGCAACACTACATATCTCCCTTCTTTACCAAACGCACCAAAACATTAACATTAGGAAGGTAGTCCCAGAGTCTCTCGGCCGGAAGTTACTTCACTTCTCCCAATTCATAGTCTCTGTATTTGGCAGGCCTTACCACAAGTCTCCCTGCCCGTGTACGTCTTACCGGAGTGGAGGTGGATACTTCTCCCCTTCCGTCTGCTCGGCTTGCCGGTGTTTCTCCTTGTCCTTTAGGGCTCACTCTCTCCGGAGTCCTGCTATTGTCCTCCTGCCATTCTTCTGCTATTAGATTATCTTTCTTCTCCTGCTCCACCCTATTGCCTTCTACTCCTAGGTCCTTCTCTTCTTCTCCTGGGGCTGTGTTTCCTGCCGGTGAACTTGGTTTCTCTTGTGTCCCTGATCTTTCTTCTCTGTCCCACTGTAATATCTTGTTGCACTTTGACATGCGATCTTGCGACCAGACGTTCCCGTCACTTAGTAAGGCAGCTCTGTTGTACACCTGTTCAACTTTCAGGGGCAAGCTGTATTTGCTGTCTCCTTTCCTCCTTAATTGGGCAAGTTTGACTCTGACCCATTCCCCTTTTTCCAGGGACGTTCCTTTCACATTGCGTCTCTTATTGTACTGTTCTGTGTAAGTTCTCTGTGCTCTCTCTAAGTTGTGGTGCACGACTGCCGGGGACCATTTACTCGTGACCGTCTTTTCTTTCCACGCTAGATTGTCCTTAGTGAACGGTTCACGTCCCCTTAGGATTTGGAACGGGCTGTACCCTGTGCCGGTCGGTGTGATTCGGTAGGCCCACAGCATACTTCTCACCTCCTTCTCCCAGTCCTTCCCCACTCCTATGGCTGATTGGATGGACCCCATTATTACTCGATTAAACCTTTCGGCAAGACCATTCCCTGCCGGATGGTAGACCGATGTGTGCTTGATTTGGATGCCATTTCGTTCCATGTACCGGTTCCACTTATCAGATGTGAATTGAGGTCCGTTGTCGCTCAAGATGGAACGAGGAATGCCCACTCTGAGGAAGGTAGCTGTAAGAAACTTCAGCACTGTCTCTGTGTCCATCACCTCCTGTATGTCCAGTTCTGGCCACTTAGAATACCGGTCTATGAGAACTACCACATATTTCGGGGTCCCTTCCGCATCCAATACCGGACCGAGAATGTCGATAGATACTTCCTCCCAAGGGTTGGCTGGATTGTTAAACTTCCCTAGTGACGGACGTAGTAACGTTTGTGACTTGTCCGCTCTTTGGCACTGATCACATTCTCTAACATGTCTCTCGATTTGACTATCCATTGCGGGCCACCAGTACATCTGTTTGGTCCTCAACTTCGTCTTTACGATGCCCAAGTGCCCTTCGTGCAACACTGCTAGCAGGCGTGGTGTCAACGACCCAGGAGGGACTACTCTCTCCCCTCTAAACAGGAAGGTTCCTTGGTCTCCTACGGATAACTCTTCCCTCACTTCGAAGAATTTCCTTTGTTCCGCTTTCAGGTGCCTTTTTTCTGGCCACCCCTGTATTATGAATACCTTGATGTTTTCGAGGTCCGTGTCCCCTTCATAGGCCTGCTTCCATTCCTGCCCACTTATCACCTTTTCCTGATCTTCCATGAATGCCACTCTGACCTCGTCCTCGTCCGTACTTGCGGGAGCGTCCTCCATGGCTGAAGCTCGACTGAGGTAATCCGCCACTTTGTTCTTGGCTCCTGGGATGTATTCCACATCATACCTGTAGTCTAACAATTTCAGGGTCATTTTTGCGATGCGGGGTGTGGCACTTGCGTGCCCGCAGGACGTTAGTACTTTGACAAGGGGTTTGTGGTCCGTCCTTAGTTGGAATCTTGTGCCCCATAGAAATTGGCGGAATTTCGACATGGCCCACACCACAGCCAGCATCTCTTTTTCTATCACGCTGAATTTCTGTTCTGTTGGTGACAATGTTCTTGACGCAAAGCTGATGGTCGCCTGCTCTCCGTTCTTCCTTTCCTGCATGAGAACTGCCCCTAGGCCTTTGTCGCTCGCGTCTGTGGTCAATATGGATTCTCCATGCGGATCATAACCTTGCAGGGGGAACGCTCTGCTAACATCCTCTTTGATTTTCTGAAACTCTCCCTGCGCTTCCTCTGTCCACTGAAAGGCGGTTTTGTCTCGTACAAGTAGTCGCAGGTGATGTGTCTTGGTGGCGAAGTGCTGCACAAATTTGCTGTAATATTCGGCCATCCCTAAGAATGATCTCACTTCTTCCTTGCTTGTCGGTGCCGGTGCTTCGCATATTGCCTTGACATTCGCGTGTTTGGGTGTGATGCCTTGGTCACTAATCTCATGACCCAAGTATGTGACCGACGTCATTCCTAGTCTGCACTTCTCCCATTCAGCTGTCAGGCCATTCCTTTCCAGGACTTGTAACACCGTTGCTAGCTTTGTGTTGTGGTCAGCTTGGTCTTTGCCCATTACCAAGATGTCGTCTTGGAAGTATTGTACTCCCTCTATGTCCTTGAATAGTTTGTGCATCAGCTTTTGGAATACCGCCGCTGCTGATGCCAAGCCGAACGGCATCCTGCGGAATTGGTAGCATCCAAATGGTGTAATGAAGGACGTAAGTTTACGGCTCGTGCTGTGCAGTGCTATCTGATGATATGCTGAGGCGAGATCTACAGTGGAAAACCATTTTATACCTTTCGTCTTTGCCAGCATTTCGTCTATTCTGGGTAATGGGAATTTTTCCACTACTATGCATTTGTTCAATTCGCGCAGGTCCACGCACAACCGAACTTTGCCGTTGGGTTTCCTCGCTACCACTAACGGGGCCAACCATTCCGAACTGTTAATTGGTTCGATGATCCCTTCGTCTTCCAATCTTTGTAACTCTATTTGCACTGCTTCCCTAACTGCTAGCGGTATGTTCCTCACCTTGTGGGATACTGGTTTGGCGTTGTCCTTGAGTTCAATTTTGTGTGTGAATTTCGTTAGTTTTCCCACTCTGCCTCCGAATACTGTGGGGAATTCTCTTTTCATCTTTTCGAAGTCCAATTGGTTGTCTGCGCTGGTCATCAGGACTTGCGTGTCCCCTCCTGGGTTCAATTGTATGCCCAACTCGCCCTGGTCCATCCATCCCAGGACAGAAGGCCCTTTTTCCGCCACGTATAATTTGCACTCCGCGCTGCGGTTCTTGAACTCAAATCTCAGGACTCGATATCCCACCATCGGGATGGGTTCCCCTGTGAATGTGACCGGACGTATGTCTGGGGGCTCGAGGTGTGATCCCAGGCTGGGTTTGAAGTTCTCGGTCCACAATGTCCTTTGAATGATGGTATATGGAGAGCCGGAGTCCGCCACCATCTTGATCTGAACACCTCCCACGACCATGTCGCACTGTGGTTTCTTGGAGCGACTTCCTTCTATGCCTAGAACTTGTCCTTCGATGCACAACACATTATCTTCCTCTTCTTCTCCGTCTTCACCTTCCCCGTCGTGTGCTACGTACTTGACTGTTGACCGCTTTACCTTGCGGCGACACACTTTTTCATAGTGTCCGACAATTCCGCAGTACATACACTTGGCTCGGAAGGCCGGACATCGCTTGTCATATGCCGCGTGGGATGGACTGCCGCACCTGTAGCACGTGGTGGCGCCCTCCTTGTGTGATTTCTGTGTCTGCGTGGAACGTGGGGTCCATCTACCCTGGGCTCTCCCTTCCGCCGCCATTCTTTTTCCTCTGTCCGGCGGTTCTACATCCGTGACTCTATTTTCCATGGTCCGCTCTGTACTTTCTTTTTTCGCTGCCTCTGCACATCTCTTCGATAGTTCCGCCTTTTTCACCATGGCAATGACGTCCTTCAGCGTGGCGTCCCCGTTAACCCACAGTTTGTCTTGGATCGCTGTGTTCTTCGTGTGCATGACAATCTGGTCTTTGATAAATTCGTCGTGCAAGGCGCCAAATTTGCATGTGATCGCCAATTTCTTCAACGCTGCCACGTAGTCATCTATGGACTCTTCTCCCGCTTGTTTCCGCTGTTGGAAGTTGTATCTGTCAATGGACGTGCACACTGCTGGTCTGTAATGGTTGTTTAGATCTTCAATCGCGTGTTGGAATACATCATCGTCTGCGACCTGCCGTTGCGTGGGGACCAGGTTCTGAAAGACTCGGATTCCTTCCGGGCCTAAGTTGTGGAGTAATATTCTTTTCTACCTTTTGCTGGGGAATGCCTCTCCACTTTCGTCTTCTATGGCCTCCAGGTAGTTCATGAAGTACTCCCTCCAGTCTTCCCATTTCATCAGAGGTTCGCCTGGTTTTGGTAGGAAGGGTATAGGCGTCGTGAGTGAAGACGCATGCGCGCACATTGTGGCGTTTCCTTCCTGTGCCTCTACGTTTCCTCTTGGACTGCCCGGTGTGCCCGTGCTTCTGGGAGGTGTGTGGTCTTGATGGGGCCCTGAGGCTCCCCCGTCGCTGCGCTGCACCGCCTCCGCCAGGGCCCTGGATGTCTTATAGGATCTGGAGGGTTGGCTTCCTGCTCCCCTGTGGTGTCTACCCTCCTATGTAGGGGGCTGTGCGCTCTCGCTTGATTGCCACTACCTGTTCCTTGGGTGCTGCCTCGCGGTAGGACCGCCCTCTGCCACGCTCTCCTGCTGTGCCACGTCCCTGGGCCCGTGGTCGTCGTAGTCTGGTCCGTTGGGGCTCCGGTGGGTCCTTGTGTCCTCTTTACTATACTTTTGTGGTTCGTTTTTTTTTTTTTTTCTGATCCCAGTCTCGTCGTCACTGTAAAGAGCTGCTTCCTTCCTTCTCAATGATACCCCACACTTGGATGTCTGAACTCTCTTTATTAACTATTTGTCTATATGCAGAAGAGCGCCGGGAAACACGTCCGTGCCGCTCCAAAATCGGGCGCTCACTCGCACCCAAAATGGCGGCCGCGCTCGACGTCATCGTGCCTGCGCGCGACCACTAGAGCGCAACACTACAACCACGCATGTAAAAAAAGGGACGTCATGCATTGCAACACATGCCTTCCTTTTACACCCAGGGCTCATGCACTGCATGCAGCACAATCTCGGATTTTGAACAGAGGCAAATGTTCAATTACGCGAAAGGGGCTGCTTTATGTGTGCATGCTTAGACCTTCCTTTTAAAAGAAACATGTTTAAGGAGCATGCTAACACATACTCAAGAATAAAGCAATTGTACATTTCTGCACTAATTAAATTATTTTATCTTTTCCTTCCTACCACTCTTCTCTTACTGCCGAATCAGACTGTGGTTATTACAAATTACTGGGATAACCCAAAAAGGCAATATGACCTGGGTAGCATATAATACATACAAAAGTGTGGTCCTATTAGCACACAATGCAAGAGAAATGCAATATTTAATTTGCAATACAGGCGAGCGAAAAACAGGATTATGAATACATCAGACTTACTGCTGCTTTGAAAAATTAAACCGAATTTTATATATCAAACTCATTCTTAGTATATACAATATTCTTAGAGTTTATTCCATAGTGGTTGCTCCGAATAGAGAGAAAAGGAAAGTGTTTATAGAAGTACTCATGAGCATAGTGATCAGAAAGAAAAGTAGAAGGAACCAATAGCCGTTCACAGTGTAATCATCATTACTCATCAATGTCTCTGAGAAACTGAAATTAGCTGAAGCCGAGAAGTCTGGCTGAATAATCAATACACTGGTATTTTTTCTTGTTCCAAAGTGTGGTGGCTAAATCAGAAACACCCCTTAACAGTACATATATGGTCAATTCAGGCTATGTCGATATTTCGACCCAATGGTTGCATGAGAAAAGTTAAGCCCTTGCTTGCAGGTCTTCATCAGGACAGTGAAGAGTGGGGTGGTTTAGAAAGGGCAACCTAAAAAAGACACTCAATTAGTGCTAGAGTGGGTCTTATTAAAAACATTCGCTTTGCCTTTAGTACAGGACTGTACTGACCTCAAACCGGTGCAACCGCACCGCGTGTCGGGGAATGGTGTATTGTGAGGGAACAGCTTCCCCGACACACGGTTCGGCTGCACCATTTTGAGGTCAATACAATCCTGTACTAAAGGCGATGCAAATATTTTTAATAAGACCCACTCTAGAACTAATAGAGTGCGTCTTTTTTAGGTTGCCCTTTCTAAACCACCCCACTCTTCACAGTCCTGATGAAGACCTGCATGCAAGGGCTTAACTTTCCTCATGCAACAGTCGGGTCTAAATGTTGACAACTTTAACCCTCTGAGCCTGGATTGACCATATATGAACTGTTAAGGGGTGTTTCTGATTCAGCCACCACCCTTTGGAACAAGAAAATATACCAGTGTATTGATTATTCAGACAGGCTTCTCGGCTTTGGCTAATTTCAGTTTCTCAGAGCCATTGATGATTACTCTGTGAACAGCTATTGGTTCCTTCTACTTTTCTTTCTGATCACTGCGCACATGAGCACTTCTACAAACACTTTCCTTTTCTCTCTATTCGGAGCAACCACTGTGGAATTAATCTAGGAATATTGTACATACTACGAATGAGTTTGATATATAAAATTCGGTTTGATTTTTCTAAGCAGCAGTAAGTGTGATTTATTCATAATCCTATTTTGTGCTCACCTGTATTGCAAATTAAATATTGCATTTCCCTTGGATTGTGTCTGATAGAACCACACTTTTGTATGAATCAGACTATGGAGCTGACGTGGGCATTAGAGACTTTCCCTCGCTGTGAGCTGCTCCCCATCAGGCTTAATTGTGCATTCTACACCACATTACTCCTGTAAACGTCATCAGATGCCATAAGTTCTCAACTTCAAAGCTGTAGTGAGTGCCACCCAACAGTGAATGCTAATCCAACCTGCATTTGCACTTACAAATTGGACGGGATTTTGAGATGTATTGATTGTACCCCTCAATGGTAATGTACCGATCTGTCACAAATGGCAATGAAGGAAGGGCATACGTCCTGTTTCGATTCCGTATTTGTCTGTATTACTACTGTGGTGTATTTGCAATTGATTGGATCGCTCAATGTTCAATAAAACGTTTTTTAGAAAAAAAAAGTGGACAGGATAAATGTGTAAATGTTACAACAAGAACACATATTTTGTTTTAATTAAAGGGAAAAGATCTATGTCCAGTCATTCTATATATGGCAATTTGGGAGAGAGGGGAGCAGCACAGACCACTGACCACTTGTGTTGTGTGAAAAAGGCAGCTTTATTGAAACAGGTGCACATTGGAAACTTTACTTGAGCAATATACCATACAAAACTAAAGGCTCGCTATACATCAAATGAACTATCCAATTTCCTACCTCCACCCCTATTGTCACACCCACAAACTCCACCCTGCAAGTATCTCATTTGCATTGTAGTGCATTTCAACATTTTTCAACTTTAACTTTTCCTACAGCCTATGACCGCATGAATAAACCTCTAGCAACCAAACTTCTTATACTTAGCCTTAAACTGCATGCCTACCCTCCCTTTCGATGTGGTTCAC
The DNA here is from genome assembly GCA_963921515.1 of Calotriton arnoldi. Taxonomy (NCBI): domain Eukaryota; kingdom Metazoa; phylum Chordata; class Amphibia; order Caudata; family Salamandridae; genus Calotriton; species Calotriton arnoldi. Next base: position 1,178,957 of record CAWUFW010000974.1, on the reverse strand, counting down.
CAACTGACAGAGGCAACCAAACTTATGCAAAACTTTCCAGGCCCACACACCCCCAGAAACAGAGAGCCTGCTAACATTTTCTGACTTCTCCCCTACCCTGTTTACCTGCCTACTTTATTTTCTGATGTTCAACGTCCTGGACAGCACTTCCTTCAGCTTCAACAAATATAACTCCATCCCGACGCAAGATAGGTGTACAACGTCACCCCTGAAAAACTCCCTGGTCTCATATTTAATGTCCGCATGACAAATACCTGTTTCTCTGCAAAACAGAGAAATTTCCCTATTGAGTTTCCTGGGTGCCCTGTCTATCGCTGAGGGCTTGCAGCCCCCCCTCCAACTCCTCCTTGGCATGAATTTGGTTCACAAAACAAAGCCCCGGTCCACTGGGCTCTAAGCTGCAGTAAGTCATGCTTCATGGCCCTCCACCACACCACATCTTTCTCCCTCACTAAATCATTAAACACTGCACCGCTCCTGCCAACAGATGCCCCTTTTCCCCCTCCAAGTGACGGGAAATCAACACTGGTCAAAACCCAAGTTCACCATGCAGTCTCTCTGCGTTGCTTGCCTCTCTGCCCACTTGACGAGTGAGTGGCCCACCACCCAAATAGACACTTCCTCAGCCGCCGGACCCAAGACTGAACCTGTAACCAACAAAAACAGCAGTAAAAGTTCACACTAGATTAATAGCCACGCTTCCCTCATCCCTTAAAACATGCATGTATCGCCTGTAGCAATCTGAAGACCAGCGCCCCAAATGCATAATGTCCTCGCGCACCCAGTCCCTGATTCCCGATTCTGTCGTAGTGCCAGGGCAAAAAGAATAGGTACCATCCCCAGTGGGGGGAGGGGTATGGGGGCTCCTGTCATGACGAGCGCCTTGCGCAGAGCTAATAACAGTTAGAATGCGGTGACCCTGTTCCCAGCCTGTCGCCTAAAAACCTAGCAGCTAAACTCTCTGCAGCACGCTGCCCATTTATTGCCCCCATGTCACCGGGCACTGCCCCAGACAATGTAGTGAATGTAGCACTACGCTCCGGCCCCACAATCGCTGATACGTCTTAGAGCTGTGCAGCCATACCTCAAGCCTCTCCTCCCTTCTTGTGACCACCTCCCACATCAATCCCCCTGTCCCCTCCCACCCAGCAACTCTGACACGTGGAAAGCTCCAAAAAACATCCAAGACATTATGGTGGCAAACAAGCATGACTCCTCCTACATACCACTGGCAGCCTCAGCAGCACCTTGCAAAACAATTGCCATGTCAGTGGCTTTCTAAGCCGCCCCACGCACCTCTGGTCTCTTGCCTAACCTTCAAGCATCCTCTGGCCCAGCTCACCTGCAGACGCGGGCATTGTCCCACCACAATTTCTCCATGAAGGCAGTCCCTGTTAGCTTCCCGGCGATGGTCACATGAAACAGGCCCCTTTCTGTCAAGTTCCAAATTAACTGAACCACATCCTCTGCCCGAAGCCACCCCTCCTCCCTGCGCTGCACCCCAATGCTGAAACCTCTGACCACGCCTGGCTGTAAACCTTCCTAGCTGACTTCGCAAGAGATCCTTCCACCTGTTGTAGCATCCCGAGTTTCCAATCAACCACAACTCCTCCAGCATAGGCGTCTTGCATCGATTTGCTTCCTTGGCCAACCCACAGAATCTCCCCCACAGTGAACGAAACAAAGCATCCGCAGTGTGATTGTCCACGCCCGGTACATGCCGCGCTCTGAAAGATATCATGCCTCAAGCCACCCAGCACAAAATCCCACAGCAATTTCAATACCTGCATGTCTCTAGCAAACTGCCTAGTCACAACCTGTACCGCCAACATAAACAAAAACTATTGGTGGAAAAATCACACCTAAACAAGTATTTAATGAAGCATGAGGCCCAATATAGGATTTCTTATAGCATACTTAATACCAGAAGAAGACAAAGTTATCCTAACAATAATAATCACAATAATTGTCTCATTTAAGACAAAGTATCGAAAGCTTCTTTCTCTCGTAGCAGACAACATTAATTTTTTATTTATTGGGTTTTACATAGTGTATTCAGTAATGATACAAGAAATTATCAGAAATAATTTAGATAAAAGAATAATTAAAAACAAATGAGGCGGGACATGCATATCATCATTGTCTGGTTACATTTCTTACATCTTCAAATTGTGTATTGGTCTTGGCATTCAATATGAACATATTTAATCTTGGTGCCGGTCAGGTATCAATTAGAATGCAGTGGGGACAATCAGTGTCACTGGGAGTAGTCTCATTAGACACAAGTGGTGCGTCGCAGTCGTGCGATTCAGCCAAAAACAGCATATGAGATATGTTCACTTAAAGTTCCTGTTCAGTTATTCCCATCTTCCGGTTCCCCTGTCTCTTTCCCAATTAGGTATCACTGATATAGCCCCCAGAAACCCTTGGGACGGCTCTGTGGTGGTAGCAGCTCATTGTATGTGTCAGATTGAGTATTGCAGTAAAGCATATCCCCTTTCCAATCATCTATTAGCGGTATTGGCCCCTTAGCCCAGGTCATGGCCACTCTGCGTTTAGCAAGTAACAGACCCATTGCCACCAGCTTCCTTCAGCTTTTGTCTACCTCCGTGTCATAACCGAGCAGGGTACTTGGTTCCAGAACGTATTCCGTGATCTCACTCAAGATAGAGAAGACTTTTCCCCCAGAATATCAAGACAATGCCATGCCACATGCAGGAACCCTGCTTCCTGCTCCGTGCAGCGGTCTCATATAGCAGAGTCACGCAGTCCATAACGAAACAGTCTGTCAGGGGTATAATAAACTCTATTAATATATTTAAAGTGTATTAGACGGTGTCTACCATTCAAGGGTATATGCTTTGTGACCTCACAACAATACTTCCAGCGCTTATCAATAATCAAATCCAAATCTCTATGCCAGTCGTGACGGGCTTTAGGGTATTGTGTTTTTCTTGCTTCTTGTGCGAGGGAATAAAGTATAGTTATTAACTTTGCGGGGGAATCTGAGCGCATAACATGTGTAAGCATAGGAATCTCTGCAGGCTCCTGCATGTCATCGCCCAGTAACGCTCGCCATGCATGCCTGACCCTGGGGAACTGGAATTGGTCAAGTGGCGAGAGCGCTAGCCTCTCTCCAGTCAAGTTTTCCCACCTCCTTGGAATCCCATTATGAAAGAAAAGGGTTCAGCTACTACAGTGTATAGAAGGGGGACAATGGCCAGCCCTGACAGGTAACTCTAGAGATAGCAATAGGAGCTGTAACCACTCTACCCAAACGTATCCTAGCTATAGGAGTAGTATACAATACTGTAATCAATTTTAGAAAGACCTCGTCTACACCAATTCGCCTTAATACCCCCTTCATGAATGCCCACTCAACAGAGTCAAATGCCTTTTCGGCGTCTAAAAATACCACCGCCGCTCTGACCTCCGGATTAAGTCTTTGAGTGGTACCAAATATTGTTCTTAGATTGAAAGTCAGATTGCGACCCGGAACAAAACCGGCCTGCTCTGTGCAGACAACCAGAGGTATCAACGGAGCTAAGCGGTTGAAGACAAACGTTCTTTATTTCCTGATTCCGCAAATAGTGTTATGCAACAAGTACAGCCAACGCGCTCTCCAGGGCTGTTAAGAAACATGTAACCATCAATTCTTAAATATGAAACACAAACTTAAGACTTACATACATCTAAAAACATTGAGACAATACATGATTATTATAACTGCCATTACATACATCACTGATTAAAAACAAATCATACAAAAAACAAATAAGCAGAGGCAGGTCTTGACATGATGTAAATTCTCAATTCTTCTCCAGGCGATTACTGATGGTGCACGAATAAAGATCCCAATTATTATGTGCAAACGATTGTTTTAATCTCACAAAAATAATCAAGAGAAACCCGTAGTTTCTCAATACACTAAGTCGAATATTGTCTTATATGTATATGATTCTAACGAGATCCCATGTGTATGGCTCTCTTATGAGCTTGAGCCTATCAATAGGACATCTTTTGTCTAGGTAATTCATTATTTAAGCTTTGAGGAATAGAGTGAAATTGGGCAAATAAGACCCTTATAAGGAATGCATCCGAATTCTTTTTTCAAAACAAATACTTATTAAAGCAATTATGCTTACCAGAATACGTGCGGCACAAAAGTGTGCCTGATACAATAAAAAATGAATCCACTATGAGTGCAAGTGTTATTCAGCACAAAGGTTCATATCCACTAGCCATAAAAGAAAAAAATAAATATCTTGATTTGATTGTATCTCCGATTCTAAGTTGTACAATGTTAAAGAAAACTAGAAGTAGTATCAAACATACACAGAGCCATAGAAACCAAAAATAGGACTTCTGTGCCCAAGAGAAACATTAATAGTTTACTGACAGGTGAGGCCAGTGGATCGAGTCAAAGAAAAATAGGAAGTCAAGAAACCTGTGTTAAAACAGAAGACTCAAATATCTCTGATTTCAAGGATTAGACTTTCTAGAACCATGTGTTCTTCACCAATAACCCAATAGTAAGCATTATCTCGTATCCCTGATGAAGTCTCTAACAGGAGGCAGTGTTTACTAAAGCAACGCTTACCATATAGCATTTGCGAAACCATCTGGGAAATTTAGGAGTTCCAGGATGAATAAGCCTTAATAAGAAAATGACACAAAGTATTGTAGTTAATTTTCTTCATGACAGTAAAATTAAATGTCTAATTACTACTCTGTCAAACTCAAAAAAGTATAAACAAAATAAACAATATTCGCTTGATAATATAAAAGCGATATACTATCAACAGATATAGCAGTTGAAGTTAGCCTAACGTAATAGCAATAGATACCCAACCATATTTTTTGAAAAATGCCATTGGAGTATCAGAACTATCTGAGAAACATCCAACTTGGCCATTATAAAAGAAAACAAAAGACCCAATGTTACGGCCGATTAAATTGCTCTCAAGAGACTACAGGTGAGTAGTCGCGCTTTAACAAACCCCTGATGGATATGTTGTTTAGGCATTATATACAAGTAAAATGATATACTTACAATATGTATTTATTAACGATAAGTAAGATACCAACATATCTATACATCTCACCTCAAATTCTGAATCTTGTGGAGTGCCGATAAACAAACAAATGCACAGTCGCACCAGCAAAACGGGGTCGGCCATTTTAACTGAGTTTAAATAACCGTTCTCATTGCATACCGGCGTGCACACCTGAGTTCGATACAAAAGCAGCCTTAGAAGAAAGAAGTGTTGCGGCCATATTGTAGCGATGTTGGTTTGCTTACGGCACATGTATGTTTCTTCCAAAAACCAAATAAGCCAAAAAACTGTTCCACTGGATATTTCTAATTCAAATTATAAGATAGCTAGTTGTCAATATGCAGACTTTTTAATGTCTGTAATGCTAATATGAAATCTTATATATCTGATATCCAGAACACGGAAATCTTCCGAAATGTGAGCAATAACGCGCCCATCTTATAGAAGTATAGTTATAGATTATCCATTGACGCATGTGTGTTTTATCTATGATTTAAATGAAGTAAATGTCTACCCCATAAATATTATGACAAAAGCTATGAAATAACTATTATTGAACTAAAAAATATAAAAAAAATTGCAATAATTTTTGAAAATAGGAAATAAAAAATGACACCGTCATCTAATAACAGTGTAGCTGTTCCATAATCTGAGTTTGTCAAGCATCGGACCTGGATAATCTGATCCACTAATGTATAAATAAAAACTGGCCTTATAAAGCAGCAATTGTGTGCAAAGTTTCGCACTACCTGCATCGCTACTATCTAGTGTAATTATGAAAATAGGAGAATCCTATGAAACAGAAATTCGAGGGATGGCAAAGCTAGATGGAAATATTTAAAGCGCGAGGAATAGGAGTTTATAATGTCGATTAGTGAAAGTGCACAGAATATAAAGTTGGTAAAATTTGAAATGAAATACAGAATAACTTAAGGAATATGACCCCTCTAGCCTTATAAAAAATGATGGAACTCATTTTCCTTGTTTAATCCAAATTCCACAGTTCTTAAACGTGAAATCTATTTCACCTTGCGCTGCCTGAATGTACGTTCCCGGTCTCCACCCCGGGTGTCAATTGCTACTATTCCTCAAAGCTTAAATAATAAATTACCTAGACAGAAGATGGCCTATTGATAGGCTCAAGATCATAAGAGAGCCATACACATGGGATCTTGCTAGAATTATATGCATATAAGACAATATTCGACTTAATGTATTGAGAAACTCGGGGTTTCTCTTGATTATTTTTGTGAGATTAAAACAACAGTTTGCACATTATAATTGGGATCTTTATTCGTGCACCAGCAGTAATAGCCTGGAGAAGAATCGAGAATTTATATCATGTCAAGATCTGTCTCTGCTTATTTGTTTTTTGTATGATTTGTTTTTTTATCAGTGATGCATGTAATGGCGGTTATATCAATCATGTATTGTCTCAATGTTTTTTAGATGTATATATGTCTTATGTTTGTGTGTCATATTTAAGAATTGATTGTTACATGTTTCTTAACAGCCCTGAAGAAGTTCCAATGCTTTGAGACGAAAAGCGTTGGCTGTGCTTGTTGCATAACACTATTCGCGGAATCAAGAAAATAATTTTTTTTGTCTTCTACGAAAGAAAGCAGCTTGTGATATTTTGTCCTATATGACACAATTATTGTGATTATTATTGTTTGGGTAACTTAGTTGTCTTCTTCTGGTATTAATTAGGTCATAAAAAATCGTATATTGGGTCTCATGCTTCATTAAATACTTGTTTAGGTGTGCTTCTTCCTCCAATAGTTTTTGTTTATGCTTGTTTGGGTCTTTTCAGGACGGTTGGCCCAGGGAGTGAGCACCGACAAAAATGTGTTTGAGAACTATACAGAGTGCGGCATTTAATACCATAACCCTTCTTCCCTTTTTTAACGAATATTGTACCACCAACATGTTGTAGACCCTGAACAGCTCATTTTTAAGTGCCAACTCTGCTCCGCACAAGGTGATTACCCACGGCCTTCCACTGCACCGGCCATTCCTCCGCACATACACCATCGCACTTTCCAGTACAGGCTAAACCCCAGGCCCCCACCACATCTGTGAATATTTGTGCATCCCAATCCATGTCTCCTTGCCGTGCCACTGAAGGACCCCATGTAGAAACAACACATCTGAAGATCTTCCTTGACCCCTATTGACAGCCTCACATGATGAAGAGGCACCGGAAGCCCAAAAGCACCAAATGCAGCCTCCTACAAAATGTTCTACCAACTCTGACCACCCTGCAGGTGAAATTTACGTGCCCCAGCAACACCTGAATCTGCCTGACTTTCACCTTGTCTCTTGCCACATGCAAAACCAACAATGCATGCATCACGTCTTTTTTGTCCTGCAGCAACCTCGCCTCCATCCTTTGTGAGTCAATTTCAGTTCCCAAGAAGGATAAGACCTTACTCGGGCCCTCCGTTTTCTTTGGTGCTAAAGGCACCTCAAGTTCACCCATGAGAGTTTGGAAGCTTGCCAGCATCCTCTGGCAGTCCACCGAGCCGGGTTCCCCCACAAAAAGAAGTCGTCCAAATAATGTGTCACCAGCTGATGGCCCGTAAGCCATGAAAACAATCACTGCAGTGACGAACTGAAACCTTCAAACAGTGCACACGAGATCGAGTAGCTCATCGGCAGTGCCTTGTCAACGTACCACTGCCCCTCAAATTGCATGCCCAATCATTGAAAATCATCTGGAAACAGCCAAAAAGCTGACTTCACATCACAGTTTGCAATCAGTGCTCCTGGGCCTACCGCCACCACCAGTGACATGGCCACGTCAACCGAGGAATATGACACTGAGACCATATCCTCTGCGATGAAATAATTCACTGAACCCCTACCGGCCAGGAAAGGTGTTTTATTAGGCAAAACTGCCCCTGCTCTTTTTTAGGCAGCACCCCAATTGGTGATATGATCAATGCTTCAATTGGCCAATCCTCAAAGGGGCCAGCCATCCAGCCTTTCGAGACCTCCTTATCCAACTTGTCTTGCACTTCCTGGTTGTGTTCCTTAGCAAACCGAAAATTAGCTGCCCACCTTCGCATCTGAGGACCCTCGTACGGCAAACTGAAATCCCATGTGAACACATCCAGCAGTAACCTTGCCTCCTCTGGCCGCCTGTAGAAGCATAGCCAGTACTCCAACTTGTCCAACTTAACAGGAGTACGAGCCTTTTCCACGAGTTCCCTGTGCCCCCCTACCCCTTCTATTCCCATAAGGCTTCTGCTGGGATCCCTGGCTGTTCGTGTATGGTTGTCACTGTCCTGAATTCTGCCCATGGTAGCTGCCTGTAGCCCTAAAGCAGTGAATAAGGGCATGCCTGCCTGCACACTTGGAGAACTCATGTCTGAATTTGCAGTACTCCTGAGGACAGAAACCTTTCTTGAAATCCCAGTATGTACCCCCAGTTCCGTTCTGCACTTTGGACGCCGCACCCACCCCTCCCCATGTGGGACACCCCTGAAAAGGGCCGGTAAACTATTGGCAACCAACTGGCTGTGAAAATAGTTTTTCCCAACTTTGCAGTGCCCATGGTATGCTGCCAACTCCCCCCACTTTGCTTCGGGATCCCATTCCAACCGAACCTGGAATTCCTCATCATACTGAGCCCCGGTATAACCTCCCCTGTAATTTTCACCTTGCGGATCAATTCAATTCAATTCAAAATATCTTTATTCGAATATGGGATATCCATAAAAGCACAATAAAAAACAATTCATACATAGCAACATAATCGAAGCAAAGAGGTACAGTACATTTATAACAGTGACTAAAATGGACCACAGTTAACGGGATATATCGTATATTAAAATCGATAGGGTGCATTTAACAACATTACAATAATATACAGTTCTAACAACCTTCATTGGGCACACATAGTTCTGCGTGACCGTACGGCTGACTTCAGGAATGATCCAACGCGGAAAATTAATTCATCTTCCACCAATTTAAGCACTTCCGTGTAGGCTGCCCTAAAGTCGGAAATGGCGCGTTTTAAAAAAAAAGGTATCAAAAATCCTTTTGTAAATTTAGAATAAAAACTACAAGAGAATAAAAAGTGCAACATTGTTTGGTTACTGTGTGCGTTGCAAGGGCAGGGCAATGCATCAAGATCGGGATTATAACCCAGAGGGAAGCATAATAAATATTTCATAGTGCCTGCCCGTAAGCGAAATAGCAACCCTCTTTCCCAATGTCCTATAGGTTTTAAGAGGTATCTGGCAGGAAAGTAAGAACAGTCCTCTATGGACATGTACCTAACAACTGAGGTTTTCTTGATCTCTCTCCAATACCTTTCATCGCTATACTTTTTATACAGTGCCTCTTGTATCACCTTTTTGTTAGTTGACTCGGATTGAATTGGGTTTAAAAAGATGCGCAGGTGGTTCACGCTCTTTAGGCTCTCTTTTACGGCGGCGAGCCATGGTATGTCCCCAGCCCTCTCACATCTAAGGCAATCAATTATTATGTCTCTAGTGAGAGTTGCCGCAGTGTTTTTCCAAATTGCAACCCAAAACAATGCTGGACGAGCCCTAATATAATCTTCAATGTAGGGCAGTTTCAGTTCTTTGTGGCACACATATACAGAGGAGGAAATCGGTGCTCCCAAAAGTTTCCTGCATAGTCTATTTTCTTCACATTGAATGCTACTGCATTTGGTGAAGCCCCAGATTTCTGCTCCATAGGTTGCGGTGGGAGCACACTGTAGTTTAAAGATTTTCTTAAGAGCTAAAACTACTTCAGACCTTTTGGGTTGGGGTAGTCCCAGAATTGTGTTAATACTTTGTGACAGCTTACTTCTGCTGTGTGCCACGTGATCAGACCAGGAGCCATTTGTAGCGTAAACTAACCCAAGATAAGAAAAAGTGCAAGTGCTTAGTAAACTTTCCGTGTTAACAGTAATTTTATTAATAGGGCGCTTTTTCGGACCACAAGCCATTAAAAACGATTTTTTTAAATTAGTCCTTAAATCTAAAACAGCCATAAAATCTACAAAACCTCGTACTAAAATGCGAGGGCGTTTGGGGTACGTGCCATTAAAACCGCACCATCAGCATACAATAAGGCGGGGAGTATATTACCGTTTATTCTCGGGACATCATGGGTGAGTTTTACTAGTGAATCGTGTAAGTCATTAATATATAAGATAAAAAGAAGGGGTGCCAGGACGCACCCCTGTTTAACACCTCTATCAATTTTGATGTCGCTTGATACATCCCCGTCCTGGCTGATCCTCACCCGGGCGTGCAGATCTCTGTGCAAATATGCAAAAAAGTGAACTAGAACTTCATCCAGGCCTTGTTTTAAAAGAATGGACCATAGGCGTGACCTATTGACGAGGTCAAACGCAGAGGTGAGGTCCATGAAGGCGAGATATATAGGAGATTTTTTTGCAACAGTGTACTTGCCAATAATCAGGTTTAGGTTCAGGCACTGTTCCACTGTACCTACTTTACTTCTGAACCCCAGTTGACACGGCCTTAAAATATTATCTCCCTCTGCCCATAACCTTATCTTGTTATAGAGAATCCTTCCCAGGATTTTCAAGGTGTTATCGATGAGAGAGATAGGTCTATAACAACTCGGGTTAGAACGATCGCCCTTTTTAAAAATCGGTACGATGATACTCGTGGACCACGTACTCTGGATTGAAGCATAGGTTAGATTATTAAAAACATTTAATAAAAGAGGTGCCCAAAAATCTGGTTTATTTTTTATAAGATCGATGGGCAACCCATCAGGGCCCGGGGCTTTCTCACCCAAACTTTGTTGGATTGCATCCTCCACTTCTAGCAAAGTTATTTCAATTGGAGTAGGCGCATGATATTCATATGAGTCCTCGTTTCCAGTTGGGGCCGAGTAAATTTTGGAAAAATGAGCCACCCATAAGTCGCTAATTATATTGCAGCTGATAGCGGTCAGAGGATGTCCTAATGTCCTAATGTTTTTAACTGCCGCCCAAAAGCCGTTTCCATTTTTTAAAGCTGCACTACACGCTAAACTATCCCAATGATTTTTTAGGATTTCATCTTTCCTTCGTGTAATTACTATCTTGTAATGGTGCCTCAGGGATTTAACGAGTGCCCGATCTCTGGGGGTCGTTGACAGTGCCTTGCGGAGCTTTCTATTGGCTAGTGAACAGTCTCTATTAAACCATCTCGGTCCCGTTCGAGGTTTCGTGATAGGCCTTGACAACAACCGTTTAGTACCCTCACACAGTTGAATAAAAGCACCAATTACATCAGGATTATGATCTTTAAATGACAAGCAGGTGTCGACAAGTGGCGAGTGAGCAGTTAACATATTGACAAATAACTTGTTATTGTCAATACCTCGCCAGACTAATCTCAGGTTATCTGTAGAGGGTAACAAATTCTTAGCGCCGCACTCCTTATTGTTTACAGGCTTAGGAGCAATTTTCAATGATATTTTAATAGGATTGTGATCACCATGGTGGGTCGGTATAACCTCTGCACTTAACAAACAGTCTTCTAAAATGGAGGAAATAAAAACATAATCAATAGTGGAGGCACAACCCCTGCCTCTATATGTCGGTTCGATACAATTATCTTGATCGGGGACGGCAGCAATATCCATAGTGTTAACTAGGTTATGGTTGCATAGATGGTCTAATAATTCTGACCCCCTGGTGCACCGAGACAAACTGGTAGTCGGGAATATTGTTAATTTGTTACCCATTGGAATCCTGGCATTAAAATCTCCCCCCACACAAATGCCGACGATGTTAGTAAAAGCCTTGAGGTTTCGTAGGGTTAAAATAAAATTAAACAAATTATTAAAATTGATATTTGGCACAGAATAAAAGTCATTGTTGTAAAAGTTGATTAAACATATAGAAATGCCCCTTGTATAGATCAGAGCCTGTATATTGTCATTTCTTGTATCTAAAACATTTACAGTGCCTCCCGTTAAAATGTTCACCCATATCGAAAGCCCACCGGATGGTCGCCCTGCCTTGGGAACCGGCACAACTGTATTAAAACATTGGAACCCTTCTAAATAAAAATCCTGAGTGGCCCAGGTTTCCTGCATCATTATAATGTCCTGATTTTCGACTATTTCAATCCAGTCTGGTAAATTCATTTTAGATGCCAGACCGGCAACGTTCCAACTAAGTATACTCAGTTTACAGTCTATACCAGTCTTGGTTGGATTTGAACGTCCTCCCGGTGGACATGCATCAGGTAGACTATTGACTTAATTTAGTGACTGGGCGGGTGCAAGTCAGTCTTGGGTGTTTAAAGGGGACAAAGGCAGGAACCTGTTATGCCTTAATAGAGGTGCACCATCATTCATTTGTAGGCTAAAAATTGGTTTATAAAAATATCCCAATGGCAGCAGACAAATATTACTGGGGCCCATACATGTATCTTCCTGTACCTTTAGTAAGGATTTCACCATTGCAGGATTTCGAAAGTTAACCACAATACAGTCCCCCTCGATATTTTTGACAGAGGACCCAACCCAGCTTACCCTTCGAACCATAATGATGTTATTATTGTCAGCCACCTTGTATCCCTTATGTTTGGATAACCAGTCAACGCATTTATTGCGAAGTTGGTACCATGTCTCAGTTTGATTTTTCTTAAGAGCAGGTACGCCTGCAAGTACACAGACAAATGGGCAGGATGCAGGTGGGAGGTTCAGTATATCTTTGCTAGCTTGGGTGTTTACAGTATTTGCTTGGGTTGGAGCCCCCACACATGTGTTAACGTCCCTCGGGTTAGGTCTCTCTGTATTAGCACGCGTTGTGCTGCTAAGATCTAACCGTGTGTATGAAGTTGTAACTGGCAGAGTATTTGATCCTACAGTATTAGGTAAATTCCCTGGTGTGGCAATAGCCTTCGCTATGAGACATTCTTTTACCTTCTCACAAGTAGGACATGACCCAAGTGGTAGTGACAGTGGGACTGTTGGGGCGGGGACATGTGGTTGAGGAGCAATGTCAACTAATGTCAAACTTGATTCCAACCCCTCTAATGTTGCAGGTTTGACATTCTTAAGTTGGGAGCATAATTTATTTGATAAAGTGTCCAGCCTATCAAGCCGTTTCCACAAAGCACAGAAATTAGAGTCAATCAGGTCTTTAATACGCCCAAAGATACTATTCACGACAGTGTCAATGAAGGTCTCGCCCAAGCTGTTATACGGGAGAGAAGACAGTGTGGTGCCAGTCTGAGTACTAACAGAGTTCCTTGGTTCTCCATGGTGCATAGAATCTACGAGTTCGGGATTCTGAACCTGAGTCTGTAAGGGTGTGTGTAACCAAGTACTCATAACAAAGCGAGTAGAGCCAGTACGGGGCGGTTGTTTTCTCTTCAAAGGGGCAGGCTTTACTGTTTTCCTTTTCCGCTTTGCACCCGCACACGCAATAGCACTAGCCATGGGGGAATCCTGGTCAATTGCATTACTAATGGCCTTCAAGCTCTGAGTCGGAGTAGCTTCATGTCCAGGCATAGAACCTGGGCTGGGAGGCAATATATTTGCCGGATCAGTATGCTGAGCGTTATAAAGCAGGAGAGGGCCAGCTGTGTCAACTAATTTGGTCCCCAACATAGGACCATCATATAATGCCTCAATACCAAGGGACAGTCTCCTCTCCGTTAAATCAATTTCATTAGAGACTATATTCACTGCCCTTTCCAGCATGCTGTCTATACTTGTGATGACTGGGCGGGGCGGTATTATATCTGTCCTCTTCCCCATAGTGGAGGTTTGTTGGGCAGCTGGTATACAAATGTTCAGAGGACAATGCTCACCTGGTTAAATGCCACCGGCGAAAGAGGGATGGCCCAGCCCGGCCTCTGTCGGACACTGACGGGCAAGGACGGGCCCGCCCTTGGCCCTGGGGCGTCCCGCGCTGCGGGAGGCCGGCTCGCTACTTATCGCGCCCCCTGGCGCCGCAATGACGTTGTCAGCGGGCGTCTACCTGCACCTACTGGGAGGTGTAGTCCCTTATGCCCGGTGCCGTTCCCCTCACGGCGGGACCTTCGCACCGATGAGCCGTTCCCCTCACGGCTGGTAAGGAGAGAAGGAGGACTGAAGGGAAGCCGTTCCCCTCACGGCAGTGTCTGCTGGCAGGTGAGCGCGTCCCGCGCTGCGGTAGGCCGGCTCGCTACTTATCGCGCCTCCTGGCGCCGCAATGACGTTGTCAGCGGGCGTCTACCTGCGCCTACTGGGAGGTGTAGTCCCTTATGCCCGGTGCAGTTCCCCTCACGGCGGGACCTTCGCACTGATGAGCCGTTCCCCTCACGGCTGGTAAGGAGAGAAGGAGGACTGAAGGGAAGCCGTTCCCCTCATGGCAGTGTCTGCTGGCAGGTGAGCGCGTCCCGCGCTGCGGGAGGCCGGCTCACTGCTTATCGCGCCTCCTGGCGCCGCAATGACGTTGTCAGCGGGCGTCTACCTGCGCCTACTGGGAGGTGTAGTCCCTTATGCCCGGTGCCGTTCCCCTCACGGCGGGACCTTCGCACCGATGAGCCGTTCCCCTCACGGCTGGTAAGGAGAGAAGGAGGACTGAAGGGAAGCCGTTCCCCTCACGGCAGTGTCTGCTGGCAGGTGAGCGCGTCCTTGCGGATCACATCCATGTACTTGAACATGGCCACACAGCGCTCAGGGAACTTTTCACACTACACACTGGCATACATTAGGAATTACATTTCGATCTTCAGGGGCACCTTCAGCCACCTTGCCAGCTCATACGCCTCCTCTTTGGACCCTTCTTTAGACCTCACCTCCCAATGGAGTAACGTAAGCATTTTTACATACTCCCCTTTCCAGATTCTCTCTTTGGTAGCCAACATCAAATGAGCCCCAAATAGCTTTGTGACCCCATGTAGGGCAACCTCTTGATCTCAAGCTTCTTGCTCTCCAGCCCCTCCTTCTTTTCACCTGTGCTGTCTGCACTCCCACCGCTGCCTATCCCCAAGCTACTCTCCCCTTTACTTTCTTGTCCTGCTGCTTGCAAGCCCTTTACGCTGTCCAGAATATTATTTCCGTACCTAGCCCCATATGAACCGTGTATTTTCTCTTGCGCAGCCACTCCCCTACCCCTCTTTGTCACCCCAACGTCCACACTCTTTGACACCATCACCGGACCTGTGCTGGCACCATGGCCCTTACCTGGCTCCAATGTCAATGTCCGTATTGATGCGTGCAACCTCGCTAGGGGCCTCCTAGACTCCACCACCATGCTTGGCCCATCTGCTTTTGCCTGCAACCCACTCTACATGTAATTAGCATAACCCCCTCAACCCTGAGGCTGACTGTGCTGCCACAGTCTCCCCACCATCCCGTAACCCGCCTTCCTCCAAGCTTTCTTCATCATAGTCAACCAGCGTGACCCCCAAAGGGTCGGCCAACCTGGCCCAACTAGGGCCTGTACACTCTCCCTGATTTGATGCCATAACTCTTTCATTGGTCGGTGGGCAACAGGCGGCATCCAGGGGGACCAAAAAAAACCCCTCTGTACCGCTCTGCCGACACCACCTGTCGTGCCGATGCGCTACGACGCCGTCTGTGACCTTCCTGCCAGTGCAGCCCATGAGGCCATCCTGGACCTTCTTCAGTCAGCTTCATAAAGGTCCCCCGACAACGTCCGGCGTACCGCACAGAGCCCAGTCATTATTCCTTGCGGTGGACTTGAGCCGCCCACAGCTCTACCGAGTCTGGAAACCTGTAGTGCTCGTACACCTGGAGAAAGAGGACAGGATTGGTGTACTGGTCCCCTGCGCCTGATGCAGCCAGCCACTGATGCCTGCCTGACCATCCCCAACCAACCACTGGCGCCTGCCTCCGCATCAGCCCAGCATACCATCCGCCCCCAACATCCCCTGCCTCCATCTGCGCACCATGGTCTCCTACTCCCCCTTCATTCTCGTCCCTACTCCATTCCAGCATGGCTGCAATTAGCACCGACGTAGGGCCCCTGGCATGGCCCACCTTCCCTAGATGTGTTCTCCTCAAACCCTGCACTCTGCCAATGTGACAGGACATCTCCCCTTGTCCTGACTGCCCCCACGATCCTCCTGTTGTCCAGCTTTCTTGATGACCCTTCGGGGCCCTCTGCGACCCCTCTTGCCTATCCCAGGAAATAGCTTCCCCCACTGTGAGAAGTTGGCCTGGTATATGCTGTCCACTAATTAAAGTGGGCACCTTGCACCAGTCCAAACGACCCTTATTGATGATTAGGTCAAAGATAACTTTTATGAAAGCTATCCTAGTGGTAGCTATGGAGAGCAGCCTTCAGGCTTAATCTTGAAGGAATGTAAAGCAGCTTGTTTTACCAGAATATCACCTCCTGAATGACTAAATGAAAGGAGAACCACACAAGTGTTATATAAAAATATGTATTTATTACTAAAACACTCTCTACTAATCTCTACCCGAGATTAGAATATACAGTACACAATATTAAATCAGTAGAACGACAGTAAATAGCACAATACACAGCGGCCTCCAGGGGGAGACCGAACCATATACTAAAAAAATGGTATAAGAACAACGACTTCAATAGACACAGTGCCTAGAGCACGTAGAATCGCTGGGACCCCAAGGAACCAACCAGAGGAGGGACACAGGGAGCCCATGGAGGACGGGTGCAGTGTGGGAACACGACTGCGTGTTCCGTGCAACTCTATGGGAAAGTCCCGGTTGGAAAATTACAGTTTAAGGACACTTCGGAGAGGACTTCAAGCAAACCCTTTGGAACATAGAAGGTTCTAAGGCCAGCACCCTTGTGAGTACCGAGGTACCCGTGTTACCTATCCCAGAGGAGCCGGGTGCATAGGGGTCAAGTGGTGTCGGAAACCCTCGTCGTTTTCAATGGCGTGATGCAAAGAAGTGCTGCTGCCGGGAAAATGAAAAGTGTCCGGTGGAATCCAAGCCTGGATTCGGAGTAAAAAGAACCTGAAAGCAGAGGGGACAGAGTCTGGGTCACTTCACGTGACCAGGGGCTCGATAGACGATTGCCCACCGATGTCAGGTGCTTCAGGTGTGAAGATTGGATGTTTGACTCTGCAGCCACGGGGACCAGGAGACGTCGACGACGGCCAAAGTCCGGACGTGAGCTGTCCCACGAAGGATGTGGAGTGCTGAGGGGTCAGTGTCCAGATTGAGCACCAACAAGCCTTGGCAAAGGCAACCCACGCGGGCAGAGGAAACAAGTTACAGTGCGGACCAGCAAGGTCCAGGAGACTCTCCAAGCTATGGGGAGTCAGGGCACGTCTGGAGCAACCAGGGAAGCCCAAGGAAAATCAAAGTGACCCTCGCCAGGACCCACAGGCCAACGGACCAGGGATCGCGAAGGGACCTCATGCGGAATCACAAAGCACCAGCCCACGGAGCACTCGTGGAGTGGAGGCCGGAGATCTTTGGTGGAAATGCTGCTCGGGGTCGGGTCTACACGTAGTCCAAAGCACCGCCTCAGGGATCGTCAAGAAGCATATGCTGCTGCAAAAGTACACGGTGCACAGGGGTTCGGATTGCACGGTCCCCACGAGGGATACTGGTCTCAGGATTGCTGAGAGAGCAGATCGACCTCAGGGACGCTCGGGAACCCACCTCCTGTGTTGCAGAAATCTTCGGAGTCCTCAGGAGCTTGGGATGCAAACCGGTCAGATGCGTTTAGGTGCCTGCTACTGCAGGGGAGTAACTCCTTTACTCCAAGGGAGATTCTTCTGTCGCCCAGCGAAGTGTAGACCGTCGAAGTACTTGGTTTCTGCTTGCAGAGTTTAGTCCAGGTAAAATCCAAAGTCCTGTAGTCAGGTTTCCTACTTTATACCCAAGGAAGGGGTTGGATTAACTCTGGGGACCCACCTAGGGGAGGGTCAGGACAGAGGGGTGGCTACACCCATGTCCTTTGTCCAGTTTCGCTCCAGAGCAGGAGCAAATGGCTCCTGCAACCGGTTTGAGCTGGACTATGCACGGGGACACCAAATGTGCCCCCAGTGCAGACTTTCTGGCACTCTAAGAGTGCACCCACCCAGCCCCAATACACTAAAGCCTGTCTGGGAGGTGGTCACACCTCCCTGTGACAGGAACCCTATTGTCAGGCCTTCCTCTGCTCGAGCTTGGCTCAGCAGCAGGAGGGCAGACTCGTATCTGCGGCTGGCAGCATCCATTTTGTGCTGCCCAGGTAGAGAAAGCTGGTACCGGGTAGACCGGTGACCCATAGTAGTGGTTCTACAAGGGAGGAATCATACCTCCCACACCAGTTACTGGTGTGGAGGTATGATTCCAAGGTGTTTGACACTAAACATGACATGTTTCTAAGCCGCCGTTTTAAAGTTAGCATTTACCGCGAGGATATAATGCACTTAAGTATATATGGTTGGCTGCATCACAGACAACCCCGGAGAATAGATTCCGAAGGCTGCAGAGGGGCTCTGCTCATGCAGGAGCACCCTCTCACACAAAACCCAGCACCCTGCCTTCAGGATTGATAAGGCCTGCCATAGGGGTGACTGATAGGTTTATATGTGTAGTGATTTAGAATAGATATAGGTAACCTATATCTAAGTAAGGGGTGCATGCACCTCCTTACACAGGTTGCAGTAGCAGACCTGTGGTGTCATTTTGAATGGCCTCTCAGGGGTGGCACAATACATGCTTCAGTCCCTGGGAGGCCTCTGGGGTACCTATGCCCTGGGTACATGGTGTACCATATACTAGGGACTTATAAGGGTACCCCAGTATCCAATCTGGAGTGTACCTAAAGTACATACGTGGCAATTATAGGAGAAAGCAGATAGACTGGGGTCCTGAATAGCAGGATCCCAGTCAGACTAGGGCAAAAACAGTGAGACATCAGCAAAAAGTGGGGGTAACTATAAGAAGCAGATCCTACTCTCCTACACCCACTATCTAATCGCCTGAGCACAATGGGAGCGAATTGCTCCTCCCCCACCCCTGGCCTAAAAGTCTACCAGAAACGCCTTTGTTATTGCGGGCTGCTCTGTAGATGCTGAACGATTTCCTTGTGTGCTCATGGCCCCCGTGCTCGGCTCACCAGCCCGCCCCCTCACCCTCGCACATGAGCGCTTCTAATGTAATGGGTTCTCACGAGCGGCCCCGCAGCTGTGCCTGCTTCCCCTGTCCTTTCCTCGTGACGGTTCATACATGCGCCTACCGCGGGGTCGGGCCGCCGCTGCCTCCCAATCAATACCTGCTTCTGCGGCGCTAGCGGCCACATTGATGATAGTCCCACAGCCCCCTGGTGCAATAACGAGCTGTTGCAGCCCTGCCTCAGCGCCAGGGGACATTTGTACGTGCTTAGGCAGAATGGCCGAGCATGCTCCCAGAGATGCCACACCTTGTCTCACCACTCCACGTGGGGCCGCCCGCTGAGACACGGAGTGGCTGCACGCATTTACCCGATCCTCTGGCGACACCGCATGCCATTTTCGCTGCGGCAAGCAAGCCATCATAGCCGCAGCCATGCGAGCTGATGCCTGATGAGCCAGGTAGGCCACCGTCATTACTTCTTCGCCCCCCCCACCATGAGGTCGAGGAGCGCAGCCTCCCGAAGGAGCCTCATAGCTTCAGACACCTTTGCTGCAGCGTCGGACATCGCGACAACACAAGGTAAATGCTGTACCCAAACTATTAATGCTCTAAAAGCACTGCAAAAAACGCACTATGCTACAAAAAAACGCCAAAAGTGTCCCTGCCACCAGTCACCTGTACCTAAAATGGTGGCAGAGAGCCCAATTACCATCCCTATATAACCCTTGGGCTATAATATAGCCCAATACACAAAATGGCAGTCGCTGGCCTGCTCCACTTTCCCAAAAACCCCGGGGAACAGACCTCCCTGTGGTCGGCTGCCCCTCAAACCCCCATTGAGATCTTCAGATTGCATCATGAGGCGAGAACACTACTACCCATGTAAGGATGTATTAGGACTTATAAACACTAAATTGTCAGCATATAAAAACAGCTTTGTTTATAGACTCGAGCTAGACATTATGGGCATTTCTGACAGCAGGAATTTGAAACACGGAAATATGATTCAAATTTACACTGAAGCAAAGACTTCCTACAATTATTTAAATATAAATGCTCTTCCTTCCCCATGGCCTACCTGCGTACGCCAATAGCAGCATGGCACAGACCTCCGGCGCTAACTGCAGGGTCACTGCTTCAGAGCCAGGATGGGACACACGCCAAGTTAAGGCCGCCCCATGCTCCAGCTCTAATAGTGACACAGGAAATCATAAATGTAGAGGATGACTACAGCAGGCCCTCTGCTCGCTGGCAGCAACATTTAAACTGTGCACCGAGCTGAAGGTGTTCCAACTGTCACCACAGCAGTACAGCAATATTCACAAGTAAGTGCGCGCTGCAAGTCCCCACCCTGCGATGCCATACTCATGCTGGCGCAGCTGCTGCGCTCTGAATTCAAAGCTATCATACATAACAATTTTTATTTATGAAAAACAAGTTAGCATGCATACTGATCTTCCTGACAAATGTCATTCTGAGCCAGGAGTCGCAAGCAAGTCGCCTGACATCGCAACAGTTTACTCCGACCGCTGGCAGCCCCTAATTGATGTAGATGAACCTACATATATTTTCCAACAGATTTAGAGTTAGATCAATCACGCTGCAATGAAAGAGTTTTTGTTTGGTGTGGATCTTCAGCTTATGAGTCGTTTACTAAAATTGATTGTGCTCGAGAATGTTAACGAGGCTCCTCATGCACCGACTTGCCCTCTGCACTAAAGGTCCCCACTGAATGGAGTATGCAGGCTCCAGTTGCAATGGGGAATTTATAATGTGGCCCGCAAACAATCACCTGCCCAAAAGAGAAACCGGTCGTTTTCAACAAGTAAATAAAAAATACATCACCGCTCCGTGTCTAGAAACACAAATGAGGGAAATGCATCAAAGGCAGCACAGCGCCAGGCAACGTCTAGGAAAGTTTACACTCGGGGAGGACAGGCTCTAGGCTT
This sequence comes from Calotriton arnoldi, assembly GCA_963921515.1. Lineage (NCBI taxonomy): Eukaryota > Metazoa > Chordata > Amphibia > Caudata > Salamandridae > Calotriton > Calotriton arnoldi. Next base: position 1,157,902 of record CAWUFW010000974.1, on the reverse strand, counting down.
GAGGAAGGATAGATTAATTAATGTATCACTTGTTAATTTACTGAAGCTTAATATCTAAAGCACTGAGGCACTTAACTACAGAATATTACAAAGCCTAGCAGTCGACACTTTACGGAAGCCTAGCATCTAATGGCTTTTTTTAAACGCTTTGCAACCACACGCTCACATTACGACATAACAACAATAAAAATACAAAGGAGATTCACAATTCCTTTAAGCTGCTAAGAGGAACTAGGAACAATGGCGAAACGCCAAAAATGCTGATTGATTTGGAGAGAGGATGTTGCGTAACATCCAGAGCTGCCGACTTTGGAACTGGGTTCGAGTCTCAATGTCCGCTCTCACCGTGGTTACAAAAAAAAAAACAATTCAGAGACATGCCGATCGGAAAAAATCAAATAAAACAATGTTGAAACCAAAAATAAATGCGGTTTGGAAACAATATACGGAACCAATCACTCAGGGATTTACAGAGCGCACAACTCACCCGTGAGGGTAGCAAGGGGCGGGGGGGGGGGGGGGGGATTCGGGCAGCTCCGAGGTCAACCGAAAAGCCAGGTCTTGAGGTCTTTCTCAATATTTGCAGTATAGGGCTTCGTCTGATGCTGAGGGGGAGTTTGTTCCAGATCTTGGCCGCAATGTAGGAGAAGGATCTGCCCCCAGTTCTGGCTCTGTGGAGGCGAGGGACCTTGGCCAGGGCTAAGTAGGCGGAGCGGAGGTTTCTCTTGGGGGCGTGGAAGGAGATTCTTTCATTGAGGTATTGGGGTCCGGTATTATGGAGGGCTTTGTAGGCATGTGTGAGCAGTTTGAAGGTTATTCTCTTTTCGGCGGGGAGCCAGTAGAGGTCGCGGAGGTGCTGGGTGATGTGGTCGTGTCATGGGATGGCGAGGACGAGTCTGGCTGCAGCGTTCTGGACGGTATGGAGTTTGCAAAGGAATGTTTTGTTGATTCCGGTGTAGAGCGCGTTTCCGTAGCCCAGCCTGCTGGTGAAGAGTGCGTGGGTGACGGTCTTCCTGGAGTCGGGGGGGGGGGTCCATTTGAAGGTCTTACGGAGTATGCGGAGGGTGGTGAAGCATGTGGAGGACACAGCGTTGATCTGGGAGTTCATGGAGAGTGAGGAGTCGAGTATGATGCCGAGGTTGCGGGCGTGGTCTGTGGGGGTGGGAGGGTTTCTGAGGGCAGGGGTGGTCACCAGGTGTTGTCCCGTGCGGAGGGGGTGGGTCCGAGGATGAGGACTTCCGTTTTCTCAAAGTTGAGCTTCAGGCAGCTGCTGCTCATCCAGGATGCAATGTCCTTCATTCCTTCCTGGAAACTGTGCCTGGTGAAGTCGGGTTCCTTGGTGAGGGAGAGGTTGGGCTGGGCGTCGTTGGCGTAAGATACTATGTTGAGTCCATGTTTTCTGACGATGGTTGCGAGGGGGGCCATGTAGATGTTGAAGATCATGGGGCTGAGGGAGGATCCTTGGGGTACTCCGCATCTGATCTCAGTGGGTTCGGAGAGGAAGGGCAGGAGTCTAATTCTTTGTGTTCTGCCAGAGAGAAAAGAATGAATCCAGTCTAAGGCAGTTCCCTGGATACCAGCGTCATGGAGTCTGGCGGCTAGTGTGCGGTGGGAGACGGTGTCAAAGGTTGCTGAGAGGTCTAGTAGTATGAGGGCTGCGGTGTGGCCTTGATCGAGGGGGGTGCGGATGTCGTCAGTGGCGGCTATGAGAGCAGTCTCTGTGCTGTGTTTGCTGCGGAATCCTGATTGAGATGAGTCAAGGATGTTGTTGGTTTCTATGAAGTACGTTAGTTGGGTGTTGACCACTTTCAATCAATCAATCAATCGTTTGTTAAAGCGCGACTACTCACCCGTAAGGGTCTCAAGGCGCTAGGGGTGGGTGCAGGTTCCATTCCATCAAGGAGGGGGTCTGTCGAAGAGCCAGGTTTTGAGGTTTCTTGCGAAGATGGGGAGCGATGTTGTCTGTCTGAGGTGGAGCGGAAGGGCGTTCCATGCTTTGGCTGCGAGGAAGGAGTAGGAGCGGCCTCCCGATCTGGTCTTTCTGGTGCGGGGGACCACGGCGTAGGAGAGCTGGGCTGATCGTAGGGTCCTTTGGGGTGTGTGGAATTTGAGTCGGCTGTTCAGGTATGCTGGTCCGGTGCCGTGGAGGGCCTTGTGTGCGTGGGTGAGCATCTTAAAGGTGATTCTCGCCTCGACGGGGAGCCAGTGGAGTGTGCGCAGGTGCTGGGAGATGTGGCAGTGTTTTGGCAGGTTGAGGACCAGTCTTGCGGCGGCGTTCTGGATGTTCTGTAGCTTGCGGATGAGGTTTTTGTTTATTCCGGCGTAGAGTGCGTTGCCGTAGTCGAGTCTGCTGGTGACCAGGCGTGAGTGACTGTCTTTCGGTGTTCGAGGGGGATCCATTTGAAGGTCTTACGAAGGAGGCGGAGGGTGTGGAAGCAGGAAGACGAGACAGAGTTGATCTGGCAGTCCATTTTGAGCTCGGAGTCCAGGATGATTCCCAGGTTGTGTGCGTGGTCTGTGGGGGTTGGCGGGTTTCCGAGGGCGGGGGGCCACCAGGTGTCGCTCCAGGCGTCGGGGTTTGGGCCCATGATGAGTACTTCTGTTTTGTTGGTGTTTAGTTGTAGGCAGCTGTTTTTCATCCATTTGGCGACGGCTTCCATGCCTTCTCGAAAGTTGCGTCTGGCGGTGTTGGGCTCGTTGGATAGGGAGAGGATGAGCTAGGTGTCGTCTGTGTATGACACGATGTTGAGTCCGTAGGTCCTGATGATGGGGGCAAGTGGAGCCATGTAGACGTTGAAGAGCGTCGGGCTGAGGGAGGAGCCCTGGGGGACTCCGCAGGTGGTAGGTGTGGGGTCCGAGAGGAAAGGGGGGAGTCTGACCCGCTGCGTCCTGCCGGAGAGGAAGGAGCAGATCCAGTCGAGGGCCTTGTCCTGGATTCCTGCGTGGTAGATTCTGCGTATTAGGGTGCGGTGGGAGACTGTGTCGAACGCTGCTGATAGGTCGAGGAGGATGAGGGCTACTGTTTCTCCTTTGTCCAGTAGGGTGCGGATGTCGTCTGTTGCGGCGAGGAGGGCGGTTTCCGTACTGTGGTTTTTTCTGAAGCCGGATTGGGAGGAGTCGAGGATGTTGTGTTCTTCAATGAATGTGGCGAGTTGGCTGTTGATGGCTTTCCCGATGACTTTCGCTGGGAACGGGAGGAGGGAGATGGGTCTGTAGTTTTTGAGGTCGGTGGGGTCCGCTGAGGGTTTCTTTAGGATTTCTCGATGACTTTGGCGGCAAAGGGGAGAAGAGAGATGGGCCAAAAACAAAATGACAAATGCAGATCTGTAAGTTTATTAGCACTACGGCAATCGTTGCTGAACTCCCGTCGGGTGAATGCGTACAGGAAGAAAAGCTGACATTTCGAAAACATGGGCAGAAACTAAATAAACAAGCATTTGCAATGCAATAGGTCTCGCATTTACGCGAGTTTAAGATATAGGCACTGTAAATGACAATCATAAACACAATAAATCCCATGCTAATACATGGGATGGGGAACTAGAGGCGCGGGGTTCTAGGAGCAAGCAGCCTCCAACAGCAAATGTTAACCACAACAAGAGCTGCTCCTAGTATAGTGACCACTGTGGGTTTAGAACCGAATTGTGAGTGAAAGCATCTCACAAAATGTGACGGACTGGTCTCACCCACCACCGGGTGTCATGCTTCATCATTGACCAGTCCTCGCCCTCTAAAACCTTGGTTTGATAGAGGGCGGGCATACACCTGATGATAGGGATGCACTTCTAAACTAAGTGGGGGCCCATAAAACAAAAAAGTGAGTGAGGTTAAAAATCATTATAGTTATCAAATTGTGATTTTTAATGTGTATGGTAACTATATGATATTAAAATAAGTGGACGGTATATGGGGAATTGATTGTCCCCTAACCGTAATAAGAATGGTCAACATGTTTCTGCCATGGTGGCCCAGGAGGGTCCAAGGCATTCATCAGGACCTTAACATAAAAATGGGGCTCCGTTCTTACCAACTGGTGGTTAGAAGATACCACTGTGCGGGTGTGACCTATGTCACTCTCCACTGTAAATGATGGCTTCTAAATTCAAGCCTGTAATAAAAAACACCAAAGAGTACGTAACGACATACTTAGGTCACACTGAAAACAATACATGCACTGGTTCAGCTAATAGTGAGTGACTAATTGCATGACATGTGACACTCTATGCGTGCGCACATCATGAGTGATAATGTGAGATAAAATCTCACTGATCTTACCCTATGCAATAAAACTACTTGCCCCATGGGAGGAAGGGAGAGGAAACCCCTGTAGTCAAACCCTGAAAAGGAAAAACACAAACACCGCAATATGCGTCATTGAATGCGATCAAACAGTGTTCCGTTCTCTCAGATTCCAAACACACTGAAAGAGTGAAAAGCAGCCAGTCATACACCCATGCAACCTCTTACTGCATCAATGACTGCTCCCGGTCCTCCCCGATGGTGAAATGAAGGAACCGAGGCTCCGGGTTATATAGTGCCCCCTTAATTGGTTAATCAGTGGAAATGAGCAGAACACAAGAAAGGTGCAGCCAATTGCGCGAGTTCCGGTGTCCCACAGTGCACTGTTTATTGAGCGGAGGACCGCCTGATCTAAAAATGGCCGCGCTCTCTGCGCGTGCTCAGTGAGTGTAATATTCTGCCTGGGTGAGCGCATGCGTCTAAAGCTAAGAGACGCGATAGAAGAATGCCCAAAATGGTAAGTGTCACTCTTCTAAAATACCTCTACAAATGGTATCTACACACGTGCAAGCGGACTATTCATATAGGGAAACAAGTAAATGCCATGAGAACACGGTGTACAGTCAGAGCGTGATGTTTTATCCTCAAATTTATTGCCGAAAATCGGCCAAGTAATGGCAGGTATGAATCTTTTAAAAACACCTGTTAACCAGAAAACCGCTGAATCGTATGAATAATAAGCAGGTCGCTAATAAGGGGAAAGAAGCAAAACGGGTACCGGCACAATTGCCTGAGTACCAGATTCCTAATCCATAAGCATGGGTTTCAATACAACATAACAGTCAATGTTGTCAGATTGGAACCTTAGTTACCTGGGAGGCCGGATGAATAGTGCATATTGGGGACAAAAGGAGGATGTATAGTGACTATGAAGTACTGATATTTAGAACGCGGATTGCTCAAAATAAGGTTAATGACCAAATTGCCAATAACTGGGGATTTACAATCGATCCTTTTAGGGAAAACATATAGATAAAAACGACCGAGTGGCAGGGACCACACTGACTTAGTGTTGGAACAGCGCGGTATACCAAATATGTACACAGAATGCATCGAAAATGCTAAGAGATAGGAGAAAATATCCACAGAGCATGATGTCATAAAAAGATTAATTAACGTCCCATTTGCAGCCATGGGATTTCATCGTTGAGCCCACTTTCCCACGATCGTAGGCGGTAGACCCATCGTTGCTCCCTAATGTGTAGGGCTTTTGTTAGATCATATTTGCGTTTCTTCATAACCTCCAGCACTACCCACTTGAGGTCTGTGTCCTTGTGATTTTCTCAAGGAAATGACGTGTCAATTTAGTGTTGTTTTTTTTGCACCTGATGGTGCTCCGGTGCTCATTGATGCGGACCTTTATCTTCCTTGTGGTCATGCCCACATACTTAAGATTACACGGGCAAGTCAAGAGGTACACGACATTCTCCATGTAGCAGTTGCTGAATTCTCGCAGTTGCCATGGGCAGAAACTAAATAAACAAGCATTTGCAATGCAATAGGTCTCGCATTTACGCGAGTTTAAGATATTGGCATTGTAAATGACAATCCAATAACAAAAAGGAGCACCAAGGGGTAAGTAGTCAGGTCGCCCCCCACTCAACAATATGTTTCACAATAAGACCTGACCAACTAAGAACAGTATTTTACAATTTTATGGACTAAGGGTCTAAATTCCCCTTTTAAACGGCAGTACAATTTTTACTTGCCTGTATGTCCTACTGTTCATCCTTAATATTCAATCACGTCATATACCACACTTTCCACCAAGCAACAACAAAAAAGTTTTTGTATTTTCACCACCTTACGTTGTGTAGAAAATATATGTAAAAGAATGGAAAGTACCTCACGGTAGTAACACCAAGGGGGCTGCTGGCATATGATTTACCAGTATGCCCACACTTATCATCACCGGTAACTTTCCAAGTGGAAAACAAAAATGAAAGTAAAGAGATTCCTCTAAACTGAGAAATCTATGACAAAATGAGTGAAAAAGAATAGGTGCATAAAGATTACACGTTCAGCGTGAAGAATCACTGCGTGCCTCCCATGTCCCACACACAAAAGAGGCGATGCAATCCTCAATTAAAACGAGGTACCGCTTACTTACAACAATGATTTATTCAATGTAGCAAGCGTCCTCACTTAAAAACGGCATCTAATTGGCCATTTATCACTATATCAGCCAACATGTTTCGTTGCCTACTGTAATTCCGGCAACTTCATCAGGGCAAGTGTGGGACCGCTTAACACCTTGCTTGTGGGTCACTCATACCTGTGGTTACATGACAGAAAGAAATATATAAAACACAACTGTGCAGCAAATGCCAATAAAAACACAACCAAATCTCTAGTCAGTGAAATCCAAAGACCTCACTCATAGATTGTATATATACATTTTAATATACATTTACCAAGGGGCTGCTGTAGTCCGTCGTACCTGCACGCCACCTTCTGGGATATTGCGCTACAAAGTCGCAATTCCACTTATGCCTGCTAGCGTCAGTATCACCTACAATCACAATGGGTCATATTGTTAAAACCGGGGATTCTTTATTCGCAGGTCTCCTACTATTGTCAAAAAGGACCGCAACACCTCAATTTAAATACTGCGCCATAGACAAATCCAATATGCCGCTCTCAGACTCTCTGCCCCGCCATTGCCGGGTAGTCTTGTCCCAACTAACCTTTTATGTCAGCTGCAACAACCATTTCAACCGCATCAGCATGGATACTCTCACCTTCCATTCACAGCCAGTCAGAAAATGATATCCCCTTACCGCGTCCGCGGTGTTCTGTTCTGCTTAGTGCTCCGTCCCGCTCCACAGTAATTGGGACGCGAGCCTGCGTAAAATAAGTATCCAGGGAAAACGGACAACCCGGAAATGGAAGGCCCGGAAATAGAATACCGGCACAACCCTCCAGTGGCTCCTGAGCACAAAAGCGGCCATATTTAAAGTACCGCTCGCGCTCAGCAGCTCACAGTCAACAACACTTCTCCCTTTGTATTGACAGCCCACTTGTGTTACGACTGAGTATTTTTAATTTTTTGGGGTTTAAATTCAGTTATACCCAAAACCCACACTGAGCAGTCGCACCTCACCCCCAACAATGAACAAATGCGTGTACCTTAACTACTTCTAATTTACATGACCAAGATGGCACTACATTAACTACTTCTAATTTACATGACCAAGATGGCACTACATTAAAAAGGAAGTACGAGCATTTAGCTATTACATTGTCTTCATAATGGACACTCCAGAAGGGGCTCACGAACAATGCATAACCCAGTGCATCATGGAGCATAAACCAGTTTGGAATAAAAAAATTGTGTCTTATAATCTAAAAACAAGGGACAATACACACAGTGCACAAAAATCCCATGATATTAAGGCTCACCATCCCCTCCATTAGCAGAATCACAATAGCTCAGTTCATATTTCATCAATGCTTCTTCACAATAAAATAGTCGAAGAACATTATCTGCTCACTTTATTCCATTCAATGGAATCGTTTAACCCATGGCCATCAACTTTCTCTGAAAAAATCCATCGTGCTTCTTTTCTTGCCAAGATTTCATCAATGCTACTTGCATTGCCAACCACCTTCTCAAGGACAGTCCATTTTAAGTCCCGAAAATGATGGCCCTGTTCCCGGAAATGTTGAACCAAGCGAGTGGTAAGTTTGCCTGCTTTCAAGGTGCTAAGATGTTCCTGCACACGGACCTTAACTTTTCGTGACGTTAGTCCAATATAGTGTAAACCACACTGACATGTAAGCCTATAAATTACATGGGTCGTATTACAATTGGTGAACTTGTTGAAATACCAGACCCTACCATTTGTCAACAAAACACTTTTGGCCGGCTCGGTGAGTTCACACACCGAACAACAACCACAAGGTTAGTGACCTGCAGGCAATGTTGAATCTTTCTTCTTGTTGGGGACTGGACGTGTGTGGACCAACTTATCTTTTAAATTTTGCGCCCTGCAAAAAGCGAACCTAGGGGGAGGCATCTTTATTTCCCCTACATCTAATAAAGACCAATGTTTTCTGATAATCTGTCTCACCTTAGTGGACAGAGGGTCAAATGTGGTCACAACCGGTATACACTTTTCTTTCTGTTTGGTATTTCGCTCCAACAAAACTTCTCGAGGAGTATTCAATGCTCGCTTACGAGCCCGTTTCACCACCTTCTCTGGATACTCCCTGTTACTTAGTTTAGTGGCCAATTCTTCAGATTGTTCCATAAAATCAGCTGTGGAGGAACAGTTCCTGCGATATCTCAGGAACTGCCCCACTGGAAGATTGTCACGGAGTGCTCTAGGATGGAACGAGCGATAATGTAGTAAGGAGTTCCTATCGGTGGCCTTCTGGTGCACTGTCGTGGAAAGACCACTCTCCTTGGCTCTTATATCCACATCTAGATACACTGCAGAATCTCTGCTGATGGACCAAGTGAACCGCAGACTTTCATCTGCTCCATTCAGCCATGTTAAAAAGGTCTGGAGTAATTCCTCTGATCCCGTCCAGATGCAGAGGACATCATCAATAAATCTCCTCCAGAGAGAAATATTCTCCCTGAAGGGATTGGAGGCATGCTGGATAACACTCGCCTCAAACTGGCCCACATAAATGCAGGCCAGACTTGGCGCGAATGTAGCCCCCATAGATGTCCCCGACACCTGGAGGTAGAGCTGGTCTTTGTACTCAAAATAATTCCTGGTTAATGCCAGTTCAATGCATTGCAGGACAAAAGTCTGTGGAGTGTCATAAAACCATTCGCAATCCCCAAGAGCACGTGCTGCTGCCACCAGCGTAGCATCTTGGGGTATGCTGGTATACAACGACTCTATGTCAATTGTTACCAAGAACTGTTTTTCAGAATCATATACCACTGTGTTCAGAATATTCAGAACATCAGCGGTGTCCTGCACAAAGGAAGCCTGATTGATTACTGCTTCTCTTAGAAAAAAATCCGGAAATTGCGATAAAGGCTCCAATACTGATTGAATGCCAGAAACGATCGGGCGACCCGGTGGCGGACGCTGGGCCTTATGGATCTTTGGTAGAATATAAAACGCGGGGACCCTTGGTTTGTTATTAACAAGGAAATCAGCCTCCTTATATGTGATCCATTTTTTCTCCCTAGCGTCCGCCACCATGGTTTTGATCGTCTCCTATAGTTCAGGCGTAGGGTCACGCATCAAAGGCTGGTAGTTTGTGCGAACCCCCAGAAGTCTCAATACTTCTGCTTCATAATCTTTTGTATTGAGCACCACAACAGCACCACCCTTATCAGCTGACTTAATAGTCAGTAATTCATTGTTCTGTAATGATTTCACAGCTGCCCAATCGCAGCTAGTCATGTTATGGAACCCGGACTGGCTTTGAGTTTGTTCCAATTTCTTAATATCATAAAGTACCCGTTGTTCGAATACAGCGACCTCAGGGCCCATTGATGTACTAGGAGGACAGAACCCTGAGGGGCGGCGTAAGTCAGTAGAGAATATAGATGGTGATTCCACTTCTTTGTTTTCAAAAAACTTATGAATCTTAATCTTCCTCATTAATTCATGGAGCTCAACTCGACACTTAAAAGTGTCGTGCTTTGGAGTCGGGACAAATCCTAACCCTTTGTTAAGTACCCGTGATTCATCAGAGGATAGTATATGATCAGAGAGATTGACTACAATGTCCCTATCTCTACATGTCACTTGACTATCACTAATATTCAGAGTGGTGTCCTGCCTCTGCTGCGAGTGATGCGGGGTGAGTAGGTTTGCCATGTGGGCTGTTGATTTGCCCTGCCTCTGCCTCTCCCTCGTTGTATCCCTCCGCCCCTGTTGCCCTGGCCTAAAAAAGACCTTAACAAGGCACCCAAATCCTCGTTGCTTCTATTCTCTCTGGCGAATCTCACTTTACTAGAAGTAGAGGGTTGATCTACATTCTCCTCCTCCTCACTACTAGTGTTGTCAAATGTCCAATGATATGGTGCCCTTTTCAACTGCCTGCGCCCACCCCTCTGCTGGCCTTGGAAGTGCGGCTGCTCAGTGCCCTGTTGATAATATTTATCCTCAACGTAAGGGAATGCCCACTCGTGCGTGAAACGTTCTAAATTACGCCTAAGGCCTTTGATTTTCTGGTTGACCATATATGTTTTGTAATCCGAAAGATCACTCTGGATGCGCGCTAATTGTTCTTTCGCATCCGTAATGGTGGTATCAATCTTAATGGCCTCCTCCAAATCAAAAATTTCTTTCAGCAACTCCTCACTTAATCTCTTAGCTGTATTTATGATTAGTATTAACCAATCCCGAGTACATTTATTAGCAATGAAACTCCAACGCAGTGATTCTTCACGCTGAACGTGTCATCTTTATGCACCTATTCTTTTTCACTCATTTTGTCATAGATTTCTCAGTTTAGAGGAATCTCTTTACTTTCATTTTTGTTTTCCACTTGGAAAGTTACCGGAGATGATAAGTGTGGGCATACTGGTAAATCATATGCCAGAAGCCCCCCTTGGTGTTACTACCGTGAGGTACTTTCCATATATTTTCTACACAACGTAAGGTGGTGAAAATACAAAAACTTTTTGTTGTTGCTTGGTGGAAAGTGTGGTATATGACGTGATTGAATATTAAGGATGAGCAGTAGGACATACAGGCAAGTAAAAATTGTACTGCCATTTAAAAAGGGAATTTAGACCCTTAGTCCATAAAATTGTAAAATACTGTTCTTAGTTGGTCAGGTCTTATTGTAAATGACAATGCCTATTATTATTTTTTTTAAACATAAATAAAAGGCATTGTCATTTACAATGCCAATAGCTTAAACTCGCTTAAATGCGAGACCTATTGTATTGCAAATGCGTGTTTTGTCTTTCTTCCCACCCCCACTAGAGCTTGAGAAGTTTTCTGGTGCACACACTTTGTTTGTGATGGTTACCCATCCTTATGGAATGGATTCCTAAAGTAGTCTACCAAGTAATGTTTGCTATCTTCCGCGAGGCAAAATAGTAAGTACAGGTAGTTGTCATCACTAAACGGCAACTGCTTACAATTGTAATTTGATCCATGTGAAATTGCTTTTGATTAGGATTTGTGTGAATTTCGGACTGCAGCTGCCATTAGTCAAACCACAAAAAGAAAAAGAATAAACTGAATACAGTGCACTGTAGTTGAGCATTCAAAACACTGGGCCAAAACACACAAAAACATGCTTAGTGCATTTAGAGATAAGGGACATTTATGCTACTGAAGAAAGGTGCAAGAACGCTTTTGTGGGCCCTGGACATGCTTTGATCACACCGGCGAGGACTGCGGTCTACAGGCAGTGAAGGAAGAAGTCTTGCTACCAGCCAGCATTTGTCAGAACACGACACTAGAATGCATGAGCCTGGGGGCTCTACAGCTCAAGATGTGGTCTTAGTGTTACTGTGATATAACATAATGGCAAATACTGCTGTGCCCGCAACAAGTCAGGGGTGAGGATCCATGTAGTGGTTTCATTTCCCCAAAATACGATTTCACTGTCTGGTTTTGAAAGCAAATCGTTCCCTGGACGACTTCCAGTTTTCTTCTGGAGAAAGTGGCCACTTTTAAAGAGGGAACTGAAGAAAAGTAAGTCTTCTGGCGCATGGCATTCCAAATCCAGAAGACTCTTATAAGGTACAGAGGCCTTTATGAACATTGCAGTGTCTTCCTCAACAGTACCTCACAGTACTGTCGAAATCCTTCTTGGATCAAGCGCCAGAATTCATGCCACTATGCACACCTCAGACTTGGGAAAGGTGACTCGTTCCCTGAGCATCGTTTATGGTGGTGTAAACACACGGGGAACTTGCTGCACTGCCTAGTGTGTGCACCAGGGGTGAAGTGACCGATTGGACAGAGGGACTCTTTCCTTTCACAGTGTGCAAGTATTGGTTTTAGTTAGCAAAGCTGATTTTAACTGTAATGGAGATGTATGCGGGGAGTCACATAGATTTGTTTGGTCCTACGCTTTCCACTTTGGCATACAATAACAATAGTGGAGCGAAGTTAAGTACAGAAATCATCTTTCTGAAATAGAGGATAAATTCGGTGACCTGTCCTAATATGTAATTTTTCTTCCCCATTTTCTTCCAAACTATGCAAAGCAACTAACTTGTTGTCAACAGCAAAACGATCACGTTGTTCAGTCTTAAATTTGTCAGTGCAAGGGGCCTCCTTGTCCATCTTTTAAGAAACAGTAGCACTGTGTGAATGGGTGAGGCTGGCTTTGTGAGATGCATAACTGATTACTTCTCAACGGTACGGAAATGTGAGATAACTATTCATTGTAGTACTCACAAAAACCTTTGGACATCGAAGAATCTTAAGCACAAGAATGTATTTTGCAATAACATTTTTTTTGATTTGTCCATTCATGGTAGCTTCAATGTTCCATTGAGGATTTATGCTGGGCAATGTACAGACCGATGCTTAGTATGGGGTTAGGGGCTGGAATATCCAAATTAATATATATTTTTTTCTTGTCTTCTTGAGGTGCCCTTTGGAAATTCACAGCCATTGAGAAAGCACATTTCTGGAATTTACAACATTTGAGCAAACAGACAAGCGCTTCCTGTGATTACAGGAGATGAAACCAGACTCCAAGCTGCGTTTATGGCCTCCACACCCCGCTCTGGCAGGAAGGGCAGCCTGCCATAAAACTGGAGCCAGCCTTCATCCCTGGGGTGGGGGTGAAGGGAATGTGAAGCTATCAGTTGCTCCATCTGACTGTAACTAGAAACAAGGGCAGAAGTCAACCTAAGATGGCGGCTTACTGATAACACTCCGAATCCTGCCTGTGCAAAAATCCCCACTGCAAAGAAGAAAACGCGTGTCTTAAGGAGCTGTATTCTAATATAAAGAGAATATTTTGCACAGCATTCTCTATTAGCAGCAGTTCTCAGTTGTGCTAAACGTGTCATTCAGTCGCGCAGGCCTTACAACCTATTTAACTAATGTCCCCTCGATAATTTAGAGGTATGGGAAGGGGTGGGGGCGAGGCTATCTTACCTACACTTTGTTTTGATGGCATTCTGTCACGTAAGTAAATATAAAGGTGCTGTCGCCTTTTCAAAATACCCGTCATGTAGCTTCTTCCAAGGTCTGCCCGCATATAGCATAATACCTATGTATTTAGATTGTATTAACTTCGAGGGAATTATGTTATGGACTTCCTCATTTGATTACATTCCATATTTTCAAGTTATTAAGAGAGTAATGTGTTGTGTCCATTAAGTGCGCATTTTTATATATGCGCATATGTCGGGAAAGTATTAGAAGGGGGACTTCCATTTTTCTTGATTACATTGATTGATTACATGGCTTGATTACATTTCTGACTTCAACTCCAAGAAGAATTAGTTCACAAAGGAAATTCATACGCTGACAGCGGGCGTTTGCGTTTTTCTGTAGGTTTTCTGTTTTTTTTGTGTGACGGTGACCTAAGAACCAAGTCCAATACTAATTTTGAAATAAACCCAGACCTAATCGACAACAACGCCGGGCGGGGGAGCTAGGATCGCAGCATAAAACAAGAAAGTGAACGAGTGGTGTGCGCTCAATGAGGAAAAAAATACGAGACTGCTCGGTCTCAGAGTCTGGGAGGGCTGCTTGCTCGGCAGGTTTAATTGTGTTGGTTCAGCTGGTGAGGAGTGAAAGATTGCACCGGGCCTCTTGTTAAGAGCCTTTCATGCGTTTCTGTTAAATGGCGGTTTACATTCTGCTGTTTTCCTTTTTAAGTACAAATGAAAATGCTTTGTAAAAATGTATTTCATGTCGGTACATGGAATGCATTTTTAGGATGCTTTTTCATTAGTACTTAAAAAACAAAACGGCAATTCATTTCAGTATCAACACAAATGCCAGTCCACGGCCACGACAGCTGCGAGGAGCAGGGCAGGCACAGACAGCAGTGGCCCCTGCTCTGAGGCCTGGCTCTGCTGTGAGGCAGCTGGAGCCCCGTGACTGATTGGGAGGGGGAGGGAGTCTCCAATTACAAAGGCAGGCTACAGCGTGCAAAACAGATGGCACACTGCACTTCAATTAAAAGAAGTGCAAGCAGAGTGAAATAACACTGTAGTTAGGCACCGCTGTATCGGGACTACACGGAAGTTAGCAAATCACCAACAGCCAACAGAAAGGGAGATAACAACAACACTACCACAACTAAGCCAATAGCAAGCGGAAAGACAGATTGCATTAAATTTAACCCAACATACAGATTACTTTATGTCTCGCTGAGACAGCGCATGCATCGCATGCGCTGCCAAGGCGAGACCTAAAAAGGAGTGTGCTTATACAAACCTACATGCACAAAAAGGCAACCCTACAAATAAAAGGGGCATGCTCCATGGGAGGGGTGGACATACAAAAAGGAGGCACATATAACAACATTGACCACAGAGAAGCAGGCTTTTGCGAAGGACATGCAAAGCAACAAATTAGAAGCGATGAGCGGGCTGTAAGCAGACAGAGTAGATACATGTCTCGAAGAGACAGCACATGCACTGCCTAGGCGAGGCTTAAAAAAAGAATTGGATGGGGCTCGACTGTCCTGACATTGGGTCACAGCCGGAACCCACAAAGCAGATTAGTATTTTATAATAAAAGGGATGCCATCATGGCATCAGGGTGCATCGCCCACTTCTACAGCACAAACTCTCTTTCAGCTCTTCTGGAAGGCAGATTGTCGAGTTTACCTCCAGTCTGCCCTCACCGGGGGACAGATATCACACTGACAACAGTGGGCATATTACGGAAAGTGCCAATGATGTACAATGGGCATTGGTGCCCTCTCCCTGGATCCTATGGGCACTTTAGTACTATAGAAGGGCCCACATGATGCTTGTGCGGCCCCTTCTACAATATAGATTCAGGGGTGTGGAATTCCTATAGCCTGACACCCAGGACATATTGTTTGGGGTCAAGGACAACAAGTTTTCATGTTTATTTTGTCCTTGGTACAAGCAGTCCCAACCACCTGCAGCACAAACCCTTTGACTGCCAGATTACAGTACCACATTACAGGGAAGCGTATTGTCTGCAGTTAAGGTAATATTTGGGTCCATCTGTAAATGCCGACGGACCTTGTATTTATGGATCATTAATAGAAAGCCTTTAATATTAGGTTGAGTGCTCTAAGGAAATGTTGGAAGTTCAGACCGCACTACTGACAGTGGTTCCAGCAAAAAAATGTGTACGCATGTTTGCAAAGTTTAACAATATGAGGCTACGTATAATGCTTCCAGGGTGCTCTCGAATAGATGCAAATATATGCAAAAGCTTGAAAGCAAGACTTATGATTCATTGCTTTCAAAATAAAATCTTCACAAAAAAATGCAACTTGAAACAAAATGTTTTGCTAAACTACTGTAAAGTTTTAGGCACCATTTCTTTGAATCATTTGGTAAAATGTTTTGGTGCATGCCAGTATTTCCAAAAAATATTCATAATGGAAAAATCAGTGTAACCAGTTTCAACAAAATTATAGGAACTGTGACAATAAACAAGCATTGGTAAAGCCAATAGGTATGACATTAATGGCCAGCCTTTTAGTTTTGTCAATGTGTGTCTTGTTTTGACATGATTTTTGTACATCTTTATTGTTGTGGGAGCTGCCGGGCCCTCCTCATTATAACAAGCATTTGCAAAAGCAAAAATATTTTTGGTCTAAAAAAAAAAACATACATTGCCACAGTAGTTTCTGGCACTGAACAAAACTACTTTGTGTGCCCATACGCTCCTTGTGAAAGAGCGGAATGCTGTCACTCACAGTGAAGCCAGCTGGTTGATAGCTGGAGAGAGACAGAATTTTAATAAAAACAAAAGGTCTTGGTTAACTCCAGACCTAAATAAGGGTCCAATTCTTAAAGAAAGTCACAAAAGTGCAGCCATGGTGTATGTCCTTGTATTAGTGCATATTTATGACTTTCATAAATTCACAATAATTTTCAGGAGTAGGTCAGGAAATCGTTCTTCCAGAAAATATTTGTCAACTGCATTTTAGCCAGAGCAAATATGTATGTGTAGATTTGTTCATGCGAAAATCTGTTGAGCAGTAACAAGTCCACTTTCCCACCTACCACCTTTTTCCCACCACCCTGGAAGAAGTTTTACTTCTGCCCTTGTCAGAAGTACATTTCCAGCCTTTCTCTCCATGGTAAAATATTATGGATGAGCTGATGAAAACTCATAAAACATGCTAGTAGGTTTGCACAGACTCAAAAAGGCATTCCAACCATAGGGAATTATTGCTTACCGCTACCTCCAGCTCCAGTATGTAGATCGGCAGAAAGGTGGCAAAATAAGTGAATTGCTAGTATTCAAACCGTACTATGGTATGAGCTGTGGCATAATCAGGGAGGTTATTATCTGAGCTCTTATATAATGAGATTGCTGCCATAATTTACCGCCATATTACATGGCACCAAAGGGACAAATGGATTTTGTTACAGGGAAAGTAGATTTATGAAGCCACCTGTCCCATGGACAAGGAGATATTTTATTAAAGTCCACACCCCTGAGATTAGGCCCGAGCACATCTTGCGCCAGCATGATCACTGGTGTGCCCTACCTCACTTGCATGGGGGTGTGGTCCCATGCAAATGAGGGAACACATATTTCAGACTCTGACATACAGGCAAAAACCTGCAGGTAGGTACACAGACAGCGCACCACAAAGAGGTGGGGCCCAGTTAGGGCATTCCCTGAGGACACTCCTTGGAAGGAGGACTGAGTGCACCTAGTTATGGGTGCGCCTCTCCGCAAACACGGATAGTGCTCTGATGTGCAATTCGGGCCCTGGAATTTTTTTTCTAAATCATGGGATGAAGGCTGATGCTTCAGGCAACCACACCAACCCTTTGAGCCCAAACAGTATTACTGCCACCCGCCCCAGGCCCAGTGCCCAAATACTGCAGTCATCCTCATAGCAACTGAAAGGAAACTTTGGAATACTTTTGGTATAGTTTTGATACATGAGCTGGCAGAGAGGGAGTAAGCCCCTTTCTAACCTTTCTCACCCACGTAAGCAAAAGACTATCTGCAGCTCGGAAGTAGGACCCAATGCCAAGACTGTCAGCAGTTACAGGCGTGCAGAAGATGTACTCCTTGTATGTAACACACCAGGGCAGAATGCCACACTCAGCATGCACTCAGGCGCTCCCGGTGCACAGATAACACTGGAATTTCTGTACTAGCGGTGCGCTAAAGAGGTGTTCAGAGTGTTTTATAAAACATCAGGTAGGAAGGGCAGCAGCATAGATATAGCGAACAACAAGGAGCGAATAATGTTAAACTTGTGCTTCTTCACATGCATAAACGATGGCACTCAGTTTCAGAAAAGAGGTGTGGATAAGCGTTATACTTTTAACCCTTACTCACAGGGAGGGGTGACATTTTTAAAATTATAATTATCATATTTTCAGTTATCCCAATAAAAGGTACCAGAAACAGAGAGTCTGAATTCACTATTTGATTAATTGATAAATCATATGAAGAACGTGCTTAAACTATAGCCCCAATTAAGACTGCTGTATATTAAGTAAATGTTTAGCTTTAATATTTTTGAGCATGTGATATGGCTACTGACGAAATCATGAAGCATTCCTTTCTCCACTGCATACGGCATCATACCACTACCTACTGAGTTTGACCTGCAGAAGACCATGTAAGCGTATGGTACACTTTCTGTAAGAATGATGGGATTAGGACCAACCCAATACCCAAGTATATTCTCATTTTAAACGTACAATTATCGACATAGGGAATTATTTTGAGCCAACACTTAATTAGTCCAGAGCTATGTAAAAATTGGGCTTTCATCAAAGAAAAAATGAGTAACGTATGCAAATAATTTTCCTGAAAATCTTATTTTCAATTTGCTTGACATAACCAATGAATCGAGGGTATTCATTATCAAGGAGGCTACAGAGTGAGGAACAATGCAAAAATATAACAGTTTGAAGCACCCTTTGCGTAACGATAGACCAAATACTGAACATTAAACAAAACAAAAAAAATACATTAGACAACAACATATACCGCACAAATACCGAATGGATTACAGTCTTGTTATTCCCCAAATATTTAGTTCTATTAATATAGTTTACAATGACAGAATTCCAGCCAGACCTTTCAGATCTTTGCTAATGAATACAGTGAACCATCATCCGGATATGCATGTCTTCACTCCAATCTGGTGATTAAATCGAATCGGATCAACACGCCCGTAGAAATTTCTGCTTTTCTGCCAAAAACCCCAAAACTACCTTGGTAGCAAGTGCATTTTACAATTCTAAAATTGTACTTATCCTGTGTTGTTGAATGAAGATTTGGAATCATTAATGTTTGTCTTTGCGCAGCAAAGTTATAGTTAGGTTACTCATTTTTTCTTTTCCGACACGGGGACATTCCGTGTCCATCTGCTTATTGTCCCACCATCTAATATTAACACAAATTATTGCGAATTTTGTATAATAAATTAGATACTGATTTATCTTGATTAATAAGTCACTTACTGGTTTATTCGAAGTACAAATTAGTAGCTCGACTAATTCCAGGCGAAATTATTGTTGATTCGTACCGTAGTCCATATTGTGACAATTTGAAAAGTGACGTTTGAAAAGTGAAGTTTAATAATCCATTACAGGTGAGAATCTAAATAAAGAATATACACTAAGACTCTAGAATAAATAACTCAATTTAGGATACGTATGAATAAAAGAGTTGCCATACTTATATTTTCTCCAGGTTACTATATAATGTTCCATTGCGGATTGTGTGGAAGGTGCAGTTGAGGTACACACACGCACAAGATTTGTTGGATTAGTGTGGGACAAACACTGTGTTGCTATTGTGAGTATACATTCAACTATAGTAAGGCCATTAAGGCCAATAAGGAAACATTAATTATCATATAGAACTCCAGTTACATTGTCCATTTTCGTCTATTTATTTAGTGAGTGTTACTAACGCAGACACAACAGATTGAACATAAGATTAACAAAACAAGACTGTTTACGATGAACGATGTAAATATTTACCTTTCAGGTTAATCTACCATATAATAACTCTAATTCAATCCAATAGGAAGGCATGTTAATATTTATATAAATCATATAGATCTGAAAGTGGAAAGCTAACAAGGGAAATGATCAGGTTTTGCTAAGATTCCCCTGGGTCGAAAGTTTTTACACCGAAAACTGCAGGGATGTGATTACGAATTGTATATAATGAAGTACAATTGGATTATGCTATTATTGAAAATATTTTTTTCTGTATGTGAAATATACACACAGATATACAAAGGAATATATAAATTGGAAATCAAGGAATTGAGTATATGTGGCATAAAATGAGGCATATTATGCTTCTCGTTGTGTATAAAAAGAATGTTTCTTTATATCTAGGTCTATGTGAAACATAATAGTAATTTCTAGGTTGTACTAACCTTGTGTAGTGCTTATTTAGTTTTTGAACCATTATTTTTCTGATTTCGTGGATGTTAAATATTGATACATGATTTCTGTGCCTAACAGCCCTGAAGAAGCGCAAATGCGCACGAAACACGTGTTGGCTGTATTGCTGTATTAACTGAGTCATCAAAAGAATAAAGAAAGATCAAAAGAAACAACACAAGCATAATTACTGTTTATTGGTGGTGATTTCTCAGTACAGTTATTCATCCATTTTAATTAATATACTGGTGGGGACCAGTAACTGAGATTTACAGCACCAGGCACTATTACCCAAAAACTGTTATATATATATATATATATATATATATTCCTTCACAACGGCCCACTATTCTGACTCCTGGGCGCTCTAGGCGGTGCGGTTGCGGTTTCGGCAGAGCCAAGCCGATAATAAATCACACCACTTTTCCCAACGGGAGTTCCGCTCGCACTCACGACTAAGGAGGCTTCAGATATGTTACAACTTTGGTTTATTTCAGCATGCCAGAAAACATCTCTACGCGTTTCAGTCTCTACAGAGACCTTGCTCACGAGATAAACAAACCAACAGGCACTGCATTTTTACCCTTTTAAACATACCGAACCAATGATTACATCACTTCCTGCAGCCGACGGCTGAGCATTCTGGTTTATGTAGTCAACCCTACATTCCAATAAATAACCATCAATAAGTGATAAAACAATACGTGATAAGTGTGAATAAATAAAATAAACACTATAAATCTGTACATGTATCACAATTGAATTCACTCCTAGTTAGGGGATGTGAATTCTTATGTACCCGCTGCGCTCTCTATGAATAAACAAAAAATTGGTTGAGTTCCCATTTTACTTAAGCTTGCAAATGCATCTCTAATTTTCATTTTCAGTCCCCATAAATCAAATTATAATGAATTATGTCAGGTTAATTGCATACTGTGTTTGTGCATCAAATCCCGCCCTCCAATGGGTAGATTTTCGAATTCACACTATTGACCACTAGAGGGCGGGATCTGATGCACAAACACAGTATGGAATTAACCTGACATAATTCATTATAATTTGATTTATGGGGACTGAAAATGAAAATTAGAGATGCATTTGCAAGTTTAAGTAAAATGGGAACTCAACCAATTTTTTGTTTATTCATAGAGAGCGCAGCTGGTACATAAGAATTCACATCCCCTAACTAGGAGTGAATTCAATTGTGATACATGTACAGATTTATAGTGTTTATTTTATTTATTCACACTTATCACGTATTGTTTTATCACTTATTGATGGTTATTTATTGGGATGTAGGGTTGACTACATGAACCAGAATGCTCAGCCGTCGGCTGCAGGAAGTGATGTAATCATTGGTTCGGTATGTTTAAAAAGGGTAAAAAATGCAGTGCCTGTTGGTTTGTTTATCTCGTGAGCAAGGTCTCTGTAGAGACTGAAACGCGTAGAGATGTTTTCTGGCATTCTGAAATAAACCAAAGTTGTAACATATCTGAAGCCTCCTTAGTCGTGAGTGCGAGCGGAACTCCCGTTGGGAAAAGTGGTGTGATATATATATATATATACATATACATACTGAAAAAAACTAAAGTTACAGGCACATTCTAGTTAGGCTCAGATTTCACTCGAACAAAACGATTGAAATTCAGCAGTTATAGTTACCTGAGCTAGTTATAACTCACGCCCCGCAATCACTGCTTATGACCTTACATAATACATCACGCATGACATGGTCAGTAAGATCACTGATGACATCTCAAATGAATCACTTATGACATCATCCAGTGAGTATTAGTGTTTTGTAAACATTTCTGAGACTTAAAGACACATGCTAAGCTACAACAAAGTTAAATTACTATACTTTTTGTACTACTGAGTGATAATCCTTCTAACATATATTATGTAAGTGGCTGTGTGACTGTGTGTATATCCATGTGTGACTGTCTATCTGAGTGGCTGTATGGGTGTGTGAGTAGTTGTGTGGGTGTATGAGTGATTGTGAGATTTTGTGTGGTTCTATGGGTCTGTAACTGGGTGTGTAAGTGGTTGAGGGAGTGTGTGAGTGGCTGTACGGGTGAAAGAGTGGCTGTGTAGTTGGCTGTTTGAATGAGTGACTGGGTGTGTAAATGGCAATGTGGGTGAGTGAGTGGGGGTTTGAGTGGGTGTTTGGTTAAGTGAGCTTGTGGGTGGCTGTATTCGATAGTGAGTGTCTGTGTGAGAGGCTGTATGGGCGAGTGAGTGGGTGTGTGAGTGGTAGTTTGGATGTGTGAATGGGTATGTAAGTGGTGGTGTGGGTATGTAAGCGGTTGTGTGGGTGAGTGAGTGGCTTTGTTGAGGGACTGTATGGGTGAATACGTGGGTGTCTGAGTAGCTGTATGAGTGCATGAGTGTTTGTGCGAGTAGCTGTATGGGTGAGAGTGATTATGTGAGCAGCTGTATGGGTGAGTGAGTGGTTATGTGAGCAGCTGTATGGGTGAGTGAGCGGTTATGTGAGCAGCTGTATGGGTGAGTGAGTGGTTGTGAGTGGCTGTATGAGTGAGTGAGTGGCTCTATGGATGAGTGAGTGGGTGTGTGAGTAGTTCTATGGGTCTCTTAATGGGTATATGTGGTTGTGTGAGTGGGTGTATGAGAGGCTATATGGGGGTGTGAGTGGGTGTGTGAGTGGTTCTGTGGATGATGTGATCATTGATGTTATTTGGGATGTCATCAGTGATGTTACTGACCATGTCATGTAATAAGTGAGGTCATAAAGAGTGCATTGCGGGGGCTTAAGTTATAGTTAGCCCAGGTAACTATAACTGCTAAATATCACTGGTTTTGTACGAGTGACATGTGAGCCTAACTAGAACGTCCCTGTAACCTTTTCATTTTTTCAATGAATTTCGAAGGTTTTTTAAATTCTATTTCCTAACTATAACGTCCCTGTAACCTTTGGATTTTTAAGTAAATTTCTAAGGCTTATTTTATTTTATTTCCTAAAAGTAACCTGTGACCTTAGAAAGTGAGTGCATGAATGTCTGAGTGGGTGCATGAGTGTCTGAGCGGGTCTGTGAGTGGGTGCATGAGTGTCTGAGATGGTCTGTGACTGGGTGTCAGAGTGTCTGACTGAGTTTGCAAGTGCCTCTATGAGTGTGTTCGTCAGTCTGTGAGTGGGTGCATGAGTCCCTGTGTGGGTCTGTGAATGGGTGTGTGATTGTCTGAGTGGGTCTGTGAGTGATTGTGTGCATCTGAGTGGGTCTGTGAGTAAGTACATGAGTCTGAGTGGGTCTGTCAGTGAGTTAATGAGTCTCTGGGTCTGTGAGTGGTTGCATGAGACTCTGAGCGGGTCTGTAAATGGGTGCATGAGTCTCTGAGTGGGTCTGTGAGGGGGTGTGTGAGTGTCTGAGTAAGTCTGAGTAGGTTAGTGAGTGTCTGACAAGGGAGTGAGAGTGGGTGTACGAGTGTCTCAGTGGGTTTGTGAGTGGGTGCATGAGTCTCTGAATGGGTATGTCAGTGTCTGAGTGCCCTCTGTTTTGCCCTCTTCTGCTAATTTTTCTGCCGCTGTTTTGCCTCTTCTGCTCGTTTTTAAGACCTCTTTTTTGCCCTTTTCTGCTCTGGTTTGCCTTTTTGACTTGTTTTTCTGCCCTCTAGTTTTCTTTTTTCTGCCCTCTGTTTTGCGTTTCGTGCTCCTTTTTCTGCCCTCTGTTTTGCTTTTCTGCTAGTTTTTCTGCCTTCTGTTTTGCCTTTTCTGCTTACTTTTATGCCCTCTGTTTTGCCATTTTCTGCTCTGGTTTGCCTTTTTTACTTGTTTTTCTGCCCTCTATTTTGCCTTTTTCCTGCTCGTTTTCTGCCTTCTGTTTGGCCTCTTCTGCTCGTTTGTCTGCCTTCTGTTTTGCCTTTTTCTGCTAATTTTTCTGCCCTTCGTTTTGCCTTTTCTGCTCATTTTTCTGCTCTGTGTTTGGTCTTTTCTGCTAGTTTATCTGCCATCTGATTTACCTGTTTCAATGGGACAGGTTGGCCACGCTGCCTAAGCCGATTTCGGCCCCAGGGACCCCATCCCCTGGGGCACGGCCACAAATCAATGGGGGAGGGAGGCCACGCTGCCCTCCTCCGCGGGCCGATTCTGGTCCCGGGGACCCCATTCTCCGGAGCCTGGCCATGTGCCCCTGGGTGCCCTCCTCCCAGCCAGGGCACCCAGTGTGCAGGATCGGGACCGCAGGGGAGCCCCAAGACCTCTGCGGTCACAGCCGGCTCCCTGCCTCCAGCGGTAGCCGGCACAGCTACTGCATACAGGGAGCTGCAGGAAATGCATCTCCCTGTGTGCAAGAGCAATAGTTTCAACTCTTTCCCTGCCCACATGTCTGCGGGCAAGGAAAGAGATGAAACTTCCACTCTAAGCAAGTGGGAGCACTTTGACAGCTCCCGCTTGCTGGAAGCAGAGTGTTTGCTTTTACTTGGCAGGAGCTGTCAGCTCCTACCAAGCAAAAGCAAACAGCTATGTCCCGGGGGTGGGCAACCCCAGGACATATAGCAGGAGCCGGCCCTGGGGGTGGCTGTCATCAGGGCCATAATTGGCTCCAGGATGGGGGCTGCGCGGCCCCCCTCCTTTTTCAAAAATTGAATTGACCCTGGTGAGGTGATGGTCCACGGGACCAAGAGGGTTCTGTGCGAAATATATATATATATATATATATATATATATATATATATATATATACACATATAGTCCCAGGGAGGTGGTGGTCCCTGGGGTATAAAAATGTCCTTGGAGGGGGGCCATGTACTTACCCCCTCCAACATATTTGGTAAACTGTGCATTCCCCCAGACCTGGGCCATCGGGGGCTTTAGTATAAACAAGCATGGGAAACTTCTTGACGTTGTGTTTTTTTTTTTTTTCATTTTTGCCGCAAATTCATCACATTTTTGCAGCATTTTTATTTTTTTTAAATACTTTTTTGTCCTGGTAGGGTCCCTTTGGGACCCCAAGACCAGAGCTGAGTCAGGGGATTCCTACCCTGTCCCCTTTTCTTTTTTTTCACATTTTTTTGGGGGACTCAGCTGTAGAAGAGTCCCGGGATGGCTGCCAACACTAAATGGTTGAATTGTTAGAAGCCAATCAGACCTTTGCAGATCTCTGCGGGAGCTCATTATTCGCGAAGGCTCTGTGATTGTAGATATACAAATTTGGATTTCTGTAATATCTAGAAACTACTGAACGAATTTACACCAAATAAAAAGAATAATCTGCGTACCAAAAGCTAGCTTTCTGCCAAATGTGGTGTAATTCTCTTCAACAGTTTGAGCTGCAGGCGTGTCTTAAGAGTCTATAGGAATTAACATGAGAAATGCACTTTTTTTAACCCCACCCCTGCTTGACGTATAGTCCTAAAACTTTTCATGCACAAGATTCACCAGGACACTTTTTGGGGGGGAAATTGCGTTAAGATTTGTCAAACGATACCAAAGTTATAGGTAAGTCAAAAACGCTTTTCCAATGGAAACATGGTCCTAACTATAACTAGCTACTGGCGACTGCCAGTAGGACCTACTGGCGGTTGCCAGTAGCTAGTTATAGTTAGGACCATGTTTCTGTTGGAAAAGCGTTTTTTAGGAAATATATATATATATACTCACTGAGGGTGAAATCTGACAAGCCTGCATGCAGCAACTGTGCATATTGAAGTCTGTCTTTTATGTTTAAACTACGTCACAGCATGGGTGGGTACTTTAGAAGGACCGCAAAGTATTGTCAAAATGTGATCAAGGTCACTGCGTGATCGAAACGCGTAATGACTGCATGGCATGGTGAATAAAGAACAAGCGTAGCAAGTGGAGTTCGTGCCTTTTTGTGACCTTACCGAGGAGGAAGGGCGTACACAGTGATTTGGATATATATATATTTATATTTGAAATTCACTGAAAAACCATAGGTTTCAGGCACGTTATAGTTAGAAATTAGCATTTAAAAAACCTTAAAAATTCACTGAAAAAAATATAGGTTTCAGGGACGTTATAGTTAGTTGGACATTTCTCTTGTAAAAAACCATAGAAATTCCCCGCTATGCTCCCCGCTCTTATTTGCAATATACATCAATCCTTTTCTGGTTATGTTGGAGCAGAGTGAGCGTATCAAATCTACGAGTTGTGGACAATACCAAGTACGTGTTTTAGCCTATGCAGATGATGTAGCGATTGCCTCCTCAGATCCTGCGGAAGCAGTTATCGAGATTGAAAGATTAGCTGGTATATTTGGTGAGGTGTCAGGCTATAAATTAAATGCTTCCAAAACACAGATTGTATGTACTAAGTCGGCATGCCCAGGTGATATACGGGTAATGGATGAAGCCACATATTAAGGTATTAAAGTGAGAATGTCATTGCAGGATTTGATTGATGTGAATTGGATTAGTATTGTCTATGGGATCCGAAAGCAGTTAGATTGTTTAGAATGCCTGCATCTTACGATGGTGGGAAGATGCAATGTACTTGAGATGATTATCCTTCCCAGACTTATGTATTATTTTAGGGCGGTCCCGCTGGAATTATCCAAAATGCAGCTCCAGGGAGTTCAATCTATCTGTGATACGTTTATGTGGGGGCAAAGGAAAGCGAGACGGGCGTTTAAATATATGATGCTACCAAGCGATCGAGGGGGGTGGTCTGTCCCTAATTTTACTTTTTATTATTATGTATGCATACTTCAAAACATACGGATTTTGCTGACTGGTGAAGATGAGTCGATAGCGGAATCACCATCAATATATCAGATATTGATAGGATTGGAAGCTAGAAACTTCTTAGTCAAGTTCTATGAACCAAGTTATTTTTAAAAACTCGGTTTAAGGTAGTGCTTGCAGCGTATAAGGTATGGAAATTTGTACGGAAAATGGTAGATATTTCACGTTTTAGTTATTATACGCCGTTAAATGCGTCATCTATTTTCCCAGCTATATTTTGGGACTTCAGGATACAGAGTTGGAGGGCTAATGGGATTAGACAATTAGGAGATCTCTTTGAGGGGGGACATTAGATTCATTTTCAGGGTTAGCAAATCGTTATGGGCTCCAACAAAAGGAATTTTTTTAATATTTACAAGTGCGGGATTTCTTATTTAAACATCATATTGGTGAGGGAATAATCAAGTCCCCGATGGTAGAGGCTATTAGAAGGAGGGCACGGCTAGGAGTATTGTATGCTATATTAATTGAGAACAACCAGATGATATGGCTGCACAAAGAGTTAAATGGAATGAACGGCTGGGCCAGGAGGGTGATTATGCGCAACAATCAATTGATATGGCAGGGAAGATTTTGTTATCGGCGAATTTGAAAGCGCAACATTATAAGACGATTTTTGACCTGTATCATACACCTGAGAGGATCATGAAGTGGGGTGGTCCTAACGATGGGAAATGCTTTAGATGCAGTACGGAAAGAGCCGGTATTGTGCATGTGTTTTTTGACTGTAATGTGCTTCAGCAATTAAGGACTCATATTGAACAGTTCCTGTCGGAAATCTTAGGACACCAAATACATATGACAAGGGATATAATGTTGACGGGGGTAGGGGACAATTCACAAACTGGACAGCCGGCATATAAATATAGACATATAATATTCATCGCAGCGGCGGTGGCACGGTTATGTATTGCATCTGTTTGGCTCCAGCGAGACACCCCTGCATTTGAGATTTGGCGGGCTAAATTTTACAACATTTTTAACTTAGAGTATAGTCTTTACTCTCTTAAGTCAATGAAGCGGAAAACATTTGGTATGCAGATCTGGGGCCCGATGGTAGAACATCTGAAGTAATTATATGATTTTGTCAAAAAGGACCATGTGCATAATTGGTTTTTTTTCTCCCTTTTTTGTTGTTATGGTTTCATGTTTGTACTGACATGTTTTGTTCTGACCTTGAATAATTGTGTATAAAGTTTGTGTTGACATATGCTATGGATTGAATAAAAAAAAAATTAAAAAAATTTTAAAAAAGAAATTCCCCCGTTATAGTTAGTTCAGCTAACTATAACTCGCGCACCCGCAATGCACGGCTGATGACGTCACATATTACATCAATCATGACATGGTCAGTGACATCACTGATGACATCACTGATGACATCTCAAATGACATCACTGATGACATAATCCAGTGACTGTGTTTTTCTTTAAAGTTTAAATATGTATTATATATATGCCAAGGTGTATTGAAGAATGAGTGGGTGTATAAGTGTCTGGATGGAGGATTTAGTACGTGCGTGACTGACTGTTTAAGTGAGTGATTACATGTGTCTTACTGAATGCATGGGTTAGTGACTAAACTGTGTGAATGTCTGTATCAGTCTGTCTGTTGTTGTATAAGCTGCTGCATGGGTTGGTCAGTAGCTACATGAGTGTCTATATGGGTTATCGATAGGTTGCCTGAGTATTTCTATGGGTGCCTCTGTGTGTGTGGGTGGGTGGGTGGGAGGTGTGTGACTGTGCATAGATGTTTGAGTGGTTGATTCACTGTGTGTATGGGTTCAAGAGTGCATGTGGAAACAGCTGTATGGGTGGGTGAGTGTGTGTATGGGTGTGTTGGTGAGTGAATGGATGTCTCAATGGTACATATCCAAGTAACTACATATGTAAAAGGCAGTGCATGTGAGAGTTGAAGTATATAAATAACTATACGTGAGAGTCAGTTATTGTGAGAGTGGCTGTATGGATGAGTGTGTACTTGTATCAGTGATTCTATAAGAGAGTAAGTATGCGTTTGTTTCTGTTTGGATAAGTGATGTGGTGTGTGTATAACTGTATAGGTGAGTAAATGGGACTGTGATTGATTCTTTGCATGACTGACTACGTGTGTGAGTAACTCTGGATGAGTGGTGGTGTGTGAGTGTCTGTATAGGTGTATGAGTGCATATGATAGTGTTGTATTGATGAGTGACTGCATGTATGAGCGACTGTATGGGTGAATGAGTGGATGTGTGTGTAGACCTAGGAATCAGTGAGTGCGTATGTAGTAACTGGTATTGGTGTGTCTATGGTTTCGAAAATGGTAGTCTGTATTTTACAGTGGGTGTATCAAAGGTTATATTAGAGTGTGAGGAGGTGCATCAGATTTTCACGTGGATGATGTCATCAGTGATGTCATTTGAGATGTCATCAGTGATGTCACTGACCATGTCAGGATTGATGTAATATGTGACGTCACCAGCAGTGCATTGCGGGTGCGCGAGTTATAGTTAGCTGAACTAACTATAACGGGGGAATTTCTATGGTTTTTTACAAGAGAAATGTCCAACTACCTAGAACGTCCCTGAAACCTATGGTTTTTTCAGTGAATTTCTAAGGTTTTTTTAATGCTAATTTCTAACTATAACGTGCCTGAAACCTATGGTTTTTTCAGTGAATTTCAAAGGTTTTTTAAATGCTAATTTCTAACTATAACGTGCCTGAAACCTATGGTTTTTTCAGTGAATTTCAAAGGTTTCTTAAATGCTAATTTCTAACTACAACGTCCCTGAAACCTATGGTTTTTTCGGTGAATTTCAAAGGTTTTTTAAATGCTAATTTCTAACTATAACATACCAGTCGCGCTTCCAGAGTGGTGGAGAAAGGTGAGCGTGGCCTCCGAAACACCTCTTATCAATCCCACTGTGTGGGATTTACTGGAGGTAACAGGAGGAGTAGTTAGCCCCCAACGTCAACCTTGGGGGCCAACTATCCCTTTTATTTCCATCAGTAATTCCCACACAGCAGGATTCCTAACTTCTTATATCAGGCCCCGCCCCCTCCCTGCACAACTGTGCAAACGTGCCCCCTAGCACGTTGTAAGTTGGGGGATTAAGTCCCCTTGAATCCTGAGGGTCCCTGGGGGCCAACTAGCCCACCAGGTACCTCCAGGAAGCGGCAAAGAGCTGCTTTGCAGAGAAGTGGTCCAAGGCCACACCCCTTTTTACACCTCTCTGCAACGCAGCTCATGGGCGCTTACTGGAGGTACCTGGTGGGCTAGTTGGACCCAAGGGACCCTCAGGATTCAAGGGGACTTAATCCCCCAACTTAAAACACGCCACAGGACGTGTTTGCACACATGTCACATCAGGCCCCGCCCCCTCCCTTCACCACTGTGCAAACGCACCCCGTGGCGCGTTTTACGTTGGGGGATTAAGTCCCCTTGAATCCTGAGGGTCCCTGGGGGCCAACTAGCCCACCAGGAACCTCCAGTAAGCGCCATAGGGCTGCGTTGCGCAGAAGTGGCCTGAGGCCACGCCCCTTTTTACACCTCTCTGCAACGCAACTCTGTGGCGCTTACTGGAGGTACCTGGTGGGCTAGTTGGCCCCCAGGGACCCTCAGGATTCAAGGGGACTTAATCCCCCAACTTAAAACACGCCACAGGAAGTGTTTGCACACGTCACATCAGGCCCCGCCCCCTCCCTTCACCACTGTGCAAACGCGCCCCGTGGCGCGTTTTAAGTTGGGGGATTAAGTCCCCTTGAATCCTGAGGGTCCCTGGGGGCCAACTAACTCACCAGGAACCTCCAGTAAGTGCCACAGGGCTGCGTTGCAGAGAGGTGGTCCGAGGTCACGCCCCTTTTTACACCTCTCTGCAACGCAACTCTGTGGCGCTTACTGGAGGTACCTGGTGGGCTAGTTGGCCCCCAGGGACCCTCAGGATTCAAGGGGACTTAATCCCCCAACTTAAAACACGCCACAGGACGTGTTTGCACACATGTCACATCAGGCTCCGCCCCCTCCCTTCACCACTGTGCAAACGCGCCCCGTGGGGCGTTTCAAGTTGGGGGATTAAGTCACCTTGAATCCTGAGGGTCCCTGGGGTCAAACTAGCCCACCAGGTACCTCCAGTAAGCGTCACAGAGCTGCGTTGCAGAGAGGTGTAAAAAGGGGCGTGGCCTCGGACCACCTCTCTGCAATGCAGCTCTGTGGCGCATACTGGAGGCACCTGGTGGGCTAGTTGGCCCCCAGGGACCCCCAGTATTCAAGGGGAATTAATTCCCTAACTTAGAACGCGCCACGGGGCGCGTTTGCAGAGTGATGCACTGAGGGGGCGGTGCCTCCAGCGCGATGACGTTTTTTTTTCGAAGGGGGGCTCTGTGGCCCCCCTTCTTTTCCTATTTTTTGGTCCCTGGGGACCCTATCCCCCAGGGCCTGAACCCTATTGTGTCCAATTTTTTTTTTAAATGGAAGGGGGCCGCATGGCTTCCCTCCCGAGGCCATTTTTGGCCCCGGGGACCCCATCCCCCGGGGCATGGCCAGTATTTATTAATTTTTTTAAATATTTGGAGGGGGGCCGCGTGGCCCCCCACCTCAGGCCATTTATGGCCCCGGGGAACCCATCCCCCGGGTCTGGCCACTCTGTTGGGGACCGTGGGAGGAGCCCCAATGCCCCCACGGTCCCGCCGCCTCCCCGCCTCCTGCGGGAGCCGGCATTGCTTTTCCACACGGGGAGCTGCTGACATGCAGCTCCCCTTGTGGAAAAGCAATCTGCTTTGGATTTGGATGCGAGAGCAGGAAACCTGCTCTCGCTTCCAAAATCCCAAAAAGTGTTTGCTATGACAGGGCGGGAGCCGCATGGCTCCCGCCCTGCCATAGCAAACAGCAGTGTCCCAAGGGTGGGCACCCCGGGACACTGCAGGAGCCGGCCCTGAGGGGGAGGTCCTCAGAGCCATGAAGGGCTCCAGGAGGGTGGCCGCGCGGCCCCCCTCCCTACCATTGCAAAGCCCGGGGAGGTGGTGGTCCCCGGGCCTCGGGGGTCCGTAACGGACCCCCGCATTTACATTTTTAGTGCCCCAGGGAGGTGGGGGGGCTCGAGCCCCCCCACACAGGTTTTTTTTTTTTTAAATAGAGCCCCAGGGAGGTGGCGGTCCCCGGGGCTGCGGGGGCCCCTGCTATTATTAATTTGGCAATGCCCTCGGGGGCCTCATTTAAATGAAGCGCGGGAGCTTTTTTTGGCCTGAGCAGGCCTAGGGGGTCAGGGTGTTTCTACCCTGCCCCCTTTTCTTGTTTTTAAACATTTGTTTTACTGTTTTCTTGTGACTTTGTTCTACCGAGTCACAAGATGACTGCCAACACTTCCTGGTTTGGAGTGTTGGCAGCCAATCACAGTGAAGCTCGTGCTCGGGAGGGTTCGCGAACCCACCGCTGCCCTAGATATCGAAACTTTTTATTTTTCTAATCTCTTTGGAACTACTGAACGGATTTACACCATTTAACAAAAAGGACTCTTTCTGAACAAAGACCTACCTTTTTGCCAAATTTGGTGTAATTCCCTTCAGCAGCTCGGGCTGTAGCTTTGTCTAAAGTTTCCTATGGAAAATAACATGGGGAAAACGCATTTTGGGACCCCCC
Organism: Calotriton arnoldi; assembly: GCA_963921515.1. Taxonomy (NCBI): domain Eukaryota; kingdom Metazoa; phylum Chordata; class Amphibia; order Caudata; family Salamandridae; genus Calotriton; species Calotriton arnoldi. Next base: position 1,125,774 of record CAWUFW010000974.1, on the reverse strand, counting down.
TTTTTTCTCGGCCCCCGCTTGGCGAATCACCCCGAAACTTTCAAGACAGGAGCTGACCGGAGCGGGCCACTAGTTTGGAAAATTCTGCGAAGATTCGTCAACCGGCGCCAAAGTTATTGGGAAAACAAAAAACGCTTTTCCTATGGAAACTAGGTCCTAACTATAACTACCTACTGGCAACCGCCAGTAGGATGGATGGATATATATATATATATATATTCACTGAAAAAACCATAGGTTTTAGGGACAGTTATAGTTAGTTGGACATTTCACTCGTACAAAACCATAGAAATTCCCCGTTATAGTTAGTTCAGCTAACTATAACTCGCGCCCGCAATGCACTGCTGATGACGTCACATATTACATCACTCATGACATGGTCAGTGACATCACTGATGACATCACTGATGGCATCTCAAATGACATCACTGATGACATCACTGATGACATCATCCAGTGACTGTGTGTTTCTGTAAAGTTTAAATATGTTTAATATATATAGGGAAAGGCGTATTGAAGAATGAGTGGGTGTATAAGTGTCTGAATGGATGATTTAGTACGTGAGTGACTGACTCTACAAGTGAGTGATTAAATGTATCTTACTGAATGCATGGGTTAGTGACTAAACTGTGTGAATGTCTGTATCCGTCTGTCTGTTGGTTTGTAAGCGGCTGCATGGCCTTCTGAATAGCTACATGAGTGTCTACATGGGTTATTGATTGATTGTCTGAGTATCTGTATGGGTGCCTGAGTGTTTGTGTGGGTGTGGTGTGTGTGACTCTGTGCATAGATGTGTGAGTTGGTGATTCACTGGGTGCATGGTTTCAAGAGTGCATCTGTGATGGACTGTATGGGTGGGTGAGTGTGTGTAAGGGTGTGTTAGTGATTGAATGTATATCTCAGTGGTACATGTGTGAGTAACTACATATGTGAAAGGCAGTATATATGTGTGTTGGAGTATATAAATGGCTATAAGTGAGAGTGTGTGATTGTGAGAGTGGCTGTATGGATGAGTGTGTACTTGTATCAGTGATTGTATAAGAGCGTAAGAATGTGCTAGTATTTGTATGAGTAAGTGAGCTGGTGTGTGTATAACTGTATAGGTGAGTAAATGGGTGTGTGATTAAGTTTTTTGCATGACTGACTAGGTATGTGAGTACCTCTATGGATGAGTGGCGGTGTGTGAGTGTTTATATAGGTGTATGAGTGCATATGATAGTCCTGTACTGAAAGACTAAGTATGAGTGACTGTACGGGTGAGTGAGTGGATGTGTGTGTAGACCTAAGAATCAGTGAGTGGGTATGTAGTTTTTGGTGTTGGAGTGTCTATGGTTTTGAGAATGGCAGTCTGTAATTTAGAGTGGGTGTATCAAAAGTTATATTAGGGTGTGAGAAGATGCATGAAATTATCACATGGATGATGTCATCAGTGATGTCATTTGAGATGTCATCAGTGATGTCATCAGTGATGTCACTGACCATGTCATGAGTGATGTAATATGTGACGTCATCAGCAGTGCATTGCGGGGCGCGAGTTATAGTTAGCTGAACTAACTATAACGGGGAATTTCTATGGTTTTGTACGAGTGAAATGTCCAACTAACTATAACTGTCCCTAAAACCTATGGTTTTTTCAGTGAATTTCAAAGGTTTTTTAAATGCTAATTTCTAACTATAACGTGTCTGAAACCTATGGTTCTTTCAGTGAATTTCAAAGGTTTTTTAAATGCTAATTTCTAACTATAACGTGCCTGAAACCTATGATTTTTTAAGTGAATTTCAAAGGTTTTTTTAAATGCTAGTTTCGAACTATGCCTACAGAGGTAGGACATGTGAAGAAAGAAGAAAAAACGAACAGAAAGAAGCAAAAGATGTGCAGAAAGAACCAAGAGAGGAGCAGAAAGAGGCCTTGTTGCAAAATCATCCTGTGCCCACAACTTTTTCAGACGGGTACTGGTGGTAACTGACTCTGACTAACCAGAGCCAGTGCTATGCTAAAAGACACTTAGAATACAGTGAAAACACCTACATACACTAGGGAACACTATGCGTTGGGGTACCCCTGTGATTAGCATGACCTCCTCTGCAAGTCCCTAGTACATAATAGGGCAGGGGATTAAAACTACCTCTTAAAACGCGCTACAGGGCGCGTTTGCACAGTGGTGAAGGGAGGGGGGCCTGAGGTGACATGTGTGCAAACGCACCCCGTGGCGCGTTTTAAGTTGCGGGATTAAGTCCCCTTGAATTCTGAGGGTCCCTGGGGCCCAACTAGCCCCCCAGGCACCTACAGTTAGGACCACAGAGCTGAGTTGCAGAGAGGCGTTCCGAGGCCACGCACCTTTTTTCACCTCTCTGCAACGCAACTCTGTTGTGCTTACTGAAGGTACCTGGTGGGCTAGTTGGCCCCCAGGTCCCTCAGGATTCAAAGGGAATTAATTCCCCAACTTAAAACGCACCACAGGGCGTGTTTGCGCACATGTCACCTGAGGCCCGCCCTCCCTTCACCACTGTGCAAACACGCCCCGTGGTGCGTTTTAAGTTGGGGGATTAGGTCATCTTGAATCCTGAGGGTCCCTGGGGCCCAACTAGCCCACTAGGTACTTCCAGTAAGCACCACAGGCCTGCGTTGCAACGCCTGTAACAAATTGTGCAGTTGTGTTTAGGTAGTGAAGAGGGTCGTGCTGGGGGTAGTGTTTTAGGGTTTAGGGTAGTGCAGTGGTGTTTGTGTAGTGTAGGGGGTCATGCTGGGGGTAGATTTAGGGTTTAGGGTAGTGCAGTGGTGTTTGGGTAGTGTAGGGAGTCGTGCTGGGGGAGTGTTTTAGGGTTTAGGGCAGTGCAGTGGTGTTCGGGTAGTGTAGGGGGTCGTGCTGGGGGAGTGTTTGAGGGTTTAGGGCAGGACAGTCGTGTTCGGGTAGTGTAGGGGGTTGTGCTGGGGGTAGTATTTTAGGTTTAGGGTAGTGCAGTGGTGTTCGGGTAGTGTAGGGGGTCGTGCTGGGGGTAGTGTTCTAGGGTATAGGGCAGTGCAGTGGTGTTTGGGCAGTGTAGGGGGTAATGCTGGGGGTGGTGTTTTAGGGTTTAGGGCAGTGCAGTGGTGTTCGGACAGTGTAGGGGGTCGTGCTGGGGGTGGTGTTTCAGGGTTTAGGGCAGTGCAGTGGTGTTCGGTCAGTGTAGGGGGTGGTGTTTCAGGGTTTAGGGCAGTGCAGTGGTGTTCGGGCAGTGTAGGGGGTCGTGCAGGGGTGGTGTTTCAGGGTTTAGGGCAGTGGTGTTCGGGCAGTATAGGGGTCGTGCTGGGGGTGGTGTTTCAGGGTTTGGGGCAGTGCAGTGGTGTTCGAGCAGTAAAGGGGGTCGTGCTGGGGGTGGTGTTTCAGGGTTTAGGGCAGTGCAGTGGTGTTCGGGCAGTGTAGGGGGTGCTGCAGGGGGTGGTGTTTCAGGGTTTAGGGCAGTGCAGTGGTGTTCGGGCAGTGTAGGGGTGCTGCAGGGGTGGTGTTTCAGGGTTTAAGGCAGTACAGTGGTGTTCGGGCAGTGTAGGGGTCGTGCTGGGGCTGGTGTTTCAGGGTTTAGGGCAGTGCAGTGGTGTTCGGGCAGTGTAGGGGGTTATGCTGGGGCTGGTGTTTCAGGGTTTAGGGCAGTGCAGTGGTGTTCGGGCAGTGTAGGTGGTCGTGCTGGGGCTGGTGTTTCAGGGTTTAGGGCAGTGCAGTGGTGTTCGGGCAGTGTAGGGGGTCATGCTGGGGCTGGTGTTTCAGGGTTTAGGGCAGTGCAGTGGTGTTCGGGCAGTGTAGGGGGTCTTGCTGGGGGTGGTGTTTCAGGGTTTAGGCAGTGCAGTGGTGTTCGGGCAGTGTAGGGGGTCGTGCAGGGGGTGGTGTTTCAGGGTTTAGGGCAGTGCAGTGGTGTTCGGGCAGTGTAGGGGTCGTGCTGGGGCTGGTGTTTCAGGGTTTAGGGCAGTGCAGTGGTGTTTGGGCAGTGTAGGGGGTCTTGCTGGGGGTGGTGTTTCAGGGTTTAGGGCAGTGGTGTTCGGGCAGTGTAGGGGTCTTGCTGGGGGTGGTGTTTCAGGGTTTAGGGCAGTGCAGTGGTGTTTGGGCAGTGTAGGGGGTCATGCTGGGGCTAGTGTTTCAGGATTTAGGGCAGAGCAATGGTGTTCAGGCAGTGTAGGGGGTTTTGCTGGAGGTGGTGTTTCAGGGTTTAGGGCAGTGCAGTGGTGTTCGTGCAGTGTAGGGGGTGGTGTTTCAGGGTTTAGGGCAGTGGTGTTCAGGCAGTGTAGGGGGTCTTGCTGGGGTTGATGTTTCAGGGTTTAGGGCAGTGCAGTGGTGTTCGGGCAGTGTAGGGGGTCGTGCTGGGGGTGGTGTTTCAGGGTTTAGGGCAGTGCAGTGGTGTTCCGGCAGTGTAGGAGGTCGTGCAGGGGGTGGTGTTTCAGGGTTTAGGGCAGTGCAGTGGTGTTCGGGCAGTGTAGGGGGTCGTGCTGGGGGTGGTGTTTCAGGGTTTAGGGCAGTGCAGTGGTGTTCGGGCAGTGTAGGGTGTCGTGCTGAGGGGTGGTGTTTCAGGGTTTAGGGCAGTGCAGTGGTGTTCGGGCAGTGTAGGGTGTCGTGCTGAGGGGTGGTGTTTCAGGCTTTAGTGCAGTGGTGTTCGGGCAGTGTAGGGGGTCTTGCTGGGGGTGGTGTTTCAGGGTTTAGGGCAGTGCAGTGGTGTTCGGGCAGTGTAGGGGGTCTTGCTGGGGCTGGTGTTTCAGGGTTTAGGGCAGTGCAGTGGTGTTCGGGCAGTGTAGGGGGTCGTGCTGGGGCTGGTGTTTGAGGGTTTAGGGTAGTGCAGTGGTGTTCGGGCAGTGTAGGGGGTCGTGCTGGGGCTGGTGTTTCAGGGTTTAGGGCAGTGCAGTGGTTTTCGGGCAGTGTAGGCGGTCGTGCTGGGGCTGGTGTTTCAGGGTTTAGGGCAGTGCAGTGGTTTTCGGGCAGTGTAGGCGGTCGTGCTGGGGCTGGTGTTTCAGGGTTTAGGGCAGTGCAGTGGTGTTCGGGCAGTGTACAGGGTTGTGCTGGGGCTGGTGTTTCAGGGTTTAGGGCAGTGCAGTGGTGTTCGGGCAGTGTAGGGGGTCGTGCTGGGGGTGGTGTTTCAGGGTTTAGGGCAGTGCAGTGGTGTTCGGCAGTGTAGGGGTCGTGCTGGGGCTGGTGTTTCATGGTTTAGGGCAGTGCAGTGGTGTTCGGGCAGTGTAGGGGGTCGTGCTGGGGGTGGTGTTTCAGGGTTTAGGGCAGTGCAGTGGTGTTCGGGCAGTGTAGGGGGTCATGCTGGGGGTGGTGTTTCAGGGTTTAGGGCAGTGCAGTGGTGTACGGGCAGTGTAGGGGGTCTTGCTGGGGGTGGTGTTTCAGGGTTTAGGGCAGTGGTGTTCGGGCAGTGTAGGGGTCTTGCTGGGGGTAGTGTTTCGGGGTTTAGGGCAGTGCAGTGGTGTTCGTGCAGTGTAGGGGGTCGTGCTGGGGGTGGTGTTTCAGGGTTTAGGGCAGTGCAGTAGTGTTCGGGCAGTGTAGGGGATCGTGCAGGGGGTGGTGTTTCAGGGTTTAGGGCAGTGCAGTGGTGTTCGGGCAGTGTAGGGGGTCGTGCTGGGGGTGGTGTTTCAGGGTTTAGGGCAGTGCAGTGGTGTTCGGGCAGTGTAGGGGGTCGTGCAGGGGGTGGTGTTTCAGGGTTTAGGGCAGTGCAGTGGTGTTCGGGCAGTGTAGGGGTCGTGGCTGGGGCTGGTGTTTCAGGGTTTAGGGCAGTGCAGTGGTGTTTGGGCAGTGTAGGGGGTCTTGCTGGGGGTGGTGTTTCAGGGTTTAGGGCAGTGGTGTTCGGGCAGTGTAGGGGTCTTGCTGGGGGTGGTGTTTCAGGGTTTAGGGCAGTGCAGTGGTGTTCGGGCAGTGTAGGGGGTCTTGCTGGGGGTAGTGTTTCAGGGTTTAGGGCAGTGCAGTGGTGTTCGTGCAGTGTAGGGGGTCGTGCTGGGGATGGTGTTTCAGGGTTTAGGGCAGTGCAGTAGTGTTCGGGCAGTGTAGGGGTCGTGCAGGGGTGGTGTTTCAGGGTTTAGGGCAGTGCAGTGGTGTTCGGGCAGTGTAGGGGGTCGTGCTGGGGGTGGTTTTTCAGGGTTTAGGGCAGTGCAGTGGTGTTCGGGCAGTGTAGGGGGTCGTGCTGGGGGTGGTGTTTCAGGGTTTAGGGCAGTGGTGTTCGGGCAGTGTAGGGGGTCTTGCTGGGGGTGATGTTTCAGGGTTTAGGGCAGTGCAGTGGTGTTCGGGCAGTGTAGGAGGTCTTGCTGGGGGTAGTGTTTCAGGGTTTAGGGCAGTGCAGTGGTGTTCGGGCAGTGTAGGGGGTCGTGCTGGGGGTAGTGTTTTAGGGTTTAGGGTAGTGCAGTGGTGCTTGTGTAGTGTAGGGGTTCATGTTTTAGGGCAGTGCAGTGGTGTTTGGGTAGTGTAGGGGGTCGTGCTGGGGGTAGTGTTTTAGGATTTTGGTTAGTGCAGTGGTGTTTGGGTAGTGTAGGGGGTCGTGCTGGGGGTAGTGTTTTAGGTTTAGGGTAGTGCAGTGGTGTTTATGTAGTGTAGGGGGTCATGTTTTAGGGTAGTGCAGTGGTGTTTGGGTAGTGTAGGGGTCATGCTGGGGGTAGTGTTTTAGGATTTAGGTTAGTGCAGTGGTGTTGGGGTAGTGTTTTAGGGTTTAGGGTAGTGCAGTGGTGTTTGTGTAGTGTAGGGGGTCATGCTGGGGGTAGTGTTTTAGGGTTTAGGATAGTGCAGTGGTGCTTGTGTAGTGTAGGGGGTCGTGCTGGGGTAGTGTTTTAGGGTTTAGGGTAGTGCAGTGGTGTTTTTGTAGTGTAGGGGGTCATGTTTTAAGATGCAACGCTCCAATACCTGACCAGTCTGCACTACATAAAACTGCAAAAAAACTAAAAATAAAAAGTGTTTTGCACACTTTTGTCATTGGGCTATATGTGGGCTACATCTGGGTAATATTTGTGCTACATTTGGGCTCTTTTTCACTGGTGGCCATCTTGGAAGACTTCTTTGTTATGAAGTTTCCTAATTTCCTCATTTACTACAGTCTCCTCAGTAGGAAATGCTTTCAGTTTTTTACTTTGATTCCATCAAGAAGGCATTCAGATGTGTCACACATTTGCCATAAATTCAGAATGTTATTACTCTAGTTGTTCATTAGATCACTGTAGTAAAGCTACTGCTCACCAAGGAGTTAACTGGAAGTCTACTGCTGGTATTGAAAGTGATTGTTTCAGTCTGCATGTCAGAATTTTCTAATGAAATAGAAGAGGATTTGAGATCTCACTTAAAACATGCACTACATTTTCTTTTTGCAGCACTAACCATAATTTCTATGGCAAAATGAACCCCCTCATTTTGTTCCTTTTTAAATTAAATGTTTTAAGTGTTACCAGTTTATTCCAATCAAGATGGCTTCAGGTGTGCCATACTTTTGTCATAAGTAAGGCTGTTAGCACTCTAGTTGTTCTTTAGAACACTCTGGGAAGCTGCAGTAGAACACAAAGGCATCAACTGACAGGCTGCTCCTGTTGAAATATAACAGGAAGATATTTGAGATCTCACTTAAAACATGTCCTAATTTTTATTTCTACAGCACTAACCATAATTTCTATGGCAAAATGAACCCCTCATTTTGTTCCTTTTTAAATTAAATGTTTTAAGTGTTACCAGTTTATTCCAATCAAGATGGCTTCAGGTGTGCCATACTTTTGTCATAAGTAAGACTGTTAGCGCTCTAGTTGTTCTTTAGAACACTCTGGGAAGCTGCAGTAGAACACAAAGGCATCAACTGACAGGCTGCTCCTGTTGAAATATAACAGGAAGATATTTGAGATCACACTTGAAACATGTCCTAATTTTTCTTTCTACAGCACTAACCATAATTTCTATGACAAAATGAACACCATCATTTTGTTCCTTTTTAAATTAAATGTTTTAAGTGTTACCAGTTTATTCCAAACAAGATGGCTTCAGGTGTGCCATACTTTTGTCATAAGTAAGACTGTTAGCGCTCTAGTTGTTCTTTAGAACACTCTGGGAAGCTGCAGTAGAACACAAAGGCATCAACTGACAGGCTGCTCCTGTTGAAATATAACAGGAAGATATTTGAGATCACACTTGAAACATGTCCTAATTTTTCTTTCCAGAGCACTAACCATAATTTCTATGACAAGATGAACCCCATCATTTTGTTCCTTTTTAAATTAAATGTTTTAAGTGTTACCAGTTTATTCCAATCAAGATGGCTTCAGGTGTGCCATACTTTTGTCATAAGTAAGGCTGTTAGCACTCTAGTTGTTCTTTAGAACACTCTGGGAAGCTGCAGTAGAACACAAAGGAATCAACTGACAGTCTCTGCCCTTGTTGGATGTACATGTTTTACTGAGAATGTCAGACTTCATTCTCACATGACTGAGAAAGATAATGTGAATTTACAGAAAATATGCTCTCATTTTAGCTTCTGGAGCACCTTCCAAAACTGTATGGGACAAGCATGTGAAAATAGTTTTCTCTCAAACATGATTCATGATATCCCAGCAGAAGGTTTTTCACAGGGTAAAATCACCTTAGAACACACCACAATTCCTGAAATTAGTATGGTACCATCAACAAATGAATTCTAATGTAACTAAAGTCTATCACCCTTTATAGTTCTCCTTTTGGTAACCCTCAAAATCTTCGATTCACTACAATGCATTTCAATGGGGTACTATCATTTATATTGGTCCCAAGATGGCTGCCAGCAATTCCAGGATGAAGTGCTGACAGCCAATCAGATCTCACGATGACATGTGTGGTTAGGCTCCGCCCAGATATATATGTGTTTTTACTTTTGATTTTCTCAGCAACTACTGAACGGATTTACACCATTTAACAAAAAGGGTTCTTTTGAACCAAGAACTACCTCTTTGCCAAATTTGGTGTAATTCCGTTCAGCAGTTCGGGCTGTAGCCTTGCATAAAGTTTCCTATGGGAAATTGATTTTTTGACTCTTATTTTTTAATTTCTCACGAACTACTGAACGGATTTACACCATTTAACAAAAAGGGTTCTTTCTGAACCAAGAACTACCTCTTTGCCAAATTTGGTGTAATTCCGCTCAGCAGTTCGGTCTGTAGCCGTGTCTAAAGTTTCCTATGGGAAAATGAATGGGGAAAACACGTTTGGGACCCCCTTTTTCTCGGCCCCCGCTTGACGAATCACCCCGAGACTTTCAGGGTAGGAGCGGACCGGAGCGGGCCATAAAGTTTGAAAATTTCACGAAGATTCGTCAACCGACTGCAAGAGTTATTTCAAATAGAATGTCGTGGATTTCCTATGGAAAATAGGTCCTAACTATAACTATCTACTGGTGACCGCCAGTAGATAATATATATATATACATATATACATATATATCATCCAAAGTTCGCACCATTTCGAAAGGGCCACACAGGTGACCTATACCATCCTTATTGAGAACGTGCAGCGGGTGAGACAGCATCTGTGCAAAACATTTTTTCGGCTGTACGCGTTTCGGACTTGCGCCCTTGTTCACCAGCAAGTCAGGATGAATTACGGAATAGCAATCACCATTTTATTCAGATTAAGCCCTGCCCCTACAGGCCTCAAGGCATTATGTTCCTTGTAGAGCTCTCGTATTACCTCAGTGGGTTCCGTGTTGTTCACCCGTAATTGTGACAAAATATATATATATAACCTACTGGTAGTTATAGGTATGAACAAAGTTTCCATAAAAAAAAAAAAAATAGTTTTGCCAAAAACTTTGGCGCAGCTTGACGAATCTTCACAAAACTTTCCCTTTTGGTTCAGCTGCTTTGTTGAAAGTTTCGGTGTGATCCATCAAGTGGGGGCAAGAAAAAGGGAGGTCCCAAAACACGTTTTCCCCATGTTATGTCTATGGAGATGCTTCATTTTTTGAACACTACTACAGACCGAACTGCTGAATGGAATTACACCAAATTTGGCAGAAAGCTAGATGCTGGTCCAGAAAACGTGCTTTTTGTAATTTGGTGTAAATCCGTTCAGTAGTTTCAGAGAACTTAAAGTTTAAATATATAGATATCTGGGGACGTGATTCCTTGCAGTGGACTCGCAGATCCTACTAAAATTTGATTGGCTGCCAACACTTCAACCAGGAAGTGTTGGCAGCCATCCAGAGACTCGGCTTGAAGCCGAGTCCCAGAAATAAAGTACAAATAAAGAAAAGGTGGCAGGGTAGCCCTACCCTTACCCCCAGATATGGTATGGGGGGGTGGTCCCACGGGAACCCCGTCGGGGTTTAAAAGTTTTTTGTTTTTTTAAATTGCTGATGACTTGTGGGTGGATCCGCGAATCCGTGGCTCCTGCGTGTGTTTTCTAAAGCCCCTGGGTGGGCCAAACCCTGGGGCATGCGGGTATTGAAGGAGCAGGGTCATGGGACCCCCCTCCTAGGCTTTTCTTAAGCCCCGGGGGCTGCCACCTCCCAGGGGCAGTGAACACTATGAATGTGGAGGGTGCGCTCTACCCCCCGCTGCCCCGGGGACCACCACCTCCCAGGAGCACGGAACACTATGAATGCGATGGGGGAACTCTGCCGCCCCGCTGCCCCGGGGACCACCATCTCACCGGGGTAGTAATAATATGCGGGGAGTAGCGTGGCTCCCCCGGTGCCCAGGGGACCACCACCTCCTCGCGCACAATACTATATAAATGCGGAGGGCCCACACCACCACCCTACCAGCCTCCTCCGCACCCCCAGGGACCACCACCTCCCCAGGGTTGAAATGGGATATTTGTGGGGAAGCCACGAGGCACCCCGCTGCCCTGGGGACCGCCAACTCCCTGGGGCACAAACGTAATACTTTAGGGGGTCTGTTGCGGACCCCTAGTCATGAATATTTGAAAGAGAGGGGCCGCATGGCCCCCCTCATGGAGCCCTACATGGCCCTGGGGACCGGCACTCCTCAAGCAATGTCCGGGGGTACCCACCCCGGGACATTGCAGTTTGCTATGGCTTTGCTGGAGCAAGCCATAGCAAACACCGTTTAGCAACCGAGAGCAAAAAATGCTCTCACTTGCTGAAAGCGGAGCATGTCTGTTTCCCTGCCCTCTGTCAAGCGAGCAGGAAAATAGACACATTGCTTTGAGATCCAGGGAGATGTATGTTAGCAGCTCCCTGGGTTTCAAAGCAATGCTGGCTCCCGCAGGAGGCGGGGTGCCGGCAGGGATCGCGGGGCCTACAGACTCCCGCTGCGGTCCCAAACGTTGAAAATGTGAGTGCCCCAGGTGGGACCGGGGCACCCACACTACAGGTGCGGCCAAACTACCTCTAAATTATACTTTTCAAAAATTAAAGGCTGGGCCTTTATTTGAGATGTCATCAGTGATGTCATGAGTGATGTGACTGACCATGTCATGAGTGATGTAATATGTGAGGTCGTAAGCAGTGACCTACTGGTCAGAGTCACTGCTCCCCCGTGCAGCTCCACTGTTGTGGGAATGCCCTTAGCGCCGCTTGAGCTCCTTGCCAGGTATGTGTTCAAGGCCCTCCTCCACATGCAGGCTCCTGCCTGTGCCTCATCCCTGGTGGTCTAGTGGAAGAGCACCCTGCTCTTCTGCTATTCTGCTCTGTTTTGTGCCCTCTGTTGCCTTTTTCCGGTTTGCCTTTTTCTATGTATTTTGCCATTTTTCCTTGCCTCCTTCTCTTTGCCTTTTTTTCTCCTTCCCCTTGCGCTCCCTGCCGCTGCTGGCCCCTCCCACCCAAGCGTGTCGGTCCCACCTCCCAGCTGATTGCCCTCCCCCCTGTTATGTTTCATATAGGTACCCCAATATAGGCTCAGGTAGCAACCTAACCTCTCCCCTATATTTCCCCTGCCATTTCACTACATAACGGTTCTTGGGACTGACCTTTTACCTAGTTAAGGTACTGCTAACAGGACGTGGGGTTTTCCCTGAAAACTAGCCTCATCCTATATGCCTGAGGATTCTTGGAAACTCAGCAGGACTACCATCTCCTGCATAATAAATAAGTATAAGGGTCCTTCCTTCCGTCATCCTAAGTCCAACATGACACAGCAAGGTAGATCCCCTGAGGGTACCACTTTGGGTATATAAACACAATATCTTTGCTGAGGAAGGGAGAGGAGAAAAAGTACTTCCATGCTGAGACACTGACGCAAGACGAGGAGGTTCCTGCATGCAGACACTCCAGCTCGCAGTGGTCTGACATCCCTCGCGTGGTGTTCATCTCGAGACCAAGATGGGATCCCACAGTCTCTCACTTCAGGTAACGGGGTTGACTTTATCCTAGAGGGATTCTTGGCTCTCCACCTACATACATGCTAGGTACACTTAGGTACATCTAGTTAGGGTCGCATCGTAGGAGTATGCATTATTATTCATTGTTTTCTAACTATGGTAGAAATCTACCATCCTTTTAATCTGTTGGTGCTTATAATCATTTATATCTGTTTCTGTCTTATGGTTGTTTCAGCACACCTATTTTACACTAGAATGACGCTGGTTCAAACAATGCTTATTGAAAACGTCCCCACCGTTTATTCCGTGTATCTCTCTGAGACAAAGTGAGCACGAGTGACTGAGCGAAAAGTATTGTACTATTTCCACGATCCCTGATGGGACAGAGTTGTCATGTTCGATAGTTGCCAAGAACTATTCTCTCCTTGGTAAGAGGAGTTTACAGTGGCACTGTGAGCTAGCTGGTATACAGGCAAACATACCCTGTGGGGGTGACTGGAATCATTCTGGACCCCAATCCCACAGTCTATGTTGTCTACACTCGCAGATCCTATAAAGGTTTATAGGAACTACACGACATGGCGCCCAACGTTGGTTTGGTACTTATTTAACGGTCAAATCTGAGTAGTTCAGTCGTGCTTTCTCTGAGACCTCGACTCACATTTTCCCAGAGACGTCTGGAGTGGGAAGGGAACTATCCGCCACAGCTGAGTAGGCATATCCTATGTATTGGCTGTAGGTTTATCAAGCTTGAAGGACAAATAGTTCCTATTGTGCATAAAACCTTATCTCAGTTTCCTTGAAACTTCTTCTTTTTCAAAATAATGGCTGATGAAGACATGACTGCTCCAGCACAACGTGCAGCTGCAGCAAGGGAGGAAGAAGAAGATGAAATAAACATTTCAGAAAATGTCAGAACTGCCCTTACTTTAAAACTAGCAGACTATGGAGTCACAGCTAGGGGTGGGACAGTCACATTCGTGATTGAGGCACACGAATCATACAGAACAGAGGTATTCTATTCATGGGTTAAATTCCCACAAGCAGATGCACAAACACATACATTTCATTCTTATACTAAAGATGAAATACCAGATGAATACTGTCGGTATGAGGACATTGAAATTCCGCTCACCTACCAGGAGCACATAAACTGGTTTAAAGGTGCCCTCCCACACACAAAAGAAAAAGTGAGACTCGGTCCGCTCGGAAGAGATGGAGCAACTTAGCAGATCCTAGCGGCTTACACACCACATCCAGACATTGACACAATGCCAGTAGCAGACTTACGTACACTTCATAAAGAAATAATAAAACTTTACAGAAACCTGACACAGTTTGTGATGAGAACACTCACACTTCAGCCAGCAAGGGATACACCAGCAGGACAAATTCAGGGATCTACAACTAAAATAACACCACAAACGCTACACACAGTAATCGGTAAAATGTCCACTAGACGTGAGCAAATGCCATTCTGGATAGCTAAAAAAATAACACAGCTAGAGGCCGTATTTCCACACACAAGCCCTCAAGAAAAACACAGAATGCTAACAATCTGCTTGCCAATGGGGATAGCTCCCCAGATAGAGGATTGTACCTCTTGGGGTACAGTGTTCCCTGCCATATATACCAGAACTCATGGTATCCCTTCATTAGCAGTAATACCAGATGTATTAAGACAAATACAGAAGGAGTATGGAGCAGAACCTGCTCTGAATTTAGGGATGAAATTGTTAGGAAATTTTGCCCAGGTATCAGTTATTATATTAGCTAACATAAAAGGGGAGGTAGCAGCAGTGGCAATATGTCAACGCCTGAGGGATTTCACTCCTTTACAACAGGAATGTGAATTACCTAAAATTATTGAAAACACCTATGCTGAATTAGGTAAAGATAGTTTGGGAGCTAGAGCAACAAAACCTCAACTCATGGGTGGTCCTGAAAAAGAGAACACCCAGCAAGCACCTGATTCTTCTTAGAAGAAATGGGATAACAGTAATAAAAAACAAAAGAATAGAGAGAATAGATCACAATCCAGGGGTGGGTCTCCTCAACAGGAGCCCTACGAAAGGAGGTATAACCTTAGGAATCGTGATAATATTAAAAAACCTGACATGTATCAGGATACTGATGCACGTTCCTCTCGTTCCTTTCAGGGTTCATCAAAAAACTCAGAGAGGGAAGGACGGTCAGAACAAAGACAAGAAGAGCGTACAAAGTCCAGAGACACGCAACGCGCTTCAGACTATACTTCCAAAAAAGAAGAGAAGCCAAAATCAAAACCTCAATTTAAAAAGAAGAAAGTAGCATGTCTTAAAGTTAGACATGCCCAGAATTCTGAGGACTCAACTTCTGAACGGGGAATGGGCTCCGACGATGCTAGACAGCGCAGCAGAGGGAACAATAGCTCGCCAGAACCTGATGGAATTTCTGGTGACAGCGAAGTCGAATGAACATATCACGATGGAGACACCTGATACAAGGGTAAGTGTCCCACATAAGTTACATAAGATAACACTCCAAATGGAGGGGGACAAACCCAGAAAAATTAAAGGTCTCTTTTGGGAGAACCTGACTTATGGATATAACATCCTTTTAGCTGAAAAAGATTGGCCATCTGAAATTGTTATGGATTGCCCAAAGGGAGAAACAGTAATTTTACCGGCTTTTTCCGACCTCATTCCAATATAGAATAATAATAGCGTAGCCCAGTGTTGGGGAGGGCGAGGCGTAGGTTTCAAGGGTGCTGCGATGAGGGAAACAGGTAGAAATCTCCCTGGGCTGACGCACGTGAAGCGTAAAGGCGGGTATGTTTTGGCAGTGAAAGGAGCTAATGCAGAGTATCATAGGAGGCTGTCCAGTGGCCGGCTCGATTAGAAAGCACTATGCCAGGGAGGCGGGGTGCGAGGGATGAGCCCGGGTGCAGGAAAGGCGAGGAGTCAGGAAGTGTGTAGAGCAGGGTATAGGAACGCCTGTGGTCCGGATCGGAGAACAGCGAGGGCGCACTGGAGCCGAGTGAACTAAGTTCACTCGGCTCCAGTGCGCCCTTGCTGTTCCCGCACCCGGGCTCATCCCTTGCACCTCGCACCCCGCCTCCCTGGCATAGTGCTTTCTAATCGAGCCGGCCACTGGACAGCCTCCTATGATACTCTGCATTAGCTCCTTTCACCGCCAAAACATACCCGCCTTTACGCTTCACGTGCGTCAGCCCAGGGAGATTTCTACCTGTTTCCCCATCGCAGCACCCTTGAAACCTACGCCTCGCCCTCCCCAACACTGGGCTCACGCTATTATTATTCTCGCTCGACTCAACCCCTACGGGTCGCCGTTAATTACTTCTGTCTTTAGCCCTGATGAGTCACGGGATTGTTCCCGGTGACGAAACACGTGTCGGCTGGTTTACTAGGCTGATGTACTATATTCAACACAGGTGTTGTTGAAATAAATAACATTAAGTTGGACAAATACTGATGTTGACCGTTGCTTTTGAATAACGCTTCTATTTTGCATATCACATTATCAACACCCACACCGCGTGTGCCCAGGACTATGCTCATGTTATAAATTGTGGATCTCATGATCCACAGATTCCCCAGGGGTTAACGGGTTATTCCCCTGATCTGGCAGCACCGCACTACCAAAGTTTCACTAATAGCACACGCAATTGCTAGAGCGCCATTTCCTGACTAAACACAAAAACCCCCATTCTAAACCTCATTCCAATATACTTAAAACATACAAACGCGCAGGAGTGGGCGATAGCACTTGCTCCAGCATTATATTGCAACTATGTTGGGTGGGATGCTGAGTCACCTCACCATGTAATCCCAGTAAAAACTACTCCAACTCCACAGAGACAGTACCCAATAAAACAAGAAGCGAAAAAATAAGTCAGGGAGATCTTAGATCAACTTGAATATCAGGGTGTAATAGAAACTTGCACCTCTTCAATGAATAATCCTTTGTTTCCCAGAATGAAACCCGATAATTAATACAGTCTAGTTTTAGACTACAGACATCTGACCTTATGCACAAAAATGTTTGCAGTACAGAATGCACACAGTGCTGCATTAATGAATAACATAGTGGGGAAAAAATACAAAACCACATTAGATATCTCAAATGAATTTTTCTGCCAAAATATAGCGTCTCAGAGCAGGTACTTGACAGCATTCTCAGCGCTCGGTTCTCAGGGTCAATTTTGTCGACTCCCCCAAGGGTATAAGAATAGCCCTGGGTTGTTCTCCGCTAGGGTAACAGAGTTACTTCAGAATTTGGATGAAAAGGCATTGTCCTATGTGGATGATATTTATCTAACGCATGATGATTTAAAGGATCACTTGACCAGGGTGAGCAACATAATTTTGGGGTTCACCTCTGAGGGCTACAAATTTAATTTTAAAAGCGAAAATAGCCCACCTCAATGTTCTATTTTTGAGATATAAGCTTTCAAGTGAAGGAAAAAGCCTGGCAGCTAACTTTTTAGAAAAGTGTGCGCTGCTTCAACCTCCTAAATCCATATTGGGATTCTTGAATTTTGGCAGAACTCACATTTTAGATTACGCAGAAAAAGTAAAACCTTTCTACGACCTAATAAGACCTGATTTTTCAGTTAGGCATTGGACACAGGAACACACAGATATCCTTCGTTCCATACAAGCTGACATGATAGCTTCCAAACACCTACACACACGTGTAAACACCACAAATTTGGTGATCCGTGTTATAGCGGGTCAATCAGGGTATACTTACCTAACCTTCAATGAAGGCGAAACAGTACCCATAACATACAAATCACACTTGTACACAAACGCTGAAATGCGTTTTGCTTCTATAGAAAAAATTCTGCCATCAGTACAGACTGGTGTAGTGAGAGAAAGAGCACTGGCTCAGGGGAAACGAATAATTGTCTTAATTCCAGTACCAGCCTTAGAGGCTGTTACAAAAGCAAGCATTCCGAATGCTAAAGCTTTACATCCAAGATGGATACAATGGGCTAATTCTCTCACTGCGATAGATGTAGATTACAAATTTGACTCTACACTTAAAATGCAAGCATTTCTGCAATATGAACAAGAATATCCTCTCCCTAATGAAATAAGTATGAATACATTATTTACACTGACGGTTCTGCCCAGCTGGCCATAGGAAGTAAACAACAATACAGCGCCACGTGTGCGATTGTGAAGGGTCGTATGCAGGAAGGCAAGTTTCATCCTAGCAGTACGAAGACACAGTCTCTAGGAGACTGCACGGCACAGCTGGCAGGATTAAAAGCCCTGTTACTGGCACTAATAAATACGGATCGAGAATTCCCCACACTGATTGAGTGTGATTCTTTTTACTGTGTCCAGTCATACAATGAATATCTTCACTACTTGGGACAAAATGGGCTTAAAGACTCGAAAGGTGGCACAAGTAAGCATAAAATGCTATGGGACAAGGTAGCCGAGTTGATAAACGAACTACCGAAAGCTCACGTGATACACACGCTGAGTCATCAACGTGATGGTGTTCATATTGAAGGGAATTCAATGGCCGATGAAGCCGCAAAGGGGGCAGTACGAACTGCTGCCATAGCTGCAATCACTAGTAAAAACAGCACAGCCTTACCGAAAGGCTTTCCACTCAAGTACTCATACAAGTTAGATGCAAATAACATTTCGTATGCTCAAATTCCAGGAGTGGGGGGAAAGAGTAATACCAAACATAGATTGCAGATTAGGCTTAATACTAGCTGCACAAAGGGTCTAGATTCTGCACATGCAGGAGTTACCGCAACGGTTTCTTTACTGAAACGACGCTATTGGTGGCCAGGATTAACTAAACAGACAAAGAACTGCGACATTTGTCAGCAGATGAAGGGCTCCACCGTAGCACGTCCAGCGCAGACACCATTACTAATATCAGACAGACCACTCGCTTGTGTCTATTTGGATCACTGCGGCCCCCTACAATCGGACGGGGCTTACAAGTATATCTTGGTGGCAGTAAATTCATGCTCTAGATTCCTATGGGTAAGGCCTCAGCGCTCGGCTGACGCTCGAACTGTTATAAAAGATTTGCGAGTCTTTATAGGGACATAATCAGTTGGCACATTACATTCTGACCGCGGCCCCGCGTTTAGCTCTAGGGCTTACAAGGAGGCCACAGGAAGTTTGGGTGTTGCATTGCGGTACTCCTCTCCATACCATCCCGAGGAAAATTCGGTCGTGGAGAGGATAAACCGAGACTTAAAGCAATCTTTAACAGCAAGGGTATTATGTTCGGGTGGTAGTTGGGTCAATAACTTATATGGAGTCCAGAGGGCTCTTAACAATATGCCAAGAAGTTCCCTAGGAGGTGTCACTCCTTACGAAGTCCTATTTGGGACAAGAATGTGGGTACCTGATCTCAATTTTGAAAGCACAGTGGCGGATGAAAAACCATTTGACATCAATAAACGTTTGGCTGTTTTACAGGATGAATTCCAGGCACTACAAAGCAACGTGCAAGTAAAACGCACCGCCACTGGGGAAGTCAAATCAGTCACAGCAAGACCTGCCTGGATCCCAAAAGTCGGGGATCTGGTCAGAGAAAAGATTGTGGACAAGAAAAAATTTGGGCCATCATACAGAAAGCCAGTACCTGTCCTGGATGTCGAAGGAACAAGAAAAGTACTTTTTCCGCCTCTTGCCGGCAAAAAAGAAAAGAGATTCGTCTCCATTGATCTGATCAAACCACACTATGTGAATACTGAATAGTAGGCCTTGTGGACTCCTGGGTAGCCGACGCTCTCCTCTGGCTACCATACAGGAAGTTCAGCAAGAAAGACTAATAACATTTGAAGAGTCACCAATACCAAGTACTGGAATTTCCAACAATGAAATGGAACATTGTTCCTGTTGAAACAGAACATCAAAACACAAATGAAAGACAAATATCAATTCGGCCTACCACCTATGTCTACATCAATATGCATCTACAAGAGACATCTGCCAGTTCATCAAAACCTGCTGAGCTACCTAAAATAGATCGAACTGCATCTGGCTACTTCATAGATTTTGATACCTTCTCTCTGGATCCCAGTGAACCTGAAACAACGCCAGCTCCAGTTTCCCGTAAGCAACAACTTCATGATTTCTACACTTTTCTGACAAAAAGACTTACCTGGTCTCACCATGGCTACAGCTCTGGATAATAACTGGAATATTGTTTCTACTATTCTGGATTGGCTAAGTGACTGTCTTTTACTTGCTCATGAATGGAAACTATCTCCCAGAACGCTCTGTAGTTTCAAATGTGAACTTGGTCCTGAAACCTCATACGTCATCTCATCGTGATCAAAGAGACCTGTCCTTCGTTAACATTACAGCTGTTCCAATTCCTGACGGTATAGTGGGGGACAGGGTTGATTATGATGTATTTGGTCCCACAGAACTTTTGAAAATACCTCATGTATTTAAAATGTCTCTAAATGATATCATTACCTCCAGTACATTTTCTGACGATTAGGACTTTGAAACTGTGAATAATATGTTGTCTGATTTGGAACAATCCGCTGCATTTTTAAGCACTGAAATGTTAGAAGACACATTTGAGTTTGACACTATGTACTGTTACCAACATTATGGTCATCCCTTTACATAAATCCAATATCCCACGTAATGTTTTTACATACCACGAATGGGAACATTGCCCGACACCACTAAAAGGTAGTTCGAAAACGTTTGCACAAAAATGTCCTTATTTTTCAGGGTTTAACACTTCTGATCCGACCTCATATTATAAGGTTGCACCTACAACTGCACAGAAAAATATGCTAACTAACACCAAACAGATTTTTTCTGCATCCTTTATTTCCCAACTGTCTGAACAGGGTTTCGACTTATGGAAGGACATTATAGACATAAAATCAGTCTGGGGTTCAAAGGAATGGCAAGTTCAGGGAACCGAAGCACTATTTTGTGCATGCCTCATTCCACAGCAGATAATATTTCTGAACGACACTGTGTCTTGGACTAGCCAAGAACAAGGATTTGAACACACCTTGGATACCCTCACCAACACACTTTGAGGGGTGGCAAAACTTGACTACACATGGTGGGGATATAGTAGATGACAGCATACAGTACAATTCATCAGACCCCAATTGGAAGGGATGGTTAGTTTGGCCCAAGGACACAAATAGGTGTCAGTCAAGATTCAGGGGTACCACTGAAGGGTTCAGTATCCATAGGCCAGACCAATGCTATGTACAAAGAGAACATCCGGGGGTAGTGACATCTTACAGTGTTGGGACGTTATGCCTCCAGTGGCTAAAAACCTCAACACTGTCCCAGGTGAAACAACACTTATCCTTACTATCAGCAGACATGGACCTGAGGGACTTTTTATTAGGACCCCGAAAGCCACGTCAGAAATGTTTCTTATACGCTGTCTATAATGAAATCTGGAAAATCACTCAACAAGAAGCCTAGGAGAGACTCAATGAAATTGATAGAAAACCTAGAAAAAGCATTAGCTGTAGTCGATAATGCTATGACTACATTAACAT
Organism: Calotriton arnoldi; assembly: GCA_963921515.1. NCBI lineage: Eukaryota > Metazoa > Chordata > Amphibia > Caudata > Salamandridae > Calotriton > Calotriton arnoldi. The sequence goes on along the minus strand of CAWUFW010000974.1, from coordinate 1,105,002 downwards.
CCAGGATTTATTCACTGGCAACATTGTATCTTCTGCTATAGATATACTAGATTAGGATCTGTCCATACTACAGCACGGACAGTCTCAGTTACGTTCTATTATGTTGTTAAGCTGGACGCTACAATCTTGACATTCGGGTTATGTGCCTTAGCGATTTATCAACAGTACGTCCCTATTCTCTGCATACAATCTAACTAAGAAGCAGATAACAATGGCACAAAGGGGAGCAAAATTTACAATGCTGCGTATTGAAAAACTGGACCAATTACCTTTTACTGTGGCAGAGTCACCATCCACAGAATGGTTAATCCATGACCATATAACATTACCGGTCACAACTTTCCAGTTTCAGTATTGCCTAGAACAACAACAGGCAGGCAGATATGAAGCGATGGGTAGGGAATTCATCAAGGAATCTTGGGAAGTGCCATACAGATTTCGATGCAGGAGTGGGAACATGGAAGTGTTTCTAAGCTGTACAAACTGAGAACTCTAAGTGGATCTCTCATATGCCAGGATATCATGCTTCACGGGGCCTGTAACGGTTCAGTTGCAAACTTATCCTGTCATTTGAAAGGGTCCCCATCTGCTGTGATTAATGCGGTGTTTAGGTTGCTCTCAAATGGGAGTTACTTGATGCTGAATGATCAAGGTTGTTGTGGGATGCTTCCGGGCATCGCAAATCTTGTCACTGATAACTCCAGGGTTACTTGGTGTATGCAAGTATTGTTTCTACCAACCCACACAGTCAGGGATGCGCCGTTATGGCCTTCGTTGAATGTTTCCTTTATACGGTTTGATACTCTGAGCCGAATGAAAGCCATGCTTTTACAGAAAACCGTGCCCTTAACCTCCGCACAAGAGACTTTTGATCTCCAGGTCGCAAGCTCCTTAGCTGAGATAAAGGCACTTGTACGAACAAACTGCCTTTTCCATTTCACAGAAATGGTACAACGTATCTTTAACATGTCTAATATGATGGGTATAGTACACCTATTTAAGACCATAGGTTCTGGACTGTTAAGCACCTTTCAGACAGTCTTTGGAGTGATTCCAAACTTCAAACACTCCGTATTCGGAAGCATTTTCGGAGGACTTCCGCTGATCCTGTTCCTAATAGCAGGAATCCTGATTGTAATTTTTCTGCTACGCAATGGACGTCCCAGTAACCAAGGAGATGGAATAAACGCTCTCGGAGCCCAGATACTGTGATCGCATAATACTCCATCTGGGCACACCTCGCCTTAGCGAACTGAGCGAGTCTTGATTCCTGTAATTTAGACCAGTCTGGATCGACTGTGTTCTGCCTGTCCTCCGATGCCTGTTCTACAGGCAAGAATGTGTGTTGCATCTATGTCTAACATTTCCATCGGTTGCGCCACCAGATGTGGATGCTTTACTGGACCTGATAACGGCCCATGTACTGCTGTGTCCTAAGTGTATTCCCATGTTGATATCTGCATTCTTAGAGCCACCACAGGATGCTTCAGCTCCTGTTGGAACGGATACCGGCTCCTCTACAAACACTCAGGCCTTGGATGTCACACAGGCTTCCCCAGCATCGGCTCTGGACAATACAGAAGATCATCTGTGCTTAATTGACCTGATCTGTGAGGTGTTCCAGGGATCGTCGTCTGCGATGACAAGCAACAGTGATGTTGCGTCTGCCAAGACGGGACACAACCATTTGGCTCATCGTGTGCTGGGAAAAATTCGTCCTTTTTCAAAACAACCGAATTTGGAATTTTTAAACAATAGACACTTTTTCTAGCTGAACTGCATGGCTTTCAGACACTCATAGTTGTTCGAACTATATATACGAAAATATTTGAGTAAGACTTCTACCGCTTAAAATACAATTTTTACATTTTTAGCATTTAAAAAAATAAATAAATTAAACGTTGCGTACAAATGCCTGGGGCGCTAGAGAGCCGGCAAGCAAGACGGCCGCACCCTAGTGAGGCTCCTGCTGTCCGTAGTTATAATCCGACATTATCCGTAGCAAGGCTGCGTCAGATTTGAAAATCTGCTAATCGAAAAGTGGTGGTAATCTGTGCGGCACAAAATAACGGCGAAGACACGCTGCTGCCTCCCCCGTGTCTGAAGATATGCAGGACAGGCCGGGAGTCTCAAGGTCGACACAATATGGCAGAAGATTGATCACCAAGCTTGCACTTACGCGGTGCTTATAAACAGATATTATCTGGAGATACACTGTTGCCGTAAACATTGACACAGAAATACCTAGCGGCCGACTGGAGCGAGACCAATGGAGGGGAAGGTTTGCGACATCTGCCTACCTGCACTGTGATGTTGGCGTTGCTTCCCCTCGCCGTACTGGTGCTGTGACAGAGACGGGAGCGCACCGCCGCTGCAAAAGAAGAGCTGGAGGGTGCCGTGGAGTGCAGGGCTCACGGGGGATCCTGAGCAGAGCGGACCCATGATGGAACCCCCACAGCGACGTTCGACAGCCCCTCGCTCCAAGTAAGTGAAGAGGGAGGAGGGGATTCCTGCGTGTCATGGCTGGGGGCGGAGCACAGCGTGACCTTCCATGGGGCCTGCTGCTGGGCCACTGTGGGGCGCGGTGTCTGCCGGAGTTCATACTCCTGCTGAAAATTGTAAGAAGCAGGAGCAAGACTGCACGTGCAGCATATATTACCAGCAAACGGCTGCCTTTGGAAGTAAATGGAAAAAAAGAAATAAAGCACATCCCTGACAACTGCTGAGGCAGGAAGTGTGGAGTTAATAGAACTGCTCCATCATTACAGCGAGAACCAAGGGGTCCCACCGGCGTAAAACAAGAGCCAGGAGGTGCCGAAGTGGTGTAAGGAACATATAGAACACAAATACGTGGGGCTTCAAACGACAAAGACAGGAAAGTCATGCTGGCACTAAACTACAGTTGGTGAAGGAGAGCACACAGAATAATAGGTAACAAGCTGTCACAGCGCTACCTGAGTTGCAGAAATGGGCAGAACAGAGGGCAAGCAAGTGAAGTTACAATTTGAGTTGAGTAAATCTGTCAAAGGTTCCGATGGAGACACAGCCTCCAACCTGGGGGATAACTCACAATCAGACGAAGAAGACTTGCGCTCCCTACTGGTCACCATGAAACAAAGTCTCAATTCTATCGAATCCAAAATGGATGCCCTAAATATGCGTATGGATTACATTACTCAGCGGCTAGAAAAGCATGATGGGCGCATCAACGAAGCGGAGAACAGAATATCGCAATTGGAGGATGCATCCACTGATAGGGGAGAGCAAATACAGAGTATGGACCGACTTCTGAAAGTGATTTCAGCAAAAAACGAGGACCTGGAAGGGAGGTCGCGCCGCAATAAACTCCGAATTTTGGGCGTACCGGAATCCACAGGTACATGCCGCATGGAGGATTACATTGAGCCTATGCTAGTGGAGCTGTTTGGCGCTGCCTTGTTCTCCAAGGTGTTGATAGTGGAGCGTGCTCTCCGATCACTTGCACCCTGGCCTCCGCCGGGGGCCTCCCCTAGAACCATTATCGCACGTTTCCTGAATTATAAGAACAAGGACACTGCACTTTGTCTGGCGCGGGAGAAAAAGGATCTCCAACACAATGGTCACTCCATCTCCATCTTTCCAGACTTCACGCAATCTGTTCAGGAAACCCGCAGAAAATTTGGCCCAGTGAAGCGCAAACTGCAGCAGGCCAACATCCCTTACATGATGCTATACCCGGCGAGATTAAAGGTGACCCACCGGGGCAAGCAGTATGTGTTCAACGCACCTCAGCAGGCACAGGATTTCCTAAAGAAAGCATCTTCTCGCAGCCCTCGATCAGAGCAAAAAGGAGAAGGCTCCAGAGCAACTTCACCATTGCCGAATGCAGACTAAAATTACTGGTCGGGAAGCGGTATAATCAACGAAGACCGCCACCGTGAGCACCACTAACTATAATCATATACTTGCTTACAAAAAGGGGAAGTGATATTTAAATATGTCAGGTCAAAATTTCATGACCAACCTAAGCCACCTTATAGAAGGGTTTATAAACATGCTTTAATCGGACAACACTGTTATATCCTTGAACTCTGGGCAGCCCGGCTAATCGGGGTGGAATGTCAGACTCTCTTGTGTACTACCCCCCACGGGTATTCCCCAGCAAATGTTTAATGGGGGTTATATGTTACGTTATATTATGTTTTTCTTCTCTTTGTTTAATTCATTTGGAGTCATGTCTCGTTAGACACTGCAGAGCATATAACTACGGAGCACTCCTTCCAATACCAAGGCTCCATCATTATTGGGCACAGTACCACATATCCAATGCCCATTACCAGGTTGACTCACTTATGTTTTGGGGACAGACTTATAGGGCTGTTAATGAGGATCACATCCATCTGCAGAATTGGGCCGTGGGCATGGGAGGGAGGTGGTGGAGGGAAATGTTAATTGTATTTGTAGTTGTTTTCGTACACAGCGGTTCATTGCATGAAGGGCATGGGAGGGAAACCTGCAGCAAAAATAAACGAATTACAGACCTGGGTCGCTATAGGTGCAAGGTACTCCTCATATGTCAAAATGATACAACAGTTAACGCATGACCTCACATAGAAAGCCGACAGAGCACACTATTAATTTTTTGACATGGAATGTACGGGGACTGGGAGATCCCCGCGAGAGAAGACACAAACTCAGCTATCTGGACAGACACCACGTCCAAGTAGCAACGTTACAAGAGACGCACTTTGCTCCAGGGCTCACCCCTGGATTTGCAGGGAAATGGGCTGCTCATAGATGGTTCTCTTCATTCTCGACTTATTCCAGAGGCACTGCCATTTTGATAAAGGCAGGAGTGGGGTACTGTCCTGCTGGTTCGCTACAAGACCCTCAAGGGAGATATTGCATCATGTGGGGTAGGCTCGCTGAGCAATCTGTAGCATTAGTAAACTGCTACACGCCGAATGTTGATGATGCACCATTCTTCGCTACACTCTGGGGCCTAATAGTAAATATTGGGTCCACGCATTTGTTATGGGGAGGAGACCTAAACCTAGCTTTGAATCCATGCATGGACCGGTCTCACGGGTCTGTGGAACCTCACACCAGGGCAGGACAGCACGTAAATGCTGTTATTACAGATCACCACCTATTAAATGCTTGGAGGACCTCACACCCCACTCTCAGGAAGGGCACATTTTTCTCTACTGCACATGCTAGCTGGTCGCGCATAGATTATTGGTTACTTTCGGCCGGACTATGTACCTGGCTGAGGGGGACCGAGCACCTCGCCCGTACCTATTCCGATCATGACCCTGTCCTCTTGAAACTCTGCCCCCCTGCTAATGAATCCCCCTACAGATCATGGATGCTACACCCTACAGCTCTCTTGGATTCTTGTTTCCGGGAGGAGGTTCGCCAGGAGGTACATGGGTTTTCCCCAGCAACATAGGGAGTGTCCAGACGCTGGCAAGCGTCTGGAAGAGCTTGAAAGTCACCGCTCGCGGAGTGTGCATAGCAAAAAATGGGGGAATACTGCGAGATTTCAGGAGAACGCTAGCCAAGCTGGAACTGGATATTAGGGCCATCGATACCTCCACACCAGAATCGCACTCGCCTTCGAAACAAGCACAGTTAAAAGACCTGCTTATAGAATACACAGAAATTGCAGACAGGGAATCTTTTTCCGATCTAAGTATTCTCGCGCCGCACATATGGGGAAGGTAAGAGGCCCGGCAAAGCATTGGCTGATACAATAGGAGTCCCTCGGTTCTCCAATAATATTTTCAGTGTGGAAGATGATGACGGCCTGGTACACACAGACCCAAGGGAAAGTTTGAATATATTTGCTACTCACTATAAGCAGCTATACTGCACACATAGGAAAGGCCAGATAGATATTGCTGCATACTTTGAAGATACTGCGTTAGGCTGGATTAATGACAGCCGCAGGGAGTTCTTGTCTGCCGCCATTGAAGAAGATGAGGTGCGAGCTGTAATTATGCAATTACGATTCGGCAAAGCCCCAGGCCCTGATGGGTTACCGACAGACTTTTATAAATGCTACAGATTTGGCCCCTATTCTTAGAGAGCTGTATGAGGAAGCTAGGGAGACTGGAACACTTCCACAATCAATGAGACAGGCCCTCATCATTACACTTCTAAAGCCCGGCAAGGATGCCACTAAATGCGACGCTTACAGGCCCCTGTCTTTAATAAATTGCGATTCCAAGATATTAGCCAAAATCCTAGCTAACTAGCTTAGATTGCTAATGGAGGGACTGGTGCTGCCCGATCAGGCAGGTTTTATACCCGGGAGAGCTACTTTTCATAATTTGCGCACTATTTTTGCATTGCTACAGGATGTAGACCCAGAATCCAATGCCGCAGCAATTTTTTGGGATGCCACAAAGGCATTTGATTCACTTGAGTGGGACTATTTACTTGCAATTCTAGAATGGATGGGGTTGCACCTGCAGTTCTTGCTTGGATAGCGCTGCTATATAGCCAGCCTATGGCAGTTGCGCAGATAAATGGATTATACTCTGACCCATTCCCGATCTCCAGGGGAACCCAGCAGGGGTGTCTCTTATCACCCCTGCTTTTTGCCCTTGCCATTGAGCCACTAGCGGCAAAACTCTGACAGCACCATAGAGAATACGCTATTCCATATCCCTCCCATCAGATACTAGTATCACTCTACGCTGACGACATCACCCTTTAACTCCGGGAGCCGCACATAAGCTTGAATCCTGTTTTGCGAGAGTTTATTAAGTTTGGTGATATCTCTAGGATAAATACTAATTGGAGCAAGTCTCAGATTTTCCCTTTAACCTCTTCCACCCCTGAATTCCCCCTAGAATTCCTGTTAGCATGGTGCGCATCGGAAATAAAATACCTGGGAGTGTGGATAGCCCGAGACAGGGAGGAGAAGTTACGGGCAAACTATGGGGTCGCCTTGGAATCCATCACAATTCTAATAACTCGCTGGATAGCAATGCCGTTGTCCCTGGCAGGAAGAATTTCACTGATGAAAATGGTGATTCTACCGAAACTTCTTTATTGTTTCATCACCATCCCATATCATCCAGGTCAGCCTTTCTTTAGCGCAATTAAAACTCAGCTCATCTCATTGGCATGGAGGGGAAAGCAACCCCGTATAAGCTGGCAGAGACTGACGCTTCCTTTCTCGCGGGGAGGGTTTGAGGCACCAGACATTGAATTATACTTTCTTTGCGCCCAAGCACATTACGCAATACACTGGCTTCACCCGCCGCCATTTATGCCTCACTTAGCTATCAAACAGAGTTACATAGCGCCACTGCCATCAGAAGCCTATTTAGGTACAAATACCCCAGAAAGAGGCACCAAATATTCGACAGTAGCATGTACGAATTTCGCATGGAGGCGACTGTTCAGAAAAGTGGGGTGCACCTTTCCATACTCACCGCTGATCCCTATCTCGTACCTGCGCTGGGCACCTGTCACTCATGAAACCACTTGTAGAAATATGCTTAAAGTACGTAACCTATGCACAATGGGGGATATATATCAGGAGGGCATATTTAAAGACAGGCAAGCACAGCTAGGAGAGGAAGGCGTCACACCGCTGGAGGTCTTTCTCTACATCAGGCTTAGACACGAGATAAAAGCAAACACTCCCACCTTCCCGCTTGAGCAAATGAGCTGCAATACCCTGCTCACGCTTTATCAGATGACTGGGGCGACACATGTAGTGTCCAAATTATACCGGGCAGCTTCTATGAAGCGCCCAAGCGCGCAACAGGAGGCAAGAAAGGGGCGGGAGACAGAACTAGATACCATACTCACAGATAAACAATGGGAATACTGTTGTAAACAAACGAGCTATTACGGCAAGCAGTCGCCTACGGATCGTACATTACAAATTCATTCACCGAACTTACTACACCCTAGCATGCCTGCACAGCTACAAACTTAGAGAGGACAGCCGCTGCGAGAGATGCCGGTGCGAAGGCGCTGAGTTCTTGCACCTGGCTTGGCAGTGTGAAGCGATGCAGAAATACTGGAGGGAGGTACTTGAGACGACATCCGAAATGTTAGGCACTCGAGTTCCAATATCGCCCATTATCACGTTATTGGGATACCCAGAAGAATTACCTCCACTGCACAGGAAATTTACAGCGTTATGCATGCTATTGGCCAAAAGGCGGGGTTGGGGACGTGCCCCCAAATTTAAAGACTGGCTTACTGATCTGATATTCTGTAAGGATCAGCTCACCACGTAAGCTGAGCTATTGCCACCCTCGTCACGGCCTAGAGACATTTGGGACCCACTTCTGGAATACCTACGTGCCTGCGCAGACTGAAAGTGTATGTATTGCTCACTGCCCTTTGCCCTCTGTTTCCCCCCCTCCCTTCCCATATCGTGGAGATGGATTGCCGGGTCTATAAGTGAAAAATAGACTAAAATGGCCCGCTCAGGAGGCAAACAGCCAGATGTAGCAGAAATGAGAAACATTAGACATCGAGATTGTTGATGTATGGGGCCGATTTACTTTATTCTGATGTATCACGTTCAGGACATGGAACACTGACATAATGGCACAACCTAAGCTGAGCACTATGGACTGTATGTCAATGACAGACAAACTTATACTGTATAAATGTCGTATGCTGTATGGACTCTCCCTTCAATATGTATTTGAGCTACCATAATGTAATGAACTGCTGTGAACTGTTCAGAAAACTCAAAGTAAAAAAAAAAAACGTTCCGTACAAATGCCTAGAAGTACATTAAACTTTTAGTATGTCATCCAGTCGGATGAGGAGTGAGTGTTATGTTTCATATAGGTACCCCAATATAGGCTCAGGTAGCAACCTAACCTCTCACCTATATTTCCCCTGCCATTTCACTACATAATGGTTCTTGGGACTGACCTTTTACCTAGTTACGGTACTGCTCACAGGACATGGGGTTTTCCCTGAAAACTAGCCTGATCCATTATGCATGAGGATTCTTGGAAACTCGGCAGGACTACCATCTCCTGCATAATAACTATGTATAAGGGTCATTCCTTCCGTCATCCTAAGTCCGACATGACACAGCAAGGTAGATCCCCTGAGGGTACCACTTTGGGTATATAAACACCATATCTTTGCTGAGGCAGGGAGAGGAGAAAAAGGATCTGTTTCTGTCTTATGGTTGTTTCAGCACACCTATTTTACACTAGAATGACGCTGGTTTAATAAATGCTTATTGAAAACGTCCCCACCGTTTATTCTGTGTATCTCTCTGAGACAAAGTGAGCACAAGTGACTGAGCGAAAAGTACTGTACTGTTTACACGATCCCTGATGGGACAGAGTTGTCATGTTCGATAGTTGCCAAGAACTAGTCTCTCCTTGGTAAGAGGAGTTTACAGTGGCACTGTGAGCTAGGTGGTATACAGGCAAACATACCTGGTGGGGGTGTCTGGAATCAGTCTGGACCCCAATCCCACAGTCTATGTTGACTAAACGCGCAGATCCTATATAGATTTATAGGAACTACACGACACCCCGACCCCTACTTAATGGCTGTCGCTGTGCGGACACGCGCTGAGGGCGTGCCACTGTCACGCCAAAGGCAAGCCCGTCTGCGCCCGACCACGACAAGCGCTAGGGACCCTGGTCCACCGAACACCCGCTCCTACGACCTCAGCACTCTTCACGCACTCAACCATGGACGCAACAACAACTGCCAGCTCTCGGCGCCGAGCAACACCCAAATCCCGATCTCCTGCCAACACTGCTGCCGCACCTTCACCCACCTCTGGACCCAGGCAGCTACCCCCAACCCACCGGACGCCACCGCACAGAAGTCACTGAGCTGCATCCTCCTCAACGTACGTTCCATGCACAGTCACGCCGTAGAAATCTGGGACCTCCTTAACACTCCTGACGTCGCCTTCCTCAGAGACCTGGACCAACGCCAGCTCCGCACCTGACATTGCAACCGCCATCCCCGACGGAAATAGGATCCTGAAAAAAGATCGCCCCAACCGCCCAGGAGAAGGCCTCACCATCGTCCACAAAAGCTCCCTCCGACTGACAACCACCAACTCGGACTATGCCTCGCCCCCCCTTGGAACACATCCACTTCCAGATCCACTCGCCTCCAGACCTGGACTCCGCATCCCCTTCACCTACGTCATCGCCGACCACATCACACCCGACGCCCTCGCCTCTACGGACTACATACTATTTGGAGACCTGAACTTCCACCTGGACCAACACAGCGATCCCAACACCACCATACTCCTGGAGATTATCACCAACATAGGACTGAAGCAACTCGTCTCCACCCCACTCACACAGCAGGACACACACTCGACCCCATCTTCGCCGGAGGAAACAATATTCGCTTCAGCCACACCACGGAACTGCTCTGGACAGACCACCACTCCATCCATTTCTCCTTTACGAAACCCACTGCACAAAAGCACTCACGCCACCTCCCAAGCAGAGGCTGGAACAAAGTCTCCAAACAACACCTCACCTCCGCCCTCACCTGCACTCCACCCCCAACTACGACAGACACCAACACAGCAGCAAGCAACCTCTACCAATGGATCGCCAACTGCGCTAACACTCGTGCCCCCTCCAGAACACCTCGAGACGACACAACAAGAAAGCCAACTGGTTCACTACGTATCTGCAAGATCCAAGCGCTCCTGCCGACTGGAGAAGACCTGGAGAAACAGCAAAACCCAGGAAGCACGCTCCGCCTACAAAACATCCATCACAGCACACCACCAACTCATCAAATCAACAAAGAAAAACTTCATCCAAGACAGAATCCTCTTCAACGCCCACAACTCCAAGGAATTCTTCGCCATCATACAGGAATTCACCAAACTCAACAGCGAAACAACCGACGTCCCCCCTCTCAAGACCTCTGCAACAAACTTGGCTCCTTCTTTCACCTCAAGATCTAGACACTCCGCGATAACTTCGATGACCAAGACCACAGCACCGCTTCAACTCCCACACCCAACGACGCCACCCAACAAACCCTTCTCACCCGGATCCTCTCACCACAGAAGACACCTTAAAGACAATGAAGATTATCCACTCCGGAGCACCTTCTGACCCCTGCCCGCCGCATATCTTCCACAGGGCAGCCACTGCCATCGCACCAGAGCTATGCCGAACTATCAACTGCTCCCTCGAGACCGCCACATTCCCTGATAACTGGAAGCGCGCCAAAGTCAACCCCCTCCTAAAGAAGCCCTCCGAAGACCCGACAGACCTCAAGAACTTCAGGACCATCTCACTGCTTCTTTTTGCTGCCAAAGTCATCGAAAAGTCCGTCAACACACAGCTAGCACACTTCATAGAAACCAACAGCATCCTAGACACCTCTCAATTCGGATTCCGCAACAACCAAAGCACCGAGACCGGCCTCCTTGCCGCCACTGATGACATCTGCGCCGTCCTCAATCCAAGGCCACACGGCAGCCCTCATCATCCTGGACCTATCAGCAGCCTTCAACACCGTCTCCCACTGTACGCTAGCCACAAGACTCCATGACGCCGGCATCCAAGGAAAAGCCTCAGACTGGATACGATCTTTCCTCTCAGGCAGAACACAGAGAATAAGACTTCTGCCCTTCCTCTCAGAACCAAAAGAGATCAGATGCGGAGTACTCCAAGTATCCTCCCTCAGCCCCTCACTCTTCAACGTCTACATGGCCCCCCTCACAACCATCATTAGAAACCACGGGCTCAACATCGTCTCCTACGCCAATGACACCCAGCTCATCCTCTCCCTCACCAAGGAACCATATGGACAAGTTACTTACCTTCGGTAACGCCTTATCTCGTAGAGACATGATCTAGCCGCAGATTCCTTACCTTTGAACTTCCAGGTGTCAGGCTGGATCCGGAAGATTTTTCGAAGCAGGACCCCTGCGTGCCGGTAGATGCCGTCGGTCGACTCCACGTGACGCCGTTGGCATCGTGTTCATCGTCATCATGTCATCCGCGTCGTCAATATAAACGCCACTCCGGCGCGCCGACGTCAGTACTTTTCACGACTTTCCATGCCAGAAGCGCAGAGCCATGAAGTGACTGACCATGGTGTGTTAAAAAACAAACAGCTAGGGCCCCAAAGGGGATATCCCTGACACTTAAAAAACCCCATTCTGCAGTGCGGGGACGATGGGTGAGTCGGTAAGGAATCTGCAGCTAGATCATGTCAGATAAGGCGTTACCGAAGGTAAGTAACTCGTCCATCTGATAGAGACATCTAGCCGCAGATTCCTTACCTTTGAACAGATACCCAAGCAATACCATCCACGGAGGAGGGACTGCGGAACGGTTCAGACCAGAAAATCCTGTAAAACAGAGTGACCAAAGAGGCCCTCTCTGCGAACCTGGGAATCCAGGCAGTAGTGTCTGGCAAACGTGCGCAGAGATGCCCACGTGGCAGCTTGGCATATATCCGAAACAGGAACACCACGCTGGAGAGCCGTGGTGGGCGCTTTTGCCCTGGTGAAATGGGCCCCAAGCCCTTCAGGGGCTCCTTCTTCGCTAAGACGCAACATATTTTTATGCAGACGATAACCCATCAGGATATAGTCCTCTTCTGGACAGCACGACCTCTCTTTGCACCCACATACCCTATAAAGAGTTGGTCATCAACCCGCAACTCTTTGGTTCGATCAAGGTAGAACGACAACGCTCTTTTTGGGTCCAGACAGTGGAGACGTTCCTCTTCTTTGGAAGGATGAGGAGGTGCATAGAAGGTGGGCAGGGTAACCGACTGTCCCAGATGGAAAGGTTTTACCACTTTAGGAAGAAAAGATGCCCTAGTCCATAGTACTACCTTATCCGGAAAGGTCGTCGGGTAAAGAGGCTTTGAAGATAGCGCCTGTAGCTCACTGACTCTCCTGGCAGAGGTTATTTCCACCAAAAAAGCTGTTTGATGGTGAGCAGCCCCAGAGGACAGTTGTGCAACGGCTCAAATGGTGCACACATCAAGAAGGTAAGCACAAAATTAAGGTCCCACTGTGGCATGATGAAAGGTGAAGGGGGAAACAAATGGGTTAGTCCCTTCACAAATCTCTGCACAATCGGAGATTTGAACAAGGATGGCTGATCTGGCAGCTGAAGAAAAGAAGAAAGGGCCGAAAGGTAGCCATTCAAAGTGCCCAAAGCAGAGCCTTGCTGGGCCAAAAAAAGTATGAAGAGAAGGACTTCACACAAAGGAGCAGATAAAGGGTCAATAGAGCGATCTGTACAATATTTAAAAAACGTATTCTATTGGCAGGCGTATACTGATTTTGTAGATGGATGCCTTGCTGCCAAGATAACCTCACAGACTTCAGAAGGAAGGACAAAAGCTGTCAACTCTTGCCGCTCAATCTCCACCCAAGGAGGAGGAGAGTGGACAGGTTCGGGTAGAGGACCCTCCCCTGCTGCTGTGACAGAAGATCCTCCTGAAGAGGCATCCTGATCGGAGGATCGATGCTCATGTCTAGCAGCGCGGGATACCAAACTCTCCGTGCCCAGTCCGGGGCCACAAGAATAACTTGTGCTCGGTCGCTCCTGATCTTCTTGAGCACTCTGGGCAGGAGTGGTATGGGCAGAAAGGCGTATAGGAGGCCTGAGCTCCACTTGCGACGAAAAGCGTTGCCGAGCGAGTGCTGCATTGGAAACTCCAACGCGCAAAGCAGCTGACATTGCGCGTTCTCTTCAGAAGCGAACAGATCTAACCAAGGCTCTGCCCACCACTGAAAGAGACCTTGTGCCACCTCCGGATGGAGACGCCATTCCTGATCTGCAAGGCACCTTCGGCTGAGTTTGTCCGCCCTGGCGTTCAGAGAACCGGCCAGGTGCTGAACCACCAGGGAAATGCCCTGATGCTCCAGTCAAGTCCAGAGGCACAGGGCCTCCTGACAGAGGGTTCACGACCCCACTCCGCCCTGTTTGTTGCAGTACCACATGGCAGTAGTGTTGTCTGTGAACACTTGAACAAGCCTTCCTTTTATTGATGGCAAAAAAGGCTTTCAGTGCCAGTCGGATCATCCGAAGCTCCAGCAGGTTGATATGGAGCTTGGTTTCTGCCGGAGACCAGAGTCCTCTGATTTCCACCTCCCCCAGATGGCCACCCCAGCCCAGAAGGGACGCGTCCATCACTACTGTGAGATCTGGGTGGGGAAGGGAGAGGGGTCTCCCCTTGAACCACTCGCAGTCCATCAGCCACTACTGCAGATCGTTCGCAAGGCCCTCTGAAATCTGAACCAGGTCGGTGAGGTTTCCTCGATGTTGTGCCCATTAGAACTTCAAGTCCCACTGCAGAGCCCGCATGTGCCACCGTGCATGGGTCACTAGCAGGATGCAGGAGGCCATGAGACCCAACAGCCTCAGAGTCAGTCTCGCCGAAATCCAGGAGAGAGGCTGAAACATCGGTATCATAGCCTGAATATCCTTGACTCGCCGTTCGGGAGGATAGGCCCAAAACTGCACCTTGTCCAGAACCGCCCCAATGAAAAGAAGTGACTGAGAGGGAGTCAGGGGTGACTTTGGCACGTTGATAGTGAACCCCAGCCAATGCAAGAGGTTTGCCATCGTCTGGAGGTGGGAGACGACTACCTGGGACGAGCCTGCCTTCAACAACCAGTCGTCAAGACAGGGGAGTACTGGAACCCCGGATCAACGCAGATAAGCTGCGACCACCACCATCACCTTTGTGAACATCTGAGGGGCACTGGTGAAGCCTCTGGTGAAGCCAAAGGGGAGCACCGTGGACTGAAAGTGCCCGTGGCCCACCGTGAACCGCAGGTAGCGACAATGGGCAGGCAGGATGGGAATATGGAAGTAGGCATCCTGCAAGTCCAGCGCTACCATCCAGTCTCCTGGGTCCAGGGCAGACAGGACCTGAGCAAGGGTGAGCATCTTGAATTTTTCCTTTTTAGAGGAAGAAATTGAGGGTTCTGAGGTCTAGGATAGGACGATGGCCTCCGTCCTTTTTGGGGACCAGAAAGTAGCGGGAATAGACACCACTACCTACTTCGGGCCCGGGAGCCCTCTCTATGGCTCCCTTGGCCAAGACAGCATTGACTTCCTCACGGAGCAAAACAAGGTGATTCTCCGTCAGCCGATCGTATACTGGGGGCATAGAGGGAGGAGTAGTCTCGGAGGGCAGGGAGTAGCCCCTTCGGACTATTTGCAGCACCCACCTGTCCAATGTGATGTTTTGCCAGTGGTGAAAGTGATGGCGTATTCTGCCACCAACTGGCCAAGAGTGGTTCTGGATGCTCGGACTAGGAGTGTTTTGCAGTGGAGGAGGGATGGTGGCTTGGCTCAACTACTGGTTCCCTGAACCCAGAAGGTCGGAGTGAGCCACGTCTGCGACCCCGCAGGGGTTGCTGAACTTGCGGGGCCCTCTGGCCGGAATAGGGTTGGTGCAGCTGATAGCCCCTTCCGTAGCCACAAAAGGAGCTAAACCGGGATGAAGCCCTGGGGGCAGTAGTGAGGCCCAAAGTCTTGGCCGTGGTCCGCGAGGCCTTGAAGCGCTCAAGGGCAGCATCCGCCTTGTCTCCAAAGACATGGGAGCCATCAAAGGGCATGTCAATGAAGTTGGCTTGGACATCCACCGAAAAACCAGATGTTCTCAGCCAGGCGTGACAACGAACGGCCACTGTTGTGGAAATCGCTCTAGCTAGCGAGTCCGTCGTGTCCAAGCCACATCTGATGGCGAACTTAGCTGCATCTCTCCCATCTCATATAGCTTGGGAGAGTAGAGCCCAGTCCTCCTCCGAGACTTCGGGCAGCACCTGCACTACCGTATCCCATAGAGAATGGGAGTAACGGCCAATGAGGCATGCGGTGTTCACCGACCGCAGCGCTAGGCTGGTGGAAGAGAAAATGTTCTTCCCAAAGTTTTCCAGCCTCCTGGATTCCCTGTCCAGAGGTGCAGAAGGGAATGCGCCTCGAGACGTGGAAGCTTTGATAATCAAGCTTTTCGAAGTGGGGTGGGTGGTGAGGAAAGGTGGGTACCCCGGTGCGGGGCAGTGGCGGCGGGCGATCGTTCTATTCACAGGAGCCCCTGTACTGGGTTTGGACCATGTCCCCAGAAGGATGTCTGTTGTTGGGAATAAGGATCGGGGAGGCGCTGGCGTCGCCGAAGACCTCGCTATCGGATGCGGCGCCAGAAAAAGACCGGCGTCCGTCTGGACCCGGGAACAGGTCCACTCGGAGGCTGTGGAGCTGGAGCCGCTGGCACGGGAACCATGGGGGCCATCCATTCTCTGAGCATGCAGGGCCCGAAGGCGCGCTGGCAGGGTCACAGCACCAAAATATGATGCACATGGTGTCATAAAATTTATTGAGTTGGGCGGGGGTCGTTCCCAGCCCCGGAAAGGGAGGGAAACAAGAAGCCGACCCAGGCACCCGCTCCGCGGAGCGAGGCCTCGTGCGCCGAGGTTCCTCAGCCGCGTCACGAGACGGGCGGGGCAGGGCGAAGTCGAAGCACACTTCGACTTCTTGTGCTTTTTGTGGTGCCTCTTACCTGACTTCGATGAAGAAGACTTAGAATCAGACCTTCCTCTCGACCGAGAACAGGAACGGGATCGAGTCTGCCGAGGCGACCTCTGCGGTGCTGGCCGCCGGCCGCGGAAGCTTTGGGAACCGCGCCATGGCCCGCCAGTCGGATCACAACTTGGAGTCTTGGTAGCACTCCAGGCACCACAGACAAACCAAATGGAGTCCGTAATCAACATGGTGCGGTGACAGGCGCCACACGGCTTGAACCCCGAAGTCTTCTTACTCGACATCCCTAAACACACTAACGAAGTCTACAAAAGTAAAAAAAAGTCTGTCAAAAAATGACAGGGGGTAGCTCTCTTCAACGGATCGGCGCTGGCAGGCGCAGAAAGAAAAGA
Organism: Calotriton arnoldi; assembly: GCA_963921515.1. Taxonomy (NCBI): domain Eukaryota; kingdom Metazoa; phylum Chordata; class Amphibia; order Caudata; family Salamandridae; genus Calotriton; species Calotriton arnoldi. The sequence goes on along the minus strand of CAWUFW010000974.1, from coordinate 1,088,114 downwards.
ACTGTCGTCGGCTCGCCGGCGTGGCGGTTATATTGACAACGCAGACGTCACCACCACGACGAATACGACGCCAACAGCGTCACGTGGAGTCGACTGACTCCATCTACCGGCGCGCAGGGTACTGCTATGAAAAATCTTCCGGATCCAGCCTGACGCCTGTAAGTTCAAAGGTAAGGAATCTGCGGCTAGATGTCTCTATCAGATATCACCAGGCGCAACTCCCAAGATGAGATGAAAGCCGTCGTGACCTGGATGAGCAAAAGCTGCCTGAAGCTCAACCCCGACAAAACAGAAGTCCTCATCCTCGGTGTAGGAAAGTAAGATCTTCTTTTATGGTTACCCCCACCTTTTGCTTGATGTAATGTTCTGACTAGTTTGACTGGGATCCTGCTAATCAGTTCCCCAGTCTCTGTGCTTTCTCCCCTAAATTGGTTTGGCAAGTACTTAGGTACATCCCAGATTGGACACTGGTGTAACATTATCAGTCCCTAGTATATGGTACTAAGGTACCCAGGGCATAGGTACACCTGGGGTCCCCATGGGCTGAAGTATGTATTAAGCCACCCATGGGAGACCACTCAATTTGTAACTATAGGCCTGCCATTGCAGCCTGTGTAAGCTGGTGCTAGCATCACTTACGAAAGATATAGGCTCACCTATATCTGAGGTCACTGCACTTAAAACCTATAAGTCATCCCTGGAGCAGGCCTTTCAACCCTGAAGGCAGGGTGCTCGGTTCTAAGTGTGAGGGTGCCTCTGCATGAGCAGGAAACCCCTACAACCTACGGAGTCCATTCTCCCGGGTTGTAAGTGAGACAGCCATATAACATATAGAGGGGCAACGCGTCATTACGCGATGACCATCTCGAAACTGGCTGTAACGAATCCTATCATGTTTGGTATCACACATGTTGGAATCATCCCCCACACCGTAAACAATGTGGGGGTACGATTCCATGCACCGTAAAGCCCCTTTGGGAGGCCCTGGGTGCTCCCGGTACCAGTCGTCCAGACCGGGACAGTAAGCTAGGGCTGCTGCTGCCAGAGATACGTTTCTGCCCTCCTGCTGCTGAGCCAAGCTTGGGCAGGGGAAGGCAGAACAATAGGTATCCTGTCACAGAGAGGTGTGACCACCTCCCAGACAGGGTTTAGTGTATTGGGGCAGGGTGGGGGCGCTTGCCAGTGCCACATAGTCAGCCTGCAGGGCAGGGACGTAGCCACAGGGGCATTTGGGGGCCGGGTCAGCCCTTATTAATCTTTCCCCCCCCAAATGTAGGAGACAGCTGCCAAAGTATTTCTGAAAACCTCAGTTTAAAATCGCTTTATCTTAAGGAACTGCATGCAGATTTGAATGCATACAGTCTAGGTAGAAAAACAGCACTGGAGTTCAGAAGGTGAATTAGCAATAAAATGCATTCTATTATCTTGATACATTGACTGCAAGTTCAAAGCCAGAGGTTAAATGTCAGGCTATGTCCTCTGACAAATTGATGCTTACTCTTCTTAATGTCAAAATATTGTTTTCTTTTCTTTCTCTGACTGCAAAGTGAGAGGATTTTCAATATGAAGTATGTAACAATCTTGCTAGGGTACAGGCAGGGCACATGGAATTATATGGCAGGAGAGGCTCAAATTATAATTATATGGCAAGGTTGAATAAATTATGTGGCAAGCAAAAACACAAATTATGCGGCTTAATGCAGCACATTTTGTGATAGTAATAATTCATTATTTTGCCATTTTTACATGTTAGGACTGTCTGGTCAAAGGTTTCACTTCATTAGGACCAGTTCCACATCCATATGCAGCTATCAGCAACTGAAAGGGGACCGGTCAACCTTTGCGAAGGACCTTCCACTACGCAGCAGCACATGATGTAGTGTTTTTAGTAACAGTTGGATCTGTTTGAGCTAGAAACAATTTGTTTTTAAATTTGCAAATTATTCCTCAGATGGTGGATTATGTGGCAAATGCAGCAAATTAATAATCATGTGGAGAACTACATGGCTGCAGAATGCCAAAATTCCAGTGGCCCTGCATGCAAGAAGTGCGAAAAGAAAGGCTGCAGGATGTCAATTTGTTTCTAATATACAAAAAATGTAAATACTTGTACATGAACTGTGCAAATATTTCAACATATATCAGCAATTATGAAAGCAGAAATGAAGGCCATTTTGTTTCTAATTCTGAAGTGTGATGGAAACAACAAAGGTTTCAACAGGATCAAAACAAATCTTGGTGCTGCATACATGATAAATATTGTATTATATTGTATTGCAGCATTTATATAGTGCTTACAACCCCTATGTGTGGCACTGAAGTGCATACTTACATGGGTAGCAACCTACACCATATAGAGTGATGTGTGGTTGGAAAGGTGTTGTCTTTGTTTTATGGTTCTATGTGGGAAGTGCTTCCATGTCATGCCTGATGACAAAGAAGTGCACTTATCGTGTTATACGACGTAGCATGTACCAGTGTGGTGGATGATGAGGTGTGAGAGACACATGTACAGTTTATGGTTTTTAAGTATGTTGGCAGCTTTGAACAGCTGTGCAGGTCCCTTCATGGTATTTCCTATGATTATAGTCTGCTTAGATAGTTACAGTATTGGGTTGTCCAATCAGACATTTTGTGGGTAGATGCGGGCCTGACTGGCATGGCTGAAGGGAGCGAGAAGTGGAGAGATCTGCTGGAATGTGCATTGTTACTTTCATCCCATATCTGAGTGTCATTGTGAGATGTAAAGAAGCAGCCATAGTGTATTTATATTTGGGACCTGCAGTGCTGGGCTAGATTAAATCCCTCTGATTGATCCACAGTGTATCACAGATCTTTTCAGTTACTCCGTGCCAGTTCATTTAGTGATGGCTGGTTTATTGGCTGCACAGTACTGGTGATGGTCAATCCTCATAGCAGATATGTCTTATGTGAATATTAGATGTGTAAGTGACAGTTGGCGACTGACCAACCGCTGAGTGTGATGGTATTAGTATTAGTGTGGGCTAGAAATGTTATATATGAAGTTACATAACTATACCTTACCCCAGCAAACAATAGGTAAGCACTCCTTAACTTACCTGACTATCGATAGTAGTTTGCTGGTTGGGTTGCTTCCAATCTGTTGAAAGTAAGCAGAAGAATACATTTGTGGGTGTGACTGTCTTTCCCGGTTTTATAGCTGGAATGTGTGGATGTAGTTCTTAAAAATAGTCATATTTTCAACTGTCTTCTGAAGTATATAGGCTTCTGGATGCTTCGATTGATGGCTGGTAGTGAGTTCCAGAGCTTGCCAGCTTTTACTCAAAAAGCAGTGCCTCCTACGGATTTCTTATGGTAAGGTGATATGGTAATAAGTGGTGCAAGACTGGAGTCCTTGAAATTAGATTAAGGTGTAGCGGTCGTTTTCCTTTGAGACTCTGCGGACAATGAAAAGTGCCTCAAACATTGCCTTTCATGACATAGGTAGCCAGTAGAGTGATTGCAAGCCTGAGTCTTGCATTCTCTTGAGCGAAGGCAGAGGAGACGTCTTGCAGCAGCATTTTGGATGAGTTGTATTTTGCATATGATGAATGCAGGTTCGCCAAGGTACAGAATGTTGGCATAGTCAAGCTTGGAGATTATGAGTATATTTGTAACGGGTGAGGTTGAAAGATTTAATCAGGTTTGGTAAGGGGGTTAGGTAGATATTGAATAATAGCGGGGAGAAGATGGACCCCTGAGAAATGTCACAGCGGTGTGTGTGTGAGGAGCTGATGTGTAAGTTGGTATCAACACTAGTTCACAGTCACAGCTGAGAGACCAATAATCCAATGGGCGTTAGCTGAACTTCCTTCTTACCTGTTACATATGGTATGTCACACAAGAATTTGCTGAGTGAAACAATTTCACAACTGTATGGGGCATTGATGTTATTATGTTGTTCTTAAGGCAGCAATTTTCATGTTGTTACCTGTTCCTGATACTTAAGGGTGTCACTACCTAAACCTACTAGCCATTTAGATGCAATGTCCAATCAGGAAACTCCAAATTTCAATATGCCATATGGCTTTGATTAGCCTATTGTGCTGGGACAAAGTCATCAAAAGTCAGGTGCGACTTACATTTGACTGTCATTGCTCCACCTTACACTGCCCTGTTGTGAAATATAGCCTGATGAGAACGTATCTGCAGTACAGACAGTTATTTTGTTTGCAGGAGTCAAATAGTTTGTTATGTTAATGTACCTGCTGCAGAGGAGTGCAAATAACCTAACTAGCTGTAGTGTGAATCTGCAATGACCCAGTATAGCCTATCATGTCACAAAGGGCTGTTATAACAGACTATCTTTCAAAAGTGGTTTAATATCTAGATAACTGGATCAACACACTGAGGATTCATCTCTTGAACCAAATAATGTGGAAACCATAATCATGACATCTGAGACAAAAAGCATTTGTATTGCAATTGACCTGTCTAAACATCTCCGAAGAACATCAACTAATATTTTCAGATTTTTATATATTGTAGTTTAAGATCTGTGTATTATGAATCTCCTTTTTAAAATGTATCAACACCTTTGACCTTCTACTTTATCTAATTTATGGCCATAGCAAATAAGTTGCTCTTATGAGGTCCTAAGTAATAATATATTAAAAGCATAATACTTGGTAAACACGTGGGATAGCGTTTTTATTGGGAGAAGGGTGGGAACACTGGGTAGTAGGAATTTTATGGATCCTCACAGATTCCGGCATTTTCTTTCACAGGAATATGAGGAAAATCTGTGATTTAGCTAAAGTTTGTTGTTTGCAGGGTATTCTGGGTAAGAAAAAAGATATTGGGATCCATGCAAGCCCCACAACCCCAGACTACCCGAGGTGCCTTGTTTTCAGAAATGTCTGGGCCTGGCAGGATTTCCTCGGTGCCAACAGAGCTTTAGCCTAAATTCCACAGCTATTTATATTTCCAGAATTGGTCAATTCACAAGGTAGACTCTTAATGATTCCTTGCATCTTAGGGGGCTTAGGGAGCCTTTCTTTTCTCGGTTGATAGTCCAGTCATACAAGTGGAGTAGTATTGTTATCGGGAGAAGTGTAGGAATGTATGTGGTGGACATTTGTGGATCCCCGCAGATTCCAGTAGCACGGTCTGCTTTCACTTTTGTATCACTGCGTTACATCAGCGTTCAATGTGATGCGCAATATAGCGAAATGAAAAATCAAACGCAGGACTTGTGGGAAGCATTACCATTGCATACCGACTTTGATTCTGGAAAAGAAAATGTTTCTGTTTTTTTTTTACCAGAAATATTTTCTATTCAAATACTGTGGACCTTCTGATGAAGTCCACCACACCATGAAGGTAGTGTAGTGGGCATCAACGAGTCGTCATCTGCACTAAAACAGTTAAAACCTACCAAATCTGAGCAGCCTGATGTCTTGTCCAACAAGAATTGACAACAAGCTGCAGGAATATGATGGCCACATTGCACTAACTTCTTTGTTCCATGACCGCAAGGAAGTTCTCCAGTGCTGGGAGCCCCCCAGGTTGGTAGGCTTCTGGAACTGGTTAATAGCAAACAGCACAGTGTTCATCAAAGAAAGGTGGCAGGTCTTGCTAATGGCTATGCACAGCCAGGAGAAAGTTTCAGTTGCCATACATGGTCTTTGGAGAAAAGGGCTAAAGAGAAAATAAAAAATATTGAAACGTAGAAAGAAGATAGGAGAAGATTGAGAGAAGTTGTTCTAGAAAAAGGAGAGAGTGTTGAGGGAAAGAAAGGAGAGTAAATAGAAAAAGCAAGAGAAAGAGCAGAAGCGATAGAACAGGATCATGGGGAAAAGTTTGAGAGAGGGAGTGACTACAGAGATTAGGAGATGGGGAGAGTATAGAGAAAGTTAAAGAGAGCCCCATGGATCAAAATGAGAGGTAGATACATGTGGAGAAAAGGTGATTGGAGATTTTAAGTGGAATTTAGACCTTATCTTTTGGCCATTACACCTGGACCAGTGTGATTTCAATGCTCAATTTTGCACTTTATTTCTAAAAGGGATCCTAGCGTAAGATCCAAGAATCACCTTTCATAGTGGTCTTTAAGTCCTAATTAGTTCTAACCATTGTTACTTGATCCACATTGCATTTTGCAAATTGCTTAACAATGACACCCCCTTGTTATTTGCTACTGTATGCCCTTGGCGAGAAGTGCTGACGCCTTGTCTTTTACTGCATATGAGCCATGTCTACATTTGCTGGTATAGTCACTGAAAAGTGCAACCTACTTTCTGAGAAGTCCAGGTTCTAGTCAAGAGGTGATTTGGCTTTCTAGTGTACATTTAAATATGCCAGTCTTTTAACTGCTTTACTACAAGAAACCTGACTTTTATATGCCAGTCAGTCAGTCAGTAAAACTTTATTTCGGCACAACGCCATAAAAGTGCTTACATTTAAATAAAAGTCACAAGTACAATATATTTACAAGCCATTTACATCCTTACATGACAAGCCTCTCCATAGCAACACAATCAAAGGAACCCTAAAAAGCTACTAAGTTAAAACATTAAAAGACTATTAAAACTATCATAAAAAGTGAAGACAAGAGGATTTACAATAATAAAAATAGCGGACATCAAGCTGTGCTATCAAGCCCTCCAGTACAATTTTGCTTAGCATTTTGCCTGATATACCACATACTATTTAGAAAACGGGAAACCGCAAATACAATTGGAGGGCTGGTGTCATACTTTAAGATTCTCAATGCCGCTGTACATTGCTTAAAACCCAGATTTTTACAAAGTTGTGTTAAACAGCGTTTTTGAGCAGCACCGATAAGCAGGGCAGAGAAAAAGAACGTGGATTTCAGACTCCTCCTTATAATTACATACAGGGCATTCCTTCTTTGAGTCTTTCGCCCATCTACTAGTGTATGCATGAATTGGGAGGGTCCCTAGTCTAAATTGCAAATATAATTTCCTAGCCCTAGGAAGTAGAATAAAATCTAGGAGGGGTTCCTTGTAATACATGTCTTTTATAAGGAGAAATTCTGATATGAGGCGCCCGTGTGCAGAATTATTTTGTATTTGGGTAAGTTTCATTGCTCTGTATTGTCTTATTAATTCCAATCTGGAAATCAAAATACATGAAGTTTCCGGTGAACTCCACAGATCTGGGTTCTTTAATTTCAAAGTGAGGTCCTTTATGTGACAGAGCCAAGGAATTCCCTGATTGCGGCACTGGGGCAATATCTCTTTTAGCTCAGCCCTAATGTCAGACAGTTCCGGTGTCACCCAGAGTCGCCTCCAAAATGTAAGGGGTCTCAGTGCTATCTCTTCGCCCAAAGGCCTAATGCCCAAGTCCATACGGAGGGGAATAAGTGGAGTACTGTTTGGTAGACCTAAAAGTTGACTTATAAAATTATTTTCTACCTTTGTTAGATTGGAAACCTGGCAATGGCCCCACAGCTCCACCCCATATAATGCAGCCCCTCTGGCTTGGGCAGTATAAATTTCAAGTGCAGGGGCAATGGGTTTTGAATCTGAAGTTCTATGTAGCTTCAGGATACCACCAATCATCTGTGTTAGCCTAAGGCTAGCTTTTGCCACTGATGCCTCCCAATTAAAATACTCAGCCAGGGTGACACCCAAATAGTCAAACGTCTCTACTCTCTCCAGAGGGATACCATGTAGAACTGGGTTGGAACGCTTCAGTTTGGGGGATTAAAGACCATAAACTTGGTCTTTGCTAGGTTTATCTCCAATCCCCACAACATGCAGAACTCTACGAACCCATCTAGGATCCGCTGGATGCCCATTGGGGTTTTAGAAAGTAACAGGGTATCATCCGCAAACATTAGTGCGGGAACCCTTCCTGTAGCTAACTTTGGGACATCACTATCCTTGATTTTCCTTAGGAATTCAATGAGCCCGTTTGTAAAGAGACAAAATAGGGTGGGAGCGAGGACGCATCCCTGTCGGACACCGTTAAGGACAGGGAACCGGGCAGACAGCTCGCCAGATTTTCCACATCGGACCTGCGCGAAGTTATCAGTGTGTAATTTTATGATAGACCCGAGCAGGTACGAGGGAATCCCAAGATCCCTCAAGACCCTCCAGAGCTTCGCCCTTGGTACCATATCAAAGGCCGACTTCAGATCCACAAATATTAAATAGAGGCTGCCACCCTCTAGGACAACCGTTTTCCAGAACAACAGCTGAAGCCTGAATATCTGGTCCACGGTTGACATCTTTGATCTGAAGCCGGCCTGATATGGGCTGAGTATCTGTTCTTGTTCTACCCAGTCCTGTAAACGATCCAAGAGCACTCGCCCAAAGAGTTTCTGAGAGATATCAATAAGGCTGATTGGCCTGTAATTAGAAGCCTTTCTTGAATATTGGCACTATCTCAGCCCTGCGCCATGTGTCTGGAAGATCCATCCCCCCAGCAATTGCGTTAAATAAGGCGCAGAAGTAAGGGGCCCAGATCTTTGGTTCTCCCCGAAAAAGGTCCCCTGGCAGTCTATCCAGTCCGGGAGCCTTGTTGGGACTGAGCTTGCAAATGGCATTGCTCACCTCCAACACACTGAACTCCATTCCCTCAAAATTCGTGCACTCTGCTCCACTAAACTCTCCACTTTCATGTTCATCTCCCCTTAGTGCGTATAATGACCCGAAATATGATTCCCAAGCTTCTGGAGCTATATTGGGTACAATCGCCGGAGTCCCCTCCCTATCACCTGTTGTCGCTATCGCCCAGAACGATTTCATGTCTTTCTCTTTAAGGGCCATCCTAAGGCCATCCCACCTCCTCTCCTCCCATTCCTTCTTGCCTTTCTGGATGGACCGTTTGTAGTTGGCCCTTGCTACTTTTACTTGCACCCTGTCCTGCTCTTTCACAGCCGTCAAGAGTTCTTGTTTTGCCTTGCGGCAATCCCCATTGTACCAGGAGCATTTATTACCAACGCTTTTTCTGTGACTCCCCGTCGGACAGAAGATGTCTACCAAATTTGAGGATAATTCCGCATGGATTTTTCCTACCACACCCTGATCTATGTAGGGCCCCTCCACCAGCGTAAAGTCCCTCATCCTAGTTAACATTGGGAGGGCTAGCTGATATATTTTTGCTATTTTGAGTGGAGACTCCTGTATACGCTCCCATCTAACTTTCCTTCTGTTGTTTGTTACAACCAATGCACTAGTCTCTATCTCAGGACGTTGAAATGGGTTGCCAATCCCCAGGTTGCAGGGTTTAAGGATCAAGCTCAGCGCATTATGATCACTGTCCTGCCTCTGTGTGATGTAAAAATCTTGTACCCTGCTCCAAAATCTGGTTTCTACCAGGATGTAATCCAGGAGCGAAGCTTGACCTGGTCTGTTAAATGTACACTTCCCGGCTGGTCTGATTTGGTCCGCCCATTGCAAGCTCTTAGCGACAAGGTTAAAGTAAGCGCGTTCAGCTGCAAGGCCAAAGGAGACCAGATTTTAATGGGTGTTATCTGTGGGTCAGGGATGAACCACAATTTGTCTTCTTCCGAGGGATCTAAATAGTCGGGATCTATAAGTGGTTCGAAGTGGCAGTTAAAGTCGCCTCCCACGATTACCCGAATTCCTGGGTCGAGTGACGGTAGAAATTGGCCAAGGAATTCAATAGTAGCCGATTCTTGGCTATTATTAACCGGGCGAGAGTATACATTAACTAGGGCAATTTTTAGCTTGGAGCGGAAAGAGAGGAGTGCACACTGGATATCCCTAGAGGGAGTAGTCAGAATTTCCACTGAGCATCCAAGATAAGTGCCCACCCAGATTGACAGCCCACCCGAGGGTCTCCCCTAATTCCCTTAACTGCTAACTTATCAAATGTGGCGAAGCCCACCCTCTGCACACGCTCTGTCGCCTACGTCTCTTGAAAGAGACAAATGTCATACTTGCCCACAAATTCCCCCCAGTCCGAGCATGGGAGTTTGTTCTTTAGCCCTGCTAGATTCCATGACAGAATTTTTAACCCGCTGCCCTGGTCTAATTCAACTGTCGCACCTACAGTATTACCATCCCTAAAATTTATACAATCGGCCATACGGGCACCGTCCTTCCCGTCAGCCCTTATAGCTTTTTTTCCTTTATTTACTGATCCCCCTTTAGCAGCCAGGTAGTTAAGGATAGAGGCCTCGGGGCATTGTAGCTTCACTCCCTGTGGGACTGGTTGTAAGATGTAATCTGTTCTGCCACTACTTATTGCTTTTTCTAAATTACAGTCCTCTCTACTCGTTTCAGTTTCCCTCACTGATTTAGTATCCCCTCGCTGCATCAATCCTTCCCCCAGTCAATCTACCTCCTCCAGGGCGTCGTACCAATTGTGCGCTGGGATTCCAAATCGGGGGGGCTCATTTAGGGTGGCCAATCTTCCCTCAGAGTGTCGTCCCTTATCCCATACTGCTTGTACAGAGGGTACATGTCTTCTTTGTCTCATCTGGGCTTGAGGGTAGAAGAACCTTAGTGGTTGCAAGCTCATTCTAGTGGGGACATTATGACTGCTGGGAATTGATTTTAGCAGGTTCTCCACGGTACAAGGGTTGCTAAAGTTTATCACTATGCAGTCTCCAGGCTCATCCTTCCTACGATTCCCCACCCACTCGACACGGCGCACCATTATGATCTCCCTTGCTTTTGCATAGTCGAGGTACTTGTGTCTGCTAAGCCAGTGCAGGCACTTGTTCCTCAGCTCTAACTGTGACTCCCTTTGATTGTGGGCCAGTTGCGGGGTACCTGTTAAAATTGCTACATAGGGCGAGCAGGCCGGGGGAGGTTGATAGTACATAATTTAGCCCTTTGGTTTGTGTACAAATCTCTACCACCTTCTTGAGTTGGCTGCCTACTATCTGTTGTATTACTACCCTGATCTGGCGTGACAGAGCCAGCTTCGTGTCTTTGAGGGTCAATGCTACTATTCCCTCTCGATTCACCTCTGTCCGCTCTAGTTAGGGGTTCCTTAGCCTTGGTCTGCTGGCCCGATTCAAGGCTATTGGAGGAAGATTCATTCCTGGGGTTTAATTGCAAGTGTGGACCTTTGCTATCTGTCTGACACCCTACAGTGATCCCATTTCTAGATGTGTTCTGAGTAAGGGGCAGTGTAACATCTGATCTCGCAACTTCTCCCCCCACCATTCCCTCCAGTTTGTCTAGGCGATTAATAAGTGGTGCCAATTCACCTTTAATGATGGCCCTTAAGTTATTCTGGAGGTCTGCCAGCAAATTCACAGCCCAAGCTGGGTAGATCTTTTCGGGCTCAATTACTACAAGGTTATCTGTGGTCGCTGGATGGTCTACTCGCCCTCCCAGTTTATCTTGGATTACCTCACTTTGGTTCTTCTTATTTATGCCAGCCCCACTAGTTTGTTTATGCTTTGCAGCCCTGGTAACATAGGTGGTGTTTTTACTCTTGCGTACTGCTTTCTTGTGTACGACTGGCGTTGGGGGCGGTGACCGCAAGGGCGCCTCGTGAATTAGAGAGAGTTCTGGCAGCGTTGTGGTGTCAGAGAGTGGGAAGGATAAATCGGGTGTGAGTGATAGGCGCCGTTCAGTTAACTCAATCTCGGTGTTCACAACCCCTATTGCTCTTTGTAGCATTTTGTCAATTGAGGTTTGGGGCAGTGAGGATACTATTGGTGTTTTAGCCCTTATTGGCGCTTTCTTACCCATTATAAAGCCCTTTTTCCTCCTTCGTTTAGGGAGTTACTCCTTTGACTCGAATGCCTGTTACAGAAGCACTACAAGTCAACACCTCGTTTCAGGGGGGAGCAGAACTAATATCTGCTACTGTCACCTTATCGCCACACCTGCCAGTAGATGTAAAACAATAGACTGTAGCCCCGAAGACCCTCAGCAAACCTCCTGCGGAGCCCCAGCCAAGAATAAGCAAATTCTGATAAAAGGGCAATAAACTGGGATGCGGGCACCGTCTCCACCTCAATACATACATTAACTTCACTAGTATCACAGCCCTCTCCCAGTTCTGAGTCAATGTCACTATGTAAGCTGGGGTTGTTTGTAGATGTTCAAAGTTAGTTATATTATTCTTCTGGGACTCTGTACGTCTTACCTATCCTGGTGGCTGCTGTAACCCAATGCAGGTCGACCAGGGGGGGTGGCCCTGCCCTGTCTCCTCCTGGCGCAGGACGGGCCCGTCCTTGGCCCGGGCTTCGCCCGCGCGCGTCCCGCGCCGCGTGTGGCCAAGCAGCGCTTTATGCGCTCCACTGATTGACTCCTCCCCTGACTGGCTGCACCTGGGGATGTGACAGGGGATGCTGGGACTTGTAGTCCCCTCACACCAGGCTAGATGGTGCAGGGATAAAAGTTAGTGCAGACCTTGTGTGTCCTGGGACTCCGGTCCCACCAGGATACCCCCAAGCAGCAGACGGGCAACAAGGTAGATGTAGCGTAGATCACAATCCAGTTAAAATAAGATGTACTGGTCCAAAGGGCCTAGTTATTCTACATGGATACTGCGCAGAAGGGATGGTTTGTCTTGGTAAAGGAAAAGAACTCCATACAAGGTAGTGCAATAGGCTCTTGCACAGTGGTGGAAACAAAACGAAGGAAAGCGTACTGTTCACACCCTACACGGGTTCCAAGAAAAAATTCCACCTCAGGGGATTTGTTACTTAAAGTACGGAACCAAGCGCTGGCAGCACCTGTTGGCGCTCGTTCCAGAATGAGAAACAAACAAAGAAAAAAACAAAATTGTACTCGCGTTGGAGGCGGTGCTGCCGGCTCCTGCCGTGCGCCTCTTGGGGACTCCAACACTGATGAACCGCATGCACGGTGTACTACCCACAAGCTGAGCCGTGGCAGGTCTTGCTAATGGCTATGCAGAGCCAGGAGAAAGTTTCAGTTGCCATACATGGTCTTTGGAGAAGAGGGCTAAAGAGAAAATAAAAAATATTGAAAAGAAGATAGGAGAAGATTGAGAGAAGTTGTTCTAGAAAAAGGAGAGAGTGTTGAGGGAAAGAAAGGAGAGTAAATAGAAAAAGCAAGAGAAAGAGCAGAAGCGATAGAACAGGATCATGGGGAAAAGTTTGAGAGAGGGAGTGACTACAGAGATTAGGAGATGGGGAGAGTATAGAGAAAGTTAAAGAGAGCCCCATGGATCAAAATGAGAGGTAGATACATGTGGAGAAAAGGTGATTGGAGATTTTAAGTGGAATTTAGACCTTATCATCTTTTGGCCATTACACCTGGACCAGTGTGATTTCAATGCTCAATTTTGCACATTATTTCTAAAAGGGATCCTAGCGTAAGATCCAAGAATCACCTTTCATAGTGGTCTTTAAGTCCTAATTAGTTCTAACCATTGTTACTTGATCCACATTGCATTTTGCAAATTGCTTAACAATGACACCCCCTTGTTATTTGCTACTGTATGCCCTTGGCGAGAAGTGCTGACGCCTTGTCTTTTACTGCATATGAGCCATGTCTACATTTGCTGGTATAGTCACTGAAAAGTACAACCTACTTTCTGAGAAGTCCAGGTTCTAGTCAAGAGGTGATTTGGCTTTCTAGTGTACATTTAAATATGCCAGTCTTTTAACTGCTTTACTACAAGAAACCTGACTTTTATATGCACCTGTTGCAATGCTGAACAATCCCTCTGCAAGTAAATATTTTCCATTTCTAGTACTCATGACAGGCTTCCATGCTTTTTATATTCACCACTCAGAAAAGTGCACGCTCGTCCAACCAATGTTAGCTGCATAGAGAGCGGCACCTTGAGGATCCTACGCAAGGAGTCTGCTGCATGTGGAAGAGTTTACAATGTCCATATTTCTCAAAGTGGAAGAATCTTTAGCATTCAGATGGGAGGTATCATACAAACAGCATCAGCATCAAAGAGAGATGTTATCATGGAGCTAGGTCCTAGATGCAAACCATGAAACCACCACCAGAAGCCATTAGAGGCAGTGCTACTGCTTGCACAACTATGGCTCCTCTAACTGGACTGGAGATGGATCTAGTGTCCTCAGCCAGGCCACAGACCACAAACCACAGACCACAAATGGACCCATCCTGGTAAATCACCTATCCTTTACCATGCCAACCTGTCTTGCTGGTCGATGTCTAACGAAGGTCTCCTTTTGTACAACACCTTTCGCATAACCTGCCTGTAAGTATGAGGGGTGTATGACAATGTCGGAGCCTTGTTCAAGCCCATGCAGTTTTGACTAGTGGTTTTGATCAAATGTAATTAGCTATCCATCTTTTGCCACAGCCTTATAGTGACATTCATTGTGGGACCTTCCTAACTTTCTCTATAAAATGAAATCAAAATTCTATATATTTTTCACTATTTTTGCAGGTGTGAAATGTTTAAAACACGCTGGTGGCCACTGAATATCCAAATGTTTTTGATGGATATGCTCCAAGCTCTCTGTAAAGTTATTTTAAATTAGTGATGAGTTAAATTAAAACTACATTTACGAAGTCGGACGGAATTAGGACACTGCACACTTTATGAAGCAAATGAAGTTTTCTAACTTTATCTGTGTTAAGGTTTATCCTTTTGGGCCTTCCAGATATGATAATTTCCTGATGTAGAATGTCCCATGTAGGTAATCCTCCAGCAAAAAAATGTTGATGGTGAAGGCTGGAAATGCATCAACTGAGGTAAGATTTGTCAGAGGGAGGACTAAGAGATGATGCCAGCCTTTTATTTTTAAAAAGAACTTTGTAAGTTTTACAATTCTTGAACAGCTTGGAAAATACATAAAGCTGTAAGCCAGACTACTTTACAACTTTTAACCCCTCTTCTTTAAATCCAATCTAATTGATAGGACTTAAATTTAGATTGTGGAAAGTTAATTGAGTGTACTTTAAAATGTACCTTAAACAATTCACATATTCCTTCACATAGAACCACATGATGAGCACCCTGAATATCAAATCCAGAATATTGATACAACAAAATATTGATGACAGAATATCGAATCCAAAATATTGACATTTAAGTATAGATTTTCTATACCTTATTCCACAACATATATGTACCTATGTGATATATGTATCTTCAAGGCATTTAGATGTGGAGCTAGGAATAGTAAATCTATATTTCCCTATATGCACTAATCTTTCAATATTCTGTCATCAATAGTCTTGTACCACAATAATCTGGGTGTCGTTATTTAGTAGTACAACCAGTATCTGGGAAATAATGCACCTATATAGCACAGCTTTAATGTTTAGTCATAGTTGAGGGCCATGCCCCTCTAAAAATATACTTCTGGCTACGGGCCTGCTGCAGGGCACACTTGGTGTCCTATATGCATAGTCCAGCCCAAACCAGTTCAGTGGGCCGTTGGCTCCCGCTCTGGCGCAAAACTGGACAAAGGACAGGGGAGTATCCTCCCCCTTGTCCAGTCCCTCCTTCAGAAGGGACCCCTGAATCATCCCAACCCTTTCCTTCGGGTACTTAAGGGCTTACCTGTGGGTGGGTCCCTAGATTCGTCATAGGACAAGAATAATTTCAGACACCACTTCTTCAATGATCTAGGCACTCTGGACTTCGCTGGACTTCGCTCTTGGCATCAAGGCTGCATCCGGGAAGACTCCTGCTGCTCCTGATTTCGTCACCCTGCTCGTCTGCTGCAACGTCCGTGCCTGTGCACCATACAAGAAGCCTCCAAGGCCTGTGGGCATTCAAGACACCTGAAGGAATCTCCCTTGAAGTGAAGGAGTCACTTCCCTGCATCTGCAGGCACCGCAACTAAGCTGACCGGTCTGCTGATCCTGGGCTCTGACGGACTCCGAAAGGCTCAGCAACCAGGTGGTGGTTCTTCACATCCCTAGAGGCCTGCCCTGTCCTCTCACCAAGTTTGAGGCCAGTATCCCTCGTTGGAGCCGCAGGAACCGAACCCCTGTGCACCACGTCGACTTGCAGTTGCAAAGGCTTGTTGGCTTCTTTCCACCAAGATCTTCGGGCTCCAAGTAGCCCCAACCTCAAGCATCTCCAGTGACCAAGATCTTTGTCCTCACCGCATCACTTGCAACGTGGGCCTGCATCCTTGGTGAGCTGCTTGAGGTCCTTTCGCGACTCCGGCCTGTGGGTCCTCTTGAGGGTTATCTTTGAATTCTTTGGGCTCCCGTGATTGCTCGGGCCTGATCTGACTCCCCTGCTTGCGGTGAGTCTCCTGGACCTTGCTGGTCCCGACATTGCACCTTCTTCAATTTCCAAGATGGTTGCAGTTGCCAAGGCTTGTTGGTGCTACCGCTGGACACCGACCCCTCAACTCTCGACATCTGACGTGGGACAGCTCGTGTACGGCTCTGGGTCTTCCACAGCATCGCCTGGTCCACACAGCTGGAGTTCCAAGGTCACCGTCAGCTCTCCTGCAACACTCGACATCGGTGGGCATTCGTCTTCCGTGCCTCCTGGTCACCCCCGAGTGGCATAGACTCTGTTCCCTCTGCTTGCAGGTTCTTCACATCTTGAATCCACCTTTGGATTCCACCGGATACTTTCACCTTCCCCAGCAGCAGAATCTTCCTGAAGTCCTCCATTGGGTTCGACAGCGGTTTCCGACGCCACTTCACACCTATGCACCCGGCTTCACTGGTGCAGGTATCCTGGTTCCTAAGGTATCCACAGGTGGGGTGCTTCTCCAACCTTCTGTCTTCCACAAGGTTTCTTCAGGGTCCACTGCGATGGGTCCTCCTTCTTTAAAATTGCAACCGCAACTTACCCACTGACTTGCATTGATCACGTGGTCGTGTTCCCACTCTGCACACGGCCTCCGTGGGGCTCCTGGTTACTTACCTCGGGTGGTTCCTTGGGTCCCCGGCACTTCTACGTCTTCTGGGTATAGTCTCGACATGAGTCGTGGTTCACATACCACTATTTTAGTATATGGTTTGGTCTCCCCCTGGTGACCACTGTGTATTTCGTGCTACTTACCTGTTTCTATTGAAAAATATTGTGTGCTTTGTGTATATCTCAGGCTAGGAGATATCTGTATGCGTTAGTGAGTGTCTTATAATAAATACATATTTTTATAAATACACTGTGTGGTTCTTTTTCACTGAATCTATACCTATAAGATTATGTTCTGGTAAAACAAGTTGCTTTACACTCCTTCTGGACTAAGCCCGAAGGCTGCTCTCCACAGCTACCAATTAGAGAGCTTTCTAAGGTTGTCTAAGACCACTAAAATCACCATAAGGAATGTCTGGATTGGTGCAAGGTGCTCACTTACATAAGTGTACACCATATACCAAACCAGCTTCTAACACTCGGCTCCACCCCCTCCGCATGGGACAATACCTGGTGGCCCCCCACCCTCGGAAACCCACCCACCCCAACGGACCATGCACGCAACCTCGGCATCATACTTGACTCCTCACTCACCATGAATCGCAAGATCAACGCCGTATCCTCCGTATGCTTCAACACCCTCCACATACTTCGCAAGACATTCAAGTGGATTCCCCCCGACTCCAGGAAAACCATCACCCACACACTCATCACTAGCAGACTTGACTACGACAACGCCAGAATCAAAAAAACTCCTCCGCAAACTCCAGACCGCCCAGAACGCCGCAGCCAGACTTATCCTCGATATCCCACGACACGACCACATCACCCAAAACCTCTGCGACCTCCACTGGCTTCCCGTCGTAAGAAGAATAACCTTCAAGCTGCTCACATGCCTACAAAGCCCTCCACAACACCGGACCCCAATACCTCATCGACCGAATCTCCTTCCATGCCCCCAGAGAAACCTCCGCTCAGCCGACCACGCCCTAGGCACCGTCCCTCGTTTCTACAGGACCAGAGCAGGTGGAAGATCCTTCTACCACCTCGCAACCAAGACCTAGAACAAACTCCCCCTTCAACTCAGACGAAGCCCGACACTGCACTAATTCACAAAGGACCTCAAGACCTGGCTCTTCGAATGACCCTAGCAGAGCTGCTCACACCCACCCCTCTCAGTGCCTTCAGACCCTCACGGGTGAGTAGTGCGCTCTCCAAAAACCCTGATTGATTGGCTGATTGTGGAGGACGAGTTATAGTTAGCTCACTAACTATAATGGCTGAATTTCTCTGTTTTTGTACGAGTGAAACGTCAGCGTATCTATATCGTTCCTGTAGCCTTTGGGTTTTTCAGTGAATATATATATATATATATATATATATATATATATATATATATATATATATATATATATATATATATATATATATATATATATATATATATATATATATATATATATATATATATATATATATATATACCCACACATATACACATATATATACACACATGTATATACACATATACACATATATATACACATATACATATATATATATCTCTTCCAGTGTAGGTCAATATTGGGGCAATCACCACTGGTTGGTTATAGTTAGGTCAGGTGTTCCATAGGAGCTTTTATTGCTTTTAATAACTTTGACCCCGTCTGACGAATCTCCACAAATTTTCCAAAAAGGTGCTACTTTTGACTAGTTTCTGCATGGAAACTTTCAGGGTGATCCGTCAAGCGGGGGCCGAGGAAAAAGGGGGTCCCAAAACACAAAATCCTCATGCATTTTCCATAGACTTCTTTAAAAAGCGCTACCACAAAAACTGCAGAATGGAATTAAACCAAATTTAGCAGGAAGCTTTATCCTGGTCCGCAGAATGTGCTTTTAGCGATTTGGTGTAAATGTTAATGTAATGGATTTATAAAGCGCACTGTTACCTTTAGGTGTCCTGGCGCTAGCTTACTGGGGTCGGCACAATGAACGGATGTCCTAACAGAGATCTGAATTGCTGAAAAGCCATGTTTTCAACAACCCTCTAAATATCTGCAACGTGGGGCTGACCGAATCAGTAAAGGGAGTTCATTCCAGATTGCCACTGTTCCTGAAAAAAATCTTCTTCCACCCAAGTTCATTTTCTTGATTCTTGGTACCACCAACGTTTTAGAGTTGGTTGATCTAAGTGGTCTATTAGGAATATACCATCTGAATTTCAGGGCCAAGTAAGAGGGTCCTTGATTGTGCAGTGCTTTATAAGCAAAACACAGGGCCTTAAATGTTATCCTATCTTTCACTGGCAACCAGTGAAACTTTTAAAAGACTTTCCTCACAGAGATAAATTTAGGAGTGCGTGAGAGAACTCTAGCTGCTGTATTTTGTAATACCTGCAGTTTTTTTAGATGTTGTTGCTGAAGATTCAGGTATAATCCATTACAGTAATCTAACCTGGCCATCACCAAGGCCGATATAACCATTTTTTGAGAGTTTACGGGAATAAAAGCTAGGATCTTTTTGATTTTCCTGAGAATGAAAAACGTGGAGGATGTCAGTGTATTAATCTGACTAGCAAAGGAAAGCTTATTATCTATGTTGACACCCAGATTTTTGGCTTTATCAACCGGCTTGGGTAGACAGCCCAAGTCAACTGGCCAGTGGCTTGGGGACCACAGAGATGGATCATTACCAAAAAGTACCACCTCAGTCTTAATGGAATTGAGCTTTAGGCAATTGCAACTCCTCCAGGAACTGACAGCTGTCATGTAGTCATGAAATTTATTACCAATAGAATGTGGTTGCTTAGTGACCGCCACGAAAATATGAGTGTCGTCTGCATATGATGTTAAAGCAAAGCCGAAAGGTTTGATGATCGGAGCTAGGACAGCAATATAAATATTAAAAAGAGTAGGACTAATAGAGGATTCTTGCGGTACTCCACACAGGAGATGAAAGGGTTCCGATTTAAACGGGTCTAGGGCCACAAATTGAATCTTATTTTCCCAAAAAGATTTTAGCAATTCGAGTGCAGATCTCTGCACTCCAATTGCTGCTAACCGATCCACCAAAATAGTGTGGTGGACGGTATCGAATGGCCAGTACTACTAGTTTTAAAATAATTAAGGACCAAAAATATTTCTATATCTCGACGCTTGAGTCAGCGAGAGGCTCGAGAGATTCTCGTGGGAGTGCCAAATCAAAAATAGAGTGTTCCGATTAGCCCAGGAACCTTTATTTCCCAAGGGCCAATTCTCTGATTGGCTGCCAGCAACATCAGAAAAATGTTGCTGGCAGCTATGACAGGACTCAGGGAATTAGTCCCCTGTCGTAATGTTAAAAAAAAAAGTGATATAAGGGTGCAGAACGCTGTTTCCCTCTCCGCACAGGAACAGGCAGGGAAACTTGTGTTTGATCCAGCCTGGTGGGAGCATTTGTAAAACTCATGTCAAACGGAAGCAAACACAAAGTGTGCTTCCAGCAGGCAGGAGCTTTCAAATTTGTTCCCGCCAGATGGAAGCAGACTTTTGATATTTTTACCTGCCTGCACTGACGCGGGCAGGGATAACAGGTCAACTGTCTGCTGCCACCTGGAGGCAGCAGCATAAACAGCTGCCCCCACCGGGCAGGAGCAATGCCAGCTCCCGAAGCATGTGGGGAGTCATGAGTCTGCGGAGCTCTGGGACTCCCCCGCAGCTCCCAATCTAGTGTATGGTGGGTGCCCTGAGTGGGTACCCACCTATATTAAACACGGGCACCAGGGGATGGGGCCCCCGGGGAGAGAATAGGCTTGGAGAGAGGGGCCGGCGGCCACTTTTCCCTAAGTTTTTTTTAATAAACAGCCCTGGAGGGTAGAGTCTCCAGGGCCTTTTAAAGGCTCAGGGAGGGGGCCCCAAATCACCTATTTAGGGAGAGGGGCAACAAATCACCTACAAGCTCTGCCCATTTGGTCCCGCCCCTTCCAGTTAGTAGTATGCAATGGTGTTAATGCCATTTTCCAGGCTGATGGACAGTGAGTTCTCTCTACAATTGCATATTGAAAAACTATCTGAAATCATTGATGGAGGTGAATGCATCATTGATCTACTGGAGTGCAATCTCTTCAGTAGTGACTGTCGAAGACATGTGGGTACTTTGTCATCTCCTGGTCTGAGGGTAGAGTCCAGAGTTCTCCCTTTTAGTTGCTGCCGAGTATGCCAAGGTGCCAAATCACCTACAAGCTCTGCCCGTTTGGCCCTGCCCCTTGCATGTTAATAGTATGCAACAGCGTTCCCTCCATTTTCCAGCCTGATAGACAGTGTTTTTTTTCTACAATTGCACGTTGAAAAACTATCTGAAATCCTTGATGGAGGTGAATGCCTCAATGATTTATTGGAGTGCAATGTCTTCTGTAGTGACTGTCCAAGACGAGTGGGTGTTTTCTCGTCATCTCCTGATCTGAGGGCAGAGTCCACGATTTTCCCTTTTAATTGCTCCCAAGTATGCAAAGGCGCCAAATCACATACAAGCTCTGCCACCGCCCTTCCACATTAGTAGTATGCAACAGTGCTGGCTACGGGTGGGTTGGCCACAGAACTGGCTGCAGGCCAGTCCCTGTTGCCAACCCCCTGCTGTGCACAGCCAAAGGCCGTGCGCAGTGTGCGGCTGGCTGTGGCGGGGGTTGGCTTTACATATGGTATTACAATATTACTTTATGTTAAAAAACCATTGAAATTCACTGAATAAACAAAGGTTAAAGTAACGTTATAGTTAGGTGAATATGTCAGTGACAACATTAACGGTTAGGACTAGAAAAATACAGAAATTCACCAGTTATTGCGCCCCCACCATGCACTGATAACGAACTCACATATTACATCACTCACTGACATTTTTTATGACATCACTGATGACATCTCAAATGACAATTGATGACATCATCCAAGCTTCTTTTGTACACATTACTCTATAAACTAGTATAGCATTAGAGGCCTGAAATTAAGAACAAAATAGCTCAGAATAATGTGAAGCATCATTAATGCTTTCACAGATACAACTCCCTTAAGTGTGGCAAGCATGTTTTACGAGCAACATTGACTTCATACCATACTTTCACAGGTAGCCTAGTTCACACTAACAATCAACCATAGTAATATTTTAAAGCCTAATTGCACACAGTGTTTAATATATATACAATTGTTCAGAGAAAGTCAAGTTACTCTAGATACTCAATGTCTGTTCCAAAATTAATGCCCTACTCCATACAGCTTTTATCTGTATCAAACCCTTCACAGTCACCAAACCTACTCTGAGAAATGAAGTTAATATGAGTAGAAAAGTGGGTACTGTAAACAGTGTTTACTCTATGTAGAGAGTTTACTCTGTACCACACGATTTGCAGACAGTGAAACTCTCATGAGAAATACACCACAGAGTATTAAAAAGTATCTACCAAGATCAGTGTATACTCTATGCAACATTTGTCAAACGACACTATTCGTTTAAAATAACCAAGGTCTGAGGGTGCTGAAGATTATACTACCTGCAGCCTTCATCCGGTGGTGAAGACTTTAAAGATAGCCAGTGGCGTCACTAGGGGGGTGCGGGGGGTGCGGACCGCACCGGGTGACACCATCACATGGGGTGACACCTTTAAAGCAGAGGCTCACGGTGTCACCCCATGTGATGGTGTCACCCGCCCCGGTGTGGTCCGCACCCCCGCACCCCCGGACTCGGGAGTTACCGCACTGGGTGACACCAACCCTAGTGACGCCACTGAAGATAGCCCATCTTCTAAAGCTAAAGAAGTATATCTACATAGGTTAGGACCTGGTGCACAGTCTTCTATGTTATGTAGAAATTGTCATGCTGTGTCGCTTACAATAATTGGGGCCTGATTACGACTTTAGCTGGTTGGGAGCGGGCTGCCATGCCACGGCCCCGCTCCCACACCGCCAAGCCAACCACCACCCACCTGCCAGATTACACGTTTTTCCCTATAAGAAAGGCACCACAACAGGAGTGTCAACGGCCATTCCTGCACGGCATGGACTGTGCAGTCCATGCCGTGCAGGAAAGGGGGTGCATGTACACAGGGGGGCACAACATGTTTCGCCCCTGCATGCATGCACAGGGGCAATAGGGGGCCCTGTGGGACCCCCTTTATTTTCCACCGCCAGCATTTTCATGGTGGGCTCACCGCCATGAAAAGGCTGGTGGTGGGGAAACTTGTACTATGCTTGGCTGTCCCGCAGCGGCACCATCAACCATATTGCTTCCCTAGACCACCGCCAGGGATCGTGGATCCCTGGCAGTTGCAGCGTTTTTCCGGAGGTCTGACCACCGTACTCATAATATGCGGTTGGAACGCTGGTGCGGCGGTACCCGACCACCACCGCACTGCCACCACGAGTTTGCAGTCCCACAGCTAATACATGTGGGGTAGTTAAGAACAGTAAATGCCCCACAGGTAACAAGGCTTTAGCACCTGTCTGTCGGAAGCACCTCTTGCAACTTTGTGAAAATAAAAGAGAGTAATGATGCTAGACCCTAACAGTGCATCATCACAAGGGAGAAACATAATGCTCCTGTTTCAGACAATGCAACTCCTGTTTTTAGGTCTCGCCTAAGCAGTGCATGCGCTGTCTCTATGGGGTTTCACCACAATCGCTACTTATCATTTGTTGTTTCCTGTGCCTTTCTAAATTTCTTTCTTTTCATTGGTGAAACGTTGCTATTTGTCCTGCCTTTGGGCGTGTTGTTCCCTCCTGTGGAGACTGCCCTTGTGCTGTGCCCCCCTACTCCTTTGTTTATTTAGGGTTTTATTAAGGCACTCTTTTTTCTTTATGCTTGGCTCATATTTTTGCACGTTGTTTATTGAATTTCTCCTGTGCCGTTTATTGCTTGCCCCCAGCCACTCTCCTTCCCGTCACGCCACCCTTGCCATTTACTGTGAGCTTTTGGTTGGAAGGGAATTGCTCCCCTGCCATTTATTGCTTGTTATCAGGGACGGCTGCCCTGACTTCACAAGGGTCGGGCAAATAGTGCTCTATGACCCTACCTCTTCATTGGGACGCCAGCAGACACGGTCTGGCTGGATCTGGAAAAGGCCTGTTAGTAATTTGCAGTTTTTTTAATTATACCTGTAGGTATTGGAGCGATTTACATAAGCACCTGTTAAATTACACAAGGACACATTCATTTTTGGTAGGCACAGAGAGATTAAGTGAATCAGTATGACGCCTGAGTAGGAGGAGTGAAGGCTGCTCTCGGCACCCGCCTCGATGCCTGCACGACCCCTGTTACCATGGAGCCCATAATGCAGAGCAGGTTCTTGCACGGGCCGGGGCCTGGTGCAGCTGTTAGATGCGCGGCCCTCTTAGCCGCTGCGTTTCCTGGAGGAGCTCTTCAGGAGCATGGTCAAGGGCGGGCCGGAGGTGCTGAGCACTAAGCGGGCGCTGTGGTGCCTGCGGCTGGCGCCTTACACCGAGAGGTGAGGGGGCTGAGGAGCGAGGGGAGCCCGGGTGCAGCGGCCCAAAAGCATGCATTAGTTCCAGAAGCCTTTATGGGGTGCAATGGGACACTCAGCACCAATGCATAGACTGGAATACATGTATGCAGAGGACAGCTGGGATAACACTTGTCAGAAAACAAACTTTTTGTAATGTTTTCGCACATTAGTACTTTGTTGGTGAAACACTGTCCCAGTCTTGATACTTTAATATGGTAGCCGCCCCGTTAAATCATGCCATCCCACCTCCGTCGGACGTGCTCCAACCAGGGCTGTTGCTAAAAGGGGTAAGCACGAACTAGCCATGCATGCTGCCCTCATTAATGTACGTTCACTTAAGAGGCACTATCAGGATACCTTTGATCTCTTGGAGGACAAGAAACTTGATTTGCTGTTTATTACAGAAACATGGTTGGATGAGTTCTCTAATCCTACCATTGCACTGGCCATTCCAACCAGCTATAGAATTTCTCGAGTGGACAGATTAAAAGGGAGAGGAGGAGGGGTGGCTATCATATATAGAGATAAGTGGTCCCTCCAACAGGATGTTTGTACACTTGGAGGAGATTGCGAAGCTCTGGATTTTAGTATCAATGTTTCGCCTCACTTTACACTTGGGGGATCCTTGATCTATAGACCTCCTGGTCCAGCGAGTGCGTTTTTAAAAGCATTGGGGGACGTTATTGTTCCCCGAGCCCTTCATTTTACCCATTATATTATCCTTGGCGACTTAAATATCCATCTCGACCAGGCAGCTTCGAAGGACACTCTTGAAATATTAGATGTATTGTCCCTCGCTCAGCTCACCCAATGGGTTGGCCATCCGACGCACTCAGGGGGCCACTCCTTAGACCCCATCTGCTCGAATTTTCCTATTGCAGTTGAAACTCCCACTCCGGTGCCTTGGTCAGATAATTTTCTGACATATTTCACCTGGGTTTCGCCAGATGGTAACCTTCCGCCCCGGTCTGAACGAGAGCCTATGTTTGCCAAAATTGACCCGTTGCTATTTAGCCAAGCTTTGGGGGCCACTAGACCCCCTCTTGCTAGTGATCTTGCAGACGGGCTTGCTGGGTTTACAAGTTGGATCTCTAACACTGTTGATCTCATAGCCCCAGCCACCCGGTACAGGCACTCCAGAGACTCCCCCTCTAACCCCTGGTTTACTCCTGATCTGAGGATATTGAAGCAGGAGTGCAAGAAACTAGAGAGAGTCTGGCGTAAAGCGTATCGTCCCGAGGATAAACTTATGCTGAGATATAAGCAAAAAACCTATTATACGGCCATAGCACAGGCTAAAAGCCATTACTATGGGAATAGAATTGATGCAGCCAAGAATAACTCAAAGGAAATCTTTTCTATAGTTCAAAGTTTCCTGGCGCCCAAAGCGCAAGCAAGTACGATTCCATCTTCTGCCTTGTGGTGCGAAGAACTCTCCATTTTTTTCATGGAGAAAATTCACACTATACAGGTGTCCTTCACTTCCAGCAATAAGGACCCAGGTGCCCTCCTGGCTGGAGGAACCCTATTGGCCCCCCCCTTCATTCGCTGGCTGCATTTGCCCCCATTGATCTACCCAGCTCCCTTAAAATTTTAAAGGGACTGAAATCAGGATCCCCTTCGGACCCGTGTGCTGCTAGACTTCTGGCTGACGTGGCGGATACTGTTAATCCAGAAGTCAATAGACTTATTACCATGTCCCTTTCTGAAGCTCTTGTCCCGGCCACTTGGAAGCAGGCCATTATCCTTCCTCTTTTAAAAAAACCTTCACTGGATCCTTTGTGCCCGTCTAACTACAGGCCGATCTCCCTTTTGCCCAGTGTGGCCAAGGTATGTGAGAAAGTGGTCACCAGACAGCTGACCGACTTTGTAGAAAGATCAGGCCTTCTCCACCCTGCACAGTCGGGTTTTAGGGCCTCCTTTAGCACTGAGTCGGCTCTGGTGGAAGTTTCTGAAGCCATCAGAGACTGTTTGGATGCTGGCGGGAGGGCCGCCCTGGTTTTGCTGGACCTCTCGGCGGCATTCGATACGGTTCCTCACGCATTGCTGCTCACCCGACTGGCGGAGATTGGTGTATCAGGAAGTGCTTGGGGCTGGCTCAAATCCTTTTTGGAGGATCGGACGCAGCAGGTGTGGCTTCCACCGTTTTCTTCCTCACTGAAGAAAGTGACCACAGGGCTCCTCCCTGAGTCCTCTTCTTTTTAATATTTACGTTACTCCTTTGGTTCAGTTGGCTGAAGACTTGGGGGCGAAGATAATCGCTTACGCCGATAATACCCAGCTCCTGTTCACATGGGAAAAAAACGAGGGCTCTATTTCGGCCGCCAAATACTGCCTGACCGCAGTTTTTCACTGGTTGGCGGCGGCTGAATTGAAATGTAACGAGGAGAAATCCGAAATCCTCCTATTCGGTAAGTTTCCCCACGGTTTAGGGAAACACTCTGGCCTTCCGATTCAGTGCTGCCTACCTCATCAGGGAACCCTGTTAAGAACTTAGGGGTTTGGTTCGAGGAAAATCTCTTGTTCTCGACCCAGATCAAGAAGCTGTCAGGGACCTGCTTTGGTTTTCTAAAAATCCTCAGGAGGTTTCTTCCCCTTCTTCCTCAGGCGGCCAAGGAGACAGTGACCCGAGCCCTTATTCTCTCTCGGCTAGATTACGCCAACGCCTTATATGCTGGCGTCCCGAGCTACTTACTAAATAAACTGCAAGTGGTGCAGAACGCGGCTGCCAGGCTTCTTTTCAACATCCCTGCCAGGCGTAGCATGAGACAACACCTACGCGCCTTACACTGGCTGCCTGTGGCAGAGAGGGTCAGATTCAAGATTTTAGTTATCGCCCACCGCGCTCTGTATGCCACAGGGCCAGGTTATCTTCAGAAACGGTTTTCCTTCTACACCCCCGCAAGATACCTGCGTTCCTCCACTCAACTCCTGGCTCAAGTTCCGCGTTTCCGCTTGCAAAGGACGGGCGGCAGCTCTCTGGCTGTAAAGGCCGCTTTGGCCTGGAACGATCTGCACCTCGCGCTTTGATGCACTCAGGACCAGAGTCTTTTCAAAAAGAAGCTGAAAACTCACCTATTTCCCTAAACTTGGCTCCTCTTCAGTCTCTCAAGGTTCGCGCCGGGACACTCTTGTAGTATCTGTGCACGTTAGAAAAGAAAATAACATAAAATTAATGGCAATAAGATTTTCCCTTTGTCTAAGCTACACTCACTCATGTTTTTTTATATAGCAAAATATACTTGTCCTCTCTTTAGCAAACTACAGGTTCGCTATATGTTATCTCTTCTGCATGATGCAGCAGCTTTATGCATTCCATAACAAGCATGTTAGCAGAAGCACAGCTAAGACGTTTAGCATGTGCTATACAGGTTTCCCATCAGGGGTAGTAAGAGCAATATAAATGCAAAAACCATACCATGCAAATGAGAGGACATGAAGGTGGGCTTGCTGTTTCTGAGGATAAGGTGTCTGAGAAGACGATGTGAAGTGTCCTGAGTGAGTATGGCGCAATATGACCTTATTTTATTCCAGAGGATGCCTTTCTGTATCTCGATGCAAGCGAGGCTTTTTCCCAGCATTGATGAGTGAAGCTTGTTTATTAGTGTAACGTGGCTTTTATTTAATTTGGTATTTTGGATTTGTTTTACTCATGTAACGGAGTCTGTTAGGATATAGTTTGAAGTAGTTTCCCAGCTTTGAGTAAAGGTTCCCATACATAGATGTTTGGGAAATCACTTTATTTTTACATGCCAACAATACCCACATATGCCGGTCACATCAACCATCGCGCTGTTAACAACTATGCTAATTTTCTCTTACTGGAGCCTAGCTGTCTCCTTTCTCAACACAGCTACAAACTATTCAACTTTCTCACTTTACTCCAGACTCTTTTTCTTTATTTTGTTGTTGTTTAGGGGTAATTAAGTTCCTGCAGATGTCTTCAAAGGTTAAATGAGTACTTTTATGTTCACCACGGAAGCTGATTGGGATGCGTTTACACCTTTTTTTAAAAAAAATTAAAGTGAGACGCTTGCGACAAGGAGTCTGGAGTAGCGGAAAAAGGTTGAATACTTTGTAGTTTTGCTCAAAAATGCGAAAACTACCCTTTTTGAAACAGAAAATTGGCATAGCTGTGAAGATCTCTATCAGTGCTGAAACCAGCATATGTGACTATTGTTGGCAGTAAACATTTCGTGAATCACCCTAAATTACCTGTTGTGAAGCTTCCTACTGGCACTGGAACCTAGGTCACCAGCTGGCATGTTTGCTGGTGTCGATATCAAGCACCTTTGCTGTTTTTATTGTTAATTTATGTTAAAACATACAGTTTGATACAGAAAGAATTACATGATTGTTTTGGCAATAGTAAAACAACTAAGGATCTGAGTGAGCCGGCTCTGGGAGTTTAGTGGAATAATGCAGCCACTGTAGGGGCTTCTGTTCAGCCTCATGGTCACAGGTCAAATTCCTGATGGGTCCACTCAGCCTTTCATCCTTCTGAGGTCGATAAAATGAATAACATTCAGTTGGGTAACAATAAACACCTGTTATTCAGCGCCAAGATACCCTTGGGTAAACGTGCACTTTACAAATACACGTTATGTTATGATTGTGTTTTCTTCAACAATAAAAAAAACCATTTCAAACACATTCAATGTAATATTCCCAAAGATAAGTGAAGTTGTATGAAGATTTTGCGACACAAGATGCGCTAAGTCACTATTTAATGAAATATACTTATAAATGCTTAAACCTCAAGCGGGAACTACTTTTCATTTTCATATATTAAATGACACAATGTCACACATATTTAATAACATCTCCCTCGTAGAACTAATTAAAGGTATGTTGTAGGCCTTTTACTGGATTTCAAGCTTATCGTTTTTATTCTGCAAGACAATAAGCAGCGTAACTGTGATACCATATTGTAACACAAGGTCCAAAAATGCCCTTTACTGTGCCTTCTGTGAAGATATATTACACAAGAGAAGCACTCTTGGCCTGTTTGTTATCCTTATTTTAGGACGTTTTTCTCCTGAAGCTGCCCGTGTAACAAACACGGCGTTATATTGAATCATTCTCAGTTACCTGCCAGGACACAGGGGTTGTTTGAAACCAGTGCTTTAAATGGGAAAAAATAAGTGCAGGTACTCGTTAAATTGAGCGAGGGGCGAGGCTAGTGGGCGGGGTTAGAGGCGGAGTTAGACATGAAACAAAAACACTTCTATTGAGTATTCATGTTGTCCTTGCATTGTCCTGGATAGTGGTCTCAAACTTTCCATATGTGCAGATTAACAACTAAAACCATGAATGAGCCAAGCCATCAACAGTACTTTTAGCACTTTAAGGCTAATAATCAATGTGCTCTAGGACGAGAGAGACTCTGGCGCTTACACCGGTTGCGGGACAGAACAAAACATGTGAGAAATGTATCAATCCAAACAAAATGTGTTAACTCGTTATACAAAATGAAGGTGAAACACCAAATGTTCATGTTTCCTTGTTTTCTAATATTTGCAGCTTCTTAATATCATAATATTTCTAATATTCCTACTTGGTTGCATTTGGCGCAATCCTTAAATATTTAAGATTGCACACATACATTTCTTTTCAAATACCTCCTGATTCTGTTCCTCTCAAACACACACTCTCTGTTTTCACATCTCTAACCTCGAGATCCCTCTCGCACTCACCTCCCGTTTGTAGCTAATTCTGTCCCACTCTCTTTACCCCTATTGCATCTTATCACTCTGTCTCATCACTCTATTTCTAATCTGCCCTCTCCGGGCCTCTCTACCTCTTTCCACAGCCGTCTGGATCCCTTCCATATCTCTGTCTGCACTTACCCCTTCTCCCTCTCTACCGTTTCCTACTTTAAACTCTGCTCCTTCCCCCTCACTCTTCACCTTCACTCACCCCCATTTTCCCTCCTCTCCCCTCGGCAGGAGGCCCCACGGCCGTAGAGCTTGCAGTGGCATGCAGTGAGCACTGGAGGGTCCCGAGTATGTGCAGAGTCCAGCAGGGGAAGAACAATACTGGCAGGGCCGGCTTTAGCACTGGTTGCGCCCAGTGCGACAATGGTTTTGGCGCTCCCCCAATGACCTCCTGCGCAACGGATTCCCGCACTACCACCACCCCTTAATAGTCTCCATAACCACTCTCTCTCAGATGCATCGAGTTAGTTTTATAGTGTCACTCATAAAAGTGAAGGGTGTCCGAGCACTTTACATTGCACACACATTACTCAATCATATGTGTGTAAATCAATGTATAGGAAAAGTTCCATATGACAGAGTAGTAGGATTTATATGTCATCCATACTGGTAGGGAGTATAGTTACGGGTGCTTGGTCTGGAGAAGCACAAACTCAGAATTTAAAATGTAAGACCATGGTTGGCGATTATCTTTAATAATTGGAATTGATTTACACCCAAATCAACACTTTGTACAACATTAGGATATTGAAAGTCTGGGGGAAAAATCAAACGCTCTAATCTATACTTGAAGTCTGCATTTCAGTTCTTTGATGACAGTAAATAGCTCCGTTTTTTTTTAGCATTTTAACTTATAAGCTGCAAGTAACAAAAGGAAGTCTCTGACGAAAGATTTATGTTATGTTCACTTCGTGATTTGCATGGTACACATTCTTTGCCCAGGCACATTAACCCTCTGCACTACCTTAAGATGAATCAACACATCCCCCAGTCAAAACTTCCACTAGACAAAAACTTCGTTCTCTCTCCAGGAACAGCGTCAATCACCGGAGTTAACTTGACATTTTTATTGTTGGCTAAAAATTGCTGCAGGTCAGGAACACTGCAGCGGGTGCTTTTACAAACAATATAAACTAGCAATCAGGAACGCCATGCAGAGCCGGCCCTGCGTACAGACATGGGTAGAACTGTCCCTTTTGTTAGTGTCAAAATCTGGCAGAGGCTAAAATAAAGAGAAGTGTACGGGCCTCATGCGGGAAATGGAAAAGCAACGTTGCTTCCTTTCGAAGGTAACCTTTAACAGTTTCAGATAATTGACAGTACTGGCCTCCGATGGGAAGGTCAGTTGAACTCCCCCTCACCTGGGCACCAGGGAGGCTGCTTAAGCCTTCTTCGCCACCTCGATCATCACCGCCCATCATGGACTTAATGTCCCAGCGCGCGAGGTGGGTGGAATCGCAAGGGCAAAAGAGTCCGGACAAAGAAAGTCAGACCCCAGTGGGAGGCCAAGGGGTGAAAATGACCCTTTGTGTCTGCGTTCCACGGACCCAGCATCGATGCCTAGCAGGGGGTGATGAGGACAAGGAGAGCCTCCATCTGGGTAGGAAGGGAGCAGAGGCCGCATCGGGCAGCTTGCCAAACCTGAATAAATAAGGCAATGGCCAACATGCTGCCAAACAAACGGCACGCAGCTGCCCACATTCTAATCTGACCCTGAGTACCGGTACTCTCATTGACAGTGGAGAAGTGCCGGTACTCGACTCGGTAAATTTAAGAAGTGCCGGTACTCAGTACCGGTGAGTACCGGCCCATTTAAAGCACTGTTTGAAACAGATTATTATATTTATTGGACCGCAGATACCGCAAAGGACAGAAGGGTTGGATGTAAATATTGTTACTTTTTATTCTGCCTCATATTTATGTTATTATGTTTTTGGGTGATAATTTGTGAATATTTGAAAACTATTCTATATTTATGTGACAACAGAGGAGAGGTGGTGACGTAATGGCAACAGCTGCCAAACTTGGAGCTGGAGAACAAGGTTTGAGTCTCCGCGGCGGCTTAAATTCCTGTGATTCGGGGCAAATCATGCATTACTTTCTAGTTGCCTCTTCTTTCTCCGTCTTCCTTTCTATACTTTCTTTTCCTCCTTTCTTGCAGTCCCTCCTTTCATCCTCTGCTTCTTGAAGTCTTATTTCCAATATGTTTCTTTGTTTCTATCCTTCATATCTTCTCTCCATTCTTCATTTCCTCCTTTCTCACTTTCTTTTTATTCTCTCCTGCCGTACTTTTTCTTCTTCTCCTCAGCCACATAATTCCACACCATATACTACTACTCCACACCATGCCACATAATACCACTACAAACCATGCCACATCATTCTACACAACACCACGCAAATCAGTGCCACACAATTCCGTCACACACAACATAATTACACTCCACATAATGCCACTAAGCACCACAAAATGACACTACACATAATTACACTCTACTCAATACAACATAAATACACAGCACATAAATGCACTCTATGATACATACAAGCCATACACAAATACACTACACACCATGGCACATAATTCAAATAAGCATAATTTCCCTAAATGCCACACAATTCAACTCCACACATTTCAAATACACACCACATAATTTCACACCAAACCACATATTTCAAATACACAACACAATTCCACAACACACCACATACCTCCAATACACACATTTCCACATCATGACACAAAATTTAACACACCACATAAATCAACTCCACAACATGCCACTACACAACAAACAATACCATTCCACATAATTACACATAATTAACTCCATTACACACATTCTCACTGTACATAATTGCAATACACTTAATAAGATTTAATTACTATCCACACAATTCCATGCCACACAATTATACAACAAACAATGCCATTCCAACACAGCTCTCCCTTGCACATCTACCAACAGTCATCTCTTCCCCACATACCCACTTCCCCTCTCATCTCTCTCTCACACTTACACTACCCACTCTCATCTCACAATACCACTGCCCTCTCTCATCCCTCCCTCGCTTTACCTGTTTCCTCTCTATACTGTCTACTCACACATGCTACCTTCCTGCACCTCCTCACTCTGTGCACTCGTCCACCTCTCACCTCCCCCTTCCAGGTGCCCCTTCCATTCAACTGGATGCAACAGTCATGTCTCAGGCTTAATGGAGACAAGACTGAAATAATGTATCTTGGGAACACATCTAACAAAGAGCCCAAACTGTCATGGCCCATCTGCCTCGGACCCCTCCAAGTCCCGAAGCCCAAAATAAAGAGCTTGGGCGTGTGGCTGGATAAGGCACTCAAATTTGACCAGCAAGCAGTTGCAGTCGCTGGTGTTTGTCATGGCACCCTCAGAATGTTGCGAAAAGTCCTTCCCCTTCTTCCCATAAGGGCAAGGAGACCTATGGTCCAGGCTTTGGTTCTCTCGCGCCTGGACTATGGGAACGCATTGTATATAGGAGCACCCAAATCCACCTTGAGGAAGCTTCAGGTGGCACAGAACTGTGCGCCCGACTCCTGACGGGAACATCCAGAACGCAGTCAGCCTTGCCCAGCCTAAAGACCCTACATTGGCTGCCCATAGAGGAGAGGATTACATTCAAAGTCCTATGCATCGCCCACAAGACCCTCAGGGGGTCAGGTCCCCGCATCAACCGCCTCTTATTAAGGCGTATCAGCCAAGGAAAACTCTCTGCTCGGCGAATTTAAATCTAGCCACCATCCCCAAAATTCAGAGGATGCGCAGCGGGGGTCGGTCCTTTTCATACAATGCAGCGAAACTGTGGAATTCCCTTCCCCTGCATTTGCGCTTAGAGACATCCCACCTCCTTTTTAGGAAGGGGCTTAAAACATGGCTCTTCCAAAAGATTAACTGGTAACCGCCTTTCTTTGCCTGTTTTTGCTGCTAGCGCTGGGATGCCTTAGGGTAGCCATGCGCTTAATAAATGTTAATTAATAATAATTGTCCCTCTATCTCTCTCTCTCTCGTACTCTCAACCATCTCTCTCGCATACACTATTCCCACCTCTCTCATGTGGTTAACCTCAGGTCTTCAAGCACAGTTTCTATCCTGTAACTTTTCAAAGTTTCCGTCCCTCAAACCTACGCTCTCCTCCTCTTCTTAGGGTGTCTTCTGCATACACGAAACCTCCCTCTTTGTGCGTCAATGGCCTGATCTCCCCTTCTTTCTATCCTTCTCACACACTATTTCTGCTCCTCTGTCTCAAGTTCAATACACGCTTCCTACACAAACTACCCATCCCTCTCAATATTCCTTTCTATCTATTCTCTGCCACTCTCACCACTATGTATTCACCATGTCACATAATTCCACTACACAAATATACTACACAACACACAATTCCACGCCACACAATTCCACAACTAACAATTCCAATACAACCCACATAATTCCACTCCACACCACATACATCCACTACACTCCAAAAAACATCATTTACAATGCCAATAGCTCAAACTCTCACAAATGCGAGATCTATTGCATTGCAGATGCTTGTTTCTCCAATTTCACTAGTAAGAGAAAAGTTGCTCTCTCTTTAAAGTAAATGTATACCCTCCCCCTCCTTCAGCTGAGGAAAAAAGTAGCCAAAGAGCAGGAGGGAAAAAAAGTTCTGTATTTCTATAACATTCTGGCTTACTTTACCCTTGAGAGAGGGGAGGAGGTGGAATGCAGTTACCTCAAAGGGAGAGTGTTTTCCTTTTAGCAGCGCTATCAGTAGTTCTATCCCACATATGATGCAATCCGATTGGCTGTCTACCTGACAATGCTCCAATTCAGGTACTGCATATTTTACAACTTTCTATTCAGTTCACTGGAAAAGGGTGTGGTAGAGGGTTCCGTGTACCGCCTACAAATGTAAATATTCGCCTTACTTTTTAGGTCGATTATTCGAGACCTCTTGTATATACTTTAGTATATACTTATTATATACTTATATATGTATCTACTTTGTGGGCTCTGGAGATCATCCCTAGGACTTGTCTGCTTCCGCTTAGGGACTTTTTGTTCTGTTCAACCTTCTCTATTTAACTGATGTTTTAATGGATGATAATCTCCAACTGGAATCACAAATTAATAAAACAGTCGGCACTTGCTTCTCCTTGCTAAGAGCACTGCGCCAGATCCTCCCGCTCCTGCCCGCCACCTCCAGACCCTTAGTGATGAGGAGTCTAATACTGAGTAGGTTGGACTATTGTAACTCCCTGTATTTGGGAGCACCACAATCAGCATTGCGGAAACCACAGAGGATTCAGTCTATAGCAGCCAAACTGGCGTTAAACAGGCAGCGAAGGTCCTCTACATCTCTAGCTCTAAGAGACCTCCACTGGTTGCCCATAAATTAGAGAATTTACTTTAAATCTCTCTGTATAGTGTTCAAAGCATTACATGGCTTAGGTCCAATATCCATGCAGGAGAAATTTACCTGGTATACTCCAGGGAGAAATTTACGCTCATCAGGCATGTATTTGGTAACCACCACCAGATTTAGGAAGACCAGGGCAGGTGGCAGAGCCTTTGGGGTAGCAGCCTCACGACTCTGGAATGACCTTCCCTTGAATATTAGGCAACTGAAATCTTTGCTCCCATTTAGAAAAAGCCTAAAGACATGGCTCTTCCCTAAGAATTAGCGTTACGAGCATACCGTATAGACTATCTTTATGCACAATGTCATCTGGGCAAGTCACAGCGCCAGGATACCCGTAGGGTGACAGTTTTGCGCTATATAAATTCAAGAAATAAATAAATAAATAAAACGACCAGCAGAGGTCAGTTAAATACCAGAATTGCTTTCTGCTGACGCTTTCTTTTTTTATTTTTCTGGCAACTGCCTCTATTTAACTTTCCCGATAGAAAACGACCAGCAGAGGTCAGTAAAATACCAGAATCACTTTAGCGTTCTCTAGATTCCAGTCCATAGAAATTGTCTTCCACGAGCACCCGTAGACACGCGCTTTTCATTACCGGATTCAGCCGTAAGGGGAACGGCTTCATTCTTCTCCTTCCCAGCAGCCGTGAGGGCAACGGCCTCACTTGCCTGAATCTCCCGCCGTGAGGGGAGGGGCTTCTGGCACCAGGCACTACAACTCCCAGCAGGCGTGGGCAGGCGCCTGCTGAGGTCGTCAGCTTGGTGCGCCAGGAGGCGGGATAAAAGCTTGCCGGCCCCCCCGCAGCGCGGGACGTGCTTTTCATTACCGGATTCAGCCGTAAGGGGAACGGCTTCATTCTTCTCCTTCCCAGCAGCCGTGAGGGCAACGGCCTCACTTGCCTGAATCTCCTGCCGTGAGGGGAGGGGCTTCTGGCACCAGGCACTACATCTCCCAGCAGTCGTGGCAGGCGCCTGCTGAGGTCGTCAGTTTGGTGCGCCAGGAGATGCAATAAAAGCTTGCCGGCCCCCCCGCAGCGCGGGACGCGCGCGGGCAGCGCCCGGGCAAAGTCCGGGCCAAGGCCGGGCCCATCTGCGCCCGTCAGAGCCCAGAGGAGGCCGGGCTGGGCCGGCCCTCTGACATCGCTGGTGTGGAGCTTTTAGACTTAAGGTACTGTTGTCTTATGGAATCCCTTTTTCTGCTATGGCGAAACGTGTAAAACGCAGGGATGGCCAACTGCAGGGGGGTTGGGGGGTCGTGGGGACTCTGGATGCCTTCCTCTCACGGGCAGAGACAGTTTTAACCCATGAGATCCTGCTTGTGGAAAAAAGACTTTCTCTGGACACTTTAGTCGCCCAGAAGAGATCATCAATGGGCGGCTTAAGCAGGGTAAATTCCCCGTAGCTGCATCCCCAGATACCCTGTCTCTGCTTGATGACAAGGCGAGCACATCTTGCATTGGGAGGGGGAGGGGAGAAGGGGGATTGTATATCAACTGTTTCAGGGGACTTGTCAAATTGTGTAATTGCTCAAGGTACGGAGTTGGGGGAACCTAGTGTGGTTGATATGATGTATGAAGAAATTGTTATCTCGCCTCTGTCAATCGCTACAAAGTTAGTAGTCCCTTCCACCATGCCAGAGGCTCAGGCAGTATCTGTTGTCAGAGATGGAGAAGTCACAACTAGGTCTAAAAGGTGTCAAAATGTTAGCCCGGCGAAGGGCGGGGAGGCGCAGCTTCCTATTATTGAACCGCCTGTTAAGCGTCATAGGGGTGGTACTTCGCAAAAGTCCAAAACTAAGCCAAAGCCTAGAGCAAAGAAGCACACCCCCAAGACATCTTCACATGAAACCATGGTGATGGATAACACCGAAGGTTCAGTTGAGCCTATGACGTGCCTGGGCTTAGTCTCCAATCAACAGATTGGTGAATGTAATAATGATCAGTGGAGTAGATTAGAGTCGCTAATCTCTATACTACTTGACCCCATTCATAGAAAACTAAGTTTGATTGAGGATAAACTATCTAGGCTCGAAAATCCGATTAGCACATCCACTAATGGTGTTAATGCGATGGTAACATCCCCCTCGAAGAGATAATCAATAAAACCTTTCTCCCAATATTGCAAAGACTTGATCAATTAGAATCTACAGTGGCATCAATGCGCACAATGGTCAGGGACTTGATCTCACGGATTGGGGTAAATCCCAAAGAATTAGTTGGGGGTTCAGCTCGTTGTGGGCACTCAGAACTAAATGAGAGGCCATCTCCTAAGTGCAATGCTGAATCGTTTAGCTCTGCGAGGAATGATGTCGACAGAAGCCATGCTACTGAAGATGTGCAGAAGCACAGAGGGCCTGAATGTTTTAGTCGCATGGCAAATATGGGTCGGCCCCTAGTGTTAGCAGGCAAGGTCCCTCTTCCATAGCTATTAACGGGATCAACGGGAACAACGGGAATAATAATGGTACCCATGAGCAAACATTCCCACTGTTGTCCCCTAAAAGGAAAGTCTCTATTACTCGAGATGATAAGGTGACGTTACATCTTCCACCAGAGTGTGGTCCCTATGTTGCAATCCTTGCGAATGTCCCTCCTCTGTCCAACGAACAAGTCGAATCCCAGTCACAGTTAAAAAACAAAGTTTGACACTGGCTTTCCCATTATACAAACTTTTTAAAGTCTGATTTTGATGACATCTTATTTGTGAGACGAGTTAACTGGGTGGGTCCACTACGCAAGTCCCATTATGGTGACTGCATTGTCATAAATTGTAGATCTCCCTATATTATAGGTCGACTGTTGGGGTGGGGGACATCATTAACTAACCAGAGGCAGGACAAATCGATAATTATTTTACCACTTAGGCTTTTTTTACAGACATTGTGACAACAGAGGGAGGAACTTTAAGGTCACCAAAACTGTCAGCGTAACGCCCCGTGCACCTTTCGAGGCCTCGTCCTTGGAATCGAGTAATAGGTATTATCCCCTGAGTGGCTTAGATTCTCAGGATTGACTGGACAGAGTACTCCCCTCTTTGTCACAGTCCTATGAGGTTGGATCTGCTCTGGAACTTGTTGCTGTATCTGGTACTATTCCAGTGCCACACAATAGTGGTAACCCAGGCTGCTGTGACCAAGTTACCAACACCTTGCTCCTTCCCCTTCATTACGATCCTGAGGGAGCCACAAACCCTATAGGTCATTCACAGGAAATTGTATCTGACTGCTATGATCTCAAACTTTTATCCTGGCATGTAGCGGGCCTAAACTCAAAGATAAATGACCCAGTTTGGGGTAAATTTATGGACACTTTCCACCTCTGCCTACTACAGGAAACCTGGGCAGTAGGGTGTGTCCACAGGGTAGGCTTCACTACGTATATAGTATTGAAGCCATACAGCCTCCGGTTGGTCGCCCAGCGGGTGGCCTCTTGATCTGGGTTAAAAACTCACTTACCTGTAAAGTAAAGGTCTTGCACCTTGGCTGTCCCGAATTACTTGGTTTGGAACTGTCCTTAGGTAAGGGGACTGTAAAAATTATACTTTTCAACATATATAATCGGTTTGACAGCCCGCATAGACCCTCAGGGACAGTAACAGCGTTGGCCAACTATCTTGATTCGGCCACGGGAAATCACCGTTTGATTGTCGCCGGAGATCTTAATACGACCTTTGAACCGGTGAACTATATTCAGGATCTTATCTTGGAAGGGGATAAAGCTAGGGGTATTGCGAAACTCCAGATCCCACCTATTAAGAAAAATACAAGGGTGGGGCAACAAGTACTATCGTTTACTATTGCCTATGGAGTCAGAGCCTGTAATGGTCGAACAGACTCTGATAGAGGAGCCGGTCACACATTTAAGAGGGGGGCATCTAAAACACGGATTGACTATATCCTTGTCGACTTAGATCTCTGGCCCTTTGTCAAGGATATGGTCATTATAGCTCGGGAAGATAGTGACCACAATGCTTTGGCGCTTACGATGACGGGATTAGCTACCCAGCATAGGCTCCCTAGGCTTGAGTCCACACAGGTTATTACAAATAACAACAATAGGAGAGTTAAATGGCCAATGATCTTAGCTGATTCCAACTCTCTCCCCCAAATATATTCTGTGGTGGAGCGGTCTAAGTACTCCTACCACTGGGTCAGAGGCTGTTATGAGTATCTTCCAGGAATTAACTACAAGTATAAAACCATTCTTTTATAAACAAAGTAATAGAGTAAAGCAGCAAACAGCACCCTGGTTCAACGTTGCATGCAAAAAGCAAGGGATGAGCTAATGGTGATGGTAAAATCGAAATCTCCTGCAGGAATTACAAACAGTAGGAGGTTATATAAACTGGCCCAAAATAAAGCAAAAGGGACTGGGAGTGCGAAAATTGGAAATTGCTTTAGAAGCCGCTAAACATAAGAATAGTCAATATTTTTGGCATTTATTGGCAAAGGGGTCACCAAACTTGGTGACACAAACTGATTTTCACATCCAGCCCCATGTTTGGGAAGAATATTTTGGGGCACTGTTTGCAGATCATGGGCCGTCGTTTGTTCCAGCCTTAAACAGGAATTTTTGTGAACAGGTAGTAGTTGATGTTGAAAATATTACTCTTGCGGAAACAATTATGGCCATAAAGTGCTTACTTTCCCTCCATGTTAAAGAACAGTAGATGTTTCAGCACACAGGCTAATGTGCTGCATAGCTAAATACATATAAGGTCCCAAAGGCGAGACGATTGCATTGCAAATGCTTGTTATTAAAGTCTAAGCTTAGTTAAGGAAAGCTCCTTCTAAAGCTTGGCAATACCAGCAGATAGGAGCAGGTGGGTACAGGAATGCACATTGCCAAGTAGGTGTGTGGAGTCTGAAGCGTACCATGTCATTTGGTGCATGAACTCAGCCTGCAGCTACGACGAGAAATGCTATCGTTCACATTTTGCTGAAACAGCAGAAGAAAAGGCATGAAATGAAAAGCATGAGCTGGCTTTTTCTTGCTTCAAACTCCTGCTAATTAGCTTCTGATTGTGATTTCTCCATTCAGTAATACAATGAGCGGAAGATTGGACACGCATCCTAAGAGGTTACATTTAGGCTTCCTCGACTTTCTCTCGGCTGAGATCGCACAAAAGGCAAAGCTGACTGAGAACATCTGTTTAGTTTGAAAACAATTGTTGGCAATGACTACATTACAACCGCCACAATGGCACTGAACATATGGCAATTAGTTCTTCTGTGTAATGATACACCTAGTCCTTTTTAGGTCTCGCCTAGGCAGCGCATGCGCTGTCTCTCCGAGACATCAAGTAATCTGTATGTTGGGTGAAACTCCGCCCATTGCCGGGAAAATTGTCCTGCCGCTTGCCATTAGTTTAACTGTGGCATTGCTCTTCTTAGCTGCCTTTTTATTGGCTGTTGATTTGATACATACTTCCGTTTATTCCGGAAGCAGCACCGCCTAACTACAGTTAAGTTCCGCTGCAGGGCTGTATCTTTTAATGTATGGACTACTTCGTTGTTTTTTGCTATAGCGCATGGCTCACTGGACGCATACGTTTAATGTGCACGTCCGCTTTGTTTCCTGTGCCGTTTGTTCACCCGATCCTGTGGGATGACCACTTTTCACCAATGCTTGTGTTTTGTTTTTTATTCATTGCTTCAGCAGCTACAGCGCAGTGTCCGCTGCACACCCGTTGCGCCTCGTCACACAGCATATGCGCCTTATTTTCTTTCCGCACGGCGTCTGTAGCCTCTTCCACCTCTCCCCACTTCCGCGAAACCCCCATCAGGCAGGCAGGGCGCAAACAGAGCAGGCAGCCTAAAATGTCTTCCTCGTGCTGCCGGCAAGCACTTTCAATTTAAATCTTAAATCTTCGAGCCTCGGAGCGGCAGGGCTGCACGCCTTTCTTTATTTGCACACGGCGCCTGCAGCCTCTTCCACCTCTTTCCTCCATCAGCAGCGCAAAAACTGTGTGTGCGCGTGTGCCCGGGAAGCTGTCTCAGCCGGGCTGACACACACGACGGGAGGAGGGGGGGGGCTGAAGCCCTTTGAGCCCAATGGGCGTTTGTGCACCTGCCTCCATGTATTTTTTCATCCTGGGCATTCTTGCCTTATCACATACTGTCAGGTAACTTTCAGCAGTGTTGCAGCTTGGGACTTCCTGTTGGGGGGTTTGTGCATGCAAGAATGAACAACACTAGTGTGTGTTGGTTGCCAGATGTCTCAATTGAATTGTGCGTCAGTCAGTGTGATCACTTGCAGAGCCGCTAGCGCTTCCAAGCTTCCTGGCTCTTCAAGCAGGTCTCTCCTTCCCACCTCCCTTCCCTCCAGTGGCTGCGCCGGATGCTCTCTTCAATCACCAGCTCTGTTGTTGTCATACCAGCAATGGTCATGGAGGTAATTGTAATGTGCAGGGGTCAGGTGCTGGAACTGTGTGCATGCGCACTCTAGGCGCTGTAAAGGAGGTGAGTGTTCTGGAAGCGCATGTGTGTGCTTGAACTGTAGGTGGGGTCATGCACTGGATGCATTCTGTAGAAATAACAGACTGTATGTGGTGTAATGCACGTGTGAGAACTGTTTATGCTACCACCTCGTTCCATCACACAGCTGCAATACTTCTGTTGTCGGCCCTCAACCATGTCATTTGTACCTATATCAGTATACATTGTACTCTGGACATTGTACTTGGCTCCTGCTAAGACTGAGCATCAAGACGTTTTTCTGCTCATTGCTAAAGGCTGTGCTTTTTCCCTTATTGTCGCACCTAGTGAGAGGCAGCGTATGAGCGTTTCAATAACTGAGGTAGGCTGAGGTGACGAGCTGAAAACACATGATATCATAGGTTTGTGTGTGGCACTACTGTTTGACTGCGCCACAAAGAAGCCTGATAGGTGTTGTTAATGCGGAGTCGTTTGACTGTTTTTTTATAACCAGACACGTTTCTGGTGCGCTTATTGAGGTTCCTGTTTCTGGTGCCAGTGTAATTATTGGACAGGCTACAAGATCTCTGCTTCTTTTGGGTGCAGACAAAAGAGGGCATGCAGCAAATAGGGAACAAATGCAATAGGTCTTGCTTTTGTGGGAGTTTAAGCTATTAGCTTTGTAAATGACAATGCCTTTTATTTATGTTTTAAAAACCAAAACATAAATAAAAGGCATTTTCATTTACAATGCCAATAGCTCAAACTCGCGTAAATGCGAGACCTATTGCATTGCAAATGCTTGGTTGTGTTTGTGTTGTTATCATGGCGGTTTTGTTATACCTGCCGTCTCGCACGGTAATTACTTTTGATTCTGTCTACTTATTCTATGGCTCATGCCCGGCATTACTTCTCCATGGTATCCAACGGCAGTAAAGTCAGTTGCGGCTAGAATTCCCTGGAGGCAACACATGCAGGATGTGGGCTACTGTTTCTGTAGTAAATAAACTTACGTTTCAACTTTACCATGAGCCTTCTGCTGTGTGATTTCCACCTCCAAATTTTGGCGAAGAGCGCAAAATTCATCCGGAGCCCAGCGTCACCTACATTCAGTTTCGGCCAGTTTCGCGCGCTTTATGCCGGCTGAGCCCTGCTGTTCCTCGAGGTCTGATCCCTCCTTGAGTGTGTATTTGAGCGCTGCTCAAACACAAATAGCCTGCTTTCGTCTGCGACAGGAGCCTGGTGTTAACCACACTCTCCATTACTTTTGAATGCTTTCTGGTGTAGTCTTGGGACATGGGCATCTTTAAAGATTTATTTCCTTTATGTCTGTTACCTTACTCTACGCTTTATCACCTGTGCTGGATGGCATTCCGGTGCTTTATTTGGGGTGACGCATTTCCACTTTGGAGCTCTGCAAAAGT
The DNA here is from genome assembly GCA_963921515.1 of Calotriton arnoldi. Lineage (NCBI taxonomy): Eukaryota > Metazoa > Chordata > Amphibia > Caudata > Salamandridae > Calotriton > Calotriton arnoldi. The sequence goes on along the minus strand of CAWUFW010000974.1, from coordinate 1,044,860 downwards.
GCAGCCTTATTGACGCGCTGCCTTCCTCCAGTGCATTCACCAGTCATGCGCTTTCTTGGTCACGTGCAGAGTTCCTCACAACGACACGCGTCATCTCGGCTTAGCTGCCATATTGGAATATGTACAGCTTCATATGCTTTGGCTGGCAACAGTATTTTGTAACCTCGTATTGAGCATTACGCTTGTTTACACTCTAAAAACGCTTCGTTGGGCTATTTCTTTGTCTTGTCATTTTCCTGTTACGCTGCTGCTACAATTTCAGGAGCATATTTTTGGGGGTAAAGGCTTCTTTGTGAGCATTTTGCTGTTGACATTACTACTTATTTAAGTGGAGCCTTTCATTATTTGCTGCAATCGTGATGGCCAATGTTCAGCCGTTTGTGCATATTCAACCATTTCTTTCAATTCCACGAAAACCCTAACTCTCAGGGGAAAAGTGGTTCAACTGCTCTGAAAATGTTTTTGTGCCCATTGATGCTGAAAAGTTTACCACAAAAAGGAAGAAAGCTATACTTTATAGCAATTTAGGTTCTGAGGGTCAGCAAATTTATGACAGTTTACCTGCCCTAGCAACTCCAGGGGATGGTGATGGATGGAATTAATTTTTTGAAGCTACTTCTAAGCTTAAAATAAATTTACAGAACAACCAAGTGCACTGCTTGAAAGATTTAATTTTATTAACAGGAAGCAGACTCAGGAGGAGTCTATTGAAGAGTTTGTTTGGAGTTTGTTTCCGCCCTCAGGATTCTTGCAGCAAAATTTAATTTTGAAGCTAAGCTAGACACTGTCATCCGAGATCAGTTTGTGTTTGGTTGCTATTCTAGGAAAATCCAAGAAGCTTACTTAGTTTTCGAGATCCCACTTTGACTGAAGTTTTGGATATGGCCAAAGCCATTGAAAGTTCTGTTGTGTCTAGTAGATGTATTGCACCAGAACCTGTTTTGCATGCGTCAAACTCTGTGCGAGTCTCGGAAACCATAAGTGTATTATCTGGTAAAGGAAAAAGTGGGAGACCTGCCCATGAAAGTGGGACATTTTGCTTTAGATGTGGCTCTAAAACACATCTTAGCAACTATGCCTCGTGTCTAGCTGTAAGAAAAAAATGCAATAAATGCCATAAGCTGGGACATTTTCAGGGGGTCTGCAGGAGTGCTGGGGGTGGCTCGCGGGTGAATTTTGTGGATACTGCATCTGGCATGGAAGAATGTTTGCAGGATTTATCAAGTGTTGTCCTTACACTTGAGGTGGGTTCCATGGAAATTTAACCCGTCAATGGGCCACTATGTGATGTGCATATTGACTCAATCAAACTCACCATGATGGCAGACTCAGGGGCACCCATTACAATTATTTCAAATACGTTCCATCATCAAACGTGGGCTAATTCCAAAACTTTAATTGTTCCTGATGTTTTACCTAATGCATTTAGTGATCAGGATATCAACATGATTGGTTACTTTGTGGATGATTTAGAGTGGTTGAGCTAGCAGATACGAACCAACATATACGTGGCTGAGAAAGGGAAACATATTGTGGGTTGGCAGGATCTTGCAAAATTGGGTTTGATGCTTGTTCCTGATGCACCTAATCCTATCATGGTGAGTAACATGCATGCGGCGTCTCTTAGTCAGAGTGATGACAGTATGTGGCCAGAGATGGTCCACGAGTTTCCAGAAGTTTTTACAATTAAAATTAGAAACACCCACAAATTTGAGAACAAAATAAAACTTAAGAACAATGCCATACCAGTGTCTCATAAGGTCTGACCTGTACCACTGTTGGTAAGGTCAGAACTTAAAAACTTGCTTGACAAACTAGTTGCTGAAGGTGTCATTTGCACATACAGATTCCTCGGAATGGGTAAGTCCTATTGTTGTGGTACGCAAAAAGGATGAGGACATTAGGCTATGTGCAGACTTGCGCACCCTTAATAAGAACTTGGTGGTGGACTGTCACCCCTTACCCAAAATAAATGAGTTGTTAGCAAACATAAGTGGGGGATCTACGCTCCGCTTATCACCAGATCCCACTCGCGGCAGAATCGCAAGACCTCAGTACCTTTGTGGCCCCGTTTGGGGCTTACAAATTTTTACGTGGCAGTTTGGTCTTGAGTCTGCAGCAAGTGTTTTCCAGAAGCGAATGGATTCTGTGTTGGCAAATATACTAGGTACCCAGACCTACCAGGATGATGGTTTGATGTTCTCCAAAACTATGGCGGAACATAAATCCATACCTAATGAAGTCTTAAGAGTGTTTGAGGAAGTGGGTTTTACCCTTAAACCAAAGACAAGAGTCAGACTATTTAGGGCACCATATTTCTGACGCTGGCCTAACACCTACGTTTTCTCTTGTACAAGCTATACAGGACGTTTCTCCTCCAAGTGACAAAGACACGTTGAGATCATTCCTTGGTATGAGCTAGTATTATTCCAGGTTCATCCCGGTGTATGCTCTGTTTGTGCAACTATTTCGTAAGCTTTTTCAGAAATGTGTACAGTTTATTTGGGATGAAGCAGCTGATCAAGCTTTCGCTAAAATCAAATCACTGATTATTAATGCACCAGCTTTGTCCTCTTTTAGGCTTGAAAGTAAATGTGTGCTTATGGTGGATGCAAGCCAAGTAGGAATAGGGGCTGTTCTATCACACTTTTACGATGGCAGAGAGCACACCATGACTTTCGCCTTTCGCTCATTGAAGACTCCTGAGTCACATTACCGCACAATCGAGAGAGAGGCGTTGGCCTGCTCATGGGCCATTGAAGAGTTTAAAATTTTTTTTTTGAGGTGTGAGCTTTGATTTATATACAGACCACAAACCCCTGATACATTTACTTAATGGTAAAGGTTCGGGGAAAGCTTCGGCCAGGCTTGTCAGACTCATTTCTCGTTTGCAGGACTACAATTTCAAAATTAACTATATTCCTGGTGAGAAGAACCCTAGAACAGAATTTTTGTCTAGGGTGCCACTTCAGGTTATAGAGCAGGTGGAAGACCATGAGGAGGTAGAGTCTGTGGTGGCCATGTTGGATGACATTTTTAGCTCTTCTGGTGTGGTCTCTTGTGAGGAATGGCTGTCTGTTCTCAAAGAAAACAATGTATTATCTGCTGTTGTTAACATTGTCAAGAAAGGATGGGCCAGGGAAAAATATCTACCAGCTCCTTTCACACCGTTGACGCAGGTTGGAAGTGAACTCTCTGTTGTAGATGCTATCCTATTATGTAATGATGTAACCATCCCTCCCTCTGCTGTTAGGTAAAAACTCATAGAGGCATCTCACCAAGGCCTTTTAGGGGTGGAGGCCACATATAAGAACTTACATTTTTTGGGGGGTGACCATCTTTAGATTTAAAAGTTGCAAAGTGGGTATCTGAGTGCAATACTTGTTTGTTATCGGATATGCACTGGTTTACTCACCAAACACCGCTTCATACAGTTCCGCTGCCTGATGAAGTGTGGTCATAAATTGCTCTGGTCTTAGACGGACCTTTTGAAATTTTGCTCACAGACCAGACAGTTTTACTGGTCCTAATTGACTATTTCTCAAAATGGGTTTTCCATGAATTTGTCCCCACTGCTACTACTACTACGGTCATAAAGGTTTTAAGCAAAGTTTTTGAAACTGATGGCCCACCGAAGGAGCTGGTCACTGATAACAGGACACATTTTACTTCTTATCAAACAAAGGAATTTGTTCAGAACCATCACATTAGACATTTGCGGGTGGCTTTATACTCACCTACCTCAAATGGTCTGGTGGAAAGAATGAACAGGTTTCTGAAGGAAGGAATTCAATCTGCCTTGGTGAGCAGGGTTCCTGTGGAGGGTTTTCTGAAAAAACAAATGTGAGCATACCATCTGACACCTCGCACTACTACTGGTGTATCCCCTTTTTGCTTATAGAGAAAGAGAAAACTTCGATCTCAGGTGTGTCCTGATTGGGTCATTGAAATCCTGATTGAGTCATTGAAATTACGCCAAAGGGGAAGGACTGGCAATGTACAATTTCTGAAATGGTCAGAGAGGGTGGCTGCAGCCCAACTAGCGCATAAGTGTCACTATGACAAAATGCATGCCTAAGAAGAACTGATTTCAAGGTTGCTGATTGGGTGTTGATCAAACCTACCACTAAAGTGAAAAAAGGAGAATCCGTTTTTGCTGGACCCCTACAAATTGTTAGAGCTACTAAGGGTTCAGTGTTGCTTAATGATATAGGTTGGAGTTGCCTTGCGGAGAGGGTGGTGTATGAGAGCAGAGGCTGCCCCAAGAAGTGGGAAAAAATATGGAACCCCTGGGGGAAATATAGAGCTTAAGAATAATAAGACCGGATGGGGGAAGCGATAAAGACACAAAACAACTCTTGAGAGGGAGGTTGACCTGCTTAGGATGCATAAACATTATTGATCTATCCACGATAGTGCCCCTGCGAGATGTAATCTGTACTTTACATGTCGACATGACGTATGTTGTGCATCTGACTGGAACTGTTTTTCTTTCCTTTTCTGTTTGTTTAATAAAAATACTTGACAAAAAAAATGATATAGGTTGGGGGAGTAAAAGGGCCTTTTGAGGTTAACACCTGAGCAAGCTTACAAAATTAGTGTACACAAAGGTCACATTGGCCAAGGAGGAGGTCAAGACCATGATGACTGGTTTATGTTAGAACATGGTATCTCCTCTGCTGTTGCTAATGTTTCTGAGTTTATTTCAGGTTCAGACTCCTGTGAGCCACCAGGCACAGGTGATTTGGAAACGTGTGCTGGATCCAGGATCCCTGGTGGTACTGATGCATGTAGACTTGAGGGTGCTGGTGTTGCAGGGCCTGCTGGAGATGTTAGGACTTCGCACAATGTTTCTATGCCTGTGAGGTACAGAGATTTCTACATGCAGTGATGCTCTTTTTGTTTTATTTGTTTATAAAGGGGAAGATGATACACTTAGTCCTATTTCTGTGTTTGTGTTGTTGTCATGGCAGCTTTGTTATACCTGCCGTCTCGCACATAATTGCTTTTGATTCTCTTTACGTATACTATGGCTTATGCCCCGCATTGCTTCTCCATGGTATCCAGCGGCAGTAAAGTCAGTTGCTGCTTGGATTTCATGAAGACAGGACATGCGGGACATGGGCTCCTGCTTCTGTAGTAAATAAATGTACGTTTCAACTTTATCTTGAGTCTTCTGCTGTGTATTTTCCACCTCCACATGCTGTCAATAAGCTCAGATGTGTTCAGCTGCATGCAGAGTGGTTGAACACACATCAACCAGAAACACTATGGCCTTGATTGTGAGAGGTTGGTTGCCGCAGGAGGACATACCGAACCCAGGGGTACAATATCCGGCCAATATCGCTACCTAAGTTACTGGCAATCATCAGATGTCAGTCCCGGAAATGGGAATAACATGCAGGACCTGAAATTATTGTGTCTGGTACTGCACACAGTTCCACATTTTTGGCTAGGTTCCACACATATTTTTCTCTTGCAGCAGAAGACAAATGCGTACAGAATCAGGTTTGGTTTTACTGGGTGTGCTCCCTTTCCCGGTACAATCTGGAATTAGACTGATGGTATCTTCCACAGAGATATGGCTCCACCCAACCCAGAACTGGGCCTGTACTAAGGCTGGAGTACTCCTGCATTTATGCATTAGATACCATATCAGATGCTATGAAGAGGCCCTGTTTTAAATAAGAGATCCAGAACTATAAAGAGCAATACTTCCAAGTCAAGAACAACGTGAAAACGTGAAGCCATCACAGGAAGATCTAGAACAGACCTGGAATTCAATAATATCACCCTGAAGAACACTAGGATCACCTGCAGAAATACACAGAATGCAAGCTTTAATTATTACAAATATATAATCACATCCTATTAGAATATAAAGGCAACCAATCAAATCTAGGGGTCAATTGGAGGTTTATTTTTACAGACCCAATGGTTTGAGCAAGGCACATGATTTGTTGGTAAACTGAGAGATGCAAGTGGCCAGGTGCATAATAATCTGAGCACAAGATAACCATGTCCTATAAGTTACAGGTAAAGCTTTATGGGTAAAAATAGATAGCTGGCCAACAGTTAAGGAAGAATAGTGCACCACCTTAATAGACATGACAATCCGAAAATAACCTAAAAAGTTCACATACACTCCAGAGTGACAGAAGGCAATTAATCCACTCAAGTATTAGGCTTCAGTGCTTGAGGTCCTTGAAAATGGCAAATAGGTCACTGTATAGTCATCGAAACTGAGGCTATATTTCACTGTACAGGAAGGAACACAAGCTCTTAAGTTGTCTAATGCATAAAAGGAGAGTATACATTGTGATGCTGGTCCCGTTTTTTACCAGGGATGGACTTCACTGTGGAATGAGGACCTGGCACAGGCCATGCCAACGCATGTGGACTGTTTTACAATCTTCCATGTAAGCAATTCAAACTACAGTGGATTTGGTTTCTTTCCTGTGCATCCTCCCACCTCATGCTTGTTTACGTTTGCAGAAATTCTCATTCCATTGTGATTTCAAAGTGTTTTTGTGTGATATTATGGAATGTTGACCTTTGCTGTGAAAGCCTGCAATGCCTCTGTCCCATGTTATGCACTAATATAGCATGTCTTTGTCTTCCCCCGGCCAGTCATATTACTGTAGCCCTGGGATGGCTCATGCCCCAGATAAAACAATAGTACCATGTCTTCTACTGTTGCTATGTAATTAGACGTGAGCATTGCCACTTAAGAATATATGTGACATGACTATTTTGCCTTCAGAGTAGTCAAATGAAAAATGTCTGAGCCTAGACGTTTTTAAACAATTTTTTGCTGTATTGTTCCCTACCTTATTGATGTTCTATAATTTTTTAATAAATGCAATTGAATTTCTATTTGGACACCTGGAATAGATTTCATTGTATTTCTGCGTAGCATACTTTATGTAAGTAAGGGATCTATGTTCCTTTAAAATCAGATAAAACAATCAGCATAGTACAAGACAGTCTGATGTTATTAATTGGAGTCAGCTATTGAAATTGAGATGCAGGATGATTCATTTACACTGTTTAAAAGAACGTCAGCCATCTTAGAGAGTCATTGACCTCCACCAGCTGTGCTGCAGAAACCATGTCTCATCTCAGCCAGATAAATGCATTTTAAATATTAAATTGAATTACTTGCACCGCACATATTTTACCAGATATAGGCTGTGGAGGGCTGGGATGATAGATTCCCCCACGTGCCTTAGATGCGACAGAGGGGAGGGTACATTACTGCATACCACCTGGAGCTGTGAGGCCTTGGGCAGTTTTGGAGAGGGGTTATCGGCTGTCTCTCTGAAGTACTAGGATGGGTGGTACCTCATTCCCCTAGGCTAATTCTATTGCATATTACGGATGAAATAGGGGGCAATATCAACAAAAGACAAAATTACTATTCTTAGGTCTCACCCTAGCTAAAAGGGATATCGCTCGGGCGTGGAAGGATCCGGCCCCACCTAAGTTGTGCGCTTGGAGGGCTGGTCTCGATTGGTGCATGGGCCAGGAGCAGCCTATTTTTAAGGCGAGAGGGTGCCCTCAGAAGCACTATAAAATTTGGAAACGTTGGGCGGATTTTAGGGGTCTTGATTTGGAGCCTCCTCCTCCACACCCTGCGGACACTGATATCATATAGTGGGGTAGCACGGGTCGTTATCTTTGTTGCAATGGTCCTGGGGTTTGTCATAGGGCGGACAGGGCATAACGAGTCTTGTTTTACAATCTGTGACACAGTGTGTTAAAAGGTTTGGGGCTGTCGTTTACGGTCCTGATTGGTTTATGTTTTTGTTTTATAACTCTCATGTAAAAGTCACCTGCTTGATATTCAATATGTGGACGATTATATGTATCCATTGCTTTGAAATTTGTATAAATACAATATCAGCTGACTCAATAAACAGAGTTTTGAAAAAATAAATATTAAATTGAATGTTGATTTGTATTGGTCAGGTAAATGTAATCAAAACCAATACTAGATCATGAGGCTACTGGTCTGATAACACCACACAAGAAGTCATACTTAATCTACCCATTTGTCGCTCCGTTCCACCAAGAACTGTCGGTGTGGGACCTAGCACCGGTCAGGAGGATGATGTCCAATATGTCCTTTCGGGCGTGGCAGGAGGGGGGATGTAGCGTGCTTGTGGATCTGTAGCCGTGGGAGAGCTTCATCACATATGAACAGGCTTGTTGGGATTTCGGACTGGGACAGGGACAATACCTACAATACGTCGGACTGCCCAACCTACTCAAAGAGATATGGCCCACACATCCCTCGATCCCACAACACAATCAGACCCTAGACAAAATACTTACATGCGGAGCCGGCAGGCGCCTCATATCACTGCTGTACAAGGCCATGAGAGCAGATGCAAATGACCCTCCCCTAAGGGCGTTCGCCACATGGATCGCAGACCCGGAGGTGCCTCTGAGTGACAGAGATTGGAAGACGGTGGGCGCTCTCACGCACACGATCTCTTGCAATGCCTGCTTCCGGCTCTTCCATTATAATTATGCACATCGTACATACATGACCCAGGAGAGACTACATTGCATGGCCCCGGATAGAGCCAATTCCTGCCCTAGGTGCCATAAGGAAGGGGCTAATTTCCTACATTTGGCATGGGAGTGCCCCGAGGTGCGACTCTTTTGGACAGAAGTAATAGAGAGGGTCAGAGGAAGCGTTTGCCGTTGGGTACAATTGACACCAATCCACTGTTTACTGGGGTTGATACGCAAACCCAAAAAACAAAGCAAGATGGTGTATAAACTTCAGCAACTATTATTGGTACTAGCACGATGTAGAATTGCGATTGTTTGGATGGGGGTGCGGGCGCCCGAGGTCACGGCTTGGCCGAGAGATGTTCATGAGTGAACACTAGCCGAGGAGGTAAACATGAAAAGGTGTCGCAGAGATGAGAAACTTGAGGATGATCCAAGGGCAGGGAGGGAACTCTGCCAAGGCCTACTGGTCGAGGAGCCACAGACGAGCTCACGAAGTGTATCTGAGGAGAGTGCATGCATGAGTCCTGAAGCGGACAGGGATTAGATGATCGGCACAAGTGGGAGGGATTCCCATGGGATTGTTCATGAAAGGTCCAACGGCCGGGATTGTAATTAATGTGTATGTCTATCTGCAACTCCTGAATGCTCACTTCAACGTGCACACCTGTATCAAGTTTTTGGATATTACACGCCTGAGACAGCAAATTGAATATGTGAAACATTCACATCATAGGATGGAGAGCAAACTAAACTCACACCTTTGGATAGAGAGACCACTTTTATACCACCTGCAAGCTCAATATTACCAAGAAACCACAAAAATAACCAAAAGATATAGGGAGGGACTGAGCTAGGAATAGAACATGCCTATCACCAAGTTCACTTAAATAAATGCTTCACTCAGGTACTGTCTCCTCTGCAAGTTGGTGTGGTGCAGCGGCCAGGGCAGCTGACTTCGGAGCACAGGGCTCACGGTTCGATCTCCGGCGGCAGCTCAGCACCATGTGACTCTGGGCAATAGCTCACTTAATTTCCACGACAGCCCCCAGCGCCTTGAGACCCGTAAGGGTGAGTAGTTCGCGCTTTACAAATACGGATTTACATTTATTTACCTCTTGGGATAAGGCTGTCAGATGCACGTGGAAAGCCTTTGAAGTGGACTGGTCTGAAACGGTTAAAGATGTGTGGATTTGCAGTGCAGAAGCTATCTACTTAGTCACAATGATTTTCCGGATTAGCAATAAATGTGGACAAATCACACGCATTCTTCTTTAGGAGCAACCTCCAGACTCTGACAGTTACCTTCGGAGTCCGGATGCTTCAGGTGGCTCCTAGCACTTTCAAATACTTAGGGGTCCAGATATACAGGGATGCCCAAGATCTGCTAGACGGAAACCTTCAAAAGGCAATTTCCTCCTTGCACTCGCAGGTATCATTCTGGACATGCCTTCCCCTTTCTGTGGCCAGACGCTTCGCAATATCAAAAATGGTCATGCTCCCGCGATTATTATACTAGCTTACCAACTTGCCAGTAGTCGTCCCGACGCCTTACTTCAAAGCACTAAACGCACTCCTAACAGAACTGATCTTGGGTAACGGACGTAGATGGGTAGGAGTAGCAAAGCTACAGTTATAGTCAGACACTGGGGGAATTAGCAATAACCCTGACACAGTTAAAGGATAGGAGGGGACACGATCTGGGAAGGGAACTGCAGGACATGGAATGGAATGCCATCTTAGCATTTCTGAAGAAAGACTCACGTAATTCCAGATTTAAACTCATACAATATATGGTGTTACACAGAACCTACCTCACACCACACACGCTACATGTTGTGTACCCTGAGGTGTCGTCATCATGTCCCAAATGCCGCGAACAAGATGCAATCCTGTTACATATGCTATGGACCTGCCCCACCCTTTTATCCTACTGGGAACAAGTAACAACCGCACTAAGGGGGGTGTCAGGGGTAGCTTGCTGGAATACAGAAGAAAGCTGCTTACTGTGGCTATATTCTCGCCCCAAGAGTCACAAGGTACAAGCAAGCCTTGCAGATTTGGTACTCCTTCTCACAAAACGCTTAAAAACAAAAAGGTGGAAATCTGCATCGCCTCTAGGTATCTCGACTTGGCGAGAAGATGTTCTACAATGGGGGAAGGCAGAAAGCGGGGCGCTCCGTAGAGAAGAGTATAGGGGATTAAGGAAAGCACCGATAGCGATGGAGTGGGTCGCCCTACTAGAAGCCTTCAAGACCCTGGATCTTGTAGCTACCAGTGGGGGTTGTGGGTGGAGGGAGTTTATAGTTCTTTCCATTGAAGGTTACCTATGTTGTATACATAAGCACCATACAGCCCGGATATTATATACTGTATTGACTATAAGACAGTTATTATGTTGTATCCAATGTTGTCCAAGAAACATATGTGCGGCGGACTCTGAGGCCTGACTTGAAGTATAGAACTGCACCAATGCTCCATATTGTATGTGCTGGGACCAAAAACGAATAAAGTTTGTACAAAAAAAAAATACTTAGTCACAGTGATGCCCTCAGCCAGTTTGCATTTTAAATTTGATGTGATGTTGATTTTTTTCCCAGTAAATTTCTGTGGTGGGGGAGTTTAATGTGAGCTAAAGTCTTAGAACCTAACCTAAATATATAGCATCACTTTAAGCTTTATTTTTTTGATCTTATTCTAAACTGGACCAACTGCCAACCTTTCGTATGCAGCCACAACCCATATGGGGTTGACGCCTTCGGCTGTGCAGGGACAAGCTGCAGGACCTGGCTAAAGGCCATACCTTGTGCCCAAACCCCCCTTGGATGCCAACCTCCACTGCTCACAGCCTTTGGCCGTATTAGCCCCATCTACACTGTCTTTTCCTGTAATTATTTTTTCTTCTTCAAGTACCACTGTACGGTCCCAGGGAAAGCTGGGGCTGAGGAGCATTTTTTGATTTTTGGTACATAGCTGTCCAGATATCACTAACTTTTCCAGGGGATTAATCTCCGTCGTAACCACGCTGAGTACTTCTTTAAATGCAAATTACTTTTAAAAACTCGACAGATTTACACCAAATTTCTGAGTAAAGTTCTAACTTTCTAACCAATTTTGTATCTTGTATTCTGTATCGGAGTTTTCCCTAGCAATTAACATGGGCCCCCCCTTATTTCTTGCCTCCTGCGAGAGATCAGTGTGAACTTTTCCATAAAGGAGCCAAAGTGAGTGAACTATTTTTTTAAAGGTTCATGCAGAATTGTCCAAATGTCAGATCTAACTATACCTACACTGGTACTAGCAGGGCCAATGTAGCATATATTTCACTTAAAAAACACCGTTTGTAGTCTTTTAATGCAGCTTCTTTGGTACAGTCACCCATGTTATCAGAATTCACAAACATCTTTACAAGTTACTTTTTTTTGTTTTTAAAGTATCAGTATCTTACTAATCAGTTTTCGTGCCCTAGGAGACGCTCCTTTATTTAGATACAAATATGTGGATCCTTTTCTAATTATATGTACTGACATTAATGATCTATGAAATCAAATTTCCCCGGGCAGTGGGGGGATTGGGTTTTTTGTAAGTTGTTATGAAAATGTTTGAGGGCAGTATTTCCTTGATCATTCAGGTGGGTCATTTTCTCTTGTCAAAGTTGAAGATCACCTATATTAGAAATCTGAATCATATTTGTGGTTCGCCCTGACAAGGGGACTGGGAACCGGTTTCTCACGTGCATGTTCTTTGTGGATGTATGATGATACAATGAATACCATTACCATGTGTGCCATTACAACGCAAGTGACATTACCACGCATTGCAAATACAAAGCAATTTTTTACCACGCATATGCCTTTCCCATGCGAATGTAAGTGTTTTACATGCAGGTATCACTGCCTTCTATGTATATAAAAAGGGTTTATACTTACCTGCATAGTACTTACACTTTCGTGGTAAAGGCACGTGTGGTGAAGGCATACACTTGGTAAAGGTAGGTACAAACCCAATCTTTGTATATACGCACACACAAAGATAGGGTTTGTACCTACCTTTATAATATATATATATATATATATACACACACACACACACACACACACACATTTATATATATATTTATCAATATATATATTTTCAAATATAGATATATTTTTATTACTCAGCTGTAACACCCACAACCCCTCAGAAACATACCCACCCTGAACCATAAAATTACCCTCACCACCAGTAGCGGCTCCTTCGCTAAGGCAGAGGAGCATCGCCCCACTGAACAAAAGGAAACAAAAATGATAATAACTATCATTATTATCACTTTAGTTTTCCTATTTCATCAGTGGCTCTCTGGTCGGGGCGGGGCTGGGCAGAGCAGGGGGAGGAGAGGTTTACACTCCCTAAGTCCCTAAGTGCGCACGACTGCTTGGCCGGCCATTCTGGGTGAGCCAAACAGTCATGAGCACTTTGCATCTTCCCCACCAGCCTGCATTACACAGCCTGGTGAGGAACATGCAAATTCTCCCAATCCCCGTCTGAGCGCCGAACCACGGCGCTCAGACCAATCACAACGCTGCATTGCAGAGTTGTGATTGGCTCTGGGGAGCTTGGGAGCCCGGGTACCATCCTGCTGCCGGCTGGGACTGCAGGAAGAGAAGGAAGATGACGGAGGACGTCCGAGAGGCAGCGGCAGGCCGTTACAGGTAAGTGTTTTTATTTTTTTCTTATTTCTTCGTCTTTCCCACCCGCCCCACAACCTGGGTCCGGTAGCAGCTGCTACTGCTCACCACCCAAAAACCCATACCCACTCTAAACCCAACAAATACCCTTCCCACCCAAAAACTCATACCCACCGTAAACCCTAAAAATACCTTTGCAACCCAAAAACCCATACCCAGCTAAAAGACCATACCCACTTAAACCCTAAAATTACCATTGCCACCCAAAAGCACAAACACACTTTAAACCCCAAAAATACCCTTCCCACCCAAAATCCTAAACCCTAAAATTACCCTTCCCACCTACAAACTCAAACTCATTCTAAACCCTAAAATAACCCTTGCCTCCCAAAAACCCATACCCACCATAAATATTAAAAGTACTCTTGTCATCCAAAAACCTAAACCCACCCTAAAAATACCCTTCCCACACAAAAATCCATACCCATCCTACACCCTAAAAATACCCTTGCCACCCGAAACCCTAAAAATACCCTTGCCACCCAAAAACCATACCCACCCTAAACCCTAAAAATACCCTTGCCGACTAAAAAACCATACCCACCCTAAACCCTAAAATTACAATTGCAACCCAAAAACAAATACCCACCCTAAACCCAAAAAATACCCTTCCCACCCAAAATCCTAAACCCTAAAATTACCCTTCCTCCATTAAACTCATACCTTCCCTAAACCCGAAAATTACCCTCGCCTCCTAAAAGCTAATACCCACCAGAAATACTAAAAGTACTCGTCACCCAAAAACCTAAACCCACCGTAACCCTAAAAATACCCTTCCCCCCGAAAAACCTATACCCACCCTAAACCCTAAAAATACCCTTGCCACCCAAAAAAGAATACCCTCCCTAAACCCTAAAATTACACTAACAAAGAATAAAAAAAGAAAAGGGCCCTTCCCTAATATATGCATATATATAAACACTTAATACTTAGCTTTAAAACGCTTACTTTTCAAATGCATATACCTTTACCGCACGTCTTTACAACATAATACTGTGTGGTAATGGTTATGCGTAGTAATGGCACTCGCTTTGTAATTATAATGCGTGGTAATGGTCGCGTTGTAATTGCTGTTTTTCCTTCCTGGTTGCTCTGGCTTTTCTAAACTTATATCCCTTACACACAAGGCAACTGCCTGGAAAACTCTGATTATTTGAATTGATGCATGAAGACATTAGAAGACTAGATAACTCCATGGACCCAACCGTGGCCTAGTGTTTTCAAATTACTCAAAGGAGTCACTAGCCTTAGACATGAAGAGATGCTCCCCTTTAAAAAGATAGTCAAATGCCCCCCCGCCCCCCAATTTTTGCCAGATTTCTGATGCTCTTTGACTTGATGTGCCCTGGTTCCCGGCCAATCAGGTTCCCGGGGCCTATGTTATTTTCCAAAACTGTACATCTGTACCCACAATTGGCACCTCTCTGGCCACATGTAAGTCCCTTGTAAACAGGGAAGGCCTCTAAGGGCTGCACACATATTGTGCCACCCTTAGAGGTCCTATACCTTAACACACACACACTGCCATTGCAGGCTGCATGTTTTTTGCAGGGATTAGTGAAGAGTCGACATGGCACACATACCTGTGTGCCATGCCTGCAACCCACTGCCTATGGTATAGATAAGTCACCACTCTAGCTGGGTGCACTATACCAATGGTGAGGGTACAGTTGCATGAGCACTGTAACACTACAGTGTTTAAGTCCATTCTTAGATACTGTGGGCCTGATTCACAGAACTAACTTACGTCAAAAACGTAAAGTTAGTACTTTTTGGTATTCACAGAATACACTTACTCATTTTGGTATTCACAGAATGAATTTACTCATTTCGGTATTCACAGAAGTTAGTAGTCCTAACTTTAGGACTCCTAAATGCCTTCTGTGAATACCGAAAGTCTTAAAGTTAGGATTTTTCTCAGTTTAGGAGTAGTTAACTGAGAAAAATCCTAACTTTAAGACTTTCGGTATTCACAGAAGGCATTTAGGAGTCCTAAAGTTAGGACTACTAACTTCTGTGAATACCGAAATGAGTAAGTTCATTCTGTGAATACCAAAATGAGTAAGTGTATTCTGTGAATACCAAAAAGTACTAAATTTACGTTTTTGACGTAAGTTAGTTCTGTGAATCAGGCCCACCAAGTGCAGTAAAGCCATAAAGAGTATATGGTCTGGAAGTTTGTCATTACAAACTCTCCAGCACCATAATGGCTTTACTGAATTCTGGGAAGTTTGGTAGCAAACTTCTCAGCATAATAAACCCTTATTACACAATGCACTCAGAGGGCATCTTAGAGATACCCCCTGAAAAACAACCAGCCTCTGGACACCAGCCTGCCACCATGAGACAAGTTTCTGGACCCCTGCGTTGGGGGCCTTCACTCCCTGGGCCCAGAAACAAGCCTTTCCTGGGCGGAGGTGTTCACACCTCCCCCAGGTCAGGAAGAGCCATCTGTGGCAGGGGAGCTTCAAAGGCCTTGCCACTTTTGCAACATGACCCCCAGCCTCTTCTGCTATCAGGAGCACAGGCCCCCTTCCTGTCTCGCCCCCTTTTCGGCGGGAAGACAGGTGGGAAATATTAGAACAGCCCAGAAGGTGTGCCCACCTCTGCCAACCCCACTCCTCAGGTGGGGGAAGCGAGGTGAAGCCCACTCTTCAGTGCCCGCCATTTTGCAGATGGCAGACACTCTCCAATCAACACTAGGGATTGTGCCCACTTCCCCATGTGGGGTGAGCACACCAAGCGTGTAGTCACCCTAAGGTCAGTAGCCCATTGGCTACTACCTCGAGACCCCTAAAACTCCCCCTAAGTACACAGTAGTTAGGGGGCAGCCCTGAACCCAGAAGGCAGATTGCTGCAACCTACGAAGAAGGACGGAAAAAGTCGCACAGCAGAGGAGAATACAGAGAAGAACTGATTTGGCCGCAGCCCTTCCGGCTCGTCTGCAATTTACGGAGATCCTGCACCAAAAGTCGACTTGTCCTGCAGCCAGCGACCTCCAAAACCCCTGGGAGGACTGATTGCCTTAAACAAAGACCAGATCTCCTGCGAACAGCATCTGTGTTCAAAAGAAACTCCAAAGACAGGCTCTGACTCTGCTGAGGATGAAGTAACTCGATGCCTGGAACCACCACTGCACCCGTCGCCTACGACCCGAGTTCAAGTGGCTTCCTCCATAGCATTGCATGGGGCTCCGGACCCCTCCTCAGCACCCAGCCGCCACTGGTGGTGTGGACTTGGTGCCAACCTGGGACCCCCTTCGCCCTGATCTTAACCCTAAGAGCTTGGCTCCCACAATCGAGTGGCCTGCCCATGAGCAGCCCTCCACCGAAGTGCCCCATTGGCTAACATTGGCATCCTGCACTAAGCACCCAGCCGCCCTAGTGCTGCTGGTGGTGCACTTTGAGTGCCTACCTGGACCTTGGGGAACCTTGGTCCTATCCTCCAAAACTCCCACTTGTAAGACGTTTACTTACCTGAAAAGCTGATTACCTTTTTTTCCCATGGAACCCATGTTATGAGATTTTGGGCCTAAAATGTTCTAAGTGTTGAACTGTTGTTTTGTATGGGAAAACAGAAACTATAATTCAAACCACGAAAAGTCTTACTTACCTTGTACTATAAGATCATTAAGGGTGGTATCTAGGCATACCACCCCCAACAGTCAAAGTAATCCAAAAGTAATTGAAAAGTATTCTATAAGTAATTACTGTGCAATTCAAACTGTTTTTTAAAGTGATACCAACCTGTAACAACTGCAAATCTATCCTCAATTGCATTTCTGTGTAAAGGTTTACAATTGAAAGTATATATTACCTACCTGTACCAAGTCCTGCTTGGTATACTTTATACTTACCCAACTGGTCTGGATTCAGTCTCTGAGTGCGTGCATCAGTCTTGATTGAGTGAATACAATAAATGCTTAACACACCCTCTGGATAAGCCGAACTGCTCTCCCACACTAGCACAAAGAAAGCTGTTAGTACTTACCTAATTTAGCCTCTGCTATACCTCTGGGGACTCCCTGGACTCTGTGCACACTATACCTTACTGTGATATGGTAGATACAGAGCCAGCTTCCTACAATGGTGCAACACCATACCATAACAAATGAATCATATTAATACGTTCTAATGTGGCCTGTACAAAGAGTGGGTTTGGCAGCATCCAAAAACTCTACCAAGACTGGGGACATTTGCCACTTGAAACCCTTAGACCTAGACACCCATAGGCAAAAACCACCTGGTTGATAGGAGTCCAGAGTTTTAGGTGCTTGTACAACCAGGCTCTATGGTGTGTAGTAATCTCAAGGAATAAGAGGGTCTCCTGTATCAGACCTTTATTTTGTCACCACTTTCTTGCTGATCAAGAGTGCAGAAGATGTTAGAAGGGCTAGAAGAGGTTTCAAAAGAGCAGCACTTAGTGGAAGCAGAAGCTGATTTTTAGAGTCCAACTCGAAAATGTTAGTCGTTGGGCTATATAACCATCTGAATTCTGTCTGAGCAGCATGGACAACAACTCTTCTGAAACTACAAAGCTGATTCATTGTGTGTTTTTATTAATTCATATTCTTGACCAATACTTGACCTGTGACTACAAGTCACTGACTACAAAACTCTTTGTGCACGTGTTTGGAACTCTTAGTGACTGTCAACACAGCTGGAATTGAAAGAAAAAGACTTCCAAGTTCAAGGTGACTTTCTTCTTCATGCACACTTGCTGGATCTGTAATTGAGATGTACCAAAACGGCAAAGCTACTTGGCAAGATTTTTTTTTAATAAAACAATATCTGTTTCATATGCCTATGTAATGCCTCTAACTCATTTCCTCTGTAGCCCACACACTTCCTCAATTTTCCCCTTCGCAATTGTATTTAACTAATTTCTGGAAATAGTTATTCAAGAATATGAATAATAAATGTACTTTGAATAGTTCCAAGTTTGATATGGTTGACTGAGTTTTTTTTCCGATTCATTCAATATCACAAACAATTTTGGAGAAATAGATTCAAACAATTATATAAAAAGATCAGTCTGGAAATTATCCTTATTTTTGTGCAACCAAAGGCAATGGAATGTCCAAGTAATGGACAGCTTAGGCTTGAACTGCAATAAAGGATGAAAGAATTTCACATTTATGCAATCAGGCACTTTGGGAACAAGTGGAAGAGACACTTGGGTCAGGACCACATGAGGTTTTGGCTTCTACTTTGTCTCCATGGCTCCACTTAAGACACTGTGAGAGAGTTTGACTAACATCTATAGCACTGGAGGGCTGAGAGGCCCAAAACTCTGATCTAAGAAAATCAGTGAAGGACAACAAAGCCCAAAACTACTGGGGACACAACAGGAAGATCCTCTTAACCTCAAAAGGAAATATGCCCTTTTCGGAGAAAAGAGGAACTGGTCGGTGTCTCTTACCTCCTCTCTAGTGTGGTAAGATCTTTTAGACATAGAGTTTTGGAAGTCACACAAACCAGTTAGAGAATCTCTTATCTCCAAGTGATGATAAAGCGGTACCCTGTCCTAGTACATCCAAACCAGTTTGCCCACACAAGGAATGGCATTTTATGGAACCAATCTTTTATTATTATTGAGCGATCCTGAAGACAATACACAGCTGTGTGCCTACAACCACTTTGGCCGGCAGCGTAGGGCAATTGATCGTGAGCAAGTATACACAGCTTCAGCGCCTACAACCTGGGGGACGGCAGCGATGTCCGGATCGTGTTATACAAACATAACAAAGAAAGAAAAAATAACCTAAACAATAAATAACACAATTAGGAATAAAGGAAAACCCCCTCCCTCCCACCCCCCAAAAGATCTTGCACCGGCCATAATCTATCAAATGCTTATGCTGGTCACATTAAATATTTAAGGCCTCTTCTGAGATCTGGGCTTTTGTACGAGTCTCAGAGATACTTCTTCCACGCTAGGGATCAAGTGTAATATTTGTAAGTATTTAGGGCATGTTACCTCCCTCAATTCTGTTGACAGCATCTGAATAAAAGGGGCCCACAACTCGGCATAGGTCTCGCCCTTGTAATCCGTAATCAAAGTGAGGCGTTCCATAGCGAGAGTAAGCCACAGTCTGTGTAGCCAGGCCGTGTGATCTGGGACGTTTGCGGTGCCCCATTGCGCAAGAATTGTTTGTCGTGCCGCAAGCAGTGCCAATGCCATCTGCCTTCCCCTCAGTGAGCATAAGGGAAATGTCAATGAGTTTGGCAACCCTAATAGTGTATATGCTGGAAAGCGTGGGACCTCTGTATCAAAAGCCTTATTGATGTCATTCAACACCCCCTCCCAGAAGCTACCCAGTTTTGGGCAATGCCAGAGTAAATGCACTAAAGAGCCCGAGAGACCACATCCCCTCCAACACTTTTCGGTATGGTTTTTGTCCCAGCTGTGTATGAGGGCCGGTGTGAGATACCAATAGGTTATGACTTTGTAGGCCGATTCGGCCCCTGCTGTGCTGTATGCCGTGTGGTGCGCTCTATAATGGATGTCCTCCCACTCTTTATCCGAGAAGACCCTGCCCAACTCCTCCTCCCAACGCAATTGTCCCTTGGTACGCGCTCTCCCTTCTTCCTTATAGCGAGCAGGGCATACAATTCTGAGATCAAATGCTTATCATCTTTTTTGCAGACGAGCCATTTCTCGAAGGTGGTGAGCGGCCGAGAGGCCTCCGCAAGGTAGGTCGGGGAAGTAACCCAATGCCTGAGTAGTGGAAGACGTCGGACTGGGTAAGGTCATAGTCTATTCTCAATTGCTCAATTGGGATAATGCCTTCTAAATCAAACAAAGATCCCACTCTCTTGCAACCTGCTTCTCTCCATCTCTGGAATACCTCTGATTTGCAACCTGGGGGAAAGTCGGGATTGTCTACTATCGGGGACATCGGGGAGGGGAATGTCGTTAGGCTCCTCCTCTGTGCTACAGCATCCCATACTTTTAGAGTAGCGGCAGTAACAGGGGAAGAGTAAAGACCCCAGGCTCTCTGTTTGCGTGGGAGCCATGCCTCCCGCCAGATATTTGCTCCAGCCACTGCTTGATCCATAAAGGACCAGTGCTTTTCAGAAAGCGGACAGTTCCACTCCACAATATAGCGGAGGTGGGTGGCTTGCAAATATCTGTGTACCAATGGTAGGCCCATCCCTCCCTCCTGCTTGGGCTGCGTCATTTGGGCTATAGATAATCGCGCCTTCTTCCCTCCCCAGATAAATTTGTTGATAGCTAGTTGTAGAGTGTGCATGGCTTTCGGTGGAAGGACCAAAGGTAATGTTTGGAAAATATATCGAATCCGCAGTAGTACCGTCATCTTTACCGCTGCTATACGCCCAAACCAGGCCAGCTTTAGTCGTGACCACCCATCCAAGGCTTTCGTTGTTTGGTCCACCAGCGCTGAATAGTTCAGCGCCAGCCTCTTATACAGTGTCGGGGCCAGGAGGATACCCAGGTAAGTTATCAACTGCTTTGTCCATTGCAAGGGGAATCGCTTCCTTAAGTTCTCTTCATATGCCTGGGGGGAAGGTAGGTTAAGAACCTGTGATTTGCTCAGGTTTACTTTAAACCAGAGACTTTCCCAAAGCCCTCCAGTTCGTTCAGGAGCGCTGGCAAGGTAGTAAGTGGATCCGAGAGCGATAGAATTACGTCATCTGCATAGACACTAATTTTGTGTATATCACCTCCAAATCGTAGCCCCCCAATCTGCAGGTGGTCCCGGATCTTTTGGGCTAGTGGCTCCATATATAGAGCAGGGGGCGAAAGCGGGCATCCCTGCCTTGTGCCCCGTGCTATTGGGAACGTATCTGAAGATATCCCATTCACTCTGACAAATGCCCGAGGGGCCTGGTAGATGCATCCAACCCATTTTATAAAGTGCTGCCCGAAGCCAAAACAACGGAGCGTGTCAAAAAGATAGCTCCATCGTACTCTGTCGAACGCTTTCTCCCCGTCTATTGACAGGAATAAGGCCTCTTTGTGGGATCTGTGTACACTATCCATAAGATGTAGGAGTCGCTTGGTGTTATCTCCTCCCTGTCGCGTGGGAATGAATCCCGCCTGGTCGGGATCGATGAGGCCCGCCATTAATGGGTGCAGTCGGACTGCTAAGATCCCGGCAAAGCTTTTTGCGTCTATATTAAGTAAAGATATTGGGCGGAATGATCCGCATGTGATGGGGTCCTTATGAGGCTTGAGAATCACAGAGATCGATGCTTCCGCCATGGAGTCGGTGACTGCACTGCTTTCTAGGAAGGAATTGAATAGACGTGTCAGCAATGGCGCCAACTCCATGCAGAAGGTTTTATAGAACAGTGCTGGATACCCATCTGGGCCAGGGGCCATATTCAATTTCAGGCGAGCAATAGCTGAAATGACTTCCTCAGGATGTATTGGGTCGTCGAGTTGGCTCGCAAGAGCCTCTGGGAGGCAAGTGACAGTACTTGCCTCCAGGTAAGCACGAGCTTCTTGGTGCACCGCTTCATCTTCGGCATATAAAGTTTGGTAAAAAGACTTAAAAGCCTCTACTATTTGAGGGTCAGTATGTACTTCCTCGCCCGAAGGCTGCTTAATCGAATACACTGCCGCCGCCAGCGCCTTAGCTTTATGCCTTTGAGCAAGCATTCTCCCACATTTGTCACTGCTCAGGTAGAATTTATGTCACAGGCGGAGTAGGGCGTATTCCGCCCTGTCCAGGTCTAGGTGTTTTAGGAGGAGCTGTTTCTTTTCCAATTCTCTCCATACCCTTGGTGCTCCCATGGGTTTGTGAATAGTCTCTAGCTCTCTAACCTCCTGCTCTATGCTTTGCCATGTTTCCCAACGTCGTCTATTGTCGGCCGATGATACTGCAATAAATTCTCCCCTCATTACTAGTTTCAGTGTTTCCCAGATCGCTGCCAGGGGGGGTGTCTTCCCTATCATTGTACTGTAGATAATCTACTAGTTTTGTGCGCATCTCCTGCACAGTTTTCGGGGATTTCAACAGGCCGTCTCTCCGGCGCCATCTAGAGAATGTATGATGGTCATCCTCTGGTTGGACAGTGACCGTGATCATTGCGTGGTCCGAGAGGGATCTTGGCTCGATAGTTGCATCCCTCACCCTGGGGAGCAGCGCTGTTGATGCTAGGAAATGATCTAGTCGCGCATAAGATTTGTGTGCAGCCGAGTAGTGTGTGTAATCTCGTGTCTCCGGGTGCAGATGGCGCCAGACATCTCGCAAACAATTCTCTTCTAACCACCGTCTACCCTCCTGCGAGAGCGCCCCTATTTGTGCTAGCCTCTGGCATGAGCGGTCCATTGTATTGTCCATCACTAAGTTAAGATCCCCTCCCACCAGTATCGCTGCGTCTGGAGATGCCAAGCCTTCTGAAAGGTACCTAACAATGAAGGGTTCCTGTTGTGTGTTTGGGTGTATATGTTGATTAAAGTGAAGTGCGTGGAGCCCCAGCGAATTCTAAGTGCGAGCACCCGTCCCTTCACTTCGTAGAGCGTTGATATTACTTTGCCCTCGAATTTCACTCCAAAAAGGATAGATACTCCATTCTTTTTAGCAGTGCTTGAGGCCCAATATTGATGGGGGAATCGCCGCGGGCGCATGCGGGCTGTGTCTCTGGATTAGAGGTGAGTCTCTTGCATCATACAGATATCTCCGCCAGAGTTTTCCAATAGAGAGAGAATAGCGGTGCGTTTTACTGGGTGGTTAAGGCCACGTACATTGAGACTTACAATCTTAAGGTCTTTCCCCATGTGACTTAGAGGGTGTCAACGCAGCGCTGTGAGGCATGTTCATGATGGGATGAATAGGGTGAGAGAGGCCTAATGGTGTGTGTTGATGCATTCGGGTATCTAACAATACAATGACTGGTGCAGGCTTCACAAAAACACTTAATCCCAAAATATACTAACAATATGATGTCTCCCATCACTCCGGATGGAGACAAAATATGAACCTTTGAGACAAAAGTTCGTCTAGGTAGAACTGTTCAAAGGGGCGACAGCTCAAGGCAGTCCTTCAAATTAAAGTGATGGCGGTCTCCGGCTCTGCCACGTCCATTTACTCGTCGTGTGCTGTATAGACATTCAATTGGGGGATGACTGGCCTGGGCCAGTGGTCAATGAGGAAATGACTGCCTCTCTTTCCTTGGCTATAGGTGCTGTGTCCGGTTTGTGGGAGGAGGAGGGACTCCCCACTCCTTGCCAGCGGGGCTGTGTGTGTCTCGGTCTCTCAGGTGACTTGTGTTGTACCTCCGGGGATATAGGTTTTGCGATCCCTAGGACCTCCCTGGCCTCCTGTAGCGAGCGCAGCTGCCGAATCTTGCCTTTGTAGCGGAAAATGATCCAGAAAGGTTGTCCCCACGAGTATGATATTCCTTTCTCCTTCAGGTGCATTGTAATAGGGCAGAATTGTCTTCGCTTAAACAGGGTGGTAGCCGATAGGTCTTGGAATAAGGTTGGAGAATGACCACGGAATTGTATCCGGTGTGCGTCTCTTGCCCTTTTAATAATCAGTTCCTTCAGCGGAAAGTCATCCACACACACCAAAATGTCTGCTGGTGGGGCCTTGCCACTCCGCGGCAAGCCTACCCGGTTCGCCCGGTCAATCTGAATGTCTTCCGTGTGATCTTCGCCCAGCACATGTCGAAAGAGGGCCAGCGCCCACGCCCTAATGTCCTCTCCTTCCGCATTCGTTGGTACTCCTCTAATTCGGACATTATTTCGACGGGACCGGTTTTCTAAGTCCTCTGCTTGGCCTTGCAGCTCTAAATGCTGTTCTTTTAGACTAATAATTTCTTGCTGCATCATTTCCAGCTCCTCGTCCCTTCCCGTTTCGTGTTCTTCCAGAGTCGCGACGCGGTCGCCTATTTCTTCCACATCTCACTTCAGTTCTTTTAGATCGTCTGAAAGCTGCCCTTTCAGTTCTTGCAGATCTTCACGCAGGGAAGGCCTTTGTGGCTGGGGTATCGACTCCCTCTTGTCCCTCCTGCTGACCCGCTCCGTCCTGGGCCATATTCCCGGTAGCTCCCTGTGAGGGCTGCTTCAACAGCATCTCCTTGACAGAGAGCTCTTTTTTCACACGTGCACTCGCCATTTGGAGACTCACTGCCTTGCCCCAATTCAATTGAATCTATGTGCTCGGGCTCCTGGACTGCCGCGCCAAGGGGGCCAGAGACCCTCGATGCTGCGCTTAGTTTGTGCAGGCCCGTAGTGGAGAGATTCCACTGAGGATGTGTTGGGCCGTAGATTCTTCCGGCCCGTTAGACGTTGACCGGCTCTACCAGCCGGGTATGTCACCGGGAGGTGCTGCTTTCGTGCTCCCAGTGAGTGATTCACTAATAGCGAAGGAATGGGCCGTCCCCATATTCTCCTAATATTCCTTTGCTTGGGTTACCCACTGCGACTGGATTGCTAACTAAACGTAAAATTTCACAATGGACACAAGAGGGAATGACGACGATTGGTGCACTGTTTATAGAGGGCGCACTGGTAGATCACGAAAATTTCACCCGAGTTCACGGGGTTCCTCAGTCATTGTTTATCCTGCATGCTGCCATTTCCTATTATATTAAACGTCACTGGTCACCTGATGGGGTGGAGCCTTCAACTCACGAACTAGTACGCGCGGTACACTTAATGGGTGAGGGACGACATCTTACCCGCTGGTTATATAGAGGCATTAGGGCACACTCAGGAATATCACTCACTCTCCTACGTACAAAGTGGTCCGGGGATCTGGCTAGGGATATCACGGATAATGAATGGGCATCCATATTGGGATTCCCTAAAAAAGTATCCAGAAATGCTCAATTTAAATACATACAATATATGATTTTGCATAGGGCTTATCTTACACCACACCGTATTAACAATATGTTTCCGGATGCACAACTCCCTTGCCCCCGATGTCAGGAAGCCGATGCTGATATACTCCACATGTTGTGGTACTGCCCGCGTTTACGGGGATTCTGGCACACAATAGGATATCTGACACAAGAAGTTACGGGCACTACTGTCTGGACAACACCAGAGTGCTGCCTACTGGGCTTACACCGGTGTACGAAAGCGCAGAAGGTACGCTACAGGTTCGCGGACATGGCCGTTCTTATGGCAAAGCGCGCCATCACCATGAGATGGAAGTCAGCCTTTCCCCCCACACCACTCACCTGGCACACAGAGATGATCCGCTGGGGAAGTGCAGAGAGTGCTATTATATGAAGGGAAGAACTCTGTGGCTTACGTAAAATACCCATATCTTTTGAATGGGATCAGAAGTTAGAATCTTTGAAAGCCATGGATCCCCTTGAAACCCCATCTTCCCAAATCGAAGCGCCACTTCCCCCGTCCACGCTCAGTACCATGACTGAGCCCGAATAATACCATGTATTGCACAATGCTTTAATACTTAGGAATCAGTATATATATATATATATATATATATATATATATATATATATACCATTGCCATAATTACATAATCATAAGCGAGATAACAAAACCTCTCAACATACGTACGCATATGTGTGAAGCCAGGATAATGGGGGCGTGGGGGGTATTCTTAGATTAGGAAATGTTAGTTTGTAGCTTAATGTGTAGTAATGTTTCATATACTATATATTTGATTATATACAACAGCGGTCATTACTTATGGTATTTGTTACATGTCTCTGACGGTAGATGCTGTTATGCATAAATGTTTATCTCTACAACTACAAATTAGTTGCAACATTGTAATGGACGCTCAATGTCGCATGTATATATGCTATTGTACAACCATGACTTCTGTATTACGTAAGAATTGCAATAAAATCAATAAAACTGTTTAAAAAAAAAAAGCAAAGGAATGGGCCAGCTGTTGTTGTTGTGCCCTGTTCCCTTCTAGGGGTGGATCGGGCAGTGCTTACAGGCGAGCCACGTGTTCAGACCTCACCCCGGTCCCCTGTACTCCAGTGCCGCCCAAGGGGGCCTCCTCAGCAGACCTCGCAGCCCTATGAAGGGGGTGTCTCCCTTCCGTGGCAATGCCCTCGGGGACTACGCAGTGTCAATGTGCTGTGGGGCCCAGTCGGTCTCCCGCGCGTGTGCTATGTGTCGGAGAGCCCTTACTCGGCCCTTGCCTCCTTAGGTGTGCTTTTCTTAACTATTGCAGGGGGCCTGCCGAAGGGGCTGAAGTGTCCACAGGGCCCCGGAGCTATGGGGGCCCAGGCCTACAGAATGTCCGGCGATCTCACCCCCGCGCACCGCACTCACCGTCCGCAGATCTGTCTCCCCCATAAGGCGGGCGCCGGGGGGGCCGCAGCTTCGAATGCCACACGCTCCGGAGACACGCAGCTTACGGCTCCGTCGCTTCCAGCTCCAAAAGTTCTGGATCACTCCGTGCAATGAGGCCTGCGCCAGGGCCCGACCACTGGTGCTCTATGTCCCGCTCGGTCCACGCAGGGCCTGTCTCTGCTCCTCCCCGGGTGCTTCTCCGCTCTCACCGGGTTCACTCTCTCGGTTGCGGGGAGTGTGTTGCAACGCGGGGGGGATCGAGGATCGCCCCCCCGGTCCACGGCCTTCACCCCAGTCTGGGCAGGCAGCTGCCGACTCGCCCCCTTTAGGCTCACTACTCGGGACTCTGGAGCGCTCAGCACCCCCAGAGGCTCCGGCTGCGTTCCCGAGCCCAGTCCACTCCTTTCCAATCGGTGGCTATGCGGTATAGCAGGCAGTAGCTATGCAATTTCGTGGCGGAGCCAGAGAGACCGTGAAACGCGTCTTATCTGGACGCCATCTTGGCCACGCCCCAGGAATGGCATTTTACAACTATGATTATGAACTATGCAGTATCTGTCTACAAATCATATGTAACAGAATGATCATAATTCTATATCAGGACCAGAGGCGAGGTTTATGCTTTTCTTCTTCGCTTTAATAACATATCTTAAAACAAAGCAGCCATTAAAGCATTATAAAACGACTTTTCCCATGAAACCAGGGGGAAAAAAAAACACAAAAGTTCATAAGTCCTTCTTCAGCCTCTGCAGCAAGGGTCCAACATAATCCTTGGTCGCTGCCTGCTCTCCCTCTTTCCTTGCTGCTCAGCAGCCAGTTAAGTGGTGTTTTGGTTCTGCCTGTGTGCTAAGGCGTTTATGCACTGTTTGCCGATTAATGTTTTTTTGTTTGCCTTGATTTGCTCACATGCACTTCTCTCTTCAGATTTCCTAATGTTGCTAGACCGCTTCTGCACTCCTAAAGTGACTAAGTCCCACTCATTGACCGCAGTGCGGTCTGCCGTCCCCTACGGGGCGCTGAGACAGGTGAGGCGCTCTGGCAACGCGCGTCTCCTGCATATCGGGAGTTAGACGTGTGCCGTCGGAGCCTGAAACTGATCGAGCCTTGTCCCTGCTCCTCAGGGTGATGCCCAGTTTAGTGTTGGGTCCGTATTTTGCCTTATTATTACCTTGTTTTAACGCCCCTTTGGTGGTCTGTATGCTGCAGTTGCATTGAACGCCCTGCGTAGTCTGTATGTGATTTTAAGGCCTCTGAAAGCCAGTGTTAGGACACAGTCCCAGGCAGCTCATTTACCCTCCAAATAATACAGGGTGTCTGTGTCCCTAGGGCTTGAGCCCGCATCATTGTGTGCCTCCGACCCACCCATACCGTCTAGGTCCCCTCCCAGCCCCATAACTTTACATGCGTGCATGTGCATTGAGAGGGCTTCCCCAGCCCATACTTTCTGGATTTAGGCCTTTATACTTCCCAGGTGCCATGTTAGTGGGATGAAGGCCACAGCCGAAACGCGTTGCGGCGACCAAGCAACAGCAATAAAATTCTATAGCATCCAAGGTGGTCTGTGTTCAGTTCTGCGCCCGGATGCGCACGTAAGAAATATGATTCTGGGGAGAATATATATATATATATATATATATATATATATATATATATATATATATATATATATATATATATATATGCCACACAATCCTTTTCAGGGGAAAGATGAAGTCGCACTCACAAAGGTGATTTTCCAAGCATTTATTTGTCAAATTTCTCCAGGTTGAAATGCCAACCGACGCGTTTCGTTCTCGCAGAAAACTTGATCACGATCTCTGCGAGAACGAAACGCGTCGGTTGGCATTTCAACCTGGAGAAATTTGACAAATAAATGCTTGGAAAATCACCTTAGTGAGTGCGACTTCATCTTTCCCCTGAAAAGGATTGTGTGGCAATAAGTAATGGCATGGCTCTGCCGAGAAGTATGCACCGGTGTCAGATGCGCCGTGGGTTTAGCGTTATGTGAGCCAAAGAGGAGGAAATATATATATATATATACACACACACATATATATATATACATACACACACATATATATATTATCTACTGGCAATCCGCGACATTCTATTTGAAATAACTCTCTTGCCGGTTGACGTATCTTCGCGAAATTTTCAAACTTTGTGGCCCGCTCCGGTCCGCTCCTACCCTGAAAGTCTCAGGGGGATTCGTCAAGCGGGGGCCGAGAAAAAAGGGGGGTCCCAAAACGCGTTTTCCCCATGCAATTTTCCATAGGAAACTTTAGACACGGCTACAGCCTGAACTGCTGAACGGAATTACACCAAATTTGGCAAAGAGGTAGTTCTTGGTTCAGAAAGAACCCTTTTGTTAAATGGTGTAAATCCGTTCAGTAGTTGCTGAGAAAATCAAAAGTAAAAAGATAGTGATATCTATGGCCGAGTAGGGTCCGCGTACCCTCCCGATCACGAGCTGCATGTTAATTGGCTGTCAGCTGGCTGTCAACATTCCGATTCAGGAAATGTTGGCAGCCATTTTGTCCCTCGGTAGAACCGAGGGACAGAAACAAGTGCGCAAAGCGCACAAAGGGGGCAGGGTAGAAACACCCTGACCCCCTAGGTTTGCTCAGGGGGTCCCACAAGGACAAAAATGGTGCGGGAGGGCTCTGAGCCCTCCCGCAGCCCCGGGGACCACCACCTCCCCGGGGCTTTTTTTTATTAATTGAAAAACCTGTGTGGGGGCTCCAGCCCCCCACACGCCCGGGACCGCCACCTCCTTGTGGCACTAACAAATTAAAATGGGGGTCCGTTTTGGACCCCCGAAGCCCCGGGACCACCACCTCCCCGGGGCTGAGCTGATGTAGGGAGGGGGCCGCGCGGCCCCCCTCCTGGAGCCCTTGATGGCCCTGTGGACCGCCACCCCCCAGGGCCGGCTCCTGCAGTGTCCCGGGTGCCTACCCGGGACACTGCTGTCTGCAATGACAGGACGGGAGCCTCGCGGCTCCCGTCCTGCCATAGCAAACTGCTTTGGATATTAGCCCACCAGGAACCTCCAATATGCGCCAGGGGGCTGCGTTGCAGAGACGTATAGAGAGGCCACACCCCTTTTACACCTCTCTGCAACGCAGCTCTGTGGCGCTTTTGGAGGTATATGGTGGGCTAGTTGGACTCCGGGGACCCTCAGGATTCAAGGGGACTTAATCCCCCAGCTTAAAACGCGCCACGGGGCGCGTTTGCACAGTGGTGAAGGGAGGGGCGGGGCTTCAGGTGACATGTGTGCAAACAGGCCCCGTGGCGCGTTTTAAGATGGGGAATTAAATCCCCTTCAATCCTGAGGGTCCCTGAGCCAACTAGCCCAACAGGTACATCCAGAAAGCGCCACAGAGCTGCGTTGCAGAGAGGTGTAAAAGGGGTGTGGCCTCTACACGTCTCTGCAACGCAGCCCCTGGCGCATATTGGAGGTTCCTGGTGGGCTAGTTGGCCCCTAGGGACCCTCAGGATTCAAGGGGACTTAATCCCCCAACTTAAAACGCGCCACGGGGCGCGTTTGCACAGATGTCACCTCAGGCCCCGCCCCCTCCCTTCACCATTGTGCAAATATTCTTCTAAAATCATCCGAAATACGAATTCCGATTTACTCACCTGTTATCAGGAGAGACCTCAGTGCTGTATCTTTCAGCCCAGTACTGGTCCTGAAAAGTAATTTTAACCGTACTTACCAGTAACTTGAATTTCCTTCCATAGGCTAACATTGACTGGTTTCACTTGGAAATTCTTCTAAGTGTGGAGTTTTGGAACTTTAAAATATTCCTCTAAAATCAGCCGAAATACGAATTCCGATTTACTCACCTGTTATCAGGAGAGACCTCAGTGCTGCATCTTTCAGCCCAGTACTGGTCCTGAAAAGTAATTTTAACCGTACTTACCGGTAACTTGAATTTCCTTCATAGGCTAACATTGACTGGTTTCACTTGGAAATTCTTCTAAGTGTGGAGTTTTGGAACTTTAAAATATTCCTCTAAAATCAGCCGAAATACGAATTCCGATTTACTCACCTGTTATCAGGAGAGACCTCAGTGCTGCATCTTTCAGCCCAGTACTGATCCTCAAAAGTAATTTTAACCGTACTTACCAGTAACTTGAATTTCCTTCCATAGGATATCATTGCCTGCTTTTTGCTGAAAAAGTTTCTAAGTGTTGATTTTTGAAACATACAAATATTCCTCTAAAATCAGCCGAAATACGAATTCCGATTTACTCACCTGTTATAAGGAGAGACCTCAGTGCTGTATCTTTCAGCCCAGTACTGGTCCTGAAAAGTAATTTTAACCGTACTTACCAGTAACTTGAATTTCCTTCCATAGGCTAACATTGACTGGTTTCACTTGGAAATTCTTCTAAGTGTGGAGTTTTGGAACTTTAAAATATTCCTCTAAAATCAGCCGAAATACGAATTCCGATTTACTCACCTGTTATCAGGGAGACCTCAGTGCTGCATCTTTCAGCCCAGTACTAATCCTCTAAAGTAATTTTAACCGTACTTACCAGTAACTTATATTTTCTTCCATAGGAATCCATTATCTGGTTTTCAGCAAAAAGTTTCAAAGTGTTGATTTTTACAAACTACAAATATTCCTTAAAAATCACCTGTATGACTTAAACGCATTCTTTCAACTGTTTACAGGAGATGCACCAGTGCTGGATCCAGGATCCAACACTGAGTAAGAAAAAGTAACGATAACAGTTTTTACCTGCTAAGTGAATTTCCTTCCATAGGATAACATTGGTGATTCTATGAGAAAAAGTTTCTAAGTGTCAACTTTTAAAATACAATAATATTCCTTAAAAATCACGACTGTAACCAAAACGCTTTTACTCAACTGTTTACAGGAGATGTACCAGGACTGAATCTAGGATCCAGTCCTGTGGTTAGAAAAAGTAATCCATAAAGTAACTAATTGCATTTAACTAGAAATTCACATTGAGCTGAATGTTGCATTGTGTTTGAAAATGTGTTGCCCATTGCAACAACTGTAACTACTGTACTTAAAAGTCTATTGCCTATGTGCAAAGTATTTAAACTAAAGTAATTCATTCTGAGAAAGTATTTTTTGTAATGTAATGTATAATGTAATTACAATGTAATTTAAAAAATAAAATCTGTAAAAAAAATTGTTTCTAAAAATGTAGTAAATCAGTATGAAAAAAATGAATATAACAATTAATACATTTAAAAATTGTCATTTACAAAACCTTTGAAATTCACTGAAAAAACCGTAGGTTTCAGGCACGTTATAGTTAGAAATTAGCATTTAAAAAACCTTTGAAATTCACTGAAAAAACCATAGGTTTCAGACACGTTATAGTTACAAATTAGCATTTAAAAAACCTTTGAAATTCACTGAAAAAACCATAGGTTTCAGACACGTTATAGTTACAAATTAGCATTTAAAAAACCTTTGAAATTCACTGAAAAAACCATAGGTTTTAGGGACAGTTATAGTTACTTGGACATTGCACTCGTACAAAACCCGTGAAATTCCCCCGTTATAGTTAGTTCAGCTAACTATAACTCGCCCCCGCAATGCACTGCTGATGACGTCACATATTACATCACTCATGACATGGTCAGTGACATCACTGATGACATCACTGATGACATCTCAAATGACATCACTGATGACATCATCCACGTGATAATCTGATGCACCTCCTCACACCCTAATATAATCTTTGATACACCCACTCTAAATTACAGACTGCCATTCGCAAAACCATAGACACTCCAACACCAATAACTACATACCCACTCACTGATTCTTAGGTCTACACACACACATCCACTCACTCACCCGTACAGTCACTCATACTTACGGTCACTCAGTACAGGACTATCATATGCACTCTTACTCCTATATAGACACTCAAACAACGCCACTCATCCATAGAGATACTCAGACACCTAGTCAGTCATGCAAATAATTAAACACACTGCCATTTACTCACCTATACAGTTATACACACACCAGCTCACTTACTCATACGAATAGTAGCACATTGTTACGCTCTTATACAATCACTGATACAAGCACACACTCATCCATACAGCCACTATCACAATCACTCACTCTTGCTTATAGCTATTTATATACTCCAACACACATATATACTGCCTTTCACATATGTAGTTACTCACACATGTACCACTGGGACATACATTCACTCACTAACACACTCTTACACACACTTACCCACCCATACAGTCTATCACAGATGCACTCTTGAAACCATCCACCCAGTGAATCACCCACTCACACATCTATGCACAGAGTTGCACACACCCCTCCCACACAAACACTCAGGCACCCATACAGATACTCAGACAAGCATTCAATAACTCATATAGACACTCATTTAGCTATTCACAAACACATGCAGCCACTTACACAGCAACAGACAGACGGATACAGACATTCACCCAGTTTAGTCACTAACCCATGCATTCAGTAAGATACGTTAAATCACTCACTTATAGAGTCAGTCACGCACCTACTAAATCATCCATACAGACACTTACACACCCACTCATTCTTCAATACGTCTTTTCCTATATATATTAAAAATATTTAAACTTTACAGAAACACACAGTCACTGGATGATGTCATCAGTGATGTCATTTGAGATGTCATCAGTGATGTCATCAGTGATGTCACTGACCATGTCATGAGTGATGTAATATGTGACGTCATCAGCAGTGCATTGCGGGGCGCGAGTTATAGTTAGCTGAACTAACTATAACGGGGGAATTTCACGGGTTTTGTACGAGTGCAATGTCCAAGTAACTATAACTGTCCCTAAAACCTATGGTTTTTTCAGTGATATATATATATACAATTCATGGTACGATGACTTCTACAAGGCGATCGACACCTCGATTTACCCAGCGGTGAATGAGTTCATGGGGCCCATGGAACAGTGCCTCTCAGATCAGATCGCCGGCGAATGCACAAAAATTGCCCAAACTACTATGCCTCCGCCAGAGAAGCCTCCTCAGGACGCCCCAGTTGAGGGGTCCCCAACCCCAAAGCGAAAATGCAGAGACGGGGTAGATAAGGATGCATTTGAGCACCTCAAGCAAGCATTTTTGGCTGGGACTTCAGAGGCCTATACCAAGCCACGCTGCCTAGACACCCCAGAACAACAGGATGACAACCCCCCCGAGAACTTGAACGAAGAGGCAGGCTCCTCCACATCTTGGCGCCCAGCTTCGGACCCCGTCCCCACACTTCAGAGTGATTCGGATATGCTGGAGCCAGATGACATCATCCACCCCAGGTCAAAAGAGTGGGTCCCAACCGAAAAAGTGGTGAAGTACATGGCATGATGGCTTTGCAGGCCCTTTGAAAGGGATGCCCTCAATTGCCTTCTGGCGGAGTGCCCTCACCCTTCCCTAGAGGGGAAAGTGTCCTTCTCCCCAGACATTGATGCCAACATGGCCACATTTCTAGCAAAATTCGTCAAAGACCTTAAGAAGGGCTTTGATAGATCTTGTCGTTCATACCAAGACAAGTTGCTGGAAGCCATAGGTCCTATGACCAAAATCCTAGACATGGCAGAGGAGGCCAAGACATCAGGTTTCCTCATCACCCCGACATTCTTTCGAACTGTTTTCATGGGAAACGCGAACTGCACTCCATCCACAGAACGTCACTACTCCCTTCTTTTCAAGGTAGACCCCAAGCTAGGGGACCTTGCCTTTTTGGAGGCTAGAGCGATTGCCCAAGGGGGTTATTTTGGTATCCCTTTGTGTGGTGACGTTTACATCGCTAGACAAGGCACAGTCTAACATTAAGCATATCTTCACACACCAGATTTACCAGGGGGGCCGGTCATGGCAGGGGCCTCTCAACCGGTGGTTTCTCATACCCAACCTCCTACCCAACCCCTCTCAGGGGACAAGGCTCGGGGTGCAGCCACAACCAGACTAACCCACGCTTCATGAACTTTTACCCGACAAGAAGAAAATGCTTCCATGGTCGTGAAGGATTCAAAGAACAAGCAGGCGGCACAGCTGGAAACGGTAAGTGTCATCCCTTCTGCTCAGATAAGGATAGGGGGAGTGGCTGACGCTGTTTCTACCAGCCTGGGGGTCGATTACCTCAGACACATGGGTCTTACAGACAGTGCAGGGGTTCCAAATGAAATTTTACAGTTCCCCTCATCAGCCTCTTGCCCAAGGCCCATGTGCTTTTCCACCCGCGATGCTGCACTAATAGACAAGGAAGTTTTAGCCCTCCTTCAGAAAAGCGTCATCTGTCAGTCGGTGTTGCATCCCAATGGTTTTCTCAGCAACCTTTTTCAGGTTGACAAGACAAGACCGATGGGGGCCGCAGGCCAGTGATCAACCTCAGGGACTTGGAGTGGCTGGTATACTGCCACTTCAAAATGGAGCAAAGCAAACACAAAGAGATGATGGACGGAGCGCTGAAACTTTTCAGACACTCACCCCCAGTCACCGATCTGGGTTGAATCCATCATCGCTCTTTAGCTCACTTCGCCACTCCAGTTCAGACACAGCTATATGCAAATCAGTCTTGACCCTGTGCCTCATGGGAACAGTCCAGCCCGAACTGCCAAGCTATGTCTTCCCTGGACTGGAAACAAGCATCCTGACCGGTTTCGGGCTAACAGCCCTCATCAGCCAGGCTAGCTTGAATCCAGTGGCAAAGTGAGCAAGGGACCCTTGTCTGGGCATACCCTGCCAACTTAGGGCGAACAAAGCAAACACAAGGAGATGATGGACGGAGCGCTGAAACTTTTCAGACACTCAACCCCAGTCACAGATCTGGGTTGAATCCATCATCGTTCTTTACCTCACTTCGCCACCCCAGTTCAGACACAGCTATATGGAAATCAGTCTTGACCCTGTGCCTCATGTCTATGTAGGGATATTTGTAGAGTGCACTGTTACTCCAAAGAGTGTCCTGGCGCTAAGCTGAACGGGAGCAGCATGGGAGAAAGAAACTTAGGGGCAGGAGAACAGCGATGTTTTCAGTTTTTTCCAAAACAGGGGAGTGGATTCAAAGCTTCTCAGATGAAGAGGCATTTTATTCCAGTGGAAGGGCCCCAGGAAAGAGAGAGACTTACGTCCTAGCCTGGACTTTTTAAAACGGGGGACATTGGCCAACAACAGATCTGCAGAGCGAAGATTTCTACGAGGAGAGTAGAAGGAAATCCGACGTTTAAGATAACCTGGTCCATCCCCGTAAAGGGCTTTCTGTGTGAAGAGCAAAGTTTTAAAAATTATTCTTTTCCTTACAGGGAGCCATTGCAGGCTCCTCAGAAGGTGTGACACACGCGAATTTCGAGGGAGCTCAAAGATGGTACGTGCTCATGCATTCTGGACAAGTTGAAGCCTGTCCAACAAGAAGCCAGGCATGCCAAGATAGAGTCCGTTCCCATAATCGAGCCTTGATATAATCAGCGCTTGAATCACCTGTTGTCTAGCTGCTTTGGACAGAAAGAACAGAAATTTCCGTAATAGACGCAACAGAGCAAAACGGGTGCCAACTACTGCATTAACCTGAGCGCGAAATAGCAGCTGGTTGTCGGGAAACAGCCTATACCACGTAGTCTGTACTACGCGTGGCTGAACAACGCAGGCATAACCACGGATGTCTAAACCACGCATATGCCTTTATCATGCATATGCATGGTTCAGACGTCCGTGGTAGTTAGCGCTCTAGTCTCTGCAGTCTGCGGGTCAGAAGTGAGATGGGCGGAGGGTCAGAAGTGAGCTGGTGAGTACCTTTGTTATTAGGGTGGGGGGCTGGGGGTGTCGGGGGTAGTTTTGTGTGCTGGGTGGGGGGTCGTGGGTAGTGTTGTGGTCTGGGGGGTGGGTCAGGGTAGTTTTCTGGGCTTTGTTTTTAGGGTGCAGGGCTGGGGGTGTCGGGGTAGTTTTGTGGGCTGGAGGGTGGGTCAGGTAGTTTTTCAGGGCTGGGGGGTGGGTCGGGGGTAGTTTAGGGTTCAGGCCGGGGGGCTGGGATGTTTTTTAAATATGGAGTCATAGTTTTAGGGTTTAGGGCAGGGGGTTAGTTTTCTGCGCTGGGGTTGGGTCGGGGGTAGCTTTCTGTGCTTTGTTTTTAGGGTGGAGGCTGGGGAGTTCGGGATAGTTTTCTGGGATGGGGGTGGCTCAGGGGTAGTTTTCTGGGCTGGTGGGTGGGTCGCGGGTAGTTGAGGGCTCAGGGCGAGGGCTGGGATGTTTTTAATATATGGGGTCAAGCATTTATGTCTCAGGGCGGGGGGGTTGGGGCACAGGGTGGGGTTTTAGGGCTTAGGGCACAGTGGGGCTGGGGTGTTTTTAGTTAGGGCAGGGTGTTGGGCTATTTTTAGGGCTTGGGTCGGGGTAGTACTTGGGGCAGGTGAGTGGGTTTTTGAACTCAGGGCGGGTGCTAGGGCATAATCTTAACCACGCATATGATTTTACCAATTATGCCATTACAGCTAAATTAGTTGTAAAAGCATGCGTGGTAAAGGTATGCGTGGTTAAGACACGGTCGTTATTAAGACCGCGTTGTTAAGGCAGGCGTGGATAGGGAATTCGTGGTTCCGACATACAACCCTGGTTGCCCAATTTAAATCCCAGATTTTTCACCACCAGGCTGTTCGCTGAGGGGGCAGGAGCGTCCGCTGGCCAGAAGACATGTAAATGGGTCCCTGCCGCTTTACCAAAGAAGAGTAGTTCTGTCTTACCAGCATTACATTTCAGCTGGTTAGAGGCCAGCCAACCGAAAACAGCTGCAAGGCAGGAACTGATTAGCATACCCGGGCAAGGCTCATTAGCCTTCCATGTAAACAACAACTGTGTATCGTCTGCATAGGACACAATTTTGGCCCCCTGTGATTCGGCCACCTCGGCTAAAGGAGTGAGGTTGATGTTAAACAGGGTCGGGCTCAAAGCCGAACCCTGTGGGACCCCACCCTCAGTGAGCGCGAGGAAGCTGAAAAAGGGTTGCACCAGACCTTCTGCCCCCTCCCCTCTAGAAAAGATGCTAGCCATTTCCAAGCCAAACCCCTGATGCCAATCGCGTGAAGCCGGATCAGGAGCATCTGATGTGACACCGTATCGAAGGCGGCCGACAGATCTAACAAAATCAGCAACGCCTTCTCGTCTGCCTCCTGACTCAACCGGATAGAGTCCACCACTTCTAACAGCGCTGTTTCCGTACTGTGGTTAGGGCGAAGGCCCGACTGGCTGGGGTGGAGTAAGCCAGCTGCTGGTTCACTTGTTTTTCCAGCAGCTTCGAAAAGGCCGGAAGCAGGGAGAGCGGCCTGTAGTTAGCCGGATCAGAGGGATTAGCCTGGACCTTTTTTAGCAATGGGATAACTTTAGCCAGCTTCCATTTAGTGGGGACCGTAGCATCTAGGAGGGAGGCATTCAATAGCTGATTCATGTGAGAGTTAATCGCCTCCGCTCCTAATGCCAGAATGGAGGCGGGGGCCGGATCCAAAGGAGAGCCACATTTAAGGCATTTTAGCGCCTTTAAAGAATCTTCCAAAGTGATGGGGTCGAAAGAGTTCAGGGGAGATACTTCCCTAGTAGCGGGTCCAATGTCTTTAAGAATTTCTTGAGTACTGGCCCCTTCTAAGGTCGGCCCTGATATGCCAAGATCCATCACAGGTGGAGGGAGGCTGGCCTGCCTGGATGGACACAATTTTTCTTGAAAAAAAGAGGCCAGCGTCTCACACCATTCCTTAGAGGGAGGCTCTATATTGGAGCCTACTTCTGGCGTGGAAAAGGACCTCACGATTTTAAAAATCTCTCGCGAATGATTGCCTGCCTTCAAGATTAAGGCTTCAAAAAAAGTATTTTTTGCTATTTTAATTTCTTTGTAATAGTTACCTAACTCTGCTTTATAGCTTGCTTTAGCTGATGGACAGTAATTTGTCCTCAATAGCCTTTCTTTGCGTTTGCATGCCAGTTTCAATTTTTTTAAGAATGGGGTAAACCAAGGACTGGGCACTTTGGACTGAGACTGTTTAGTGTTGCTTTCCGCAGTCAAAGAATGACAGGCGGACTCAATCCAGTCTTCAACCAGACCCACGTCAATGTTAATCTCGCCAGTCAGTGAAGGACTACTGGCATCCATCTTATTAATCAGAAGGTCCGATTTAAGTTTGCCAGTCGCCCTGACTGTACGGGGGAGTTTATTCTTTTTGAGAGGAACATTACTAAATTTTGGCCACCTGAACCTAAGGAGAAAATGATCAGACCAGACTAAAGGCACAGGAGGGTCAACAGCAAGGGCATAGAGGTGAATATTTGGTCCAACGATTGTCCGGCCAGATGAGTCAGGGCATTAATAGAAGGCATAAGGCCCATGGTTGCGCATCTCTCCATCTGAGTATGGCTATCCGTTAGCTGATCACAGTCCATGTGTAAGTTAAAATCCCCCATCAAAACACAATGTCCGTACCTCAGGACCAAAGGCGATATTATTTCGCAAAGAGCCGAGACAAATCCAGCCGCTGTACCCGGGGGTCTATATAAGAGGCCCCCTGATATTGATTGTTTAGAAGAAAATGTTAGGGTAAAACCCAATATCTCTGCCATCTCCAGGTTCACCTGGGGCAGCAGGGTCAGGGTGTAGCAATCATGGGAACAGTCCAGCCCGAACTGCCAAGCCATGTCTTCCCTGGACCGGAAACAAGCATCCTGGGACCGGTTTCGGGCTAACAGCCCTCATCAGCCAGGCTAGCTTGAATCCAGTGGCAAAGTGAGCAAGGGAACCACGTCTGGGCATACCCTGCCAACTTAGGGCGAACAAAACAAACACAAGGAGATGATGGACGGAGCGCTGAAACTTTTCAGACACTCACCCCCAGTCACAGATCTGGGTTGAATCCATCATTGTTGTTTAGCTCACTTCGCCACCCCAGTTCAGACACAGCTATATGAAAATCAGTCTTGACCCTGTGCGTCATGGGAACAGTCCAGCCCGAACTGCCAAGCCATGTCTTCCCTGGACCGGAAACTAGCATCCTGGGACCGGTTTCGGGCGAACAGCCCTTGTTATAGCCCGCATAGAGGCCCTAATGTAGACCCGTTCGTACATGCCCTAAAATGGACGTATTCATATTTACCCTAATATGGTCATATCCGTACTTGCCCTATTATGGTCATGGCCGCATATGCCCAATTATGGTCACAACTGTACATGTCCTATTATAGTATGATTCCTTATATAGGCATGATCTTTCACCTACATTGGTCCCAGCTAGTACACAACGAGCTCTGAGGGCTGAACGTTATCTATCCTGTGATTTTGAATACAGCAGGGTTCTTCCAAACACAGGCCCACACTGTACTCATTAATTATGCATGGCTCCCTAAGAATACACCACCGGCATAATATGTATGTACAAAGTTCACCCCTGAAGTCTTCCTCATGTCCAATACAAACCATACTGAGGACCGAGACTCTTTAGGGTATAAATACACCACATCTTGCCCCGGTAAGACAGAGGGAACCGAGACTTCCATGCTGACACACTGACCAGAGACGCTGAGGCTCCTGCATGCAGTCGCTCAAGCAGACAGTGGTCTGACACAACCCGGACGGGGTGTCCAACTCGAGACCAGGACGGGGTCCCACTCTCTCTATTCAGGTATGGGGGTTCGACTAAATCCTACAAGGATTCTTGGCTCTTAGCTTCTAAGACCTACACACATATGCTAGGTACACACAGGTACATCTAGGTAGGCATCGTAGGAGTACGCGCACTTGCATAATGCTTTTATATTCATGTATGTACTCATGATTATCGCAATATGGTAGAACTGTTCTATCCCTTTGCTTTTATCGCACTGCTGATAATATATGTCTGCTATTGTCTGCTGGTTACCGCAGCACATATATTTTACACTAGAATAACAACTGTTCAATAAATACTTATTGAAACGCCCGACTGTTTATTCTGTGTAACTCTCTGAGACAAACCGAATAAGTGAGCACGAGTGACTGAGCGAAAGGTAGTACATTGTTTCCACGATTCTGAGGTAATCAGGGTTGTCATGATCTAAGGTTGCCAGAAACTAATCTCTCCCCGATAAGAGGAGACACTAGTGGCACTGCGAGCTAGCTAATACAAAACGAGGCTAAAATATACGCATAGCTTCCAAGGTTTCAGATTGCTATGTGTGACATTTTCATAATTTCTGTGTAATTATGAGTGACATTTCAACAACTATGAGTGACACTTCCTCGTGAGCAAAATCTAGCAATGAAGACGAGGAAACATAAATATCAGAAATTACACCTATTTCAGCGACAAAATGCTCTTTAGAATCATGTGTTCAAAATCACCTAGTTAAGCCAAACGGGCGCGAATGATAACAAATATAAACCCATGTCCATCTCGTAGGGAGAAAATTGATGAAGCAGACGAGATATCACCAGGACCATGGCACTGTGAAAATCTCACTGTAGAAAATCATGTGAGGGGGAAGAATTTCTTTACATAGG
Organism: Calotriton arnoldi; assembly: GCA_963921515.1. Taxonomy (NCBI): domain Eukaryota; kingdom Metazoa; phylum Chordata; class Amphibia; order Caudata; family Salamandridae; genus Calotriton; species Calotriton arnoldi. Next base: position 1,003,818 of record CAWUFW010000974.1, on the reverse strand, counting down.
AAGAAAGGCACCTACAACAGAACATCTAAATAAATAATGCTGCATAGCCAGTAAGCAACATCATAAATATGACCGTAGTTCTTTTACGCAATAGCTATAGGTATATCAGTGAATGCCTGAGGCAGGCAGTTCTCCTTCCAAGAACCGCACATGGAGTGGCACACATGTTAATTTTGCTTTTTGTAGCAAGGACCAGGCCTTATTGGCGTCTTAGAACTGTGCATGAGCTGCATTCATATAGTAGTGTATTGTACATAAAAACAATAATGTGGCCAAACGTCTTCAGACAGGTGACATGGGAGACAGTGCTTAATGCTCTAGAGACTTAATTTTAAAAAAGCACGCAAGAGTGCAGGATGTCAATCTAATGACAAGGCAATAATTGCAGGAGTTATAGCATTTTCGCAGGCTGGCAGAGGGCACCGTCCTCAAAACCAAAAGCTCGCACACCCCCAGCCAAGCATGCCTGCTTAGAGCCGCTCTCCCTCCTTACCAGCTCTCTCCGGTGGCTCTGTATTCTGGTTCCGGGCTTAAGTTGTGCGCTGGAGACAAGCTAGCACCTCCGGCCCCGGGCCTTCTCTAGGATGTCAGTATCCCATGCTTCATCAGATGATCCCCTTTCATTTTTCCATGGCTGCACACGCTGGCCGCATCGTGCTTTTAAAATGAAAGGAATTCAGAACAGCCATGAGGCGGCGGAGCGAGAAGACCGACATTGGGATAGCGTGATGCCTGTCTCCGTATGGGCAAATCAGCTTTGAACGTCACCGAGTGGAGATGCGGTCTGTTTTTTCTTACTTGTTTCGATAGCAGAGGGACGGGAGTCTACTTCTTAGAGATACAGGGGCAATGGCATGATGAGACACTAATTCAGCACAGGCAGCGGTGCCAGCAGTGGCTGCAGCTCAAAAACGAAAGAAACAAATTCATAACTCCCGCCCGCTCGCACCGTGGCCCGCCTCCGAGTAAAGTGACTTCCTGTCTTCCCTCTCGGCAAATCTGGACTGTTTGTTGCGGTCGTGACGCCATGTCACGTGAATGCAGCCGCAGCAAATACAACAGCCAGCATGATAATGTAACTTGAGTTGGTACGGTGTCAGTCATACGGTTTGTCTCTGCCACAACACCATCATTCTGGCGTCTGCGCTCCGGTGCTTGCTCTCTGCTCTAGCACTTAATTAACTTTCTATAAGTCCGTTGCTCGCGATGACAATGCGGCAGCCCTATAATGCGTGACCTTGCATTTTAGTGTGGTGGTGCGGACCACCGAACCAAAATGCGTTAGTCTAACGCCTGATGCGTGGGACTTGGTAAGACTGTATACGGTGGGGGTGCACCGAGTCAGTCTGCCACCAAGCCCGCAGTATATGTTATCCAAACGCACAGGTCCTGCAGGTGTACTATAGGAGCTACACGACATGGCGCCACCAACGTTGGTTGGGTACGTATTTAACAGTACAATCTGAGTAGTTCAGTCGTGCTATTTTCAGAGAACCTACTCACAAAACCCCAGAGACGTCTGGAGTGGGTGGGCACAAAATCCGCCGAAGCTGAGTAGTACGAGAATACTATTTATTGGCTGTTGGTTATTCAAGCTTGAAGGACATATAGTTCCTACAATTGTGCATGTACACCTTATCTTAAAAATTCTTTAACATCCCTTCTTCCAATTAAAAATGGTGGAAGAAGCAAACGAAACAAGGAGAGTTACAACAGACCTCTTCGGTTTTGGAGAAGAAGACCCTGAAGATGCAATACAAATTGCACCAAATTTCAGAAGGGCAGTCACCATAAAACTTCTAGAACATGGCTTAAGAGCCAGGGGTGGTAATGTAATTTTCGTGATTGAGGCACACAAATCCAATAAAACAGAGGTGTTCTATTCATGGGTTATATTCCCAGCAGCGAATCCAGTTACAGATGTATTTCACTACTACCTAGAAGGTGAAACACCAGCGGACTATACTCCTTTTGAGGAATTAGAGGTTCCCTCACTTACCAGGAGCATAATTACTGGTTTAAAGGCGCCCTACCCCACGTACATGGAAGAGCAAGATTAGGCCCGCTCGGAGGAGCAGGAGCCACATGGCCCATATTAGCGGCATACACACTGCATCCTGATATTGGCACAATGCCACAGCCAGTCTTACTCGTACAAAACAGAGATTTAATTAAAATCTACAGAAACCTCACACAATTTGTGATGAGGACTTTAACAGTTCAACCTGCACCGGCTGCAGCACAAGATACTCCAGTCCAAGCTACAGTTAATAAAATAACTCCACAAACATTACACGCGATAATGGGCAAAATGCCAGCAAAACGCGAACAAATCCCATTCTGGATAGCTCAGAAAATAACTCAGCTTGAAGCAGTATTCCCGAATACTACCACCAGTGATAAACACAGAATTCTAACAATCTGCTTGCCCATGGGTCTGACACCACAAGTAGAGGACTGCACCTCTTGGGGTTCAGTCTTTGCTGCCATATATACCAGAACACATGGTATCCCGTCAATAGCAGTAGTACCTGAAGTATTAAAACAGATACAAAATGAGTACGGAGCAGAGCCTGCCCTTAATTTAGGGATGAAGTTGCTAAAAAACTTTGAACAGGTCTCAGCCATAATACTAGCTAACATTAAGGGGGAAGCAGCTTCTGTGGTGATCCGCAAACGCCTAAGGGAGTTCAGTCCAGTAGATCAACAACACGAACTACCCAAAATAATTGAAACTGCATATGCAGAATTGGGCAGAGACAGTCTAGGTGGGAAAGCCTTAAAACCACAACTGGTGGGCAGTCCTGAAAAGGACACTATAAAGCAGACGCCTACTTCTTCTAAAAAGAAGTGGGAAAATAAAAAACAACAAAAGTCCAAAGACAGCAGATCTCAGTCCAGAGGTAGGTCTCCTCAACAGGAGCCCTCTGAAAGGAGGTATAACCTCAGGAATAGGGATAATATTAAAAAACCTGACAGGTATCAAGATACTGATACTCGTTCCTCTCGTTCCTTTCAGGGTTCATCAAGAAACTCCGAGAGGGAAGGACGGTCAGAACACAGACAAGAGGAGCGTACAAAGTCCAGAGACACGCAACGCGCTGCGGACTACGCACCTAAAAAAGAGGATAAACAAAAATCAAAACCTCAGTTCAAAAAGAAAAAGGTAGCAGGTCTCAAGAGCAGACATGCCCAGAATTCTGAGGACACAGCTTCTGAACGGGGAATGGGCTCTGACGATGCTAGATAGCGCGGCAGAAGTAACGATAGCTCGCCAGAACCTGAAGGAATTTCTGGTGACAGCGGAGTTGAGTGAGTATATCACGGTGGAAACACCTGATACTCGGGTAAGTGTCCCACATAAGTTACATGAGATAACACTCCGGATGGAGGGGGACAAGCCCAGGAAAATTAAAGGTCTCTTTTGGAAAAATCTGTCATCTGGTTATGACATTCTATTAGCAGAACAAGACTGGCCGCCTGCATTCGTCATGGAGTGCCCTAGGGGAGAAACTGTAATTTTTCCAGCCTTTTCCGACCTCGTTCCCATTCACCTAAAACATGCATATGCGCAGGAGTGGGCGGTTGCCCTTGCTCCAGCATTGTACAAAAATCATGCTGGCTGGGATGAGGAGTCAACCCACCACGTGATCCAGTTAAAAGTTTCCCCAAATGCTCAAAGGCAATACCCTATAAAGCAGGAAGCTAAAAAACAAGTCAGGGAGATTCTAGACCAACTAGAATACCAGGGGGTGATAGAAAATTGCACTTCACCTATGAACAATCCTTTGTTCCCCGTAGCCAAACCTGACAACACATATCGTCTAGTTTTAGATTACAGACATTTAAACACTTGCACAAAGACATTTGCAGTTCAAAATGCACACAGTGCCGCATTAATGAATAACATTGTGCGCAAAAAATACAAAACAACACTTGATATCTCAAATGGATTTTTCTGCCAAAATATAGCGCCTGAAAGCAGGTATCTAACCGCATTCAGTGCATTAGGGTCCCAGCGGCAATTTTGTCGACTCCCCCAAGGGTATAAGAATAGCCCGGGGTTGTTTTCAGCAAGGGTAACAGAGTTACTCCAAAATTTGGATGAAGAAGCATTGTCCTATGTGGATGATATTTATCTGATGGACGATGACTTAAAGAAGCACTTAACCAGGGTGAGCACCATTATGGGATTCGCCTCTGAGGGCTATAAATTTAATTTCAAAAATCAAAAATTGCCCACCTCAATGTCCTGTTTTTAGGATACGAGCTGTCACGTGAGGGAAAAAGCCTGGCAGCTAACTTTTTAGAAAAGTGTGCGCTGCTCCAACCTCCAAAATCATTACAAAATTTACAATCAATTCTGGGATTCCTACATTTTGGTCGAACATACATTTTGGATTACGCAGAAAGAGTAAAACCTTTCTACGACTTAATAAAACCTGATTTTTCAGTCAGACAATGGACACAGGAACACACAAATATCCTGCGTTCCCCACAGGAAGACATGATAGCTTCAAAACATTTACAGACACGCGTAAACGCACAGAACTTAGTGATCCGAGTTATAGCGGGTCAATGCGGGTACACTTATTTAACTTTTAATGAAGGTGAAACAGTACCAATCGCATACAAATCACACATGTACACAAACGCAGAAATGCGTTTCACTTCAACAGAAAGAATTCTGACAGCAGTGCAGACCGCTGTAGCAAGAGAAAGAGCTCTGGCTCAGGGAAAACGCATAATTGTCGTGACCCCAGTACCAGCCTTAGAAGCTGTTACAAAAACTAGCATTCCAAATGCTAAAGCCTTACATCCAAGATGGATACAATGGGCTAATTCTCTTACTGCAATGGATGTTGAATACAGATTTAATCCAAGTTTAAAAACACAGGCATTCCTGCAATACGAACAAGAATATCCTCTACCAAATCAAATTTTGCCTCTAGATCAGTATGAATACATTATTTACACTGACGGTTCTGCTCAACCAGCCACAGGGAGTAAGCAAGCGTACAGCGTTGCGTGTGCGATTGTTAAAGGTCGCATGCACGATGGAAAGTTCCATCCGAGTTGCACTAAAACGCAATCTCTAGGAGACTGCACGGCTCAGTTGGCAGAACTCAAAGCACTTATACTGGCACTTATAAATACAGATCACAAATTCCCCACACTAATTGTGTGATTCCTTTTACTGTGTACAGTCGTACAATGAATATCTACATCATTGGGAATAAAACGGGTTCAAAGATGCAAAAGGTGGCACAATTAAGCATAAAATGCTATGGGAACAGGTAGTGGAGTTGAGAAACGAACTACTAAGGACTCACGTGATACATACACTGAGTCATCAGCGTGATGGCGTTCACGTTGAAGGGAATTCATTGGCTGATGAAGCCGCAAAGGGGGCTGTCCGCACTGCCGCCGTAGCTGCAGTTACTTGTTCAAAGACGAGGGTAGACGGCGAGATTATGGTAGCGGTCAATGCTTCACGCAAAGGCAGCACAGCAGTACCTAAAAAATTCCCACTTAAGTACTCCTACAAGTTAGATGCACAAAACATTCCATATGCTCAGATTCCTGGAGTGGGGGACAGAGTAATACCAAATATGGATCGTAGGCTAGGCTTAATTGCGGCAGCACACGAAGGAAGTGGTTCTGTACATAACGGACTTAGGGAGACTGTTGCTTTGTTAAAAGAATGCTACTGGTGGCCCGTGATGAGAAGGCTGATTAGAGACTACGTCTGGAACTGCAACATCTGCAAGCAGATGAATGGGTCCACCACAATACGTCCAGTACAGATACCGTTGTTAGACAGCATTAGGTTGTCCGTTCGTGTGCGTCCAGCTCAAGTGTCCTCAAAGTTTGGCCTCAGCGCTCGGCTGACGCTCGAACTAATATAAAAGATTTGCGAGTCTTTATCGGCACATACGCAGTCGGCACGCTACATTCTGACCGTGGTCCGGCGTTTAGCTCTCGGGCTTACAAAGAGGCCATGGAAGGAATGGGCGTAGCATTGTGGTACTCCTCTCCGTATCATCCCGAGGGAAATTCTGTTGTGGAGAGGAAAAACCGAGACTTAAAGCAATCTTTAACAGCTAGGGTATTAGGCAAGGGCGGTAGGTGGGTAGATCACCTTTATGGGGTACAGCGCGCTCTCAATAACCAGCCAAGAAGCTCTCTAGGAGGTGTCACTCCTTACGAGGTCCTATTTGGGACAAGAATGTGGGTACCTGATCTTGATTGTGAAGGCACAGTGGCGGATGAAATACCATTTGATATCCATGATCGTTTGGCTGTTTTACAGGATCTAAATGAATCCAGGACACAACAAAGTAATGTGCTCCAGAAACAGGCCGCTACTGAGGAAGTCAAAGCAGTAACGGCAAGACCTATCTGGATCCCAAAGATCGGGGATCTGGTCAGAGAGAATATTGCTGACAAGAAAGAATTTAGGCCATCCTACAGAAAGCCTGTACCGGTCCTTGCAATCCACGGCACAAGAACTGTACTTTTGCCGCCTCTTGCTGGAAAAAAGGAGAAAAGATTTGTCTCAATTGACTTAATCAAACCACACTATGTGGCCGATACTAAACAGTAGGCCTCGTAGACTCCACAGTAGCAGACGCCCTCCTCTCGCTACAATCCAAGAAGTTCAAACAGAAAGACTCATCACGTTTGAAGAGCCACCTGTACGGAATGAAGGACTAAGCAACAATGCTATGGAACTCGTTCCACTTCAACAAGAAATTCATCTTCAAAATGAAAATCAACTTAACAACCAAGTTGCAATCAGACCTAATACAGACATCTACGTCAACATGCCTCGTCAAGAGCAAAATCCGATTTCAACAAATCCCGATGCAATTCCAACAATTGATCGAACTGCTTCTGGCTATTTCATGAACTTCGATACGTTTTCACTGGATCCAAGCGAGCCGGAAACGACGGCAGCCAAAAAATCACTCCAACAGAAACTCAATGACTTTTTGAACTTTTTTAGAAAGACTTATCTGGTGTCACCTTGGATAGAACTATGGTACATCACTGGGATTTTATTTTTCATTTTCTGGCTAGGTTTAATAATAACTTTTAGTATGCTTATTAATGGACAATACCTCCAGCAAAGCTCTACAGCCCAAAGAGTCAATTTGATTTTAAAACCACACCAGTCTTCACATCGTGAACCAAGAGACTTGTCTTCAGTGAACATCACAGCAGTTCCTATATCGGACGGTATAGTATGGGACAAGATTGATTATGATATATTAGGTCCGACTGAACTTTTAAAGCTAAAACATGTATTTAACATTTCTTTAAGTGATATCATTACCTCCAGTGCATATTCTGATGATTGGGACACTGAAACTGTAAATGCTATGATGTCTGATTTAGAAAAAACTGCTGCATTTCCGAACAATGAAATGTTAGAAGGTACTTCAGACTATGATACATTGTACTGTTATCAGCAATATGGTCATCATTTCTTACACAAGTCTATAACACCTAGAAATGTATTTGAGTACCACCAGTGGGAACACTGCCCAACACCACCGAAAGGTAGTTCACAGGCATTTGCACAGAAATTCACATACTTCTCAGGGTTTAACACATGCGACCCGAAGTCATTTTATTATAAAGTGGCGAAAATTTCAGCTCAGAAAATTATGTTAACAAACACCAAACATATTTACTCTGCATCCTTTCTGAACCAGTTGTCTAAAGAGGGTTTCGATCTATGGAAAGACACAATAGATTCCAAATAAATCTGGGGTTCTAGGGACTGGCAAGTCCAGGGAATAGAGGCACTTTTTAGAGCATGCAGCATTCCGCAGCAGATTTTATTTCTGAATGAAACTGTGCAACAAACATCCTGTCTTGGATTAGCCAAAGGCAAGGAAATGAGCACACTGGGGTTTCCAACACCATCGCAGATGGGTGGGGGGCAGAATTCAACTACACATGGGGTGAAATTAGATGACATTTTCCAGTACAACAGATCAGATCCTGATTGGACAGAATGGTTGGTTTGGCCCATTGACACAAACAAATGTCAACAGAGATTTATGAATACAACCGAAGGGTTTAGTATCCATAGGACAGATCCACGCTATGTACAAAGACAACACCCAGGGGTAGTGACATCGTATAGTGTTGGGAAGTTGTGCCTTGTTTGGCTAGAGACCGCAACACTGACAGAAGTAAAGCACCACTTGACCTTACTCACACCTGACATGGATCTTAGAGATTTTCTACTAGGTCCCAGGAAACAGCGTCAGAAACGTTTCATATATGCAGGCCTTTATGCCTACTATAATGAAAACTGGAAAATATCCCAACAAGAGGCCGCAGAAAGGATACGGGAAATAGACCGTATTAACTTAGAAAAGGCATTAGCTGTGGTGGATAATGGGTTAACAACTTTGACCTCCAGGATTTACTCCTTAGGCAACATTGTGTCTTCGGCGATCGACATATTAGAACAAGATCTGGCCTTGTTACAACACGGGTAATCTCAGCTACGTTCTATTATGATGCTAAGCTGGACGCTGCAATCTTTGCGTGCAGGCTATGTGCCATAGCGTTTTATAAACACCACGTCTCTGTTCTCAGAATACAATCTAACTGATAAACAGACAGAAATGGCACAAAGGGGAGCCAAATATACAATGCTGCGTATTGAGAAACTGGAAAGGTTACCATTCACTGTAGCCGAATCACCATCAACAGAATGGATAATTCATGGCCAAATCACTCTGCCGGTCACTACGTTTCAGTTTCAATATTGCCTTGAGCAAAGGCAGGCAGGCAAATATGTGACAATGGGTAAGGGATACATCAAGGAAACTTGGGAGTTACCATATAGATACCGATGCCGGAATGGGGATCGAGAAGTGTCTCTGAGTGGTACAAACTGCAAGAACGCTTTAAGCGGTTCTCTCATGTGTCAGGATATTTCTCTACACGGAGCCTATAGCGGTTCAGTGGCGAACTTATCTTGTCACATGTCAGGGACCCCAGCGGCCATGATCATGCCAGTTTTCCAGCTGCTCTCGAATGGGAGTTACTTAATGTTAAATGATCAAGGTTGCAGTGGGATGCTTCCGGGCGTTGCATGTCTAGTCACTGTTAACTCCAGGGTTACTTGCTGTAGGCAAGTATTGTTTCCGCCACTGAACACAGTCAGGGAGGCGCCGCTATGGCCTTCGCTGAATGTTTCTTTTATACAATTTGATACTCTGAGCAGATTGAAAGCCATGCTTTTACAGCAACCAATGCCCTTAACCTCCACTCGAGAAACCTATGAACTTCAAGTTGCAAGGACCTCGATCGAGATACAGGCACTCATACGTACAAACTGCCCCATTCATTTCGCAGAAATGGTGGGATGTATCTTCAATATGTCAGATACGAGCGGAATTGTACACCTATTTAAGACCATAGGGTCCGGACTGTTAAGCACCTTTCAGACAGTCCTCGGAGTAATCCCAAATTTTATACACTCCGTATTGGGAAGCGTATTTGGAGGATTCCCGCTCATCTTGTTCCAAATTGCAGGAATCCTGATTGTGATATTGCTGCTACGCAATGGACGGCCCACTTTCCGAGGGAATGGTGAACACGCTCCTGGAGCGGAAATACCGTGAACGCATGGTACAACTTCTGGGCATTTCTTACCTGCGAGAACTCAATGCCTCCTGGTTTCTACAATTTAGACCAGTCTGGGTAGACTGCATCTTACCTGTTCTTCGATGCCTGTTTTGCGGAGAAGAATGCACGTTGGATCTTTGTCTAACATTTCCATCAGATGCGCCTCCGGACACGGATGCAATGCTAGACCCCATAAAGGCCCACGCTCTTCGTTGTCCTCAGCGGCTTCCGATTCTGATGAATGCATTCCTGGAGAATCCACAGGTGCCGTTCGCTCCTGCTGGGTTAAGTGATTCTTCCGTAGGCACTCAGGTTACAACTGCCGCACAAGCTGCCGCAGCACCGACTGTTGGCAGTGCTGAATTCCATCTATGTGCGATTGACGTTTTCTGTGAGGCGTTGGATTTGTCATCTACAGCAGCTGACACCGATAATATTGAGCTTCCCAGCCAGGACATTTAATCTCGAATTGGCTCATCGCGCCCTGGGAAAGAATTCGGCTTCTTCACTCGTTTCAAAACAAACGATCTAAATTTGGAAAAAATTTTCTTACATTGACACTTTTGCTTGAGAAAAGCATGGCCTTCTCCTGCTTATGGTAATGCAACTTCTATAGAGAGACTTTTGACCTTTTAAGAAAAGTGGCACTTAGAAATAGCTGAATTATAACTTTTTTTTTTTTAGCATCTCATTTTTTAACGATTTTTTAGAACCATGTTTTTACTTGCTTTTAAAAATATTTTTAAATTGTCCAGATTTTAAGTATGGTCATTTTTATCCAGTTCGGAAGAGGAGTGGGTGTTATATCCCGCATAGAGGCCCTAATGTAGACCCGTTCGTACATGCCCTAAAATGGACGTATTCATATTTACCCTAATATGGTCATATTCGTACTTGCCCTATTATGGTCATGGCCGCATATGCCCAATTATGGTCACAACTGTACATGTCCTATTATGGTACGATTCCTTATATAGGCATGATCTTTCACCTACATTGGTCCCAGCTAGTACACAACGAGCTCTGAGGGCTGAACGTTATCTATCCTGTGGTTTTGAATACAGCAGGGTTCTTCCAAACACAGGCCCACACTGTACTCATTAATTATGCATGGCTCTCTAAGAATACACCAACAGCATAATATGTATGTACAAAGTTCACCGCTGACGTCTTCCTCATGTCCAATACAAACCATACTGAGGACCGAGACTCTTTAGGGTATAAATACACCACATCTTGCCCCGGTAAGACAGAGGGAACCGAGACTTCCATGCTGACACACTGACCAGAGACGCTGAGGCTCCTGCATGCAGTCGCTCAAGCTGAAAGTGGTCTGACACAACCCGGACGGGGTGTCCAACTCGAGACCAGGACGGGGTCCCACACTCTCTCTATTCAGGTATGGGGGTTCAACTAAATCCTAGGAGGATTCTTGGCTCTTAGCTTCTAAGACCTACACACATATGCTAGGTACACACAGGTACATCTAGGTAGGCATCGTAGGAGTACGCGCACTTGCATAATGCTTTTATATTCATGTATGTACTCATGATTATCGCAATATGGTAGAACTGTTCTATCCCTTTGCTTTTATCGCACTGCTGATAATATATCTCTGCTATTGTCTGCTGGTTACCGCAGCACATATATTTTACACTAGAATAACAACTGTTCAATAAATACTTATTGAAACGCCCGACTGTTTATTCTGTGTAACTCTCCGAGACAAACCGAATAAGTGAGCACGAGTGACTGAGCGAAAGGTAGTATATTGTTTCCACGATTCTGAGGTAATCAGGGTTGTCATGATCTAAGGTTGCCAGAAACTAATCTCTCCCCAATAAGAGGAGACACTAGTGGCACTGCGAGCTAGCTAATACAAAACTAGGCTAACATATACGGTGGGGGTGCACGGAGTCAGTCTGCCACCAAGCCCGCAGTATATGTTATCCAAACGCGCAGGTCCTGCAGGGGTACTATAGGAGCTACACGACACCCTCATCAGCCAGGCTAGCTTGAATCCAGTGGCAAAGTGAGCAAGGGACCCACGTCTGGGCATACCCTGCCAACTTAGGGCGAACAAAGCAAACACAAGGAGATGATGGACGGAGCACTGAAGCTTTTCAGACATGCACCCCCAAACACAGATCTGGGTTGAATCCATCATCGTTCTTTAGCTCACGTCGCCACCCCAGTTCAGACACAGCTATATGCAAATCAGTCTTGACCCTGTGCCTCATGGGAACAGTCCAGCCCGAACTGCCAAGCCATGTCTTCCCTGGACCGGAAACAAGCATCCTGGGACCGGTTTCGGGCTAACACCCCTCATCAGCCAACCAGCCCCTTGCTCACTGTGCCGCTGGATTCAAGCTAGCCTGGCCGATGAAGGGTGACATACCCTGAAACCGGACCCAGGATGCTTGTTTCCGGTCCAGGAAGGACCTGGCTTGGCAGTTCGGCCCATGAGGCACAGGGTCAAGACAGATTTGCATATGGCTGGGTCCAAACTGGGGTGGCGTAGTGGGCAAAAGAACGATGGAATTAACCCAGATCTCTTGACTGGGGGAGAATGTTTGAATCATTCAGCATTCCGTCCATCATTTGTTGCAGTTACACTTTTCGCCCTAAGTGGGACGGGTATGCCCAGACGTGGGTCCCTTGCTCACTGTGCCACTGGATTCAAGCTAGCCTGGCTGATGAAGGGTGACATACCCTGAAACCGGTCCCAGGATGCTTGTTTCCGGTCCAGGGAGGACCTGGCTTGGCAGTTCGGTCTGGACTGTTCCAATGAGGCACAGGGTCAAGACTGATTTGCATATGGCTGGGTCCAAACTGGGGTGGCGTAGTGGGCAAAAGAACAATGGATTTAACCCAGATCTCTTGACTGGGGGAGAATGTTTGGATCATTCAGCATTCCGTCCATCATTTGTCGCAGTTACACTTTTCGCCCTAAGTGGGACAGGTATGCCCAGACGTGGGTCCCTTGCTCACTGTGCCACTGGATTCAAGCTAGCCTGGCTGATGAAGGGTGACATACCCTGAAACCGGTCCCAGGATGCTTGTTTCTGGTCCAGGGAGGACCTGGCTTGGCAGTTCGGTCTGGACTGTTCCAATGAGGCACAGGGTCAAGACTGATTTGCATATGGCTGGGTCCAAACTGGGGTGGCGTAGTGGGCAAAAGAACAATGGATTTAACCCAGATCTCTTGACTGGGGGAGAATGTTTGGATCATTCAGCATTCCGTCCATCATTTGTTGCAGTTATACTTTTCGCCCTAAGTGGGACAGGTATGCCCAGACGTGGGTCCCTTGCTCACTGTGCCACTGGATTCAAGCTAGCCTGGCTGATGAAGGGTGACATACCCTGAAACCGGTCCCAGGATGCTTGTTTCTGGTCCAGGGAGGACCTGGCTTGGCAGTTCGGTCTGGACTGTTCCCATGAGGCACAGGGTCAAGACTGATTTGCATATGGCTGGGTCCAAACTGGGGTGGCGTAGTGGGCAAAAGAACGATGGATTTAACCCAGATCTCTTGACTGGGGGAGAATGTTTGAATCATTCAGCATTCCGTCCATCATTTGCTGCAGTTACACTTCAAAATGGAAGGCATTTATCTCCTTAGGGCCGGGGTGCTCCTGTCCAATTGAATGGTGAGCCTGGACCTGAATGATGCATACCTAGTGGTTCCAGTTTTTCCCCCCTCATCACCTATTTCTGCAGGTTATGTGGCGCTCTCAGACCTTCAAATTCATTACTCTTCCCTTCGGCCTGTCATCTGAACCCTGCTGCTTCATGAAGGTCCTCAAGCCGGCAGTAGAATTCCTTAGAGCGTAGGGAATTTGGCTTATGTATCTAGACGACATGCTCCTCCTGGCCCGATGTCCCAAGAAAGTTGTAGCGCACATTCAGACGGCGATAAATCTATTGCAAGGCTTGGGGTTCATAATCAACGAAAAGAAGTCTCTTCTCGTTCCTGCTCAGAGAGCGGCCTTCTTAGGGTTTGTCATAGACTCCACCTCTTCATCCCTGAGCCTTATGTCTGAGACGATGGCGAAGATCAGGCACGAGCTCCGCCAAACAATGGACAAACCTTACACGTCTCTCTTCATCGATTCAGGTGATTTTACCAGGCGCTCTCCACTATCGGGCCTTGCAGCTCCTCAAGGCGCACCACCAGAGAAAGGGCCTAATCTATTCGCAGTTGGTTTTGCTGTCAGACAAAGCCAGAGAGGACATAGAGTGGTGACTTACCCATCTGGAGGCCAGGAACGGGAGAGCAATCTTTGGTTCCACTCCTAATCTGGTGATAGAGCTGGACGCCAGCAGGTCCAGCTGGGGCGCCAGGTGTGGGGATTTCTCCACAGGAGGAAGCTGGTCACAGAACTTACATATAAATTGTTTGGCGCTCCTGGCAGGGTCGTTCACCGTTCAGAGTTGGACGAAAGACCGCAGTCTTCCGTCCTGTTAAAGATGGACAATGTCTCAGCAGTGAGATATATCAATCATTTGGTGGGCACCTGTTCCTGAGCCATGTCAGACATCGCAAATGATTTCTGGAATTTCTGCCTGGAGAATCAGGTCTCAGTCATGGCGGAGTACCTCCCAGGCCAAGTGAACAAGATAGCGGATTGGCACTCCTGTCACCTTCGGGATTCGAGTCTTTGGAAGCTGGACACTCAGGTTTTTCGGAGGCTGGTTGACAAACGGGGTCCGTTCTCAACTAACCTGCTTGCGTCTTACCTCGATCACCAGCTGCCATGTTTCTTGAGTTGGAGAAGAGACCCACAAGCAGAGGCGACGGATGCGTTTCTCCAAGGTTGGAGTCAGGAGAAGGGTTATGCTTTCCCTTCCTTCTCGATGATCATCCGGGCGTCGGCTCAAGTACACAGGCAACAGGTGGAGGTGGTCATGATAACACCAATATGGAGGTCTAAAGTATGGTTTCCAGTGCTTCTGGAACTTTCATGGGATTCTCCAATCCCACTCCCCCACTTTCCTCGTATTCTGTTGAGTCTGGATCTCGAACCGCATCGGTTGATAGCAGAGGAATCCTTGCATCTGATGGCGTGGCGGATTACAGGCAGCACTGGAAGCTCCCACACCTATCACGCTATGCTGAGTTCCTCCTCTCCAGAGCTTGGGCAGATACACCACCAAACTTTACCGTTCGTCTTGGATGAGATGGGTACGTTGGTGTCTGCGATGAGGTGTGGATCCCATGGACGCTGATGTAGTCCAGGTGCTTAATTTCCTGTCAAGCCCAGTGGAGGATGGGTTGGCATATCGTTCAATTAATGATTTCCGCTCTGCAATTTCAGCAGGCCATGCTCCCATCGATGGTGGCCCAATTAGTGAGCATCCCTTTGTTTGCAGGTGGCTCAGAGGGATTTGTTTCTCTCTTCCACCAGAACCACGTTAAGCAGCGCTTTGTGATGCTAATCTAGTTCCAAACCTTTTCTTGTCATTGCAACCGAATCAGTTTCTGTCCCGGAAAGATCTTTCAGCCAAGATGGCAATATTACTTTGTCTTGTCTCGTGCAGGAGAGTTTTAGACGTGCGAGCCTTAGATTTAACGGCGAAGGTGTTTTCCCCTGAGGAGGTAGTTTTCACAATAAGCAGACATACAAAGTCCAATACTCACACAATTTCTTATCCAGTTT
This sequence comes from Calotriton arnoldi, assembly GCA_963921515.1. Classification (NCBI taxonomy): domain Eukaryota; kingdom Metazoa; phylum Chordata; class Amphibia; order Caudata; family Salamandridae; genus Calotriton; species Calotriton arnoldi. The sequence goes on along the minus strand of CAWUFW010000974.1, from coordinate 988,503 downwards.
TCACAGAATCTACCAAACTGTGTGTGTTTCAGTGCCTCAAGGCATATGAGCAAATGACTGAGGAGGTTCGGCCTCCGGGCCAAAACAGTACAAAGCGGTATCCACACCTACGATAGCCTGATGGGTGATGTAAGAAGCTGGTATTGACACCAAAGTGTTTGGAGCACACTCAGCAAGAGGAGCAATGGCTTCATAAGCTTTTTGTCTGGGGGCATGCTTTAAGGATCTCATGGGCAGCAGACTGGTCTTTGGAATCTACTTTTAAGAGATTCTACTTTAAGCCGGTTGTGGATGTGGGCCAATTGGTGGTGCATAAGCTTTGAACTAGCATAATCCTCACCTACGGTCCTGACATACATTGAAAATATGCCTAGCTTAGTGAAGGTAAGTGGCAATTCTCATACCTAGCCACCAAGACCGGGAACACCCTGCCTTCCACCTCAGGCAATCCGCGTCACTGACCCAATTCAGGAGGGACCTCAAGACCTGGCTCTTCGAATGATCCTCCACCCAGTCCGACCAGGAGCCCCCCCTCCCCCAGCGCCTTGAGACCCTCACGGGAGAGTAGCCGCGCTATACAAGACCCTGATTGATTGATTGATTCTATTAAGGACATGGAGGCGAGGATTATCCCACCTGACGATCAAGTCAGACGCAATCCCTAACCGTACTGAAGTAAGTAGTTTATTCGATCTTTAAAGATTCATATTGTTAATGCTACGTTTATCAAAGTTGGATAGCAATGCCTGTCTGTGGCAATGTTGGTTTTTTCATGTTGATCGACAATGTACTTTGTGTAAGAAAATGTTGTGTAATGGTCACTGATGCAGCATGTCTTTGCAGGAAATGATGAAGCTAAACAAGACGCATGAGAAAAAACTGATGGCGTGATTCGCACGAAGAAAGAGGGAAAGCAGGAAGCTACAAAGGACTATGTTGGGACCTTGCTGCAGAGGCTAAAGAAGGACTTATGAACCTGGTGTTCTTTTGAAAAGTAGTTTTATAATGTTTTAATGGCTGCTGTGTTTTAAGATAGGTTATTAAAGCGAATTGAAACTTACCTTCATTAAGCTATGCAAATTTTCATTATTATGTACATACAACTCAGCAGGTAATATGCAAATCAGGGCGAATGCTAGGTATATTTTGATCCTATTTCATCACACATTCCTATTTTGCTAGTATATTCCCTACCTGATATTTTTAAATGTTATCAGTCATGTAACATGGATTAGTTTACTAAGCCTTAATAATGTCAAACCATGCACAGTTTCCCCTCATAACTTAGGAGCTGGTTTAGATCTTGGCAGACGGGTTACTCCATTGCAAAGGTGCTGGATTATACCATCTGCCGAAATATTAATCCAATTCTATCCTATGGGATTTATATTTTGGTGGACATATGTCTATAACCGTTGTGACCGAGTAACCCATCCGCCGAGATCTAAATTAGGCCCTTAGTTATCAGATCAGCACTGGGAATTCAGCCCTTCAGCACCTCCCCCAGCAGTAGATCCATATGTCTATCCCAGCTCTGCATCAGTACCTTAAATACCTTCATTTCTAATGGTATCTTCTAGAATGAGGAGGGGTAGCTCATCCTTAGGTCATGCTTTTGTAAGAAAAATGTGCAAACAATGGCCCTTTTACTATCTGTCTCTTCTCCTTCCCAAGACAGATCTCAAAAAGATCATCTTCGGGGGTGGGGAGATGGCCAGCCAAGATGGCCGAGTGGGCGTAAGGCATTATCGCAGCTGACGGCTCAATTCTATCTCCTGGGGTGGTTCTGAAGGGCGGATCGTGACTACGATGCCTGGGAAGACTATTTTGTGACCCAGCCACCCGCAATTGATCGGATGTATGGTGGACCCTTAGAAACGACATGGCGGCATGAAGACCTAGCGGCAGGGCCTCCTTCGACATTGGAGGAGGGGGCTTGCAGCCCTGTTCATACTGGGCCCGCACCATCATACCGCAACACCAAACTGCAACTCAAATGTGAGGAGGAACGATCGGGTGGTCCGGGAAGCTCCAAAAAGCCGCTGCGGTCCAAGCCTCCAGCGATCCCGTCTGCCATTGAGTGGACTCAGGACAGACCATTGAGTCATGGTACAGCACAGAGGCCCTGCACCATGGGAGGGAGGGACTCTGGTGTAGCAATCTACGGTGCCCCCTCTTCCTTCTTTCTTTTTCTTATGCTGTGACGTGGGCGGTCCTGCCGGAGTCTCGGAGACCTTGTAGGGCTCATGCCTGACTCAGTCATGGAGACGAATGGGACCCGTCGTGATGGAGGAGGAGGAGGTGGTAAAGTGCCACTGTCCCCACCACCCCCCAACAAGCAATGCTCCCCCAATGGGAATATCTGCTAGGATCACCATATGATAGTCTGTATTCAAAGGCTCCGAGACCAGGGTTCTAGACTTTTGCTGTGCCTGACCCCAATATGGCAGAACAGTTTTGGAGAGGCTGCTAACCACAGGGGGCCATACTGATTACCCTTATGCATCGTTCAGAAACAACACTTCACTGAGAAAGGCCTGGGAAGTTGCTTGGAGGGTGCTGTGCTCTTCTGGTAACCTCACAACCGCTGTGTCTGGAGCACCTACATGGCAGAGTACCCCAGAGACATCTACCATCAACTTGGTGACTCTCCATGAGGTGCCCACAAGCTATTATTTAGTGACCACTTCACGGCGGGGCCTTCACCGCTGTTCATTGCAAGGACCCCAGTATATATTGGGGCGGCCTCCTATGAGAAGATAGCAGGACACTGCCCCTCGTTGAATATTGTGGAGTGATGGACGGAAGCCCCTGGGCCAGAGGTACCTACCAGCCAACTACACTACCCATATCCAGACACGGCCTTTCATTAATGGGGGTAGCTACGAAGGTCATCGTTTAGCTGACGCCTTCCTGGTTTATATGTTGAGAGGTCTAGGCATATGTATCAGAGACTGTCACTGCCGTTCCTCTTTACTATTGGATGATATCTACTGATTAGTACTACTGCCTTTATGCCGCCAAAGAGGCAACAGTTCAATAGGGATTCTAGCTACTTCGCCCTGGCAGAACCACAAGACTCCTCACCTGTGACGCCCACGGGAGATAACATATCTTTCATTTAAGAATAGTTGCTGACGTCCCTAGGTGATTTAAAAAAGGAACTCCGTGTGCATCTCGAAGCAGACTTTGCCTCCACCCTGGAAATGCTTAGGTCAGATCTCAACACTAAACTTGCCTCTCTCCAACAAGATGTGTACTCGGTGGGCACACAGGTTGTAGATCTCGACACAAACACTAGACCTGGAGAGGCGCACTGATCAAATGGAATATCTAACACACTCCCTCCGCTTGCAGCTACAGGCATCACTGTTGGAATGTAAAGATCTCAAAAACAGATCACAACGCGAGAAAATACGAATCCCTGATTTGAAAGCCAGTGATGAGCATGACACGAGAACCGTTATATTCCGTTTTGTTATGGTGCATGGAGGGCATTTTTCTATGTCGACGAGGAGGGAGGGGGAAGGGTGGAAGGCAGGGGCCTCCGGGATGGGGGGGTAGAAGGTTGGTAGGCACTTCACAAGCAGGAAGGGAGGGGAGGGCGAGAAGCCTAGTGGAGAGGCCCTTAGAGAAGAAACTTGACTGGACTACACCATGGTGATCATTACACTCTCATGGAACGTTAAGGGCCTAAACACGCCAGCTAAACGGCATAAACTGTGGAAGTAGCTCCTCGATCAGCGACATGATGTTGTAGCGATACAGGAGACACATCTCAAATGGGACGAGGACCATAGATTGAGACATAAAGCATACCCCATGATATATAAATCCTCTACTTCGGCTAAACATAATGGGGTGGCACTCCTGTTCCATTCCTCACTGTAATTTCAGCCTGAAGGATACAAAACAGATAAAGAGGGGAGGATTGTCCAGGTGAAGGGCTGAATTAGAGGTTAATTGTGCACCTCTGCATCTATATGCTCCAAACACTAACCAAATCCTGTTTGTCCATTCACTATTGTCCTTACTGTGGGGTGGGAGGGGAGTTTCGCTGAGGGCATGATTCTCTTGATGGGAGATTTTAACCGTACCTGGGATTCTGGGATCGACAGCAGACACTCCCACAGATCACCCACGGGAAGCTTTCTCAAAGCACTCAAGCATGCAATCCAGGACCCCAGATTGATAGATGCATGGTGGACGTTCCATCCCAGATCTCAAGATTACACCTTCCTCTTTCACACGCACAGAACATATTCATAATTAGACAGAGCTCATTAGCCAAACCCTGAGCCATGATCTGAGGGCAGCCTCCATCTACCCAATATCCATATCGGACCATGCTTCTGTCGCAGTAACACTGGATTGGGGTAAGCCACCTTTGAGACACCACAAATGTATTTTTTCCTAGCTCCCTTTTAAGGGATCACCTCTTTAGGGATGACCTGAAGAAAGCAATCGTAGAACTCTTTCCATTAGATAACCTCTGCGACACAAATCCCTCTAACAACTGGGATGCATTCAAAGCAGTGTTACATGGGAAACACTTAACAGAGAGCAAAGGAGCGAATAACACTTGACAAGGAGCTGCAACACCTTGAACAAGCCCACAAAACCTCACCGACACTGATCTTTTTGCAGAAAGCCACAGCACTGCTAAGGAAATGAAACTTGATCTATACCAACAGGGCGGAACTCATTCAGCTACGCATAAAACGCATGTCTTATGAGGACGGTAACAAGGTGGGTTCCCATCTAGCTCGTCAACCAATGGTTAAATGGGAAAGAGACTATATAGGTGATATCATGCGTGATTTAGGAGTACTAGAACAAAGAAAGCCCACATATTTGGCAAGTTTTACGAAAAACTATATACAGCTGTACAAGTCAACACCCAAGCTCAATGCGAATACTTAGATAATGTGAATCTCCCACAAGTGTGCTCCTCTCATAACGAGATGATAGGGGAGCTCATTAGCGCAGAGGAGGTCCAGCAAGTAATCTCCTCCCTGAAATTTCATTAGTCTCCAGAGCCAGATGGTCTCACTGCCCAAATTTATAAGATGTTCAGCTCGGACATAGTCCCACACCTGACCCTCCTGTTTAATTACATAGCAAAGGCAGGTACGGTATCCCCCTCAATGAGTGAAGCCCTAGTGACTGTCTGCCCAAAACTGGGTAAAGACCCCCATTTCTGTGGATCATATAGGCCCATCGCTTTCCTCAACCTAGATGCCAAGCTCTATTAAAAAATCTTAGCCTCATGGCTGGACGCACTGATGCTGGAATTGATCCACCCGGACCAGTCTGGCTTCATTAAAGGCTGACAGACGCACAGTAATGTGAGGAGGGTACTCCATCGAATCGAAAGAGCCACTAATAAAAAAATACCTACGGTCTTGTTAGGGCTTGATGCTGAGAAGGCCTTCGACTGAGTAGATTGGCCCTTTCTCTTTCACACGCTGCAGAGTTTTGGTTTCTGTGACTCATTCATAGCAATGATTCAGGCGAACTATACCATGCCACAGGCTAGAGTCTTAGTCAATGGGATGAGTGTGGATCTTTTTCAATTGGGGAGGGGGACGCGGCAGAGCTGCCCTCTCACCCAGTTGCTTTCTGCGCTCAGTATCGAGCCCTTGGCAGCTAAGATATGGGCGACCCCAGCTAGAAGGGGCCTAGGTTTTGATTCAGTGGAGCACAAGATTTCTGTATTTGCGGACGATGTGCTTTTGACACTCTCCTCCCCTTGCTCCTCTGTAGTGGCCCTCCAGGAGGAATTTTGTACCTTTGAAAGGGTAGCAGGCTTCCACATTAACTTGACTAAGTACTATTTACTAAACTTGGCGCTATCCAATGCAGCTATGGAAGTCCTGGTGGCCTCTACCCCCGTCCAATGGGCAAAAATGACATCACTTATCTCGCCATCAAACTTACTTCTAGAGTCTCGGACCTCTACAGTGCCAACTATCCGCCACTGATACAGCAACTAAAAGCAGATCTTAAATGGTAGGCACCTATATATATCTCCTAGCTAGGACGAATACACGCAGTTAAGATGATGGTTTTACCCAGGGTACTTTACCTCTTTCAGGGCCTTCCTTTTGAGTTAAATAGGGATTTTCTACCGACTCTACAAACCCTAATAACCTGCTTTATTTGGCAGAATCGCAGGGCCCGCTTGTGTTTAAACTGCTCTGCCTACCAAAAGATGCTGGGGGATTGGACCTCCCTGACTTCCAACTCTACTATAAGGCAGCCCAGCACTGGGTTGTTTCAGAATGGTCACCACGTGAGTCAAATAAACATTGGATGCACATTGACAGGGCAATAGTGGGGAGGGTTATCTGGGGTGTATTGTGGAAACCTAAATCACATCGCCCTCAAAATGTCTACTTGAGTACTACAACAAAAACAACACTTAAAGTGTGGAATGAGGTGAACAGAACTGTAGATAGGACAACTTTCCCCTCCCCTTATACACTGATACACTATAACCCGGCATTTCTCTCGGCTCTTCACCCAGGTACTTTTGATGTTTGGAGGGAGGGGGGCTGTCTTACTCTCTCCTACCTCTTTCACATCTGGGACATTTTAACATTTGACCATTACCATTGCAACTTTCAGCTTTCCTACTCCGAACATTATCGCTATACTCAGCTTAGAAACTGGGCACTACAACCAAAGTCAGACTAGCTGCCACTAGAGAATTTACACCTATTGAACGGTTTTGTTAGGAAAGTGGTATCTTCTCGGGGAATCATTTCCTTTCTATACTCCTTACTACTCACAACACTCCTCACCCCACAGCCATGACATAACTTTCTGGGAGCGCACGCTAGGGGAGGAAATTCCTGAAGTAAAGTTGAGGAAACTTTGGAGAGACATCCCAAAATGCAACCACTCTATTGGCATGAGAGAGGCACACTATAGACTACTTTACGATTAGTATTTCTATCCCACCAAGCTGAAAAAAATATTTCTCAATTACTCTGAGCTCTGCTGTAGAGGCTGCGGACTGTTGGGTGATTTTTGCCATATTTGGTGTGACTGGCTGAGGAGTCACCTTTTTGGTCAGAAATCCTGGCACAAATTAAGGACATCCTGAGGTATCCAATTCCTGACTCCCCACATTGTTGGGTTTGAGGGATGATATCCTGAAACACCAAACCAAGGGTGACACAGCGATCAATTGTTATGTATGGAGTCAACTAAAATGGCGCTGGAAGCAGCCTAGAAGAAGAAAGAGGCGCCATCGCTGACACAATGGCTCTCACAATGGAGAGAATGGTGAACATCTTTCGAGATGACTTTAAAAACTTTGAATTTACATGACGTCCCCTGGTGTCCTACTTATGCGAAGGTCTATCACTGCTTGCTTGTCCCGCGCAAGGAGGAGCACTTCATCACCACTCCTCTAGGTTCATTGGGTAACTTCATGCACTCACATTTTTCTCTTATTTTTTCTATTTTGTTTCTTTCTTTTATCCATGTCTATGATTTTGATAACAATTATTTTTCCATGCAAAGTTTGACGATTTTCGGGAGGGGAGGGTTTTTTTCGAGGACAGTATTGCAATGGTTGTTTTTTGACATGAAGGTACTTTCGATTTGCAGCTGTAAGGCCTCAACACGGTTCCATCAAACGTTATAAATTGTTTAACTTATGAGCAACTATGTAAGAGACTGAGGAAACACTATTGCATGTTTTGTTATCACTGAACATGGGTAAAATTCAATAATGGTAACTTTGACAAAAAAAACAAAAACACACCTCTCTTGCAGCCGTAGTTACAATTCGTGCATCACGGAAGTGGAAAAATGTCCTTCTCTGTCCTATTAGTTTGAATGGTATCAAAAACATGGTGATCAAGCACACACTGTTGGCATTACCATTCAAGCAACTAATCTGCTGTTCTAAGTCGTATGCTTATTACGTGAACTCCTTAACATTAAAAGCAGGCATGTGTTTTTATGCAATCAGTTGTCTTGCATGTGAAATGCATTATTATCATACAATGGCCTTTCCACTCACGACGCACTGTCAACTAATAGAAGAGGTACTCTTTTCTAAAATAGCAAGCAAGCATTACATGGTGAATGTCCTCTTTTTCTTAAAACTATTTTATTAATACAAAGGTAGCCAGTACATTGGATCTTGTACATTACACGGTGGAGATTTGCTTTTCCGATAAAGATTACAGCATTAGCGAGCAATAGCATTGAGAGTACAAACATTCAAAGGTTAGTCTGAATTGGGGCAAAAAACAACAAACGTCTCTTTGCCCTCCTCCCTACTGTGTGAATGTCTGGCCAGGGGGGCGGTCTCTGGCTCTTCTCTTCCCGTGCCTCTGACTCAGTCCAGTGTCTGGCTAATTCTTGTGTCTTTGTTTTCCATCTTAAGACCGTAGTGTCTCAATCATGAGGCCCAAATCCTGGTGAATTTTTTGGGGCAACCCCGGGCCTTGTATGTCACCCTCTCTGCGACCATGTATAGATCTATACCCGCCCTCCATTCTGCAAGTGTGGGGAGATCAGGGCCTAGTGTCTGGCAATGTCTCTCTTGGCCACTACCAATCCTAGGTTACATAATAAGAGTTTACTCCGAGGAAGGTCAATCTCCGTAGAGATTTCCAGCAGTACATGTTTGGCCTCTCTATGGAGCCTGGCCCCCAACATCTCGCTCCCCCAGTATCTGGTTCCAAGAGTTTTCTATAAGGGGACATTCCCATAGTGTGTGTATGTATGTACTGCGTTCTGTTTTACAACGCAGGCATTTGGGTGTGTCTGCTCTTTCCATTGCATTGAGACGCGCCCTGTCAAAATATACTCTATGCAGGATTTTGTACTGCACCAGGCGCAGTCGTAACTTAATCGCGACTTCTCTCGGGTGCATTAGGGCCTCTTCCCAGTTGATATCTGGTTTCCCACTTGGAACTAAGGCTCAATAGCTTATCTGGGCCATTATTAATTAGCGTTTTATAGGTCTAGGAGACCACATTGTCGGGGATTTCTTCCTGCAGTAATCTACCTTCAAGTGGGGCAAATTTCGGGATTGCAGTAGGGTCTAGCGCTTCCGCTTTCCAAGCGTGTTGTCGCTGCAGGTACTTATATCTTTGGGAGTTGTTTAGCTGGAACTCGGACTGGAGTGCCTTGAAGGAGATCAGGGTCTCTTCTTTGAGTATATCACCCAGTTTGGAGATCCCGTCTGTGCCCCAACGTTTAAAGCCCTGAAGTCTATTTATCTCTGGAAGTCTCGCACCCTCTCAAAGTGGTGTCCCCTTCGTCAGTTTCTTGTCCCATTTCATTTGGCGGTCAGCCCCCTTCCAAGCCTCCATAGACCTCTGGGTGGCAGGTAGTAATCTTCTGGTTCCCTTGCCCCCATATATATAGTGCAAGTACGTGCAGTTTGGAAATTGGAGCCTTTCTAGGGCATAGGTGGGGTGGTCCCCTGACATGTGTCCCCATTTATTGATGACTATCAGGTGGGCCGCCCGGTAATAAGATTGTTTGTCGGGTAGGGCTATCTCTCCATTATACTGGTTACACTCTAATATTGATAACGCTATTCGCCGGTGGCGCCCGTTCCAGAGAAGTGTGCATAGTTCCACCTTAATGGCAGTGAAGATTGTCTCTGGAATTCAGCAGTATGTGTTTTGTAATACATATAGTAATATTGGGAATGTTATCATTGTACATAGCTGCTCTCCCAATAAGTGTCAGAGGGAGCAGTCTCTATCTCGCCACATCTTCACGAAATTCCATTAGAATTTGTTTAATGTTACAGTTGATGCACCTTGTATCCTCGGTGGAAATATAAAGCCCCAGGTACTGGAAACCATCCCTGGCCTCTGCAAGCTGTCCTTGTATGCTATTGGTATCAAGCGGGCCCCCCACCACATAGAGACTGGACTTATCCCAGTTAATATTGTATCCAGAGTGGTTACCATAATCTCTAAATAGTTGTAAAATCAACGGGAGTGTCTTGTTGGGGTCGCTGACATATAGTAGTATGTTGTCAACGTATAGTGAGATCCGCTCGTTCCTAAGGAGCCCGGTGTTGTCACTAAAACCGCTCAAGTATGGGTGTGCCCTGGTTAGGCATGCAAGTGGCTCCAGTACCAGTGCAAATAGTAGCGGGGATAGTGGGCGACCCTGTCTAGTGTCTCTCTTCACCGGAAAATCTGCTTACATCGCTCCATTGACGCGCATTCTAGCTCTGGGGTTAGTGTATAGCAATTCTATCCATGCCATGAAGGCAGGCCCAAATCCAAACCTTAACAGGGCTTGGTGCATGAATGGCCAATGTACCACGTCAAAGGCCTTTTCGGCGTCTAGGAAAAGGAGGATGTGGGGGCGGCCTATTTTTGACCGTTTCTAACCAGTTGGCCAAGTGGTGGAGGTTGAAGCGCGTGGCGCGCTTGGGCATGAAGTCAGACTCGTCGCAGTGTATCAGCGATGTGATCACTGCCAGCTAACGGGCCGCTAGGATTGAAGCCAGTATTTTGGTTTCCACATTAAGCAAGGTTATCGGGCGGTATGATCCGCAGTCTATGGGAGGCTTTCCGGGTTTATAAATCACCACTACGGTTGCTTGACATAGGTCCGGTGGAAGTGCCCCTTCTTCCAGCGCTGCTCTAAACATATCCAAAAGGTGCCGGGCTAATAGATTGGCATTGCGTTTGAAAAATTCGGGTGGTAGCCCATTCAGACCTAGAGTTTTCCCTGATTTTTGCCTGGAGATCGCGTCTGTGACTTCTTGTGGCGTTAGTTCATTATCAAGGGTCTTTCGATCTTCTTGTGTAATAGTGGGACTGTCTATGGTATTAAGGTAGCAGTTTATTCGCGCCTCATCTGCTAGGGGCCTGTCCTCATAGAGGGCCCTGTAGTAGCGGGCGAATGCATCCGCCACCGCCTGCGCCGTTGTATGGACCACCCCATTTTCGCAGATCTCAACCACCCACCTTGCCTCTCTCTCCCCGTTGCCTAGCCCGGCTAAGAGCTTCCCGTCTCTGTCACAAGACTCATAGAGTCGATGTTGTGTGGCCAGAAGTTGTATTTGTACTTCCCACTCCACCAGTGTTCGGTATTCTCTTTGTGTCACCGCGATCTGGTGAAGCAAGGGAGTATCTGTGTCAGTTAATGTGTCTCACTAGGGCTAAGAGTTCCTGTTCTAGGGCCTCAACCTGGCATGACACTTTTTTTCGTTTGTGGGCTATTATGTTTTGCGCTCTAGCGCTCAACACTGTCTTGTATGCCTCCCATAAAGTGACTGCTAAGGGCACTGAACCCTCGTTTTCACGAAAGTATAGTTCTGTGGCTGTCTGAAATTCCTTAGCTACTGTGTGGTCATGTAGATCCCAGGTCGACAGTCTCTATTCTTGCCAAGGCTTAGAGGCACCCCCCCGCCCCACCGTCAGCCACAGAGGCGAATGGTTCGATATGCCCTTGGCTAAGTATTCTGCTTTTTCAATTCTTCACAGCTCCCCAGCGGGCACAAAGAGGTAATCCAGTCTGGAGAAGTCTCTATGCGCCCCGAGAAATATGAGTAGCTACGTATTTTGGGATTGTGCCTGCGCAATAGATCAGTTAGTTCGAGGGAGTCTACGAACTCAGGTAATAGGGTAGGTATACGTGTCCCCCCACTCACTATGGATCGGTCTATGTGTGGGTCTAATACATCATTAAAGTCGCCACCTATTATATGCGTGGAGGGGCCAGACCCAAGGAGTATCTCGGCTAGTTTGTTAAGTGTTTGGCTCCGCAGTCGTGGTGGGGCATATGCAGTAATCAGGGTGAATTCCTCCGGCCCCACGTTCCCTGTACTGCGACATATGTGCCATCAGGGTCTACCCATGTCTTGGTTGTATGGAAGGGGGTTGTCTTCCTGATTAATATGGCGACTCCCCTTGACCCAGAGGAGAAGCCTGCATGTGTCAGCATAGTATACGGTCCCCTCTCCATGAAGGAACAACGCATACCAAGTAGGTGTGTCTCCTGGGAGGAGGACAATGTCGGGCTTGAGCCTTTTGAGGTATCTAATAACTAGCCCCCTCTTAACCTTATTCCCATTCCATTGACATTCCACGTCAGCACAGAATAGTTCTTTTCACCCACTATGGCTGTGTATGATCTCCTGGCTACCACTCACGTATGTCCCGCAGCTAGTCTGTGCGTTACTCTGTGAGCTGTTTTGGGTTCCCGATGCCTGGCTAAAGACGTGAACAACAATCTTCTAGGTGTTTCTATTTGTCTCCCATCTCTCAATTTAACCCCCACCCCACTCTCTCCTACTTCCCACGCCAAATACCCCAATGGTCAACATGATAAAACTGATGTAGGAAGAGTCTGAGAGGTCTGTATTCCCTCCCTCCCCTTAGGTCAAACCGTTATGAACAGTAGAAAAAGGATATAAACTCGAAACCAGTCTATATGACTGCTATGGCTTGGTACAGCCACTGTCGAGGGGGGTCCCTTGGCCATTCTGGGTTTGCTCGGCCACCCAGTCCCGGATTTCATCCTTCTTCGGCCATTGCGAGAAGCTGTTGCTGTATCGGTTCTTGGCCGGTGGTCTCCGTGGTCACTTGTTCCATAAGGTTAATGTTGCGGAGGAGTGGATGGTCACTATCCTCATCAGCTGAACCACCTCCGTCTGACGGGTCAGAGATGCTGCACTCCCATTCGCTGGATTCTTTTTTCCTGGTTTTGACACATGTAGAATCATCCTCTGAGTTCGAGGTTTGAGCTCTGCTCTTTCTCTGGGGTGGTGTTCCTGCACGTGTCCCCAGGTCTCAGCGGTCAGGCGTCTCTTTTTTTCCTTCCTCTGTCTGAAACCCGCTCTTTTATGGGTGTCCATGTGTGGGGGTACTCTTGCCCCCTCCCCTGACTTTGTCTCAGTGGGGTGCATTCCTCAATCCATGCCCAACCCTCTTGAGGCATCTGAAAAAAGTAGGATTTGCCCTGGAAGAGAACTTTCAGTTTTGCGGGAAAGAGCAGCATATACTGGATTGGGAGAGCTCTCAGTTTTATCTTGCCCGAATCAAATATGCGCCTGAGTTTTTGCACTTCACGAGAATAGTCTGGGAACGCCATAATCTTAGTATTGGAATGTTTCATTTCTCTGAGTTTCCTCCACTCCCGGAGTATTAAGTCTCGAACTTGGAAATTAAAAAATTGTGCAATAATCGGCTGTGGAAGTGCCCCTGTGGCGGCCGCAAACTAGACATCCTGTGGGCCCGCTCGATTATGAAGCAGGTCGAAAATTGCGCCGTCGGCAATGAGTCTTTACGCCATGTGGTCAGCAAAGCTCCAGGGTCTGGTCCCTCCGTGCCCTCTGGAAATCCAATAAAGCGCATATTATTCCTGCAGGCCCCGTTTTCATTGTCATCCACCCTCCAGGTTACTTCTTTCAGCCGGAGAACTCTTTGTGTAGGGTGTGCGTTTTATCTTCCACTTCAGAAATGCGGCTTTCTGCTTGTGTCACTCTCTCAGATACATTACGCATGTCTTGGCACAGAAGAGTCACATCTGATCGCAGTTCGGCCATTCTCCCCTCCAGCACTTCTTTTGAGGAGTAGATCGCTTCAAGAAGGGTTGCATTGTCTGGAGGGGTGATCGCCTCACCCTCTGTTTCGGGCGGAGGGGGTATCACTTGGATGTATTTATCCATTTTGCCCTGCTTGGTTGCTTTGGGATCTTTATCTCTCGCCATCCTGTGTCACCATTTGCCAGTGTATCTTAGGGTTTGGTTATGCCGCTGCCGGCGCTGTGATCTTATTGCTGCTTTTCTCCAGGTACTCAGGTGCAATGTGTACCGCACCGGGAGGGGAAGGGGGCCCAGGGTGTCTTCTCTTTGGGATGTTCCCCCGGTAGATGTCAGCCCTCTATACACCTCTCGGCACCTTCTGAGTACCTCTCACCTCAGCTCTTCTTTGTCTTTCTGTTGTGCTAGAGGGGGGGGGAGCGTGATCTCTAATGTCTCCCTGGTTTCTCGCTATGTCCTATTGGCTCCGTTCAGTAGATCCCTTCCTTCCTTTCCTAGTGTCCATGGGGGCCTCTATGGCATGCTCGTCTCCTATTTCGCACAACAGGTGTCTTGCCAGGGCAACTCGGTCCGATGCTTCTGCGGTAGTTCAGCCCCCCTCACATGTGTGTTATTGTAGGGTATTCCCACAGGTCTCAGTCTCTTTGGCTAGCCCTGCCACAGCTCCGGCAGTTCCAGTCTGCAGGGTCTCACTCTCGGTAACAAACAATGCTCCAGGGGGTTCATAAAGGCGAGTTTGTGCCTGCGAGGTTCAACATGCATCCATTCCAGCTCTCCGTGAGCACGTAAGGGCCTTTCAAGCCTAGCTCCTCTTCCCTGGTACTCTGCGGCACCCACAGTCGCTCACCCTGACCCCTTTCTCCTCACCGCCTTCAGGTCAGTTCAGCCGGTGGTGTGACTTCAGTTGGGTTTTGCACTGGGGCCCTGGCTTCCCCAAGGGAAGGACCTGCCAGAGCGCCAGAATCAATCACAGCAGGGCTCTGCCGGATAGCTCCAGCATCTCTCTTCACCTGTTCTCAGCCTGTGAGGCTTTCTGGGTTGGTGAATGTCCTCTTTAAGGGCTGTGATAGAAGGTGCTTGAAATTATCCTGACACTTTTGAATCCGGCATCAGAAGTCAGTGACACTGATGACACTTCAGTTGGATTCTGAAGAGAAGCACTGCCATTATGTAGAGGAGTGTGAAGAGCCTGGAGCGGGATCTCCTCTTCAATTCCTGAGGCCCAGAATCGGAAGGCGGTCGACCAGAAAAAGCCAGTTAGGCACTTGTCAAGAGGAGATGGAGAACGATTCCTTTTCCTGTGAAGGGGAGTAAATACATTAGGCACCATCTCATGGGCGGCCTTAGGAGCCTTGAAAGGCATGGGCATCAGCCACAGTGCTATGATCTGTGCCCTAGCACCACTTGAACCACCTCAGGCAGAACCTGAATGGATATCGGAAAGATTTGAAAAAACAGTGGCTACAAATCACGTGTTCTACAGGTTTGTCTGCACTACACAGACAAAATAACTCCGGATGCGAGTAACTGTGTCCCCACTAAAGACATGTGTCAGCGCAATAGTTATGCAGACAAAGCTACTCAGTCAGAATATTATGTTTATATTTGCGTTTGTGATTTAGATTTTGTAAGCCTAGTACCAAGCACGAACCCCTGTTTAGGACGGACAAGTGTGGATGCTGAGTACAGCAGGTGAGGTGAATGAGGAGGAGGTGTTAAAATATAGTGATGTGTACCAGTGAGAGGGTGTCATAGGGACTAAGAGGATTCCTGGATAAACGGGGAAAGTTTGGGGTTTTTGAGATTACAAATCGGACAGAAAAGAACTAGGTCGCAAAACTGGGAGGGGGAGGTTTCGAAGGTAGATGAGGAATCTGCATGAGGAAATCATTCTTTAGGAAACTGTTTCACTAAAATAACATACATAAACGTGTAGTTTACACGAGAAACAAAGACACTGTACAATGGTTCAATCAGTGCTAAAGTTAGCAGAAAGACCAAAAGGTCTTTGCGTTTTTATGCTTAACTGACTCACGTAGAGCTATGAGTTGCATAGATCATGACCTGGATTTTTAATTTCTACTGTAAAGTATCAAATGAAATGTAATGAATGAACACCAGTGAACGTCGCGAACAACGGAAGGAAGAGATGTGAATTTATTTGTTGGAAATCAGGCCCTGTTTCCAGTGTCCCCCCACTTTTTGCCCCATTTTGAGACTCCTGTGATGCTGGTTTTTCGGACTCTGAGTGGGCCATGGACTCTGCTGGGCGAGCCAGAGCTATGTTGAAAACAACCACTGTTAGGTACACTTATAATTGGCATGACCTACCCTATAAGTCCCTAGTACATAATAGGGCATGGCAGTTGGGAGGCCAGCAGCCTTGTCTGCACTTGCATGTGTGCACAGCTGAGAGCAGCCTTGTGTTGCAGCACTGGTTTTAAATGTAAATTTTACCCAAACTTGGCTTTGGTGGTAGGGACACTTAAAAAGTGATAAACTACAATATTTTGCCATTTTAGGTACCCCCAGGGTCTCCCCTAGGTGTCCCAGGGGCGGGTGGTGTGTCATTATAAGGCGGGCCCTTATAAAATATGTTTTATATGCCCTGGGGATAGAGAAATTGCACATTTCACTTTCCCCATTGTAGTAAAGTGCCTCCCAAAATCGACTTTGGTGCTAGGAGCACTGTGCAGTGAGGATACACAATAGTTTTGCATATTCAGGACCCCTAATGTCTCCCATAGGTGTCCCGGGGTGGGGGTCATGTAAATATAAGCAGGGCCCTTATAAAATATGTTTTATATGCCCTGGGGATAGCGAAATTGCACATTTCACTTTCCCCATTGTAGTAAAGTGCCTCCCAAAATCGACTTTGGTGCTAGGAGCACTGTGCAGTGAGGATATACAATAGACTTGCATATTCAGGACACCTAATGTCTCCCCTAGGTGTCCCAGGGGTGGGGGGGGGGTCATGTAATTATAAGCAGGGCCCTTATAAAATATGTTTTATATGCCCTGGTGATGGAGAAATTGCTCATTGCATTTTCCCCATTGTAGATGTCTAAGCCCATAGGATAACATGGCAATAGTTTATGAATGCATAGTTATCACCAGGAATGAAAGAAAATGATTCAAGGACTTAGGAGAATGGTATTAATAAATCCAACAATAGGCTATTGTTGAATTCATCCTTAAATATACAGAAAAGAAGTTGTAAGACTTTCTTGTCTGTAATCCAAAATGCAGCCTTCTTGTGCTCTTCCCCGATTGGTTAACAGGATTAGCCAGGCTGCTTTGATGAAGTGACAAGTGGCTCACCCAGGGAAGGAAGGGAAGACCAGGTCCATCTACCCCCCCAGCCCTTTGACCCAGCCAGATGGCGGGCTTAAGGCAGGAATTCACAGATGGTAGGGGTAGGAGAGCTATGAAAATGAGCCATACTGGAGGTTGGTTTAACTAGTTCTTGCTCCTCTGCTGATAGTTCAGCCATACTGAATTTTGGAGAAATAGTGCTTTCTGGAAGAAGATTATGCCACACTTTGGAGAAAGTGGTCATGCTCTGCAGTGTTGCCCTGCACCTCATTTGACAGTAGTGCTCCCCTGCTTGACCCCAGAGAACACTGAATATATATGTGAGAGGTGCAGAGACTCTCAGCTCTGCTGCTTGAAACTAAGAGAAGAAGAAGGATTGCCAAGCTGGAAACTTGATTTGCACCATCAGGCCCTGCATTCTGACTGACTTTGCCTGCTGCAATATCTGGAACTACAGCACTTTGGCTGTACCTTGCTTCAAGAGGAGTAAATAGTGGACTCCCTGCAAGCTACAGATTAACAGAGCTCACCTACATCAACTCCACCAACTATCCCCTGCCTGGAGAGCATTCAGGGGACTTTTAAGGGTTTTGGCCATGTTCATTGGGGGAATTGTGGTCCCAAACTTTTCAGGGCCATTTTGGAGCTTCCAGACCCTTGGATTGTGTTTTGGACCCTTTGGACCCTCAAGAGAAACTTCAGCAAGAAGTTCCAGAAGTTTGGACACGCTTGGAGCAACTTTGGTAAAACAAAACTCCTTAAGGTGGACTGAGTGCTAGAAAGTGTTTATTATTTAAAAATTCAAATATCTGGTTCCCTACATTGGATGTTTGTCGTTTTGGTGTCATTTTAAAGATAAAAATATTTACTATTTGTATAAATTGGTGTGGGATTTTTATTGTGTGGTGAGTCTTAATTATTTACCGAATTGGTGTTTTTAAATGTTTTCCATACCTGTCTCCTAAGTTAAGCCTGCCTGCTCGCAGCCAAGCTACCCAGGGTTGAGCATGGGAATCATTTATGGAAACCTATACTGCGCCCTAGACTGTGTTAGTGGCCATATTGCCAGTGGTAGATGCATATTTACCACTACTAATAACCCACTTTTCAAAATTATTATAATGTTAAAAATGTCATTCTTGTTAAACTTTTTTTCTAAACAAAGCAAAGTCGGGTACCATAAACAGGCGGTTAAGACAGTAAAATGAAAAGATTGGAAAAAACTTACAGAAAAGCAAACATCACCACATTTCAAATGCCTGCAGCTGAAAGCTTACAGCTCTTGATGTATCGCATTACCCAGAGTTCACTTTATGCTAGAAAATCACTGTACAATCACTGTGTTGCGTCAATGTCGCACGGACTTTGTCGAGAATAAACATTCAAACTGCGAGAATTATGAAAAGTAAAGGGCTACTTTCCCCAAATCACTTGATACACACATCCAATTTGTGTTTCCACTCCTCTCTCCACTTTCTGTCTTCCAATCCACTCAATGTTCGTATTTTCAATTATTACATCAGAGAAATTAGTTTAAAAAATCTGCAGTCACTTTGAAAGGACCTCCTAAAATATACATTATCTCTTCACCAACTGCAAAAGTGCACAGCAGCTGTTTTTGGGGGTGCATCAGAAAAGCTCCCAGCTCCTCCATGACTGGCCGAGGTCCACCGTATTTCTAGGCTGAAACAGCATGAAATCCGATGAAATATTTACTGAACTCAGAAAGTAATTTCGGAGATGAAGCACTTCATTCCCTGAAATTTTATTGCAAGCAAAGTACGCATCCATAAACTGGAGTTAATGCGCTGGGATGTTAGACTTAGGTGCTTAACAGGCATACTATACCCCTGCACCAGCTGTCCCTTTCGGAGTCTGGGGATAGTTTCTTAAGCTAAAACCTCCACACACGTGAAGAACCGCAAAAACAGTTTTCTGCACATAAATTGAGAATTTAGTACCATACATTATCAGGATTATTATATTGACAGGGGGATTGAAAAGGTACTTATGTCGATAAATTGTCATGATTAATGCTGGAAACACCCATAAAATCTTAATTTATGTTGACAGATAACGATTTAGCTTGGCCAGTCCCGCCCTGAAAACATACAAATATACCCCCACTTTTATTTATTTTTAACATATTTCATTGAGTTTGTACCAATTTATATGTACACCTCATGACATTCCGCCTTGTCCATTAAAAGGGTGTTCAAACCCAGTAGGGCAGTTACAGACATCTTCAATATTAGGTAGGATCATATATTAAGTGTTGAAGTGTTCCTGAATGTCATCATTTATCAGCAGACACCCAATTGATGTCTCCAAAACATCTAGACAGTTTATACATGTGGAATCTCTAGACAGGTTCTCTGCTACAAATAGTGAACTAAACAGCAAAGTAGCTTCAACAAGAAACACGGGGCAATTACAATCGCGATGTTTCCTCTTCTGAATTAATCCATGCTTTCTGGTGCTATTGGCATTCCAGCATTTTTATTTGAGAGGTGCTATAAGTTACACACTTTACGATTAGCAGTGAGAAAATGGTAGTCAGCACCGGTAGACTACTATGGAGACAAGAAGTGGATATGTCGCCTAGGGCACCAGAAAGGGCGGGTCCAGCCAAGGCCCCACTGGCTATCTGAAAGCATCTCAAATCGTTTCCCATGCTTTCACCATTTCAGAGGTCCCCCGGGCCCATTCTGCATCATGGTGCAATGCCAGGCTTTCTTATGCTGCCCATTTTACCAGGGCCCCTTAGTGATTTCCACCTTTGTGCGACTCGACCTTTAGATAGTACCATTGTCAGGTCTATGAATCTGCTTACTAACATTTGCCTCTTGAGGGGCAGATATATTCTTAGAAAAACGGGTTTCAAGTGTAGCCAATAGACCCACTTCAGTCCCTTCATTTACTAACGGTGCTATCTTACTACAATAATCCTCCAGTTCAGGACAATTTCAGATCAAATGTATACATCCTGCCCCTATCTCCCCACACCTGGGGCAAGTGGCCGGTTCATTTTGGCTTTGGTATTTATTAATCTTACCCGGGATTACTCCGAAATTAGGGTCCACCCATGTCCCTCTGCCCATCTTCTCTCAAGGTATCTAAGGAAGGCTTAATTTGGCTAAGCAATTCCCAGTGCAATAGCTTTGCGCTTCATGTTAGTAGTGAGGACTATATTTAACCCCAGATGCGTGTGGGGTTCACCAGTTCCTATCCACCATGTCCTTTTCAAAGCAGGAATGACTGTTCATTGAAGCAGGAACTGCCCAGGAGGTAGGTCATATTCCTCGCTTAGTGTCCCAAAGTCTAAAAGTGTGCCACCCCCCAATCCAGTGCCTTATACTCACCAGTCTCCTTCTCTTCCATATTTTCAAGCTTCCTCAATTTGTCATAAGGGTTGGACTCCCAGTCTATCGATAGGAAACTCTGGAGTACATGGTACAATTGTGCGACTTTTGTGGAAGAACCTATGATAACAAGATTTCAATATACTTGGAGGTCCCCTCTCCTCTACTTCTCGTCTAGTACAATCCTCTTTCATTCTATCAGAGGTGGGGTCCTGTAGGGCAACCTGTCCTGCCCAGCCAACCGTTCTGCTGCACCCCTTGTCAGCCACTGTAACTGGGCCCGTTATGTAGTAGAATTGTAGCCTGTTTGTGTGTTAATAAATGTAAGCTTTATTCCACGACTCTCCTGAGCAGGTTGACATCCCTGCTCAGCTCCAACTCCACTTCTTCCTTGAAACACAACATCGCCAGTGCTCTGCATTCCACATTCCTTTACAGAACACTTATTCCACCTTGATCCATCCTGCAATTCTACAGAACTCCTCCCTACTCTCTTGACTACCTTGGGTTCCGAAAATACCAATCTTCCTTTTCTTATGCATCCTGGCAATATAATTCTGACCTTTTGACCACATACCACATTAAGATCCTTAGCTCTGGTCCTCTCATCAAAATACTTTTTACACAAGATTTGCTTTTCACTAACCTTCTTCTGAAATGCCTTCTCATCAACCTCAGTACCTCTTGCCTTGCAAGCAAAAGCTACAGCCAGTTTTGGTTTCCTCTTTCTCAGAAGATAAACCTGTGGTACAGTGTATACTAGTTCTGTATGCCCATAACATTTTGTTTACATGATTGATAACATTTCTCCCATTTGCCACTGCCAATTGAATGCTCTCCTTCACAATCCTATTGACCCTTTCAACAAGGCTATTGGCCCTGGAATTGTATACTGCTGTTTTGCAATGACCAATGTTCATGTGAGATAAATACGTTTCCACATCCTGGGAACAGAATCGTGGACCATTGTCCGATGTCATTTCTTCTGGATAAAGTTCTCTAATGAATTATTTCTCCATGAATTGTGTTACATTTTTACTTGTCACCTCACTCATGAATTCAATCTCAAACCACTTCGAATAATAGTCTACCATGACTACCACAAACCTGTTGCAATGTCCCATAATGTCAAAAGGACCCATTATATCTATGGCAACCTTCAACCAGGGACCAGAAGGATAACTAACAGATTGATGCGGTTGTGTGTTAGTTTTTACAATTTTTTCACTCTTTCCACATAGAGTACATTCTTTAGCTACTTCCTCCACATCCTTGTCCATCCCTGGCCATCAGAACAATTCTCTCAACCTATTCTTTGTCTTGTTCCATCCCATATGACCCTGGTGGCCACCATCTACAATTCTTTTCCTCGATGACATGGGAGGAATGTGTTTGCCACATCTCCTGACACCCCATTCATCCACATTCAATTCATCTTTAACTTGTGCATACCCTTTCATGTCCGTAACATCAGACCAGCCTTCCTTAACACACTGGCCAGCATTGCCAATTCTGCATTTTCCTTAACCGCATCCAACCATTCTTTCATTGTGATCAATTCTTCATCAAAACATTCTAAATCTGCAACCCAACCAAAGTCTTGGAAGTTATCCCCAGAAAAATTGCGTACCTCCGCCACAACTTTGTTCCTAGATAGAGCATCAGCTAAAACATTTTTTGATCGCGGAACAAATTGCATCACAAAATTTAATTCTTCCAGATTGGCCAACCATCTTGCAATTCTAGGTGACAATATTCCTGAACCCTTTGTTGAAAAAACATTTATCAACGGCTTATGATCGGTTTTGATCACAAAAGGTATGCCCCATAAATAAGTTCTAAAGTGTCTGGCAGCCCAAAAAAACAGCCAATGCTTCTCTTTCAATTACTGAGGAGCATTGTTGTTTCAGATAATGTGCAAGAAGCATAAGCTATTACAATCCATTCACCTTCCTGAATTTGTGTAAGAACTGCTCCTAACCCATATGCACTGGCATCAGTGGAAAGCAGAGTCTTGCAGGACACATCAAAACGACCTAAATGAGGTATGAGGTGCGGTTGCTATTTCCAACTTGATGTTGTCAAATTCCTTACGACAACCTTCGCACCACTCAAATTTGGAAGATTTCTTGAGTAAATTCCTCATTGACTTAGTCTTGTTCGAAAAATGTTCTATAAATTTAGCATAAAATTAAATTACACCTAAAAAAGACTTCACATCATCCTTGTTGCTAGGTCCCATACTTTTAACAATACTAGCTACCAGCATATCAAGAGGTCTTACCCCATTGACATCAATAGTGTGTCCTGAATAAGTCACACTAGTGACCTTAATTTTGCATTTTTTGCTTTCACTGTGAGACCACTGCTTTGCAATTTTTCCAAAACATTCTTCAATTTATCGTCAGTCTTTCTCTTCCTTCCCACATATAAATATGTCATCCTGAAAATAACATACTCCCTTCATGTTCCCAAACATTTTTTGCATTAACCTCTGAAACACTGAGGCCGCAGAGGCTAACCCAAAAGGCATACGCATACAACGATATGCCCCAAAAGGTATGACAAAAGATGTTAAGTGTTTGGAGTCACTATGCAATTCAATCTGATGGTAAGCACATGATAGCTCAATTGTCGAAAACCATTTGTTCTTTCCAATGGTGGCAATCATCTCATGGGTGTCTGTCAATCCATATAGCATTGTTCAAATTCCTCAAATCAATGCACATTCTGATAGATTGATCAGGTGTCCGCACTGCTACAATGGGCACCAACCACTCAGATGATTCAATTTCTTCAATAATATCTGCATCAATCAATTTGGTTATTTCAGATTTGACATCATCCCTCACAGCCAATGCCTTATGAACCTTAGGTTGACAACCTCTACGTAGTACAATTTGATGCTTAAAACCTTTTAACTTCCCTAATTTCTCAGAAAATACCTCTGGAAACATTTGTGCTATGCTTTCTTCTTGTGCAGTGGCCCCCCCACTAGAACCACCTGTTCCTTGGCACCTGGATGTACTTGCATTCCCACAGCAGTTTGGTGAATCAGACCAAATTAGGGTGCCCCTTTCTTTGCAACATACACTCTTCCTGATATTTTTTTTCTCTTACATGCAATTTCAGCAATAAAAAATCCCCAAATTTCTAAACATTCACCGTTATATGATTTAAATTTTACATCTGGTTTGCACAATTGCTTGGCTTTAAACAACTCACATTTTCAAAAATCTTGTTCTGAAATAATAGTATATCGAGCTCCAGAGTCCACCAACATATGGAAAGGATTCCAATCAATTTCAATAACACACTTAGGGTCCCTTACCCTCAAGCGTCTCTCTTTATCATAATCGATGACTGACAGGACTACTTTCTCCATCAACATCAGTAATACACAAAATTTGATCATCAGACCCATCTTCATTCTCTGAGTCAACACAAACATTGTCACTTACAACTCCAACATATTTGGATGACATACCTCTGCAAACACGTGCATAGTGTCCTAATTTTTTGCATTTCATGCATGTCATGAGTTGATCACAAATATATTCGTCCTGATTACCTGTGAATGCACACTTCACTATAAATGCTCTCAGACCTGTTATGAATGAATCAACATTTTCATCCCTTGCCTGTTTGCGAGAAAAAAAATTAAAACGCTCTAAAATAACATTTGTCTTATTATCAAAATGCAAGTCCAACTGTTTTGTGGTCTAGTATACAATGACAAACTATCACCTTCTTCCTGATTAGGAATATCAGGGAGAGTACGATACATTCTTAAACCCTCTTTGTCTAAAGAAAGCAATAACATGGCTTGCTTCCTGTCATCAGCCATTCTTTCATTTCCAGCAGGCAACATGAAGATTTTAAAACCATCAATCCACTCCTCCCATGGAGTCACAGGATCACCTCAATTAGGTAAAAACATTGGCGGAAATAAAAAATTGTGTGACATTGTGTACTCTGACAATAATCAATTAAAACAAATAAAGTTGTCACCGTCGTCTCACTGCACTCAAAATAATAATTTTAAAAAAAACAAAGTTGTCACCGCCGCCTCACCTGTGTGCAAGAAATACGTAAAGGGTGCAAATTACCAGAATTTAAGTGTAGTTGCTGATATAATACTATATTTAAAGTACACTCCAAAATGACTGCCACTGTAGTATTCTGATGAGCCTCCTCCAGCCGGTTTCAACAATGAAGAATGGGAAAAACTGAAATCCCTTCTTTCCTTCTGTGCCCCTTTGCTTGCCCAGCTGAAGTCCTTCCACAGTTTCGCTGGTCAAAATGCAATCAATTGAGAATGTTGGGAGAGAAAAACACTGCTGTGGCCAGAGGAATAGGTTCAATAAATACAGTAGTATGCTGCAGCTCTGAGTAATGAAAAGCCTGCAGTGCAAAACGCCAAATTGCTGAAAAGGTAGTACCAGAAATCTGTAACTTGTGGAGCACAACTCAACAGCAGTGCACAACGTGAGCAAAACGATCCTTACCAGGCCTTCTGAACAAAGAGCATGATGCACTCACTAGCAAATCCAAGCCTGCTCAGTTTCAAGTGAAATTATTAGTCTTCTCTCAGCGTGGATTCTTGACTGGGAAGTTGTACGCTCGTTGCCAATTTGTAGTGTGTACACACATAAATTGGAGCCTGTTTGTGTGTTAATAAATGTAAGCTTTATTCCACGACTCCCCTGAGCAGGTTGACCTCCCTGCTCAGCTCCAACTCCACTTCTTCCTTGAAACACAACATCGCCAGTGTTCTGCATTCCACATTCCTACAGAACACTGGCTCCACTCACACTAAAACATGAGCCAGTCTTGTAATGGTTAAAACATAACAGTCACCATTTTTGCTAATGCGATCCTGCCCGTGATTGACAATGGAGATGTGCCCCAGAAATGTGCACTCTTTCTCATTGCCCATATTGCTGGGCAAATGTTCCCATCCAGTAAATTGTGTTCTATGAGAGAGATCTGTACCTCCAAGCATCGTACTGTGGTAGTTTCTCACTGAAGCCTATAAAGGTGAGGTGAAAGTTCCGTTCCCTTGGATAGCCACTGGACTTTTCCCAGTTTACCCTCAGCTTAGAAAAATATTTCCAAATCTTACAGTTTTATCAGAGTCCCCCTGCAAATGACCCAAATGCAATAACACATCGTCCTCATATAACCAAATGTAATGTGTTATCAACCCATAGTCTATGCCTTTGTAGAGTTAGCCCTTTTAGCCTAGTTATAGAACCTGTGCGACCGCCTGCTGTTGGATCAGCATAAAGTAGCCTGGTACAGTTTATGAACCCCTCCCCCAATCCCATCTGTTGCATCACCTTCTAGCTATTCCCGTTGCAAAATATGGAAAGCCTTTCCAATATCAATTGACAGGATCAGGGTGTACAGCTCTGAGGGCCAGCCCCACTGATGACATCCTAAATATACCCTTATATATATAGTGTGTTTTCGGAGTCAGAGGTAAAGAAATACAACAGATATTTCATATTCTCTCCCAGAGAAAACAAACAACTGTTTTGTATGTCAATGAACAATTCTGGCATACTTATGCCAATTGTATGCCAATGGAACGTTTGCACTGGTAAGCATAGAGGCGGAAGAGTACATATCGAAACCTATGGCATGCACAGATCTCCATGCGTTCGCCCAAGGTTTTTTGTGAAACACCAGAAAGTTAGACTATACATAAATGAGTAGATATCAGACAAATTAAAAAGCTTTTGCGAAGAGGCACCATGGTATTCACCTGTGAATAACCAGCATGTGCAAATGAGTAGGCACAGAAGTGAAAACATGGTTTTGTGATCGTCTAGGTTTCCTAATTCAGAGTGGATGGATCGTGATACCCATGTGATACCATCCGTCTGCGGTCACTTTCACACATGTGAACCATAACGATAAGACTTCCAAGAATCAACAACTGCCCCAATAGGATGGTTCTTGTGAAAATGTCTCACCTGCTTTAAACACAGCTTCAAAAACCTGTGCTTTTTAGAACAACTGTATTTATTGGGTTTCAAGCACAGAATAATTTAAACAGCTGAAAGTTCGGAATCAACGCCAGTCGCTTCATAATAATCAAAGACTACAGTTACAACGTGAACTTAGTGACAACGGAACCTTCCCAGGCCTATGGTGAAAAAACAGTTCAACATCTTGCACAGACGATGGATATTTAACGTTTGTGAAGGAACCTCTAGGACACATCTTAGTATGTAGTATGTAGTATGTAATCCCATGCCAGCCTATCCCCTTGATCTGTAAAACATTTAACTCCCAGTACAGAATAAACTCATCAACTGATGTAAATCACTTCCTAGGGAGTATATCAATATGAGGAGCAGCGCAACACATAAGTATACCGGCAAATACCCGCAATAAATCCTCAACCACTGACTACACTCAAGAGTCTGCAATAACCACTCAGAGAACCACATCACTAATGCCCATATAACCCTCCAACTCCCAAAATCACTCAAATACCATGATCTACCACAAAAGAACAACCCCCTCACCAAAACTCCTTATCACAACTATATGCTGCAGAAACACACTCCCAGTTTCCCTGGGAACCATGGAACTAGGCTAAACTATACTTCTCTGTTTTCACCAACCATGTCCTATCTACAGTGTTGCACAACAGCACTACCTCCGAATGCAATTCAAAACACTACACAACCCCTCTCACTTAGCTGAGACAAAAAAACAATCTTACGCAACCTCAGAATTACATTTCTCACACTACATCAGCCAAACTCCAGATAACGCTAGGAGCATTGATCCCCTCTACAACAGCTGGGACACACACTCATAGTAATAATGAATGAAATCCTACGAGAGATAAGCCATCTTTCATCAGAAGTGAAGTGTACCCGTGCAGACCTCCCACCTCAGCCTGCATATGCCTCCTCAGCCACATTTAAATACACCTCCACCCATCCGCACCTCAACACCATCCCTAGAAACAACAAGGAATCAAGACCAAAGAGAACAACCCAAGACATTTCACACGAAGACATAAGTTCTCTCATAAAAGAATACAAAATCAAACCTGTACAGGGAGTCACCCATTAGACGTGCAATATACCCACCATACCCAGTAAAAGGTGGGACCAAAGACCAACAAAAGAAAAGAGATGCAACCACAATAACTTTATCAAAATAAACACAGTATCACTCCCTATTGCAGACAAAAAACACAACATTCAACTGCCTTTTTGTCAACTGCAGAAAAGCGGCGAAACGCAGAATTAAAATATCAGGCCTCATAATAACACATATAAACTTTGACCTCTTGTTCCTAACAGACATTTGACTCAATGAAGCCTCTCAGCCAGTACTTGACATAATGATTCCCCTTGATAACTCTATTATTTGCCTGAACAGGGTTGAGAAAATTGGAGGAGGACTGGCATACATTCACAAAAACTCCAACTGTCTAACAAGCAAAAGCAACAACTACCAGTTTTCCAATGCCTTTCAATAGAAATACAATCTTCACAAAGGACTCCAATACAACTCCATCTAATCTACCACCCTCTACCCCCTCTCGGAGACAATCACCTGGTCATAGAACAAATAACTAAACTTATTCAAGAGAATCTGTCAACCTCAACAAACCACATCTTCCTCGGAGACTTCAACCTGCATTGGGTTGATGAAAAATCTCCATCTCCCCCACTCACGTAAAAGGTGCAATATTAGATCTGGTGATTGAAGCAAAGACTAGATAAAAATGGAACACCCAATCCCATTAGATTGTTCTAACCATTCCCTGATTTTGCATTCTCTCTCCCAGGGTCCAAAAGGAGCCCCAATGGACAACCCCAACACCCAAACCAATGGACCAGAGACTACTCAAACATGAGCCCAATGGACCTATACACCACTTCACTTTCTGCTATCCTATCCCCCCAAAGGTAGAAAATAAGGTTAGTAATTTTATTAACTCCATAGCCACAATCATCAATGAGGCGGCGTCCTTAAAATTGAAACAAAGTCCAAACCCGGTTCAACAAGCAATTAAATCTCAACAGAAAAAGTGATAAACTAGCAGAATGAGGATGGAAACAACACCCCACAGTAAACAGCTTAGAGAACCTTCAAATGGAAAGAAACAAAATATAGGAAAAACATATTTAAAGCTAAAACCTTGTTCATTTGACAAAAAAATCGATTGTCCAGAAAAATCAACCTAAAACTATCCAAAATATTTACATAGTCTACAAAGACCCCTCCAATCGCCCTACCAAAAGGCAACTCAGAGGAAATCAGTAATAATTTTGCCTCATTTTTCAAAAACAAAACCGAAGATATCGAACTTTTCATTATCAACTCTCCATCCTCATTGCCCACTTATGAACTCCCCTAAAAATCCACTGCCTCCAGGGCAAAATTCTGAGATATCTCAGAAAACGATCTGTGAGGAAGCAAGTCCAAATTAAAAATCTCTGACTTCTCTGATCTCACCCCCAGCTCCATCATAAAAGAACTAAGGCAAGCGCTTGAACCATTCTGGACAAAACATATAAATGCTTCACTATCGCACGGCAATGTACCAAACGCCCTAAAAATCAGGCAGTTTATACTCATTCTAAAAAAACAAGGACCTGACCCAGAAAAGTTAAACAACTACCAGCCAGTCTTGAAGCTTCCCTATCTAACTAAAGCCCTTGAAAGCTGTGTGAAATCCCAACTAAAGAACAAGTTATTTACCTTCTGTAACAATGTATCTGGTAGAAACATATATTAGTTGTAGATTCCTTACCTTAGAATTTCCCCCAGGCGTCAGTCTGCGTCCAGAGATTTTTTCTTTAGCAGTACCGCTGCGCATCGTTAGGTGGTGTCGGTCTGCTCAGTATCCGTCGTCGGCATTGTGGGCGCCAGGATGACATTCCAGGACTTACACAGACGCCGCCTATGCGCACTGACGTCAGTTCTTAACACAACTTTCCACGCCAGAAGTGCAGAGCCATGAAAGACACTGACCACTGGTGCATCAAAACTAGGGCCCTGTAGAAGAGTCCCTATCCCTAGAAATCAGTTTGCAGAGCGGGGAGGGTGGGTGGGGCGGTGAGGAATCTACAACTTATATATGTCTCTACCAGATACATCGTTACCAAAGGTAAGTAACTTGTTCATCTGATAGAGACCATTAGTTGTAGATTCCTTTCTTTAGAGTAGATACCCCAGCAATACCATCCCCGGAGGAGGGTCTGCGAACCAAGATCATACCAGGAAGTCCTGGAGGACCGGACGGGCAAAGTACCCGTCCCTCCGGACTTGGCTGTCCAGGCGTGTCTGGTAAACGTGTGCAAGGATGCCTATGTCGCTGCCTGATAGATGTCAAGGACTGGGACTCCATATGCTAACGCTGTGGTTGCCGCCTTTGCTCTGGTGGCATGAGCACGCAACACCACAGGAGGTTCCTTCTTCGCCAAAGCATAGCATATATTGATGCAGAGGACAACCCATCGGGAGATAGTCCGTTTTTGAACAGCCCTACTTTTCTTGGCAATACATATAGCCAACAAAGAGTTTATCATCAACCCGGCGGTCTTTTGTGCTTTCAAGATAAAAAGATAATGCACGCTTTGGATCCAGACAGTGGAGTCTCTCCTCCTCCTTGGAGGGATGCTGGGGTGCGTAAAATGTGGGCAGAGTGATAGATTGTCCCACATGAACAGGGGTGACGACATTAGGAAGGAACAAAGGTTTTGTCTGAAGCACCACTTTATCCGGATAGACAGACAAGAAAGGGGGCTTGGAAGATAAAACCTGCAGCTCGCTCACCCTGCGAGCAATGGTGAAGGCAACAATGAAGGCAGTCTTGAGAGTCCGCAATCTGAGAGGGCAGTTATGAAGAGGCTCGAAGGGAGCACACATAAGAGAAGTGAGAACCAGATTTAAGTCCCATTGAGGCATTACAAAAGGAGATGGAGAGAACAGATGAGTAAGGCCGTTAAAGAATCTGTTAACAATAGGAGATTTGAATAAAGAAGGCTGATCTGGCAGTTGAAGAAAAGCAGAGATAGCCGCAAGATATCCTTTAAGAGTGCCCAAGGCAGATCCCTGCCGGGCCAAAGAAAGAATATCCCTAGAAATCAGTTCCCCCTTTTTCTGCGCCAGCCTAAGTGTAGATCTAGAGAGAGCTACCCCTTAGCCATTTTTTTCTAATCTTTTTCGACTTTTGTCGACTTCTTTTTTTAATTTTGAACTCCTGGTGCGTCGAGGGATGTCCCAACATCGGACCGGCTTCAAGCTTTGCAGCTCCTGTCGTCAGGGGATTTCCATGACGGATCTGCACCTCGTGTGCCTTTGGTGTCTGGAGCGCGACCACGACCTGAAGTCGTGCTCCGAGTGCCGGACCATGAACCCGAAGGCTTTGCGGGTGCGGTCCGGAAAGCTGCTGGGGGCCCGGCGCTCAGCTCTGAGTCACTCCTGTTTTCATTCGAGGGGAAGGTCTCGAGAATGGTCACTCTCGCACTTGAAGTAATTGGGGAAGTCTTCGGGTAATTCAGGAAAACACAAGAAGTCGAAGAAGCACGGTCGTTCTTTGACTTCTCCCAGTCGGTTGGCCGACACGACACGGGATTCAGAGTGTTGTTGCTCAAAGGTTCCATCTCCAGTGCCTACTCCTAAGACGGCTCTGCGCCTCCCTGCTTTTCTGGGAGCAGGAACAACTCCTGCCTAAATTCCAAAATTCTATGAGGCCCTGTACCTAATTTTTGGGCAGCCCAGCTCCGCTGGTGTGCCTTCGGGCCACGTGGAGTCGGTCAGGGGCCCTGGGTCTTCGACGCCAGTGGCTCCGGCCCCGGCTCCGAAGGGCCCGCATGGATCCAGGTCTGGATCCGGATCGACGCCGGTCAATCTCACTCGACCTTCCCCAAAGTCGATTCCGACGACGACGCTCCCGCCGTTGACTGTGCCTCCGGTCGGCGCCGACCCCCTCCTCATTTCCGAAGTGAACATGGAGCCGGACTGGCATCAGTCGACGTCGGTTCTGACGCCGGAAGGGACTTTTGTCTCTGTGTTCATTCCTGGCATTCTTTTTGGGCCAGAAGGTGAGGAAGAGGACTGGGAGGGGCTGCTGGACCCTTTAACTGACCAGCTTGAAGAACCAGACTGGCAAATTGACCTGGGTGATGCCAGTGGTCTGGACACGTCTCCTGACAATGGCCTGCTTTCTCCCCCTACCATGGCTATGTAGGAGGGAGCTTCCTATGCTATGGTGGTGAGGAGAGTAGCCGAGTTCCTCGGCCTCGAGCTCCCTTCGGTGGCAGTCAGGACTAACCTCCTGTCAGAGGTGCTTCAGCCTGCAGCTTCCTCTCCTAAACCCTGTTTGCCGTTTAATGAAGCCCTCATTGACGTCTGTAGGAACGTAAGATCTGTTTTCATGATTACCCCCACTTTTTGCCTGGTGTAATGCTGTTTTTGACTAGTCTGACTGGGATCCTGCTAATCAGGACCCCAGTCTCTGTGCTTTCTCTCCTAAATTGGATGGCGAGTACCAAGGTACATACCAGATTGGCTACTGGTGCACCCTTATAAGTCCCTAGTGCATGGTACTGAGGTACCCAGGGCATAGGTGCACCAGGGGTTCCCTATGGGCTGTTGCATGTATTAAGCCACCCATGGGAGACCACACAAATTGTGATTATAGCCCTGCCACTGTAGCCTGTGTAAGCTGGTGCTAGCACCACTTACGACAAATATAGGGTTTCCTATATCTGAGGTCACTGCACTGAAAACCTATAAGTCACCCCTAAAGCAGGCCTTTTCAATACTGAAGAACAGGTGCTTGGTTCTAAGTGTGAGGGTGCCCTTGCATGAGCGGGACATTCCTACAACCTTCTGAGTCCATTCTCCAGGGTTGTAAGTACATCAGCCATAACGATAGCGTTGCCATGCGTCATTACGCAATGACCATCTCTAAACTGGCTGTAATGAACCCTGTCATGTTTGGTATCAAACTTGTTGGAATCATACCCCCACACTGTAGACGGTGTGGGAGGTATGATTCCATGCACTGTAAATCTGCTCTGGGAGGCCCTCAGTGCTCCCGGTACCAGTCTTCCAGAACCAGACAGCAAGCTAGGGCTGCTGCTGACCAGAGACACGATTTGGCCCTCCTGCTACTCAGCCAAGTTAGAGCAGGGGAAGGTAGAATAATGGATATCCTGTCACAGGGAGGTGTGACCACCTCCCAGACAGGGTTTAGTGTATTGGGGCAGGGTGGGGGCGCTTGCCAGCGCCACTGAGACTGCTTGAAGGACACACTTGGTGGCCTCCTTGCATACTCCAGTTCAAACCAGTTCAGGGAACCGTTGGCTCCTGCTCTGGCGCGCAACTGGACAAAAGACATGGGAGTATCCTCCCCACTGTCCAGCCCCTCCTCTGGGAGGGACCCCTGCATCCCATCCCATTTCTATTCTACAAGAGCCAGACGCTCTCAACTAGTATGATTAGATGATAGCACGTATTGATAATTCATTCTCCAACCTTAGACACGTCGTCACAAGGGCATTTTGATAATATTTAGGTCTTGCTCTATAATTTTGCATGGTTTACCGCGATCTCTTATTACTCTCGCATCACTGGTTTTTCCCGTATTTTAGGTCTTTCCACGCGTAAAATAGATCTTTTTACTATCAGACTGTGTTCTTTTAGTGGTAATTAATGCAAACCATACCCTTGACTTACTATTCCTTTTATTTCTTTTTTTCTCTTCCCTCTTTCTCTCCATTTGTATCTAATGTTTCGTTAATACGGTAATTTACAGGCATATGCTCTCATGCACTTTAATTCTTAGTCCTGAAGATGATCCAATATCTTACAGATAAGGATCGAAACGTCGTCGACACAGTTGTCAACCTTATACACAGTGATTGTTAATATATGATATGTGTAAAGATTACCTTTTATGATTGTTGTTTCATTATACGCACAATATTCATCAGAAACACGTATAAACTGCCTGAGCTTTTCTATGTTGTTTGTTTGTTTAGATCTGTGAGATTCCGGATACAGGCTTGTATCCCACTGTCATTTTTCCTCACATTTCTTAAGTTTTATTCAGATTATTGTGTATATTAAACTTGCCTCTGTCCGGCTGGACATGCACCAAAAAATATAGTACTGATTGAGACTATATTAATTGTTTAATGAGTTTTCCCTTACTCAGGGACCACTGTTTTCAGTAATAAACTCAGTTCCCAAGGTCCCTGACCTATTCTATTTGGGTTCCCTTGTTTGTTATACATACCTGGCGCGCAACTGGACAAAAGAGATGGGAGTATCCTCCCCACTGTCCAGCCCCTCCTCTGGGAGGGACCCCTGCATCATCCCAACCCTATCCTTAGGATACTTAAGGGCTTACCTGTGGGTAGGTCTCTAGACTCGATTCAGATGCAACCCCTCGTCATCTTCAACCGTCAGGACACTCTGACCGATTTGTGCTGACCGAGTCGAACTGACCGCATTGAACTTCGCTTTGGGGAACCGAGAGTGCAACTGGGAAGACTCTGTCTGCTCCAGGTCTCACCGTCCAGCAAGTCCGCTGCAACGTCCGTGTCCGTGCTCCATACAGGCTCCTCACAGGACCTGTGGACATCAAAGACACCCGAAGGACTCTCTCTTGGAGTGAAGGAGTCACTCCCCTGCATCTGCAGGCACCGCAAGGTAGCTGATCGGTTTGCTGATCCTGGGCTCCTACGGAGTCCAACAGGCTCAGTAACACAGGTGGCGGTTCTACAACTCCCTCGAGGCCTGCTCTGTCTTTAGACAGAGTCTGAGGCCAGTATCCCACGTCGGCACCGCTGGCACCGAGCCCCTGTGCATTGCGTCGGCTGGTCGTTGCTAAGGCTGGGTGACTCTTGTCTCCAGAGATCTTCGGGTCTTTCAAGGGACTTAATTGATTCCAGTGGGCTCCCCTGTCTGCTTGGGGCCTGCTCCGACTCACCTGCACTTGGTGAGCCCTTTGGACCTTGCTGCTCCTAACTTTGCACCTTTTCCGCTTGCCACATTGTTTGCAGTTGCCAAGGCTTGTTGGTGCTCCTGACGGACACCGACCCCTCAACTCTCAAAACTCGATGTGGGACAGCTTGTGACCGGCTCCTGGTCTCCACAACATCGCCTGGTCCACACAGCTGCTGCTCCAACGTCATTGTCAACTTTTCTGCATCTCCCGACATCGGTGGGCATTCGTCTCCCGTGCCTCCTGGTCACTCTTGAGTGGCAAAGACTCTGTCCCCTATGCTTGCAGGTGCTTCTCAACTTGAATCCACCGTTGGGTTCCACTGGACATTTTCACCATCTTCAACAGCTGTATCTTCCTGAAATCCTTCATTGAGTTTGATGGCGGCTTCTGACGCCACTTCGCACCTATGCACCCGGCTTCCCTGGTGTAGGTATCCTGGTTCTTGTGGTATCCATTGGTGGGGTGGCTCTCCAACCTTCTGTCTTCCACAGGGCTTTTTCAGGGTCCACTGGGAAGGGTCCTTCTTCTTTAAAATTGCAACTGTGACTTACCAATTGACATGAATTGAACACGGGGTCATGTTCCCACTCTGCACACTCCCTATGTGGGGTTCCTGGTTACTTACCTCGGGTGGTTCCTTGGATCCCCAGCACTTCTACGTCTTCTGGGTATAGTCTCGACTTGAATCGTGGTTCGCAACCCACTATTTTAGTATATGGTTTGGTCTCCCCGGGCGACCACTGTGTATTCGTGCTACTTACCTGTTTTTATTGCAAAGTATTGTGTGCATGGTGTATATCTCCGGGTAGGAGATATTTGTATGTGCTAGTGAGTGTCTTATAATAAGTACCCATTTTTATAAATACACTGTATGGTTCTTTTTCACTTAATCTATACCAATAAGATTACGTTCTGTTAAAACAAGCTGCTTTACACTCCTTCTGGACTAAGCCTGAAGGCTTCTCTCCATAGCTACCACTTAGAGAGCTTTCTAAGGTTGTCTAAGACCACTAAAATCACCATAAGTGTTGTCTAGATTAGTGCAGGGTGCTACACTTACATAAGTGAGCACCATATACCAAGCCAGCCTCCTACAACGTCCTTCTGGGCACTTGGTCCAAGCCCAGCACAGCGGCTTCTGTGGATAGGACGACTGCCCACCGCAACCACCCCAGGCGACCCAGCGTTCCTGACCCAACACCTCTCCCCTAAGAGCTTGCTCGTCCAAGCCTCATCGAAAGGCACATTCCCTTCTGCTCCCCAGATATGGAATCCAAGAAGCTGGACCACCTTGGGAAGAAGATGTTTTCTTCCTCCAGCTTGGCATTGTGGTCGGTGAATACCGCTTGTCTCTTGGGCCGATGCTGCCATACTATCTGGGATACGGTTGCGCAGGTGCTGACTCAGTGCCCGGAAGAGGCCCCGGCCGTTCTCTCTCAAGCAGTTGAAGACGGGAGAGAGACAGCCAAATTTACAAAACAATGTGGACTAGATACCACCAACTCACTGGGCAGAACAATTGCCACATCGGTAGCTGTCAAATGCTACGCCTGGTTGAAGACTTCTGGCTTCTCGGGGGATGTCTGGTCTTCTTTAATGGACATGCCCTTTGATGGCATGCCTTTTTGACAACAAGGCAGACTCAGCACTTGAGCGCTTCAAGGATTCTCGAGCTACGGCCAGATCCTTGGGCCTCGCGGCTATCTCTCCTCCACCTCAGTCTGCCTTTCGTGGCTACGGAAGGGGCGCCCAGCCACGTCCTGTCCAGCCTAGCCAATGAGTCACGCAAGCTGTCCAGCCTCTGCGTGGCCGCGGACGTGGGACCCAACGTCCTACTGGGTCAGGAAGCCACTCGGAGCACAACTTCAAGTCGTGGTCGAGCTCCAGACACCAAAGGCACACGAGGTGCAGATCTGTCACTTTCATTCCATGATGACAGGAGTTGCAAGGCTTGAAGCCGGTCTGACGTTGGGACATCCCTCAACGCACCAGGGGTTCAAAACTCGAAAAAGAAGTTGACAAAAGTCGAAAAAGATTAGACAAAATTGGCTAAGGGGTAGCTCTCTAAGGATCTACACTTAGGCTGGCGTCGAAAAAGAAAGAAGAACTGACCATCCTCCCCGCTCTGCAAACTGATTTCTAGGGATAGGGACACCCCTACAGGGCCCTAGTTTTGACGCACCAATAGTCAGTGTCTTTCATGGCTCTGAACTTCTGGCGTGGAAAGTCGTGTTAAGAACTGACGTCAGTGCACATGGGCGGCGTCTATGTAGGTCCTGCAACGTCATCCCAGCGCCCACGACACCGACGACGGACGGGGAGCCGACCGACGCCACCTAACAACGCACAGTGGTACTGCTGAAGAAAAAATATCCGGATCCAGACTGGCATCTGGGGGAAATTCTAAGGTAAGGAATCTACAACTAATGGTCTCCATCAAATACAATATATCTACGACAACGATCTACTAGATCACGCTCAATCTCTTTCCTAATGGGATGTAGTACCAAAACAGCCATCATGCACATTGTTGTTGATACTCTCAACATGACCTCTCAGCAGCGTTTGACACAGTCAATCAAATCCTGGAAATCAGAATGGGGTTGAAAGGGACTGGGCTCAAATGGTTTATCTCCTATCTAGACAAACACTATCAAAGCATAAAATGTATAAACTCCACCTATACACACAGACCGCAACCACAAGAAGTACCCCTTTATGCTTTCTTCCACACTTTTCAATCTCTACCTGGAACTTCAGGCCACTCTCGTTAACATCTCCAACATCTCAGACCACTTTTATGCAACACACAGTACCTAAATGTCACCTCGCCCACAGACAGAGTTTCTCACTTTGACACTAGTAAAACTAGAAACATGGATGTCCCAACATAACCTAAGTTGAATCTACAAAAGACAGAATTCATACTGATCTCACGGCCCAACAGCACTATACCAGTCTAAATTTGGCTGAAAACCAGCAACATCCTTGTGAGAAGCTGGCTTGGTATATGATGCACACTTATGTAAATGGGCACCCTGCACCAATCCAGACAACCCTTATGGGGATTTTAGTGATCTTAGACAACCTTAGAAAGCTCTCTAAGTGGTAGCTGTGGAGAGCAGCCTTCAGGCTAGTTCAGAAAGAGTGTAAAGCAGCTTGTTTTACCAGAACATAATCTTATTGATATAGATTAAGTGAAAAAGTACCACACAGTGTATTTATAAAAATATGTATTTATTATATAACACTCACTAACACATACAGGTATCTCCTAGCCGGAGATACACACAACGCACCCAATACTTTTCAATAGAAACAAGTAAGTAGCACGTAATGCACAGTGGTCACCAGGGGGGACCTAACCATATACTAAATCAGTGGAATACGAACCACGACTCGAGTCAAGACTGTACCCAGAAGACGTAGAATTATCAGGGACCTAAGGAATCACCCGAGGTAAGTAACTAGGAGCCCCACAGAGGTCGTGTGTAAGTGGGAACACGACCGCGTGATCAATACAAGTTAATGGGTAAGTTGCGGTTGCAATTTCTTTTTTGATAACTAATTTTCTTGAATTTTAAAACAGGAAGAATACAGCACTGATCATATCATTTAATTCCAAGCTTGATACATTGATTGGCCGTCGCATTTAATTGTGTACAAAACACACTGTGACCTGCACCAGTCCACATTATCATGCACTGCACCAGTCCACATTATCATGCACAATGACAAAATCTCACTACACCACCTGAGCCAACCACGCGGTTGCAATTTTAAAGAAGAAGGACCCTTCCCAGTGGACCCGGAAGAAACCCCGTGGAAGACAGAAGGTTGGAGAGTCACCCCACCCGTGGATACCTTAGGAATCAGGATACCTGCCCCATGGAAGCAGGGTGCATAGGTGTGAAGTGGCGTCAGAAACCGCCGTCGATTCCAATGCAGGACATCAAAAAGATGCTGCTGCTGGAGAAGATGAAAGTGTCCGGTGGAACCCAAAGGTGGATTCAAGATGTGAAGAACCTGCAAGCAGAGTGGACAGAGTCTATGCCACTCAGGAGTGACCAGGAGGCATGGAAGACGAATGCCCACCAATGTCGGGTGCTGCAGGGGAGCGGACAGTGACCTTAGAACTGCAGCTGTGTGGACCAGGTGACGCTGTGGAAGACCAGGAGCAGTACACGAGCTGTCCCACGTCGGATGTCGAGAGTTGAGGGGTCGGTGTCCGGCGGGAGCACCAACAAGCCTTGGCAACTGCAACCAACATGGAAGTGGAGAAAGGTCCAATGTCGGGACCAGCAAGGTCCAGGGGACTCACCACAAGCAGGGTAATCATGGCAGGCCCGAGCAATCAGGGGAGCCCAAAGAATAAGCAGATGACCCTCAAGAGGACCCACAGGCCGGAGGCACTGGAGTCGCAAGAAGACCTCGAAAAGCTCACCAAAGATGCAAGCCCACGATGCAAGAGATGCAGTGAGGATGAAGATCTTGGTAATTGGAGATGCTTGAGGTTGAGGCTATTTGAAGCACGAAGATCTTGATGGAAGGAAGCCAACAAGTCTTTGCAACTGCAAGTCGACGCGGTGCACAGGGGTTCGGTTCATGCGGCTCCGACGAGGGATACTGGCCTTAAACTTGGTGAGAGGACAGGGCAGGCCTCGAGGAATGTGAAGAACCACCACCTGTGTTGCTGAGCCTTTCGGAGTCCGTGGGAGCTCAGCAGACCGGTCAGCTTAGTTGTGGTGCCTGCAGATGCAGGGAAGTGACTCCTTCACTTCAAAGGAGATTCCTTCAGGTGTCTTAGATGCCTACAGGCCTTGGAAAGTTCCTGTATGGTGCACAGGCACAGACGTTGCAGCAGACGAGCAGGGCGACGAGATCAGGAGCAGCAGGAGTCTTCCTAGTTGCAGCCTTGATGCCCAGAGCGAAGTCCAGAGTGCCCAGACGGTCGAATAAGTGGTGTTGGAAATTAATCTTGTCCCACGACAAATCTAGGGACCCACCCACAGCTAAGCCCTTAAATACCCTAAGGAAAGGGTTGGGACGATTCAGGGGTCCCTCCCAAAGGAGGGCTGGACAAGGGGGAGGATACTCCCCTGTCCTTTGTCCAGTTTTGCGCCAGAGCGGGAGCCAACGGCTCCCTGAACTGGTTTGAACTGGATGATACATGGAGGGCATCAAGTGTGCCCTACACGCAGACTATGTGGCCCTGGCAAGCGCTCCCACCCTGCCCCAATACACTAAATCCTGTCTGGGAGGTGGTCACACCTCCCTGTGACAGGATACCTATTGTTCTGCCTCCCTCTGCCCGAGCTTGGCTCAGCAGCAGTAGGGCAGAAACGTGTCTCTGGCCTGCTGCAGCCCTGGCTTGCTGTCTGTGTCTGGAAGACTGGTACCGGGAGTACTGAGGGCCTAACGGAGGGCCTTTCCGGTGCTTGGAATCATACCTCTCACACAGTTTACGGTGTGGGAGGTATGATTCCAACATGTTTGATACCAAACATGATAGGATTCGTTGCAGCCAGTTTCGAGATGGTCACCGCGTAATGACGCGGTGCCCCTATATATGTCATATGGCTGTCTCACAACCCAGGAGAATGGACTCTGTAGGTCGTAGGGGTGTCCTGCATATGCAGGGGCACCCTCACACTTAGAACCAAGCACCCTGCATTTATGATTGCAAAGGCCTGCTGTAGGGATTACTTATAGGTTTTAAGTGCAGTGACCTTAGATATAGGGAAACCTATATCTTTCCTAAGTGGTGCTAACACCAGCTTACACAGGCTGCAATGGCAGGCCTGTAGTTACCAATTGAGTGGTCTCCCATGGGTGGCATAATACATGCTTCAGCCCATGGGGGACCCCTGATGTACCTATGCCCCGGGTACCTTAGTACCATATACTAGGGACGGATAAGGTTGCACCAGTGTCCAATCTGGGATGTACCTAAGTACTTACCAAATTAATTTAGGGGAGAAAGCACCGAGACTGGGGTCCTGATTAGCAGGATCCCAGTCAGACTAGTCAGAAACAGCATTACATCAAGCAAAAAGTTGGGGTATCCATAAAAGCAGATCCTACTTTCCTACAATCCTCAAATGCCAAACATCTATTGTAGACTGCACAAAACCTTCACCTACAGGTACACACAAAGAAAATATTCAGAGGAGCACAACTTCAAATCTGATTACTTCGAGGAGTAAAACACTTCTTTCCTCCTGAGGACTTCAAACAAGTGGTTCACTCTCTTGTTCTATCAAGATTAGACTACGGAAATGTTCTGCTTACTAGGATACCTAAACTCCACCTTGCATCCCTCAAAGCTGCCCTCCACTCCGGCATGAGACTTGTATCAAAGTCAGGAAATTTGATCACATCACACTCATCCTAATTACGTTAAGGTGGCTGCTGATCAAAGTAAGAAGTATCCTGAAACTGACCTGCATTATTCACAGAGCCCTTCACAGAAAGACCCCGATCCACCTGGCCAAAAAACTGATCATTGCAGGATGACTCTGCCTCCTGTGAAGCAACAATAACCTCCCACTGGAAATACCTCCCTGCTAACGGAAAAGAACCCTAAAACAAGCCTTCTCTGGATGTAACCACAGGATCTGGAACAACATTCCCCCTTCAATCAGAACCAATCCTTCTCTTAAAGTCTTCAAAGTGGAGATGAGAAAACTACTCATCCAACAATTTCTCCTGAATGGCCCCACTACCTTCACCCAAAAGCTTAATCTCTGTGTCAATTCAAAATAAAAGGACCATTGTTTTTTTTTTTTTTTACTTTTTATTGTCATAGATTCAAAAAATAAAACAAACAGTGCTGGTTACTCTTAGCAATGTCCATTAGCCTGATACATTCATTACAGGTTATATACACAGGTAATGCATTGTACATAGTTGCCTTAAATTCACGTCTCATTATCATAGTGTCTGGACCCCTGACCCTGGGCGTGCAGCCGACCCTCTAGTAGACCTTGTGGGCTAGTCGCTTAAGTCTGGGTCTGATTCCTCTGCCGGGGGGGCACAAATATTACCACGGAATGAATTCCACTTGCCCCACACCCGCTCCCACTTTTTGGGACACCCTCTGTGTGTGAAGACTGCTTTTTCGGCCACCATTGCCCTATCCATGTCTTGACACCAGTGTTGTTGCCGGGGGGTAATGGGCGCGCCCCAGTGCTGTGCGATATTGCGTTTAGCTAACGTGATCCCGAGGGTCGCCCAGTCCTGTGCTGCGTGATTAAGGTCGGTTGGTTCCCATACATTGAGGAGGCACCTTTTTGGCTCAGGGAGAACTTCAGAGCCACACACCTGAGTAATTGTCTCCATGACCGCCTCCCAGTAGTGTGTTATGTGAGGACATTCCCATAGCGTGTGGTAAAATGTGCCCCGCGTC
This sequence comes from Calotriton arnoldi, assembly GCA_963921515.1. Classification (NCBI taxonomy): domain Eukaryota; kingdom Metazoa; phylum Chordata; class Amphibia; order Caudata; family Salamandridae; genus Calotriton; species Calotriton arnoldi. The sequence continues at coordinate 946,870 of CAWUFW010000974.1, read as the reverse complement.
CCACATCCCCGCAGACAGAGAGGTGTCTCAGTCCGGCCGATTTTGTGGAGCATAGTTCTAGTGTAGTACGTCCTATGCAGGATCTTCAGTTGCACCAATTGTAATCGAGACGGGATTGCCACCTCTCGTGGGGATGCCAATGCTTCCTGCCAATCCTGGTCGTCCATGTCTCCCAGGTCAGCCCGCCATTTGTCTCGTAAGGCCTGCGTGGGATCTTTCTGATTATATATTAGTTTGCGATAAGTGAGGGAAATAGCTTTTTTAGTTAGATGGTCTGTAAGGAGACGGTCCTCGAGCGGCGATGATTCAGGGAGATCGGTGCCTCTGGGTATGGCCATTGCAAGTGCGTGTTTAATTTGTGTATAGCGAAACTGTTCTGAATCAGCCATTTGGTATGTTGTTCGTAGTTGGGCGAACGTCACTACTTCTCCCTTTTTCCAGAGATCTCCAATTCTCGAGATACCAATAAGGTCCCATTGTGCAAAACCTTTACTGTAGCGGAGCATACCTAGTTTCGGCGTATCCCACAGTGGTGTGAGTTGGGTGAGGACTCCCTCCCAGCCGAGCGCTCGCTGCGCTGTGAACCATATGTTTATTGTATGTGCAGTGGGACCGATCCATGCGCCGTTTTTGTGGTAAAGTGCCACTAGGGGTCCACCGGCCCCGAGAGTATGCCTGTCCACCCGGAGAGCCGGTTCCTCCTGCGGGGCATGGAGCCATTGGTTCACTATGATAAGTTGCGAGGCCCAGTAATACAATTGTACGCTGGGCAAGGCGATTCCACCATCGTACCAGCTTCTGGTGAGTTTGGATAGGGCTATGCGGGGAGGTTTTCTTCCCCAGAGGAGCAGTCCCACTTCAGCCTCGATGGCTTTAAAATAAGAGTTTGGGACCGGGGTAGGCGTATTTTGCAGGGCGTACAGGAACCGCGGGAGAGCCATCATCTTGAACAAGGCTGCACGGCCCAAGAGGGTCAGGGGCAGTGCATGCCAGTGTTTTACGTCTCATGAGAGGGGGCACGAGATTTCGCTTGTAGAATTGCGTATGGTCTGGCGTAATATGGATGCCCAGGTATTTAAAACCGTCTTTCCCAAGCTGTATCATTACTCCCCTGGGTAGGCGCGGAGGGGGACCATGGAGGACAAACAGAACCGATTTCGCCCAGTTAATCATGTACCCCGAGTATCTGCCATATGATGCACAGATATCTAATAAACGACCAATTGAGCGGCTGGGGGAGGTCATGTATAGTAGTATATCATCTGCGTACAGTGATATACGGTCTTCCCACCCCTCCGTCCATCTTAGTCCCCGTATCACCGGGTCGCATCGTATCCAAGTCGCGAGGGGCTCAAGTACCAGGGCAAATAGGAGTGGGGACAAGGGACATCCCTGTCTAGTCCCGCGCCCCAGAGGAAAGTCCTTAGATATGCGTCCATTGACCACAACGTGTGCCATGGGTTGTGTATATAACAACCGGACCCAGGCCCGAAAATTAGGCCCAAAGCCAAAGTGTTGCAACACTGCGAACATAAATGGCCACTCCACCCGATCAAAGGCCATACTGGCGTCTAACGATAGAATGACCGCCTCTTCTTGGATGGTAGACATTCGGGCCATCACTCCGTGTAGCCGTCTTAGGTTCATTGCTGTGTTGCGGCCTGGCATAAAACCGGACTGATCCGGGTGTATAAGAGACGTGAGGTGTGGTTGGAGTCTGGAGGCTAGAATTTTTGCTAGGATTTTCGCCTCCGCGTTGAGGAGTGAGATTGGACGGTAGGAGGTGCAGTCCTGAGGGGGCTTGCCGGGTTTTGGGATTGTCACTATAGTCGCTATCCTCTGATCCCTGGGAAGTATTCCCTTATCTAGACTGTCTACGTACATTGTTAATAAGTGAGGCCCCAGCCTTTCCGCTTCTGTTTTGTAGAGTTCTACCGGAATGCCGTTGGGACCTAGTGCTTTACCTGATTGCAGCCCTCTAAGCGCAGCGGTAATTTCGTCCACCGTGAGAGGCTCATCTAATGTGTCGACGTCTTGGGGTGTCAGAGTTGGCAAACGGATATCCTTGAGAAAGGCCAAATTCTCTTCTACCGTGGCGTTTGTGGTGGGTGTGTAAACTGCCTCATAATGCTGTGCAAAGGCAGTTACTATGTCTGGTGGGTCCGTTATGTCCTCCCCAGAGGGTAAGTGTAGGTGAGCCACCCAGCGACTAGCGCGCTCTTTCTTGTCTAGCCAGGCTAGCAACTTACCGGCCTTGTCCCCTGCCTCGTATATCGTGTGTTGCGTTTTTGCGGCTTTTGCCTTAGCGTCCTCCCATGTGTAGTCCCTGTATGCTTGTTTGGCCAAGTTTAGAGTGTGCGTTGTCTCATCAGTCTGAGCTCTGGTGTGTTCTTCTTCGGCTAGGCTAACTGCGCTCTCAAGTTCCTGCACCTGTAGGGTCTTTTCTCGTTTGTGTGAGGTTATTACGGATATTGCCTCCCCTCGCAAAACCGTCTTGTATGCCTCCCATAAAGTACTAGGGGAAGCAACAGAGTGTGTATTTTCTTGGAAATATTGTTTCGTGGTTGTGCGCAGTTGTTTCCTGATAGTCTGGACTTTCAAGTACCCCGGGTAAATTGGATAGATGCGTTTACGTCCCATGTGCTGCGATGTGTAAGTTACTAATAAGGGAGAGTGATCCGATATTCCTCTGGGGAGGTGTGTGATCTCTGTGATTGCTGCAAGGCTTGTCGGGGATGAGAGAATGTAATCTATCCTTGACAAACTATTGTGGGCTCCAGAGTGATATGTGTATTGGCGCGTCGAGGGGTGTCGTGCACGCCAAACGTCTACAAGTCCCATAGCTTCCGTGAAGTCACGTAGATGTGTGAGGGGGTTCCCCTGGTCCCGTGGTGGTAACCGATCCCAGGAGGCGTCGAGAACGGCATTAAAGTCGCCCCCTACAACCAGCTCCCCAGGGGGCAAGGTGAGCAGGAACCTACCGAGAGCCGGGAGGGCCAGGCTGTGGAGCGCAGGGGGGACATATACGGCAACTAGGTTGTAGGCTCGTCCCTCCCATTGACAGGATAGTGCCGCAAAGCGCCCCTGGTCATCCGTCTGGGTGCTATGTATTATTAGTGGGCAACTCTTTCGTATCAGTATCCCCACCCCTCTAGATCCCGTAGTAAATTCGGAGTGCACTATCATTTTGAACCCCCATCTGTCCAGTGCTTTAGTGGCTGATCCCACCAAATGAGTTTCCTGTAAGAGGACTACAGATGGAGTTTGTCTCTTAAGATATTGTAGTACAAGCCCTCTTTTAATTTTGTTGCCTAGGCCGTTAACATTCCACGATATGAGGGTAAGGGGGGGCAGGGCTTGTGAGTGTCGTCCAGACATAATTGTGAGGGGTCAGGAACTATGTCACTCAGGACGTTGAGGCAACTTTGGGACATTGGAATCGTGTGTGTGAGTTGATGGGTTCCCTGTGTTTAACCCTAAAGTGTGTGGTACCAGCATAAAACAAATATACATTTCCAAAAAAGAAAAAGAAAAGAAAACACAAATTCCAACAATACCTTAATCAAAACCCCCCTTCCTCCCCCTCCCTGCCTCCCTGCTAGACGGATTTCCAACTACCCGCCACCCCAACTGTGCAGAGTGCTTTAGTCCCATGAACAGTACTTGCGTGTGGGGGGAGAGGACATCCGGGGCATTTCGAACATCCCTTCACTCCAAGACGTTAAAAGGGTCAGGAGATTACAATAAGTATAGCATCTGAATTAAAGGTTCAATCACAGTGGTAGGTCTCTAGTAGTTCATTTCTGGACCGCCCCAGGTGATCCGCGCCGCAGCCTGGCAGCTTGGCATGGGGTGGGTGGAAGTTCCATCAATGAAGTCCCATCACTGTCAAGTTGGCGGTCGCCATCCGTAGGAGGTCAGTCCTCTGTGTCCGTTTGGCGTCGGTCTTCGTCTCCTTCCGTGTGTCTCCGGCCCTGGGATGCTGCTTCAGCGGAGTGGCGTTGTTGTCGCCCATTGTCGTTTTTAGATCTGTTGACCTGTCGCCAACCCTCCAGCCAGTCGTGGGCGTCCGCCGGCGTCTCGAAGAACCAGGTCTTACCGTCCGCTACTACTCGACGCTTCGCGGGAACGAGCATGGAGTATGCAAGTCCTCTGCATTGGAGTTCCTTCTTGACCTCAAGAAAACTCCACCTTTGCTTGGTGACTGCCGCCGTATAGTCGGGGAAGAAGGAGATGACGGAGTTTTCTATACGCAGAGGTGGAGCCACTCTTGCTGTTTGGAGGATGGCGTCCCAGTCCCTGAAATTAAAGATCCTGGCTAGGATCGGTCGAGGGGGTGCTCCAGGCTTTGGTTTACCCCCGGGTATTCTGTGCGCCCGTTCCACCGAAAAGAAGCTGGAGAGACCCCTTGGTTGGAGTTGGTTCTTGATGAGGTCTTCCACGTAGAGGTCCATGGCTGGCGTCCCCTTCGACTCCGGGACTCCTGTAATACGGACGTTGTTTCGTCTCGACCGGCCTTCCTGGTCATCTAGTTTGGCTGCCATCTGGCGATTTTGAGCTTCCAACTGCTGGACCTGTCGCTGGAGGCTGGCTGTGTCCTTCGTGAGAGACGCCGTCGTGGTTTCCACCTCAGTCATTCTGGAAGCCATTTTCTGGAAGTCAGCTCGGAGGAACGATACATCCGAGGAAATGGACCCCACTGTCGTTTGGACGTTCGTCAGGGCGGACATTATGTCTAGCAATGTGACCTCTGGCTGGCCCCCTGACGCGGCACTGACCTCCGTGGGTGCCCGTTGGGTGGTCCCGTCCGTCGCGTCTTTGGAAAAAGCATATTTGTCTAGTTTGGCTTGCTGGGTCGCTCGTGGACCCCGACCCCCCATTGGGCCCTCTTCGCGGGATTACTGGTATTGCGCAGTACTCACCGCCGCCTGCCTCGTGACTGCGCGTCACCTTGCAGCCTGTCGGGTTTCCTGCTCGATTGTATGGGGCCTTTGGTTCCGGTGTAGGCCGAGCTATTCCCAGCACAGTGGAGTCAGAATCTGTGGCCAACAGCGTTTCGTCGAGTGCTTAATTCACGGCCCTGGACGTACGTGGGTCGCGAGGTATCGGTACGGTGCAGCTGCCAGTTTGTAGTTACGCCGGGGGATTCCGGCCACCCTCACCCGTGCCTGCGTGTCCTTGTAGGTTGAGCGGGAACTCTGCAGTTAGCAATGGCGCTGGGGTACCGGGCGCTCCGGGGCCTCCGAGTGGAGTCGCCCAGTGCAGCCAGGCAATGCGGGGCCTTCAAGTGTTCCAGGAATTGTGCAGGATCTCACCACCAGGGAGCGGACCCTCCCCCGGGTTTCTCAGCGCTGCACTCTCCTTCCCGCGGTGTGGGCCACTAGTTGTGCGGCAGAAGTGGTCCCCCGGCAGCCTCCGGTGCGCCGTGCCTCACTGCCCCCCTATCTTATATTGCACCCGGGGGCCACAGATGTTCAGTGTCCTGGCCCTGGCTGATTAAAAGGGGCACCGCCGGTGTCCGGGCTCCGCAGGCGTTTTCCCGTGTGGAGCTGTGAGGGCCCGCCGGGCGGGGATTAAGGATCGCAACCGGGCCTCTCCCGGTGCCCGGAGTCGTCGCGGTGATAGCTTGCCCCGCGGGGGCTCCCCAAGCGCCCAACGGTGTCTCACCAAGCAGCTGCCCAGGCGTAGTCCCCACTGCAATGCGGCGCCCTCCGCCTCTCACCGCTGCACGGCCTTCTCGCCTCGCGCCCGCGGATCGGTTGTGAAACGCCGGTCCCGCTCCAAACTTGGTCGGAACGCGCCTCCGGTGTTCCGATGCCTGAAAAAGGTCTTGGGTGATGATTTTGTCATGGATAAGTGTCCGGATTAATAGGGGATGTTCTCGTGCTGGCCGGAGCTCAGTTAGGTTGCGGCCATTACTCTCGGCTGCAAGCCACGCCCAAAAGGACCATTGTTATATAAACCTTAACTGAAGAACTGAGCAAATATAGATACATTTAAAGTCCTACCCTACATCCCATGTGCATGAGGAAACACCACTGGTCAGACGACCCCTAACATGAAATTGGCACAAACACAAACTGAATACCCACTGACCCCAGAGTCCCTCTAGAACAATGATGGCTTCATTAAACTAGAATAACACAAACACGGACTGAGACCTACGAACCTCAAGGTCCCACAATAAACCAACAGGACAAATCACATCCGAAAGTACCTAGCCATAAACTAGAAAAGATCACACTTCAACATGTCCAGCTATCTATACTGGAACGTATAGACTTTTGCGGTCCTCAAAAACTTTGTGGCCTATGGTCCTCCCAGAATAAGAAAAACTATACTGCTCTTGGAATAATAAGCTTGCTCTTAGAATAATACACGACTCTGACCGAGTCCCCTGGGAGCACCAATGTATATATTTTGACACATATATTTGTCTCTATATGACTAAGAAAAGAAGTATTGTAGTATCTCTATTGTACTTGTAAAGCGCTCTTACATCCCTTGCAGGCAATAGTATGCACTATATAAAAAAATCCAAAAATTAAAAAACTGTGCCATACCTGGTTTCCCACAAATCCTATGCTGCATCAAGGTAGCTATCTCAACTCATCTGCTATAATTGACCCACATTGCCAGTGTCTCCAGCTCATCTGCAAACGTGATAGAGTGGGTAGTTTCATTTTTTGTGAACTGGAGATTTAGGTTTTACATATATATTTTGCATATTCATCATGATCATTGAAAATAGCCTTTTCTACTCTCCTTTGTTTGACGAACAGGTTTATTTTACTTGTTATGAATATACATTTTTTTCTGTTTAGTTTCAAATTGCCATAATCTTTAACTGAGGTTTGTCTGAAAAAGCTCTTATTCCTGGATTACCCAGTCTATAGCCTTTCAGTAGAAGAACATTCCATACTAAAGAAAGGTGAGTTTAGACAGAACTAATTAATTGAGGTACCAAACAACTCAACTATTTATGACCAGATTAGCAGTTCTTTTTGAGGTCTGAGCTTACTATTATAATTCAACAATTAACAAATCCATTACATTACACACTCAAAATTTGAAATTTGATAAAGATAAAATACAGTGAAAGACTTCCATAGACAACCCCATACATGAACAAGAATATACAAGAGTGCCTGTTGGTCAGGACTGACAAATGCAACAGTGCAATCAAGCAGGGCACTTAAACAGGCACTATGTGGTCCACAGCAGGAGTTGGCAGAGCCTGCCCTGAAGAATAGCAGTCTCTGCATTTACTGTTGACCAAGACCTGAACATGCTTGTAGTGCTAGTGTAGTGGTTGTTCATTCTACTCTAACGTAGATTTGCCTGCATTCAACTGGATAATAACTATACGAACAAGATCTATGCATCTTACATACATATCCAATAACAGGAACTGCATGTGATAATCAATGTCTTACCTAGCTCTTACAAGAGGACGTGTCACCCATTTCTTCAGAGTCCTTCGTCCGAACGCAGTTCTGGTGTGATCCAAAGCCCACAACAAGCTGCCTTTGGTTTTCATGTCAGTCTAAAATAGGATTCACAGAAAACACTGGCATCAAATAAACAAAACATTGATCATAAAATGCTTGCACTAGCACAGTGACAGAAGCAACATTTTGCAAATAGTTTGTCCGTTTCAGTCCTTATTGGCGAATTTATAAAAGGCGTCTCCCTGCCAGGGAGACGTCCCCTTTGTGCACTGCTCAAGATCCAATGGAATGGATTTCTCAAGTTCATATATGAAACCAAATAAGCGTGATTCTTAAGAAAAAGTTCGAATCCACAAAAGTATCCTTAAAGATCCACTCGGACTCTCTATTCACGGAGCTTTGCTTGAGCACGAGAAAGAATTGAACCTACCCCTGACGAAGGCCTAAACCAGCCCGGGGTTATGGAATAAGAAATTGATTTGCATTATTACATCATGATTTGATTAATGGAATACATATTTGAAAATGAAGAATTCCAGGATGACTGAATAAATCCTGCGTTGTTCTACCTTTAAGGATACTTTTGTGGATTCGAACTTTTTCTTAAGAATCACGCTTATTTGGTTTCATATATGAACTTGAGAAATCCATTCCATTGGATCTTGAGCAGTGCACAAAGGGGACGTCTCCCTGGCAGGGAGACGCTTTTTTTGTTTTAGTACTACATGCCCTGTGGACCAGAGGGCGATACCCTTCGTAGCACGCATAAACTGAATACTTTGTTTAACACAGAAACAAACCAGGAGTGCTAGCACTTATTTCATTTTTGAATTTATAAAAGGCGCAATGAAAGTAACAATCATCAAAGAAAAGAGGAATTTTTTGTAATCTTTTTTACACCATTGGGTCATTTTGTGTGAAAACAAAAAAAACTGTCCAGTTACTATCACAAACAATGTGATATCTTCAAATAACAAAGTGTGAGGTAATTGAGCTTAATCCATACTTTATGAACCTATACAACATTCCCCAGAGTCATTTTACTGCTTTTGGCAAGTTGAGGAAAGAACTTGTTTTAAAGTAAAATCCAGCTCCCTGAGCAGAAAGAGATTTATCAACAACTCTTTGAATGCCGTGCAGTTTTGAAATGTTTACTTCTGCTGGGGGTACTAACATCACTACACTGTAATTACATTTTATAACTAAGCAGTTTGCTAGCGAGCGTTAAAAATGGCCACTATGTACACAAGTTACCAATTCATGTAATGAAGTGTATTTTTCTTGCTGACACCTGAGTCAGAAGCTATGTGGTTCTTGCTTCAGAATAGGGTCCCCATGGACATGTGATTTGCTGTTATGATATCATCAGGCCAAAGGTTGAGTATCATCATTGTATTATGCAGTGATTTTAAAACCTTAAAACCCTACCGCTTTTTGGTCACTGAATGTTGGCAAGAATGTTAATCTGCCTTTGGCATTTTTATCTCCTCTTCATCTATCTAACCGAGTAATCTTATCGTCAGAAAACCTTGTTTATTTAAAATTATTATTAGGATCATGGTTGCATTTATAGCTTGGGAACATTCAGACATGTTCAAAATTAGCACTTTTCAGGGAGGTGTTCTTAAGTATAGCATTCCAGTGGTCTTGTAGCTACTGTGCATCATGTCCCCAAAAAGATAAGTATGGGTTTATGATGTTTTACAATTTTTGACTCATTGTACTCATTAAAGAGAAAAAGAAGTAATATGCATACAGCAGAGTATCCAAAGTTCGTCCAGGAGGATTGGATCCATGCCAGCGCTTAAGGATAATCGCTGAGTAAAAGTTCCATTGAGCTGAATTGCCACCAAAAGAAGTGTTTTTAGAGTAAGGAGGCAACCCGCCAACTGTACATCGGCTTCAATGGAGATGTCATCAAGAAAGTCATTTAGAAGGTTCAAAACCTGCTGAGTAACATTAAACGTGCTGAGAGGAAACAACTAAAGTAAACCTTTAAGAGAACGTGCCACTAGTGATGATTTACACAGGGAAGATTGATCAAGCAAACATTTGAAGATGAGATTTAAACGGCTGATGCTTTCTGACTTAATCCACTGAACAAACTTAGTCCGGCCACATAATCAACAGGCATGCAGCCTGCCGCATTTAAGGATTTGCATGAAGCACATGATCATACTACTGCAAGAGCAGGTGCGCTCTGTGAGGGAGAGAAAATGGCAGCTGACTACTGAGTGCCAAGAGACTGGTGTACTAGATCTTCCTCGTCTAGTCTGGAGTGAACAAATTCAGCTGCATTTGACCCTCCTACTCTATTTGCAGAACAACTGAGATGCATATAGCAGGTCCTAAGACCAGCTGAACCTAAAGGCATCCCACAGTTAACTATTCAGAAGTGTCTGTCATAAAACCACAGGCAATTCCTATTCTGGGCTGTAACAAAGGAATCCACAAATTGAAACCCCAATCTGTAATATATCACCGATGTTGTGGGCTGGCATTGACTCAGACAGGAGATATCTGTGGCCATGGTGGCTTGAGCATGTGGGGGGTTGAATGGGTGACCACTCAGTAGGTCGGAATGGCCCATCCACCAATGCAGATCCTGTTGCAGATACCACTGGAGGGATCTAATCCGTCACTTGGCATGAGGCACCATCAAGATGCACAGGGCGTAACTGGCCATGTCCTTTGGTCAGGAAGCACTTTCAAATATTATTGACAGGGGAGGATACTAGGTAATGCCAGACCACTTACTGTTTTTTGAACAGTTAACATGTAGGCAAAACCCGGGGTCATTTCACACCAGGATTTATTTGTTAGAATTATGTAAGAACCTAGAAGTGTGTCAAAGAAGGAATGAAACAATCAGGAATGCACAAGCAAGGCAGGGCTTCATAGGATCACAAGCCCCATGAACAGTGATAGAGTCACCACGGAGTAAGTGTCCTAGTGGATCAGTAAATGCAGATGTGTAATGAAAGCAGGACTGTCTTTTGTCCAACAACTATAGGCAAAAGGGAGTTTCCAGGCGTGTTGTAGGAAGGTGTTATGTTCATGCCAACCAAGAGATGTGTGTTTTTGACAATTATAAAAATGAAAAGCAGGGATAGGTAAGGAGATTACTCCATGCAAAAGATACAAACGTTGTGTCATCAGCAACAGACAAAGGTGTGTTTTCAATCTGATCAGTTTGCAGAAAATTGCATGATGCTTCCTTTTTAGGTCGAGCGAGAGCCAGCGCGCAAGCTCTGCTCTGCGAAGATCTGTGGTAGTTCAGTACAGGGAGAAGCTTCACCCACTCCCCCGCCCGTATTTTTCATTGGCTTGTGTGTTTGTCCTTTGTAAATGCTGTCTTCTGATTCATTATGAGGCTTGTTAGTCCCTCCTTAGTACAGCCATGACGTCATTTGTATCCTCCCATGGCTACTGGCCCCTTTACTTCGGTTCTTACACTGTACTGTTATTTCTGGTGTTGTAAGCACTATTTCCTTCATTGAGTTTGTCCTACTTCAGGCAGGACAACGTGCTTTGTTTATATTCAGCACGCTCTGTGCGCTTTCACTTCCGAAGTTGCCGGGACAATCGCGACCGCTTGTTTTTATTGCTTGTTTCCCTGCGGTTCAGTTTGAATGCAGTTACAGATTAAACACGAAGGTGGCTTTTTTTCCAGCAGAATTAATGTTGTTCTTATTGTAATTGTTCTCACATTTGAAGCAGAGCTTTGGGATTAGTCTTCGCATCTTTATTTCTCATTCGCGAGAAAACAGCGCGCGCCCATGTCAACCTTTGTTGCAACGAACTGCTAATTCGAGCTAATTTAACATTGAATAGTTTTAGACACGCAAAGCAGATCGCTGTGGTTTAAATCCGGGATCAAAAAGGGCAGGTTTTTTACACCGCCTTAGAATGAAGTGCATCGTTTTTATCTGCGTGTCAGGACTGAGAATAATTCCGTCTGATAAAATCAGTTCCATGAAATAATGCCGTCAAAGCGATCTCTGCTAATAACTTCAGGTGTGTAGTTTATCTTCCAGTGCAAATCAATTAGCCTTTGATTTTCTCTGTGCCCTTGACGCTGAGTGGCAACATTTTTTTTTATGTTAAACTGGGGTTTTGTTGCTCTTGCTGCCTGCTGCAGTTTCTGCACTGCTGAACTACAGCGGGGCCAGTGTTTACTGGCTGTTACTATGTAGACTGACAACATGGAAACGCTGTCTTTTTGTTTGTTCTGTTTCATTTTTTTTGTAGTACTTTTTTTTTATAAGCGTTAACCAGCACTATATATCAGGTGTTATATGTGCTGCAGATACGGTGTATGAAAAGTCCTGATGACTTGCTAATTAACTCCTTGGCTTGATAACATAACATATACATGGGAAGAAATATTGTTTAACGCTAATAGTCTACAAGTTTGCGTTTTCTCAGTGGATGTTCATACTGGCGCCCTACACTCAAATAACTGCATGACAATCTACCACTCCAAAATACCATTAGGCCACCAGGCGAATCAACTGTCCCAAAATGATTCAAATATTGCTAAAATATTCCATAACGCTGGTAACAAACTATAAACTACTTCTATATAGTGTCGTGTGAGTTTCTTATTTGTACGCTACCTTTTCTGATACAGTACAAAGCAGAACATTTGATAGGTTCTAAAATGACTGCTATACGTGTTTTTACAAGTGTTAGTTCTCGGAGAGGATTCAGTTTAGTTCAGCTCACATTAGTTTGCTTAAATAAGCCACCTTTCAAATTTTGTGCATATTGTTTCAGAATCACATCCCTCACACGCCCTCCATTTTGTTTCCCAAAATGGCTCACGTTCTCAATCCATAGTAACTCCAGTATTCCTGTGCATTTGGAAGCTTCTTCATTTATAGAAAATGTTGTCCCGGACAGCCTCTGATGCTTTTCAGGGCACAAATGTGTGTTTTTTTCTTGTGAACCAGTAAGAGCCCTCATTAGCAAGTCTGAGGTTATATTATATAAAATGTTTACAGGTTCACATATCCTGCAAATTCCCCTTCACACCCCTGTTGTGCTACTGTAATGGGGAATGTAGCAAACACAAATATTTTTTCATACACTCTTTGCTGGCAGTGTAATCGGGAACGAAGCAAACACATTTATCTTGAGCCCTCACACTGTAAACATTTTGCACCAGAACAAAAAGGGAAACAATTGCAAGCAATGTGTGAAAAAATTACTTACAACACATTTTCATGTGTATTACAATTTACTCACGACGAAAACCCAAAATCTATAAATAGATTTACTATTTGCACTCATTTCTTATAGAAAACAGAGCAAACCTATCTTGCCTCAATGTTATCCTTCCCATTTAAAAATGGGGAAAACATAAGGAAATGAATGATGACAATGCAATATGCACAAAAGACAATGCTGACATGTACACTAGTCTTATGTTTATAATAAAGGATGCTACTGCTCATGAGAATGTTTTCTTGGCAGAGAAGACACTGTGTGGGTCGCTGTAAAAGCTCTCTTTATGTACTTTCACTAACATTTAATTAGATGATCAGGTGTCATTCTTGCTTGTCTTGGGCAACTGCGCTGTAGTGACTTCAAAGCTCCTGGACTGTGTGTATTGATATGTCTTTCACACAGGTCCTTCCAGTTATGTGGCTCTTGGCTCCGTTTTGTTGGACAGGCCACTTTCTCCTACAAGATTTTTCATGCAGTCAGGTAGGTCTTTCTTCTCTCTACATGTAAAGCAGCAAGGTAGTTACACTGGCTTTCAGAGACTTGGCCCAGTCTAGAAGGAAAGTGCCCACCTTGACAGAGATTCCTACTAGCAATTCTGTCTACTTCTCTTTTAGCACTGATGCATTAAACCTTCCCACATTGTTAAAACTGAACAATATAAAGGCTTAGGAGCCCAGTGTCCATCCTTCTTTAGTGGCATTACCCAGTCAATCAGAGATACAGTTTGACTGCCCAGGTGCTTTTCAAAATATCTAACAACTCGTAGGGCCTCAATTCAGGAGATCCCTAATCTGCTTTCCTTCCTGAGCCTGATACAGATTGGCTTAGATGGATGCATGTTTGCTCTCTTCTGGGAACTTGTACATAGGAGGGTGTTGGCAATCAGTAGGCATTGGAGTGGGTGGTCTACACTCTGACAGGGGTATCTGTGCTAGATTAAATGGCAGGAACTGGCTACCTTCCTCCACACAACAGGTGCATCAGGTTTCAGGGAGGTAGAGTGGTGAAGGGTAGATGGGGCTGGCATGTCCTAAAGGACAATGCCCACTCAGCACAAAGGAGGTCATCATATTTCAAAGCACGAACTCTTGAAGTCCAATGGAGCCCAATGGAAGCTAGTGATGGAGCAGGAATTCGAGAAAAGAAACCTGCTCGAATTAATACCCCCATAATACGTACTAACAGTAAGTAGTAATGGAAAATTAACGTGCACCTTACATGAACACGAGGGAAAACTGCTTTGCGCATGCATGAACTAACGTGAGATAACGCTTGAAAGAACTAAAATTGTATTTACATTATGCTTTGAAAGAAAACGAGAAATAATGCATGACTAGGCCGCATGTGCATTTCGTAGTTTGCATGTTGCAGCTTGCTTTGAATTAATAAATAATGTCGTTTTGCATAAGGCTATGCTAGGAAAAACATTAACAGGGAATAGAACAAAGGTGGGTGGTAAACAGCGAAAATTACATTATCACATAATTAATGAATGTTCATTTTCTATTCGTTATAGTGGGCTGGATGAACTCCATGTTTTCTTATATTGTCCAAAGTGAAGGCGGGTTGGAAAAAAGAATAAATGCTGTTCAGACAAAAGCACGCTGAAGCACTGAGCACAGCAGAGGAGATGAAAGAGGGTGACGGCCGATGTGATGATCGTCTGCCAAACTACGTGCTGGGTCGTGGGATAGAAGGACGTTTCCTGAAGACATTGCTCGAAAATGTATAAAATTGTAACCTGTAACAGATCATGTGAATGTACAATGTATGAGGTGGTGGGAACGGGCATAAGACAAAGAATAAGCTTAAGAGTGAATGAAGTCATCATGGTGTGACATTCCACCCCCAAAGTCCACCAATCAACTGTCTAGTTACGCTGAATGTTTCAACTGATGTGGGACGGACATGTAGTTTTAGGGTATAATTGGGTTGCCTTTAGGGGTGTGGTCAGAGTCGTAGGTGGAGAGGATGAGAGAGGGGAGATGCGTTGCAGTCCATCGGTTTGCAGAGAGACCTAGCTGTTCCTGTCCTGTCCTGTCCTGATCCTGTCCCTGAAATCTTTGTCCCCTGACTATTTTGGGGGATCCCCACCACCACTTAGGCCTGAGGGGTGGTTTTCACTACAAATCCGCTGGGTTTGTATTATTCTAACTCGTTTTTGCATAATTTACTTGCGAATGTATTTTTGTCTCTGAAACCTTTGTCTCTTTATCTATCCACTCCTTCATGCAATATTGTCATTGCTTATTGATGAGTTTGTTTCATTTGATTTGCTGATGTTTTCTCGCCCTTTGTGAGTTCATTTTTGCATTTATGACCGTATGCATTTGAGCATTTTATTCTATGATTTTGAGACAAACTTTATTAACTTCAACGAGAGTTTGTGGTTATTTAGTTTATAAATGATTAGTTAGATAAAAGAGTATCATTACCATCAACTATTCATTAATTGGTTCATCGACCAAGTAGAGGAAGAGTTGATTGATGAATCAGATAGGTATTTGGAAAAATTGCCATATATGAACAGATATGAGAAAGAGAATTGAACTTGTATAAAAATTG
This sequence comes from Calotriton arnoldi, assembly GCA_963921515.1. NCBI lineage: Eukaryota > Metazoa > Chordata > Amphibia > Caudata > Salamandridae > Calotriton > Calotriton arnoldi. Next base: position 931,622 of record CAWUFW010000974.1, on the reverse strand, counting down.
ACCGCAGCGCATCAGGGATTTGGGTGAGTGTGTATGGGCCATTGTTCTGCTATATTATTGAGTATTGATCCCTGATTAGGCATTGGCCGCGCACTGGATCAGTTTCCTGGTAGCAGAGGACGGTTTGATTATTGATTAGTTTGGTAATGATTATTGATTATTGATTATATGTTTTAACTCGAAAAAGTTAGTGTCCTGTTCTATGTTGTCTAGAAGTACAGGTACGGAGTTACTTGAGGAATCCCGAGAATGGAATTAGCCTGAAATAGGCAGAAGAAGAGTGTGGTAAAGAAATCACACTGCAGAAGTACTTTGTCTGTTGTAATAATACCGAAGCTACGGAGGGCTGAAGGTGTTATATTTAGGGAAATTTCGTATGTGAGTAGAGTGTATGAAATAGTGAAGGGTCCACTTCCGAAACTCTAGCCTTATCCCCAAGGGAGTACCAAGACTTCTTTTCACACCAAAAAGTCCTCTTGCGAAACTTTGGCCTTATCCCTAGAGGAGTAATAGGTCCACCCGGAGCTTGTTTGAAGAGTAAAATAGCGCTGGACGTTATTAGGACTCGTAGTGAAGAAAACCTCTGTGAAAAAGTGAAAACTATCTTTATTTAGTGGAACAGACAAGGTAGCATTGTTTTATGTTGTTACTAATCGAATTTTTGATTAAGAGTGCTTAGAAAAATATTGCCGCATTATTTTGTAAAGGGAGGGTCAGTAGAAGGAGTAATACTGACGTCAGAAAAGCCCCGCTGGTATTGGACAAGCAGCGGGCGTGTACTGAGCTGTAATTAGTTGGTTGGTGTGAGCCGCGCTAGTATTGGTTGAGACTCTGCTTACGTAGTGGTGTTCAGATTGGTTGGTTGGTGTGTGTCACGCTGGTATAGGACAAGAGCTGACGAATAGAATAAGTAGAATTACGGAAAGGTTTCCTTGTTTGTTTTGTTGAAATACGTTAGTGTAAAAAGTCAGGAAAATGATGTTTTTCAAGAAGGATAAACAGATTGTGACTAGTGAAGGAATTCTTATTCCCCCTCCAGGGACGCCTGCTTACTATATGATGTTAGAGCAAGGATATCATACGTGTACATGGTTGGAGAATTGGGCAGAGTATACAAAGGATGATGGTTTTTTAGCTTTTCCACAGCATGGTTTGTTTAATATGAGGATTTTGCAGAATTTGAGAAATAGAATGAATTCATTAGAGCCGAATCCCAGACCTACACAGTATGAAGCATTAGAGGAATGGGAAATAGAAGCCATGGTGAGAGAGAAATATCGAGGAGGTAGGAGATATAGAAATTTAATGTCGAGGTACCCTTTTGAGAGAAGAGAGGACACAATGAAATGATGGAGGAGAGCTGTGGTAACCGAGGGTTTGTATCCAGTTTTAGTTGCTGATGAACAGACAGGATGCAAATGTAAAGAGAAAAAGAAAAATATAGAAACCTCAAGTGCAAGAGATGGTGAAAATGATTCTGATGATGAGTTATTAGAGGATATTATGACCAAAAGACCCCCGCCATATCAAGAAAATTCAGTTGAAGTGACTCCGAATGCACCCTTTATGGGAAATACATTGATTCCACAGATTGCAGACATGGCTAGGATAATGAGAGAAAAAGAGTTTGAGATGCTAAACAAGGCAAATGTAGAGCAGACTCAGAAAATAAATCAGTTAAATTTAAATGCAGAAGCGTTGACAGTACCGGTTACAATAGGTCCTTGTAGTTACTTTGTTTTGCAGAAAACCCAAATACACCTAAAGTACATACATTAGCAGTTCCAATGGGTAATGTCAGGAGCGGAATGGAGACGATAGTCAATGAGAATAGACAGGCTGACACAAAAATTACATTGTTAGATCTTCCAGTTTGTGAAATGATAACAGAAACCCCTAGAAGAGATATACAAATAAATCCAAGGAGAATAGGGACAAATGTCACTCCAATGACAGGGAGTTCAGCACGTCCTTCATCAGAAGAATTGAATGATTGGATAAAGGAAAGGGAAAAGAAAGAAAAACAACCACAGAGTATAAATGTGAGCCAATTGAAGGTAGATTTGGAAGAAATGATTATTGGTACGATCAGTCCAGACAGATTAGGGACTTATCGAGATGATGAATTATTGTTCTTGTGTAAAAGCATTACTTGGAGAGCGAAGAATCTTCATGAGAAAATATCTGAAGCTGCTAGTGAGTATGGAGTAGACAGAAAAAGTCAAAGGTGTTGCAGAAATTGTACAGATTGGCATTTACTGAAAAGGATCTGGAGAGTTTGAATGCGTCTGGAAAAAGGTTACAGATAAAAGAGTTGATGAACATTTTGAAGAAATGGGGAGATGTAGATCGATGGAGAAATAGAAGGGTAAGAAAGAAGGAAGAAGCAGCTAGTAAAGGAGCGTCTATGTTCCCGTTAAAGGAAACAGAACAGGTTGAAAGGGCGTGTCCGATGAGAGAAGTACCAGGTGGCGGATACGTTCATGTTCCGTGGTCAAGGTAGGATATATTATCATTTACGAATGATTTCCCCAGACTAAGAGAGAAACCCGTAGAATGGTACAAACAGGTAGAAAGGTTTGTGAAGGTCTCGAAGGTTTTGTTAAAGGATTTAGATGGGTTGTTTGAAAGTGTTGTTCCGGCAGACTTGTGGACAGAATGTAAGATCACTGTTGATTGGCCAAAAGAAGAATATCCTATAGAGACCCTAAAACAGGAGCACCATCCGAGGAGGTGATGAAAAAGTATAATCAAGTAATCACTTACTTGAAAGGGAAAATTTCCCCTAAAGAAACAGATTGGGTGAAAATAGACCGAATTACCCAAGAACCAAAGGAGTCCGTGCATGCCTATTATGAAAGGTTGTTACAAGTATTTAAACAGTATAGTGGATTTGAAAATATTGGAGACAAGGATATGGGACATTTTGTGTATTGTTTTGTATTTGGATTGAAACCAGAGATTAGTAATATGATTCAGCAACATTTGATTTGTTGGCAGAGCAAGACAATAGATGACATTTTGAGATATGCAAAGTATTGTAGCGATGACATTGAGTCAAGACACAAGAAATTAAAGGAGAAAATGATGTGGGCACAAGTGAAGGTAGCAGAGCAACTAGAGGTAAATAGCAACTCCCAGACAGGTTATCAAATGAGTGGTCAGAATCAAAATGGTCAGGTATCAAATGGAGGTAAAGGTAGAGGTAAGATGAGTAAAGAGGAGGCTAGGAAGAAATTTCCTTGTCATGCGTGCGGAAAGACTGGACATTGGAAGAATGAGTGTAGATCTGCTCAAAAGAATAATGGGGTGAATCAAAATTTAAATCCACAGATGCAGAATGAGGTGGTTGTGAACCAGCAGCAGGTAGTTACCCCACAGTTACAGGTGCCACAAGCTCCTATGCCAAATAATGTGAATGCTCCGGTGCAGAGGTACGGTGTGAACACTGGATTTCACGGAGGTGACCAGATCGGTAAGAATCAAAGTGTGCAGATGATTCCGCAATATTGGTTGCATTGCAATGAGAATGATTCAGACTCATCTTAATGACGGTGCACCAGACCCGCCACACACCATCGACCACGACCCCCTGCCAACCTGGGCCAGCGTGAACATCGAGGACACCATCAAGACCATGAGCACAATACACTCCGGCTCCCCGTCAGACCCTTTCCCGCACCACATCTTCTACAAAGCCAGCAGCTCCATCGCACCCCACCTGTGCAACGTCATCAATCTCTCCTTCGAGACCGCGACCTTCCCAGAGAGCTGGAAACACGCAGAGATCAACGCCCTACTCAAAAAACCCAAGGCGGACCCGAGAGACCTCAAGAACTTCCGGCCCATCTCCCTGCTTCCGTTCCCAGCCAAGGTCATCGAGAAGATCGTCAACAAACAGCTAACCCGATACCTCGAAGAAAACAGCATCCTGGACCCATCCCAATCAGGGTTCCGAAGCAACCACAGCACTGAGACTGCCCTCATCGCCGCCACCGACGACATCAGGATCCTGCTGGACAATGGTGAGACCGCAGCCCTCATCCTGCTGGACCTCTCCGCCGCCTTCGACACTGTCTGCCACCGCACTCTACGCGCACGCCTCCATGACGCAGGGATCCGAGACAAGGCCCTGGAATGGACCACCTCCTTCCTCGACGGCAGAACCCAGAGAGTCCGCCTCCCACCTTTCCGATCCGAAGCCTCCGAGATCATCTGCGGCGTACCCCAGGGATCTTCCCTCAGCCCAACACTGTTCAACATCTACATGGCCCCGCTCGCACGCATCGCCAGACAGCATGACCTCAACATTATCTCCTACGCCGACGACACTCAACTGATCCTCTCCCTCACCAAGGACCCCCTTCGCCGCCAAAGCCAATCTCCATGAAGGAATGAAGGCCGTCGCCGATTGGATGAAGATCAGCCGACTAAAGCTGAACACGGACAAGACGGAGGTCCTCATCCTCGGCTCCAACCCCTCAGCCTGGGACGACTCCTGGTGGCCAACGACGCTGGGAGCAACCCCGACACCCACCGACCACGCACGCAACCTGGGAGTCATCCTCGACTCAACGCTCTCCACGGCCAAGCAAGTCAACGCAGTCTCCTCCTCCTGCTTCAACACCCTCCGCATGCTTCGCAAGATCTACAGGTGGATCCCGACAGACACAAGAAGAATAGTCACCCAGGCCCTCGTCAGTAGCAGACTTGACTATGGGAACGCCCTCTACGCGGGAGCCCCGGCCAAGCTCATCAAGCGACTGCAACGCATACAAAACGCCTCCGCACGCCTGATCCTCGACGTACCACGCCACAGCCACATCACCCCCCACTTGAGGAACCTGCACTGGCTCCCCGTCGACAGGAGGATCACCTTCAAACTCCTCATCCACGCACACAAGGCACTCCACAAAACTGGCCCTGCCTACCTCAACAGACGACTCTTCTTCTACGTCCCCAACTGCCAGCTCCGCTCTGCCGACCTCTCCCTCGCCACCGTCCCTCGCATTCGAAGAACAACCACCGGCGGCAGATCCTTCTCACACCTCGCCGCCAAGACCTGGAACACCCTTCCACTAAGCCTACGACAGACCCAAGACCTGCTGACCTTCAGGAGGCTACTCAAGACCTGGCTGTTCGACCAGTAGCAGCACCCCCCCCCTTCCCTCTCCCCAGCGCCTTGAGACCCTCGCGGGTAAGTAGTGCGCTCTACAAATTCTGTGATTGATTGATTGATTGCCTGAGGGGGGAGGAAGAGTGCGTACTTGGCGCATCTTTGGCGGTAGATCAGTCAGGTCCATTTGTCGAAGGAAAAGTGGAAGGTAATGATATTACATTCCTAGTGGACACTGGTGCTACCCGTTCTACTGTGGGAGCAGCAGAAATTCCAAACCTACCCCTCTCGGGAGAAACTATCCAAGTTGTAGGAGTTTCAAATAAGCACATTAAAACCCCAGTCACAAATCCGATAGAAGCTCATATTGGAAACTTCAGAGACATGCATCGTTTCGTAGTATGTGACTCAAGTCCAGTAAATCTCTTAGGTAGAGATTTGCTATGCAAGATGAAGTGTACCATCTATTGTACACCAGATGGTATTGCATTTCAGACTCCTGATGAGGATGTTGAATTCAAAATGATGTTAGCAAAGCAAGGGACAGAAGTGGATGAGTTGTTTTCACTTCTCACAGAAGAGAGTTTGCCTGAAGAATTGAGAAGTACAGTGAGGTCGGATGTATGGGATTTTACAGGAAAAGAAATCGGTCTAATGACAAACATAAACCTGATTCAGGTTACGGTGAAAGAGGGTGCTGTGTATCCAAACACTCCTCAGTACAAAATGAGTCCAGAAGTAATTGCAGGTGTCACTCCTGTGATTGATCAAATGATTGAACAGGGAATTTTGAGAGAAATAATGAGTAGTCCTTGTAATTCACCCATTATAGGAATTAAAAAGCCAAGTGGGAAATATAGAGTAGTACAGGATTTAATAAAGATTAATAAGATGGTAGTACCTTGCTGTCCCATGGTACCAAATCCAGCAGTCATCCTTTACCAAATTCCATGCGATTCAGAATGGTACACAGTGATTGACCTGTGTCAAGCATTTTTCTCGGTTTCCTTACATCCGGAGAGCCAATATCTTTTTGCGTTCCGGTTCGGAGACCGTGTCTTGGCATGGTGCCGAGTTCCTCAAGGGTATACCGAGAGTCCCTCAATCTTTAACCAGATTCTGAAAAGATGTCTGGAAACTTTGATCATGCCAGGAAATTCAGTTTTGGTTCAGTACATTGATGACCTACTTGTGGCATCAAAGACTCGAGAGGCATGTGTGACAGATACCATTGCCTTACTGAACCATTTGGCTGAAGGAGGACTCAAAGTGTCACCAGCAAAATTACAATTTTGTAAACAAGAAGTCCAGTATTTAGGACATAAAATTGAAAAGGGAGTCAGAAAGGTGACACCAGAAAGAATTAGCGTAATCAGACAAATTAACCCACCTACCACTCAGAAAGAAGTACGCATGTTTTTGGGAATGGTTGGATACTGTAGGCAGTGGATTTGTGGTTTTTCATTGATTGCAAAACCTCTACAGAGGTTGACACAAAAAGATGTGAAAGATCCGATTGTGTTGGACGATGAAAGTATGGAAGCCTTTATTACATTGAGAAACAGTCTTTGTCGAGCACCTGCATTGGGAATGCCAGATTATACCAAGGAATTTGCATTGTATTGTTGCGAAAGAGATGGATGTGCACTTTCAGTCCTAACTCAGAAACATGGAATGGCACGATGTCCAGTAGCATATTTTTCTGCTACTCTGGATTCAGTGGCTGCAGCGTTACCAGGCTGTTTAAAAGCAGTAGCCACCACTTGTGTGAGCCTGGAACAAAGCAAAGCAATTGTGATGGGTTATCCAGTCAAAGTGTATGTGCCACATTCTGTTGAGATCCTTTTAACTCGAACCCGGACTCAATATTTAACCTCTAGTTGGCTGATTAAGTATGAGAGAGTGATTCTGGGTGCTAAAAATGTGACTGTGGTAAGGTGCACAACTGTAAACCCGGCAACTTTATTGCCAAGTTCTCGGTGTGAGGAAGTGAGAGAAGAAGCAGATCATGATTTTTTGGACGTGACAGAACTGTGCACCAAACCCAGGTTTGATATAGAGGATGTTCCTCTAGAAGAACCAGACTGTGAAATATTCGTGGATGGTTCATGTCTGAGAAATGAGAAAGGCGAGTTATGTACTGCCTATGCTGTTTGCACCATAGCGGGAGTTCTGGAAGCATCCTGTCTAAAAGGGGTAAATTCTGCTCAAATTGCTGAATTGATTGCTCTAATTAGGGCTTGCACAATTTCCAAAAGTCTGAGGGTGACCATATTCATGGATAGCCAATATGGATTTGGAGTTGTCCAAGATTTTGGACAGCTATGGATGCAAAGGGGATTTCTGACTTCTTCAGGTTCTCCTATTCGTAACAGCAAAACTGTAAAAGAATTATTGGATGCTTTGCAATTGCCCAAAAGAATTGCAGTGGTCAAATGTGCCGCACATAAATCAGGAGATGATTATGTGGCGAAGGGCAACAGATACGCTGACCAAATAGCGCGTTTCTGTGCATGAAATTTAATGGCTTTAAACAGATCAATTGAAAGGGAAAATACCGAATGGCATCCTTTGTTCACAAACATATATGAAACTTGGGATGAAGTGAGGCAGATGCAGGAAGAAGCAAGTGATGAGGAAAAAGAAATCTGGAAAAATACTGGTTGTAGAAAGCGAGCAGAAGATGAAGTGTGGGTCTATTTTGATGAAAGAGCAGTCCTGCCAGATTCTTTACTTTCCCATATGGCCAGGGTATATCATGGAATTGCACATATTGGAAGAGATGCAATGATCAGACTCTTCAAGCAGTCATGGTATAACCCGAGGTTCAGGGTCATTGCAGAGAGCCTTTGCCAGAGGTGCATAGTTTGTCAGAAACAAAATCTAGGCAGAAAGAGAGTTGTTAGTTGGGGACGAATTGGAAGAGCAGGAGGACCATTTACACGTCTCCAACTTGATTTTATCGAGCTCCCCCCCTGTAATGGGCTGAGATATGTGCTAGTTAATGTCTGTTTGTTCTCTCGTTGGGTGGAAGCCTATCCGACAAGAAGGAATGACAGCTTAACTGTCGCCAAACTACTTCTGAGAGAACTGATTCCTAGGTTTGGATTTCCAGTCACTTTAGAGACAGATAGAGGAACTCATTTTAATAATGAGATAATTCGGATGATTTGTGCAGTATTGCAAATTGAACAGAAGCTGCATTGTGCCGATCCACCAGAAGCATCTGGAGTGGTTGAGCAATTAAATGGCACAATAAAATCTAGGTTAGGAAAGGTGTGTGCATCCACAACACTGAAATGGCCTGACGCTTTACCCCTTGTACTGATGAGTCTTAGAAGCATTCCTGACAAAAAGACGGGTTTGAGTCCACATGAGATCCTAATGGGAAGAGCAATGAGACAAGCATACATACCAGCGAACAAACTGATAAATATATATGATGATCTAGTGCTTGACTATTGCAGAGGATTGGCTGATCTGGTGCGTTCTGTGTCTCGCCAGGTTGGAGAAGACGCCACAACAACACAGCCGAATCAAGCTCATGATCTGAGTCCTGGTGAATGGGTTCTTATCAAGAAACACGTGAGGAAATCATGTTTAGAACCCAGGTGGAGCGGTCCTTACCAAGTTATTCTGGTGACGACAACAGCGGTGAAGTGTGGTGGTCTGCCAAATTGGATTCATGCTAGCCACACCAGACGAGTCCCAAGTCCACTTGAAAGACAAGAGCAGCAACTGGTAAACAAAAGTCAAAGACCAGAGGTTGAAGTGTGTGAAGTTGAAGAATCTAGAATAACCGATTCTGAAGAACAAACTGATGATGAACAGCCGAGCACAAGTCAAGTAAAGTGGGCACCAGTTACTGGGTCTCGGGAAACTGCTGTAGAACCAGAAGAAGGTGAAACTGCTATTGAACCAGGAGAAAGTGAGTTCGCTATTGAACAATGAGTCAGTGAAGTTATTGTTGAAACAGAAGAAACAGAAGTTGCTGAAGAGCAGAAAGAAAGACAGATAGAAAAAAGGCCAAATAAAAGAACCTGTGAACAAGATACAGTTGGGGAAAAAGTAGTCCAACCTAAGAAAGCACGAAAAGGTGATAATTGACCAGGTGGAGTGAAAAGACTGAAATACACTCTTGTAAGGAGAAAGTCAAGGAAAAGACCAGAGCAAAGTAATGAGGTCTCAAGTCAGACAGACCAAGAAGAGTCAGGAGAAGAATTAGTGCGAAAAAACAAGAAGAGCAAGAATTCCAAGTAGAAAATATACAGCACCAGAATGGACCTACGTGATCTTGGAAGAAATTGAAAGCTCAGATCCGAGTGAAGAAAGAGACAAATCAGATACTGAACATGTGGATGAAAGCAAACTGAGACCACCTTAAAAGAACTGTGACAAAAATTAAGGTGCAGCATTTGTCAGTTGGAAAAAGAAATAAAGATTCTGAAGACCTAAAGAAAAGAAAAGAAAATCAAAAGAAAGGGGTGAAGAAGAAAGTCTGAAGTGTAGGATTACACTATATTTATCTTCCTAGAATTTGTTTTAGAATTTTTAGTAAAGTTTAGTATTTATAGATTTAGAATTTTTATATTTTTGGTAGAATACAAAATGGCTAAAGAAAAGGTGACTGAACATCCAAAATCTAGTCTAAAACGTAGATGTATTAAAGCTTGCTCATGTAGTGTCTTGCTATTAACATTTATGTGGGTATTACTAACTGTCCTTGTACCTATCCTAATGATAAATAATAATGAAAATAATACTAATGATGTGACAAATGAAAGAGTGAATGATGTTACTAAAAGAATATCAAATTCTAACATAGAACAATTGAATGGAAGTATTTTCCATCATGATAAATCAATTAGTGATTTCTCGTTAAATGTGTTTACTAAATTGCTTTATGAATATATAGACACGATGAACGTAAGTGATTGTTATGTGTGCATGTAATTACCTTCGTCTGTCTCAGAGGGGTGACGTATCATCACCTTCCTTTAACATATGGTGTGTCTTGTAGTGTCCTAACCAGTTTGTTTTATGTAACGGGGAAGCTCGAATAGCACTACTCTAATATAGATTTAGTGTTTTCAGAAATACCTATTATTAAACAACTTAATAAGGTTTTGAGTAGTAAAAATGCACACTATATGGGAGAGTTCTTCCATATTACTAAAGCTTTAGATGTAGAACATGCTTACAAAAATAATTTAACATGTAGTTTGCAGGATGAAGAAAAGGTATTTATAGAATTAGTAGAAAGCAGAAGGGAAAGTTTCCAGAGAAAAGCTGTTGAACAGAAGTCACAAGTTCCACCATGGGCTTTCAGGGAAGGAAATTATCAGAAAGGCGAAGCCTACGCTGCAATGTCTCTGGACGGGCCTCAGAAGGGAAAAATATGTTTGCTTAGAATGAAGACTAATTATAACAATTATTTTGTCGGTACTAGTGAGTGTGAGCATACTTTCCAAATTAGGGGAGGTTGGGGATTGAAGGGTGGAACTGATCCTGTGTTTCCAGGAATTTATTATGTGTGTGGTAAGAAAGACTATTATAGGTTGCCTGCGCATTGGTATGGTAGTTGTTATTTTGCAATTGTTTTTCCTAAAGTCTACCATATGGACCGAAACAGCAACAGACTAAAAGAAATACATCATGGACTAACACGTAACAAGAGAGCAAGTTTCTCAGAAATAGTAGGTGATATTTTTGGTGCACTGATACCGTCAGTTGGAGTCGTCTTGAATTCCCACAAAATTCGAAAATTGTCCACAGTGGTTGATCGTTTATCAAGAGATACTGCTGGTGGGTTCTTAATGATTGACATAGAAATGGTTGCAATCAGATCAATGGTTTTGCAAAATTGACTTGCCCTTGATATTTTATTGGCAAAAGAGGGTGGAGTCTGTGGCATGTTGAAAAATCAACACTGCTGTACATATATCCCGGACAAAAGTAAAGGAATTGAGGGATATATAAGAAACATTACAAAATTACATGGAGATTTGACCCAACTGGAGGTTGACGGTGTTTGGGAGATGCTTGGTAAGAGTTTCTCCTCTGTAGGTAAATGGTTTACTACCTTTGGAAGTAGTGTATTAGGAAAAATAATAATGCCACTTATTTCGGTAGCCATAATAGTCTTAGTGATAATAACAACATATAAATTTTGTAAATGTAAGAGTGGGAAAAGAGAAATGACAGAATCAGAGAGGAAACAGAGCGAGAAAAAGAAAAAGAGAGGAAATTGAGCTAGAGGAATACTATAAGATGATGAAAGATATAGATGAAAGTGCCATAAAAAGAGAGAAGATTACAGAGTTTTAGATAAAATGAAGATGGCACTCGGTATGGTAGGTATTTTATGATGGCTCCAGAAAGCCATCAAAGGGGGGGATTGATGGAGCAGGAATTCGAGAAAAGAAACCTGCTCGAATTAATACCCCCATAATACGTACTAACAGTAAGTAGTAATGGAAAATTAACGTGCACCTTACATGAACACGAGGGGAAACTGCTTTGCGCATGCATGCACTAACGTGAGATAACGCATGAAAGAACTAAAATTGTATTTACATTATGCTTTGAAAGAAAACGAGAAATAATGCATGACTAGGCTGCATGTGCATTTCGTAGTTTGCATGTTGCAGCTTGCTTTGATTTAATAAATAATGTCGTTTTGCATAAGGTTATGCTAGGAAAAACATTAACAGGGAATAGAATAAAGGTGGGTGGTAAACAGCGAAAATTACATTATTACATAATTAATGAATGTTCATTTTCTATTCGTTATAGTGGGCTGGATGAACTCCATGTTTTCTTATATTGTCCAAAGTGAAGGCGGGTTGGAAAATAGAGTAAATGCTGTTCAGACAAAAGCACGCTGAAGCACTGAGCACAGCAGAGAAGATGAAAGAGGGTGAAGGCCGATGTGATGATCGCCTGCCAAACTACGTGCTGGGTCGTGGGATAGAAGGACGTTTCCTGAAGACATTGCTCGAAAATGTATAAAATTGTAACCTGTAACAGATCATGTGAATGTACAATGTATGAGGTGGTGGGAACGGGCATAAAACAAAGAATAAGCTTAAGAGTGAATGAATTCATCATGGTGTGACATTCCACCCCCAAAGTCCACCAATCAACTGTCTAGTTATGCTGAATGTTTCAACTGATGTGGGACGGACATGTAGTTTTAGGGTATAATTGGGGTGCGTTTAGGGGTGTGGTCAGAGTCGTAGGTGGAGAGGCGTCGCAGTCCGTCGGTTTGCCGAGAGGCCTAGCTGTTCCTGTCCTGTCCTGATCCTGTCCCTGAAATCTTTGTCCCCTGACTATTTCGGGGGATCCCCACCACCACTTAGGCCTGAGGGGTGGTTTTCACTACAAATCCGCTGGGTTTGTATTATTCTAACTCGTTTTTGCATAATTTACTTGCAAATTTATTTTTGTCTCTGAAACTTTTGTCTCTTTATCTATCCACTCCTTCATGCAATATTGTCATTGCTTATTGATGAGTTTGTTTCATTTGATTTGCTGATGTTTTCTCTCCCTTTGTGAGTTCATTGTTTGCATTTGTGACCGTATGCATTTGAGCATTTTATTCTATGATTTTGAGATAAACTTTATTAACTTCAACAAGAGTTTGTGGTTATTTAGTTTATAAATGATTAGTTAGATAAAAAAGTATCATTACCATCAACTATTCAACTAATTGGTTCATCAACCAAGTAGAGGAAGAGTTGATTGATGAATCAGATCGGTATTTGGAAAAATTGCCATATATGAACAGATATGAGAAAGAGAATTGAACTTGTATAAAAATTTACCCCAGCGCATCAGGGATTTGGGTTAGTGTGTATGGGCCATTGTTCTGCTATATTATTGAGTACTGATCCCTGATTAGGCATTGGCCATGCGCTGGATCACTAGCATGCACCAAGTAGTCACCCCACAGAGTACAAGAAAATGGCTTGTGCCTGTGGCCACACTATACACTGCCACCACTGTCAGTATTGTACAGCTTGGGTAGAGGCAATAGGTGCCATCCTCATTGCCCATTTTTGATAACCAAACTTGAGTAAATGGGCGCTCCCTAAGTGGGCTCACAAGATTGTTGAGTTCATTCAGAGTGTAGCTCTATATAGTGCAGCAGGTGCTGCTGTACTAGGTCCCAGAGGTACTACGGCCCCTGTGAAATCCACGTATGGCTATATTTTAATAACCAACATGAGCAAAGGGGACATATTTCCTTCAGTGCACCACTGGCCCTGGTGCCAAGAGCTCACAAAAAAGGAAATTCAAAGAGCTGCCCAGAAACCTTGGTGCACAGGGTGGCATAGTTACACAAAACAGCAGAAACATTACACCCAAAAAGGCGCTAAAAGCATTATATGAATTGATGGCTGAAACATTAGTATTGAATGATTTATTATCAAGGAAGTTTGGTACTCGAGAAAGAACAAGACAGGGTTGTCTGATTGTGCACTGTTGTTTGTGTTGCATATAGAGTTATCGCCAAACATTTTCAGATTTACGACCTCAGTAGAAGTTGTTCAGAAATCATGGGGGAGATACTGGACCAGAATTAATGATTGCAGCTGATATCTCCACCCTGAATCAAGGCACAATAAGAAAAATACCCCTGAATGGGGAATTAGATGTGGAGGCCGGAATTACTGGGTCCTTCTCCACAAGGTATTTCCAATTGGGGGCCCTTTACCACTGACATTTTCCACATTCTATGAGCTGGAGGAAAATGCCAGTGAACTTGCTAGTGGTCTTACTGATACTCATTTTGCATCCTGTAAATCTAGGACTAGTATTCCTGCATCCAGTAATTTTAATAGTGAGGACACTATGGCACTCAGAATCAGTCACAGCTGTATCTCCAAAGCTACTGCCCTGGCAAACCTGTTATAAGGACTATATGAGGGTCCTCAGATGGTTCATATATAGGGGGATTAAATTTAGAGTATCATTATAAACACAATATTATTCATTATGTAAATAACTCATCAAAGGATATCCCCGTTTTGAAAAGTATATTAATTTGTTTTGCAGACTATAAGATCAACACCACTAGCATTTTTAATTTGGCTTGGAACTGCTGCAATAGCACCAGAGTACTTGAACTTTAAGTGTGTTGGGTTTCTGGTTATATGGAAGTTGGACGAGATGGCGAAAAAACATTTGAATATTTCTGAAGCAGGCTAGCCAAGAATTGCTGAGATGATACTTGAAACAATTCTCTAACTGAGTCTATTAATCTGGTGATCATGTTTCTGCGTTTCTGTTGTTAATTCTAAAGCTCCCCCCCGATGTTTAATAAAAATCTTCATAGTGAAGTAAATAGCTGCTATGGAGATAAAGAACTCCTATGACCTAATGCAAAAGGTTAGTTAGATCTAAACAAAGTTTTAGAGGATTATCAGATTTTAAAACATCTTATTGGATGGACCGTTTACAGATGAATCCAGGGGGGACTTTATTCTGTACTGGAGGAATAATAAATAGGAATTGCTTTCCTGACAATGGAAAAATAAATAGACCACATTTGAAAATATATTTTTTTCAAGCAAGTAATGTGGAAGATTGTAAAAAAGCATATTATATTTCTCTGGCTTGTTTGTAAAAAGAACTAACACACTGTTAAGCAAATATCACCTTGTAAGGTTGAAAAAAGGGATTGCAGACCAAATCACAAAACAGTTTTGTCTAGCACTATTGCATGTCTCTTGAGGTAAATAAAGCTGTGATCGACACAAAACCAGTTTACCACCATATTATGAAAGATGATTTTATTGTGTGAGGAGAATATTTTCTCTTTTTATTTTGTTGTGGTATGAAGTGATGTATTACTGTAGTGTGTTGATTTTATGTTGTCCTGTTTACTGTTCTTCTATACTCTGGCTCGATTATTTTGTTGTGTTGGCCTGTTTTATTTTTGTTGTTAGGATGATTCTGTTGCACTGTGTGATTACTTTGGAGATGTGAAAAAATACTGCTACATTTCATGTCAAAGTATAGCATTCCTAAAGGTCCAGCGATAAACAACAATTTACCACTACTGAAGGTGGTAAAATACTGCGAATGCAGCTCTTCAACTACTTAAGACAGCAGTGAGCCCAAAACTGCAGCAGAAGAATGTCTTAAATTAGCCCTTCCAGTTTATGTAAATATCCCTTGACATCACATACTCAAAATCTAGTATCTACTTATTTTGATTAGCATTATTGCTTCGATTAATGACATAAGGACTCCTTGTTTGTAGCCCTTAGCTCCTCTTTAACAATCACATTGATTATGAAATTGAAGTAGTCGTTGGTTTCAAGTGAACAGATTACACTACTACATCTTTAATAGGGATTTGGAAAGAAAAACCCCGAACACCATGTCCAAGCGGCGCACTGAGCCAGCCCGGATAGCATTGTTAAAATATTTTGACAGAAAATCAGAATATCAAGGCATGCATTTGTCAACTTTCAGAATACAAAACTACTGACGCCGAATGTATCTTTCAATAACCTAGTAATCTAGAATTAGTGTATTTGTGGAAAAACTTCAATAGTCCCAATAATAGAAAACCCAGTTAGTCAGTCAGAATAGTAGAAAAATGTAGATCTTAAAAACACAATTTATCATGTAAATAAAATATAATTTCAAAATACACAGACAATTCAAAATTCCAGTGCATAGTACAGTCATAAAACATCACATTATACTAGAAATGCAATGGTTAGTACTAAAATAAATTATCAAATTTTTGGCCAAGACTTACAATTTAATAGCCTTTTATAAGAATTTACTTAGTGCAAAGCAGGTTAAGGACAAATCAGCGCTTAATTTGAGCCGGTGGTTTCTGGTGTTCGGCACCGGCAATATATTGTCAACACCAGCACTTATGACAGGTGTCCCACATGGTGGCGCTATTTGTCTAATTAAGAGATGAGCACACAACAATTGTTTGATAATTCAATATACATTAAAATGGCTAATACATGCCACCCAACCCTTTCTTATAGCTCTGTGGGTCCGGAGTAGTTGAAATTGGCACACTTGTAGGAGCGGGATGTTGAATAGTTGTGCCAGTACTATAATTGGCAGGGCTGGCAACGGCAATGGGTGGTGCAAGCTGCAGTGGCCTCCAGAGCAAGGGCCCCCTGCACTTATTTATTTTACAAATTAAGCACTGGGAAAAATTCAGCAGAAATGTATTGATAAATACTAAAATGAGGAAACTCATTTTGACCTCTGTAAAAATATTTCTTAGAATACAGAACATTCACTTTTCCGTATGTACATTTCTGGCATGAGCCAATTCACTATGGAGTAAGGTTTAAACCCGTGCTTAATTTGAGCCGGTGGTTTCCGGTGCTCGGCACTTAATTATCAGCACCGGAGCTTGTGATAGTCTGCCACAACGTGGCCATGTCTGCCTAATTCAGAGATGACAAAAGCAACAGTTAATTATTAATTCAGTATACATAAAAAATGACTATTACCTGCCGCCTAAGCCATTCTTAAAGCTTTGGGAGCCTGAAATTGCCCGAATTGTCACACTCGTGGGAGTGTGATGGTGTAATTGGCAGCATGCCAGGGGCAATGTGTGGTGCTCCTGACAAGAGGCCTGGCACTTATTTTTACAAATTAAGCACTGTTTTAAACACCTGACCATAGAAGCAGAGCCTTGGATGTCTGCGTCTAGAGAGTTTTTAGGTCGAACCTAGCGGCAGCGCGCATGAGCTACTCGCTCTGGGAGGCATGCTGTAATAGAGCATGCAGTGGAAGCCCTGCCCACTCTGTGCCCATATTTGTCATTGGCTTGTGTCATTGTCCTTCTTAAGTGCTGGCTTCTGTTAATAAATAGGCTTGTTAGTCCCTCCTTGGTATCGCCTTGTCTGCATTTGTTACCGCCCATAACAACTGGACCTTTTACTTGGCTTGTTACACGGTCTGCATTATAAGTGGGTGAGCACTATCTGGTTTATAGACATTGAAGGGGACAATGGCGGCTGCTTTTTTGTATTTGCATGCTGAGCGCCACGCCTGCTTTAGGGACACTGCGCTCAGTTTACATTTTTTTGTATTTGCATGCTGAGCGTGGCGCCCGCTTTAGGGACACCGCGCTCAGTTTAAATTTTATTTTTAAAACTTTAATGTTGAGCGCGGCGCCCGCTTCAGGGACACCGCGCTGTTTATTTATTTATTTAAACTTTAATACTGAGTGTGGCGCCCGCTTCAGGGACACCGCGCTTAGTTTCATTTTTTTGGGAACTATTTTAAATCTTTTTTTTCAACTTCAATAATATATTTTTTTTTTTTTACTTGAATAATGAGCGCAGCGCCCGCTTCAGGGACACAGTGCTCTCTCTTTTTTTTAAACTTTAATAATGAGCGCAGCGCCCGCTTCACGGACACAGCGCTCTGCAATACCATAGGTATTGCTTTTGCAAAACTTTGAACTATTGGTATTGTAAATGACAATGCCTTTTAGTTGTTTATAAAAGGCAGGCATTGACATTTACAATGCCAATAGCTCAAAAACTCGCAATTGCAAGACCTGCTGCATTGTAAATGCTTGTTGGAGATTGTTATGCCTCTGGATGTGACAATATATGGGGAAAAGAGGGATGTTCCCAATTTAGCTGTGGTAATGTTCAAGTTTGGTCCTACTCTTGTTGCAAAAGATTCAAATCTTCTTTCAAAAAATTTAATGCAGAAGAGGTGATGGTGAAGACTGTGTATATGCTTTTGGAAATAATTTGAAAAACAATGTAAATACATTTAAAAGGGGTATGCATTATTTCTCAGTCAGTTTCTCTGATCCTTTCTGCAGCAACTCTTTCATAGTATGATTGCTATGAATCATCTTGGTAAGTAGAGTTAGTTTTGTACCACAGAGGGTTGAGAGAAAGTCAGGCATATGGATTTCACAGCTAAACGAAACTTACAATATAGCAGTATCTCCAATGGAAAGCTGCCACCCTTGGGTGTATAATCTTGCTGATCTATGAATTCCCGATTTGAAAAAAGATCAACTCTCATTCCTTTTAATATATTTCGGTAACGTTTCCTGTCACATCTACTTTGTCCCTCCATGCGGAAGGCTCTTTACATATCACTGACAGAAGCAAGTAGGGCTCAGCCATCCTAAGTTCTATCTCACATGCATAAGCGAGATCTGTGCACTGAACCAGTACTAAATGTAATGAGGTAAGAAGGATACTGACAAGCCTCAATCGCCATTGGTCGTATCAGGGCCTCCCATTTAATATGTAGCTGCTAACCAGCTCATATTACCCTCAATAACACCTGCCAAAGTTGGCAAAAAAGTCATTAATTATGCGGACTGGAACATTACAGAATAAATAGAAAAATGTTGTCAGAAGGCCGTGCTGATTTTGTTAAACCTATCAGTAGCCTTCGATACGGTCCCTCACTCCAGACTTCTATCGCGTCTCCAATCAGGCGGGATAGGCAGACAAGCCTTGAACTGACTAGCCTCCTTTTTAGAGGATAGAGGACAGGAAATTTGGGTCCCTACTTTATCTTCAAGATCATGTGAGTTGTCAGTGGGGGTGAAGCAGGGCTCTGCTTTGAGCCCCACATTATTTAATGTGTACCTTACCCCTTTAGCTCAGCTGGCAGACGCCTTGGGGGCAAAAGTGAGCTCATACGCTGATGATACTCAGCTGTTCTCCTTTGGGAGGGATAAAAGAGTGTGGGAGAGTCCATCCCAACCTGCCTTACAGCTGTTTTCCACTGGGTGACCACCCATCAACTAAAATGTAACTCAGAAAAAACTGAAAAACTATTCTTCAGTCATAATGCCCCAAAACATGGCAGAGCTTTTGGCCTAAAGATGCCCCACCCTCAGGGGGGAACAGTTAAGAACTTGAGTGTTGATTTCGATAACTCTTATACTTTCAACTACAAATCAAGTCTGTGGTAGGCACATGTTTCGGGCTACTGCGTGCACTAAAATATTTTTTGCACTCCCTTTCATTTTCTGCGAGGAAGGCGGTCATCCAAGCTCTTATACCTTCTAGCCTAGACTATGGAAATGCCCTATAATTGGGACTTCATGACTACCTGCTCAACAGATTTCAGGTGGTTCAGAATAGGGCAGCCCCGTATTCTCCTTAGCCTGCCTCCGAGAACGCACGTGTCCCCACACCTACGTGACCTTCACTGACTCCCAATAGGGAAGAAAATTCTGTTTAAAGCACTAGTTTTGATCCGCAAGGCACTTCATCATACAGGTGTAGGCTACCTCAGGGCAAGAATCATCTTTTACATACCCTCAAGCAACCTGCGGTCAGCTAATAGCCTTCTGGAAGATTCGCTGCATTAAAACTGGAGGGCGGGCCTTCTCCATGGAACAAACTCCATCTTGAGCTACGTTTAGTGGATGCTACTTAACTGTTCAAGAAAAAGCTGAAAACCTGGCTTTTAAAAAAAATAAAAGAGTAGACGGTCCAACTGCACTCTGTGAGGTGGCCGATAAGCACAGCGCCAGGACACTCCTTGGAGTAGCCTTGCACTTTATAAGTCGCATTTCATTCAGTACTGCCATCTTGAGTGACATCCAACTCAAAGATATGAGGAGTACTATTTAATGTTCAACTTGCACTCCAAGGTTCTCAAGAGCTGCCCCAAAATTCCGCCTTAGTAGCTCTATTGTATCCCTATTTACATGTATGCCCAGGCATTTTTCCCTGTCTGCCCATCATCTAAGTGGGTATTTTCCATTTTATGTGATAGTTTTGTCCATGAGTGGGAATAGCTCTGATTTGCCCAAGTTTATCAGCAAACTGGGGTTTCATTGAAATTTAATTATATCTTTGATGATTGGGGGCCACTGTGTTTTCTGGGTTTTGCACATAAATATAAAGTTGTTAGCATATAAGGATATCAATGTTATTTTCGGATTGACATAGAGACCACATTGGGAATGAAACTTGCAAAGTAATGAAGCAAGGGGCTCGATAGCCAGGGTGAAAATCAGGGGTGACAACTGACAAACTAGGCAAGTGCCCCTGCTAATGGACACTACATAAGAGTAGAGATTGTTAACTTTCACCCAGGCTGTTGGACCCACAGGTCTAGGAAATACTTGACAATGCACTTTCTACATGAATGGTCATTCCAGAGCTGCAAAAGCCTTTTAGGCAACCAATAGAATGGCCGCTGCTGGTAAATGTTGATCTACCTGGTGGAGGATGGCCACTAGTGTGCGAAAATTGAAGGATATTTACCTCTGTGGTACAAATCCAGATAGCTCCGGCAGCAGTAACAACTACATCATAGGTTCCAACCTTCATGGCAAAATTCTGGCGAGGATTTTGTTATAGACATTCAATAATGAAAGCGGCCCATACGAGGAGCACTGGCGAGGGTTACGGTCCTGCTATAGCCATTATTACTTCCATCATTGATGGAGGTGGTCTACCTTTAACAATGGCTGCATTATAGATATCCAACAACCAGGGAGCCAAGATATCAGAATATTCCTTATAAAAATCCACTAGGAGACCATTCCCTCCCAGGGCTTTACCACTTGTTAGACTGGTAATAGAAGTCTTAACATCTTCAATCATGAGGGGAGATTTAAGGAGTACACACATCCTACCGTTAACCCAGGCAAGAGTGACATTGTTAGGTATTCTGTTATTCCACAGGAAGAAAAACTAGAACAGGAGTGTTAGAAATTGGGTTACTCGTTGACTAGGGTGTGAACCCTGGTCAAGCAGCAACCACAATCCTTGTAAGGGCAAGGCAGCAAGCAAACAACAAATTAACCTGTGCTCATCCCCTGGTAGCTTGGCACAGAGCAGTCAGGCTTAACTTGCAGGCAATGTGTAAAGCATTTGTGTAACACTTCAAACAGTAACACAGCAAAAACAGCACCCAAAATTAATCTCACACCAGGTTAGGAAAATAGATCTGAATTTAATAAATAAAACAAGACCAAACAACAAAAAACGAATCAGTAGAACCGGACTTATGAATTCGTAAAGAATAAAATGTAAAATAGCGCCTAAAAGCCAAAAGCACCAACCGGGGATATCTGGTTGCACTAGACCAGGTCAAAGTCAAAAGTTCAGGATGACCACGATAGAGCTTAGGACAGATACAGTCCCAGATTAGTCCAGCTGAAGGGGGGGCGCGGCTAACCGCCAAGCATGGCGGACGCGTCCTAGCCGAGCTTCGGACCGGGCCCTGTATCCTGCCAACAACTGCGCTGCTGCAGTGCCATCTGACCCTCGATGTAGCCTGGCAGACCCCTGACAACCGTGTGCGATGCTTGAGGGACAAGAAAGGTGCGTAGTTGACACGGACGCTGAGGTCTGCAGACGGCGTCTCCAGCGCTGTGGCCCAAGTCACAGGGAAGGCGGAGGCCGCACTACGCAGCTCCATATCGGAGGCGATCGATACGGAAGTGGATGTACGGAGGAACTGCGACAGACTTGTAAATAAATATTAAATCTATTGGGGCTCGCCGGAACCGCCGACTCGACCATAGGAGGCTGGGGGAACGGATCGGTGCCGAAGGAGAGACCTTGCCGGACAACACTGTGCAGGAATGGTGGGGGCTCATGCGGGTCCGACCGCCCTGGATTACACAGAAGAATACTGCCTGCTGCGAGTGCTGGCTGGGCCAGACGATGCGAATGCCCCCCAATCATAGCCGTGCAGTAACGTCTCCCCCCCCACTGAGCACTGGTGCGGGTATCGCTGGTCTGGGCCGACGTGAAGACACGCCCGTGGAAGAAGTGAGTGCGCCTGACTACGGGGGGATCCAACGGGGCGGTCGGACAGCCTGAGTAGATCGGTGAACCTACGGCTTCCGGCCCGAGACCGAAACAATGACTTAGGACCGACAAAGGGCCCATTACCTGCAGTGAATAGCGGATTCTTGGCTTCCTTGCATAGTGGTGTAGAGACGAACTGTGAGTACTGTGCCTGACTGAGCCGCACAAGGCCTATACCCTGAGCTGTGTGATCGGTGCCTATGTTGTAATCCGTCCAACCGGCGTTACGGGGTTCATTGAATAAATACGAGCCTTACCTCATTGAACAGAGTGCAGGGGACTGGGGCTGTAGCTGGGAGCCGTGCTGCCTACATGCATTGGGACTGAAGACTGTCTGGGCCTGATATTAATAAAATATAGCAGTGTTGAGCAGGGTGTGTACGGCACTACTTGTGAAGAGACACCGCATACTGCACTGCACGTACTGCGCAGCACCCACGGTACACGATGGGGCGCACAAGGGGGAAGCAAACTGACCCCCTGGCTTTGGGAAGGCTCGACCATACAGATCAGGAGGATACAAACATTGCCTGTGATCCAGACTGTATACCACCGACCACTGTGGGTAAACAAGTTGACAAACTGGATCTGATATTACAGGAGGTGCGCTACTCCAGACAGGCAATTGAACAGCAAGTAAGCGCGCTCGCAACCGGTCTCACGCTTTTAAAAGCTGACCATAGCAAATTAGCAGATACGGTACGGAGAAACAAACTGCACATAGCAGAGATTATGCCACAGCACAAGACCCACGCGGAACAAATTGAACACCTGCGGCGGGAGCTCCAGGGCCTATGTGACAGAGTGGATGACGCTGAAGGAAGGGCCCACCGCAACAACGTGCGAATTGTGGGACTGCCGGAACGCAGTGAGGGGGCGAACCCCACCCAATATATAGAACAATGGTTCAGAGATGTGATCACGCCGGAAGGCCTCACTGAGTTCTTTAGTGTGGAGAGACCACACAGGATACCAGCCGGACCCCCTCCCTTGGTGCTCCACCTAGGCCGATGATAGCGCGTATTTTAAATTTCAAGGACTGTGACACTTTGCTTCGTACAGCCCGCGAAAAAGCCCCGATACAATTTGAGAACAAGAGAGTATCACTATACCCAGATTTTACATTGGCGGTACAAAAAAATGAGAGTATGGTTCCAGCTCAGAGGCCACAATCTAAAATATCCTCTCCTCTTCCCGGCCAGGCTGAAAGTGATTCACGACCAAAAATCCAATTTTTTCGATAGCCCGGCTGAGGAATGGATGGAGGTCGCGTTGACGCCGGACCCATCACAAAGTTCATCTCAGACTTCGAGGCCGGAACCACATAAAGCTCCGAAGACTATACACGGGAAAGCAGATCGCAAGAAGTCGCCTAGAATGGATGCCACGGAAAGCCCATCCTGAGAGCAAATAATCGAGGGTCAGAAATCTGCGATACAGGCGGCTGCAGCGCTGGACAACCAGGATGCACACTCAACAGTGGGATCGCACGACTCATCAGAAGACACTACTGTACATTCTGACTCTGAAAGTAGCCTAGCCCTCTTTCCTTCTGTCACCCCACAGACAGTGAATGACTACTTGGGCTGATGTAATTGGTTTGTATGTACAGGAGCCGAGGGGACCTACTGCTGGTAATCATAACTGTTTTATATTATGCATGTCACTATGGCACCGCTTGCACATAGGTTGTGTTAGAGCCCGGACCTGGCCGGTTATGCGACTACTCCGGTGAATTGCATCCCCAGGCTCCCCACTGACCATGGTTACCACCCCTCCCCCCCCCCCCATTGCAACTGCAATTTTGTCTAAATTGTTAGACTCTATAGTTTCCATTAGTATCATAGTTTGGTCCTCTGCTGTTCTGCGGGGGAACCATTAATGATTGTTATTAGTTCAACCAGACTCACTAACTGCATATTTATTATTTGTCACCAAGAGTGTATTGGGATAAATATGACACAACAACATAACTTGTATTATGGCTACTACCGGGAAATACAAGATCTTGACCTGGAATGTTAGGGGGATGGGGTCTGTACATAAGAGACATAGAATTTATGCACAGCTGAACAGACGAAAAGCCCACATTGTAATAATGCAGGAAACGCACCTCACACATTGTGAAGCCATTAAGCTAAGGAAAAAATGGCGGGGGCAACTATTCTGTACATCTTACTCTGTATTCGCGAGGGGGGCAGCCATATGGATCAGGAGCGGCTCACTGTTTGTGGTTTCAGAACAGAAGATAGATACAAATGGCAGATATGTGCTGCTCCGTGGTACACTGAATGGGGAACCACTGGTACTTGGGAGCATATATGCTCCCAATGCAGACCAGGATACATTTTTGCCGTCATTAAACACGGTGCTAGCGGACTGGGAAGGCTACTCATGGGTGGTGGGAGGGGATTTTAACACAGTAGTACATATAGACCTTGATCGTTCACACCCACCAATATTGGGAGCTAGCAGAAGGAAGCAATCCGAGGCACTAAAGAGTTGGGCGACAGGATGGGCACTAGGGGATGCATGGCGAGTGCACAACCCTACATGTCGTGAGTATTCATTTTATTCCCCAACGCATATGTTGCATACACGCATTGACAGGGTGTTCTGCTCTATACCTTTACTCGAAAATGTTACCCACGCTACTTATCTCGGAAAGACACTGTCTGACCAGAACCCTTTAGAGTTGACGCTAGAATGGGGTAGGATCCCTACACTGGTACCAACATGGAGACTACAGCCAATCGCCTTGGAGGACCCTGTTTTTCGCACTGCTCCCTCCACTGCCATATCACATTACTTTACAGAAAACACAAACACCGCAAGTACACGTCAGGTGGAGTGGGAGGCGTTCAAGACGGTTATCCGTGAGGTGGCCATTGGGACTAAGGTGGGGGTCCGGGCTATCGTAGATAGAGAACTGCGGGAGGTAGAAGACCGACTGGGAGGGCTGGAAAATGCTGCAGCATTAGACGATGCAAGTAAGGAAGCATTGCAGGAAGCACATATAAAACATGCCGAACTCTTGGAGCAATTGAGGACAATTGACTACCGCACCTACACTCAAAAACAGCACGCGGAGGCAGATAGGGCAGGGGCGCTACTAGCGAGGATTATACGAGACACGCCATACCCTACCCCTATACATGAGGTACATACACCAGAGGGAATTACGGTAAATACACAATCTGGCATTAACATGGCTTTCAGAGACTATTACGAAGCATTATATGCGGCACCTGCGGAGCTGCAGGAGGAGGAGCTGACTGGCTTCCTTGACTGCCTGGAGTTCCCCCAACTTACAGATGCGCAAAAAAAGGAACTAGCAGAGCCCATAACAAAAGCTGAAATTCGATCAGCGATAAAAGACCTCCCATGTAACAAGACCCCAGGGCTTGACGGCCTGCATTTGGAATTCTACGAGATGTTTTCGGCAAAATTGCTCCCCCACCTCGAAAAATTATACCACGCAGCACTGGAGACAGGTTTCTTACCCCCCTACCACAAGACAGGCTTTGGTTACATCATTGCCGAAACCTGGCTGAGATCCAACAGACATGTCGGGATACCGCCCCCTTTCTTTACTATAGACAGACTACAAAATCCTTAGTAAAATACTGTCTCGTAGATTACTTTACCATTTACCGAAAATGATACACATTGACCAGTGTGGCTTTGTCCCAGGCAGGAGTATATCCCTAAATACTAGACGACTACATCAGATACTCACCTCTGTACCTGCAGGAGACGCTGAGGCAGGCTGTCTCTCGCTGGACCTGCGACAGGCGTTTGATACTCTGCACTGGAACTATATGTTACGAGCCCTTTCGCTATTCGGTATACCCTATGAATACATAAACCAGGTCAGATTGTTGTATTCAGATCCTACGGCGCGGGCCCGTACAGGTGCCCATATTTCACAGCCCTAAGCGGTGGCCAGAGGTACAAGGCAGGGGTGCCCTTTATCGCCCCTGCTGTTCGTGTTGACGCTCGAACTGCTGGCCACTAAGTTACGAGCGGTTGCGAGAGATAGGGGCATTAAGCTAGGGGACACGACGCATATACTCTCTGCTTACGCGGATGACATTATACTTAACCTCAACAACCTCTGGGGCCCCAATGAGCCCCTTCCCACAGTATTTCGGCTTTTCCAAACACTTTCTGGCCTAACCATAAACGAGTCCAAATCTTACGCTGCCCGTTTAGACCCTGTTCATTTTGGACATTGGTCATTTCCTATTGCACCCACCACATTTAAATATTTAGGTCTACAAATCTAAAGAGAGCCACAGGATCTGTTGGAAGGTAACTTGTGCAATCAAGGCGCTAAAAACGCAAATCACATTCTGGACCTCACTACCACTCTCTGTGGCAGGGAGAGTGGCCATTTCTAAAATGGTGATGCTCCCTAGATTGCTTTACTATTTTACAAAACTACCGATAATAATCCCGACACATATATTTAAAACGCTAAACACAATGTTAACTGAGTTAATTTGGGGTAAGGGACGAAGGAGAGTGGGACTTTCCAAACTACATCTGGGTACAGACCGGGGAGGCTTGTGCGTTCCGGACTTCCAGGCATACTGTTATGCCAGCCAGCTCCAGTGGCTTTCTTACTGGACAGCTGGTCGCCACTTGCAAGAGATAGGCATGTCGCGGACAGCATGGGACAGGGGAGTAATACACACACTGTTGTTGCCAAAAAGTAGGCCCCCGTCGTCAGCAATCAATCAATCAATCAATCATATCATTTGTAAAGCGCACTACTCACCCGTGAGGGTCTCAAGGCGCTGGGGTGGGGAATGCTGCTACTGCTCGAAAAGCCAGGTCTTGAGGAGTTTTCTGAAGGTCAGCAGGTCTTGGGTCTGCCGTAGGTGGATGGGGAGGGTGTTCCAGGTCTTGGCGGCGAGGTGGGAGAACGATCTGCCACCGGAGGTCGCTCTTCGGAAGCGGGGGACAGTGGCGAGGGCGAGGTCGGCGGAGCGGAGCTGGCGGGTGGGGGTGTAGAAGCTGAGTCGTCTGTTGAGGTACGTTGGTCCGGTGTTGTGGAGTGCCTTGTGTGCGTGGGTGAGGAGTTTGAAGCTTATCCTCTTGTTGACCGGGAGCCAGTGCAGGTCTCTCAGGTGGGGTGTGATGTGGCTGCGGCGAGGGATGTCGAGGATCAGGCGTGCAGAGGCGTTCTGGATGCGTTGGAGCCGTCTCAGGAGTTTGGCCGAGGCTCCTGCGTAGAGGGCGTTTCCGTAGTCCAACCTGCTGCTGACGAGGGCCTGGGTGACCGTTCTTCTCGTTTCAGTGGGGATCCACTTGTAGATCCTGCGGAGCATGCGGAGGGTGTTGAAGCAGGCGGAGGAGACGGCGTTGACCTGTTTAGTCATGGAGAGGGTGGAGTCGAGGATGACCCCTAGGTTGCGTGCGTGGTCGGTGGGTGTTGGGGCAGTTCCCAGTGCGGTCGGCCACCAGGAGTCGTCCCAGGCCGAAGGGGTGGATCCGAGGATGAGGACCTCCGTCTTGTCCGAGTTCAGCTTCAGTCGGATGTTCCTCATCCATTCAGCGACGGTCTTCATTCCTTCGTGAAGGTTGGTTTTGGCGGTCCTTGGTGAGGGAGAGGATCAGCTGGGTGTCATCGGCGTAGGAGATGTTGAGGTCGTGCCGACGGGCGACGTGGGCGAGCGGTGCAAACAGAGTTGGGCTGAGGGAAGAGCCCTGGGGTACGCCGCAGATGATCTCGGTGGCTTCGGAGCGGAAGGGGGGAAGGCGGACGCTCTGTGTTCTGCCGGAGAGGAAGGAGGTGGTCCAGTCCAGGGCCTTCTCTTGGATCCCGGCGTTGTGGAGGCGTGTTCGTAGTGTGTGGTGGCAGACCGTGTCGAAGGCGGCTGACAGGTCCAGGAGGATGAGGGCCGCCGTTTCTCCGTTGTCCAGCAGGGACTTGATGTCATCGGTGGCGGCGATGAGGGCAGTCTCGGTGCTGTGGTTGCTGCGGAACCCGGACTGGGAAGGGTCCAGGATGTTGTTCTCCTCGAGGTAGCGGGTCAGTTGTTTGTTGACGGTCTTCTCGATGACCTTTGCCGGGAACGGGAGCAGGGAGATGGGCCGGAAGTTCTTGAGGTCCTTGGGGTCCGCCTTGGGTTTCTTGAGTAAGGCGTTGATCTCGGCGTGCTTCCAGCTCTCCGGGAAGGTTGCTGTCTCGAAGGAGGTGTTGATGACTTTCCGGAGATGGGGTGCGATGGCTGTGCTGGCTTTGTTGAAGATGTGGTGTGGGCATGGGTCTGACGGAGATCCGGAGTGGATGGTGTTCATGATCTTGATGGTGTCGTCGTCGTTGATGTTGGTCCAGGAGAGCAGGCGGTTGGTGCAGATGGTGGTCGTGGGGGCGGAGGTATCAGTGGTTGTCGGGGCGGTCGTGGCGTTGAAGCTGTCGTGGATGTCTGCGATCTTGCGGTGGAAGAAGGTGGCCAGCGAGTCGCACAGGTCTTGCGAGGGTGGGACGTCGTTGGTGTTGGAGCTGGGGTTGGAGAGTTCCTTCATGATGTTGAAGAGCTCTTTGCTGTTGTGCGCGTTGTTGTCTAGGCGGTCTTTGAAGGAGGCCCTTTTGGCGGATCTGATGAGGTGATGGTGTCTGCGGGTGGCGTTCTTGTGGGCTGCGTGGCTGTCCGGTGTTCGTTCACGGAGCCAGATCTTCTCCAGCTTTCGGCAGGTTTGCTTGGAGGCCCGGAGGTCTTCAGTGAACCAGCTGGCTTTCTTGTTGGTGTGACTGTTGGAGGGTTTCTTGATCGGGGCGAGGGTGTTGGCGCAGTCGTTGATCCACTGTCTGAGGTTGCGGGCGGCGGTGTCGGGGTCGGCGGGTGGGCTCTGGGCGAGGGTGGTGGTTAGCTGGTCTTCGGTGACTTTGCTCCAGCAGCGGCGGGGCATCTGTTGGGTGCGGTGGTGCGTGGTGGGTTTCTTGAAGGTGAAGTGGATGCAGCGATGGTCGGTCCAGTGGAGTTTGGTGGTGTGGTTGAAGGAGACGTGGGGGCTTGCGGAGAAGATGGGGTCAAGCGTGTGACCGGCGGAGTGGGTGGGTGTTGTGACGAGTTGTCTGAGTCCGAGGTTGGCTAGGTTGTCGATCAGGGTGGTGGAGTTGGTGTCGTTGTTGTTCTCGAAGTGGAAGTTCAGGTCCCCGAGGAGGATGTAGTCCGTGGAGGCGAGGGCGTGTGAGCTGACGAAGTCGGCGATGGAGTCGCTGAACTGTGGTCGGGGTCCGGGGGGTCTGTAGACGAGGGTTCCTCTGAGGGTGGTGTTGGGATCGGTGTGGATCTGGAAGTGCAGGTGTTCGGTGGTGCGGAGGGTGTCGTCGGTGTTGGTCGAGACTCAGAGTGTTCCTGTGGACGATGGCGATTCCTCCTCCTGCTCCGTTGGTGCGGTCCCTACGGGTGATCTTGTAGCCTTCCGGGACGGCTATGGCTAAGTCGGGTACCGAGGCGGGGTTCAGCCAGGTCTCCGTCAGGAAGGCGACGTCTGGGGAGGTTGAGTCGAGTAGGTCCCAGAGTTCAACGGCGTGTTTGCAGGTGGAGCGGGTGTTGAGAAGGATGCATCTGAGGTGGTTGGGTTCTTTCCTGGTCGGCGGCAAGGTGGGGCGGATGCTTGTGAAGCTGCAGTTCCGGCAGGTGAAAGCTCCGTGGGTGCGCTTCGGGGCGGCCAGGAAGCAGGTGTGTGATCGTCCGGTGTTGAGTGCGTGGAGGGATCTGGCATCGTAGCGGTGTCTGGAGTCGTGGTGTTCGCGGGGTCCAGGGGTCCTGGCGCTGGGCACGGTCCAGGCGCGGACGAGCGCAGACGGGCTTGCCTTAGGCGCGCCTTTGGTGCGCCAGCGGCACGCCCGCTGCGCGCGTCCTCCATATGAGGGGATGTGGGAGGGAGGAGCAGCTGGGAGGCGGGAGCGGGGCGGCGAATGGGATTACAGAGGGGCGGGGCCGCAGGGACGCAGCGGCGGGAAAAACGGGTGGGGGCCGCGGGAGAACTGGGCGCGGGAAGGAAAAACAAGTTTAGGCAAGAAAACAAGTACACGCACAGAGGAATAAAAACAAGTCTGGGCAAGAAAGCAAGTTAGGCACAGGGGGATAAAAACAAGTCTGGGCAAGAAAGCAAGTTAGGCACAGGCGAATAAAAACAAGTCTGGGCAAGAAAGCAAGTTAGTCACAGGGGGATAAAAACAAGTCTGGGCAAGAAAGCAAGTTAGGCACAGGGGAATAAAAACAAGTCTGGGCAAGAAAGCAAGTTAGGCACAGGGGAATAAAAACAAGTCTGGGCAAGAAAGCAAGTTAGGCACAGGGGAATAAAAACAAGTCTGGGCAAGAAAGCAAGTTAGGCACAGGGGAAAAGTACAGGATTAGGCAAAAACAATGCAAGCAGAGCCGTGCAGCAGCGTGGGGAGCGACCTGTCAGCACCGCCATTATTGAAAGTAGCCATATCGTATTGGAAAAAGGTTATCCAATATACCAAGGGACTGTGCCCATACGCTCCTAATATCCCATTGCTGGGGACTCCTACACCGTCCAGGATAATTTCTACTAGGTGTCTGACCAAATGGTCAGATGAAGGTGTTACTACAGTTGGAATGCTGTTCACGGATCACATGTTTATGGACCATAACACTTTCGTGAGAGAGCAAGGGGTTCCTAATTCGCTATATATCATCCATGCTGGTATCGGTAGATATTTGAGAAGCATTTGGTCACCTGATGGCACGGAACCCCAAACACATGAACTTGTACACATGTTATATCTCATGGGCAATGGGGGACACTTAACCAAATGGCTGTATAGAAGCATCCGCATCCGATCGCATGCAGCAATTTCACTCCAGGAGCTTAGAGATAAATGTTCCGCAGATACTGGGGGTGAAATATTGGATAAGGACTGGGGGAAAATACTGGAATACCCCAAGAAAGTATCACGTAACCCTAAATTTAAGCTAATCCAATACATGCTGGTACACAGGGCGTACTTGACCCCACATAGACTGAGCAAAATGTTCCCGGGCACAGCAGATGACTGTCCTCGCTGCCACACACAACCTGCTGGGTTACTTCACATGCTATGGACATGCCCTAGACTGACATCCTTCAGGGCGACAGTTTACAAACTCCTTACTGAGGTGACACCGGGGATAGGGAAAGATACAGTGGAATACTGCATACTGGGACTATATGAAAAGCGTAAGTCACAGGGAACACAGGCTAGGTTTGCCAATCTGGTATTAATATTGGTGAAACAGGCAATTACAATGCGTTGGAAGTCTGCACAGCTCCCGGCGGCACTAACGTGGCATAGCGCAGTGGTCCGATGGGGGAGGGCTGAAAGTATGGAGATAAGAAGAGAAGAAAATAAAGGGCTGAGAAAAAATCAGATTTCTCTGGAATGGGATGCACTGTTGGAACAGTTTGTCTCTGCAGAACATTCACTGCATTAAAGAGCTGTCAGCCATGGGGCATTACCAATGTCTTACGAACCCAATCAATAGCAGACTCCATAGAAACCTTACTAGAACGTAATAAGCAAGATTGTAAGTTATATTCTAAGAATCATGAACCACATTGAGTCTTGGTCGCTGCCAACTGGTTACGATAACACAATAGTGAGTCTGGAAGGGTGGTGGGTGTCCGATAGTTAATAATGATAGGGAGAGGGGAGGGAGTTTGTTTATTGGCTTGAATCTTTTGAATATAGAAGCAATAATGCCCTTTGACTGTTAATATGCTATAACTCTACGATGTATGCTCTCTCTCACTGAAACCAATTGACGTGTTCTTATTTTGTAAAACCAATAAAATGTGTTATAAAAAAAATTAAAAAAAGAAGATTAGTCCAGCTGAAGTTTTACCTTCTCAAGTTTTGTCCCAAGAGTCCTGTAGGCTTTGGAGGGGGTCACCAGGACCAGGGAGAGTGTCGCAGGCGGTGGTCGGTGTGGAGCGAAGAGCAGGCTGGGCGCCACGGATAGGCGGGCTGGAGATTTGCATTGGCAGTCCTCCGAGGGCTGTCGATGCTGCTGTGCAAAGAGATGGGTGGCAGTGTCTTGCGCTGATTTTCGGAACGAGCGGCGTAGTTCCGGTGCAAACAGCCCGTTCGCAGTCGCAAAATGCCCAAAAGCTTGATTTCAAGAGCTTGAGAGCCACATCAAGGCCCCAGGCTCTGGGAGGCAACACTTGGGGGTTACGAACTCGCTGAAGACGGGTCTAGGAGCTGTTGAGGAGTCTTATGTCCCTCAGATCAGGAGGCCAGCAGAATAGCGCTTTGAGTCACTCTGGGGTCCTGGGTTCAAGATGAAAGTGCAGGTCCAGTTCTCATTCCCCAGGCAAAAGCGCAGCAGGGCAGCAGTTCCTTTAGAGCAGCAGTCCAGCAGAGTGTCAGTCCTTGTAGCAGCACAGCAGTCCTCCTCTCTGGCAGAGTATCCATAGGTACAGATGTGTACTCAAGAGCTGATGTCTGAGGTCCTTCTTTTATACACAGTTGTGCCTTTGAACTGGGGAGAAGCTTTTAGAGACATGCCTTTGAAGTGCACAGATGCCCTGCCTTCCCTGCCCTGGCTCCAGACTAACTACACGGGCTATGCAGCCCTTTGAGTGGAGACAGGACATAGTCTCTTCAAGTGTAAGCAGGGCTGCGTCCAGCTCCTCCCTCCCATCCTGCCAGTGATGGCCCATCCAGTCACACCCAAGCTCCCATTGTGTGTGGCTGTCTAGGAGGAATACACAAAGCCCAAACGTCAGCTAGACCCAGCCATGAGACCAGAGACAGGCTGTATGCTCTCTCTCACTGAAACCAATTGACGTGTTCTTATTTTGTAAAACCAATAAAATGTGTTTCTAAAGGGGCGTGGCTTGACAGGCTATCATGGAGGACGCAGCTTAGCTGAGCTCCGTCCACCCACGCCATAATCCGACAATTATCCTCTATTATCCTGCCCAGAGAAGACCTACTTTGCTCCGCCGAGTATCCTAGCTGCCCTGGAGTGCGGAGATCTTGTCGGATCGGAGCTCGGCGAAGTGGCTGCGGAGCTCTCCTTCGATCCTTCCATCTGTGCACGGATCGCCGTTCTCGCCATTACGGACTGCCCGGGGCCTGCTGGGCGGGACGGCGGCAGGGGACCCTCCTCGGCGCTCAGGGACACGGACATCGGAGCAGGGGAGCGGAGGTGCCCGGTGCCTGTGGCGCGCCGCCCCTGCAGTGGAGCACCGCACTGTAGTGCGGGGATTGCCGCCGGCTCGTCCCCCTCTGCCCCGTGGCCGCCATCTTGTTGGAGAGACGCCGGAGCGTGGCTGCGCCCGTCTTGCGGCGCTGCCCTCGTCCTGCAGGTACTGCCTGGCGCCCTGGGTGCGGACGGCGAGGAGTGGCGCCCTGTACCCCCGCCTGGCCGCATAGCCGGGGTGAATCACGCCGACATGGGGAGTCCGCCGCCAGCCCCCCCGCATCTGCTGTAGGACCGCCATTTTGCAGGGGGCCGTGCTGGGGGTGCGGCGGTGCCTGCCCGGTGGCGCTGCCCGGTCTCCTGCTGCAAGGGACGCGGAGGCACTGCTACCACTCGAACCGGCGGAGTCTGATTCACCCACCTATGATTGGCGAACTGATACCCCAGTGGAACGGACCATACGAGGGGATGATTGACGCTCACGGGGTCGGGCCGTGACCCCAGATGGTGAGTGATCCCGTTGACCTTCTCCTCCCTCCTGTTATCATCGGGGGATCGGCCCGGACCCCGGGGCTGACTACCAGAACATCAGCGCTCCTAAGCGCCTTGGGGACAAACATCTGCTGTATAGGGCCCGCCGGGTGGTGACGGCCCCTTATAGATACACGTAGGCCCGAGGCTGCCCTGATTGCATGTGAGGTGAATTCATGCAGACTTCCATCTTATGACCCGCACGGCCAGCGGATACTAGCGCACTGCCCTGAAGGAGCTGAGACGTGGGTGCCTGTGCTGCGGGGGCGCGCGTGCGGCAATGCCGCGACCCCTGCTGACGCCCCCCCCCTCTGTGGGGCCCCCGGGCTGGGAGTGCTTGCTTTGGTGCGCTGGACTGTGGTGGCTGCCTCCCCATCTGCGGACCCTTACCCCCAAGCCAGATCCTTTGTATGCGCCACACGCATAATCCGTGACTCTACCTCCCCTGCCTCTGTACTCCTCGTCCCGCTTGGAGAGGTGGTCGCCTGCCCTGTAGGTGAGGGCCCTTCGTCCCCTGTCTGCTTCACGGCCCGCGGCGACTATCCTGATGCGCAAGGGCGGGCCAGGCGGGACCGGCCCTAAACAGGGCACCATGGACCAGTACACTACGGCCACCGGTGGCGCTACGGGTGGGGATGAGGGCGGCTAAGCCCCAGATAACGCGGCCCTTCTGGCAGCAATGAACAATGCTCGAGATATGTTGGATGCCAAAATCGGCGCAGTGGGGTCCGAAGTCTCCTTTTTATGCCAAGATCTCCGCAAAGCAGTAGACCGGATCACCGAGGCTGAGACGAGGGTCTCAACGGTGGAAGATTCAGTAACCTCTCTCCAAAAGAAAGTAAATAAGTTGACTGTTGTCACGCAAGAACTGGCTTCCAGGGTGGAGGACGCAGAGGGCAGCGCCCGGAGGAACAATCTACGCTTCGTGGGCTTGGCCGAGGGCTGCGAAGGGGTATCCATGACAAATTTCATCAGTAAATGGCTTACAGATATCCTGCCTAACGAGCTACTATCCTCTGCCTTCATAGTTGAGCGGGCGCACAGGGTCCTGACACAGAAGCCCCCCCCGGGTGCGGCTCCAAGGCCTGTCATCGCAAAGATCATGAATTACGCCGACCGGGATGCCATCCTGCGATTCGCCAGGTCACATAAAGACTGTTTCATACACGATTCTCGATCCATCTTGGTCTTTCCGGATTACACGCGATTGGTCCAGCAACAACGCCAATCCTTCCTGGCCGCGAAGCGCAGACTCAGAGAACTGAATATACAGTATATGCTGCTGTATCCAGCCCGAATGCGAGTGATCTATAATTCCAAATCTTATTTCATCGACACCCCCGAGGCGGTCTTCGCTGGGTCGGATGAGCACCCACAGCTCCGTGCAAACTCCCCATCAGCCATAGACTCCGACTCTTCCCGAAGCTCAAGAGTTCAGCGGCCACGACGTAATAAATCCCAGAAGCGGCGAGGACCGGGGTCGGATATGGTATCGCCGAGCCCTGAGCGACCGCCCTGATGGATCCGGACTACTCCACAAGCCAAATGGTGATCCGTAAGACTCTGTATATGACAGACTCTATATTAGTAATGTCATTCTCTGGGTGGGCGTGGGCCCTAGGCCATGGGTTGCTAGGCCAAGGACGTCTTGCACTCCCCGTTTTTTCTTAGATAGATAGGGTGGGGTGGGAACCTTTGGTGTACTATCGGGGGGCCCCCCGTTGGGGTCCACTGCTATATACACCGCAACAGATGCTCCTTGTTTGTGGAAGTGTCGGGTGGGGGTTGGGGGTTGGGGGGCTATTCCTTCGGATATGTTGGTTTAATATGTTTATATGTTTTTAGCACATGCAGACGGTACGTTATCTTTCATATTGTCTTCTATGCAGGTCTCCCTGCTCTGCATAATGCCTATCTAGGACCCAATGGCAACAGGTGAAGTACATCCTCTTGGGGACCTAACGGTGGTCTCCTGGAATGTCCGGGGACTGCTGAATAAGGTAAAACGCGGGGCTGTCTTGCGACAGGCAAAGAGGTATGGGGCAGACATCCTCCTCCTACAAGAAACCCATTTATTGGGAACGAAAGCCCTGTGCCTCGCTCACTTTGGCTTCTGCCACAACTACCATGCAGGGTTCACGGCGGGCTCCAGGGGGGTGGCGGTCCTTATTCACAGCAGAGTCCAGTTTCAAAACATAACACATAAAGCGGATCCTGGGGGCAGATTCCTTTTTGTCACAGGCACGATACATGGCGAGCAGATTACCATCGGGGGTATCTATGCCCCTCCACCATTAGGCGCTACTTTTATTGAAAAATTATTGGGGGTCTGGGGATCCCTCCCGACTGGTTTGACCTTGATGGGGGGCGACTGGAATGATACCATGGGGCCACTCGACCGACAACGCATTTTAGACTGCCCTCCACCACCAGGTCCGACCAAATTGTATACATTGGCTTCGACACTGGACTGGGCAGACATATGGCGTGAATTCCACCCCAATGAACGCGATTTCACATATTTATCGGCGGTTCACGGGTCACAGTCCCGATTAGACTATTTCTTTGTTCCTCGAGTATTTCTCAATAGATTTTCGCAGGTACAGCATTGACCTTGCGGTCTGTCTGACCATTCCACAGTCACGCTGCGCTTTCATACATGTTCATGCAGGCCCCCATTCCGCTGGCGAATGTCCCCTTGGCACCTCCGTAGTCCGGCCTATCAAGACATGCTATACACAGCGATCACTACATATCTCGCAGACAATGGCCCCTCTGCCCCCTCGAACACAACCCTCTGGGAAGCCCTCAAACCGACCATCCGGGGCTCTGAAATTAGCTATCGCACGCAGGAGAAACGTGTGCGCCGCGAACAGCTTGCTACCCTAGAAACACGCCAGGCGACCCTGTCTTCCCAGCTCAATGCCAATCCCTGCCCCACTCTTCGCCGAAATTTACTCCTAGCACAACAAGAACTGCGCCAATATCTCTTAGGTGAAGCCAAGGAGATCTGGGAGGCATCACAGCACCGGATATATCAGTGGGGGGATAAGTCCAGTAAAATGCTCCATAGATTGTGTCAAGCAGGTGGCGCCCCGGCCGTCACGCCTACCATTCGTGGTTCAGACGGGTCCCTATACATGTCGCCGGTGGACGTGGCGGACGAATTTGCGAGACACTTCACATCCCTATATGCTCAGAAGGAGCAGATTTCCGCCGAACTCATAGCGGGGTTCCTTACGGACATTCCGCCGCGCCGGCTCCCCGACTCAGTCCGAGAGAGCCTGGAGACTCCGATTACATTGGAAGAATTGACTGGCGCCCTCAGAGCGATCCAGTCGGGTCGCGCCCCGGGTCCCAACGGGTTCGCCATGGAATTCCTCCGGTCCCATCTGACTCTATTAGGCCCTCAACTGTTGGCGACCATTGCGGACGCATCTGACTCGGCAACTCTACCAAGGGATTGGCGACACGCGGAAATAGTGCTCTTTCTTAAACCTGGTCGCCCCCCAGAAGACCCGACGTCTTATCGCCCCATCTCCCTTATTAATTTTGAACCCAAATTACTGGGGAAGGTCTTGGCCGACCGCCTTAGGGGGTGTATCACTGATCTGATCCACCCCGACCAGTCGGGCTCCATGCCGCAACGGGCCACAAGACACAACATCAGACGAGTCCATAATGCCATAGCTGCGGCCCCTACACTAGGCCGTCCCGCTGCCCTGTTGCTAGCTGACATCGATAAGGCATTCGACTCGCTAAGCTGGGTCTATCTTTTCCAACTGCTCGAGGCAGTCAACTTTGTACCCCGTTTTTTGGCATATATACGCCTGTTATATACGAACCTGACTGCATCAGTTCGAATCGCGGGACACCGCTCACACCCCTTCCCGATCCAGAGAGGCACCCGCCAGGGCTGCCCACTGTCTCCATTGTTGTTCGCCATGGCAGTCGAGCCTCTAGCGGCCTGGGTCAGAAGTGACCCGGTCCTCAGGGGGTTTGATTGGTCCCGCTCACGGTCAGATCGTATAGCATTATACGCTGATGACGTTCTCTTTTTTATGACAGACCCGTGGTATTCGGGACCCCGTATATTACAAGTTCTCAGGGTATTCGGTGACACCACCGGCCACCACGCCAATCCTGCTAATTCAATCCTCTTCCCGGTGTGCGGACATCAGGGCTGCGAATCATGGGCCGCGCAGTTGTCCCGGGCCACAGACGGGTTCAAATATTTGGGGATATACATCTCCCCGTGCCCCAAGATCTCATGGGCACAGAATATCACCCCATTATTGATTAGCCTCAAGAACGAAACGACGAGATGGTCTGCTCTTCCTCTATCCCTTTATGGGCTGGTGTCCTTACCCCGGATTTTATATTGCCTCCAAAATTTCCCGTACCCTATCCCTCGTATGTGGTTTGCGCAAGTAAATGCAATACAAAACAATTTCCTTTGGGGCGGTGGAGCTGTTCGTGTGGCACTCTGCACCTGTGTGCAGTCCACGTATTGCGGAGGGATCGCGGCAGCGGATATCTATTCATATTATGTTGCATCACACATCCTTGTAATCAATGAACTATGGTACAATTCCCCCACTGACCCGGCGTATGCAATTGAACACGCCGCTATGGAACAGGTCCCCCTACTCCACCTATTATATAGCTACGCAAAGCTAGACCATTTACCGCCAGCCGGCAGACAAGCTATACAGTTATGGCGGGCTAAGACCAGACAAATGGGATGGAAGGGGAAACTTACGCAACAAACCCCCCTGTGGCATGGTACATGCCTCAGATCTGCTACCGCACTGAGAGGGTTTCGGGGATGGGACCTGGTGGGGATTTTGACCCTTGGAGATGTTATGAGGGGCGCTACGTTAAAATCATTTCAACAATTACAGACTGACTTCGGCCTCCACAAGTCACAATTTTATACATTTTTACAGCTCCGACACGCACTCTCCCCTCAGATCCGTAATATGGAGACTCTCCCCGAGTTCCAACCCCTAGAGGGTTGCCTGCTAATGGGGGACCTCGGACTACACAAAATCAGGCGAATATATCAAACACTGACGACACACACCCATACCATGCTTGACAAAACCCGACTGGCCTGGCAGGCGGATATCCCTGAATTGACGGATGACGATTGGGCCGAAGCGATAGCCAGCCCTCGGGGCGCAGCCGTCTCCACACGCTATAGACTCATTCAATTCAAATATTTACATAGAGTTTATTATACTCGCGTACGATTGCGGCGAATGGGGGTCATTCAGTCCCCGGAATGCCTGCGATGTGCCAGAGAGGACGGGTCCTTTTTCCATACGATGTGGACCTGCACGGCCCTGCAGCCTTTTTGGAACAGGGTTCGTCATGTCTTAATGAGGTGCTGGGGTGGGTGCTACCACTGGACCCACGACTGTTTCTATTGCATTCCACAGACGACATTGGGGGGAACCGTCATAAACAACACCTATTGTTCCTCGCCCTCACTATTGCCAAGAGAGACATAGCACAGGGCTGGAAGGCATCATCTCCTCCGACTATAGGCAAATGGAAGACCGAATTAGATAAGTGTATGGGAGCTGAGATCGCAGTCTTCGAAGCTAGGGGCTGCCCTAGGAAACATCGCAAGATATGGACACGGTGGGCGACATACCGTGGGATTGACTTGCCCCCCCTGCTTGAGGAGGGCCCATAAGTGGTATCCTTCGATCCCCGCCATGCATCACCCCAAGTTGTATTGTTTGAATGTATTGCCATTTTGCTGGGATGAATATTGGGACCGTTTCGAATCATGTGCTGTATCTTGGAATTTGACCACTGTCTGCATATTGTTTTCTCTTTTTGGTTTACCTGCATGTTCGGCAGAGAGTGATTATCTAACAGAAATGGTTATTGATGCATATATTATCCGAATGATTATACACGACATTGTAGGGCCTCTGCCCGATATGCTGCAAAATGACCAAATAAAATTTGTTGTTAAAAAAAAAAATGTGTTATTAAAAAAAAAAAAAGATTAGTCCAGCTGAAGTTTTACCTTCTCAAGTTTTGTCCCAAGAGTCCTGTAGGCTTTGGAGGGGTCACCAGGACCAAGGACAGTGTCGCAGGCGGTGGTCGGTGTGGAGCGAAGAGCAGGCTGGGCGCCACGGACAGGCGGGCTGGAGATTTGCATTGGCAGTCCTCCGAGGGATGTCGATGCTGCTGTGCAAAGAGATGGGTGGCAGTGTCTTGCGCTGATTTTCGGAACGAGCGGCGTGGTTCCGGTGAAAACAGCCCGTTCGCAGTCGCAAAATGCCCAAAAGCTTGATTTCAAGAGCTTGAGAGCCACATTAAGGCTCCAGGCTCTGGGAGGCAACACTTGGGGGTTACGAACTCGCTGAAGACGGGTCTAGGAGCTGTAAGGGGTCTTATGTCCCTCAGATCAGGAGGACAGCAGAATAGCGCTTTGAGTCACTCTGGGGTCCTGGGTTCAAGATGAAAGTGCAGGTCCAGTTCTCATTCCCCCGGCAAAAGCGCAGCAGGCCAGCGCAGCAGGGAGGCAGTTCCTTTAGAGCAGCAGTCCAGCAGAGCGTCAGTCCTTGTAGCAGCACAGCAGTCCTCCTCTCTGGCAGAGTATCCATAGGAACAGATGTGTACTCAAGAGCTGATGTCTGAGGTCCTTCTTTTATACACAGTTGTGCCTTTGAACTGGGGAGAAGCTTTTAGAGACATGCCTTTCAAGTGCACAGATGCCCTGCCTTCCCTGCCCTGGCTCCAGACTAACTACACGGGCTATGCAGCCCTTTGAGTGGAGACAGGACATAGTCTATTCAAGTGTAAGCAGGGCTGCGTCCAGCTCCTCCCTCCCATCCTGCCAGTGATGGCCCATCCAGTCACACCCAAGCTCCCATTGTGTGTGTGGCTGTCTAGGAGGAATACACAAAGCCCAAACGTCAGCTAGACCCAGCCATGAGACCAGAGACAGGCTGCAGGCATTAAATGGCTAAGGCAAGAAAATGTCAGCCTTCTAAAAGTAGAAATAAACTAGGACATAGGTCTTAGACAGATCGCGCACTACCTGAGAACCCAAACATGGGTGTATAGACTCAATGTAAATCACAACTTATAAACATCATGTGTAATTATAAACAAAATTAATCTGATACACAACAAATGTTAATACAGGTTAATCAAATATCTATGAAAAAAATGATGAAGGGATCCAGCGTGATGTCTTCAATCCAATTTAATGAAGAAATACTGTCTTCATCAGTGCCATGAATACATAAATTAAATGTTGCATGTGGACGTGGATATTCAATCCCAATGCATTTCGGGTGTACATACACCCTTCGTCAGGGAAATCTACAAGAAATCAATGAATCTAATTACATGTAAATGAATAAACTTCAATTCACATCGTATCTTACGTAACATCCGGGAAGGTTACAATACATCAAATTCTGATTAATAAAAACTGAAGCATCAACTGTAATGGCAAAGAACACTACACCTTAAGCCAGAAAATTGACCACGCATGTCAATTTCACTAAGGGTGCGATATACACACGAACTATATACATGCAGATGATTCGAAAAGAACCCACAGCCAACCGAAACTGTGCTTACTGGAATCTAAAATGCAAAGAATGTGAAACACCCGTGAACACTGCAAGCGAAAAAAATGAAAGTTCAACGGCTTCTACATAATGGTGCTCGACCCTGTGACTCATGACGAGACTTAATTAACAACGTGAAACCAAGACCTTATGAAATGCGGGCTTACCCACAAATCCTTAACGGTCGGATCTAACTCGAAGTCGAATATGATGTAAGAGCTGTGAAGTTAAAGAAAATTGTAGTTACATTAACCGTTTTACCGCGGTCACGTGGTTAATAGAACAGAGCGAAAGTAAATGCGAAAAGAAAAATGAAAAGTGAGATCCGGCTTACCAAATGCCCGATAATAGACTCAAATGTTATCCCAGATAAATGATGGTGACGATCGTATTCACGACCGGAGCATATCGATTTCTGTAAAAATATATACGATGTAACCGGGCTAGTTATCTAAAAATCTCCCCAAGACCCCAAGCGATATAAAACTCACCAAAGGACGTAACCACCGTGCGTTAGATCTTCGAGCATCCGAATACTAGAGCGACTAAACGTCCCAAGCATACTGTGAATAGACTTAACCAGTTGCAGTGTGTGCCGTCTCTCCGTGCGATCGTTACAATAAACATAGGACTAATGTTAAGAACTTTGAATGCGAGAGTCCAGGAAATGGCAGACATCTTGGCATGGCAATGAATAAACACAAATCTAAACATGCTGATCTGGTAATATTGAATGTCAATCATTGGAATATGATGTATATGAATGATAGTAAACACCATTTCTGGTCCTGAGTTCTTCATTATAAATGTACGTACAAACTTAAATAACGTAACGGTAAATGTAGGACTAATACTAGGAACTTAGAATACGGGAGTCCAAAAAATAGCAGACATATTAACATAGTGATAAATACACGCAAATCTGAACATGCTAATCTGATAATATTAAATAACAGTCATTGAACTATAATGTATATGAGTGATAGTGAACACAATTTCTGATCATGTATTCTTCATTGTAAATGTACATGCATACAAAAATACAATTGGATGCAACAATATTGTGGCTCCACCAAGGAGTATAATATCCAATTAAGTACAAGAAAAGAAAAATTCTAATTGGATAACCACAAAGAAATCTGTTAAACACTTAAAAATCATTACAAGATTCATCAGCATGATGGTGGTGATAAAGAGAAAAACAAATGTTATGTACAATAAGTTATGCAAAATTCCTGCCTGTCAAAGTTCTAACATAATGCCAATAAATCAATACTACAACTCAAGAAAATATGTTGAGGTGAATCCTCATATAAATGAATAGTAAATAACATTGAGAAAAAGACAATGTTGGTGAGTTAACAACTAACCCCTATCACTATAGTGTATATCGAACCCTTAGTTGTGTGAATGTGTTACAGAAAACATGAAAGCTCCAATTTGTCATTGAGACCTTTTGGACACATGGTGTCCAGATACCTAATCCAAAAGGTTTCACGCTGAGTGATGAATTTAGACATGTCTCTATCACTGTAATTTTGCACAGTCTCCAAAACAGTGAATCTGAGTTGGGCGATCATGTGACGTAATTCGCTCCAATGTCTAGCCAAAGGGGAGGACGTCGCCTTAGTTCTAATTCTACTTTTGTGTTCAGTGATGCGTGTACGGAGTGACCTCTCCGTTTTTCCCACATAAAGTAGACCGCACGGACAGCGTATGGCATAAATTACGTAATGAGAATTACAGTTGGCCGTAAATGACAATTTAATCTATTTTCCTGACCAAGGATGTGCAATGGATTTACCTTGTAAGACATTATTG
This sequence comes from Calotriton arnoldi, assembly GCA_963921515.1. NCBI lineage: Eukaryota > Metazoa > Chordata > Amphibia > Caudata > Salamandridae > Calotriton > Calotriton arnoldi. Next base: position 888,559 of record CAWUFW010000974.1, on the reverse strand, counting down.
CAGTGCGAACAATTATAGCACTTTTGCATCCCTCTTAGTTCTTCTACTTTTTTGTCTTGTTTCTTTTTCAGTATCTCTCTAATGTTTTGAGATCGTTTGTAAGCAAAAATTGGTGGATCTTGAAACAAATTGCCAAAGTCTGGTTCTGATTGTAATAGCTCCCATCGATGGAGAATAACCTTCTTGATAGCTGTGGCTTGTGATGAGAAAACTGATACAAACACATCACGTCTACCTTTTGTGTCTTTTTTCTTTTGAGTAAGTCCTCTCTAGGGATGGCCGCAGCTTTTGAACAGCTGTGTCAACAACTTCATGGGGATAGCCCCTCTCTAAGAAACCTTTCTTGAACGTGTGCAGACAATTTTGGTATTGTGTATGGTCTGAAGTTATACGCTTAATGCGTAGAAATTGCGAAAGTGGGAGATGTTTCTTAAGCGTCTCAGGGTGAAAACTGGTGTACAGTAATGTGTTGTTTCGGTCTGTCTGTTTTGTAAAAACCTTAGTACTGATCTGTGAATGATGCAATTCTATCTGCCCATCTAGATAAGAAATGGATCGTGTGTCCATGGTATGCGTAAACTGTATTCTAGAGTTCTTATTGTTCAGCTGCCTCAGCTTACTTAATAATTCAACCTGTGTGCCCTGCCAAATAAGAAATATATCATCAATATATCGACGATAAAGTAACAAGTGTGATGTCCATTCTGGGTCTTTCAGTATTTGCTCATGTTCAAACATCATCATAAAAATATGGCATAACTAGGTGCCCCGGAAAAACCCATAGATGTTCCTGTGGTTTGTAAAAATACCTATCTTGCCATTTAAAGTAACTGTGGAATAGACAGAACTGTAAAATCTCCAGTAAAAGACTTTTTCGGCTTGTAAATCATCTCTTTGAAGTAATGCCCATTCGACCGCCTCTATTCCCTCTCCATGTGGTATGGAAGTGTAAAGAGCTACCACATCTACAGTACATAACCACATTTCTACTCCCGTAGGCAATTCAAGGTCACCCAACAGTGTCAGAAAATGAGTAGTGTCTTGTATATATGTACTCCATGTTTGTACAATTGTCTGAAGAAAAAAATCTAGATATTGTCCAAGAGGCTCATGGATCGATCCACAGCCGGAGACTATGGGGCGAAAAGGAGGATCTTTGAGATTCTTATGTATTTTCGGTAACATATAGATTTCAGGTCTGCGTGGGAACCTAACGTAAAGAAATTCTGAGGTTTTTTCAGATATCCATCCCATATCTTTGGCATGTGTCAAAATGTGTGATAAAACTATTTGAAACTCTGAAGTTGGATCTTTATCCAATGGTAAGTATGTAGTGTCATCAGACAGCATACTTTCAATCTTTGCTTCATAGAAATCACGATTCATAACAACTAGCGCCCCACCTTTATCTGCTTGAGAAAAACAATGGAACTATTGTTGCGTAAATCCCTAAGAGCCTTCCTGTCAGTAGGAGTCAAATTGTTTTTCTTTCTGGATGGTGACTGTAACCGTGATAAATCTTTCTGAACAAGGGTCTCAAAGGTATCTAAAACCTTGTGTGTGATTGGAGCTAAACGTACTTTTAGGTTTGAACTCTCTGAATTCTGGTGTATCTGAATCTTCAAGGGCTGGTTCTCTGTTACTAAAGAAATACCGTAACCTAAGTTTTCTCATAAATTTATATAAATCAATCTCAGTGTTCAAAGAATTAGTGTGAAAAGTAGGTACAAAAGTAGTTCCTTTGTTGAGAATGCCTAATTGAGCTTCAGATAGCTGTACAGTTGAGATGTTAACCACTAATGTTTCTTCGTTCTGCGACCTGAGCTCGCTATTTTTACCGCCTCCGCGGCCTCTACGTGTTTTTGTTGGTCGGGTTGCACCAATGACTGATCTATTGGAGGATTGTTGGCTGCTGGGCTGACACCTAAAACAACAACCTTGGTGGCTGACGATGATGATGCTACTGGGTCTGCTGATTCATTAATAGAAGGTACCGGTGCTCTTGTCATACGTGTCTCGCTGGCTGATGCGATACTCTCATCTGAAGAATTAGTTCCACTCCTCTGAAATGTGCGTCTCTGTGCGTACACTTCCGCCCATGAGTACACCTCGTCTAACTTATAATCAATAGTATCACGCCTGAACTTACGAACTTTATGCTCATGAATTTCTTTTGCATAAGTGTCGAGTTTTCCATTAATTTCCACTAATGTAGACGTCCAATTGTCAGCTTCCATTCTTTGTTTGATGTTGTCCTGTAACTCTTTAATTTCCTGCTCTAAACCTATGAGAACCGCAGATAGTTCCTCTACAATCAAAAGAATGAGATCAAGAGAGCACTTATTCAAAATGGCGTACCATTTATCCATAAATTTTTTGTTGGCTTTAAACATCATAGGTTTTAATGGTAATCTAAGACCTCTCGGTATCCTGCTAGCCTTATGATATTGAATTAAGGTTGTGGCTTGCAGTCTTTGATTGATTTCTCGCCGCATGAGGTATTCCAATTGCCGCAATTGTTGTGTAACTGGTCCTTGGGTCATGTCAAATGACCTGACCTCCCGGATGAGACCATAAATATCTTGTGCTTCATTAGCACTGTAAACCTTGGTTTCCACTTTGTTGTCAGTGAGATGTAAAATGTCCTCAAAAGCCTTCTAAAAGTGGCATTTCTAGAATTGTAATTTAAAATCCGACTTCTCCATAAGTTAGCATTTTAAAGTAGGATTCGAGATACCCCAAACATGAACCTTTTGACTTAGAAGTGTGACACTTTGAAGCCTAAGGGTCCATCTAGTGGTGTACAATGACTACCTTGCTTTAGCCCTGAGGAGGAGGGGCTCTATTACTTCATGCTGCATGGGCCAAAAAAAACATTGCATGCCTCCCATGACGCAGGACACTTTGCAGTCTAAGGGCCCGTCCAGCAGACTAAAATGACCAGCTTGCTTTAGCCCTGTGGAGGAGGGGCTCTATCACTTCCTGCTGCACAGGGCCTTAAAAACATTGTGGGCCTCCCACAACGCAGGACACTTTGTAGCCTAAGGGTCCATCTAGAGGACTACAACAACCAGTTTGGTTTAGTCTTGAAGAGGAGGGACCCTATTACTTCCTGCTGCACAGGGCCAAACCAACATTTTGGGCCTCCCGCGATGAGGGGCGCACTCAGGCCCAGATGAGGACACGGCTAAGAGTAGGCCCATCGGCGCCCGGTTGAGTCCGGGCTGAGATCACTCTCATGGGCGGCAGATTTTGGTCTGCATTGCTGCTATAGGAAGGTACTGTAAACTTAACTAGTTTTTGAAATGTTCCTTCTTCTGTAGTTCTCCTGCATCACGGGAAATAGGAAAGCAAATTGCCCGATAGAAGGCTCAGCGATTAATTCCATAACTAACTATTTGAGAACGGCTATGTGGGACATCAACTCAGAGAGTAGCTCTGGAGAGGGGAGAATTACTGCATCCAAAAAAGTATCCTCTGGAGTGACTATGGTCCAACAAAGCCCCACAACCATATAGGGTGTATAAGAGCCCTGCTAATAATTTACATAGTAAAGGGAAGGGAAATTTAGCAGAAGCATCTTGGACTCTCCCCGCAAGCCCGGTGGGAGAAATTAACCAGGGGGATGACCTGTTGGAGGCAACACCTTTTGCATCTACTTCTCCTCATTTGAAGAGGAAGAAAGGGGATTCCGTAACCCCCCTCCCCTCCTTCCCCAAAGAGGTACTGAAGTTGCTCTTGATCCGGGATCTGGAGCAAAAAAAGGTAAGCCTAGGGGTACTAAAAAGAAACACACCAATAATTTGAAGGCAATACAACAAGAGAGAGACTTGAACGGCGGACTGTTATTTCTGCACCTCACGCTAGTTTCATATGTAGTGGAGGTCCTGCGCAACAAACCCCGGGACCAGCCGTCAATTGATGCCTCTGTGTTCCAGATCCTAACTGAAGCAAGGGGTGGGCGTGCGTCAGGTAATGAAGTTCAGAGAATCAGTATAAAGTTTCAAGAGTCTTTATTTCAAATCGATTAATTCACACGATATGGAAGCATTACACTCAGCCAACGCGTTTCGTTCTCACATGGAGAACTTCATCAGGGCTTAAATAAGGCGAGTAGTCTAACGCTTCAGCGACTCACAGACGATATACCGACACCGGAGAGGCCGGACTTGGCCCTGGGAATTCCCGTTCTGCGTCCAGTGTGATTGCCTGGAGCACTAACCTTGTATATTCTCCATATTATCTTCATTTACCTAAGATCCTTGATCATAGGCCGGACCCAGCCCTGTGAAATTCCTGGTCTGCGCCCAGTGTACCTATCTGGAGCGCCCTTTTGTGTAACAAATTCTTCATTACCGTTAGACTACTCGCCTTATTTAAGCCCTGTTGAAGTTCTCCATGTGAGAACGAAATGCGTTGGCTGAGTGTAATGCTTCCATATCGTGTGAATTAATCGATTTGAAATAAAGACTCTTGAAACTTTATACCGATTCTCTGGACTTCATTACCTGACGCACGCCCACCCCTCGCTTCAATAATTTGAAGGCTTTTTCTGTCTGTAAAGGATCTGTTAGATTTAGAACTTCACATTATGACCCAAATTCTCAAACCGCATGGATAAGTTGGAGACTGTGATAAAGGAATTTTGTTCAGAGATATTTGGGAATTTAAAAGAGCTACATTCCAAGTTTGATGAAGTAAAGGATCCTATCCAATGGCCTTGTACATCTCAGGGAAGTCCACAAAACTATTTTGCACAGGCAGAGGGTGACACTGTTTTGAGTCAAGAGGTTATGCCACCTAAGCCTGGCTTGGACGTTAAATATCCCACAGTGAGAATGAGTCCTGGAAATAACATTGTTGAAACGTCAGTCAAATGTGGAGATCCTAGAGTTCCCTTAAACAGAAAAGAAGCTTATCGTAAGCTACCCTCAGAATGTACCCATATATAATGATTTTAAACGATGTACCGAGATTATCCCCAACCTTGAAGGAAGATTATTCTGCTTCAAAAAACAAGACAATTCATTGGCCAAAATCAAACATTGGTTGGCCTAATGATCTTCCAGAAAAAGTGCTTATGGTAAGAAGAACTCCTTGGATTGGTATTGGTGAAGAGGAAGCACCAGGTGATTCTGTGATCATCAATTTTAAATCCACTAGCATTGTAAAATCACTTTTAAGTTGTTTGTATAATTGGAAATGAGTGGCAGGCTCAATTTAGGCCCTGCCCCTGGGTTATTTTCATAGGCCAACGGTCCTTATAACCACTCATACTGCTCCGATAGTCTCATGATCTTCAAATAATAAGCAGTAATAAGCAATGTGGAAGTACGAAACAGCTTTGATGTATTAACTCTATTGGATGATCTGGATTGACTCTGCCCTAAAGCGAGACCAGCGGTACAAGGATGTAGGACTATTTTGACTCTCCAGTCGTGGACGCAATGTACCCAGACAAAACGGTGGCCCCTAAGGCAAATCCTGCATTGCGGCTCATAGGCACCAAGGATACATCCACAGGGCCCTTTACTGTAAGGCAGGGTCTTACACTCCTTTCGTGGAACATTGCAGGTATCTACTCGAAGTTGACGAACCCGGACCGGATATCCGTTATTAATGAAGTTGATATCATTTGTTTGCAGGAAACTTGGACTCCTGAAGATATTTGTATAAATGGTTTGTTTGGTATGCGTAGCCCAGCCATTCCATCTTAGGACGGTAGAGCCAAAGGCGGCTTGGCTACCTTGATCTTAGTTAAATTAACCAAACTCCAAGCAAAAGTAATTGATTTTATACCCTGCTATCATTTGGTGCTATTGGAGATCCCTCACTCCTTTGAAGTCACGTTGATCAATTTTTACAGTAATATTTTTGATGTTCATGTTACTAGGGATGTGGAACGACGCCCAGGACATATCGTTTGGGGTCAAGGACAACAAGTTTTCATGTGTATTTTATCCTTGGGACAAGTAGGCCCAACCCCCTGCAACACAAACCCTTTGGCTGCCAGTTTTCAGTACCACATTATGGATCAGGAAAGGGCACTGTCTGCAGTTAAGGTAATATTTTTGTCCATATGTTAATGCTGTTCAAACTTATTTATGGTTCATTAATTGAAAGACTTTATTATTAGGGTGCGTGCTCTAAGTAAATGTTGTAAGCTCTGACTGCACTACTGACAGTGGTTTCAGCCTAAGAATGTGTACGCACGTTTTCAAAATTAGCAATATGAGGCTATGTATAATGCTCCCAGAATGCTCTCTGATTTGAGGCAAATATTTCCAGAAGCTTGAAAGCAAGATTGATTATTCTTTGCTTTCAAAATAAAATGTTCATGAAAAAATGAAAGCAGGAAAAAAAACATTTAGCTAAACTACTGCAAAATTTCAGGTACCATTTCTTTGCAGCATCATTTAGTAACATGCTGATGCATACTAGTATTTCCCAAAAATATTCATATGGAAAATCAGTGTAACCAGTTTCAATAAGATTATGGGAAACAAAAATAAACAAGCATTGGCAAAGCCAGTAGGTCTGAAATTGGTGGTCAGCTTTTTAGTTTTGTCAATGTGTGACTTGTTTTGGCATGGTTTTTGTAAAACTTTATTGGTGTGGGAGCTGCCGGGCCCTCGCCATTATAACAAACATGGGCAAAAGCAAAAAACATTTTGGTCTCAAAAAGCACACACTGCCACAGTAGTTACTGGCACTGAACAAAACTACTTTGTGTGCCGATATGCTCCTTGTGAGAGAGCAGAATGCTGTCACTCACAGTGAAGCCAGCCGATACAGAGAGAGAGAGAGACAGAATTTTAATAAACGCAAAAGGTCATGGTCAACGCCAGACCAAATTAGGGGCCCAATTATTAAAGAAAGTCTCAAAAGTGCACCTCTGGTATATGTCCTTGCATTAAGTGCAGCTATACGGCTTTCAAGAATTCCAAAGAATTTACAGAAGTAGGACAAGAAATTGTACTCCTAAAAAACATTTGTGAACTGCATTTTAGCAAGAGCAAATATGCACGTGTAGGTTTGCTCATGTGAAAATCTGAGTGTTTGCAAGTTCACTTTCCCTCCAACCACTTTTTTCCCCAACTCTGGAGGAAGATTTACGTCTGCCATTGCCAGGAGTAAATTTCCAACATTTCTCAGTATGGGAAAAGATTAGAGAAGAGTTGTTGAAAACCCTTAAAACATGCAAGTTAGTAGGTTTGCACAGACTCAAAAGGACATTCTAACCCTGAAACTATTGCTTACCACTACAGTCATCCCCAGCATGTAGATCAGCGGAAACGTGGCAACATAAGGGGATTGCAAGTATTCAAACGCTACTATGGTATGAGCCCTGGCATATTCAAAGAGGCTATATCAGAGCTCTTATATAATGGGATTGCTGCCATAATTTGTCACCGCACTACATGGCACCAAAGGGACAAGTATATTTATGAAGCAACCTGCCCCATGGTTAAGTAGATATTTTATTAAACTCCACACCCCTGTTCGGTAATAGATGATCTTGAAGTTAGTTTGTAAAAATGTCAAGATGGACACACAAAGGAGATCTTACTTATTTAGATAGGATATTTCAATATACAATTGTGTGACATTAGTAATACATTGATATGTGGGATCAAAACACACCGGAAGGGATGGCCAAGATACATTTCCAGCACATCCCATATGGGAAGGCTATGAACAGGACAAGAGAGTCACCTCTCCCTCCCAAATATAAAGAAATTGGGAATGGTAGTGAAATTGATTTTGTGATGCTGTCTTTGGATTACAACGTTGAAGTCTCCTGTTTGAGTGATCATAATCCGCTTGTCATAGTTCTTGATTTACACTTAGATGATGACAAAGGACATAAGGAAAATTTGGCTCTATCACATACACGTTATTAAGGCATTCGGATTAAATGGGATTGAGTCGATAAGGAAAACTTTTTACATAGGCTATTAAGGATAACAGCCAGGTAATCACAATATTGACTTCTCCTGATGAAACCCCAGAGAACATTGTAGAGACGTATTATGCCCTATGAACATTCACGTCCAAGTAGTTCAATTTAAGTAAACCCTCCAAACATAACTCCCCACAGGGCTGGTTTAACCATGCCTGCACAGCTGTACACAAGCAAACAAATGCGCTCTACAGTTGATATACTGCGTGGCAGGAGGTCATATAGCAAATTTCTTGAGATGAGGAAAACAGAGTTCAGAAGACAAGCTTGGGAGGAGTTGGAGGGGGCAGTGAAAATTAGGGACAGAGCTGCCTTCTGGAAGGCTGTTAATCAACCCTTCCTGTCAAGTTATCCGATGGAATCCCTTACACCAGTTCAGGCACGGGTGAATCATTTTTCCTACATTTTTAATCCGGGCAATAAGGATACTACCTCGGATATCAGAGAATTAGTAACTGGCAATTATGAGGATGTTGTCCAAGTTAGACAGACTATTGAGGAGAGGGATGTTACGGCTGAGATTAACTCAAGCTCTTTGGGGTAGGACAGTGTACCGTTAAATTTGTACAAAGATAATATAACGTTTTGGGCTCCGTTGTTAACTAATGTTTTTAGGGGTGCCATAATAGGGCAACTTGTACAATCTTGGAAGGAGGCTGTGGTAGTTCCCATTTTTAAAAAAGGGATAAGAGATGTTTTTATCGCTCAATCTCCCTCCTAGTCAGCTCCCTTAAAATACTTTGTAGAATTCTGGCTGCCAAACTAGAGGTTTGGTTAGAGGAAAAGCAGGCTCTGTCCAGAGTGCAGTATGGTTTTCGCCCAGGTTTGGGCACTGTGGAACAGTACTTGAACCTCCTACTAATAACTGGGAAGTATGTCACGACCAAAGAGGATCATTCATTTATCATTCATGGACCTCTCCTGTGCATTTAACAACGTTACAGAGCAAAACTATGGGCCATCATGGAGGGGATGAGGATAGATCAGGCTCTGACTGATTTACTTTGATTTATGTACTGGGGTTCAGTGGTTGGGATTAGATATGGGGAAGAAGGTGAACTCTCACCCATGATTAAATCTTCCTGAGAGGTCCACCAAGGCTGTGTGATGGCCCCATTGCATTTCCTTATCTGTATAAATGGCCTAGAAAAATATTTATGTCAGGTAGGGAAGAACTTGCCCCAAATGAGATCATGTTTGATACCGGTTTTACTTCATGCAGATGACACGGTCTTAATTTTTAAAACAGCAAATGGCTTACAACTTCTCCTCGATGCTTTTTATACTTTTATGGGTAAAAACAATTTTAGTAAATCTTTTGACATGAGATTGGTCCAAAAATACCAAAACTAAAATGTTTTAACTGGGAACAGCGGTAATCTCAAAAGCGACAACTTTCACGTATTTGGGATTTTCCATTATCTGAAATCTAAATTAGATTTTATTTACTTAACTCCAGGGCAATACAATGCCAGAGAGCAATAGAGTCTGTGTTTAGCTTTGCACATGGACTGGGTCATAAACCTGTGAAAGAGTTGGTGAGTAGATATAAAAGTAAGTGCGTCTCCCTAACAGTTTATGGAGCTGGGGTCTGAAGAGACAAAGGTGCTAACCAACTACAGCAGGTTGAAAACAAATTCTTGCGTAGGTTATTGGCTGTCCCTGAAACCTCACCTTCTTTTAAGTGTTACTCTGAGGTTGGGTTGGATCTCATAGCAGAAAGGATTAAACTGGGCTCTTTACTCCTTTGGTTAAGGAATTGGGGGAATTCAGAAGCAGGTTACAGAAGAGAATTCCTGTCAGATTGTGTTAGAAATGGGGGTCTCAAGTTGGTAGTGGCTTGTACCCTGTCCAAGTAGGGACCCTTCCTTCTAGTCAAGGTAAGGGGATTACACAGCTAAGATAAACCCTGATCACCCCCTTGGTAGCTTGGCACGAGCAGTCACGTTTATCTCAGAGGCAATGTGTAAAGCATTTGTACATAAACGTACAGCAAAACATGAAAACACTACAAAAGGACACCACAATAGTCTAGATAAATAACCAAGACCAAAATGACAAAAATCCAACATACACAGGTTAAGATATCACTTTAAAAAGATTTAAAACAGTTCGGTCCATATAAAACTATGGATGTGTCACTTTTTGTAGAAAGTACCTGGGATGCGTCAAAATCTCAAGATAAAGCAGGCGCAGAGGAGGTGAGGCCCCGGAAAGCAAAGCGATGCGTTGGTTCCTTACATGCTGGGAACGTTATGCATCGGTTACTTACTCGCAGGGAAGGTGATCCATTGGTTCCTTGCTCCAGGGGGTGTGATGTGTCTGTTCCCTACTGCTACGCAGGGGAGGTAATCCGTCGGTTCCTTACACAGAGAAGAGGTGATGCGTCAGTTTCCTTCTTCGAGGGGAGTAGATGCATTGATTCTCCGGACATGCGGCCTCGGTTCCTTACTGTAGCCCGGCGTTGATGAAGACTTGGCGCACAGGTGCAATGCGTGGAAAATCAGGATGCGCTGGAATCAAAGGGGCAAAGGCGAAACAGGCGCTGCGTCAATTCTTCCTGCTACGAACAGGTGATGCGTCGATTCCTTTCGCACAGCAGGGCCTGCGTCGGAGTCGGAGCGAGGGTCTCGGACGTTGGAGACATGGTGTTCTGGACTCGGGCTACGGCTGTTCTTCTGACCACGAACAGACGCTGCGTCGATCTTTTCTGCCACACCGCAGTGAAGCTTTGGTTTTTCAACTGCACGGCATGCTTGAGGCAGAAAAGACGGCACTGAAGGGCATTGCGTGGATTTTCAGCTTTTCTTGCAGCAGTAGCCACCTCAAAGGGCCCAGAATTGGAATTGGCACCACTTGGCAGGTCAGAACTCCCAGTAGAGGAGTTCAGGGGCTGCAGATTAAGTTTTTGATGGCCCTGAGACTTCTTAACAGGAGGCAAGCACACACAAGCCCTTCGAGAATCTTCTCAAGCAGGATACCAAAGCAAAAGTCCAGTCCTTTGTCTCTCCAAGACAGAAGCAGCAACTGCAGGCCAACCCAGCAAAACTACAAAGCAATGGGGCAGTACTCCTCCTAACAGCTCTCCAGCTCTTCCTCTTGGCAGAGTCTCCTCTTGATCCAGAAGTGTTCCACAGTCTAGGGTTACAGATCCAATACTTATTCCCCTTTTGGCCTTTGAAGTAGGCATACTTCATAGGATAGTCTTTGTAGTGCACATATCCTGCCTTGCCCTGTCCTGGCTCCAGACACACTGCAGGGGGTGGAGACAGCATTGTGAGAAGCCAGGCACAACCCTATTCAGGTGCCAGTGACAACTCCTCTTATAACTCTAGCTCAAGAAGGCCCATCAGCCTGGGGATGGGCAATCAGGATATGCAGAGCACACCTCAGCTCCCTTTGTGTGACTGTCTAGAATCAACGCACAAACAGCCCAGCTGCCCGTCTAAACCAGGCGTTGAGTCTACAGGCAGGCAGAGACACAGGGTGGTAAAGCAAGAAAATGCCCACTTTCTAAAAGTGGCATTTTCAAACATACAATTTAAAAAACACCTTCACTAAAAGATGTATTTTTAAATTCTGAGTTCAAGGAACCCAAACTCCAAATCTCCCTCTCTTCCCAATTGAAAGTTACACTTGTAAAACATTACAAGGCAGAGATAGTCATTGTAATAGTGAAAAAAGAAATTGGCAGTATTTCACTATCAGGACATGTAAAACCTTATAGTACATGTCCTACTTTTCACATACATTGCACCATGCCCATGAGGCTACCTCGGGCGTACCTTAGCGGTGCCTTACATATAGAAAAAGGAAGATTTGGGGCCTGGCAAGTGGGTGCACTTGCCAGGTCAACAAGGCAGTTAAATACTGCACCCACAGACACTGCAGTGGCAGGTCTGACACATGTTTACAGGGCTACTCATGTGGGTGGCACAATCAATGCTGCAGGCCCAATAGTAGCATTTCATTTACAGGCCCTGACCACCCATAGTGCACTTTACTAGGGACTTACCAGTAAATCAAATATGCCAAGCATGGATAACCAATCACAATCATACTTTATAACGAGAGCACTTGCACTTTAGCACTGATCAGCAGTGGTCAAGTGCCCAGAGTACACAAACCAGCATAAATGAAGTCCAGCATACAGTCAAAAATACAGGAGGTAGAGGCAAAAAGACTGGGGAAACCATGCCAATGACGGCAGGTCTAACAGACTGCCTTTCTTTAGACAACGCCATGGCCATCCCCTGGATAAACTATGTTAAAAATAACTTTGTAGATCTGGGACTACAGGAGCTTTTCTATAATCCAGAGAGTATAGAGCCATGATCAAAGATGCATGCAAGAGATTTATTCTTGTAGAGGCAAGCCAGACTTTGTCAGGAGGACTTCGAAAAGGTATGTTCTAGTAATAAATATAGTTTAATCAGTCTCAGAGATGCAAGTTTTAGTTGATAGGTATTTGTAACAGAGTATAGGTTTTGGTAAACACCCCTTCCAACGCATCCCTCACCCCGCATATTGTTACAACGCGGTCGTTACAACGACCGCGTTGTAACAACGCATACCATTACCCCACAAGTCGTTACAACGACTTGCGGAGGGGGGAGAAGGTGTTGGATTTAAAATCCAACACCTTCCCTAGTGTCCGCACAGACTGGAGTTGGAATAGTAAATTATACTATTCCAACATCCAGCGCCCCCCTCAGCAAGTCGTTGTTATGACTTGCGGGGTAATGGTATGCGTTGTTACAACACGGTCGTTGTAACAACCGCGTTGTAACAACATGCAGAGTGAGGGAAAGAGGCCCATTCATAGGTTTTATCTTACTAGTTTTTTTAACATTATTATTATTAATTTTTTTGTGTCTTCCCCCTAACAGGTTGTTTGGAATTCAACGCTTCTAAACTGCCCTTGTAATAATGCCTCCTAACAAAGCACAGTTCACTTTATGCTCTTCTGCAAGTTATACACTTTTGTGCAGAAACACTTTTTGGTACAAATTCTGTGAGCTACTAGAATGAGACAACATAAGGAAGCCTTAGCTTTCCTACAACAGCTGAGCAGCCTGAGGACATGTATTGTAGTAGTTAATTACATTCACTCTGCATTGGCGGTAAGGAAAAGATATGGCTCTTTGTAAGAATCTTTTATTTTCTTATTTTCTCTGGGATTTGAATCATATGTATCTATTCTTTGGATAGGGAATAAGAATTGTTTTGTTGTGATTCTATTGCTTTCTGTGTTTTTTCCAATGTATATGAAACATGAATTGTTTTTATTGTTGTACACTTTTATGGTTTTTTAGCTGAGTAAAGTATTTGATGATGACTTAGGATTTTTTTATAGAGGAAGAGTGGTAGTTGATGAGTTCTCAGCGGGGGAAACTGTATCCGAAGTGGGGCTTGATGACAGGAGGCTGCTGAAGTACGGAGTGCTATTGTGGCAGCCAACAAAGGCCGGAAAGCTTTGAGTGGGTAAAGGGCGAAGTCTGTGCTCAGTAAGGGCTTGATGTCGAGGGGAAAACCAGATACCTGAGGCCGATGCCGACGGCTGTAGCTTCAACAGCGTTCCCGGTCTCCGTTGGTTCTACAGGCAAGTTGGCAAAATGGTTCCAAGTCCTAGCTTTTTCAGTGTAGATAGGAGGAGTACACTTTAACACTAGCCAAGGGTCAGTGATCGTGGGCGCACCATTTGGGGGTTAGGATTCACTTCAACAGAGGCCAGCAGCAGGGTTCAGGTCAGGTCTAGTTGGTAATGGTCAGTTGGGCAGTTGCAGGGAAAGAGCACCTGGCAGCTTGTTGTGTTCCTGTTGCTCAAACAGGATGCAGCCAACTGACCCTTGGGGCCACTTCTGAGGTCTTGGATTCAAGGCAGGCAGGTCCAGACTTCTTTCAGATTTCAGACAGCAGGGTAGTCCTTCTTCTGATCCTCATAGGTCCTGGAGTGTTCTGAGGTGGGTACTGGGGATACCACATTTATTCACGTGCCAGCCTGTGGGAGGAGGAAATGCCTGGCTACTCCCTGGCCAATGGTGCGTAAGTTCCCATGGGTGACCCTACCTTCTTTTGCTGCACTCAGTCAGTTTTACTGTAAACTCTCCCTCAGTGCTCCTCTCTACCTAAATCTAACATGGAAAAACTTTTCTTCCCTTGGTCAGAACTCCCTGTTTCTGCTCAGAGGTGCAGCTATGATTATGGGCAAACCCTCCCTTGAGGTCACTTCAAATCAGTTCCGGGGCAGCTTTCCCCCTCCTACTGTGTTTGGAGCCAAGCTGACTAGGAAGACAAAAGCGAGGCAGGCCAAGGTGTGAGCTACATCTGTTAGTGTCAGAGTTGGCATCCTCTAAAGCTCAGGAAGGGACTGGGAACATCCCCCCACGCCATCCTGTTGAATGAAGAAAAAAACCTCTCCACACCCAAGCCCTTTACCCAGTGAATGGGAGCAAGACACATTTCACCACAGGGAAGCCATCAACAGAAAATGACAACTTTCTAAATGTGTCATTTTCAAAATAGTAATATAAAATACAACTTGAACATTTAGTTTTATTTTAAATGGAGGGAGAGCCAGCAGCCATGCCCTGAGGACGTGAGCAACGGAGATCCCCGCCGCCAGCGATCTCCCGGTCTTGCACTGCAGCAGCTGTACCAGGGACTTCGAAGGCTCGATCCCGGTGCTCCATGTGTGTGTATCCCAGCTCTGGAGCCGCTGAGACCTACCAGCTTCAGCGCCACATCCCTCCTCAAAACGGTGGCTCCACATTGTTTGTGGCGGCTACACTGCTCTCGCCCGCAGCAGTGATTACTTGCGGCTAAGTTGGCAGATCATCATATCTTTGTTCTTGAGACAGACACTAAGCATTGGCAGCCTGCTTGGATGACTAGGAGGTTCAGGCTAATCGTAATAGTATCTGCGTTGGGTGGGGCTACCTGAGCATGCAGAGGATTTCATTACAAGACCGGAGGCTACCATTATGCATTATTCTTTTAATGCAACTTCAAGCAGCCATTTTAAAGTTACATCACAAAGCAAAGCTCTAGAATGTACATATGTTACGATGGCAACAGGAACACACAGACCTGCCTCTTTTAAATGCGGCTTCGAGCAGATAAGTTGTCTTCTACTTTACTCTCTACCTTCTATCGTTATTTACTGCATTTTTCATGATGGTGCTTATTTCTATGCCATATCTTTCGCATACCTCGCTCTCACACTTGCCTTTGCGCCTACCGCGCTTCTTTTATAACGCTTTCTTGTGAAATGCCTTGTCTTTTATAACGCTTTCTTGTGAAATGCCTTGTCTTTTATAACGCGTTCTTGTAAAATGCCTTGTCTTGTTAATCCCCCCTTTCTTATGCCTTGACTTCACTAAGGTTTTCCTATGCCCTCACTTTCACTCTTTGTCACGTACCTACCTACGCGCTTCATTTGCGCTCCCTCGATTTTCATCTGTGATGTTTTTTCCTTGCTTGAGCATGCCCCGTCTCTGAATGTGTCGGGCCCGCCTCACTCCTAATCACCGCAGGCTACGATGTCTTCTACTCTTTCAACTCGCCGGATTGAAGGTTTGGCTCGACGAGACCCTCCCTCGCATCTCCAATTTACGGAGTGCGGGTCGCGTCGAGCCCCCATCGTTTTGCGACACCTTCCGGTTTCCTTTTTCCATTTTTAATTTAAAAGAGAATGAGACACTGCGTCTCTTAATTTTTACCAAGGACTCTCTCGTATCTCCCAGCATTAGATGAGACCCTTAGCAACGCCCTACGTGCGCTATATTTGCCCTACGTGCGCTTGTTTTTGCATAGCAACGCTCCTCTCCCAACAGCTGTTCAGCTTTCTGACGATTGATTTGACACGACGATCAGATTATCTCCTCTCTGGCTCCATTTCCTTTCCAATTCCACTGATCCCTTAAATATAAATAAATAATTTTTTTTAAAAAGAGCACCTCTCCTCTCACTATCACCTTTGATTTAAAAAAAAATTTAAAAGGGGGATATCTCCTTAGTTTATTACTCTCATTTTTGCTTTGGGCCTTGTGACTCTTCCTTGATCTTAGTGCCTTTTTCTCTATTGAATTATGTCGGACGCTGAATCAGATGACTCTCAGACCCAGGCTCCTGCTCCTAATAGTAATGAGGAGCTCATTAAGAAAATCATCCATAAGGAGATGCAATCTTGTATGAGGGAGACTATAAGTAAAATCGTTGCTGGTAAGAGGTCGATTTCCGAACCTAATAACCCCTCTGCTCTCCATGGAAGTAACATTGATGACCTTAATAAATGTGGGGGTAAAAGATTAACGTAAAGCAACAACTTGGAACGCGAGAGCACACTGGGAGGTCCAAGCACCTCGAACCTAGTGGGAGGTCTACGCACCTCACAGACTGAAGGAGGACTAAGCGCCTCAAATATTAAGGGAGGCCTACGCGCCCCAAACAAATCACGTGTCCATAACGGCACAACTTATTCGGATGCCCTAAGCGGCTCACACTATCCAAGTGCTCTAATTGATCCCCTCTTAACTGATGATGAACAAGTTGCAAATGAATCCTTCGATGAATATATTTTTGACTTAGATCATATTGATAACGATGACGACTTTGATCTCTCAGAAGAGGAACCGCCCTCCTCTTCCAAAGAGATTATTTGTGATCTCTTAGGCGGGGAAATGTTCTCCCCAGATAATATTCAGCACCCTAGGAGTTCCCAATGGTGGCCCCAAAAACACGTGGCCAAGTTTATCAAGAGGTGGGTAAGGAACCCTCTTGAAAAAGAGACAAGAAATATCCGAAAAGCAGAATGCCCAAGACCCATGCTCCAAGATAAATTTTGCCTCACCCCTAATTTGGACCCCGAACTTATCAAATTTTTATTCAAATTGGGAAGGGATCCTAGGAAAGGCATGGAGCACTCCCTTAAAAACTGTCAAGATCGCATGCTTGGCCTTTTATGCCGATTGATCGACCTAATTTGATTCACGATTCTGTCTCTTGGATTTCGTTACCTTTAGAAGAACTTTACCTTTTTTCTCATTGCATTTAAAAGAGGCAGATCTGTGTGTTCCTGTTGCCATCGTAACATATGTACATTCTAGAGCTTTGCTTTGTGATGTAACTTTAAAATGGCTGCTTGAAGTTGCATTAAAAGAATAATGCATAATGTTAGCCTCCGTGTCTTTAATGAAATCCAGATTCTCTGGTCATGGTAATAGGAAAATCGCAATTCCCAGCTGGCTTTCCCTGAGATCTGGCTCCAGGAGGTCATGGCCTCTGAAGGTCTCTTTAACTTTTATTCCTTAGAACGTGTGCACAGGGTGCCAGCGCGGAAGTCTCTTCCTGGAGACCTCCAGCGTCCTGTGGTGGCCCGCCTCTTACATTTTTGGGACCGGGATCATCTCCTACAGCAAGCCCAGACACACAGCCAATTTGTGGTGGCCAATGCCAAAGTGTCTCTGTACCCTGACTTCACTCTTCAGGGCATCCTTCATAGCGGTCAAGAAGAAGCTACGCCACATGGGCCTGCTGTTCTTCCCTGCTCGCCTGCGGGTACAGTGAGGATAAAGTGCATTTTTTCATGGATCTGTCAGCGGCCTGGGACTGGATTGAACTCTATGACAATGGTGCTGTATGGCCCGAGTCATCTGGGCCTAACCAATTTGTGCGCCCCATGCACCAACATTCTCGGTAGTGAGGGGCAGCACGCCCATCTACGATGCAGGTGACGCTGGAACAGTCGAGGGCGGTTGAGATTTCTGCTACTTTAGGATCTAGTGGGGATCTCGTGACTCCGCCTTGGATTCCACCACTCCGAATCTTGAGAACATTTGGCCTGGTGTCACTCCTAGGTGTGTGGACGAATTGGTTTGATGTGCTCCACTGGGCTGCCCTGAGTGCTTTGCCTTGTTTATATACAGTGTACTTGGTGGTTTGGTTTGCTGGCTGTTTATTAATGTTTACTTTCATTACTTCTACCACAGAGGTTTGGGGGGTCTGGGTGAGGGGGTCTTGTGGGCCGCGTTCTATTGCCTTACTATCTTCCTGGAGTGTTAGTTTCCATCTCTTCCATTATGGATCTCGTTGGCTTCTGGCCTTTAGATGGTTCCTTTTGGGACCCGTTTGTGGGGTTATCTGGACAGGATGGTTGCATGTCTTAGTCCTTGTGGAGGGTTAGGGGAACAATTGGGGTTTTTATTTTGTTGTTTGTTTGCCAGCGATGGTATGTATGAGGCTGTGGTGCTGTATGCTTAGTAAAGTGTGGCCCGCTTAGTTATGCGAGTTTCTTCTCCCAATGGGGATCAGGGTAGTTCTTTTTCTTCCTAGTTTGTTATGCATGGCTACACAAATTAAGTTACTTACTTGGAATGTACGTGACCTCCCTTCTCTCTCCAAGCATTATAATGTGTTGTCCTACCTGAAACGGCGGGGGGTCCATGTTGCATTTCTTAAGGAGACCCACCTTACAGAGACTCTGCCTTTTCGTGGGGCGATCTTATTTGGATCACACCTGGAGTACCCTTCCATATACACAGGTTGGTTACAGACCTGGAGGGTCGTTATGTCCTGGTATTGGGAAGTCTGAATGACAGGGATGTTGCGTTCGTAAATATGTATGCACCGAATGTGGATCAGTCAATATTTCTTACACGGTTCGCTCCACATATTCTCTTATGGTCCACTATTGGAGGGTGGTGGTGGGATTTTAACTGTATTGAGGATTTAAGTCTGGATCGCTCACATCTACCCCTAAGAGTTTGCCTATGGGCAGGCTTGCAGGAGCGGACCATTTGCTGTCTGGGCAATGGGATCTAGTCGATTGTTAGAGGGTTCGTCACCCGGAAGATCGTGTGTACTCATATCGCTCTGGACTGCATGATCTTGAGGTTCGCCTTGACAGGCTTTATGCGTGCAGGGTGCTTTGTAGCCGAGTGGTGGGATTGGACTATCTGGCAAAAACTTATTCTGATCATGCTCCCATGCTGGGCATTTTCCAATGGTCCTCCACTAGACCTAGTATGCTCTTTTGGACGATCAGACCTTCCGGGTTTTACTGGGGGAGCACATTTCTCGGTACTGGATGGATAACGCTGGTGCGGCCTCATCAGTGGTGGTGGAGTGGGAGGCGATGAAGGTGATGATTCTGTGATATTGTACTTCTAGCAAAATGGGAGTTTGTACGGCAGGAGGCGGTGTGGGATTGTCTTCCGAGTGGCTGGAGAGGACAACGGATGGTAGGGGGCGTCTGCTGGAGGAGCGGGAGAGGCTGTTTGAACTCATGGAGCGCCTTTGCCGATATGATTATAAAGCGTATAGGGCTAGGGCACATGCAGAGCAGGATAAGTAGGGCAGGATATTGGCTTGGCTGTTGCAGGATGTTGGGGCGGTCACTCTATACTTCAGGTATGTGGTCCTTCAGGATGTGATGTCTTCACGCAGGAGAAGATCAATGCGGTGTTCCTGCAGCACTATTGGGAGCTGTACTCCTCGGGGTGGCTAATAATGAGGCGGAAATGCTGGGCTATATTGTGGACACTTCACCAGTGTCCCATGAATTGGCGGTGGTGGCTCAACTGGGTGTGGATATTACCAAGCTGGAGGTAAGGGAGTAATTAAGGAGTGAACGAGGGGTATGGTCCCTGTTGGGTTTCTAATAGAATTGTATGCGGCTTTCGTGTCGGATCTTGTTCCTAGACTGGTGGTGCTTTTCAATGACTCTCTGCAGCGTGGTCAGCTCCGGCCTCATTGGAGGAAGTAGCCATTGTATCCCTGCCTAAAAAAGATAAGGACCCCTTTCTTCTTGATTCTTACTGCCCTTTCTCTATGCTTGAATGCAGATTACAAACTTTTAAGTAAAATTCTGGTGACTCGGTTACTTCCCCATACGTGCTCTTTAGTTCACCCGGATCAAACAGGCTTCATCCCCATGCACAGCACTATGCCTAATATCTGGCAACTGTTTCTGGCCTTAGACCATTGGGAGCACCTCCCACTGGAGGCTCTAGTTATCTTGGTCGACTTTTTTTGTTGATAATCAATTTTATTGATCTTTAAACAACAACACAATACTTCATTACACTTGACATGTAGTTCAATCTCAGTCGCACCATGATAGCTGCCCAATCCTTGTACATTTGAACGGACCATGACTTGAGTCCCAAAAGTCACATTTGCCCAGTAGGGGTCCCTTTAGTTCGCAAGGCCCAACCATCTGCCCCACACATGGTCGAATTTGGCGGGACATCCTCTCGCTTCATACACTGGCTTCTCTTGCATGGCACACCAATCAAGCCCCCTGCGCCAGCGAGAGACTTGGGGGGGCAGGGTCCTTCCAGGCGGTAGCTATATCTCTTTTGGCTACCATGGTAGCAGTCCCCAGGAATGCTCTGTCTGTGTGGGAACCACCCAGACCCTCCATGACTCCCAGGATAAGGGCCAGGGGGCTCAGTGGGACCTCCCATGCCAGAGTGGTGCTCATCTCACTTGCTACTGATATAAAATAGCGAGTGAGTGCAGTACAGGACCAGACCATATGATAAAAGTCCGCAGGTTCTGCCGCACATCTTGGGCACTTGGGAGCTGGGAGAAAGCCGGCGCAGTGTAATCCGACGGGGGTGAGGTAAGCACAGTGCAGGCAATAAATTTGAATTAGCTGGGGCTTGGCTGAGATGGTGATTACTCGAGGGGCCATGAGGGCATCTCTCGAGTCCTCCTCCTCAAGGAGCCTAGCCATTGCTCCCACCAGTCTCTCAGGTACTCTACAGTGGTGGGAGAGTTGTTCAGCAAGGAGCGACTGTTTGAGATATCGCTCCCTTCCCTAGATTTCCCAAGAAGACTTTGGCTTTTATTGGGCTGAATTCTAGAGGCGTGGTGTCTGCAGGGACATGGAGGGTGATGGCGTGGCAGGGTTGCAGGTATTTGTAGAATTGAGTGGAGTGAAGAGAGTAAATGTGTTGCAAATCCTGAAAAGAGCGTAGGAATCCCCATGACCAGGCATCTCCCAGGTGTGTGATCCGGATCAGGTCCCACCTTCTAAACCCTTCCAGTGCTGCCACCTCCACCCGCCAGGTGCCATGCCACAGGGACATCTGCAGTGTACGTTTTGCATCCCATTGTGTGAACCGCAGCGCCGAGCGCCACACTAGCAGAGCTGCCGAAGTCACTGGCGGAGGAGCGTGAGGGATCAGGGAGCCATAAAGCATCGCCTGGATCCTGGAGAACCCCAAATTCTCAAGTTCCAATTGGTATGCCAGGTCGGTCCATCCTCCGGAGAAAAAATTGTGTATCACCAGGAGGCGGGTCGCAATATAGTACAGGAAGAGGTTTGTCACCCCCATCCCCCGTCGTTTGGCGCCCGCTGTTAGTGGGTAAAGGCCATGCGTGACCTGGAGTTTCCCCAAAGAAATGTTGTGGTCATTTTATCTAGCTCCTGGAACCATTTTTGTGGGAAGTGGAGCTCCTGGAACCATTTTTGTGGGAGGTGGAGCGGGAGGTTTTGAAGTATGTAAAGGAATCGAGGAAGCACCATCATTTTTAACAGGGCAATTTTTCCCAAGGGATTCAGGGGGAGGCATTGCCACCTCCGGAGGTCCTCTTCCGTTTTCTTAATCAGAGGGGTGAAATTGAGTGACCAGGTAAGTTCCAGGAGGAGCGCAACCCAGATTCTTAGATATTTAAATGTGAGGCGCAGTATGAGGATGTCTGTTTGCCAGTCCACACATTCTCGTGACATGTGGAGGTGTACCAGAGTTGATGTTGTTGGATTTAGGCGCAGGCCTGACGCTGCTCCAAATAACTGGAGTATGCGGAGGCATCGGGGCTGGATCTTGCCGGGTCCGCAAGGAAGAGTAGGACGTAGTCCGCATATAGGGAGATGCGGTCTTCGTAAGGTCCTTGCCATCGTCACCCTTGTATTTGTGTATTGCATCAGACAAGCCACGTGAGCAGCTCTATTGCCAGGGCGAACAGGAGGGGAGCTAGAGGGCAGCCATGCCTCGTTCCCCGACTGATTGGGAAGACGTCTGAGAGCGCCCCATTTATGAGGACCCGAGCCGAGGGATTGGAGCAGGGTACACATACCAGTCTTTGGAAGTGTGTACCAAATCCCGCTGTCTCTAGTACGCTCCCCAGGTTCCGTCAGTCAACCTTATCGAAGGCTTTTTCGAAGTAGATCAATATCAAAGCCAGATACGGGGAGAGAAGATGGTGATGGTGTAGGCGTCATAAGCAAGACCTCGTGCTGCAGCAGGGCATGAAGCCACATTGATTGGGGTGTATTAGGCTGGCAAGTACTGCAGTTGCGGCTGGCATGGCTCGCGGGTGGGGGGCGGGCGCAGGTGGTGGTCACGGGGGAGGGAGCATAATAATTTTTAAAAAACAACTTTAGGCCGGGTCCTGCGTCTCTGCTCCTACTCTCCTGTCTCCAGGAACAGGAAGCAGGAAGCCAGGCTCCCTCCCCTAGGCAAAGCACAACGCTGCAATGCAGCGTTGTGATTGGTCTGAGCGCCATGACACGGCGCTCAGCCAGGGACTGGAGGGGTGGGCATGTTCTCCATGCAGACTGTAATGTAGCCTGCATGGAGAAGGGGAAAGTGTGCATGACTTATTTGGGTGTTCCCGAGAAGGCCGATCAAACAGTCATTGCGCACTTAGGAGGGGGCAAACCACTCCTGCCCTGCTCCATTTGGGGTGCGATGTATGCACCCTTCCGTAACCAGAATCTCTGGAACTATCCAGTTAGCAAGGGGGCAAGAGGCCAGCCGGTGTAGCAGCTTACCATTTTTATTGCCACACCCATAAACCTGTGCCATAAAAGACCTCCACATCTGTTTGGCCGATTCGAGGGATAGGTGTCATATTTCTTACCGCAGTCCTTCAAGGCAACAGCGGCTGGCCTCGCCATTCGCCAGAGCAGCGTTCTGCTCCAGGCAAAGGGCTTGGACTTCCAACTGGGAGAGGTGTTATTCCTGTGTCAGGTGTTTGTGTTTGAGGTAGCCCTTGGCTTAGCCCCTGATCGTAGCTTTCGCAGCCGCCCATAGTGTAGTCTGGGAATCTACCGTTCCCTCATTACTTTGGAAATATTGCTTGATTTCTTCCCCAATGGCCTGCTTGTAGTCTCTGTCCTGGACAAACTAGGCATTAAGTCTCCAAATGGGGCGCAGAGCGCCCGTAGGACCTCCTAGACAAAGGAGCAGTGGAGAGTGGTTGGATATACCACGAGCGAGGATTTGAATATCAGTGTGAAGGGGCAAAGAAACAAGCTAGATACAAGTGTGCAACATTTAGAAAACTAATAATCTAACAGCACAACATGTAATCAATCATAGAACATTGTGCATGGATATTATCAAAAATCTTTTTATTTTCATAATATTTTATCGTTTTTTTTATATCAAAAATATTTCTATTTCAGTAAAATCTTCAATAAATCAAAACATTTATCAAATATAAGACATGATTATATATTTGAAAAGGTCATACAATGCAGTACAATTTTATATGCAATACAACACTTTATCATATCTTTAAAACACGGTCCAGATGGTTCATGGACAGAAAGGAGGGTCGGCGGTAGATGAGAACTGAATATCAGTGACCATGTGACATTCAGAGGCGGGCATAAATATTAAGTCAATGAGGGAGTGAGTGTGGTGTGCGGCGGAGGTGTGGGTGTATTGGAGCATTCTGGGATTCCATATTCGCCACATATCGCACAGTCCTAACCAAGATGTCCAGTCTGTAAGGCATTTAAGGCCCAGTCTCCTGTCGTGGGAATGGGGCCCGGTAGCGTCGCAAGTGGGTTGTAGGACCGCATTGAAGTCGCCCCCAATTACTGCCAGGCCCTGGGGGAGGGAACACAGTAGGTCTCTGGTGTCACGTAGGGTGGGTTTGAGGGTTGCTGGAGGCACATAGAATGAGACAAGGTTGAGGGTAGCGCTTCCCAGGCTACCAGTGAGAGCTACAAACCGGCCCTGTTGATCCCTAATCTCTCAGGCAATTGTGAAGGGGAGGGAACGGCGCAGAAGAATCGCAACACCACAAAACCCTTGTGAGAAGCCCGAATAACAAACCCTGTCGTAGCCCTGGTGCTCAAGGAAGGGACATTGATTTCCCATAAGATGCGTTTCTTGTAGTCAGAGGACATCTGGGGTGGATCTTTGTGAGTATTTTAGGACCGCTGTTCGCTTGACCTTATCTAGGAGCCCATTAACATTCCAGGAGAGGACTTGGAGGGATTCTCCATCATAGTGGGCTGTAGTCATGTCCATTGGGTGCAGGGTCCACGTGTGTTCCTCACTGGAGTTGAGTTTCCAGGGCCTGGGGATTTCCGGGAGCACCTCGCCTTGTAGTGAGGGTGGTGTGTGCGGACCAAGAGTGTCATGCCAAGTGCTGCAACTAAGAAAAGGAACTACAACAACTACGGGAACTTCAGTTCCTAACCCCCCTCAACCAACCCCCCACCCTATGCTTCTTGTTAGGAAGCATCTGTCGCCCGATGAAGAGAACTCACAACAAGGCTAAACTATGAAGACTATAAAGACTGAATTAGGAGCAGAGTGGTGGACCCCTCCGTATTACAGGATTTAGTATGCTTCTGGGTGGAGGAGCAAGGATGCCGATTGATTCCTTGTTAGATCTTCGGGGTCCTGAGAGAGGTCAGTGTCGTCAGAACCCACAGCTGGAGGCGTGAGGGACCGTCTGCAGGATGATTTAGTCTCAGTGCCCAGGTCTTGTGGGCGGCTCGA
The DNA here is from genome assembly GCA_963921515.1 of Calotriton arnoldi. Classification (NCBI taxonomy): domain Eukaryota; kingdom Metazoa; phylum Chordata; class Amphibia; order Caudata; family Salamandridae; genus Calotriton; species Calotriton arnoldi. The sequence continues at coordinate 863,845 of CAWUFW010000974.1, read as the reverse complement.
GGATTCTATGGGCCCGGGTAGGTCGTTCGGGCCCCACATAGTGCGAGTGGGCGAGGCGGAGACCATTCTGCAGGCATTGCGTCCTCTGCGCTGCCTGTGGGGTCTAGTGTCTTTAGTTGCTGCAGACTGTGCGAAGAGGGTGGGTGGGGAGGCAGTTGTGTGAGGACAGAGCAGATGCTCCTCAGTCACCCAGGTCCATGCCGCTTATGGGGTGTTAAAGAAGTGGGTTTTGTTTTGGAAGACCACTCTGAGATGGGCCGGGAATAACAGTCTATATTGGAGGTTAAGGGCTCGCAGATTCTGTTTGACCGCGGTGTATGATCACCGCTGCGACTGGACTTCTCTGGTGTAGTCTGGGAAGACCATCACTTTATTTCCCAGGTAGGACAAGTTAGGATGGGAGAGGGCTTCTTGCAGGGTGGCTTCCCTGTCCTTGAAGTTGAGGATTTTGGTGGTGATTGGTCTGTGTGGGGCTCCAGGCTGGGGCCTGGGCTCAAAAACGAACCATGCCAAGAGGCCGTCAGATGGCATCCAGGACTTGTGCCAGGTCTCTATGAAGGCTGCTACTTGCGGGGGCTCTGCTCCCTCAGGGATGCCCACTTAGCGGAGGTTATTTCGGCATGAGTGATTCTCGGCGTCCTTAACGCGCTTTTGAAGTTCACTCGTGTGGGACATCAGTCGCATGACCTGCTCCTTCAAGTGAACTACGTCATCCTCCACCATAGACAGGATTCGGTTTCTGTTTTACGGGCCGTGGCGTTGCTGAGGTCTTGTCGTATAAGGGCCATATCAACACACACCTCCCCAATTTTGTTCTCAACTGAGTCCTGTGAAGATCCTATGGCTTGAAGAATCGTGGCAAGATCTCCTTCTGTGAGGGGGTCCTTGGTTAGAGCAGCCTCTCCTGCGCTGGTTTCACTTGTAGTGTATTGCTCCATGCTGGTATGAGATGGGGGTGCTTCGCCCCTCTATCTTTTCCATGGTGGGGAGGAAGCAGCGGGAGTGCTGTGCTGGGGGTGTGGTAATTTGGTTGCTCTCAAGGGTCCTTTTTCGGGGGTCTTTCTTAAGGCCAACAGTTGGGGTGTCGAAGTCAGTTCATTCTTCTGCTCCCACCTGCAGCCTCATTGTCCCCCAGCATCATAGATCGCAGGGGGGGGGTGCCGAAAAGCTCACCAAGCACCACCACGCCCTCGGTTCGCCAGAGTGAGAGCTGCCCCAACAATAGGTTCGGTAGGATCATGTCTCTTTTGGGTCAGAGCTCACTCCTATGTCCAGCGCCCGGGGCGTCGCCCAGGCCGGGTCCGCTGCACCGAGAAGTGGGCGGCCACTGGGGGTGTAGTTGCCGGGGTCTTCGTTAGAGTGTCACAGTCTGGTGTGCGGTGGCCCCGCAGGATCGGCAGGAGCATACATTCGTGTTGCAGGAGGAGCCCACTGCCCTGTGCCGGTGTTCTCTGAGCTCGTTCCCTGAAACTCGACCGAGTCGAAACACCTACTGGCGAGCTGGGCCCAATTGTTGTCGCCTGGGTTCCACGGTGGCAATCCACAGCCACTTGAGAGATTGAGGTAAGGTCGCCCGGGAGCAGCAGGCTCTCTTGAGCCCTTAGCCAAACTTTGCAGTGGTTTCTCTCCGCCTTGTCATCTAGGGTGCAAGTCTGGCTCCATCCCGCCCCATTGACGCCCGCAAGGTTTTGGTGGACTCCGTTTCCCCTTCTGCAACCGGATTCACACCACAAACCTGGGGCTTCAAGAAGCTCTTTCCCTTGCTCCAATATGTCTGCTGAGGCTTTCTGGGGGGCCTACGGGCGCCGCCAGTCTGCAGGCCGATTACCCGGCTCCCCCACTTGTGTGACCCAAACATTGAGCCAGCCAGGTGTAGGATGGCGTCGGGACGCAATCTCAGGTTCGGCTGGGCCTGGGCGCCAGGACCCAAGTCTTCCCTGGTTGCTGTTATGGGACGTGGTGATGGGTTAGAGGTGGCCTCATGGGGCTATTAGTGTCTCTGACTCGTCATCAAGGTCCAGAGGCCATGGGGCAGTCTGTTCTCCCCTTGTGGTGGTGGTGAGGCACATCTGGATTATCAGTCGGATCAAGCCTGCTTGAGGAGGGGAGATATTCTGTTCTGCCCGGGTGGACTGTGAGCCTCTTCCTAATTGCAGGCTGCTCGGTAGCAGGCTTATCCTTCCAGGCCACTCCCTTCCCTGCTGGGGTGCAGATAGCAAAACAGGCCGGACCGGGCGCGTGAGTTGGGCGTTCAGCAGGATGACACGGTGGGCGGGGGCGGCATCACCTCACCCGCTTGCAGCAAGCAACTTAGGGCGTAGCATCACTGACCTGGTTGCGTTGACTTTGAGAGGAAGGCCGCCGAGGTCCCAGCACATCTCTCAGCGCCTCCAGGAGTCCGCGGCTCACGGCAGGCTAGCCTCGCGGGTCTCCATCAGAGCATCACCATCTTGTCTCCGCGCCGTCCAAGTCCACCACAGCAGTCGTTTCAGTGATAGTGGGAGTATCTTTCGACCACCGCTTGAGTCCAAACGGGTCGCCCTCTCTTTCGCGATCTGTCTGCAGTGTGTCCTGCCTCTAGAAGGTTAGCGGATCACGAGCGGATGACGGAGGGGTACGGAGCACTCCTAGAGTCTTGACGCTCGTAGCCTCGCCCCCTCTATCTTGTTTGACTTTAGGAAGGTGTTTGACTTGCTCTGCTGGGACTTCCTGTGTGCAAAGATGCTTAACATGGACTTGGGTGCGCCCTTCGCCAAACGGACAAAGCTTCTTTATTCTGTCCCCCTGGACAGGATACGTACCAGTTCCTTGATATCGGAGGCCTTAGCGGTGAAGCGAGGTACTCAGCAGGGTTACCCCCGTCACCTTTATTGTTTGCGTTGACTATGGAGCCCTCTGACTGCACGGTTCACCTGGGACTATACTATCAGGGCCTGAGCATTGCCTCTAGCTGTACTTTCTTCTCTCTGTATGCCGAAGACATGTTATTGTATCCGTTCTGAATGGGGGAACTAGGGGTCTGTGCATGTTTGCTGATTCGGGGGAGCGGTTTTGCTTCTGTACCTCTCTGATTTGTACATTTCATTCATGTGGGCTCCTTTACCTTTGTCTTTTAAATATGCTGCTGCGTGTGATTAGGTTAATATCGCTACTAGCTGCACCTGTGTTATGTTATCTGCTTACTGCAATTTTGTCTCTGTGTTAATCCTGTCGGCTATTATATTCTCATTTTTAATTGTTTGTTGTGATGTGTTGAAAAGACTTAATAAAAAATATACCCCAAAAAATGGATTATTAAATTACTATTGAAATATTAACTGCTCCCAAATGGAAATTCAGCACTATAAGTTGTGATGGTGTAACCCAGTGTTTTCCTATGGGAGTGCAAGTTTTGCCACAGTGAAAAACAACTTAGGAGGTTTTTCACAAACGGGTTATGTAAAACATTAAATATGCATGCCCTACTTTTTAAGTGCAATGCATCCTGACCTATGGGCATTTAGGACCTATGTAAGGGGTGACTTACAAGCATTAAAAAGAAAGATTTAGGCCTGGCAAAAGACATGTTTTGCCTGGTCGAAATGCCAGTTTTAAGACTGCACATCCAGGCTTCAGGGCAGGACTGGAGACAGTGCTACTTTAGTCGGTGGCACAATGAGTGCTGCAGTCCATTGGTAGCATTTAATTCCCCAGCTCTGGGTGCATGTAGTATCGTATACTAAAGACTTATAAGTTAATAAATATGCCAATTAGGTTTATGTTAATTTTACCAGGTTTAAAAGGGAGAGCACAAGGACTTTACCAATGTTTAGCAGGAGTAAAGTGCACAGAGCCATATGGTCAACAAAAATTGGTTCAGGAAAAGAAAACAAGAACACAAAAGAGGGTTATTTCCAAAATGCCCCCCCCAGCAGAAAGCAGGTAGAACTACCAACCCTCATGGGAGTTCTCACAGCTAAGGCGCAAAAACCTGGAAAGATTGGCAGCATTGGCGTGGTCAGTTCCAAGGAAATATTCCACAGTAAAGTCCATTCCTTTTAGGAAAATTGACCTGTTCAACAGTTTTGTATTCACACCCTACATTTGTATCAGTGATCTGAGGGGTCTGTGGTCTGTCTGAACCCAGAAGTGAGCCCCAAACAGGTATGGTCTTAACTTTCTCAGTGCACAGACCACTGCAAATGCTTCTCACTCCATTGAACTCCAGCTCTGTTCCCTGGAAAGTAGCCTCCTGCTGATGAAGGCTACAGGTTAGTCAAAGCCCTCGCCATTTAGCTGTGACAAGACAGTACCAATGCGATCCTCTGAAGCATCTGTTGGAACGAGAAACTCCTTGGAGAAGCCAGGTGTCTTGAACACTGGTGCTGTACACATGCCCCCCTTCAGAGTATCAAAAGCCTTCTTGCACACCTCTGTCTGGTTCATCTTTTTGGGCTGCTTCTTTGAAGTCAGCTCGGTTGAGGAGGCAACAATGGTGCCATATCCTTTACTGTAGTACCCAGTGAGGCCTAAGAAGGGTCTCTCCTTGGTCTGGTTCTTGGGATTCTCCAAACCACGATGTTCTGAATCTTGGGCTGAAGAGGCTGCACCTTGCCTACACTGACTTAGTGGCCCAAGTACACCACTGATCTTTGCCCTCTCTGGCAGTTACTGGCCTTGATAGCAGGGCCTGAAGCACTTCCCGGAGGTCGCACAGGTGGTCATCCCAGTTAGAGCTGAAAACAGCAATGTCATCCAAGTAGGCAGCACTGACGTTTCCTAGCCCAGCCAGGACCAAGTTGACCATTCTCTGGAAGTTGGCAAGGGCATTTTCTTTGAACCCTTAAGTCCCATGGCACGAAGTAACCTATTTGGAGACTCAGGCCTGACTTGGCAACCCCATTATATCAAATATTTGGGTGTTAAATTTGGTTCTGACCTAATAGACACCATAAAACATAACGGAAAACTCACCCTTCAGCAAACAAAAGACTTATTATAAATTTGGTCACCCAAATTCATCACCTGGTGGGGCCGGATCTAAACTATAAAAATTATGATTACCCCAATAATTAACTACGTAGTCAGCATGCTTCCTCTACTACTCTTAGATGACTTCCACCATAAGGTAGATAAATTAGTCACACAGTTTATCTGGCAAATCAAAGAAGCTAGAATAGCACCAAAAAAAACCTCTGCCTGCCCAATGCACTAGGAGGCGTCAATCTAGACAGTTTTAGAGATTACCAGACAGCCTTCCTTTATCTCAAAACTATTTAACATATGCCCCAAGAAGAAATTCTCATTTCTCATCAAAGGCTTGCTCGACCCGAACATCAGATGCCCCACTGATTGCCTTCTATTTGATCTTCTACTGTCATTGGCAGTTAAAATTATTACCTCCAACTGGAAGACCACACACAAGGCTTCCTTTCAAGCCTGGTTAAACTGGGTATCATATCAGGGATGCTGATAATGTTGCTTTGCAACACCCCCCCTGGAACCAACAACACAGACCTATATGGGAATCCTTAGATAACTATTTTCGCCATCAACATACCTCCATAAATTGAGGGTACTTAATCTATAACCCACAACCTGGTATGGCTAATCCTTATTTGCATTTTTAGGAATGATACAGATACTCCGAGCAGCATAAGCGAGCTTCCCACTTCGTTCCTATACTTTCCTTGTTGCTGTTTAATTTTTATCCAATTAAGTTGAGCAATTTATTTACTCTGGTGTTGTATATGTATGACAATTATAGAGTATACATTAACACATCTTCTCTTCCAAGTGACATTATGACCCATCAATGATCTTTATACTTTATTTGTGCCCTTAATGATTTATTCAGTCTTATTTTGCTCTTGTTGTATTTTTTAAATATAATAAAGATTATTTTGAAATGTAAAAAAAAGCTTCTGCCTTGTCATAACCTAAAATTACTCCCTATTGGTTCTTTAAAATCAACGGCCGCACTCTAGCTAAACATCAATTACAAATATTCAATTTCTTAATTGACAACTTGCCGGACACCGTGTTTCTAACTGAAACACGGCTAAATGATGCCTCTACTCCGTACATAATTGCTACACTCCCCACAGCCTAATGCATGGTTAGATTGGATCGTCTGGACAGGAAAGCCGGTGGGATTGTGATCGCCTTTAAAACCCATTACCAATGTAAACTGCAAAATCTCTCTATCCCTGACTGCGAGTCTTTATTGTGCTCTCTGTGTCTATTTAACAACTTTACTTTGTCTGGCACACTGATTTAACACCCTTCTGGACTTGTAGGCAGCTGGGGCTCTCGGGTACCAGAAGCCCTCTCCCATTTTCATTCTGAAAGTCTGCAATTTCAATGTATTAGGAGATTTTAATATTCATTTTGATAATCCTACCCGCAGAATGGCCCCCTCTTTGGTGGAGAATTTTAGAGCCTTTGATGTTCATCTAATAACTAATGTCCCTACCCATGTTGCTGGACATTTGCTTGATCCTCTCTTCTCCAACTTGAATGGTCTAATGGCAGACTGCATAATTCCTCAGGCATTGTCAGATCACTTTGCTATACCTTTTTCTATTTCGATCTCCTCCACTTCCATAGCTCAGTCTCGCAGCCCTGTTTCCTATCCAAATTATTGGTCCAAACATAATATTCCACTCTCAACTCTATACGGCAGGCAAATACACCTGTGCTGAGTCATTAAGTGGATTCCGACTCCTCCACAATTGATAATTGGATTTGGTTTTCCCTTGATTCTGCACTTCCCCTGATACATACCACTCACTGCCGATCTCTTCCACCAACTCCATGTTTTACACTGAGTAAAAAAGAACTGTAATTGCCTTGAAAGAATCTGGCGCAAAACCTATTATGAGGAAGACAGAGGGAATTATAGACTGGCTTAAAATAATATCATAAACATTGACATTCTGCTAGAGCCTTATACCACTCTTAGAAAATTACTATAGCGACAAACTGTGCTAAAACAGTATTTCAAGTGGTTAAATCTTCATCAGATCCCACTTAATTTCCCTCTCCATATCACTCTCAGTCACAATGGGATGAATAGGCAGGCTTCTTTTGCAAGAAAGTGGCTGGCATTCAATCCTCCCTATTTTCCACCTCCTCAAATTCTTGCTCTCAGTCACAGTTAAAGGCATTACTAATGCTGTGTCTCTTCGCTCCCAGCTACAAGTAGGAGAAGTGATCACTTGTGTCCTTGCTCTGTCTTGCTCTTTGAGCACTTTCCTACCTCTGGACTTCCTGATATCTAGCACCCTACTTAATTCCATCAAATCTGCCTCTCCTCTAGACCTTCTTTCGCATTTTAGTAAACTATGCCCTCACCTGCTAGCACCACTTACTAAAGATATAGGTTTCCCATATCTAGTGTCACTGCACTTAAAACCTATAAGTCACCCCTTAAGCAGGCATTTGCAATCCTGAAGGCATGGTGCTTGGTTCTAAGTGTGAGGGTGCCCCTGCATGAGCAGGACACCCCTACAGCCTACGGAGTCCATTCTCCCAGGTTGTAAATGAAGCAGCCATATACTATATAGAGGGGCCCGCGTAATTACACGATGACGATCTCGAAAACAGCTGCAACAAATTCTATCATGTTTGGTATCAAAACTTTTTGGAATCATACCCCCACACTGTAAACGGTGAGGGAGGTAGGATTCCAAGCACTGGAAGAGCCCTCTGTTAGGCTCTCAGTGTTCCCGGTACCAGTCTTCTGGACCGGGACAGCACAAAATGGTTGCTGCTGACCAGAAGACACGATTCTGCCCTCCTGCTGCTGAGCCACGCTTGAGCAGGGGAAGGCAGAACAATAGGCATCCTGTCACAGGGAGGTGTGACCACCTCCCAGACAGGATTTAGCGTACTGGGGCCGGGTGGGTGCGCTTGCCAGCGCCACTCAGTCTGCATGAGGGCCACATTTGGTGTCCCCATGCATAGTCCAGTTTAAACCAGCTCTGGGAGCCGTTGGCTTCCGCTCTGGCGCGAAACTGGACGAAGGACATGGGAGTAACCTCCCCCCTGTCCAGACCCTCCCCTGGGAGGGTCTCCTGATTTGTCCCAACCCTTTCCTAAGGGTACTTAAGGGCTTACCTGTGGGTGGGTCCCTAGATCCGTCGTGGGACAAGATTCAAATCAGAAACTACTTCTACTTCTAGGGCCTGATTCACAGAACTAACTTACGTCAAAAACGTAAAGTTAGTACTTTTTGGTATTCACAGAATACACTTACTCATTTTGGTATTCACAGAATGAACTTACTCATTTCGGTATTCACAGAAGTTAGTAGTCCTAACTTTAGGACTCCTAAATGCCTTCTGTGAATACCGAAAGTCTTAAAGTTAGGATTTTCTCAGTTTAGGAGTAGTAAAGTTAGGACTCCTAACTTTAGGACTCCTAAACTGAGAAAAATCCTAACTTTAAGACTTTCGGTATTCACAGAAGGCATTTAGGAGTCCTAAAGTTAGGACTACTAACTTCTGTGAATACCGAAATGAGTAAGTTCATTCTGTGAATACCAAAATGAGTAAGTGTATTCTGTGAATACCAAAAAGTACTAACTTTACGTTTTTGACGTAAGTTAGTTCTGTGAATCAGGCCCCTACTGTCTGGGCACTCTGGACTTCGTTTGGGCTCGACTTCGTCCCCCTTCCAGTCTGCTGCATCGTCTGTGCCTGTGCACCATACAAGAACCTTCCAAGGCCTGTGGGCATCAAAGACACCTGAAGGAATCTCCTTTGAAGTGAAAGAGTCACTTCCCTGCATTCGCAGGCACCGCAACTAAGTCGGCAGGCCTGCTGATCCTGAGCTCCTCCAGACTCCGAAAGGGTCTGCAACACAGGTGGTGGTTCTCCCCAGCCCTCTCACCAAGTTTGAGGCCAGTATCCCTCGTGGGGGCTGCAATAACCGAACCCCTGTGCACCGCGTCAACTTGCAGTTGCAAAGGCTTGTTGGCTTCCTCCCAAGAAGATCTTCGGGCTCCAAGTAGCCCCAACCTTGAGCATCTCTAGTGACCAGAATCTTCGGCCACACTGCATTGTTTTGCATCGTGGCCTGCATCTTTTGGTGAGCTGCTTGAGGTCCTCTTGCGACTCGTGCCTCATGCCTGTGGGTCCATTTGAGGGTCACCTTTGTTTCTTTTGGGCTCCCCTGATTGCTCGGGGCCTGACCTGACTCCCCTGCTTGTGGCGAGTCCCCTGGACCTTACTGGTCCCAACATTGCACCTTCTTCGACTTCTGCGTTGGTTGCATTTGCCAAGGCTTGTTGGTGCTACTGCCGGACACTGACCCCTCAGCACTCGACATCCCGACGTGGGACAGCTCGTGCACGGTTCTTGGTCTTCCTCAGCGTCGCCTGGTCCTCACAGCTGCAGAGTCACAGTCCTCGTCAACTCTCCTGCAACACCCGACATCGGTGGGCATTCGTCTTCCAGATCTCCTGGTCACTCCTGAGTGACATAGACTCTGTCCCCTCTGCTCGCAGGTACCTCTCAACTAGAACCCACCTTTGGATTCCACCAGACACTGTCTCCTTCAGTAGCGGCACTTTCCTGAAGTCCTCTATTGGGTTCGACGGCGGTTTCCGACACCACTTTACACCTATGCACCCGGCTTCCTTGGTGTAGGTAACTTGGGTACTAGGGTATCCACGGGTGGGGTGGTTCTCCAACCTTCTGTCTCCCATGGAGTTTCTTCAGGGTCCACTGGGAAAGGTCTTTAATCTTTAAAATTCCAACCGCGACTTACACGTTGATTTTGTACGGAGCACGCTGTCGTGTTCCCACACTGCACAAGCGCTCCGTGGGGTTCCTAGTCACTCACCTTGGGTGGTTCGTTGGGTCCCCAGCACTTCTACGTCCTCTCGAAATTGTCTTGACCCGAGTCATGGTTCTTATACCGCTTTCTTAGAATATGGTTTGGTCCCCCCCTGGGGCCCACTGTGTATTCTGTGCTATTTACTGTATTTCTATGCAAAGTATTGTGTGCATTGTGTTTATCTCCGGGTAGGAGATATCTAAACATGTAAGAGAGTATTATATAATAAATACATATTTTTATAAATCACTTTTGTGGTTCTTTTTCACTTAATCTATACTATAAGCTTGAACTCTGGTAAAACAAGCTGCTTTACACTCCTTCTGGACTAAGCCTGAAAGATGCTCTGCACAGCTACCACTTAGAGAGCTTTCTAAGGTTGTCTAAGACCTCTTCAATCACCATAAGGGTTGTCTGGACTGGTGCAGGGTGCCCACTTACATTAGTGGACATCATATACCAGGCCAGCTTTTCACAGGGCCTCTAAGACTTTACTGGAGGGCATCTCCAGGTAGTCCTCAATGTAGCCGCCAGATTACTAGTCCACCTTCCTAGGCATTCTTCTACCTCCACTCTCCTTTGAGATCTTCGTTGGCTTGACTGAGAAGCTTATCCATTTCAAAGCTCTGTGCTATATGCATAAGGTGATGTCAAATTCAGGACAGCCATATCTTAGATTTTCGGTGGCACCCTATCATCTCAGCCGACTTCTTCAATCATGTAATAGCAATCTCTTCACAGTTGCCAGAGTGAGGAGAACACACCAGGGTGGTCGGTCTTTCTCCTCTCTGGGCCCTAAACTGTGGAACACTTTGTCTGTTTCTATGAGATCCTGTCAATCCTCTGTGGTTTTCCAAAAGCTCTTAAAGACTTGTTTTTCTGTACTGTGCTCCTATGTTAAGACTCTGATAGTAAACCTATAAATGCTCAGCGCTGGGAAACCCTGATTGTGTAGCTATGTGCCACACAAAACTATATAATAATAATAATGACTAAAAATAATGAATTTATTTCTATGGTGGCATTTTGTCTGGGAATGCTCTTGTCAAGAATTACGATTTTACCAGGTTGCACTATGCTTCCATTAGTTTTGATTGGTTGTCCTTGATCATTTACTTGTTTTTGCGTTTAGATACTCACAATCAAATACAGCATTTGGTGCTTGGTATGAATTTGCTGCATCCATTGTGTGAGACTAGTTAAATTCGGTATATTTATTAGTTTGGACCGTCTGTAACATTTACGTTTCTTGAGAGTCGTAATATCCCAAGGTAATTGAAGACTACAGATTCCTTTATTTGTTTTTTTTTCTCCATTTACCTTACCTTTGTCACAATTGCAATAGTAATTAGTGATGTTTAGTTCCCTTATAACTATTATTTCCGCAATTCAAGTCATTGCCTATAAGGAAGGCTTTGCCTCACTTTATATATTCGTAGATATAAATATCGTGGGCAACTATTTTGGAATAATCAATTCATATAAGAATGGTCATCTTTATTGTGAAGGTAAATTCCATGTGTATGTATAGATGATTGTGTTTGCTGTGGTGGAAAGGTAATGTTTTAACCGTCCGGTGATTTTTACTAATGAGAATTAACTTGTTGATAGCATTTGGATATGTTGTGGTTTGAGGAGTTTTGCGATGCAAATTAGATAAGAACCTCGATTAACTATGATGATTGGGAGTTCAGCTTAAATCTCTCTCCTACTTCCACAATATTGACTTTTTGATGTGAAGTATATTTTGTGATGTGAATTGTTATGGATTGTGACTAATGCTCCTAAATGAATGAATTTTTTTCAATGAATTTTCTATTACGCTTTTCTAAAATAAAGTATTAGTTTTAACTTGATGTATTATGCATGTTATGACTACTATGAACTAACATGATATTATCTTTGTATATGATGATGTTGTTTTACTTTTTATTTCATTACGCATCAAGGCATGAAAGACTGACAAGAGTCGCCAAACATGTTCTGGCTTTGCACAAGAAACAGCTGCCGATTTAACTGAATTTTGTTTCGGCTTTTTTTGGGAAATTGATGTTTGACATATTGATGTACTGATGTCTGTCATACGTGAATTGAATCTTGCGACCTGTATTAATTAGTTAACATTGTCATTTATGGTTGAGGAAAATTAGGAGATTTTTAATAAACGAATGTCTGTTCAATCTAAAGTTATCACATTTTGGAATTCAAATCAGGCTCCAAATATTACCTAGTAATTAATATATTTAAATTTGTTCATTTACTGTGTTTATATATGCAAATGGCAACCATATAGGAAGGCTCTCATCAGAAATATTATCAGAAGTCCAGTGTCTCTCCCATTCCTACCCCTCTTCCCTATTTCCCTAGAATATATTCTTTGACTCTGGTCACATTTAGGAGTTGGGACCCATATTTCAGGAGCAACCAGTGGTGTAACAATAGCCCCGACAGTGCGGGGGGCCCCCAGCTCAAGGAGGTCCCTCCAGCACTGTGCACAGGTGGGCCTGAGAGCTCCTGACTGGATCGGAGCAAAGGGGGCCCCCCCTCCATGTACTTTGCAGGGGGCTCTCTCTCAAGTTTCATCACGCCACTGGGGGCAACTAGGCAAAGTCTCTGAATTCTCTATTCAGGTTCATGACAGGCCAGCTACACCCATGATATGAGGTGTGTTAACTGTGGGTGGGGGACGAGAGCTCAACCTAGTTGCTATGTACATTTGGGAAAGTCAGTCATATGCCCTTAACCCTTTCCATGCGTCCGTCGGCCAACGGCCGTCGCGAGCACTACCTCCGTAGTGCTGCGCACGTCCGTTGGCCGACGCGGCCCCGCCCACTCAATCAAACCGCCGCACCGCGGCGGAATTGCCGATGCGGTTAAGCACATCCAATCTCTCAGAAGCATGTATCAATGGAGGAAGATTCCTGCCCTCAAAGGTAGTTACTGGCAGGACTATGGCTAAGGCGAAGTATCTCAAACCTGAAGATATTCTCCGTGGTGCCAATGGCATAGAGTTGGTAGCCAGCAGGACAACATGGAGTACTCACTTGCCAGAGCTGAGGTAGAAGTAAAATGGCAAGATGGCTATGGTCGATGTAGGGTTAAGAGATAAACAGGGGTCTCGATGTCTTCGGGGCAATTATTTGATTGTGCCTGGTTTAGTGCCAGGACAAAAAGCTTATATGGCTTGGACCACGGCAGCTGTGCTCACAAGAGCACAGGCATGTGTTACAGCAAACAAATGATGGACGGAATGCTGACAATGCAAACATTCTCCCCCAGTCAAAAGATCTGGGTTAAATCCATCGTTCTTTTGCCCACTACGCCACCCCAGTTTGGACCCAGCCATTTGCAAATCAGTCTTGACCCTGTGCCCCATGGGAACAGTCCAGACCGAACTGCCAGGCCAGGTCCTCCCTGGACCGGAAACAAGCATCCTGGGACCGGTTTCAGGGTATGTCACCCTTCTACAGCCAGGCTAGCTTGAATCCAGTGGCACAGTGAGCAAGGGACCCACGTCTGGGCATACCCATCCCACTTAGGGCGAAAAGTGTTACAGCAAACAAATGATGGACGGAATGCTGACAATGCAAACATTCTCCCCCAGTCAAAAGATCTGGGTTAAATCCATCGTTCTTTTGCCCACTACGCCACCCCAGTTTGGACCCAGCCATATGCAAATCAGTCTTGACCCTGTGCCCCATGGGAACAGTCCAGACCGAACTGCCAGGCCAGGTCCTCCCTGGACCGGAAACAAGCATCCTGGGACCGGTTTCAGGGTATGTCACCCTTCTTCAGCCAGGCTAGCTTGAATCCAGTGGCACAGTGAGCAAGGGACCCACGTCTGGGCATACCCATCCCACTTAGGGCGAAAAGTGTTACAGCAAACAAATGATGGACGGAATGCTGACAATGCAAACATTCTCCCCCAGTCAAAAGATCTGGGTTAAATCCATCGTTCTTTTGCCCACTACGCCACCCCAGTTTGGACCCAGCCATATGCAAATCAGTCTTGACCCTGTGCCCCATGGGAACAGTCCAGACCGAACTGCCAGGCCAGGTCCTCCCTGGACCGGAAACAAGCATCCTGGGACCGGTTTCAGGGTATGTCACCCTTCTTCAGCCAGGCTAGCTTGAATCCAGTGGCACAGTGAGCAAGGGACCCACGTCTGGGCATACCCATCCCACTTAGGGCGAAAAGTGTTACAGCAAACAAATGATGGACGGAATGATGACAATGCAAACATTCTCCCCCAGTCAAAAGATCTGGGTTAAATCCATCGTTCTTTTGCCCACTACGCCACCCCAGTTTGGACCCAGCCATATGCAAATCAGTCTTGACCCTGTGCCACAAGAGCACAGGCAGCACGTCACTTGCAGGAGAAGATTGTGATCATCCAAGGGTGCAGAGACCACATAAGGGTAGTAAGCGTATCAGAGCAGATTCTGAGAAGGCAGAGGCCGTGGCACCCGACACCCCTGCTCCAGATGGAGAGGAGGATGAGTCACCCGAAGCAGACCAGGTGTTGAAGTCTGGGTTACTGCCAAAGCTTCAAAGCTTGTTAGCTGCTGGAAAGCCTACCAGGCAGGAATTCTGCCTACTCTTTGGGGACTTTGGAAGGAAGCCCACAAACAGGTCAGCATGGGAGTGGTTGGAAGGCATTATGTTGGCTGACGATAGACTACTGTAGAATGACCCAGTGAATTCCGAGCCAAGAGCTAGCAAGAGACTAGAGATTTCTATAGTGCACACAAGCTTTCATTTGTCACTGCCTACCAAATTATATTTAGTAGGTAACATGGGCATAATAAAAAGACCCAGTATAGGTTTAACTCTTTATTCTATTCACCAGGAATATGCGGAGACACAGAGAGGTTCTGTAGAACTGGTCCTACATGTAAATTGAGAGCATGACATTGTAGGAAATTCGCCTTTTCTGTGTGGTCACCCCAGATTTCTTATCTTTTTGCTGGTCCATATATTTTTGCTAGCTTTAGAGCTCTGTGCACGTGCTAACCATTGGTAAAGTGCTTGTGTTCCCTATTTAAACATGGCTGAATTGGCATACTCCTAGTTGGTATATTTAACTTGCCTATAAATCCCTAGTATGTGGTACAAAATGTACACAAAGACCTGGAAGCTAAATGACATTAGTAGACTGCAATATCTATTGTGCCATTCACAAAAGTGGCAGTGGAAACATGGTTTCAGGCCTACCACTGTTGCCTGACCAACAGTGCAAATCGTTAACTGCAACCTGTCAAAACGAACGTTTTTTGACAAATAAAAGCCTTCCGTTTTAAATATTAATAAGTTACCCCATGTAAGATTTGTAGCCCAGAAGGCATGGTACATGGAATTTAGAAATAGGACATGTTATTGTTAACATTTTCTTAAAGTGACTAGCAAACTAAAGCTGTTTTCAATGTGGCAGGCCTACCTGTTTTATGTAAAGAAACACACAGAACAGATTAAAATACTAATACTGTATCTCGGGTACCGGACTTGCAGGGAACATAATGAAACAACTCATTTTAATAGTTATTAAAAATCCAATTCAATGGTGGTCAGGTTTATAATAAATATTAAGGAACATTAACTTAAAGTTACCTTTTGCCTGCCTACGTTCCTGGAGGCGAATTTACATTGGTGCTCCAGCTTCTCCCAGCCAGTGACTAGGCTTGAATATGTGTGATAAAAGATGTAAAAAGTGTCATAGGAATAAACAATTGGCTGACCAAAATGGGCAGAGATGACACCTCTGAACCCCACATAATATGCAAGGTGGGGGGTGTGGGCATTCTTTTTGACACTAGTGTCAAATCCTGCTTGATAGGTTTTCTGGGTTCACATATAACACTTGGGGCAACCTTGAAAGGCAGAGAACAATATTCCAAGACAATTCTTGTGTGTCTAGTGTCTGTTTGCTAAAGGATCCTATTTTTGTTCTCTGGGTTTGTCGTGGGTACAGTACTTGCTCCAAACTGGAATTTAACATTAGATGTGGGAAGTCACAAGGATTACCATAGTATATATACTTCCCACACACACGCTCAGAGCCCATGTTTATTGTTGCTTAAAACTTTTTCCATCTTGAAAATGCTCGACACATTGCAGTTTGGGCCTCTTTAAGGTAAGGCAAACAGGAACAATGTAGAAAGTGGGTAGAGTTTGCCCAGGGAACTTTTACCCTATTGGTTAGGAAGGGTCAAGGTGTCACCCCACCCACTAGCTTCTGGCAGGAAGAAATGAGGCACCTCTAGGCACCCATTTCAGATCACTTCCAGCACTTGCCGAAGATCAGAAGAGGACTGGACCTGTTGTCTGTAACCAAAGAGGAGCACTGAAGGATTAGACCCACGCCCTCTTGTACAAGGACAAAGAAGTGGACTCCAAGGGTCCATTGGATGATCTCCTGTGTAGTCAAAGGGAGACAACATGTTCCATATGCCTTTTACTGGAAGTACACAGCTGACTAGTGGCAACTGGACATGGACTGGACCCTGCTGTTGTGTAGTTCCTATAAAACCTATACAGGATCTGCGCGTTTAGACAACATACACTGCAGGCTTGGTGTCCAGACTGATTCTAGACAGCCCCACCGGGTATGTTGGCCTGTATACCAGCTAGCTCATAGTGCTACTAGAAACTCCTCTTACCAAGGAGGGAATAGTTCTGGGCAACTATCGAACATGACAACCCTGATCCCTCAGGACCGTGGAAACAGTGCAATACTTTTTGCTCAGTCACTCGTGCTCACTTTGTCTCAGAGAGATACACAGAATAAACGATATGGAAATTTTTCAATAAGCATTTATTAAACATTCGTTATTCTAGTGTAAAATAGGTGTGCTGAAACAACCACTAGACAGAAACAGATATAAATGATTAGAAGCACTAAGAAAGTAAAAGGATGGTAGATATCTACCATTTTGCTATAACCATGAATACAGGCAAGTATATAAAATACATGATAATCAAATGCGTACTCCTACTATGCTACCCTAACTAGATGTACCCAAGTGTACCTAGCATGTATGTAGGTGTTAAGCCAAGAATCCCTCTAGGATAAAGTCAACCCCAATACCTGAAGTGAGAGACTGTGGAACCCCGTCTTGGTCTCCAGTTGGACACCCCGCAAGGGATGTTAGACCACTGCGAGCTGGAGTATCTGCATGCAGGAATCTCAGCGTCTTGCGTCAGTGTGTTGGCATGAAAGTCGTGATCTCCTCTGACTATCTCAGCAAGATGTGATGTTTATATACCCAAAGGTATCCCCAGGGGTTCTACCTTGCTGTGCCATTGTCGGACTTAGGATGACATCGGGAATGAACCTTGTACATAGTTACTATGCAGGAGATGGTAGTCCTGCTGAGTTTCCAAGAATTCAAGGATCCTCATGCATAATGTATGAGGCTATTGTTCGGGGGAAACCCCACGTTCTGTAAGCAGTACTGTAACTAGGTAAAGGGTCAGTCCTAGCAGCCCGTTATGTATGTAATGTAGGGACGAATATAGGTGAAAGGTTGTGATGTTACCCGGGCCTATATTGGGGTACCTATATTGAATATAACACCCACTCCTCATCCGACTGGACAACACAATCTAATACTAACGTACTACCCGTCTAGGTACTGGTACGCAAACATATGTAGTAAAAACCATAGTTCTGCTAAAAAAAAATAAAAAACTCTAAAAAGTGCTAAAACAGAAGAATTGTCACTCAAGCAAGAGCTCTACTGTGTCCGTATATATAGTTCGAACAACTACAAGCATCGGAAAGCCTTGCAGGTCATAAAAAGTGTCAATTGTTTTGGAGTTCCAATTTTGAGTTTGTTTAAAAAGGCCGAATTGTTCCCAGCAAACGACGAGCCAAAAGTTTGTGTGTCCTGGCTGGTAGACGCAACATTGCTGTTGCCTGCCTTCGCAGACGACGATCCCTGTAACACCTCGCAGATTACGTCAATAGAGCACAGATCTTCCGTACTGCCTGCAGCCGATGCTGGGGCAGCCTGTGCGCCATCCAAGGCCTGGGTGTTAGTGGAGATAGAGTACCATGCGATCACAGTATTTGCCCTCCAGGAATGCTTTTTCCATCTCCTTGGTGACTGGGACGTCCATTGCGTAGCAGAAAAATTACAATCAGGATACCTGCTATTAGAAACAGGATCAGCGGAAGCCCTCCAAAAATGCTTCCGAATACGGAGTGTATAAAATTTGGTATAACTCCGAGGACCGTCTGAAAGGTGCTTAACAGTTCGAACCTATGGTCTTAAATAGGTGCACTATACCCGTCGTATCAGACATGTTAAAGATACGGTATACCATTTCTGTGAAATGGAAGGGGCAGTTTGTACGTATGAGTGCCTGTATCTCTACCGAGGACCTTGCTATTTGGAGATCAAAAGTCTCCCGGGCGGAGGTTAAGGGCACGGTTTTCTGTAGAAGCATGGCTTTCATTCTGCTCAGAGTATCAAACCATATAAAGGAAACATTCAACGAAGGCCATAGCGGCGCCTCCCTGACTGTGTGTGTCGGTGGAAACAATACTTGCATAGAGCAAGTACCCTGGAGCTCACGGTGACTAAATATGCAATGCCCGGAAGCATCCCACAACAACCTTGATCGTTCAGCATCAAGTAACTCCCATTTGAAAGTAGCCTGAAAACTGGGGTAATCACGGCTGCCGGGGTACCCCTCAAGTGACAGGATAGGTTTGCTACTGAACCATTGCAGGCCTGTGCAGCATGATATCCTGGCATATGAGAGATTCACTTAAAGCGTTCTCACAGTTTGTACCGCTTAGAAACACTTCTAGATCCCCACTCCTGCATCGAAATCTATACGGTAATTCCCAAGATTCCTTGATGAATTCCCTACCCATTTCTTCATATTTGCCTGCCTGTTGTTCTAGGCAATACTGAAACTGGAAAGTTGTGACCGGTAAAGTTATATAGCCATGGATTAACCACTCTGTGGACGGTGATTCTGCCACAGTAAAAGGTAATCTGTCCAGTTTTTCAATACGCAGCATTGTATATTTTGCTCCCCGCTGTGCCATTTTCATCTGTTTTTCTGTTAGATTGTTTGCAGAAAACAAGGACGTACTGTTGATAAAACGCCAAGGCACATAACCTGCGCCCAATGATTGCAGCGTCCAGCTTAATAACATAATAGAACGTGATTGCGATTGCCTGTGTTGTAGTATGGACAAATCTTGTTCTAGTACATCAATAGCAGAAGATACAATGTTGCCCAGTGAATAAATCCTGGATGTTAACATAGTCATACCATTGTCAACTACGGCTAACGCCTTTTCTAAATTTATCCTATCTATTTCTCGTAGTCTCTCCGCTGCTTCTTGTTGGGACAGTTTCCAAATTTCAGTATAGACAGCATATAAGAAACGTTTTTGACGTGGCTTTCTGGGACCTAATAAAAAATCCCATAGGTCCTCATCCTCTGTAAGTAAGGATAAGTGTTGTTTCACCTGGGGTAGTGTTGAGGTCTTTAGCCAATCGAGGCCTAACTTCCCGACACTGTATGATGTCACCACTCCCGGATGTTCTCTTTGTACATAGAGTGGGTCTGGCCTATGGATACTGAACCCTTCGGTGGTACCCCTGATTCTTCCTTGACATCTGTTTGTGTCTGTGGGTCAAACCAACCATCCCTTCCAATTGGGGTCTGATCTATTGTATTCTAAAATGTCATCTATTGTAGCCCCTTCTTGTGAAGTAAAATTTTCCTCGGTATGTGATGGTGTTGGAATCCGAGGTGTGTTCAAGTCCTTGTTCTTGGCTATCCCAAGACAGGAAGTCTGTTACACAGTATCATTTAGAAATATCATCTGCTGAGGAATGAGGCATGCTCTAAATAGCGCTTCTGTTCCCTGGACTTGCCAATCTCTGAAACCCCAGACTGATTTTAAGTCCATAGTGTCTTTCCATAAGTCGAAACCCTGTTCAGACAGTTGGGTAATAAAGGAAGCAGAGTAAATCTGTTTGGTGTTAGTCAGCATATTTTTCTGTGCGGATATTGGTGCAACCTTATAGTAATATGAGGTTGGGTCAGAAATGTTAAACCCTGAAAAATATGAAAATTTATGTGCAAACGTTTTCAAACTACTTTTCGGTGGTGTAGGGTAATGTTCCCATTGGTGATATGTGAAAACATTCCTAGGGTTACTGGATTTGTGCAGAAAATGACCATAATGTTGATAACAATATATGGTGTTAAAATCTGATGTGTCTTCCAACATTTCATTGCTAGAAAATGCAGCAGATTGTTCTAAATCAGACAACATATTGTTTACAGTTTCAAAATCCCAATCATCGGAAAACGTACTGGAGGTAATGATATAATTTAAGGAAATTTTAAATAAATGTGGTATTTTTAAAGTTCGATCGGACCAAATATATCATAATTAACCTTGTCCCATACTATACCATCAGGTATAGGAACTACTGTAATGTTCACTGATGACAAGTCTCTTTGTTCACGATGTGATGAAACATGAGGTTTCAGGATCAAGTTCACTTTTGATGCTGCAGAGCTTTGGTGAAGATAAGTTCCATTAACAAGTAAGCAGATGACAGTTACTAAGCCTATCCAGAAAAGAAAGAAAAGTATCCCGGTGATTATCCAAAGTTCTATCCAAGGTGACACCAGGTAAGTCTTCTCAAGAAAAATGAAGAAGTCTTTGACTTGTTGTTGATGAGATTTTGGGCCTGGCGTCGTTTCAGGCTCACTTGGATCCAATGAAAAGGTATCAAACTCGATGAAATAGCCAGATGCAGTTCGATCTATTTTTGGTAGCTCAGCAGGTTTTGTTGAACTTGTAGATGGCTCTTGTTGAGGCATGTTTATGTAGACATCAGTGTTAGGTCGAACTGAAATTTGTCTTTCATTTTGATTTTGAATTTCTGTTTCAAGAGGAACGAGTTCCATGGCATTGTTGCATAGTCCATCATTCCGTATAGGAGACTCTTCAAACGTGATGAGCCTTTCCGTCTGTACTTCCTGTATGGCAGCGAGAGGACGGCGTTGGCTACCTAGGAGCCCACGAGGCCTACTATTCAGTATTGGCCACATAGTGTGGTTTTATTAGATCAATGGACACAAATCTTTTCTCCTTTTTTCCGGCAAGAGGGGGCAGAAGTACAGTTCTTGTTCCTTCAACGGCCAGGCGGGTACAGGCTTTCTGTATGATGGTCCAAATTCTTTCTTGTCCGTTATCTTTTCTCTGACCAGATCCCCGACTTTAGGAATCCAGACAGGCCTTGCCGTGACTGACTTGATTTCCCCAGAGGCGGACCGTTTTACCTGCACATTGCTCTGAAGTGCTCTGGATTCATTCAGATCCTGTAAAACAGCCAAACGTTTATTGATATCAAAAGGTTTTTCATCCACCACTGTGCCTTCACAATCAAGATCAGGTACCCACATTCTTGTCCCAAAAAGGACCTCATAAGGAGTGACACCCCCTAGAGAACTTCTTGGCATGTTATTCAAGGCCCTCTGTACCCCATATAAGTGATTGGCCCAACTACCATCTGCGCCTAATACTCTAGCTGTTAATGATTGCTTTAAGTCCCGGTTTTTCCTCTCCACAACCGAATTTCCCTCCGGATGGTACGGAGAGGAGTACCGCAGTGCAACACTCAAACATCCCATGGCTTCCTTGTAAGCCCTAGAGTTAAACGCGGGGCCACGGTCAGAATGTAATGTGCCAACTGCGTATGTACCTATAAAGACTCGCAAATCTTTGATAACAGTAGGAGCGTCAGCAGAGCGCTGAGGCCATACCCAAAGGAATCTCGAGCAGGAATCCACTGCAACCATGATATACTTATAAGCCCCATCAGATTGTAAGGGGCCGCAGTGGTCCAAGTAGACACATGCAAGAGGTCTGTCTGATATTAATAAAGGTGTCTGCGCTGGACGTTTTATGGTGGAGCCCTTCATCTGTTGACAGATATTGCACTTTAAGACATAATCTTTGCTCTGCTTTATTAACCCTGGCCACCAATAGCCTTGTTTCAATAAAAAAACGTTGCCGTAAACCCTGCGTGCGCAGCACCAAGACCCTTGTGTGCAGCTAAAATTAAGCCTAGTCTGTGATCCATGTTTGGTATTACTCTATCCCCCACTCCAGGAATCTGAGCAAATGGAACGTTATTTGCATCTAACTTGTAGGAGTACTTGAGTGGAAAACCTTTCGGCAATGCCTTATTGTCTTTGCGTGAAGCAATGACAGCTACCATTATCTGTCCATCTATTCTCGTTTTTGAACGAGTGATTGCAGCTACGGACGCAGTTCGTACTGCCCCCTTTGCTGCCTCATCAGCCAATGAATTCCCTTCAACGTGAACGCCATCACGTTGATGACTCAGCGTGTGTATCACGTGAGCTCTTGGTAGTTCGTTTTTCAACTCAGCTACCTGTTCCCATAGCATTTTATGCTTAATTGTGCCACCTTTCAAGTCCTTAAACCCATTTTGTCCCCAGTAGTGAAGATATTCATTGTATGACTGGACACAGTAAAAAGAATCGCACACAATTAGTGTGGGGAATTCTCGATCCGTATTAATCAGTGCCAGTAAAAGAGCTATTAGTTCTGCTAGCTGAGCCGTGCAGTCTCCTAGAGACTGAGTTTTTTTACAGCTCAGATGGAACTTGCCATCCTGCATACGACCTTTAACAATCGCACATGCAGCGCTGTATTGTTGTTTACTTCCAATGGCCGGCTGAGCAGATCCGTCAGTGTAAATAATGTATTCATACTGATCCAGAGGCATTATTTCATTCGGGAGAGGATATTCTTGTTCGTATTGCAGGAATGCTTGTGTTTTTAGACTTGGGTCATATCTGTATTCTAAATCTGATACAGTGAGAGAATTAGTCCATTGTATCGATCTCGGATGTAAGGCTTTAGCATTTGGAATGCTTGCCTTTGTCGCAGCCTCTAAGGCCGTTACCGGAGTCACGACAATTATACATTTCCCCTCAGCCAGTGCTCTTTCTCTCACTACAGCAGTCTGTACGGCTGTCAGAATTTTTTCCGTAGATGCAAAACGCATCTCAGCGTTTGTGTACAAGTGGGATTTGAATGCTATGGGTACTGTTTCACCTTCATTGTATGTTAAGTAGGTGTACCCAGATTGACCCGCAACTATACCGATTACTAGATTGCGGACATTTACGCGTGTCTGTAAGTGTTTTGACGCCATCATGTCAGCTTGTAGGGAACAAAGGATATCTGTGTGTTCCTGTGTCCATTGCCTAACTGAAAAATCAGGTCTTATGAGGTCGTAGAAAGGTTTAACCCTTTCTGCGTATTCCAAAATGTATGTTCCACCAAAATTCAGGAATCCCAGTAAGGATTGTACATTTTTCAATGATTTTGGAGGTTGGAGCAGCGCACACTTTTCTAAAAAGTTGGCTGCCAGGCTTTTCCCTTCACTTGAAAGCTCATATCCCAAAAACAGGACATTGAGGGGTGCTATTTTTGATTTTTTAAAGTTAAACTTGTAACCCTCAGAGGCAAATCCCAAAAATATGGTGCTCACCCTGGTCAAGTGTTCCGCCAGGCCATCATCCATCAGATAAATATCATCTACATAGGACAATGCCTCCTCGTCCAGATTCTGAAGTAACTCAGTTACCCTGGCGGAAAACAACCCCCGGCTGTTCTTATACCCCTGTGGGAGTCGACAAAATTGACACTGGGACCCCAGCGCTGAGAATGCTGTCAAATATCTGCTCTCAGGCGCTATATTTTGGCAGAAAAATCCATTTGAAATATTGTGTTGTTTTGTATTTTTTCTGCACAATGTTATTCATTAATGCGGCACTGTGTGCGTTCTGTACTGCAAATGTTTTTGTGCATGAGTTCAGATGTCTGTAATCTAAACCTAGACGATATGAATTATCGGGTTTCATTACGGGAAACAAAGGATTATTCATTGAAGAGGTGCAAGTTTCAATCACACCTTGGTATTCAAGTTGATCTAAGATCTCCCTGACCTGTTTTTTTGCTTCCTGTTTTATTGGATACTGTCTCTGTGGAGTTGGAGTAGATTTAAGTGGTATCACGTGGTGAGCTGACTCTTCATCCCACCCAACATGGTTGCGATATAGTGCAGGAGCAAGGGCTACCGCCCACTCCCGCGCGTATGTGTGTTTTAAGTATTGGGGAACGAGGTCGGAAAAGGCTGGCATAATTTCTGTTTCTCCCTTTGGGCAATCCATAACAATAGTAGGCGGCCAATCTCTTTTAGCTAAAAGAATGTCATAGCCAAAAGTCAGGTTCTCCCAAAAGAGACCTTTAATTTTTCTGGGCTTGTCCCCTTCCATTTGGAGTATTATTTCATGTAACCTATGTGGGACGCTTACCCTAGTATCAGGTGTTTCCACCATGATATATTCACTCAACTCCGCTGTCACCAGAAATTCCATCAGGTTCTGGCGAGCTATTGTTACTTCTGCTGCGCTGTCTAGCATCGTCAGAGCCCATTCCCCGTTCAGTAGTTGAGTCCTCAGAATTCTGGGCATGTCTAACTTTGAGACCTGCTGCTTTCTTCTTTTTGAATTGAGGTTTTGCTGTAGGCTTTTCTTCTTTTTTGGAAGCGTAGTCCGAAGTGCGTTGAGTGTCTCTGGACTTTGTATGCTCTTCTTGTCTGTGTTCTGACCGTCCTTCCCTCTCGGAGTTTTTTGATGAACCCTGAAAGGAACGAGGGGAACAAGTATCAGTGTACTGATACCCGTCAGGTTTTTTAATGTTATCTCTATTCCTAAGGTTATACCTCCTTTCAGAGGGCTCCTGTTGAGGAGACCTACCTCTGGATTGAGATCTATTCTTTTGTTGTTTGTTATTGTCCCACTTCTTCTTTGAAGAAACTGGTGTGTTACGTGGTCCACCCAGAAAGGTACTATTCAGGAGAGGATACTCAAAGGAGGCTCTATAGACCGTATTCTTTTTCCGTTTTATCAGGGACACATAGAATTGGTAACACTTTAGCATGAAGTTGAGTCCTGGTTTTAGGAGGTATTCCTTTCTCCACCGAGGGTTCGGAGATGTACACCGGGGACCATGGACCTCCGTCGTTGTCCCGAAAAGTAAAGAACAAAACAAAACAAAAACTCGGGTCAGTATGAGGGACCGAAAACACTTCTTAGACTCGGGGTAGGGGCTGTGAAGGAGTATCACCACTGCCACCACCTTGTGCAGCCCAGCTTGGGTTTTAGGTAGAGAGACAATGTCCTCCCTCTATGATGTTCCCTTCCCCGCCCAGTGCCCTGAGAACGCCCGTAGCCAGAACCTTACCATGTCCAGCCACGCACCTCCTGGAGAGTGGCGGGGCGACGCTTGGTCTCGTTGGCCTCCTGGCGTCTCCTTGTCCTCCTGGACATTGGCTTAGGTTTTCTCTTCCTCAGGTGTCCGGGGTCTCGTCCACAGGATCGGCGTGGGCTCCGTTTCTTTGCGTCCTCCGTTGTTCATCTCCGCTTCCTCCCTCCGTAGCGCGCTCTTCTCCCCCTTCCTTTTGCTGCTTTCTTTTGATAGGGCTGTTGGAGAAGACGTCATCCAGTACGTCCTACGGGCCTCCCCCCGAGGACGCTCAGTGAGGAATTAAAGGGACACTCCGTCGCCTGTGTATGGAGCAACAGTATTTCAGTCTCATCACTTAACGGGGAGTAAGGCACCACCTCTCCCAGTCCATCCTCAGCCCCACGACACACCCCTCCCCCAGGATTTCCCCGATCGGGGAAAATAGGGAAACACGACAAATAGTCTGCGTTGCCCTGTTCCTTACCCTTTCGGTGGCGGACCTCGAATCGAAAGGGTTGGGGGGCCAGGAACCATCTAAGGACTGGGTCATTAAAGCCCTTGTTCCTTTGGAGCCAAGTAAGAGGGGCATGGTCAGTGTACAAAATGAAAGTCCTCCCCTCCAAATAGTAACGCAGCTTCTCAATGCCCCACTTCAGGGCTAAGCATTCCTTCTCAATTGTGGGGTACACACATTCTCTTGGGAAGAGCTTCCTACTGATATAGAGAATCGGTCTTTCGAGTCCGTCCGAGTCCAATTGGGAAAGGACTGCTCCTATACCCACCCCCAAAGCGTCAGTTAGAAGGATAAACGGTTCTTGGAAATTGGGGGCAAGTAACACAGGAGAGGTGGTCAGAGCGGTTTTTAGTTTCTGGAAGGCTAGGTTTTCTGGACTGGACGGGGACTGAAGGAGTGAAGGGGAAGCCGTTTTCTTTAACAGGTCTGCGAGAGGGGCAGCGATGTCAGAGAACTGGGGTATAAAGCGCCTATAATACCCGACTAGTCCCAAAAAGGCCCTTAATTCTCTCTTGGTTTTTGGGAAAGGGGTGTCCTGTATCGCTTTAACTTTTTCTGTCTGTGGTTCGATTACGCCCTTCCCTAGCAAATAGCCCAGGTACTTCTCTTTCTGAAAAGCAAATCTGAACTTTTTAGCGTTGATATGTAAGTTGGAGTTTCTAAGCTCAGACATAATAGCGTCAAGGTGGCACAGGTGTTCGGCCCACGATCTGCTGTACACTATGATGTCGTCTAGGTATGCTGACGAATATTTCAGGTGTCATGCGAGGAGGGTGTCCATTAATCTCTGAAAGCTGGCGGGGCACAGTGTAACCCAAACGGCAAGACGGTAAAATGGTAAAAACCGTCTGGGGTGGAGAAGGCAGTTTTCTCCTGATCGTCTGGGTTTAATGGGATTTGCCAATAGCCCTTGGTGAGGTCGATCGTGGAGATGTAACGAGCTTCACCTAAGCATTCAAATAGCTCATCTACCCTGGGAAGGGGATAGCCTTCTTGCTTGGAAATCCGGTTCACGGCCCTCAAATCGATGCAAAACCGGGTGCTACCATCTGGTTTTGGCACCAGCACAATGGGTGAGCACCAATTGCTCTTTGACGGTAATATAACGCCAGACTTTAGCATCTGTGCGACCTCTTGCTGTAGGACAGCCCTATGGGCCTCAGGAACCCGGTAGGGCCAGATGTGTTTTGCCAGGCTGATCTGAGAAGTTATCTGTGAATGAGTGAAGGAGGGTTTTTATGTCTTGTTTCTCGCCTGCCGTCAAGTCAGAACTAACAACAGTGGTGTCAACCGTATGAGATGGGGTGTTCACTAATGAAACGGTACGGGCTTTACTAGGAGGAGGGCCTAACCATCTTTTCAAAAGATTAATGTGGTACATTTGGGTTTTAGATGGGGAAAGACGTAAGACATAGGTGGTTTTGCCTATCTTCCTCACAATCTCATACGGACCTTGCCACTCCTTTTTCAGCTTATGGGTAGAGGAAGGTAGCAAGAGCAGAGCCCAGTCACCTATTTGTAACTCCCTCCAGCCTTTGCCTTTATCGTAGAAGTATCTTTGTTTGACCTGGGTTCTTTCCAATGAATCATGGGCCAGGGTTCTCAACTTGTGGAGACGGACTTTTACTTGGTTAGCATAGTCCAATAGGGCTTGGGCCTCTGTTGCACCCTCCTTTTCCCAGCTCTCCTTGGTGATCTCTAAAAGGGTGCGTGGCTTCGGCCCGAACAGGAGCTCGAAGGGAGAAACACCCAAACTACTTTGTACTTGGCTCCTTATGACGAAAAGAGCCAATGGAAGAAGTTGGTCCCAATTCTTTCCGTCGCCTGTTAGCAGTTTCTTTAGGGTGAGTTTTAGATTGCCATTGTACCGCTTCACTAGGCCATCGGTCTGAGGATGGTACACGGAGGTTTTTATGTGCTTAATGTCCAACTGTTTGCAGATTTCTTTCATCAGTCTGGAGACGAACGGGGTCCCTTGGTCGGTGAGGATTTCCCGTGGAAAACCCATCCTCGAGAACACCTCAATTAACCGTTGAACTATGGTGGTGGTGGTCGCGGCTCTCAGAGGAAGGGCTTCAGGATATCTAGTAGAGTAATCCACTAGAACGAGGACATACTGGTAACCCCTAATGACTTGGGGAGGGGACCTATAAGGTCCATTCCTATCCGATCCAAAGGTTTGCCAATAACGGGTATGGGTTGTAGGGGCACCTTTGGAGGAACGTGTGGGTTCTTCTTTTGGCAAATAGCACATTCCTGACAGTACTTCTTTATCTGTGCGTGAATACCAGGCCAAAAGAAGTTGTTCAAAATGGACTGACTTGTTTTCTCTACTCCTCAACGACCTGCCAGGAGGTGGGAATGGGCAAAGAAGAGGATCTGGTCTCTGAAACCAACAGGGACCAACATTTGGGGTTCTTCTCCCTCTTTAGCGATTCTGTACAGGAGACCGTTCTGCTCCGTAAAACAGGGATAGGTTTTTCTGGGGTTATCTTGTGCATCCCTGGCGCTCTGCCAGGCGTTACTGAGGGTGCTATCATTTAGCTGCGCTACTCTAAAGTGGTTATCCATTGTCCATGGTTCGGAGGTGAGAAGGCTATTGTGGGTTTCTTTCTTTAGGGAATAAGTTTTAAGGTTTCCAACTAGGAGATTATAAAAGCAGGGATTGTCTATGCCTACTATGAGCTGTTCTGGAAGGGAAGGGAGGACCCCTACGTCTACTATGGTTTCTAGGCCTGTTTCAGTCTGAAGGGTTACCCGTGCTACAGGATAGTCCTTGATATCGCCATGCACACAGCGAATCCTAACAGTCCTCTTGGGGATAATCTGGGACACAGGGACTAGCTCCCCTCTAACCACCGAGTGTTTGCAGCCTGAGTCAAGGAGGGCTGTCACTTCCTGGTTGTTCATTCTCAGACTTGCGTAGTAAACCGGTCCCGTCTCTTGAGCGTAAAGGATAGGCCGGGGCACATAACTGACGTCCATGGGCTCTTTTTCTTGTTTTTCCTTCTTCTTCCTGCAAAACTTGGCGAAATGGCCCCACTCCCCACACTCGAAGCATTGGGGACCAGGGAAGGGAAAGGCTTCCCGATCGAGCCCTAAAAGGCTCAAGAGATGATTTGACTGGTTTCTTCTCTGTTTCACCAGTTGGGGGGCTTTTTGTGACCGTTCTGGCTCCTTAATCATGTTGCGGTTCTGGGCCAGAGTGTATGAGGTAGCCATCTCCACGGCATGCTCTAGGGTTAAGCCAGCATGTTGTCGGAGCCACCTTTGAGTCCCATAGGGCAGTGCCTCGAGATACTGTTCCAAGTAGATTTTATCCATTATTTCTTCTCGGGTAGACTCCAACGGTTTGAGCCAGCGGTCTGCGGCGTCCTTTAACTTGTAGAATAAGGTCTTCGGAGTGTCTCCCGGCGCGCCCGGTTCTTGTCTGAACCAGAGACGGTGCGACTCGTCATCTACCCCCAATCGGTCCATTATGTACTGCTTCACATGTCCATACGCAGCCGTACCGTTCCTGTTAGCGATTTGGTAGGCGGCCTGGGCCTCGACTGTGAGCAAGGGGGCCAGGTAGAAAGGCCAACGATCCGCTGGCCAAGCGCTGGCCCTCTCAAAATTGAGAAAGAAGGAAACGGGGCCTTCCCCCGGCACATACTTCTGTAGGGGAATCACTGTCCCAGGAAGTGCGGGCCCCCTACCTTGACCTAGGCCCAGTAGTAATTGCGTCTGTCCTTCTGGTAGTTTGGTCATGTTTTCAGCCTGGGTCAGAATGGCGGAGGAAAATACAGCGCAGTCCATCTCTGCTTGATTCGCATTTTTCTCCAGGGCCCATTCCAGTTTGTTCTGTCCCTCTTTCAGTTGATACGCTAGATTTTCCATCCTGTATCGGACGGTTTATGCCCGCATTCTCCACCACTTGACACGGGGTCCACCCGGAAAGGTACTATTCAGGAGAGGATACTCAAAGGAGGCTCTATAGACCGTATTCTTTTTCCGTTTTATTTGGGACACATAGAATTGGTAACACTTTAGCATGAAGTTGAGTCCTGGTTTTAGGAGGTATTCCTTTCTCCACCGAGGGTTCGGAGATGCACACCGGGGACCATGGACCTCCGTCGTTGTCCCGAAAAGTAAAGAACAAAACAAAACAAAAACTCGGGTTAGTATGAGGGACCGAAAACACTTCTTAGACTCGGGGTAGGGGCTGTGAAGGAGTATCACCACTGCCACCACCTTGTGCAGCCCAGCTTGGGTTTTAGGTAGAGAGACGGTGTCCTCCCTCTATGATGTTCCCTTCCCCGCCCAGTGCCCTGAGAACCCCCGTAGCCGGAACCGTGCCTTGTCCAGCCACGCTCCTCCTGGAGAGTGGCGGGGCGACGTGTGGTCTCGTTGGCCTCCTGGCGTCTCCTTGTCCTCCTGGACTTTGGCTTGGGTTTTCTCTTCCTCAGTTGTCCGGGGTCTCGTCCACAGGATCGGCGTGAGCTCCGTTTCTTTGCGTCCTCTGTTGTTCGCCTCCGCTTCCTCCCTCCGAAGCGCGTTCTTCTCCCCCTTCCTTTTGCTGCTTTCTTTTGATAGGGCTGTTGGAGAAGATGTCATCCGGTACGTCCTACGGGGCTCCTCCCCGAGGACGCTCAGTCAGGAATTAAAGGGACACTCCGTCGCCTGTGTATGGAGCAACAGTATTTCAGTCTCATCACTGAACGGGGAGTAAGGCACCACCTCTCCCAGTCCATCCTCGGCCCCACGACACAGTGTTTGCTTGGTGTGTTCTTTTTCTGGACCTCCCATTAGTTGAGGTTTTACTGGTCTAGCTCCGAAACTATCTCTACCCAATTCTGCACAAGCAGTTTCAATAATTTTAGGTAATTCTGTCTCCTGTAGTAAAGGAGTGAAATCTCTCAGGCGTTGGCGTATTGCCACTGCTGCTGCATCCCCTTTAATGTTTGCTAATATTATAGCTGATATCTGAGCAAAGTTACCGAATAACTTCATCCCTAAGTTCAGAGCAGGTTCTGCTCCATACTCGTTCTGTATTTGTACATCTGGTATTACTGCTAATGAAGGGATACTAGGAGTTCTGGTATATATTGCAGTGAAAACTGTACCCCAAGAGGTACAATACTCTATTGGGGGAGCTATCCCCATTGGCAAGCAAATTGTTAGCATTCTATGCTTTTCTTGTGGACCAGTGTGTGGAAATACTGCCTCCAGCTGTGTTATTTTTTGAGCTATCCAAAATGGCATTTGTTCACGTTTAGTGGGCATTTTACCCATCACTGGGTGTAATGTTTGTGGTGTAATTTTAGTTGTCGATGTTTGAATCGGACCTGTTGGTATAGTCGTGGTTGGCTGGAGTGTGAGTGTTCTCATCATGAACTGTGTCATGTTTCTGTAAAGTCTTATTAGCTCTTTATAAAGTGTTAGTAAGTCTCCTGCTAGCATTGTTTCAATGTCAGGGTGTGGTGTGTAGGCCGCTAGTACCGGCCATGTTGCTCCGTCTCTTCCGAGCGGACCGAGTCTTACTTTATTTCTTGTATGGGGGAGGGCGCCTTACGGTTAGAGCGCTCGACCTTGAAGCGGGGGAACATGGTTCGAGTCTCGGCAACGTCGCTCAACATCCTGTGATTCTGGGCAAATCACTTAATCTCCCTGTGCCTAACAAAAATGAATGTGTCCTCATGTAACGCAACTGGTGCTCATGTAAAGCGCTCTGATACCCGATTTCTCGGGTCTAGTTCGCGCTATATAAAACTCTATATAAATTAAAAAAAAAACAGTATATGTGCTCCTGGTAAGTGAGCAGAACTTCCATGTCCTCATACGAACAATATTCGTTTGGTATGTCATCTTCTACATAGTAATGAAATGTTTTTGTTCGTGCATTTGCCTGTGGGAATCTAACCCATGAATATAATACCTCTGCTCTATATGAATCGTGTGCCTCAATCACGAAGGTTACTGGCCCACCCCTAGCTGTTAAACCATATGAAGCTAGTTTTGGGGTGATGGCATTTATAACATTTTCTGAAAGATGTACTGCGTCCACATCTTCTCCTTCGGCCTAGAGATTAGTTCATGCACAGCTTCGTCTTGCTGCTGAGTCATTGTTTTAGTAAGAAGAGTTTTTCAAGGGAATTGAGATAAGGTGTTACGCACAATAGGAACAATGTGTCCTTCAAGCTTGATTAACCAACAGCCAATACATAGGATTTTTGCCTACTCAGCTGCGGCTGATTTTTGTTCCCTCCCACTCCAGACGTCTCTGGGGAAATGTGAGTAGGGGTCTCTGAGAATAGCACGAGTGAACTACTCAGATTTGACCGTTAAATAAGTACCCAACCAACGTTGGCGGCGCCATGTCGTTTAGTTCCTATAAACCCTATACAGAATCTGCCCGTTTAGACAACATACACTGCGGGCTTGGTGTCCAGACTGATTCCAGACACCCGCACCGGGTATGTTGGCCTGTATACCAGCTAGCTCACAGTGCCACTAGAAACTCCTCTTACCAAGGAGGGAATAGTTCTTGGCAACTATCGAACATGACAACCATGATCCCTCAGGACCTTGGAAACAGTGCAATACTTTTCGCTCAGTCACTCGTGCTCACTTTGTCTCAGACAGATACACAGAATAAACGATATGGATGTTTTTCAAAAAGCATTTATTGAACATTTGTTATTCTAGTGTAAAATAGGTGTGCTGAAACAACCACTAGACAGAAACAGATATAAATGAAAGTAAAAGGATGGTAGATTTCTTCCATTTTGCTATAACCATGAATACAGGCAAGTATATAAAATACATGATAATAAAATGCGGACTCCTACGATGCTACCCTAACTAAATGTACCTAAGTGTACCTAGCATGTATGTAGGTGTTAAGCCAAGAATCCCTCTAGGATAAAGTCAACCCCATTACCTGAAGTGAGAGACTGTGAGACCCCGTTTTGGTCTCTGTTAGAACTGGGGGTCTCTAGTTGGCAGAGGTAGGTACCTTTGTCCAAATAGGGACCCTTGCTTCTAGTCAGGGTAAGGGGGATACACTACTAAAATAACCCCTGCTCACCCCCTTGGTAGCTTGGCACGAGCAGGCAGGCTTATCTCAGAGGCAGTGTGTAAAGCATTTGTGAACACATACAGTAACACAGTGACAACACTACAGATGGACACCACACAGGTTGTATTATAAAAATAAGTATTTTTATATAGACTTAACACAAGACCCAAAACGACAAAAATCCACAATACACTATGAAAAATATGACTGTCAATGGTAGAAAATAGTTCAGTTCAATAAAGATGGTAAATGCGACACTCAATGTTCAATGTACCTTTGGATGCGTAACGCAATACAAACAAAAGAGTTGCAGGGAAGGTGATGCGTCGGTTCCTTACACGCAAGAACGGTGATGCGTCGGTTCCTTGCTCCGGGGGAGGTGATACGTCGGTTCCCTACTGCTGCGTAGGAGACGGTGATGCGTCGGTTCCTTACCGGAGAGGAGGTGATGCGTCGGTTCTTCACCGCGTGGGGAGGTGACGCGTCGGTTTCTTACTGCGCTTCTGTGGCGATGCGACCCGCAGGGCCGCGATGCGATGACGACCCGGTGCAATGAAACAAAATGTCGTCTTACTCTCGATGCGACACTCGGGAGGCGATGCGTGCACGCCCGACAGCCATGCGGCGACTCGGTGAATCTTCTGAGCCGCGACAGGCCCTGCGACACGCTTCTCCGATGATGCGACGGCGACACTTTTCTCCGGTGATGCGAGGCGCTTCGGCGATGCGATGGCGACAGCAGCAGCGGCGGCACGCTTTCTCGGCGGTGCGACGACAGCGGCGGCGACACGCTTCTCCCTCGTGAGTCGCGCTTCCAGCTCCCAGCGACACGCAGTCTCTCAAAAGGCCCAACACAACAGCTGGCACTTCAAATTCCCAGCAAGGGAATTCAGGGGAGCTGGTTGGTGAAGTCTTGTGTCCCTGAGACTTCAGCAGGAGGCAAGCTCAATCTTCAAGCCCTTGGAGATATTCTGCAAGATGATGAAAGTAGCACAAAGTTCCTTTCTCCTTTCTTTGGCAATCAGGCAACCACTGCAGGTCAATCCCTCAAACAGCACACAGCATAGGGATAGTCTCCTCCTTCAGCTTCTGTGGTTCCTCTCCTCAGCAAAGGTTTGTCTTGTTTGTTCCAGAAGTGATCTAAAATCTTGGGGTCAGGGCCCCAGTATTTATACCCATAAATCTTTTGTCCTCAGAAGGCAGAGGGTCCTGTACCTAGTCCAAACCAGTTCTGGGTGCATTCTGCCAGGGCACACCTTCTCTCTTTGTCAGTGTGGGCCAGGGACATCAGACGCACCACAGGAGGTGGAGCCAGCATTGTGGAAGGCACGCACAGCCCTATTCAGACCCAGGTGCCACTCCTCCCACCAATCTACATGCAGGTAGGTCTATTCAGCCTTGTGCTGACTCACCCTGTCTCCTGGAGTCCCCCAGCCCCTGTCACTCACAAACCCAGACACACAATACACAAGCTAGCAGAGGCAGGCTGGATGGTTTAGGCAAGAAAATACCTACTTTCTAAAAGTGGTATTTTCAAACACAGAATGTTAAAACCAACTTCACTAAAAGATGTATTTTATCATTCTGAGTTCAGGCATACTAAATTCGTTTTTCTACCATGTTCCTTGGGTCAGTTAGGATTATAAGATGTTATAATCAAACTGCCCATTCTGGCCTATGGGGACAGGTAGCCTTGCAATAGTGAAAACGAAATTGGCTGTAATTCACTATCAGGACATGCCACACACACCAGGGCATGTCCTACCTCTTACATACAATGCACCCTGCCCGCAGGCCTACCTTAGGTGTGACTAACATGCAGAAAAGGGAAGGTTTGGGGACTGGTAAGTGGGTGCACTTACCAAGTCGACATGGCAGTACCAGACTGCACACAAGCTCTGCAATGGCAGGCCTGAGACTCACTTTACAAGCTGCTCCGGTGGGTGGCACAACCAGTGCTGCAAGTCCACCAGCAGCATTTGAGTCACAAGCCCTGGGCACAACCAGTGCACTGTACTAGGGTCTGACAGTGAATCAAATAGGCCAAACATGGAGTCACTAATCCATACATCAATTTATCATAGGGAGCACTTGCACTTTGGCACTGATCAGCAGTGGCAAAGTGCCCAAAGCATCTAATCCAGCAAAAACAGGTCAGTACAGAGGAGGCATAGCGCAAAAAATGGAAGGGAGACCCATGCCAATGGTACCAGGTCTAACAGTCTCGAGTTGGACACACCGCAAGGGATGTTAGACCACTGCGAGCTAGAGTATCTGCATGCAGGAATCTCAGCGTCTCGCGTCAGTGTGCCGGCATGGAAGTCGTGATCTCCTTTGACTATCTCAGCAAGATGTGATGTTTATATACCCAAAGGTATCCCTAGGGGTTCTACCTTGCTGTGCAATTGTCGGACTTCGGATGACGTCGGGAATGAACCTTGTAGATAGTTATTATGCAGGAGATGGTAGTCCTGCTGAGTTTCCAAGAATCCAAGGATCCTCATGCATAATGTATGAGGCTATTGTTCAGGGAAAACCCCACGTTCTGTAAGCAGAACTGTAACTAGGTAAAGGGTCAGTCCTAGCAGCACGTTATGTATGTAATGTGGGGACGAATATAGGTGAAAGGTTGTGATGTTACCCGGGCCTATATTTGGGTACCTATATGGAATATAACACTGCTGTTGACCTTAGCCTGACACCGTGTGAGTTACTGAGTGCCATCCCTGAGGTCCGGGAGGGGAGGGTGGCGGGGGGGGGGACTTAAGAAGTGTATTTCTGTGGTGGATTGGTATTTTAAAGACTAAGTCAGATGCTATAATCTTTGGCGAGGATGAACCTCATTGGTGTATCTGACCCACATTCCAGCGCAGTTGGGCTCAAATTGCACTTAGGTCCCAGTCTACCAGGACAACTAACTACCATTGGTGCTTTGTGTTTTTAGTTCTACTTCTACTTAGAAGTTTTAAAATTCATATCTCTGGTTCCAGTTATTGGATATTTGTCATTTTGGTGTCATTTTGTCTATGAAATTGTACTCTATTTGTCTAATTTGGTTGGGGGTTTGATTGTTTTGCTTTTTGACTTTATTACTGTTTTAGTACTTCATAAATAATTTGCACATTACCCTAAATAAAGCCTGTCTTCTCTGTGTCATATCTACCAGGGGTGAGCTTAGGTCAATTCACTGACTTTAAGGGTTCACCCTGACAAGGGTTGTGATGATTCCTTGAGGTGGGTAGTTGCGCACCACAAATATTAATCCAGTTTTAACAGTTAGGAGGTAAACCAAGGCACCGTTAGTGCCACTGCCAGTAGTTGGTGTTCCACTCAAGCAGATGGGCATGGACATTGTTGATACAATCGATTTCCACAGCATCAGATAACAAGAAAACTTAATTGCAGTGGAGGCGGTACCTCTGAGAAGCACCATTACTAGGGCAGTAGCTAGGGTACTCCTAGGGATCTTTTTTAAAGGTCCTAAGAATGTGATTTCCAAAGTGGAACAAACGTTATCGCCTTTTATATGTAAGAGAGCAAATTGGAGAAACCTACCACTTGAACAATAAATGAGAGAGCAACCCTTCAAACAAAAGGGACAAGGTTAAAGCCACTAACAACAAGGAAAATGTCCCTCTTGAGTCACATATGTATTTTTACCTTCAACTTTTCACACACACCATATTCAACAATACTCTTTCGTCCTACCAATCATACGATGAGACCTGTTGATTGCAAAGATATCTATCCTTTTATTAAAAATACTATTTTTGTTCTCCAGTAAAATCCCATAAAACAATTTAAACAATTCATAATATAAAACAATCATGAAGAATGCAGGTTTATCAACCCCTACTACATATAGACAAATCACTAATATTTTCTTACAGTATTCATTCAATATTGTCCTTTATGACAGTCTCACTACATTGTTTAAGTAGAACGTCATTATTTTATAAACATGAGATGTCAATGCATCTGAATCTTCCCTTAAAAATTTACATAAAAATGATTTTCAATTCGCAAAGAAACAAAAACAATTTATCAAAATATCAAGTTGTTGACGCGGCGTTTCGGTGGATCACAGTTGGTCTACTCCACCTTCTTCAGGACAAAACTTTAAAAACAATGATGTTCTCTATAGAGATAAAAACAAATGAAAAGCATATTGCAACCATAGAGATTAATTAAGGTCAGTTATGTTTACAAAAAACAGGCTCAATTTCATTAACATAATTATGTTTGCGAATTGAAAATCATGTTTATGTAAATTTTTAAGGGAAGATTCAGATGCATTGACTTTGTAGGAGAATATCTCATGTGTATAAAATAATGTTCTCTATAGAGATAAAAACAAATGAAAAGCATATTGCAACCATAGAGATTAATTAAGGTCAGTTATGTTTACAAAAAACAGGCTCAATTTCATTAACATAATTATGTTTGCGAATTGAAAATCATGTTTATGTAAATTTTTAAGGGAAGATTCAGATGCATTGACTTTGTAGGAGAATATCTCATGTGTATAAAATAATTACGTTCTACTTAAACAATCTAGTGAAACTGTCATAAAGGACAATATTGAATGAATACATTAAGAAAATATTAGTGATTTGTCTATATGTAATAGGGGTTGCTAAACCCTCTTTCTTCATGATAGTTTTATGTTATGAATTGTTGAAATGGTTTTTAGGGGATTTTACTGGAGAACAAAAATAGTATTTTAATAAAAGGATAGATATCTTTGCAATCAACAGGTCTCATTGTATGATTGGTAGGACAAAAGAGTATTGTTGAATATGGTGTTTGTGAAAAGTTGAAGGTAATAATACATATATGTGACACAAGAGGGACCTTTTACTTGTTCGAAACCTACCACTTGTACATAGCTTAGGACCTGCAAACCAATAGGTTGGTGGAACAGTTTAACAGGACCCTTGTGAGCATAATGGGAACTGCCAGAGAACCTCCGGAGAACAGGTTATCTTCTCCTACCATGCTTCTCATTGCCTACAAGGAAATTCCACAGAAGGGAGCTGGGTTTAGTCCCTTAAACTTGTATTTGGGCATCCAGTTAATGGTGCATTCACCTTAATTAGAGAAGATCAGGAAGGTACTTTGATTCACCACAAAAAGATGACCTCAGGAGGCATGTCGGGCAATATATAAGTCAGATGAAGAAAGCCTTCAGGAATCCAAAGTGGTATGTCCCAAAAGTGACAGTGAATGTGTACCATGAGTGTTGATGCTGAATGCTATAAGTGGTGTGGTTCATACGAGATCGTACTGGAAATCTCCCATATGAACTACTTGGTGGACAAAGGTGCAACAAGGAAAATAAGGAGGGTGTTCCATGTGAACCAGCCGAAGTCGTACCACAGTAGAGACTTTGTAATGGGAAAGGAGGTTCTGGAGGACAGTGAGACACTTCCCAACCCCCAGCATAACAATGAGAAGGGGCACGTCTTGCCAATAAACTGACTCCTAAGCAGCAGAGTGTTGAGAGGTACTGGGAACATTTTTACAATCTCTTCTTGCTAACTACAGCCGTTACACCCATCTGTGTAAATAGCATAGACATGAGCAGTGGTTACCAGTGAAAACCAAGATCTAGATGATGTCAGGTGGTAAAGTGCATCAAAGCAGAGGTTTCAAAGATGTTGGACCTGGGAGTGAATGAGCACTTCTACCTGTCCCCTGGGATAGCCCAGCAGGGTTGGTTCCCAAGCAATTGTCTCCAGAACTGCACTTTGTGTATGCTACCAGGCTCTCCGTGAGGCGGCTAAGATCTGATTTTCTGGTGGACAGGTTGAGTGCTGCCCACTTCTTTAGTACATTTGGTCTGACCATTGGTTATTGTCAGAACACATTGCCACCCAGTGCCAAGGAGCGGACTGGATTCTATATGCCAGAGGCCCTGTACCAGTTTAGGGTAATGCCTTTGCATTTTAGGCACAAAAACGCTCTTGCCACTTTTCAGCGTCAACTATATTCTATAAAGGTTTGTGAAGTTCTGTGTGGCTTACCCTTTGACAACATTGCCATCTTTATTAATTGGTGGGGGGACCAGCTGAGGCACATAGAAAAGGATACAAAGGGCGAAACTGACCATCATGGCAAGCACATGCCAGGCGAGGCAGTCCTCTGTGAACTACTTTGGGCATCAGATGGGTAAAGGGAAGATACACCAGTTTGGATGCAAAGATGAAGTGTGAGTTGGTGAGAGGCTTTCTAGGTCTCACAGGATATTACAGAAACTTTGTAGCCAACTATGGGTCCATAGTTTCACCTTTCACAGCCTTGACTCCCAAGAAGCAGATTTGGTCAGCAAAGTGTCAGAAGGTCTTCGACGACCTGAAGGCAGCACTATGCAATGCGGTGATGGAAAAGCTTGATTAGGGCCAGTCTTTCATTGTACAGACTGACGTTTCAGCAGTACTGGAAAACCCAGCTACGAAAATAGAGAGTGTTCATTAGCATTCACCAGTTGCAGACTGCTTCCTAGAAAAAAGAACAAGGCTGCCACTGAAAAGGAATACCTTACATTACTGTGGGCCCTCAGAAGGATAAAGCCTTACTTATTTGGCACAAGGTTTGCGGTCCTTTACTGACCACAAGAGACTCAAGTAGTTGATGGCTATGAAGGGTGGATATGCCAAGTTGTTGAGATTGTTTATCACATTACAAAGCCTATATTTCACTGCACTACACCAGAATACAACATGGGAATGCCGTTGGACTTCCCTACTCGTTTTGCTAATACAACCAGACTTTTCCAACAGTGGAGTAATGTTCCAGATATTCTGATCATGGAAGGGGAGTCTGTTGGGTGGGACAGGAATGTCTCCTGCATGATAAATGGGCCTGAGTGACCCAAATGCATGTGGCCCATGTGACATGCTTATCTAGCTTGTATGCTCAAGGCCTAGGCCTGGCCATGGGGACTCAAGTTTAAAACCTGTTCTGTGACCTAGAGGGGCACACCAATCGTGGCATCTTTACTGACATGGGACTACTGTCCATGCCTGGGGTTCTTGACATGAAGCAGTAGTGTCAGCACACCAATGTTTTTGTTGAGTGAGAGGAATGACTAGACTTTCCTTCTGTTGAGGAGGCATACAGCCTATTGGTCCCACTCAAGTAAAATTCTCCTTAGATGTGTCTATCAGATCCTTGCTCTGACATCCCCTGTGCCCATCGAGAGCATGTATGTAAGGTATGGATGATAGCAGGACTCTGTGTGTGGTGAGAGTTTGACTGATAGGACAAGTAGAATCTATTTTGGAAAACCGACGGATTGACTTGACATAAGAGAGAAGAAGTGTATTGCCTGCATTCCTAAAGGTGCAAAGAGGATACCAGACTCTTAAGTGGGGAACGATGCAAACAGAGATACCCTTAGAAAGTCTTGCAACAGGGGATTGCTGATTAGTTATTCCTGATCACTGCCATTTGAGGATAATAGGGGAGGGGAAGAGTCAGAAATTGGTGTTGCTAATTGAGAGTACGTTTCTAGGCAGGCCCAGCCCTTTTGTCTTTCCCTGATTGCTATTGCAGGAAGTCTAACGACAGCCAGGCAGAGAATCTTCACTCTTCATTGTGCCCATGTTTAGGGATACTCCTGCTTGGAGGTGGTATTATCACTACTTACTGTGAGAGCAATCCCTCGCATCCAGGCTGTCTCTGCACTATAGACAGAAAATAACACTTGAAAGAGAACCACTCTGAACCAGTTCCAGGACTTTTAGACAGTGCATCAACATCTCCTGTCAGGAAAATGAGTATAAAGGTGGAACTCAAACCATCCTACTTTGTTCCAGTTCCAAGTTCTAAGAGAGTGATATACAGAGCACCCCAAGAGCTGCTGTGATCCAGGGATGGTGTCACTTTAACAGCCAGTCTTCCAGAGGTGAGAGAATATCACCTGAAGTTTGTGTAACTTGCTGGAGAAGCTGTGAGTCTGCCTAGAAGCCTGGCTGTTAGCTCAGAGAGTGATGTAGAGTATCTGGCTCTGCCGGAGTAAAGAAAGTCCAGGAGGAGAGGTCCAGCCATGTTCCTGGTGTATGGATAACCCGGAAGAAGCTGACTAGTGTTTGAGAGTGTGATCAACACCGGTGCAAGCTGAGAGAGGTCATCAGGCCTCATGGTATGGTTCTTGTAGCGAACTTTGTAAAGAAAAGTGTGCGCCATCCGGCGTATCCACCATGACCCAAGGGACCTTGTTAGATCTATCATCCTTAAGGTGGTCTTCCGCCAAACCTTTTGCCTGCTTACGTCTTCTTTTTGTGGTATCTTTTTGTTGGCCATAGGACTCTGAGCACTTTGCCACTGCTGACCAGTGCTAAAGTGTATGTGCATCTCCCCTAACCATGGTAT
The DNA here is from genome assembly GCA_963921515.1 of Calotriton arnoldi. Classification (NCBI taxonomy): domain Eukaryota; kingdom Metazoa; phylum Chordata; class Amphibia; order Caudata; family Salamandridae; genus Calotriton; species Calotriton arnoldi. Next base: position 822,744 of record CAWUFW010000974.1, on the reverse strand, counting down.
CATTGGTGTATACACAACTGACATATTTAGTTTACTTATAAGTATCATGCCATTCACCTGGCTGATCTGCAGAGACGATGCTGGACCTCCCATCTCTCCTAGGGTGGCGTCTGATCAGGAAATTGTAACCATGATTCAACTTCCATCCCAAAAGGGAACGGGGGTTGGGGCAAAATAACAAACAGAGAGACTTGCATGCCTTCGAGCTCAGCCACCGTCTTTGTGGAGTCGTACGTACCTCTCTTCTCAGTACTGGAGAGCGTTGTTGTGATATGTGCGTAATATAGTGCGCTGTGAGCTGTACTGCAAATATAAGTAGAGAGGTTATTCAACAAATGAGTAGTCGAGAAATATTCCCTCCAGCCTATGATATGTGCACTAACAGTCACTTACACAATAATGAATCTATTGCTGCATAGACTTCCAATAATCAACTGTTATGCTTGGAGTTGCAGCACTGCCGACGGGAGCTACATTGTGTTTTCACATCACGCACTAGGTACACCTTGATTGTTCAACACTAAGCACAATAAAGAATGGCAATTAAGAATGTCACTAGGTACTAAAACCAAGGCCTAGTATAAGCATTAAAAAATATCCACAATGTCTCAATGTTCATCAGTTGTCCTGTTTCCTGATTTTCAGCATCATTAAAACAAGTCTTTGGTTGATAAGCTTTTTGTTAGTGCACTAACCTTACAGATGGTACTTAACCAGGTTTTCTCCTTTTAGGTGCGGAGCTGTAGGGATGATGTTTGCTGCGTTGTTGGATTTGCAGGAAAGAAGATGTCAGCAGCATCCGAGATTTACAGTAGAGTTGCGTGGCATTGCAGGGAGAAGATGTCCGCAGTGTCAGTGATTCGCATGAGAGTCGCAATGAAGAAGAAGCTTGGCCGGGTTGTGGAGACACTCAGATGAGCGAGATCACTGAAAATGATCCGTCTTCTTCAACCAATGGGTAAGCCAAGCACTGCCTCATGGTTTGAGTGCGGTATAAATACCATTCCCAAATCCTGATGAGTCAGCCCAAATATCTCTATAATCATGTGCCTATGAGTCAGTCCAAATAACCCCATAGTTATGTGCCTATGGGTCAGCCCAAATATCACCATAGTTATGAGTCAGCCCAAATATCACCATAGCCATGATGAGTCAGTCTGAAGGTCCCGAGGGATGTTACTGTTTGTACTTTGGTGTTTCATGACTCGGAGGCCTAGGGCCCCTGCAGATAATTACCATGCCAAGAATGTTGTCAAGCCTATGGGACAATGAGTCCTATGGACAGCCAGGGAGGCATTGAGACGTGTGCTCGATCCTGCAAGTCCTCCACACACAAAGTACATGAGGAGTGAGAACACAAGGAGGTCAGGGTCATGGCAGTAAGTCCCTTGTAAAGTGGCATGCCATATACTCAGGACCTGTAATCTAAATGCTGCAGCACTGGTGGTGCCACCCACATTAGTAGCCTTTCAAACCTGTCTCAAGCCTGCCATTGCAAGGCCTGTGTGTGCAGTGTATTGCCACTTCGACCTGGCATTTAAAACCATTTGCCAAGCCTTAAACTCCCCTTTTATTCCACATAAGTCACCCCTAAGTAGGTCCTAGGTAGCATTAAGGGCAGGGTGCTGTGTAACTAAAAGGTAAAACATGTACTTTTAAGTTTTACATGTCCTGGTAGTGACAAACAGCTACATTTATTTTTCACTACTGTGAGGCCTACTCCTCTTATAGGCTAGCACTGAGAATTCCTCAATACACTTTTAAGCTGTAAATCCTAATCAGAAAGGAGTAGCTGCATTATGTTTTATAACTTTGGAATGGGAATGATAAATCATCTTCAATGGTAAAGTTAGATTTAATATTACGGTTTTAGAAATGCCACTTTTAAAAGGACTGGCCCTATCTCACTTGAAGCCAGAGTGACTCCAAGGGCTTGCTTGCATGCTTGCTCCCTGTTCTGAAGTTTCAGGGCCATCAAAGTCTTCCTTCATCTCTGAAATAGCAACTGGACTTTGCCATCGGTGAGCCCTGCCCTGCCAAGGAGAGCCTATCCAATCCTAGGCCCTTGAAGGTGATTTATGTTGTCTATTACCATCAAAATCGATGCAGTGACAACTTCGTGCGGATCGGAAACAACGCATTGCCCTTCGACGCCGAAGCTGATCGACAACATCGCTTCGACAGACTGCGCGGCTCAATGATGACAGACAGCACGGCTCAATGACGATGTAGTGCCTGCATTGTAAAGCGGTTTGTCGACGAAGCCTGCATTGCCTGCGTGGATCGGAACTGACACAGAGTCTTCGACGCCGATGCTTGCTCCATCCCAGATACTTTTTCAGCGAAACCTGAGCGAGTCCTGCAGCCGGCCTTTCCACCATCGCGGTCGGGCTGAACTTTGGATTCACTCCGGTCCACCGCGACCTTAAGTAATCCCAATCGCTTTTTGCTTCTTAGCACTACTTTTGATTTATTCTTTAAAAATTCATAACTCTGGTTCTACTTATTGGATTTTTGTCATTTTGGTCTTGTTTTACTCATAACAATATAGCATATATTTCTAACCATGGGTGGAGTATTTTGGTGGTGTTGTGATTGTTACTGTGTGTGTTTGTTACACAAATACCTTACACACTGACTCTTTAGATGAGCCTGACTGCTCTGTGCCAAGCTACCAGAGGGTGAGCACAGGTTATATTTTTGTGTGTATCTAGCTTACCCTGACTAGAGTGGTGGGTCCTGCTTGGACAGGGTGCATACCTCCGCCAAACAGAAACCCCAGTTCTAACACCTGTTCTGCCACTGTTGATGTGCTTTGGACAAACATTCAATCACTGCCATAGCAGAGGAACTCCACCCACCCCCACTGGCCTAAAAGCCACAACTGCCGAAGACGAGCGACTGCTGGCAAAGTCTACCATACTGCTGCTTCAGTGACAAAATTCGACAGAGTCCGACACTGAGATGGGCACACTGAGCTGCATGGACAGGTAAATAAAAATTCATATTGAGAGACTGTCTTGTGCTAACACTGCACGTGAAAAGCAGTAACAATTGTCAATAAGAATTCTTGTACAAGATTCACACTGAACTGACCTACTTATCCTTGCATTGAGCGATTACTCACATAAACCAAGTAGTCAACTTGCACCTGTGTCAATTTTCACCCATTCATTTTTTTCTCTCGCTGCTACGGCGCTGTAGTAGTGTGAGAACTGCAGCCACTGTGCTAAGACACTGTGGTTGTGTGGGAACAATAGAATTATGAAGGGTACTTCAGTCTGCTGTACTATTACAGTACTTCTCTTTTTCTAAGACAGCATATTGGCTGGACAGTACATTATTGCGCCTTTTGTTTGCCTATCGAGGTCTAACTCATCCCTGCACACTATCTCCCTGAAAAGCCTTTGACTGCTCGTCCACCCTACTCAGAGAGTGAAGGGTGAAAATGGTGTATGTGGCCCGCTTTGCAGAGCCATAATAGGAAGGACCGCAGAACATCAGAGGCAAACTACTTCACAACCACGGTTATGGCCCAGTAGCCTCTGCCTGCCCTGTGGACCCTGAACGGAATCTGACATTATATTTTTTTTTAAAAGATGTAAAAGGTATGTTTTTGCATTTAACTAAATGTTAAATACATAAAATAAGGAATTGCACAAATGAAAGTTTATCTGACTTTAAACACCACAATGATATGCAGGAAATGGGTTTGAAGAAGCTACACATGAGAACTTCCAAATGTTTTGAAAGAAACTATTGTTTTTCACGGTTGCCAGATAACGATTTCTAGACCTTAACTCGTGGGCCAGTGGGGCTGATGGCAGGAGTGCAGGTGGTAGGGTGGACGTGGAGGGGAGGTTAAGAGTAAAGCTGGGGATGGGGTGCACCTTTGCAGAAGGCTCTCCGGCCATAAAATACATGCTTTTCATACCTAATATATACATTCTCTGATGATCTCAAAGAAAAAGCAAACAGAGAATTGGTATTGAAATGAAAAGAAAAATAATTTGCCCATTAGTACCATAATGCACCGTTGGAACCACCTTGCCTTGTTGAGGCACGCGTTAAACAAATGTCTTGAAGTATACTATTTCGTTTGAATGCAGGCATGCAACACTTTCTGGAAAGTGGCAGTGGCATTGCTGGTGAAAATCAAGATAATCCTTTGCAGAGATGGTTCTAGAAATGTGTTTTAACACTTCCTCATTGCAAACATTCAAGGACAAGTTGGCAAGAGCAAGACATGCATATAGATAAGTCCTATAACAGAAATATGGGCAACTGAGAACTTAACCTATATTCATGCCCAGTGCAAAGTGACGCAAAACATAGGGTGCCTCGAATCACTGGCTTGATTGAAAGCCTGATCCAAAGAGGTCCTCCGTGGATGAAACTTCAGATTAATGATAAGGACTTTGCCGTCATTGCCACAGTTGTGGAATGGTTAACCATTTTATCAATATGCAGGGGCAAACAGGGCTTTCCTGATGAACGGAAGATCTGATACCTTCACCTGAGCCTCCAACATGAAAAAGGAGGACTAAAGATATGCTTGTCATCTCTGTAATATTCCAATGAACTTACCTCTAACAGCAGTTCCCACGTGGTTGCTGGAGGCATCGGAGATCTACATACTCACATTATGCCAATAGTGAATAGGATTTGATAGCCCTTACCCGAGACCCCTTGGACACAGAATCGTGGGAATAAATAAGCTCATCAAATCCTGGTGGAAATATTTAGGGAGTCACTAGCATAGATATTACAGACTGTCTCTTTGTATGTCGGTCTGCCCGAAGGGTCTGACAGTAACTTCAGTTATCTGATGTGCTAGAGGAAACAAATGTCTATGGCGCCTGCCACTACACTCTTTAGCAAAGAAATCTACTGATGTGATGCTTTTGAACAATAGTAGAGGCAGAGTTCAGGGGGTGTTCAGAATAGGAGGGACCATTCATACTATGAGTTACAGAGTCACACTAAAGATAACTTTATAGTACTACTGCCTCAACAGCAATCGATTAGAAGCAGGAAAGCAGGAGAAAGGTATAGTGGTCAGCCAATATCTTAGGCAACCACATTTCTTAAGGCTTCTTGGCCAAATGGTGGCCTACCTTGTAGCATAGTGTGGAATGTGTGTCCACGTAGCTGCCCTGTACAACCCTGCAACACAGACCATGCTTGGAGAATGCCACCAACATCGTCTGAGCTCTGTTGGGATGTGCATGGATATTTGATTTTAGGGACATCCCCCTGCGTGCAAGAGCAATGAAAGATGGGGGCGGTGTTCTTCCTAACAGTTCTGGGATTGGAAGCAGCCTTATCTGTATTAACATGGATGACAAAAAGCAGGAAATAAGAACACATCTCTGCTTTGGTGCAGATATCCCAGGTAAAGTAAAATAAAAATTTCTCAGCCAAGGAAATTTGGGGGCACAAAACAAAGACTGGGAGAAAATTCTAGTTGTTTTGGTTAACTCGGCTGCCACATAGAATGCACCTTTGTCCCAAAGAAAAGTAGTTTATGATACAAAAACACAGAATCTTGCCCCTTGTAGAAATAAAGATTATGAAGAAGGCTGGCTTCAAAGAAAGCAGTTCATGTTGCAAAATGCCATTAGTTTAAAAGATCTGTGCATTAATAAGGAGAAAACATGGTTCAGGTGGGTAACTCTGACCCATGGTGGGCAGTAACTGACTCATTCAAACCACTTACGTAGAGCACACAGCCACTGAAGGGACTCTTGGCGCTGCATAATAGTTAAAATGGCTGTGTATTAATTGGGAGAAAACATGTTTCAGGTTGGGAGAAAACATGGTTCAAATCCAATCCATCAAACTAGCAGAATCAGGGAATATGTGCTCAAGCAAGTCAGGTAGCAGTTGAGAGCATCACTGTAGGTGGGCAAGGGATCCCCTGCACTGTTTTAGTAGAAAACAATGGCTTTAACAGGTGTTTTTAAAGATTTCTCAATCCACCAGGTACCTACAAAATTATACATCTACAGAGCAAGACAGAGGCTTAATTCTTAGGCAGCACCTGAAAACAAAATCTCACCCACATAAAGTATACTGAGCCTGGTGGTGGAATTCCTGGCAGCCGCCAGAAAATCCAGGATGTCTGCAGAGAGACCTAGGTGGGAGAACGCGGATTCTGATGAACCAGATGCTCAAGTTGAGCAATTGTTAGGGGGATGAGCATCCACTTTTTGTACATGGTCAGAAGATTATATTTAACGAGTGGCTAAAGGGCTGATATTTGTCATAGATGAACAATGTCCGAATATCAGATCTACACGGGCAGCATGCCAAAAGAGTGAACAAGATTATAGTTGCCCAAAAATATGCTCATCGCCTCATCTTTGGCTTGAAGAGGTGAGGCCACATTTCCTCGGATCTGAAAACCTAACTTGCACAATAGATCAAGTTCAAATTCCTGTGCCCGATTCACAAAGCTTACTAAAACAATGCCTCTAGTTTCTTACCAGTGCCTTTCTTCTCTGTTACTCAACCACACATCAAAGGTCGGTATCCTAAAACCTGCTGCCAAAGACCTGCTGCCCAAGAACTACTCTCCCATCCATCCACCACCCAAACTACAAAGCTATTAGGACCAATCCCTTCATGAACCATGATCCGCCCTTCAAAGCTGTCCACACTGGGTTTCTGCTTCAAACAAGATGATATGAAATTCAGAAGAGCAACCTAGTCTATGTAACACGGAGATGCAAGACTGGTGAACTTTTGAAATCATTGCCGTCCATACTTTTTAGGTCTCGCCCTGAAAGCCAGCGCTTCAGCGCTGGCTCTGGGCGAGACATTTTGTAGTGGGCTTGCAGAAATGCGACCACAACTTTTGGCTGGCCTAGAGCATGCGAGTACGCGCACAGTAACGCGCATTCCTCGCATGCTCCAGGCCATCTGCCTTTGATGTCACTTGCTTCTCCCCTCCCCCACCACAGAGCGCTCTGGGGCCGCGCGGCCGTGTCACTTTCACGGCCGCGCGTCACTTGCTCTCCCGCTCCTCCCCCACCACAGAGCGCGTCTCGCACGGCCGCGCGGCCAATGCTTGTTTTCTGGGTTCTTGGACTTAAAAAAGAAATTGGGCAGAAGGAGGAGTACGGACATGACCATTGGCACAATTTATCCCCTAAGTGCTCTGATAATTACGTTTGTTTTCACGCCAGTATTGTCGCTCCAGAGAAAGTATTTTTTTTAACGTATTTTTTGTTACCGACTTAACGTTTACAGCTGCAGTACTAAAGTAACCCTGCATTAAATGTGTCTGGCTTGTCTTCTCTCAGTTGTAAGATGGATTGTAGTGCTAAAGGTTACTAGAAGTAGAATGAGTATTAATTCAGTACTTGAAGTGCTTGTGCGTTTCCGTGTGTGGTGTACAAACACGTGGAGCCTCAATCGACAAAGAGCAGCAGTACATCGACACCTGTAGACGTACTGCTTCGAAATTAAGCAATTTCTATGAATCGGCGGCCTCTGGCATTTCCAGGAAGATGTTGAACTTCTCGTGTGGCTTGGGGGATCAGATACAGTTTAGGGAGGGCGGTTGTCCAGTTTGCTCAAGGTTTAGGTGCGATTACTTTTTGAGAGCGCAAAGACGTCACCTACGAGAAGCCACTTGCGAAACGGCCGTTTCACTAGTTCTCGCCCAAATACGTGTTCACACTGGTTCCACTTGGCGATGGCTGCCATAGTGAAGTTTGGCTGCACAGCATGGGTTATCGAGCCTTGGATTGCAGCAGTACAATAGTACCCATTTGTTTACTCTTCTGGGATTGCCATGGCGATTTACCATTGCGTTTACATGACAACTAAGAGGCAGAAGCTAAACTGGACATTCCGGTGGTTTTGTCTGGTCACAATGGGGAGCGCGGCGTCTTTAATTTCGTAGCGCTCATTAGTGTTGTCTAAGCGCATGCTTTGCCCGTGTACATTCTACTTCATGGCCAGTTTGGGACATGGTGACACCACTGCCGCACCAACCCCCTCCGCATCTTCTGCAGTTCAAACGTTAAACACGTTCGTTATGTAGTTAAGAGCAGCAAAACCATCCATTATATATTTTTCATCTGTAGCTCCGCCCCACCATTCTGGCAGTTTAGCCCAAGAATTGTCAGTGGCACGCGGCTATACATATTCTGTTCGCGTGTCATATCTCTGCCTCCGAGGAGAGAGGGCGGTGAACTTGTTCCACCTTCAGAGTCTCCACGTCTTTATCTATTTTGAAACCATCCTCTGGTGGGCAGGGAAAGCGTCCACCATGTTCGATATGGGACTGATTAGGACATCAGACCATTCAGTCCTCCTGCGTGCACCGTTAGGTGACTTGAACTCGATAGAAAAACCAACATTTCATATCATTTCATTCTTTACCTCCCAGCAAATATCAAACGTCGTACCTGTGTGTGTGTGTGTGTTTTTAAAGAAGTATGTGCTGTGTATTTTTGTAATTTTTACAATGTCTAAATTTTTTTAGAACATTATTATCCTGTATTGTAGTATTGACGTGCCGCAGATAAGTTATTCTGACCAACAGCTTTGTGTCCTTTAATGCAAGATGCTCTTTGTGAAAAATATTCCATTGCACATTTCTGACCATTTTGGCATTGTGTGGAATCACTTGGGTTTGACCAAAACAACTGAGGGGTGTGGGTGTGGAGGGGCAGTACTCTTGCTTTATTCAGTTCAGAGGTGGACTTCAGTCGAGATAGTGTTTGTTGTCTTTGGTTGTCTGTGAAAATATACTGTTTTTGTATTCCAGTACAGCTGCTAGTGAATACCTCGAGTGAGTCAGTAACACCCCATTCTCTGGATTAGCGGAAGAGCTGGAGCATTGTGGCTAATTTGAAACCACTCTGTAGGCTGCAGCAGCCCTGCAGCCCCTCCCCTCAGCAGTATTATTCCGGACTGAGGAACGTGATTCAATTTATCTAACTGTCAAAATGAGTCCTGTAAATTGACTTTGTAGATGATTATTCTTAATCATGCCACAGTGTTGTGATTTTCAGTGCATCCATTCACTGACTGACTGACTCCTCTCACTGACTGACTAACTCTCTCACTGACTGTGACTGACTGACTGACTCTCTCACTCTCTCTCACTGACTGACTGACTAACTAACTGACTCTCTCACTGACTTTTATACAGGTACTATTTCTCAACCTTCACCCTCCCGTTATTTATGCCCCCCCCTTAACAAAAAAATCCATAAGAAGCAACCATTGGGACAGGCAGATAGAAGTTGCCAGCATTGCAAGGACAAAAAAACTCAAGACATTATTTATTGTTAATACTTTTTAATATGGTCGTTCAGTTGTACATAATGCTTTCTTGGTCATACATAAGGTAACAAAAATGCTTCTGACACTTCTTTATTATAACTTTTCAGCACGCTGCAGACTTCTGTACAGCACAGCTCAAAGACATAGGCAAAGTCAATATCTCTGGCTAAACACTTATAAGGTCCCAAAGGCGAGACCTATTGGCTATGCCAATGCTTGTTGTTAATTCCAATCATGTTGCTATTATTTCCGCTTGGCATATTCCATGCTTTACAATAAATATGCAGTGGTATGTTTGCATCACAAAAAAACAAATAAAGCAAAATAACATTTTAACATAGGTCGAGCATATATTATTCAAACTTGCTTTAACATATAGGAGAACAATTTGCAGGCAAACAGAAAATTAACATTACCGCTAAACACTCCATTCTTTACTGATAATATTACCTGATTCTGCAGGATTTCTAGGTTCTTCAATGTTGTACCATTCATAGAGATATACTCAGTTTCATTGGATAAACGTGTAAAATGGCTGAAATTTAAAATAGGCACATATTGTAATTCAAAATATTTTGTCAGTATCAAATGTTAACCAATTGTACAATACTGAAATTTAATACGCACACAGGAATTTGAGGATTTTATTATTTTATTATTGTGAGGCCAACATATATATATATATTTTTTACCTCCGTTTATTGACAGTTTAGCAAAAAACAGGTACATAGCATATTAGTGCACTGACATTTCTTTTTTTGTTTCAAAACATTTTTATTGGGTTTTTCGACGGTACAAAAGCAATGCAGATTACAGCCATATACATCAGAGTGTCCTTACACAGAAAATGCCGTTATAGGCCAAAGGCAGAACAGGTAATTTAGATCTATACAATGAACAACAGTCAGTGATAAGAAGCAAGTCTAGGAGCTTTGAAGTACCCCTTCTGATAAATGATGTATTGTGTTATCTCACCCAAGAGTGAAGCTAAACTGTTAACTAGGAACGAACATCGAGGAGGACGGGCTGTTGTGATTCTAGTGTTGTGATTAGGCCTAGGCACAGGGAACTGCGCAGTGGGATCTCTGAATATTAGACAGTAATGTGTATAATGGGGGTCTAGGGAGCGCAGCCCTCATGGGGGGGAGGGATAGTCAAATCTGCTGGGAGAGGCACCCACCTTGGTGCCACTAGTAGGCGCTATAACTGCGAGGGGTCAGCGTCTTTGTCAGTTGGTGGCCGGAAGTGCACAAGCAAGATGGCCCATAGTGTGGAGATGGGGTGTCGGCACATCTGATGCACCTCTTCGTACCAAAGTGAAGAGAGAGAGGATGTGGTCTCACGGCTAGACTGCCGACTTTGGAGCTGGGAAACCAAGGTTCGAGTCTCGGGGTCGACTCCACATCCTGTGATTCTGGGCAAAACACTTAATCTCCTCGTGCCTACTAAAAATGAATTTGTCCTGGTGTAATGTAACTGGTGCTCATGTAAAGCGCTCCAATACCTTCGGGTCAAGTTCGCGCTATATAAATCTGCAAAAAAAAAAAAAAGTACTTCCTCTTCTGCAGTTCCCCATTTGTGCACTGCCCCAGTCCATGCCTCCACTGGGGGCTCGCTGGCGTTCGCCAGTGTAGTGTGATTGCTCACTTGGCTAAGAGCAGGGCTAGGGCAGCAAAGCGCGTTTGCACCTTGTGCTGCTTCCGACACTTAAAAATGCCTAACGAACAGGCTTCCCAAGTGTATATGTCTGGGAGTCCTGTGACTTTTAAAAGACACAGAATTGATGGACGGAATGCAGAACAAATCAAAACATTCACCCCCAGTCAAGAGATCTGGGTTAAATACATCATTCTTTTGCTCACCATGCCACCCCAGTTTAGACCTGGCCATATGCAAATCAGTCTTGAACCTGTGCCTCATGGGAACAGTCCAGCCCGAACTGCCAAGCCAGGTCCTACCTGGACCGGAAACAAGCAACCTAGGACCGGTTTCGGGGTTTCACACCTCTCATCAGCCAGGATAGCTTGAATCCAGTGGCACAGTGAGCCCGGGACCCACGTCTGGGCATACCCGGCGCATTTAGGGCGAGAAAGCAAAAGACACACAATTGATGGACGGAATGCAGAACAAATCAGAACATTCACCCCCAATCGAGAGATCTGGCTTAAATCCATCATTCCTGCAGTATAGCGTAGATGGCGCTGCAGTAATGGTGTAGAACCAAACATGATCATAACATGTGTACAAGTGACCCGTTAGGTGTGTAGCATCGTGAGCAAGCAAAGTGTGACTCCAGTAAGTGACCATGAAGCTGTGCTGGTGTTAGATAGGCCCGACGGAGGATAAAGAACTATATCCTTTTGAAACGTGAGTTTCAAGAGACCTTCTTTGGGAATTCTAGGGCCTTTTCCCATTCTTTATCATGAAGGACCGGTCCAAACTCCTCCTTCCATTTTTGGCGAAGTGTGTCGAGTGGGGTGGGCGCCAACTCGCATATGGCTTTGTACAGCTATGTGATAAGATGGCAACCTGGTCCCATGGTCAGCATCGCGGGTTCACCCACGGATAGGTCCCAGAGACGCTGGCAGGAGTATACAAGTTGAAAACACAACAGAAGCTGCTCCAAGTGTCGTGACTGGAACCTAGACAATGCTAAGTTAAAAGAGGGATGGCATCTCACAAAAAGTGAAGGACTGTCCTCACACACCACCAGGTGTCATGCTTCATCATCGGCAGTCCTCGCTCTCCAAAAACTCGGTTTGGTGGAGAGCGGGCCTACACCTGGAGACAGGGAGGCACTTCTAAAGCTACGTGGGGGCCCATATAGTGAGTGAGTTTAAAAATCAGTATAATCACCAGAATTAATTTACTGTGAAGAGGGGATTATATGGTATTAAAATACAAGACCGGTGAATGAGGGGAGCTTATTGCCCCATCACCGTAATGGTAAATATTGTCGACATGTTTCTGCCTATCTGGCCCAAGGGGTCCGCGGCATTCATCAGGACAAGAAAAAATAGAAAAGGGCTCTTATCTTACCACAAAAGTTGGTAGGATGACACCACTGCGTAGGATGACCTATGTCATATTCTACCTAATGAGACCTGTATGGGAAAATAGAAAAAGAAAAGTAGATTGCCATCAAAGTTAACAGTCACGTAAAGATAACCTACATGCATCAATAATACATATAGTGGAGGAACGTGTAGCACGTGACACTGCAAGCATGAATCACGTGCAAATACATTTGAATGTCTGGTGTGAGATGTACTCACTGCCTTACCCTATTGAGGATACCTAACTGCCCCATGGGAGGAGAGAGACGGAGAAAGACCCCTGTAGTCACACTCTAAAATTTGAAAGAAAAAGATAAACCAGGCTTAAATAGTGGTTAAAAGTAAGGAAATGTTTCTTACATTTGACGCTGTCGTTTGTGAGAAGGTAAAGCACACATAACCATCCATACCGACACTCATACCCTTACTTCATCAAGGTGCGTCTCTCGCCGTAACCTGTATGCGTCTGCTCTCCATCCCAGAGGAATAGTGAGCCTACCGTGTAGTAAGGCTTAAATAAAATGCTAGGTGGGTGGATCGTAGTTAATTGAACTCATGTGTGCCCCTAATTGGAGCCAAAAGGTGTCTCCGGTGTCTCGGCCGAACCCATAGTAACCCAACCGTAGGTGCCTGACCAACGCGTAGAAACGCGATGTAACCAATCTGCGCCCTTTGTTAAGGAAATCCGGTGTCACGATGGGCGTTGCCTGGTCGCGTCTGACTCGTGCGTCAGTGCGTCGCGTGGCCGGCGTAAGAATAAAGCGTATCCGGTGTCCGGAACAGGTCCAATGGGCATACCTCTGGTCAATGCCTGACACATGGTTCGGCGTGCCCGGCTATCAGAATCCTGATCGCCTGCAAAATAGAACGCACGCCGAAGTGTCACGTGCACGCACCTAAGTGCATGTGAATTAAAAATCAGTGCCATGATACCAATGTAGCAAAAAAACCTAAGTGCTACACAGGGACAATTGATCCCATAAATTTTATAAAGCTGTTTTTGACACAATAAAAGTGGGGCTGGTTTTACCTAAATGCATGTGGCAAATCGTGTCGTACCAGCATGGCTCACAGGAAATTAGAACAACAGCTGTTCTGAGTTATATACAAAAAAATTATGCCTGATCGCGTGCAAAACGGTAGAACGCACGCCTGAGTGTCACGTGCACGCACCTACGTGAATTCAAAGATAGTGCCATGATACCAATGTAGCAAAAAAACGTAAGTGCTACAAAGGGACAATTGATCCCATTTATTGTATAAAGCTGTTTTTGACACAATGAAAGTGGGGCTAGTTTTACCTAAATGAATGTGGCAAATCGTGTCGTACCAGGATGGCTCACAGGAAATTTTGGGCAACATCTGTTCCAAGTTGTGTAGTTATGCCGTACCTATAATAAAGATGGGAAGAGACCTTCGTATATATTACGGTCCTATAGAGCTCAAACCAGACAGAACCACAAATGGTGTTCCTATCCATAAGTTCTCTGTGTATGGTAGGTATTCGATTCGTGGTGTAAAAAAAAAACAATGTATAGATTAAGTAGAGCAGTAGTTAACTGTAGGTTGGAAAAGGGGATGAGAGTGTTCTATATCTCATTTACCCATCTGTAACCAAGGTATTTCATCATTAAGTCCTGTGTCCCATGTACGTAGGCGAAAGACCCATCGTTGTTCTTTGATGTGGAGGATTTTGTGGATATCCGGGCTAGTTCTCCTGATTACTTCAAGAACCCCCCCATCTGAGATCCGTGTCTTTGTGGTTGTTTTCCAAGAAATGTCTAGTCAACTTCGTGTTTGTCTTTTTGCATCTGATCGTGCTCCTGTGCTCGCTGATGCGTACTTTGATATTTCTCGTAGTCATTCCCACGTACATTAGGTCGCAGGGACATTTGAGCAGATAGATGACGTTTTCAGTGTTGCAATTGCTGAAGTTCCTCAGAACCCACGGTCTGTTGGTGTGTATGTCCACCTCTTTAGTTGTGCTCGTGAGGGGACATGCTACGCATCCCCCGCATGGGTAGTGTCCAACCGGTCGCTGTGTGCCCCATAAAGTGGTCTGTCCTTGAGTCTTAGGTGTTGGTGTCTTGGTGTGAACCAGTTCGTCCCTTATGCTTGTATTCAGCTTAAAAGCGAAAAGGGGCGGTTCCCAGTGTTTCTTTGTGCCATGGAGGATGTGCAATGTTTACGTACAATGTTCTGTACTTTGTTGGATATAGGGGTGTATGTAGTGACATACCAATCTCTCGTTTTCTTTCTTCTCCTGTGTCTCTAACAGGGCCTCCCGATTATTGTTTCGGGCTCTTTTTTTTGCCTTTCTGACCATTTTCCTAGGATAATGTCGTGTCAGTAGTTTGTTCTCTAGTACCTCAGCTTGTTCGTCGTAGGTTTCGATGTTTGAACAATTCCTACGGATCCTGAGGAATTGTCCAACAATTTTGGATGGAAGCTCTCAAAGAGCAAAAGACAATTTTTATCCATACTTTTGTTATGGACCTTCGTTGTAACTCCGTCCATAGTCATACTAATAACCAGATCCCCAAAAATTGCCTTTTCTTTATCAATCGTGTGTGTGAACTTCAGATGTTCGTCTCTTGAGTTGACCCATTGTGCAAAGGCCTCTGCTTCTTCAATGCTGCCATGCCAGACGATAATGACGTCGTCAATATATCGCCGCTAGATTTTTATCTGCCCGCATAGGGGTTATCCTGGTGAAAGATGTGGTCCAGTTCGAATTGGTGTACATAGAGGCACGCAATGCTGGGAGCAAAGGTGCTCCCCATGGATGTGCCTCTAATCTGGTGGTAAATAGTATCCTCATACTCGAAGAAGTTCTCCGTGAGAGCTATATCCGCGCATTCCATAATAAAGTGTTTGGGCGTCATGTATTCCCAGTCTTTTTCCGCTAGAATATGTTCCACCACACTGAGGGTACGTCTCTGGGGTATACTGGTGTACAGTGCCTCGATATCCATTGTGATGAACAGATCCTCTGCTGGGTTGATCTCCGTATCCCTGAGAAGGCATAGGACATCTTTGGTGTCTCTTAGGTATGAGGGGGAAGCTTGTATGATGGGTCTAAGAAACCAGTCGCAAAATTGAGATAGAGGCTCAAGTGCTGAGCCTATACCGGACACTATAGGTCTTCCCGGTGGTGGCATCCTGTGCTTGTGGATCTTGGGAAGAGTGTAGAATCTGGGTGTGCGTGGGTTGTCGCACACCAAGAAATCTGCTTCGTGTTTGGTAATCCAGTCGTTAAGAAAGGCCTCATCCACCATAGTCTTGTGTTCATCAATCTGGGTGTGGGATCGGTCTGGAGAACTTCATAGCTGCCCTCGTCTGATAGTAGTCGGAGGCATTCTTCCTGATACATGCATTTATCCATGACCACGATAGCCCCGCCTTTATCCGCTGGTTTAATGACTAGTTCGGTGTTTTCCTTCAGGTCCGTGAGTGCTTTTCTTTCACCTCTCCTTAGATTCTGGAAACCTTTGTTGTTTTGGCAGTCAATCGTTTCAATTTCATTAAGAACCACTTGTTCAAAAGCCAGTACGTGGCAGGGAATGGACTGTGTGGGTGGCACAAAAGTGGATTTTTTCTTGAGTCCTGTGTTGGCAAGGTCTTTCGGTTCGGGTTCTGTTTTTTCAAAAAAACTTTTTAGCTTAATTTTCTTGAAGAACTGGGCTAGTTCCATATGCAGGGTAAAGAGGTCATTCCTTGGGGTGGGTACAAACCCCAGGCCTTTCGATAGAACAGATTCTTCGCCCGGTGAAAGCATGTGGCTACTCAGATTGAATATATTGGTGGTTCCCTGCTCGTGGTCGGTCCCCGTTCCTTCCCTTTGCTCCGTGTTACCACCACATTTGGTGCCTGGTCTTCCCAGTGAACTCTGGTGTGTTGTCTTGGCTGTTTTTGTCTTCCCCTCCCGCGTCCTCTACCCCTGTATTAAAAAGGCAGCGGTCCTTGTTGAAATGGAAATGCCGGAGGGTAGTATGGTTGCTGCCAGTAGCCAAAAGGGGGCATTGGAGGATGTATGGGTTGTTGTTGGAAATTCGGGAATTGTCATCCTTGGGGGCCTCCTGTGCTTTCATCGCTACTGCTGTCACTGCCACTCCTTTCTTCTCCTGAACTGAATGTCCAGTTCTGTGGTGTCGGTCTGAACCGTTGTTGTCTCCTTCCTGTAGGTTGTGGAGGTGGTTTCTCGTAATATTCGTCTGTGATGTACGGGTACGTGGTTTCACGGCTGAATTTCTGTACGTCTTTTTTACGTTCCGTTAGCTTAGATTGTGTAAGATATTCTTTATACTGTGATTGGTCGCTGTTGATCTCCCCGAGTTTCTTTTTGAACACCGAGATGTGCACAGATGTCTTAAGTTTGCTCTCTCTCTGTTGGATCTCAACAAGTAAAGCGTCGACTAGTTGTCTAGCCGTGTTGATGATCAGTACGAGCCAATCCTTGGTACACTTCCAAGCAATGCATGACCAATTAATGCGGAACTCCTTGTTGTTCAGAAAAAGTCTGGGTTCGATAGTGACTATCAGCCCTCGTGGTGCTGTGTTCTTCCGGAGGTATTCAGTCATGAATGCTCCATGGAGGGCGGTCCGGATTAGTTCTTTATATCTATAATCCCCTCTTCAGAATAAATTAATTCTGGCGATTATACTGATTTTTAAACTCACTATATGGGCCCCCACTTAGGTTTAGAAGTGCCTCCCTGTCTCCAGGTGTAGGCCCGTCCTCCACCAAACCGAGTTTTTGGAGAGCGAGGACTGCCAATGATGAAGCATGACACCTGGTGGTGTGTGAGGACAGTCCTTCACTTTTTGTGAGATGCCATCCCTCGTTTAACTTAGCATTGTCTAGGTTCAAGTCTTGACACTTGGAGCAGCTTCTGTTGTGTTTTCATGTTAGATTGGAGGCTAGCTGACTCCAAGCGCCCGCGCCTCTTTTTCCCTCCCCTGGTATCAGCTAGGGTTAGTGTGCTACAAAGAGTATACAAGTTGCCTGTGACAGAGGAACGGTCCTATAGGGAGCCCGCTCTCCTCAGCCAGCCGAGTGAACGGGGAAAAGCTGGCCCTCCGAAAATAGGGCCTCCACCTGTGTAATAGCTGTGGCCTCGAGGCAGGCCAACCAGGGGCAGCAAGGGGGTATAAAGCAGAGCATTCCAGGTAAATCCTCCTTGGGTTCTGTGGACCGTAAATGGAAATATATCTCTGCGGATATGTTGCCAGACATTCTTTCCCATGTGAGTGACAATATGGATTTCTCTGATGAGGAGGTCACGAGCACGTCCAAAAACATGGCTTTGCCGCAGTTTCAGAAACAGCCTACCAAAGCCCTGCCCACTCATCCGTTTGTGTTGGACGTTTGTTTGAAGGAGTGGAAGGATCTCAAACGCATCATGATGCCTCGCTTCATGTCTAAGCTATACCCCTTGAGAGACATGGAGGATACAATTCCGGAGTCGTTCACGTGGACTCTATTGTGGCCAGTCTGGTGGGTCGTCCATCCATGGCTGAGGATAATGTCCTGAAGGATGGTGCAGATAAGAAGATTGACTCCTCTTTGAAGAAGGCTTATACAGGGTTCCATCTTGCCCTTCGTTCTGGGGTGTATGAAGCGTATGTGGAGCAGTTTTTATTGTCTGACTTCAAAACTTTGTTCTCTACGATGCAGGAAGGTGGGCAATGTCCTGAGTTATTGGAGTCCATGGAACGTCAGGCTGAGTTTCTTTCTGACATTGTGTTTGACTCTGTTAGAGAGTCAGCTTTATCCTGTGGTGCTTCCATTGCTGCCAGACGTATTTTGTTGCTAAAAGGGTGGAACACGGATGCTGCTCAGTGTTCCATGGCTTTGAGGTTGCCGTTTACTGATCCTGGGCTTTACAGACCTTGAGGAGAAGTTGCATCGGGTTTTCAAGGAGCGGAAGCATTCCTTTTCTTTTCGGAAGCAGCTGTGGTATAAAGAGGATTTCTTTTCCTCAGCAAAGTCTTTTTGACAACCTTCTCACCACCGTCATGTCCCTTATGTAAAGAAGCAGGTCATCTGCATATAGGGACACACTGTGCGTCCTGCCCGCCAAAGGGATGCCCCAATCTATCCCACCACCCCCCGGAGTTGCATGGCTAATGACTACATAGCCAACGCAAATAATAGGGGGGAGAGCGGTCAACCCTGCCGAGTGCCTCGGCTAACTTGGAAAGGGGCTGAGATGTGATGGCCTAAACATATCTGGGAGATGGGGTTTGAGTACAGTAACTTTGTGTACGCTAGGAGTCTAGGACCCACTCCCATGTGGGTGACCACTACAAATAAGTTGTGCCAGGTCAGGGTATCAAAAGCCTTTTCCAAGTCTAGTACATGGCAGGAAGCATGGGGAAAACGACCCCGCACCAGGTCGTGGACATGAAAAAGACAGCAGATGTTTTGGGAGGTGCTTCGGCTGGGAACAAAGCCATTCTGATCTGGATGCACGAGCTCCGAGAGGACCAGGGCATATTGGTCGGCCAGTATTTTGCTTAGGATCTTGTAGTGGGCCCCAAGTATAGCGATTGACCTATCGGAGTCTAACTGGGTGGGATCCCTGTCTGGGTTTGGAATCGAGATCAAAAGAGACTCGCACAGAGAAGGGGGGAGCTCACCATCCTTCAAAGCGGCTTTATACATTGCCGCCAACCGGGGAGCTAGGATGGTTGAGAACGTTTTGTAGTATCTAGGGGCAGGCTGTCCAGGCCTGGGGGTTTGTTGCGGGCCAGGGCAAGGATTGCCTGCTTCACATCAGCAGATGAAATCTCCGCCTCGAGGGAGTTCCTCGCAAGAGTGGGAAAAGGCGAGATCGGCTAGGAACGGATCTGTTGGTTCCGTTTCCGACTGGTTGTCCAGTGGCACCCAGTATATGGCAGAGTAATAGTTGTAGAAGGCTTGTAAGATTTCGGTCTGGGTACGGACCTTGTCGCCAGTGGGGGCGATCACCTCCATGATAGGATGAGACACCAAGTCTTGTCGAATGAGCCATGCCAGGAGTGTGCCAGGCCTGTCACCCTCTCGGTGCACCTATGTGACGTCGGCCTTAAAGCTATAGCATCTCAGGTTTTCAAGAAGGGAAACATAAACGGTCTTTGCCTCTGCCAACCGGGGTGAGAGTAACAGGGTCAGCGTCATACCTATTGCTGACGGTGGCCAGGTTGCGCTCAGCTGCCTTTTAGTCTTGTTCAAGAGTTCTGCGGGCCCCGCTATCTGTTGTATATAAGTTGCCCTAGTCACCACTTAAAAGGCGTCCCATTCCAGCATCCTAGGGAACGCCATGTTCTGATTTTCAGAAAAGTAGCACTGGATTCTGATCTCTTGTTCCTTGTGGAACAATTGATCCTCAAGGCACTCACGTGGCCGCCGCCAAGTGGGTGTAGGGGGCGCAGGGGGCCTCCATTTTAGGGTCATAATGTGTGCATCCTGATCAGATATTACCCGGCCTAAATAATCCATGCGCTGGATCAGGGGGACAATCGGGGGTGAGCAGAGAAATCGGTCAAGGCGCACATAGAGATTGTGCGGAATGGAAAGAGTACAGTCTGGCAGCTGGGTGCCGGTACCTCCAAGCATCCGTAATTGTCCAGTGGCGGACCCAGGAGCAGAAGCGCTCAGTCTGCATGTAAGGGGGGAGTGTGGAAGGGGAGGGTGGGACCTGTCCAGGGATATGTCAAGCATGCAACTGTAATCCCCCTAGTATCCATGGGAACGCTATATAGTGGGACAGCGTACCTGAGAAGGATTCCCAGAACGTGCCATGATCGGTGTTCGGTGCATAGATACTACCCAGAAGTACCGGCTGGCCATCCAGACGCCCCTCAAGGAGGGCATACCGACCGCCTTTGTCGACCACCTTGCGAGTCTCCTGGAATGGGACCCGATGGCCCCTTGCGCCTATGCTGAATAGGTAGTGGCACAAAAAGTCCCACTCCAGCACCTATGCAAGTGGTCCGGCTCCCCCGCGGTAAGGTATGTCTTCCGCAGAAAGAATATTTGCGCCTGCTGACACTTAATTTATGACTAGACGGCATAGCGTTTTCAAGCAGTGTGCATGCTTCGGATGTTGAGGTGAGAAGACGGGTGTCAGCCGGTGAAGCCATGACGAGGTGAGGGTAGTGTATGGAAGACACAAAGGGGTATCCTTTCCCAGTGCCAGTGCGCCAATCCCTACAGCCTGGCGATACCCGCCCGCCATAGCACTAAGGGTGAAGGGGTGAGAAGAATAAACTAAACCTGCAATAACCGGGGAATGGGATATTCCCAATACTGGGGCCAAACCGGTGGCATGCCCAAACAGAACGTGTGGGACATGCTCTAGTGGATCACGGGGGTGAGCTAAATGTGTGCCCAAGACAGAATTGCCCATTAGTGTCTAAAAAGAGAGGTTGCCGAAGGCAAGGGGATGCCTTACTGCAGTGTTACATCTTTGTGCAGTCTTCACCACAGGTGCACCATCCCAAATCGGTAAGATGAGGGTATCTGCCATCTGTGGAGTCACTACGGGGTGTAGGCAAGCCGGCCCAGGAGCTGCCAGAGCAGTTGGGGTCCTCCTCCGACGTGAAGATGTGCAGACCTGTCTCGTCATCCGTGGCTGCGGAGCCAGGCCCCAGGCTCGCTGCAGCCTGCAGGGTCTTCTTGCGATCCGCAATAATTTGTTCCAGGTTGGGTGAACTGTTCCAAGATACTCAGGGCCAGGGCTTTGTGTGTGACTGAGCCCTCCCCTTGCCTTGTTGCTTGCTTCGGGACAGTGGGGCATTGTGGGTGCGGTCAGCACCTGACATTCCGGGTTCTTTCAGATGTTGCTCAGTCCAGTCCCACGTCTCCACGGGGTCGTGAAGAAAAGAGTGAGATTACCTTAAGGCGCGCTGGGAACAGCAGTGAATATTGTACTCCCCTGTGGCAAAGGCGGCGTTTTACTTCAACAAAGAAGGAGGCTGGCGTTGCACAGCACAGGTGTAGTCACGGAACAGCATGATTTGTTTATCTTCCACCTGCAAGGGTCCTGCCCGTCGGGCAGCACAAAGCACCACGTCCTGTCCTTGAAGTGAAGGAGTTTCACCTGCATGGAGGCCGGTGTCACGCCGGGACCCGGTGCGCCGTCTCGAGGGAATAAAAGGGTGTGAGGTTTGAGGATGGGGTGAATGTTTTGAACCAAGACTCTAGGTATGCAATGGGGCCAGACCCCTCAATTCCCTCCGGAAGACCCAGAATATGAATATTGGTCCTTCAGGAGTGGCCTTCCAAGTCGTCCACTCTAGTCTACAACTGTGTTACACGATCTTGCAGGTCCCGGACTGCAGCCTTATGATCCTTCGTGAGTGGTTGTAGGGCAGAAAGGGTTTTCTCGCTGTCCCTAACTCTATCCGCAACCTTGCAGTGGTCATCCCGAAGAAAGTTCAGATCGGTGACTAGGGCTCCAAATCTATCCTCCAAGGTGACCCTGAAGTGTTCTATTGCTGCCAACATTTTGTCCAATTTGTCAGATGTGGAGAGGGTCTGCTCTCCCTCCTCCCCCACTCGCATGGCATTAGGGGACGGAGAGACCCTCCTAGCAGGGGCAGGCATCTGGGTTCCAGCGGCTGAACGCAATCTGCCCATATTGTGGGAGTCAAAGCAACCCTGGCTGAGGCGCCAGGGGGACGACCGTGCCTACTCAGGCGGTCCTCTCGCCTCCAGTGTCTGCTGCAGAAGCCTCCGCATGCCCCAGGTGCAGCGACACACCACCAGCGCAGGGTCAAGCAGGGTTACAGTTCAGTGCCGAAGCTGAACAAGCGGCAGAAGAGTTGCATCCAGGGGGCTCAGCAGATGCAGGGCTAGGGCCAACACCACTATCCGGGCCCACCCGTTGCCCGCGCCTCAATCTAGGCACCAGTGTGCACCGCTATAAAGGTGGAAAGGCACAGCTGCTCACAGTCTCCCAATAGCTACAAGAAGATCGCACCGGGGCCCGGAGGACGCCCCGGTCGTAATCAGGCAGCGGAGATCAACTGTGATCTCCCTTCGCTTGGATTGACCATTTGCGCCGTGAAAGGCCCCTACAGGGGCAGGTCAACAGGGGCCCCCACTCCACGTGGCCCAGGCCAGCAAAGACTGGTCCGGGCTCAACGTCTCAACGGGGAAGGCCCAAGAGAACACTCGGAGCGGGCCGGGAAAAGCAGGGCCCCAGTCCCCCAGCAGCTATCCCTCCCCTGCATCTCAATTATGGTTCAGACTCAGGGGCCAGGCGGAGGGCCCAGACCTCCAGTCCCCGCCTGGCTGTGCCGCTGCATTCCTCACCTGGCTTGGTGTAGTGCTCAGTGTCCCGCACTCGTGTCCCCGCAGGTCGGTTGTTACACCTGCTGTGGGCCCCACCAGCAGCTCTGAAGGCAGGAGAAGAAAGCACAAGATCTCACGGCGCAGCAGTGTCCCCCGGGACAGTCCCCTGGATAGCCCCTCACGTCGTGGGGCCTCCCCGGAACTCTAGTAATCCAGTAGTGTCATGTCTCTTAGGATAGTCCCGTCATGTATACCCCCTTTTTACATACATTGTCTCATCCACATGACAATAACGATTCTAAACATGTGACCTTTTACCTAGTAGCTTGTTCCTGTCTCTTCGACACCAGGCTCTAAGTATTCTATCATAATCCCTGTACCTGACGTACATAAACATGTCCCAGGCATGGCAGAAGTATTCTGTATAAGGGTCACCACTTTTTTTTATCCTTGGCCAACAGCCAGCTGTGCATGATCACACTTGTTTAGAAAAGCATTGGTGATTGTTTTCAAAACATCGCATGATTGTTTTCAAAACATCGCATGATTGTTTTCAAAACATCGCATGATTGTTTTAAAAACATATTGATTCTAGAAAAAACCCTGGAGTGACCACTTTAGTAAAAAAAGACCCTCACTCCCCCCTACAAATTAGAGGAGAATTCCTTCCAAGCTGAGACGGGGTCCTGCATGCTGAATCTTCGACACGCAGCGGTCTGACATCCCTTGCGGGGTGTCATTCTCGAGACAGAGACAGGGTCCTTCATTCTCAACCATCAGGTGAGGGGGCTGGTTCATACCTAGGGGTTTCTTGGCAACAGATCTACATATACACGCATATACATGCTACACATACAGATCTAGGCTAGGAACATTTAGGCAAATTACTTGCGGCGTGCATTTTAGGAATATGCAAGTGCTACTGTTTTTATCTGAACTGCTTATGTTCATCTTATTAGCACTATGGTAGAAATGTATCTACTATTTACTATATTGGTACTAGCAATCTCTTTTGTATGCTTCCGTCTCCTGATTGTTGCAGCACATATGTTTTACACAAGGCTGTCGCTGGACCAATAAATCCTTATTGAAACGTCCTAATCGCCATCCTGTGCATTTTCTAAGAGAAATCAAGCATGAGTGTCTGAGCAAAACATACTGTACTGTTTTCCACGATCCCTGAGGAATCAGGGTTGTCATGTTCAGTGGTTGCCAGAAATGACCTACACCACTGTAGAATACAGGGGGGTGGTAGTGGCACTGTAGAGCTAGCTGGTCTAATGGCTGACATATCCTGTGGGGTGTCCGGAAGCGGTTGGGACACCAAGCCCTCAGTTTAGGTCATCCAAAACATGAAGGTCCTGGGGGACTCCTAGGAACTAGACGACAGTTGGTCCCGATCAGGGGGCAGAAGGGAGAGACTGGGAGCCCCAAGGCCCTCGGTCCAGTAGCCAGATACAGCCCTGAGCTGCACCCCGATCGTGGAGCCGAGACAGGGGCCAGGATGGGAACACAGCCGTCAGCCCCCATGACCTCCTCCACCTCCCAGGGGCCAACAGCCGCCGCACCTTTATCATGGTGCCGAGATAAGGGCCGGGACGGGAACTCTGTCGTCAGCCCCCGCGACCGGCTCCACCTCCCCGAGGGTCGACAGCAGGCCAACACAAGGATCAGCACCTCCCTGCTTCTGAGATTGCGATGCAGGCGCCGCAAAGTTCCTCACGGCCACCAGGACTCGTCCACGGAACCGGCACAAACTCCTTCCCTCACCGAAAGTACGACTTCTCGGGGGGCGGGAGGGTCTGCTCTGATAGTTTGGGATCCCCCCGCAACTTCGTACAGGACCCCCGCTGGAGGATCAGGACCATTTCTTCCTCCCAGGGAGGAGAGTTCCACGCTCATAGGAACCAACTGGGTCCTGGGCGCCGCCATGTTGCAGGCGGACATGTGGCGCCGGGACTCAGGGCTCTCGCAGTGCTCAGAGACTGCAGCAAAGGTGTCAGCAAGAAAGCGGCACAGCTTACAGTGCTTCCCGCAGTGTCGTAGCGTTCCCACGGGGTGCCACCGGCGAGACTGGATGCTGATGGATGGGCTCAGCTGCAGAGCTCTAGGGAGCCACGTTTACCATCTCCAAAGCCTCAGCAATGCCCTCTTGGTGCACTGACATTTCAATAGATTGAATAAGCATCCCACCTCCCAGTATATCCCACAAAGCTCCCCTCCCATCTGCCATCTCAGCCGAAGTTTGTGAAGGAACAGATGGGCCTTGTGAGGCCAACTGTAGGAAAGTAGGATCTGCTTTCATGGTTACCCCCACTTTTTGCTGGTGTTATTCTGTTTTATGACTAGTATGACTGGGATACTGCTAATCAGAGCCCCAGTCACTGTGCTTTCTCCCTATGTTTTGACAGTGGTAAGTTCTTTGGTACCTTCCCAATTGGCTACTGGTGTACCCATGTAAGTCCCTAGTATATGGTACTAAGGTACCCAGGGCATAGGTACATCAGGGGTCTCCCATGGGCTGCAGCATGTATTGTGCCACCCATGAGAGATCACTCAAACTGTGACTACAGGCCTTCCATTGTAGCCTGTGTGAGTTGGTGCTAGCACCACTTACAAAAGATATATGTTTTCTTATATCGGAGGTCACTACACTTAAATCCTATAAGTCACTCCTAAGGCAGGCCTTTCAATCCTGAAGGCAGGGTGCTGGGTTAGAAGTATGAGGGTGCCCTGCATGAGCAGGATGGCCTCTACATACCCTGGAGTCGATTCTCCAGGCTTTATAAGTGCGATCAGCCATTTTGATACATATAGTGGCCATGCGTCATTACGCAATGGCTAAGTATATATTGGCTGTGCCAAACCTGGGCATGTTTGGTATCAAACATGTTAGAATCATACCCCAGCACAGTTACCAGTGTTGGAGGTATGATTCCATGCACTGGGGGGCTCCTCCGGGAAGCCCCCAGTACTGCCAGTAACAGCCTTCCAGGGTCTGCCAGCAAGCTAGTGGTGCTACCGACCCCAGACACAATTCTGCATACCTGCTGCTGAGCTGAGCTTGAGCAGGGAGAGGGAGAACAATAGGTTCATGTCACAGGGAGGTGTGACCACCTCCCAGACAGGACTTAGTGTATTAGGCTGGGGTGGAGGCGCTTGCCAGCGCCACCAAACTGCTTTGAAGGGCACGTGTGGTGCCCTTCTTGCATATTGTAGATAAAACCAGTTCTGGGAGTCCTTGGCTCCCGCTCTGGTGCGTAACTGAACACAGGAGATGGGAGTAGACACCCATCTGTCCAGCACCTCCCCTGGGAGGGATCCCTGAATCGTTCCAACCCTCTCCGTAGGGTACTTAAGGGCTTACCTGTGGGTGGCTCTTCAGATTCATCATGCAACAAGATTCAAACCAGAAACTACTTCAACTTCGACTGTCTGGGCACCTCGACTTCGCTGGACTTCGCCTGGAACCGAGACTGCACCAAGGAAGACTCCAGCTGCTCCTGGTCTCGCTGTTCTGCAAGTCTTCTTCGTTGTCTGTGTCTGTGCTTCTTCCAGGTTTCTCTCCAGACCTGTGGGCATCAAAGACACCCGAAGTAATCTCCCTTGGAATGAAGGAGTCACTCCCCTGCATCTGCAGGCACTGCAACTAAGCTGACCAGTCTGCTGCTCCTAACGTCCCATGGACTTAGAAAGGCTCAGCAACACAGGTGATGGTTCTGCAGCTCCCTCGACGCCTGACCTGTCCTATCAGCAAGTTTGAGGGCAGTATCCCTTGTCAGAATCACTGGAACAGAACCCTTGTGCACTGTGTCGACTTGCCGTTGCCAAGGCTGGTTGGCTCTAAACTCCAGAGATCTTCAGGCTACAAGAAGCTCCAGTCTCCAGCATCCCTTCCTGCTAAGAACCTCGTCCTCACCGCATCCTTTGCACCCTGGGCCTGCATCTTTGGTGAGCTGCTCGAGGTCATCTTCCGACTATTGTGCCTTGGGCCTGTGGGTCTTCTTTGGCTTCAGTGGGCTCCCCTGCTTGCTCGGGCCTGCTCTGACTCCACTGCAATTGGTGAGTCCCTTGGACATTGCTGGTCCCAACGTTGCTCCCTTTTTCGTTCACAACATCTGTTGCTGCTGTTAAGGCTTGTTGGTGCTCCCGCCGGACACCGACCCCCCTGGTTCTCGACTTGCGATGTTGTACAGCTCATGAACGGCTCCTGGTCTTCCACAGCGTCGCCTTGTCCTCACAGCTGCAGCGACACGGTCACCGTCAACACTCCTGCAGCTTCAGTCATCGGTAGTTATTGCTCTTCTGTGTCTCCTGGTCACCTCCGAGTGGTATAGACTCTGTTCCCTCTGCTTGCAGGTTCTTCTCTTCAAGCATCCACCCTTGGATTCCACCGAACTCTTTCACCTTCTTCGCCAGTGGCATCTTTCCTGAAGTCCTCCATTGTGGTCTACGGTGGTTTCCAATGTCACTTCGCACCTATGCACCTGGCTTCGCTGGTGTAGGTAAACTGGTTCCCTGGGTATCCACAGTGGAGTGACTCTCCAACCTTCTGTCTTCCACGGGGTTTCTTCTGGGTCCACTGGGAAGGGTCCTTCTTCTTGAAAACTGCAACTGCTATTTTCCCATTGACTTGCATTGAGCACGCAGCTGTGTTTCCACTCTGCACACAGCCTCGGTGGGGTTCCTGGGTACTTACCTCGGGTGATTCCTGGTGTTCCCAGCTCTTCTGAGTCTTCTGGTCCAAGTCCCGACTTGGGTCGCAGTTTGCATTCCACTTATTTAGTATATGGTTTGGTCGCCTCCTGGAGACTACTGTGTATTGGTGCTTACTTACCTGCTTTCAATTGAAGTATTGTGTGTATTGTGTTGATATCTCCGGGAAGGAGATATACCAATGTGTTAGTGAGTGTGTATAATAAATATACCTATTTTTATAACTACACTGTGTGGTTCTTTTTCGTTTAACCTACACTATATGATTAGTTCTGGTAAAACAAGCTGCTTCTGGACTAAGCCTGAAGGCTGCTCTCCACAGCTACCACTTAGAGAGCTTTCTATGGTTGTTTAAGACCACTAAAATCACCATAAGGGTTGTCTACATTAGTGGAAGGTGCTTCACTTAAATAAGTGTGCACCATATACTAAGCCAGTCTCCTATACTAACATAGAGGCTCAAAAGTATGGTCGAAGTATCAATCATCCCTTTATGTTACACACATTTCATCCTAACTGAGGAGTAAAGATACGGTAGGAAATCCTACTTTTCTGAAGCAAAGAGGCAGAAAAGTAAAAATTTGCAATGGTCAACAGATGAAAGTGGGGCGGGGCTATCTGTTGGTATGGAGGAGGCCCAGACTGATTCATTCCAGTGTCCAGGGCGACGTGAGGAAGTGGATAGTGAGAGGCTCCTCTCTCATAGTGGGCATCAAAATCCACATATTCTCTTACAATCTCTTTACCATTATAGGGTTGAAAGTCACACAGTGGGCTGTGTCTAAGTATCATATACAATGATCACACTCATTTACGCAGTGTGGAACAAAGGCTAAATACCAAACCACCTAAACTATGATTTAAGTAAAACTAGATTTGATAAAAAAAATATATACAATAAGGTAAAATCAACTGACTGAATGACTCACATCAGAAACTTGAATAAGGCTGGTTATGGAACATGGACTGCTGCATAGGCATGGCACTACGTTCAAAAGTATTTGCCAATCACTGGCACTGACAGAGACACAACTTATTTCTTCGGAGTTGAGAGAACACAGATAGGGAAACAAAAAACCGGGACAGGAGACACTGACAAAGGGACAAGGAGACAATACCAAATGTAGGGAGACATGAGTGCTGACATTAGAATAGGGAGAGACTAACATTGACCTTTGGAAAGGGAGACAATTGGAAAGGGAGACACCAATAATGAGCGTGAGAGATATACCATTAACTTTGCAGCAAGACGCTGACACTGGAAGAGGAAGAGACACACACGGAACAGGTAAAGGCAAACGTGGGCACTGGGTCAAGGTCAGACAGACTCCCAGCGTGACACAGAGACACAAGCACTTGACATTGGGAGAGGGACACACATACTGGCAGTGGGCGGAGACACATAATGACAGTGGACAGAGAAACACTCTAGGTGAATACAAACACTCTAGAAGGAGACACTTGTACAGGAAAAAGCAAATATTCTGATTTTCACTGGGACAGAGGGACACTGACAGGGAGACACAAACACTGAAAGAACCTAACGTCAATGATACTTGGACAGGGAGACACAAACCCAGGCAATATAGACACTTGACGGGAAGACAAACATTAATACTAGCAATTTGTAACACTAGGACGGGGAGCAACTACATAAGTTTAATTTGGAAGAGGAATAAGTTTCTCAAAGAGATGTATTGGCAGAAATAAACAAGACCAACTCTCTACTACAATGGAGAATGAAAACAGACAAAGAAAGCCACTTTATTAGTAACAGGTGATATAAGTTAGGACGTCAACAGATATACTCACACATTATAGAAGATGGTGGGATACATCTGTAGACATATTAGTATACTGTAATTAGATCCATCGCTTGGGAGGGGAGGGCGGTTTGGCTGGGTAGGGGTTGATGTGTTATATGTTTCGGGGATTATTAGTTTTCATTTCTTATTGGTAATGTTCTCCTGTGCAAAACAATGAAAAGACGTCTGTATATTATGCAACTATTTTGAGGCGATTAATAACTGTGTAATGTGTTAAATATAACTCAATAAAATGTGTTAAACAAAAAGTAAGTAAGGACGTCAACAGCCTCTCAGAAACAGCTAAAGTTGTTCTTTACTTGTGTTGGCATGTGAGGAAGATACAAACATACCCCCAAGGCGGTAAGACTCTTAACAGTATCGAAGGAATAAAGATACTGAGAGAAGGCAAGTAACAGAACATCAGTTTCGGCAATCCCCTGAGCGTTCTTCTATCTTGTTTTTTTGTTTCCTTTTTAGAAGGTGGGAAGACAATTGATTTAGTCGCTTCTGAAATGCATTGTGCGTGTTGTAATATAAACGAGTCGAAAGAGGCAGCATACAATCGTTTTGCTTAAACTTTTACCGAAATAGTGAAGATACACAGCAGTATAGGTGGGCTTGTTGTGTATTACTCTGGGTGTGTTAAAACTGGGGCAAGGAGAAGCAAGCATTGCCAATAGGGCAGGAGGATGCCAACCCAAAGACAAAGTCTGTGATTCTGGGACAATGAGACACTGACCTTGGGGAGGTTTAATATGTCATTGACACTGGTACAGGGAGAACCAAACACTGTTGTGTTAGAGATTCAATAAAGAGCTATATCCTCCCAAAGGGGATCTGTTGGCGCTCTAAAAGTGGCAGAGAGCATGCTGGAAAATGAGGCATTAGTTGTGTGGCCTGCACAAGTAATGGGTCTACATTTGTCCTCCGATGGGAATCAAACACCCCATTGCATCGCTTGACTCATGGTGCCTGTACTGTCACCAACTGAATTAGCTTCCAAAAATCAGAAGGTGCAGCAGCAAGGAAACTCGACACTGCCTGGGGAATAGAACTGGATCACTTTGGGACCTGCAAGCTGATGAATTGCATGAACCCACAGTAACGGCAATTCCTGCAGGCCCAGCCCCCAGGAATTGCAGCTGACGCCAACCTATGTTAAATGATAGGAGGACAACATGCCTCCTTTCTAACCTCCTAGACACGTGCTCCCCTGTTGTGTGTATGGAGGTGAGGGGCCTGTGTCCTGTCATGGTGAGAGGCGGCGCTGAGTGCCTTTAACAGGTGCATGGGTCTCAAGTCACGGTGCCTCACCATAACTTCAATCTACAGCAGATGTAACGCAGTACTGTACAGTCTACAGAGAGGAACATCATTTCTGTTACTGTGCCAGCCTGCCCTCTCCGAACTGGCAACTGACTCCTGTCTCCACATGACAGTGACACTGTTTGAGCAGCTGTCTGCAACCAGTGACTGACTCCACATACAGCTCAGCTGCAGTGGCAGTCCAAAGCAGCAGGCGTAATTTTCCCAGCACTGTGAGACTTGGTAAGACAAAGATAACACTGGGGATTAATATTACTGCTGATGAGAGGTCGGAGTTTTCATCTTCTGGCAGTTGACTCTCACCATAAAGTAGCGTCAAGGTTAAAATATGACTGCTGCAAAGAACGTGTACCAGCATATCACAGAACTGCATTTTATGTGGCTAGCTCAGTGGGTTGCTGCTTTTGTCACAGAGATCCCTTTGTTACTTGTAGTTCCACCGCACCTAGTGCTGAGGTGAGGTGAGGTGAGGGGTCGGAGGGTGCTGTGTATTTATAAATAATAGGTTTAAAAGCACCTGTAACAGAGTTCCTTAGAGTTTCTCGTTGCTCAAATGGGAGTCATTTCTGATATTTGTCTGTTTCCAGGGACTTTAATGCATGATTTTGCACGTGAGAAAGTGTCACTCATAGTCATTGAATGTCACTCATAATTACACTGAAATTTTGAAAATGTCACACATAAGCAATCTAAAACCTTGGCTGCTATGGACTCTCATAGGGTAGCGTTGCAGAGCAGTCCAAGGCCTACTCTAGGGAGGTGGTGTGGGATAGTAATCACCATTCACAGATACACAATACTAACACTCAATAAAGGATTGTCCAGTCTGTGCTTTTTCTTTTGAAAAAGGAAAAAGTACATTTATTACACCCACACTACTCAATACTACACAGTAATTTACAAATATACACAAGCTGATGGTATTGCTGTTGGATGATACTGTGTAAACATTCTCACCCCTCCCAAAGGAGGTGGGGGTCTAGTACCACAACTCACACGTGTAAACATTATCCTGTCCCTAAATGCAAAAGTTTGAACATAACTTGGAGTGAGGACCCTTACCACTGGCACCAAGCGAGTGACTGCCCACCGCACTATTCCAGAAAGCATTTTTTTAGAGGAATAAAGGCAATAACTACATATATCCATAACTGAGAGCACCTAATGCTGGCAATAAAGCATATAACCTTTACTCATAAGTGGCAGTCAGTCTCATTACTCAATTAAAGGATTAGCAAGAGTACATGACTAAGCATGTCTGGGAGAGTGATGCACTTATAACTGATAGCATGAATAACGCAATTCAATCACAGCTCCTAAAGGGCATCACAATTATACCTACAACACTATGCAAGTATAATTCCTACACAAAAAAAAGGATGCTTGCAGCATTCACTTGAAGATCACATTAGCAGAGCATAATGCATATGATTCACTTTTGTAAATACACACCTGTGCAATTAGCACCTTCCTCCCCTACAGGATGTCCCACAATAAGAAAACTCATGTTAACCATCTTCAGGCCACTACTTGGCACAGCCTTACTCTGTTCAAAGAGGGTGCAGCTGTCCCAGCTGTAGAACAAAAGTTCCAGCATCAAAAAGACTTGATAGCCTTCAGAATCCTTTGAGGGGTTCTCTTTTCAAAGTCACCAGAGGCTGGGGACTTTCCAACTCTTTTGGGGACAGTCAGCACTGCAGAACCCCCACACAGTAGCGTCATTTTGGCAGTGACCCCATCCTCCTGGGGTCACCACACGCCACATACGAGCAGTTTTGTTTTTTTACAAAGAATGGCCATTCCCTGCAGGGCATTATGGGGCGCTCCTCTGGGAGCGTGCATATGTGAGCAGCGACTCCCCCACTGCTCCAGGGAGGGCTGTGCGGGATTGCCAGGCAGGTAAGCGGCCTCTCAATGTGCTTTACTTTTTCTTGGGGTGCCCAGGCCCGCCTGGGCACCCCGTGGTCTCATGCCTCATTGGAGAGTAGCTCGGGGAGCCTCTCCTCTCTGCTCTTGCCAGCTCCCGGCATGGCCAGCACCAATGCGTGCAGCCACGGGAGCCAGCCCTTCAATATGGTCTGCCCGCTACTGTGGGCAGACGCAGATGCTGCGGCCGGCCTTTCAGTGACGTGGGGGAGTGCCTCCTCCCTCCAGTCGCGGGGAAGTGCGACGGCACTCCCCCCTCCTCTCTCTGGCCTTCGGGCCAGGGATGGGGTCCAGGACCCCTGTCCAGCTTTGCAGGGATCGCAACGGCGCTCCTCAACTTCATCTTTGTCGGGGCCCAGGCATGGGGTCCTGGACCCCTTGGCATCTTCGCCGGGGCCCAATGGCGCTTCCCAACTTCTGCTGCATTGAGGCCTAGGGATGGGGTCCTGGCACCCCCGAGTACCTTCACGGGGAGCACGACGGCTCTCCCTGACTTTGCTTCTTCTGGGGGTGGCCCCCAGGATCTGACCCACCCACTTCCTGCACAGGCTTCTGGGATACTTCAATATGGCGTCATCCAGGGGTCCCATGCCCCATGGCCTCTGAAAAGCCCACTTTCCCCACTCGTTGACATCACGGCCAGGAACAGTCTGAGTGCCTGGCACTGTGTGACAGCTGGCTGATTGATGCTGAGCAGCTTCACCTGTCTCTCCCTCCTGGAGAGTTGACCTGAGCACTGTGGAATGCTTGCTTTGAAGGGCTAGGCCTCTGATGCTACAGCTTAGGGAGGAAAGTAATTAATCCAGCCTGGCAGGGTCACAAAAGTCCAGGGCTCTGGTTCTGAGCTGAGTCAGCGGAATATGACATTTCTGGATGACCCATAAGCGGTACAGATATGCTTTTGGACATAGCAGATTTGGGTTTTTCACATAGTTTACAGTGTACTTTCACGCATGTCTGGAATTTGTAGGCCTAAGGGAACTGAAGCTGCACCTTAAGCAGCCTTTCCCATAGGAATATAATGGAGTGTTACTACCTTTCAGATAATAAAACACACTTGCTTCCCTACATTTGTACCCCCCATTATAAAGCCTGTTCTAGGTCACAATCCAACTCTGCATAGTCCCTTCTGTGCCACGCTACCTGTGCCCTGCTCCTGGGCTGCGCATTTCAGGAGTCTCCTGCATGAAGCCCATACACGGGTGCACACACATGTGCACATGTGTGCCCTTGTAACAAGCCCAGTGCCCCTTACCCTGGCTGCATCGTAGCGGCCTCATCTCACAAGGCGGAAATGGGCTGTAAATATGTGTAGTCCATTTTACCATGAGTTTACTGTGGGTGAGTCCCAGGTTACGTGGCTCTCCCAAAGTAAAAAGTAAAAAATCAGGTAATCAAAAAACGAAAAATCCGGGCGGCACAGATGGTCAGAACCACCTTCTCACAAAGCAAAAGTCCATCCTGCAAGCAGGAGCAGGATTAGTCTGTAAGGGCCCTAGGCCGAGAACAGTCAGGTCTTCAGCTGCTTGTGAAATTTTAATGTCATTTTTTTCGCTGAGACTGGAACATGGAGATACGGAGACAGAAAAACTGACACCAGGACAGGAGACAATGATGCTTGAACAGCGAGACTCGCATATTTGAACTAAGACGGTAAAACAACACATTGACCATGGCACAAGCAGGTAATCATTGAAACTTGGGAGGGAGATACAAACAGTGAGGGTTACACTGACAATGGAACAAAGGAACACAAGCACTTAAACCTACACAAGGAAAATCACTAACACAGGCAGGACAACAGAATCACTGACATAGAAACAAGGGGACACAAATACTGGCACAAGGGCAGAGAGGTAGAAAGTTAGTAAAACGAATTATTCTGAATAACACAAATTCCAAAAACCACAATACGCACGTTGACACAAAAACAGATAGATACAGGCACTGTGAGAGCGAGAAACAACAAAGGAAACCGTAACACCGGGACAGGAATATGAGGACTCCAGATCATACAGACAGAGAATCAATGGGGCAGGGTGTCATAAGCACAGGAACACAGAAAAAAAAGACTCTGGGACTGGGAGCCCGAGGACTGGGACACCGGAACATCACATGTACACTTGGTCAGGGCTTCATAGAAGCTGAACAAAGATATATAGTTATTGGGCAAGGGAGAGACAGGCACGGTACAGTAAGAAATAAACACCATGGCAAGAAGAAAGGGACACAGACAGGAAAACAACAGAGACAATGAAATAAACATCACAATGAAACAGAGGCACTGGAGTTGCAGAAAGTCCACATGAAATCATAAGGGAAACGAAATTATGGAGAGAGGAATATTGAGAGCGCATAGCACAAATAATGGGACCTGGAGACATGGACATCAGTGCAGGAAACTAGGACAGAGATATGAAGTCAGCAGGGGCGGCCAGCACGGCTCAAGGGGTAGGGGGCGGGAAGGTGGGGTGCTAGGGGGCTGCTTTAAAAATAAAATTAATCGGAAAAAAAATGCACCTTGCCGCCGCCGGTCCCGCATCTTCTCTCCTGCTCGCATGTGTCCCACTCCATGTTGGAACAGGAAGCAGGTAGCCAGGCTCCCACCCCTAAGCCAATCACAACGCTCCAATGGAGCGTTGTGATTGGTCTGAGCACCGTGACACGGCGCCCTGCCAGTGGCTGTAGGGGTGGGCATGTTCTCCAAGCAGGCTGTAATGCAGCTTGCATGGAGAACAGGGGAGTGTGCATGACTGTTTTGGGCGGCCTGAGAGGACCGACCAAACAGTCATTGCGCACAGGAGTGTTTACCACTCCTCTTCTGCAGCTCCACCTCACCCCCTTAAGCACTGCTGCAGCAGGAGGAGAAAATAACATCAATCAATCAATCAATCAGGAATTTGTAGAGCGCACTACTCACCCGTGAGGGTCTCAAGGCGCTAGGGGGGGGGGGGTGCTGCTACTGCTCGAATAGCCAGGTCTTGAGTAGCCTCCTGAAGGTTAGTAGGTCTGGGGTCTGCCGTAGGAGGATGGGGAGTGTGTTCCAGGTCTTGGCGGCGAGGTAGGAGAACGATCTGCCGCCGGAGGTCGTTTTTCGGATGCGGGGGATGGTAGCGAGGGCGCTGTCGGCGGAGCGGAGCTGGCGGTTCGGGGTGTAGAAGGTGAGTCGTCTGTTGAGGTATGCTGGTCCGGTGTCGTGGAGTGCCTTGTGTGCGTGGGTGAGGAGCTTGAAGGTGATCCTCTTGTTGACGGGCAGCCAGTGCAGGTCTCTCAGGTGGGGTGTGATGTGGCTGTGTCGGGGGATGTCGAGGATCAGGCGGGCAGAGGCGTTCTGTATGCGTTGCAGTCGTTTCAGCAGTTTGGCCGGGGCTCCCGCGTAGAGGGCGTTTCCGTAGTCCAGCCTGCTACTGACGAGGGCCTGGGTGAC
Source organism: Calotriton arnoldi (assembly GCA_963921515.1). Classification (NCBI taxonomy): domain Eukaryota; kingdom Metazoa; phylum Chordata; class Amphibia; order Caudata; family Salamandridae; genus Calotriton; species Calotriton arnoldi. Next base: position 786,900 of record CAWUFW010000974.1, on the reverse strand, counting down.
CGTTCTTCTTGTGTCAGTGGGGATCCACCTGTAGATCTTGCGGAGCATGCGGAGGGTGTTGAAGCAGGAGGATGAGACGGCGTTGACTTGCTTGGTTATGGAGAGCGTTGAGTCGAGGATGACCCCAGGTTGCGTGCGTGGTCGGTGGGCGTTGGTGCTGCTCCCAGGGCGGTCGGCCACCAGGAGTCGTCCCAGGCTGAGGGGGTGGAGCCGAGGATGAGGACCTCCGTCTTATCCAAGTTCAGCTTCAGACGGCTGCTCTTCATCCATTCTGCGACGGCTTTCATTCCTTCGTGGAGGTTGGTTTTGGCAGTGAGGGGGTCCTTGGTGAGGGAGAGGATCAGCTGTGTGTCTTCGGCGTAGGAGATGATGTTGAGGTCGTGAAGTCTGGCGACGTGGGCGAGTGGGGCCATGTAGATGTTGAACAATGTCGGGCTGAGGGATGATCCTTGGGGTACGCCGCAGATGATCTTGGAGGCTTCGGAACGGAAAGGGGGGAGGCGGACGCTCTGGGTTCTGCCGGAGAGGAAGGAGGTGGTCCATTCCAGAGCCTTGTCTCGGATCCCTGCGTTGTGGAGGCGTGTGCGTAGGGTGCGGTGGCAGACCGTGTCGAAGGCGGCTGATAGGTCCAGGAGGATGAGGGCCGCGGTTTCTCCGTTGTCCAGCAGGGCCCTGATGTCATCGGTGGCGGCGATGAGGGCAGTTTCGGTGCTGTGGTTGCTGCGGAACCCGGACTGGGACGGGTCCAGGATGTTGTTCTCCTCGAGGTAGCGGGTTAGCTGTTTGTTGACTGTTTTCTCGATGACCTTCGCCGGGAACGGGAGCAGGGAGATGGGCCGGAAGTTCTTGAGGTCCCTCGGATCTGCCTTGGGTTTCTTGAGCAAGGCGTTGATCTCGGCGTGCTTCCAGCTCTCCGGGTAGGTCGCGGTCTCGAAGGAGATGTTGATGGCCTTGCGGAGATGGGGTGCGATGGTGGCGCTGGCTTTGTTGAAGATGTGGTGTGGGCACGGGTCTGACGGGGAGCCGGAGTGGATGGTGTTCATGATTTTGATGGTGTCGTCGTCGTTGGTGTGAGTCCAGGTGAGCAGGGGGTCGTTGTGGGTGGTGGTCGTGGGGTCTGAGGTATCGTTGGCTGTCGTGGTGGTCTGGTTGTTGAAGCTGTCGTGGATGTCTGTGATCTTGCGATGGAAGAAGGTGGCCAGGGAGTTGCACAGGTCTTGCGATGGTGGGATGTCGTTGGTGTTGGAGCTGGGGTCGGAGAGTTCCTTCACGATGTTGAAGAGCTCTTTGCTGTTGTGTGCGTTGTTGTCGAGGCGGTCCTTGAAGGAGGTCCTTTTGGCGGATCTGATGAGGTGATGGTGTTGGCGCATGGCGTTCTTGTGGGCTGCGTGGTTCTCCGGTGTCTGTTCGCGGTGCCATTTCTTCTCTAGTCTTCGGCAGGTTTGTTTGGAGGTCTGGAGGTCCGCGGAGAACCAGCTGGCATTCTTGTTGGTGCGTCTGTTGGAGGGTTTCTTGATCGGGGTGAGGGTGTTGTTGCAGTCGTTGATCCAACGCCTGAAGTTGCTGGCGGCGGGGTCGGCGGGTGGGCGAGGGCGGTGTTTAGCTGGTCTTCGGTGACTTTGCTCCAGCAGCGGCGGGGGATCTGTTGGGTGCGGTGGTGCGTGGTGGGTTTCCGGAAGGTGAAGTGGATGCAGCGATGGTCGGTCCAGTGGAGTTCGGTGGTGTGGCTGAATGAGACGTGGGAGCTTGCGGAGAAGATGGGGTCAAGCGCGTGGCCGGCGGAGTGGGTGGGCGTTGTGACGAGCTGTCGGAGTCCGAGGTTGGCGAGGTTGTCGATCAGGGTGGTGGAGTTGGTGTCGTTGTTGTTCTCGAGGTGGCCCACACAGCCAATGAAGGGACTCTTGAAGCTGCTAGCATATGCTGCTAATTATTCAGATAGTATACACTTTGATGAGTTTGTCAAAAGCTTAAAATATCATACAGATCTCGAGTAGCAACACATTCCAAATAATTACTACCTGTAAACCAAATTACTACAAGCTGTGATTTAGAATAGCTTGGAGTAGACAGAGAAAAGATATAGGGCATTGCTTTAAAAGCCAAATATGAAAGGACGGCTCCCAGGAGGCAATCTTAAATATATTTGTGTCTTTCACAGACAGACATTTTCTTTCATTTGACATATGGTCTCATTTCGCAATCCCACACACCAGGTGCACTGTTGCTAAACTACATCATTTGAAACAGTGAGCAGACACATTTAAATTGCTGGCCCTACAAGTATTGATGTGTGGTGGATGGTGGATTCCGTGAATGTATGTTGGTGATCTATAGTAGGTCCATTTTCCACTGGCTGACTGTTCACTCCCTCACATAAAATACCATCAGCACAATGTGTGGACTTCAGTGTCTAAGAGAAGGCTGTCCTACTGCTGGTTCAGTCTGCAACGCGGAACACCAAGAACCATCTGGACATGGAGCTGCAGAGTAGTGTCCTGGGATAAAGTTGAATCCATCCGTATTCCCAGAGTATCGGTAGATAGTCCAAACCACAGAGAAACACCAGGCACCGGCACATGGGGTAAGCTAAGCTTCCACAAGCCGCTGAGAGTATCCACTGCCTCCTCCACCCCTCGTCAGCTGCCAACTCACTTACAGTCACGATTTTAACAACAATCTGGTCTATGGGGCAGGTTGAGAGAAGAGTTGCCCAAGCTGGGAGCCACTCTTTCTGGATAGGTGTTTCCGGGTAGATGGGAAGAACCATTTTGTAGTTGTCAGCTTGTTGCTTCCCTCATTAGAACTTTAAGAAATACAGTAAACGGGTGGCATGGAAAAGGGAGGGTCAGGTGGGTGAGAAATGGCTGTTAAACGGTACCGCTTATGAAGTGGTGCCACTCACTGCGGTTTACTACATCACATTTCCACTCCGGAGCCATAATCTTTATTAGCCTTGAAAACACAGTATGAGATCTGGGCAGTTGGGCCGGGTCTTCATCCACTGAAAGCAAGAAACCCAGCATTGACACGACCACCCAATTGATTGTCTATGGGATGTATTGCTCTCAAAATCTCAGAGTTGTACAATACCTTTTACGATTTGGAAAACCTTTTCTGAATCATAAAATGGCTTTTAAACATTGTGAAGTTATGGGTCTTAAACTCCTTGATTTTGCAAACCGCGGGGTTTGCACCTGAGGCTGATGAGCAGGGGCTTTGTGCATCATATTGTTTGTACTGTCCATTTCTATATGTATGTTCCCCCCTATAGATGCTAGCTTTTCCGCTAAGGCAACTATATTTAACAAATGAAAAAAATGTAAATTGAAAACTGAAACACCGACATATTTAAGTACATTTTGTTGTTGAAAGATCAAAAGTGACTGATCAAAATTAGCATCTACCCTGTCCCCCCAGATCAAAGTTTTAAGGATTTAGACAATGTGTTGTTGGGAAATTTTTGTTTTTGTACAAACATGCAAACCAAATCACGTGCATGTGAATAGCCAGGATAACATCAATAGACACTCACATGCAAACGCTCGTTCAAACCGTAAAATATTTTTCAAGTAAAAAAATACCTCGTCTATCATCTTACAACACCTGATATTCAGCCTTGGACACCACATACAAGAAAATTGCACTGCATGTGATTAGCTCAAGGGTCTATTGTCTAACAAGCCTTGTGCAATATGCAGCCAGGATCATTAGCCAGTTATTTGTCTTGGAATGTGTTTATGTCCTAGGGCTTACATGTTTAACTTCCTTGGCCTTAATAAGTTATTTTTGGCTTCTACCACAATTCTACAATACTCAAACAAATCTCAATAATAAGCACTTCTCACCTGTGTGACAAATCTATCTTATTTTAAAGTGCTATTTAATGCAGGGGGAATATCCACAGGGCCTCTGCACACTGGAGAAAAGCCCATAGGTTTAGCTTTGGTATAATGCACTCATAAAGGCACATAACTCTGTATGTATACTAACAGAGCAACAAACCTCCGGGCATGCGTGCCTATACAGAGCAAGATATCTAAAGACACTCATGCAGACAAATCAGTAGACAACCAGGCAGCAATGGGTTATGTGCAGCAGTGGCACTGGGTGACTGGCATCAGGAGAGCCAGACCGGTGGGCACTAGGAGGGCAGAGGGTGAGCACAGAGGTGTGCGTCTGGAGAACAGTGGCTGACGTGCAGGTCAGGAGCACCCTCTCCGGCCGCATATCATCCTTTGCACCTGTAGCACTACACCTTGAATCCAATTCAGTGCATTACTCTATGCTCCTACTGCACCTTACCCTGTACCCTTGTTATGTGTAAATGAACAACCGTTGTTCCTTTACTCACTCATATGTGTTTATAAATGAAGTGACACATTATGGAATTCATAATAAAGATTATTTCTTATGTACATAGGATGCCATTGGTACGAGACATGGAACATGAAAATTAAGAAGCAAAGCCCTGCTACAAGGTCTCCCACACTCCTCACTGGTCCCTCTTTAAGGCATCATCCATGCTGCATCACATTCCATCTAGGGCCTGAAGAAATACGACCATATCACCCCCCCACCCTGATGAAACACCACTAGCTCACCTTGCCAACGTGCACCATCTTTAAAAAAATGCATTGGCAATGCCAATAGGTCTGGTTTATAATTGAAAGTGTCCCTTCAGTGACTGCTAAGCTTAGGCAGTCAATATGTCTCCATGCATGGTAAAATAAATGACAACTCCTTCAGAGAGGTCCTAACAAGGATTTACATGGTGCAAATCTTCTACTCCCAGGGTTTGTGAGAGGGGTTAACCAACACTAAGCCCCTTGCCTACTACAATAGTCTGTCAAAATCCATGTACCAAAATATATATCTACAGGCCTTAACAGAGTGTGTCACTTATTCACGCTATTGGCTGGTATCTGCACTTCTTATTTGCTAGAACTGGCTCCTCCCTGCTGCATAAGTCTACGTACCTACTGCTAGAGCTCGGGGAAGCAGCCGGACTGTGCTGACTGGTTCTCTTCTGACTTTACTGCTTTTGTCCTGTTTCGTCCCTGCTGCCACTGTTGCAACTGTGTCGCCTGCCCCCTCCGAGCAGCTGCCTGCTCTCCTGTTGTTTTGATCCCGTCTGTTCTCCCTGGACCTCCACTGATGGAGGCCAAGTGGTGAGTACAGATGGAGCGGGGAGGAGGTAGGGAGGCAGAGGGCCTAGTTCACAGTGCACCGGTGTAGGGGCATTGGGCGGGTCAAGCGGAGGTTGGTTTCTTGCCACAGTACTGATCAGCCCAAGGCGGCCTCCGGTGCGGCTTGCGAACTCAGGGTTGCGTCGTGCTGGACCCTGAACAAGAGCCAGAATGAGAGCTGAAAAGCTGACCGCGCTGATACCGGTGGTGTTCCCACATCCTCCGTTTGTACATTCCCCATTCTTTAGACATATTAAGTGCAAGTATAGCTCAGTGGCAGAGGCTTTACCTAGGCGTGTTCTTGGCCTGGAAAAGTTAGATATGGTAATTACATCGGAAGCAATATTTTCACCAATTGCAGGCCACGCAGCCCCTGAGGTTGGCATTGTTCCAGGCCAGGATGCAGGTAATATTTTACCTCTGCATGTCACTCTTCCAGCTCCGCCCATAAACAGTGTGAGAATAGGCTCCCAGACTTGGGTGTTGAGCTTAAAATTCATTTCGTCCTCATCAAACCAACAAACCATTAAAGCCTGGCACAAACTCACACCAATGCATCAGACAATACTGAAACATTCCTTCAGTACCCCTGATTCGCCTGGAGCTTGTGTCAAAGACGTCAATGTATACCCTCATCCATTGCTAATTCAATTACGCTCAGTGGGGAAGCATTAACACAACCGACAGGGGCATGCCCACCCCAAACGGTAATTATTGAGTTCGTAAAACTCCGCAAATTACAACTTTCAATCCCTTCGGTTACAAAAGCAAATCTATCTACAGTAGACAGGAGCTGAACGAGTTGGGTGAGGGTCTGGCTAGACGAAACGGGTCATCTCGAAGTAGTTGCTTGGACCCCTTGCAAGGACAAGCTAATTTAGGAGCCTGCACTCTAACACAACTAGCTAAAGCAGAATCGGACCGGTTTGCAAGTTCCATGGATAACACAGATCTTTTGACAGATATGGATAGCATTATTCTAAATTCTACCAATCACTCTCCCTTGTCAGTTGGGAAAGAAAGAGCAATGACAACAGCTCGGTCTAATCTATGTCCTCCTAATCCCATAGAGGAATCAACCCCTCTGTGTATCCAGTGCTTTATGCTACGAGTGGGATAAGCTCAACCCTCACGAAAATGGCTGATACGCTAGAGTTTCAATTAGCTTTTATTGGGGAACATGTCACTTTATTGAAAACTGTTCACTTAGAACTAGTTACGTTGAATAACTTCAATAACATTTTAGCAAGCATGAATTAGAAAGTTAATGCCCTTACAGAAAATACAATAAACTTGTCAAGATTGGATGACCTAATTAGCTCTTTGCAACTACTTCCAATGAAAATATGTTCAATTTCAAAAGTACCGCAAAACGCTACAGCATTGGTCGACTCCCAGATCAGAAAGTTCAGATAATTCAACAAATGCAGTAACATTTCACTGCAATCCTAAGGAATCATCACCACCAATGATGGACTTATTTCATCAAGTTGCAGATGTTTTTTCTCTTTTAGTTATTAAATTAAGTAGTCAAGATTCCAAAGATTGACCCAGCCCCAAACCCAGTAAGCTCAAAGCATCTGACATAAGGTCAACAGACGGAATCTCTCATTCTGCTCAATCAACTACTTCACCGGATTTAGTTCTGAACAGTCCTAATCCACCAAGTTCTGTAGAACACAATGTGGCCCAAAATAGCAACATTGTTGGCAAGAACATTCAAGCCACTTCCGAAATCGTAAGGAGTTTCCATCGACCTATGGAAAACCAGTCGTTAGACTTTTTGCCCCACTACCATCCTAGAGAATCTCATGACTTTTTTTAATTGTCAGACCATTCTAAAGTTAATTAGATCATTCCCTGAACTCAACCTGGTGATCTCTTCTGACCTTCCAATGATGCGCTTCCTTCCCGATAAGAATTGTGGCCCAGAACGAACATGGAAAGCCTGGCTCTCTGAACCAATAACAGCAAAAATCAGGACCAGGAAGAAGATGCTTGTGGAGTGGTGAATCTCTACATACCAAATTGAAAGACATAAATATCCTCCAATATTTGCTCAATCCCCTCTAGAAGTCTATATTACCCAACTAATATCGGTAACAATGTGCAACCTAATATCTCCAGGCTGGATAATGACAATCGGGACCAAAGGATTGAGATAATCCCAGTACTTCCCGCCAACTTAAAAACTCTCAATATGATTTGAAACTGTTATCACATAGCGTGCCTTTAGGAGACTTGGGAAAGTGAAAGCTTCAATCTACCAAATTTTATAAACCCTCACCCAACAGCACTCACATACACACACTCACATGGAAAAGGTTACACACCATGGCCATATGTACACAGGCAAGTCACTGTCAGATGGTCAGGGTCACCAGACAGAACAGCAGTCATTCACCACAGTTCTAGCAGAGACTGAGAATTAGTAAACCAGAATCTCATCCAAAGGCAGGGAATCTTGGAGGGGGGAATAACAACTCAGGAAACAGTCCATATGTGACCGCAACCTACGGAGGCTATTTTATTCCTTCTGGTCTACACCAACCAAAGCAACATCAGAAACCCACCATTAGCCATGTGTTATCTCATAAGGATGTTTTTTTTTCAACATCCATTTCTGCATAGTCATCACAGTCCCCGTCATCAGACCAATCTACAGTGATAACCTAAAACCCTGTTATATGGCCGTTAGTGTCATTGTTGACATTGCTAAGTTAGCATGAGCTCTGCTGCCATGATGCTGCTTTTGCGCACGTTACTACATGACTTTATTTTGCAAGACTCTGTGCCTTTCACATGAGATCTGTCTGCTTTCTGAGTTCTCTGCCTGTTCCTGGAGTTTTGTCTGAACACGATGTGCAAGGTCAATAAACAATGCCCCTTGTTATTCTGATCTAGTAAGTCTCTAGCACCTAGACGAAACATGCTAACACAGCTGCACTGCTGAAAACTCGTGCTTTGATATTACAGGGATGCATGTTGTTCTAACACACACTTGGAGAGGGACCTTTCCAGGGAGAAGAGCTATGCTGTTCCTATGATGTAAAACTTCCATCTAGGCACTAAGGTATGGGGTCTGCTGACAAAGCCCAGAGATCTTCCTTTATATAATAAACTTCACCTTACCCAGGGGAGGGTGGTTAGGCCTTATAGTCCTTTTTCCACTGTCTGTATATGATGACATCCCCTTTATATTCTATGGAATTGTAACAATGCTAATTGTTTTAGGTTTATGCATTTCGCTGCTGGTAGTGGCTCGTATACTGCATTATAGAGCACGATAGTTAAAATAAACATTTTGAACTATATCAGTGACTCTGACAATTTATATTGTGGACAAGTACGAGTGAGTGAGCGAAAGGGTCTGTCTTGCTACGGCAATTTCTGAGAGAGTCGGGAGTGTTGTGTTCAGGGTTGTCTAATCATTTGTAGCTTCATGATTATGTAGGAGTACGAATGAGACACTATAGCTAGTCGGTTTTGGGAATGTGGGTACTAAGGTGGTAGGAAGGTTCAGCCCCTATACATCGAGGTCCTGTTTTCCTGCGCATAGTTCTGTGTATGTGCAGAATCCCTGCAACATGGCGTCGCCAACGTTTGGTCTGGTACTTAAAGGCGAGACTCCTGAGTAGTGCTTGTGCTTGACCACAATTCCCTCACTTCTGTTTCCGGAGACAGTTGTGACGGTGTAGCCTCCAATATTGATGTTTTATAGGTTTTTCAAGCTTGAATTTTAAAAGGTGTTTCTCTTTCTTTTTAACCCGTTATTGCGCTTCCACCCGTAAGTTGTTATTCTCTGCTATTGATTATGGCGGTTGCCATAGCACCTCCTAACCGTGCACCAGTCACGACGTATTTGACTCAATATGGGGTCCCTGCTGATGGTGTTGCGCTTATTTTTGTTGTTGAAGCGGATGCAGCTCACTGCTTCGAGGTATTTTATTCTTGGGTCACCTTTCCGGCAGTTGATGGGACAGATCATTTGTTTCACGAATATACTGACATTGGCCTTTAGCAGAATTATCGACCTTATAGATCTCTTGAAGTTCTGCTAACGGCTTGGCAACATTCAATATGGTTTGATGGCGCCCTTCCTCACCCTATGACACCGGTCCGTTTAGGCCCCTTATCGATAGATGGGGCCACGTGGCCCGTTTTGGATGGGTATACCCGCATCCAAATTATCTTACTGCTACAGTCGCAGAACTACGCGTATTGCATACTTCGTTAATACATGTACATAGAGTTATTTAGTTCATTTTTTTTTTTTTAAATATCTTTATTGCATTTTTGAATTTTGTAACATACTGAGGTCATCCGGAGAAATATACATATGAGTACGTATCAACATTGTGAAAAAGTACATAGAGCAGGGGTGCATAACAGAAACACTCGTACAGAAAATATGTGTATATATACGCCTCTACAGATGTACTATGCCAGTAAACAGTTGCATGCTGCTCTCTTCTCATATTGCATTGTACCATCCTCTTATTTACAGATAATGACGTCGAGTTGTTATTCAGTTCATGTCGCACAACTTCCAGGTGGGACCACCTGGCGTTGCTGCGCAACCACCTGGACCTGGTGGTGTAACCATCAGTCCTGTCAAGGTTAATTCAGTGATGGGCAAGCGTCCACAAATTAAGACGAATTTCCTTATTGGCTTGCTGAGAAATTTGCAGAACTCGAAGCTGTTTTTCCAAATACCACGCTTGTGGAGAAACACAGGATCCAGACCATGAGTTTACCTAAAGGCCTAATTCTCGAATTAGCTGATTGTAACACTTGGGGTAGAGTGTTTGCGGCGGTTTATTCGATGTGTTTCGGCACCCCCTCAATGACCGTATTCCCTTCCGTGATAAAACGTGTTCAGGATGAACATGGGGCCGAGGCGGCTCTGGAATTGGGGATAAGACTGGTAGGGGTTTTTGACATTGTTTCCGATATGATCCTTGCTAATGTTAAGGGGGATGCTGTAAGCTTACAAGTGGCACAACGCTTGGAGGCTGTTGCAGATGCAGACAAACAGCACAAATTGCCAAAGATTATTGCTAAAGCTTATAAAACCTTAGGGCGCAATAGTCTGGGAATAAAGCCTTTTACTCAAACTGAAGCTCAATCTCAAACTCAACAAAAAGCCCAGACTGATAAGGATGGGCGCCCGTTCTTTCCTAAAAAGAACTGGAGAAATAAAAAACAGGGGCAGCAACAACAGAAGCAAGGTTTGCGTGCTGGTTGACCAACACCTGAGACTTCTGAGCGTACTTATGATTTGCGCGACCGCGCAACAATGAAGACTCCTGATCAATTTCACGTCCCTGATCGGCGCTCTCCTCGTTCTTTACAGGACACATCAGACTCTCAAGTCGGTGGAGGCGAGCGCCAGGATCATGGCAAAGGTCCGACCACACAGCAGGGGCGTGATCAACCTCGACAGTTTGATGTTAAAGCCAAAGAGGAACTGCCTCGTTTTCGACCCCTGTATCAGAAGAAAAAGTTTGCCGCTTTAACAGCGAAGTATGCCTCAGACGGTGAGAACGCAGCTTCTAGATTGGACTTGGGCGATGACTCTGCTCGACAGCGCAGCGGAGGTTACCATAGTGTGGGAGGCACTGCGTCCCTGTCTGGAGGTGAGAGCAACTGATGCATTTATTACAGTAGAAACAGCAGCTACCCGAGTTGCCCCCCCGGATAGACTCTATGAAATTGTCTTACAAATTGAAGGTGATATACAGCGTACAATCATGGCGGTTTTTTGGGAAAATCTAACCTCCTCATACAACATTTTGTTTGTGGAGGCAAACTGGCCTCCACCATTTGTGCTTGCCACTTCTAGAGGGGAGGAAGTGAGACTTCCGAGTTTTTCGCGTTACGTCCCTGAGGAACATGCAACGGCTTACGCAGCTGAGTGGGCTTTGGCCCTTGCCCCAGCAGTGTACCATAATCAGGTGGGCTGGGATAGTGATTCACCAGCACATGAGATACCATTATAGTCTATGCCACAGCCACAATCGCAATATCCGATCAGACGAGAGGCTAAGGCTCCCTTTTGGAGTATCAAGGAGTGATTGAATCCTACGTATCGCCGATGAATAATCCTCTTTTTCTGATATCGTCGGAAATCAGAAAAAATGTACGCGCTTGCCTATGGGGTATAAGAACAGCCCCGGGGCTTTTGCTGCACGTGTTGTGTCTTTATTGCACAGCATAGACCCGGATGCGTTCTCGCACGTAGATGATATTTATCTGACGGACGACGAACTAATGCTGCATCTTGTCCGAGTCGACCGCATCATTTTATCGTTTGCCGACTATGGATACAAATTCAATTTTGCAAAATCACACCGCTCATTATGCGGTGCTCTTTTTAGGCTATGAGCTCAATAATGAAGGTAGGGGGTTAGCCCCCCACTTTCTGGAGAAATGTGCACAATTGCAACCTCCGTTCACGCTGAAGAAACTTCAGTCTTTGCTGGGTTTTTTAAATTTCGGAAGGACTTACATCCCTGATTATGCCCAGCGTATCAAACCGCTTTATGCTTTGATGCACAAGTTACTAACCTGTGTAACGATATATCTGTAAGAGACAGTAGTTAGTGACAAATTCCTTACCTTAGAATATCCCCAGGCATCAGGCTGGATCCGGAAAGTTTTGCGTAGCAGTACCCCTGCGCGTCGGTAGGCGGCGTTGTGCGGCTCCGCGTCCGTCGTTGGCGTTGTGATCGCCGGGATGACGTTGCGGCCAGTACTTAGACGCCGCCCATGCGCGCTGGCGTCAGTTCTGTACACGACTTTCCGCGCCAGAAAGGCAGAGCCATGCAAGAAACTGACACTGGTGTCTGAAAACTAGGGCCCTGAACGGGATGACCTTAACCCTAGAAATCAGTTCGCAGAACGGGGAGGATGGGTGGGCGGTAAGGAATCGGTCACTAACTACTGTCTCTTACAGATATATCGTTACACAAGTTAGTAACTTGTGCATCTGAAAGACACGTTAGTGACAGATTCCTTACCTTAGAATAGATACCCCAGCAATACCAACCCCGGTGGTGGGTCTGTGAACAAAGATCAGACGAGGAAGTCTCTGAGAACAGAACGGCCAAAAAAGCCGTCTCTCCGGACTTGGCTGTCAAGGCAGTAATGCTTGGTAAACGTGTGCAGCGAGGCCCACATAGCTGCCTGACAAATGTCCTGCAATGGGACACCACGTCCCAAAGCCGTGGTGGCGGCTGTCGCCCTGGTGGAATGGGCACGTAGCCCAACAGGGGGCTCCTTCTTAGCCAAAGAATAGCAGGCTTTAATACACAAGACAACCCAGCGGGAGATGGTCCGCTTGTGTACCGCCCGACCTTTTTTGGCGCCCACGTAGCCAACAAAGAGCTGGTCGTCCACCCGGAACTGTTGTGTGCGGCTCAGATAAAAGGAAATCGCACGTTTTGGGTCCAGACAGTGGAGCCTATCTTCCTCTCTGGAAGGATGCGGAGGCGGAAAGAAGGTGGGCAAAGTGATGGTCGGCCCAATGTGGAAGGCAGTAACCACCTTTGGCAAGAAGGAAAGGATGGACGCGTCCTAAGAACAGCCTTGTCTGGATGGACAGACAGAAAGGGGGGCTTGCAAGAAAGAGCCTGGAGCTCACTCACCCGCCGAGCGGAGGTGATAGCCACCAGAAAGGCTGTCTTCAGAGTGAGAAGACGAAGAGGACAGTTATGGAGAGGCTCAAAGGGAGCGCACATTAAAAAGGTAAGAACCAAGTTCAAGTCCCACTGAGGCATTACAAACGGAACAGGAGGGAAAAGGTGTGTAATGCCTTTAAGAAACCTGTTAACAACAGGGGACTTGAAAAGGGAGGGCTGATCAGGAAGCCTGAGGAAGGCCGAGATTGCACAAAGGTAGCCCTTGATGGTACCCAGGGCAGAACCCTGTTGGGCCAGAGAAAGAAGGAACAGTAGAACCTCAGAAAGAGGGGCAGAAAGGGGATTCACAGCCTTTGCTGTGCACCATGCCACAAACTTGTTCCACCTGCAGGCGTATACCACCTTAGTGGAGGGACGCCTGGCTGCTAGAATCACATCACAAACCTCGGGAGGCAAGCCGAAAGGAATCAACTGCCGCCGCTCAATCTCCATGCAAGGAGGTGGAGACTGGACAGGTTCGGGTGGAGGACCGTCCCCTGCTGCTGCGACAGAAGATCCTCCCGAAGAGGCAGACGGATCGGGGGATCGATGCTCATACTGAGTAGCTCGGGATACCAAACTCTTCGAGCCCAGTCCGGGGCCACAAGGATGACTTGGGCCCGGTCGCGCCGAATCTTCTTCAACACTCTGGGTAGAAGTGGTATAGGCGGAAAGGCGTACAACAGACCGCAACTCCACTCGCGATGAAAAGCGTCGCCGAGCGAGTGCCGCCTTGGAAATTCCAACGTGCAGAACTGCTGACATTGCGCGTTCTCTTCGGTGGCGAATAGATCTAACCAAGGCTCTCCCCACTGTTGAAAGAGACCTTGCACCACCTCCGAGTGAAGACGCCATTCGTGATCCATCATGCACCTGCGGCTGAGTTCGTCCGCCCTGGCGTTCAGGGAACCTGCCAGGTGTTGAACCATCAGGAATATGCCCTGATGTTCCAGCCATGTCCAGAGACGCAGAGCCTCCTGACAAAGGGTCCACGACCCCACCCCGCCTTGTTTGTTGCAGTACCACATGGCGGTGGTGTTGTCTGTGAACACCTGCACTACCTTCCTCTTGACAGAGGGAAGGAAGGTCTTCAGTGCAAGTCGGATCGCCCGGAGCTCCAGAAGGTTGATATGGAGCCGGGACTCCGCCGGAGACCAGAGGCCTCTGATCTCCGCCTCTCCCATGTGACCACCCCATCCCAGAAGGGACGCATCCGTCACAACTGTGTGCTCTGGCTGGGGAAGGGAGAGGGATCTGCCCGTGACCCATTACCGGTTCGAGAGCCACCACTGCAACTGTCGTCCAGTTCCCTCCGAGATCTGGACGTAATCGGACAAGTTCCCCTGATGCTGCGCCCACTGGAACTTCAGGTCCCACTGCAGAGCCCGCATATGCCATCTGGCATGATCGACGAGCAGGATGCAGAAGGCCATGAGGCCCAGCAGCCTCAGGGTCATACGTACCGAAACCCAGGATAGAGGCTGAAAGATCGGAATCATAGCCTGAATATCCTGGACTCGCCGTTCGGGCGGATAGGCCCGAAACTGCGTTGTGTCCAGAACCGCTCCGATGAAAAGGAGCTGTGGAGAAGGAACCAGGTGTGGCTTTGGCACATTGATGGAGAACCCCAGCGAGTGCAGGAGTCCGGTCGTAGTCTGGAGGTGGGAGACGACTGCCTGGGACGAGCCCGCCTTCAACAACCAGTCGTCGAGGTAGGGGAAGACTGGAACCCCTGACCGGTGCAGATGAGCTGCGACCACCGCCATCACTTTCGTGAACACCCGAGGGGCGCTGGTAAGGCCAAAGGGAAGCACGGTGAACTGAAAGTGCTCGAGGCCTACCGTGAACCGCAGGTAACGCCGGTGGGCCGGCAGGACGGGGATGTGAAAATATGCGTCCTGCAAGTCCAACGCTACCATCAAGTCTCCAGGGTCGAGGGCAGTCAAGACCTGAGCTAGGGTGAGCATCTTGAACTTCTCCTTCTGGAGGAAGCGATTGACGTTCCGGAGGTCCAAGATAGGACGCATGTCCTCCTTGTCCTTTTTGGGTACCAGAAAGTAGTGGGAGTAACAACCACGCCTACTTCTGGGGTCGGAACGCGCTCGATGGCCCCCTTGGCCAAGAGGGCCGCAACTTCCTGTCGAAGAAGTGCCAAATGGTCCCCCGACATGCGGTGGTGCTGAGGTGGCATGGCTGGAGGGGTAGTCTCGAAGGGGAGGGAGTAGCCCCTTCGGACAATGTCCAAAACCCACCTGTCCGATGTGATGGTGCGCCAGTATGGAAGGTGATGGCAGACCCTGTCCCCCACTGGCGTGCTGTGGACCGGAAGGGATGGACTAGGAGGGTTTGGAGGCCGCGGACGGGGCGGAGGTGGTGGCCTGACCCGCTCGCTGGTTACCCGACCCGCCACGGCAGGAGCCACGTCCTCAGCCGCGCGAAGGCGTTTCCTGCGCGGGCTGGTGGCTGGGCAGCGGGGCGAAAAGCAGACTGCTGCGGAGGGCGCGAGGCCCAAAGACTTGGCCGTAGCCCGCGAGTCCTTAAAGCGCTCCAGCGCGCTGTCTGCCTTATTGCCAAAAAGGCGGACACCATCAAAGGGCATGTCCATAAGGGTGTTTTGGACATCGCCCGAGAAACCAGTGGTTCTCAGCCAGGCGTGACGGCCAAGCGCCACTGTCGTAGCAAGCAATCTGCCTAGCGAGTCAGCGGTGTCTAGGCCACATCTGATGGTGAACTTCGCTGCGTCTCTCCCTTCCGCAACAGCACGGGAGAGAAGTGCCTGGACCTCCTCAGGACACTTGGGCAGCACCTGCGCCACCAAATCCCACAGAGAGTGGGAGTAACGGCCCAAAAGGCAAGCGGTGTTCACGGACCGCAAGCCAGCACTGGAGGAAGAAAAGACCTTCTTCCCAAATTGGTCCAGTTTTTTAAATTCCCTATCCGGCGGAGCCGTAGAGAAGGCGCTCTGAGAGGCAGAGGCTTGGACAACCAAGCTCTCGGGGGTAGGGTGTTGGGAGAGAAACAGAGGGTCGCCCGGGGCCGGGCGATGGCGTCGGGCTACGTTCCTGTCCACAGGAGCCCCTGTGGTGGGCCTGGACCAGATACCCAAAAGAACGTCCAAAAGTGCATTGTTGAACGGCAGCAGTGGCTCCGAAGAGGTAGCCGCCGGCTGAAGCACTTCCGTCAGGAGGTTAGTCCTGACAGCCACTGTAGGGAGCTCGAGGCGGAGGGCCTCAGCTGCCCTACGCAACACCGTTGCATAACTTGCTCCCTCCTCCGTAGCCACGGAAGGAGGAGACAGCATGCCAAGGTCAGGAGAGGTGTCCAGACCACTGGCATCCCTCAGTTCCTCACCCCAGTCCTGAGAAGGCTCACATTGAGCTGTGAGAGGGTCTTCCGACCCCTCCCAGTCCTCCTCGTCCTCCAAAACAGGTGAAAAGTATGGAGGAGGGACACGAGGGAAGAAGGGTCCCATCGGCGTCGGAATCGGCGTCGAGCGACGTCGATCCGGCTCCGTGTCCGGTGCCGGGGAGAACCTGGGGACGGCGCCATCCGGGGCCTCGGACAGCGCCGTGAACGGTACCGGTGAGGTCGGCGCCGGTGGAGGTGTCGTTAGGTCAACCGGCGTCGACCGGGATCCAGGCCTGGATCCGGGGGGGTCCTGCGGCGCCAGGGCCGGAGCACCAGAGACACCGGGGCCGGAGCCGCCGGTGGTGCCGAGGGAGGACTCCCACTGGGGCCCGCGGGGCCCGAAGGCGCACCGGGGTAACCCTTAGGCCCGAAGATGCGGGCCATGGCCGACAGGAACGCCTGTATCTCGGCCGGAGTCGACGTCAGACCCGGAACAGGCGGGTAGGCCGGCGTCGACTGCGCGGGCACCACCGGAGCCGCGGGGCGGCACCGTCTGGACCCTCGGCCGGGTCGTGAGACCGGCGAGGGGAGGTCTTAGAGCGACGCTTCTTAGACCTCATGTGCTTCGCCTTACCTGAGGACGAAGACTTCGACCCTGACAAATGACGTCGGCTCCGCGACCGGCCCCTCGACCTCTCCCGGGACCTCGAGCGGCGTGGAGCCGAGTGTCGGGCCTCGAGAAGCTTTCGAGACCGCTCTCGCAAAGCCTTCGGGGCGAGGGACCGACACTCGGGGCACGACTGGGGGTTGTGGCCGCGCCCCAGGCAGAAGAGACACTCTCGGTGCGGATCCGTAATCGACATCATGCGATTACAGACCTCGCATGGCTTGAAGCCGGGCATCCCTACTGACACCTTGGAGTCGAAACGACTCGAAAAACTTGGACAAAAAGTCACAAAAAATACTCAGTCAAAAAATGACTGGGGCACTGCTCAATCCGGATCTGCGCTTACTGGCGCGGAAAAAGAAAGAACTGACGCCAGCGCGCATGGGCGGCGTCTAAGTACTGGCCGCGACGTCATCCCGGCGATCACGACGCCGACGACTGACGTGGAGCCACACGACGCCGCCTACCGACGCGCAGGGGTACTGCTACGCAAAACTTTCCGGATCCAGCCTGACGCCTGGGGATATTCTAAGGTAAGGAATCTGTCACTAACGTGTCTCTTTCAGATATAACCAACATATTCTTCAGCTAGCTGGCTTCCGGAAAATACCACTATTCTACAATCTTTGCAAACAGATTTGCTTGCGACTAACTACTTGTTGACGCGTGATAATACCACAAACCTGGTAATACGTATAGTACCGGGGATGGTAGGTTTCACTTACTTAACGTTCAATGAGGGAGACACAGTACCAATTGCATACAAATCACATTTGTACACATCGGCTGAAATGCGATTTTCAAATGTTGAAAAAGTTTTGACGGCGGTCCAAATGGCGATTTTGAAGGAACGCTCTCTGGCGCAGGGAAAAAGGATTCTTATGGTCACGCCTCTCCCTGCTTTAGAAGCAGTGACTAAGGCAAGGGTACCCAACTCTGGGGAACTACATCCCCGTTGGATACAATGGGCTACTTCTTTGACATCGGCTGATGTCACATTTAACTTTGATCCTGCTCTTCAGACACAGGAGTTTTAACAGTATCAACATGTTCATCCTCCTCCGTTGTCGTTGCTTCCTTTGGATGAGTACAAATGTATCATTTATACCGACGGCTTGGCTCAATCGGCCACCAGTTCCAAACACGCTTATTCAGCAGCTTGCGCTATTGTGGCTGGTTCAATAGTAAATGGGGAATTTACGTCTTCCATAGTGCATACTTAGGCACTTGGAGACTGTACAGCACAATTGGCGGAGTGCGTGCTCTGGTTCTAGCTCTTGAGTTTGCTGATCCTAATGTGACTACTCTTATTGTATGCGATTCTTACTACTGTGTTCAGTCTTTTAATGACGACTTATTCTTTTGGTCTCAGAATGACTATCGAGACTCTAAAGGAAGTGCAATAAAGCATAAAACGCATTGGGTTCGAGTGGCAGAACTTAAAAAACGTCTGCCACTCACACAGGTTATACATACTCTTGGCCATCAGCGTGTGGGAGCACATGCTCTTGGTAATTCTTTGGCTGACGAGTCGGCCAAATCTGCAGTAGCCACATGTTCTGTTGCATCAGTTACAAGGTCTATGACTAAGATAGATAATGACATTCTGGCAGCTGTAGCTGCTACGAAGGATGGAACTGTTTATCCGCAGGGCTTCCCTTCGAAGTATTCATTTATCACCCGAACAAGTTCCTTATGCTAAAATTCCATCAGTTGGGGATCGGCTGATCCCCAACATGGACCGCAGACTTGCTTTAATCATTGCTGCACACGAAGGCATGGCTTCTGCACATGCCGGGGTGTCTGCGACTGTCTCTATTTTACAGCAACGTTATTGGTGGCGTGGTTTATATAAACAAAGCTGTAATTATGTACTTTCGTGTGACATTTGTCAGCAAATCAAACCATCTACGGTCTCACGCCCACCACAAGCACAGCTATATATTTCCAATCAGCCATTTGAAATGAAATGAAATTAAATGAAATTCGTACTTGTAAAGCGCACTTATACCCCCAAAGAGGTGTCCTGGCGCTGTACGCATACCGCTGTGGAACCCTTCCTGGCTTTTCCCTGTGAAATGTCCACTCCTGGGCACCCCCAGGGTGAAGCCAGGCATCCCAGCGCTGTTGGGGCCGTTGTGGAGATTAAGCAAGCTATTGCCCAGAGTTGCAGAGTGGGACCCATGATTAGAATAGGCACCGAGGCGAGAATTATCAGGTCCGAGGAAATTGAGCCCAAGACCCGCCGAGGCGGGAATTGAACCCTGGTCCCGTGCCAGATCTCTGCATCAGGGTCTGCCGCTCTAACCATTGAGCCACACTTCTCCACTGTGGCTCAATGGTTGGCTGTGTATATCTTGATCACTGCCGTCCATTGTCTTCTGATACTGCATATAAATATATTTTTGTTGCAGTTGATTCATGCACTAGATACCTATGGGTTTGGCCACAACGCAGTGCTGACGCTTGAAATGTCATTAGAGATTTGCGTGTCTTTGTCGGGATGTTTGCCTGTGGCACCTTCCATTCTGACCAAGGTCCAGCGTTCGCCTCTAAGGCGTACAAGGACGTGATGAAGTCATTGGGGGTGCTGGTGCAGTTTTCATCTCCATACAGGCCTGAGGGCAATTCTATAGTGGAGCGGATGACCGTGACTTAAAGCAATCTTTGACAGCTAGGGTCTTAGGTACTGGCAGGAACTGGCAGGCCCATTTGTATGGAGTTCAATGTGCACTCAATAATCTCCCTAGAAGATCTCTGGGTGGGCGGACCCCATACGAAATGCTCTTTGGCATTAAAATGTTTGTGCCAGACCTTGATGGTCTCAAAGTTGTGGCGGCTGCCGCAATCTTTGACGTAGATAATCATTCTACTATGTTACAGGACCTACAAAAGACCAGTGACAGCTAAGCAACTGCACATTTGCCCTCTTCCAATGACACAGAAATGCTGATTCCGGTCACCGGCTGGCTTCCTAAGATTGGAGATCTGGTACGAGAAAAGTTGGAGAACAAAAAAGAATTTGGTCCCTCTTATCGTGCACCGGTCTCAGTACTTTGATTGAAGGGTACTCGTACAGTAATACTACCACCTTTGCCTGGTCGCAAAGAAAACAGATACATTTCAGTCGACAATGTCGAGCTACAACGTCTGGCCGATTCTGAATAGTGTAACTCCTGCAGTTTCATGCAACGCTATCTCTATGAATCCGGTGCATTCAACCTCTTCGACTACTCCCCGTATCGCTGAGGGTGAAATAGAAACTACTATTGACCTTTTGCCTGTTCTGCCTCCGTCATCTTCCAATGCAGAAGTCGAGTATTCTTACCCTGCGGATGAGTCCCACAGTGTAATGCCGAACAGTCCTCGACAACATCAAGCTGATGCCGCCCTACCGCCTTTGATGAATATAGGAGCAAGCGGTAATTTTGGGGACCGTACAAGCTTCTCTTATAACTCTTCCTCCTCGTCTTCCACTTTGGCACTTCCACCGACTAAAACAAGTATTTTCATTTCTTGGTTCAAAAAGACTTACCTGGTCCCGCCCTGGACGTACATCTAGTTGATGCTTGTCCTGATTTTCCTTTTCATGTCATTTGGATTTGTGACAGTATTTTTCTTGCTCATCATTGGTCATTATTTGCCAGAACGCTCTGCTGTAAAGTTGGTCGATGGAATTCTAGCCTCCCATACATCGTCCCATATAATGAAACGTGATCAAGCCCTCGTGAACATTTCAGCTTTCCCGGTTGCAGATGGCATCGTTTGGGATAAAGTAGCATTCGAAATTCACGGCCCGACTGAAGTCCTCAAGATACCAGAGGTATTTCGCGTTTCTTTAGGAGATGTGGTAACACCGGACATACATTCCGATGATTGGGATGTACAAGCAGTACATTAATTGTTTTCTGATTTAAAGTATTATTTATGCTGCTTTTGATGCTGTAGATTTATATTTAAATTCTGCCAATTATGCTGATTTATTCGGTTATCAACACTATGGGCATCATTACTTACACAAAACAAACACCTTAAGACCTGCTTTTAATTACACACAATGGGAACATTGTCCAACCCCCTTACAGGGAAGTTCTAAAACCCTTTGGGATAAATTCACCTATTTCACAGATTATAACACGTCCAATCCAGAATCCTATTTCTTTAAATTGCAGTTGTCGTCTCAATCCAAATTTATTCTGACCCACACAAAATTAATCTATTCTAATTCCTTTAGAACTGAATTGGCCATACAAGGTTATGATCACTGGAGAGATACCATTGATTTGAAATCGATTTGGGACACTAAGGCTTGGCAGGTTCAGGGAACTGAGGCTTTGCATCGTGCATGCCTAATTCCGGCACAAATGTTATTTTTAAATGATACAGTGCACCAGACTACTTGGTGTGGCTTGGCAACTGTGAAAAATTTAAATATACCGTCCATTCCGTCATTGGCGGAGTATGATAATTGGCGTACACAAACAAATTATACGATCAAGGTATTACAAGCTTTGTTTCGAAATGACACTTTTAATGTCTCCGATGTTGACCCTACCGGTTGGTCGCTGTGGCAAACCAGTTCAAATGCATGCCAACTGCGTTTTTATAATGTAACGCCTGGTTTCACACAGACTAGACCTAATCCTCGTTTTCCACATTCACATTCAGTCACCACAAATTCGGTGGGTAAATTGTGCCAACAATGATTGGAACACTCAACTTTATCGTCAGTAAAACAACACTTGTCACTCTTGTCGAGCGACATCGATTTGGCTGATTTTACTTTAGGTCCTAGGACTCCTAGATCAAAAAGATTTATCTATGCAGCTTACAATGAAGTATGGAAACTTTCGCAGATTGAAGCAGCGCTTCGTCTGCGCCAAATTGACAAAGCAAATTTAGAAAAAGTTCTTGCAGTGGTGGATAATAGTATCAATGCACTGTCTTCACGCATTTATACCTTAGATAATATTGTTTCTCCTGTTATTGATATTGTTCAGAATGATGTATCTGTGTTATATCATGGTCAAAATCAATTACGATCAGTGATGCAGTTCGCATGGACGTTACAGACTCTCAAAATGGGAAAAGTACCTTGGGATCATTTGAATGCTTCTGTTTTACCATTCAATATAATTGATAAACAGAGACTTATGTCCATGAAAGACGCTTCATACAAGCTATTACACACTGAACAATTAGAACACTTGCCATTCTCTGTGGCGGAGACTGATTCAGCTGTGTGGTTAATTCATGGGGTTATCTCTCTCCCATTTTCGCTGTTTCAATTTAAATCTTGCAAGAAACATTTCTCAATTGGCCGCTTGAACCACTGGGAAGTGCGTTTCTCCATTAATTATGGTCCCTAACTTTCACTTACAGATGTCAACGGGAGGATAAGGATGTTTTCCTGACAGGAGAGGACTGTGATTCCACAGTAGGACATTCCCTAGTTTGCAAACACTTTAAGTTGCACGGCGCTTGTAATGTCTCCGTGCCTAATCTTGCTTGTTTTTTTAAAGGAACTCCAGTCCCGGCGATAATTCCCGCTTCTACATTGCTTACTAACTGCAGTTATCTTATTTTATATAACCACGACTGCTGTGGTTTACGGGCAGGAATCCTGTATATAGTAACAGTTTCACAAATTGTTACTTGATGTAGCAATGTGCTTTTTCCGTCCCCACATGGGAAAATAGATAGTTCCATTTGGCCTTCCATTCCGACTTTGAAAACAGATTTCAAGAAATTAAGCAGACTCAAAGCGCTATTGTTTCAACAAATAGTGCCTCTCACTTCGGCTCGAGAGACCTTCGAATTGCAGGTGGCTAGAACATCTAGCGAGATTCAGTCACTTCTGAACACAAACCTCCCACTTCACTTTGGGGAGCTTATACATCAAATATTTAACACGTCTGACACAGAAGGCCTTGCTCATTTTTATAAACTTGTGGGATCCGGCCTTGTGACTTCTTTTCAGACGATATTTGGAGTAATTCCGGCCTTTATCCATTCTATTTTTTCCAGCGTCTTCGGAGGGTTCCCATTATTACTGGCGCTAGCTGGTGGAATCCTGATCCTTCTGCTCCTACTAGGCAATGGCTGCTCATCTTGTGGTAATGCACAGACCAGGCCTATTGCAACTGTACCGTGACCGAATGCAACAACTTTTTGGATGCTTGCCATTAGCAACACTGAGCGTGAGTTATGGACTAACTTTTCGCTTTGCCTACTTCACATGCATGCAACCTGTGTTCTACTGTCAGCGGTGCCCCTTCTACTGGGCTTTGGATTTATTCCTCTCCAATACGTCATCTTCAGACCCGGATTATGACCAGTTAATGGGTCCCTTAGTGGCCCATGCGCAGGCCTGTTCTAGGGATGGACGTATGGCGCGTGCAGCTGCACTTGGAGTCTTGGCTGAGTGGAATATCTGTGCGGCTGTGCAGAACCTACTGCGACGGAGCTTCATCAAATATCACGCAAGTTGCCCGGATATGCTCTTGTAGGCATCAGATTATGAGGAGCACGTTTATTCCTTCAGCCTACTTGATTGGATGGCATCCCTTTTTTCTACTAACGACAGGGATGGCCTTTTGGAACGAATTGCATTCTTAACTTCAAGTACTTTGATGGATTCGCCACCTCCATACTGATCATGTTTTCCGTGAAACGACAAAATTTTAAACAATAATTCTTTATTTTATTTTTTTATAATTTTTCCAATTTGGTTTTTTCAAGTGCATTTGAACTCTGCTTACCCTTGAAACCTGTTTTGGTCTTTTGTCTATAGACAATGACCTTACCAAGGGGAGGGTGTTATATGGCCATTAGGGTCATTGTCGACATTGCTAAGTTAGCATGAGCTCTGCTGCCATGATGCTACTTTTGCGCACGTTACTACATGACTTTATTTTGTTAGACTCTGTGCCTTTCACATGAGAACTGTCTGCTTTCTGCGTTCTCTGCCTGTTCCTGGAGTTTAGTCTGAACACGATGTGCAAGGTCGATAAACAATGCCCCTTGTTATTCTGTTCTGGTCAGTCCCTAGCACCTAGACAAAACATGCTAACACAGCTGCGCTGCTGGAAACTCGTACTTTGATATTACGGGGATGCATGTTGTTCTAACACACACTTGGAGAGGGACCTTTCCAGGGAGAAGAGCTATGCTGTTCCTATGATGTAAAACTTCCATCTAGGCACTAAGGTATGGGGTCTGCTGACAAAGCCCAGAAATATTCCTTTATATAATAAACTTCACCTTACCAAGGGGAGGGTGGTTAGGCCTTATAGTCCTTTTTCCACTGTCTGTATATGATGACATCCCCCTTTATATTCTATGGAATTGTAACAATGCTAATTGTTTTAGGTTTATGCATTTCGCTGCTGGTAGTGGCTCGTATACTGCATTATGGAGCAAGATAGTTAAAATAAAAATTTGGAACTATATCAGTGACTCTGACAATTCTTACTGTGGACAAGTACGAGTGAGTGAGCGAAAGGGTCTGTCTTGCTAACGCGATTCCTGAGAGAGTCGGGAGTGTTGTGTTCTGGGTTGTCTAATCATTTGTAGCTTCATGATTATGTAGGAGAACGAATGAGACACTATAGCTAGTCGGTTTTGGGATTGTGGGTACTAAGGTGGTAGGAAGGTTCAACCCCTATACACCGAGGTCCTGCTTTCCTGCGCATAGTTCTGTGTATGTGCAGAATCCCTGCAACAACCCTGAGGTGACAATCTGATTGCTGGCTTCCACCAGGTGCCACCTACAGCTGCACCACAATTGTCTGCTCCGGGCTTTGAATCTCCATTCATGAGGTAGAGAGTGCTTATAGACAAGAACGTTTTTACAAATACCTTACCTTTGTGTTTTGGTACATAAAAGGGTGCTTCTGATAAAATATCACGGTACACAAAAATGTGCGTATAATTATTTGGTTGTTCTCATGTGTTTTACTTTTAAATACATCTGTCAAAGTACACCCATTTCTGTTATGGAACAAAAACCTGTGTTATCATATACATGGTTGTTCTAAAGTGCTTGCGCTACTCCGCAGACAGCTGCTTAACTGTGCACACCCGTATCTAAATATATACACGCATCTGTTATTGCCACAAATTTATAGGGTATCACAAGTCTTTATGTGTCAGCCAAAACATCCTTCCTCTCGCTCAATAATGGCTTAAAAGTGTATGTTACTCTCCATACATACGCATATACCCACCTAATCGCTACATTATGTGTAATGTATAGGAAAAGGACCATCATTAATAAATACATTTTGACACATTCCATTTGACAATATGTCATTAAACATTGCAGCTATTAATAATGCAAAATTCATTTTCATATGCAAATATAAAACACACTTTCATAAACAAAGCGGCTGACACATTCCTTTTGTGCTGGTGGCTCAATAGACTGCCAGGACAGCCTATAACCACCACCCCTTTCACCACCCCAGCCCACCTCATCAAACAGGGTATAATCTCGAGGATGGTATGGGAAATGCAAGGACTCTGAGCAGATCCAGCAGACTACATTATTAATACCACCACCATCGTTTCGTCTTTTTCATTGACGGGGTAGGCTGGGTGCTAAGGAATGCTGAAAGGATTTGGGAACCCTGTAGTGACAATGATATTCCGAGATTACTTTCCACAACATTGGACCAGCATAACTTAACAGCCAAATACACTTTCACCAGCCTGTCAAACACTTATGCTTAGCATCTCTCTCACTAGCTCACACTGTTCCCGTTCACAAAAGCAGAAAGCAGGTCACTCATTTTCTTACATCACACTCAAAACTGGGAACAAACTTCCACAACACACCAAAGCCTCCTCCTCACTTCCGGAATTCCGCAAGAGGCTAAAGACCTGGCTCTTCGACTAACTCTGTGGGGCCTCATGGCTACATACCTGTTCAAGCACCTGGATACTCTCAGGGGTGATTAGCGCTCTATGCAAATACACATAACATGACAGTTTTATTGCCAGTGTATGTGACTGAGAAAAAAGGCCTTGTGAAGGAGGGGCAACTGCAGTGGGAGACAAAAGCAGGAACGCATCAGTGATTATTACATCTAAAACTGATATATCTTGTAGAGGCAAAGGACAATTAGTAGAAGAGGAGGCAAGAGAAGAAGGACGTTGATCTCTGGAATGGTGGTGGAATGAATGGACATAAAACAGTGAAGTATATTAGAAGTTAGAGGAGGTCCTGCAGATTCCATCTGAGGAACACTAAGGTGGTGAGGCCTGCCCCTTTATGCAAGAACAGGGAGGTAGATGATTCCCACTAGGGAAGCTCTTGAGTACTACTTTATATATTAAATGGAAGATGAGGGCAATGATGGAGTACTTTACATTGGCAAGCTTGAGCAAACCTGATGATCTGTGTGCATAGTCAAGCACATTTCACAGAATCATCACTGCCAGGTAACCCCAGGACCAGTATGTTTTCTCTTTTCTCCCCTTAGCTTGTCTCATCATCCCCAGAAATGAAGTATGAGAGCCACGTAGAGGCATGGATGTCTCTCGATCACTAAAACCTGTACCCCAGCACATATTTCGCAATGAAACAAAACAATATCCCACGAGTTTGGAGGAAGCAAGATGGAACCCACCACTACGTGGGTCGTTTATGACTTGGGTATTAGAGAAAAGTTGAATTCATCTGGATTGGGGTAATTCTAGAATGAACAAACATTTTTTTCCTTTTGTATATTGTACCTGCCAAATGAGACTCCCTAGAGATAGAATGGAGGGCTAGCGATGTAACAATGGTGACTTCACTTGAAAAATGCACGGGCAGTCACTGTATGGTCACATGAAAAACCTATCCGTTAATATACTTTGGGCAAGCTCAAAAAAACATGTACAACCATAGCAAATGTTACAGAAAGCCAAAACAATTTCTGTTATGGTGATTGGATGAAGAACGGAGATGAATTGGGGGTTCAACATCAAAAACATACAAGTAGATGCTTATAATTTATTCCACTTTTGCAAAAAATAATAAAATTATTTAACTAAAAGACCGTAATAAACATTTTTTACCAAACGTTTGTCTTGAGGAAGGAAGTTCTTATTTTTGCAAGTTGAATGAAGTGAAAATATCACAAACCATCCTACATATTCTATGACAAAGACTTCCAGGCACCATTTTCCTAGTGGGGCATAGTGTATAAAGAACAATAGAAACAGCAGGCTCACAAACCATGCTTATTGCTAAACAGTAAAAAGACTGTGCGCAAATGATTTGACATACACTAAAAAAATCTTCATCAAGACGCCCACAAAACTTGAAGTCTCATGATCTCCTGACTACCACTGAACCTGCAAAAACTTCCACTGGTCAATTCTGCATGTGTGCTCTCCTACCCATACTTTGTGATTTTCTTTTGATCTGCTGCCAAAGAATTTTCTAGCTATCGCAATAAAATGGTTATTTTATGTAAATGCTTCATAATTCTAAAATCAACATCTTCTAGCGGTTCCACAACAGATGGAGTTTAAAAAAACGTTCACAATATGTCCCACGTTTTCTAACAGATGGTCATTTACTTGATTATTTGATAGTTAGCACGTGCTCGCTATTAGTAATTTCAAATAATATAGAAAGTATGTGAAACAAGAAATGTATCAAGCGGCATATCTCTAAAAACGACAAACTATTCTCATGCCCATAATGTACAAAAGAAAACAAACAATCAAAAATAACTAGTATGATTTCTATCCTATCTCTGCTCACTTTTGAAAGCAAAATACCAATCAGTGTACCTAGAGAAGTATGTAAACTTAATTAGTGAATATTTATGGATATGCTAGGTTTTTGATGCAATAGAGGAAAATGCACCTGCTTACTAGCACTTACAATCAGTAGCAAGAGATTATTCAGTTCTAGGGGTGTTATTTAATTAAATTATTATATCAATTATCGTAACGCCATAGAAAGAGGTGTGGGGCAGCACCCTAGAGCGAGAGTTGCTCCTAAATAATACATATTCAGTGTTACATGTCTATATCCTGGTGTAACCTTTTTATCACTCGCATTTAATTTTAACTATTATTTTAGGCACATATTACAGATGTTAAACAAATAAATGCAGGTATGTCCTATAACCTCCAGATGGCTTTCATGTTTTGGACTTAATACCCACAGAGGAAAAATAAATGCAAGCTTCCAAGTAATTTGCAAACAGCAGACATTACGATTTTAATTATACAATTAATTGCGATCACCCAGATTATTACAAATAGCCTCCAGAGTTCAACTAGTAATGGCAACTGGTGCCATCCAAGGGAACAACAACATGTTCAAAACAAGCATTTGCAATGCAATAGGTCTCGCAATTGCGAGATTTTGAGCTATTGGCATTGTAAATGACAATGCCTTTTATTTATGTGTTTTAAAAACCTGCAAAAATAAGAGGCATTGTCATTTTCAATACCAATACGTCAAAGTTTCTAAAATGCTGGACCTATTGCATTGCAAATGCTTGTTGTTTACAAGCGCCCCATGCTGCGCTTTCACAATAATAGAGGCCACGGTTCTTTCTTTAGACCAGCCGTATCTAAAGAAAGTCCCACGGCTGCTATTACAGTGAAAGTGTAGTATGGGGCGCTTTTACCAAAAAAAAGCATTTGTTTGTCAAGTTGCCAAACAAATGCTTTTTTTTGCAAAAGGGCCCGTGAAAGCGCGCATGGCACGTTGAATGCGCTGAATGTTGCAGGAAAGCATGTAGTGCCTGCAGTAGGAGAAACTCATTAAAGAAAATAGTGCTTACGGACTAAATAAGACGTGCTGTGTAACAACCTAAGTAAAAGGAGCAGTCCTCATGGGAGGTTACAAATGAAGACAAGGTGGTATCATGGAGGGACTAACAAGCCTATTAATAAATCAGAATCCAGCAATTATGAAGAACAATGACACAAGCCAATGACAAATATGGGAGGAGAGTGGGCGGGGCTTCAAGTACAATACTCCAATACACCATGCTTCGCAGAGCAGCGCATGCGCTGCCCAGGCTCGACCTAAACGGAGCTCATCCATGAGGGTATTCAGGCGGTGCGGTGCCCCTTTGCCTTTCCCCAGTCAAAGGTCTGTGTTGCATCAACTGCTCAACTTCAGATCCTTAGAATGATGAAAAGAAAAACTATGGCTAGTGAAGAGTTTCCGTGTGACCCAATTATTGGGTGGGTCGTGAAAGTCCAAGCAATAAATAAATATGCCTTTAAACTCTCTATTTATCTTGTCACATTTGATGCACTTCAAAGACAGAGGTCAAACGAAATGTCTTCTGACAAATTGCTGCTTATGTTTTTTTAACATTGGGGTTGGTGATTACAAACTCCTCTCGCCTTGCAGCCATGAGAAAGAAAAGTAAAGTGAATTATGTGACAATCATACTGGAATACTCAGAATTAGAAAGGAAAAGCTGTAGGATGCCATTTTTTGTAACACAACAAAATGTAAATACCTGAAAATAAACATTCAGCAGTTAGGAAAGCATAAATAAAGCACTTTTTTGTTACTCTGAATTGTGATGGAAACAAAGATTTGAATAGGATCAAAACAAACACTTGTTGATGCAAATGATAAATATTCACTGAAACTTGATTTCCACACATTATCATTCGTGTGCAGTATAGTTTTATCAGTAAAATTAAATATCTGTGCAAATTTAGTGGGCATTTCAATAGAATATGTGCTGCCTCTAAATGACAGTGAGCTAACACACAATGCTTTAGTTACATTAAAAAAATCGCCCACCTCATGTCCATTATAGCTAGGTGGGTCACGAAAGTCTATTGTTCTAAAAATTGGGTCATGGCTCCAAAAAGCTTGGGAAGCAATGGTCTAGTGAGCTGGCCGTTCACACACAGCCTATCAGACATACAGAATTTGAGCTATTTAGAGCAGTGCTAGCAGGACCTAAAAATCTGACGACGTACAACATTTCAAATCCACTGGCTGACCCAGCAACCAACAGTGTGACATCACAGAAACGGACATACAGCCAATCACCATGCCATTCGTGCATAAATGGTGCCTGCTAGTGCTAGCATAATGATGCAATTCATGACATACTGAGAGCATCACTGGCCTGAGATGGCGATACTCTGGCACATAAAGCAAAATCTAACCATATTTGGCAGCAGAACATGTGACTGCTTGATCAACATTGACAAACTCATGTTTCAGCTTTATTTTGCCAAAAAGAAAAACTTGTATTTGTTAACAAAATTTGCATATTTTCGTAAACTGTAAAGATGTTGCTTGGAGAAAGCTTGATTACATTTCCAAAACTATATTTAAAGTGGGGTTTTGAGTCATAATCTTTCCTGCTCTCAAGGACACCAGCCTGTAAGGATGGTACACTAGTCTTGCAGGATTTAGGCTCTTGTAAGATCTCGGAAACCTGAGTGATAGCACTTGTGTATGAGTTATAAACTCAGTATTACTTTGATGTCTTCTACCTGAAATTACAAGATTTGTGTACTTTTTACATTTTACCATAAAACATTTGCCCCGTTCAACTAAAATGTCAGGCATAACATTGGACTCAATCAATCAATCAGGGTTTTGTAGAGCGCGACTACTCACCCATAAGGGTCTCAAGGCCTTGCGGAGGTTGGGGGGCTTCTGTTCAGTCGAACAGCCAGGTCTTGAGGTCTTTCCTGAATTGAGGCAAGATGGTGATTGTCTGAGATGCAGAGGAAGGGAGTTCCAGGTCCTTGCAGCGAGGTAGGAGAAGGATCTTCCTCCAGCAGTGGTCCTGTGGATCCGTGGGATGGTGGCCAGGGCCTGATGGGTGGAGCGGAGATGTCTGGTGGGGGTGTGGAAGGATAGGCGGTGGTTAAGGTATGCAGGGCCGGCGTTGTGGAGGGCTTTGTAGGTGTGCGTGAGGAGCTTGTAGGTGATATTTTGTTGACCGGGAGCCAGTGGAGGTCTCTCAGGTGGTTGGGTATGTGGCTGCGGCGAGGGATTTCAGCATGAGTCTGGCGGAGGCGTTTTGGATGTTTTGCAGCTTCTTTTGGAAGTTTTTCATGGTGCCGGCGTGGAGTGCGTTGCCGTAGTCTAGTCTGCAGCTGACGAGTGCGTGGGTGATTTTTCCTTATCTCGCTAGGAATCCACTTGAAGATCTTTCGAAGCAGGCAGAGAGTGTGGAAGCAGGAGGAAGAGAAGGCATTGATCTGGCGGTTTATTGAGAGCCAGGAGTCCAGGATGATGCCGAGGTTTCGTGCATGGTCCGTGGGTGTGGGGGGGTTCTGAGCACTGCGGGACATCAGATGTCGTCCCAGAAGGAGGGGTTGGGGCACAGGATGAGGACTTCGGCCTTGTCTGCGTAAAGCTTGAGGCAGCTGTCCTTCATGCAGGTGGCTACTGCCTTCATTCCGCGGAGAAAGTTGTTCTTGGCAGCTGTGGGTGCGTCGGAGAGGACAAGATGGAAAAGTGAATGAAAAAATATATAAAAGGGAAGATAGATGCAACAAATATGATAAGTAATAACAATGGGTCTGGATGGAGCAGAGCCACATCAAGCCCTATTTCAAAAATGAAAAGTGCGCTTAAGCATGCAGTACAACACTGTGCAGTGGAAAATATTTCTAATTTCATTACAAGACCGGAGGCTACCATCATGCATTTATTCCTTCAATGACACTCAACGCAGCACTTGAGAGAAGTTATCATAAAACAAACATTCCAGAACAGAACATTCAGTACATATAATAAGTCCATGCAGCCAACAATCTGCCTTTTTAGGTCGAGCTTAGAGGCAGCGCGTATGCGCTGCTCTGCGAGGCATGCAGTAATCCATCTGTGATGTTAGACCACACCCCTTCATTCTATTTGTTCCTTCTTGTGCCTTTCTGTAGTCGTTTGTTTTTACTAGTGGAATGCTGCTCTTTGTCCCGCCTTTGGGTGTGGTTTTAATTTCGAGGCGACTGGCCCTGTTACAAGGGCCTTACGCTTGAATTCTTTTATTGTTTGTTAGGGCACTCTTTAATTTGCCTGGAATGGTCCCCACCGACTCTTGCTGGCCGGCGGCTGCTCTCGTTTCCCTTTAATCTTATCTGCGATATGTTCCTAGTTGCGAGTGCTACCGATTGTCAATGCTCCCGCCCCCTCCCGTTGTCAGTGTTCAGCTCCTCCCTAGTAAGTGTATTTTTGGAGCGCTAGGTTTGTGTTAAAATTGCTCCATTCACAGCCATCTTAATTCCTTCCTGTCCCTCGATCTTTTGCAGTGCACAGCGCCGTAAAGGATCGCATGAGCCTGGTGCGCTGTTGTCAGAGTGCAGCACACACACACACTGTGTGCTGTCTGATCACAGCGGAGTGCTGAAGCATTGCAAACTATAAACAGTTGGCATCGCGTTCTAGCTTCTGTAGCTGTGACTTTCTGGATCGGCGCTAGGTAAGGGGAATGGGGTGCGGTTGCGGTGAGGCTGACTGCACACTAGCGCGAGAATTGTTTGTGACGGGTATGGACTTTACCGTTACGCCCTGCATACGGTATCGGCATAATGACCGAAGCCGGCCGGTTAACTGGGGTGTCTTCCTCAGGGCCCATTCACACGTTTCCGTAGAAAAACTACTGTGCAAGAGGTAGGGTGGGAGAGATGGGTGTGGGGGCCTACTGTAGATTTTCCACCAGTCTGAATCTTGATGACATGCTCCACTCTGCTGATCTGAAGTGCACTACTCTTGGTTTAGCCTTAGCTACTCTGCCCACTACCAAGAGAAGGTCCCTCTGCGGAGGTGTTTTTCAGCCGGAAATAACTGCCCAGTCACCTGAGAGCATGTTGAAAATAATGGCATACTCTTTTTAAGTCTTAGGGAGTCGTGTATTTCTCCCCAGGTCTAGTTCGTCATGACGACTGCTTGCTGCGGTTGCTAGAAGCCGAAATTCCACATTCTATGTTTTAACATATCAATACTTATCCAGATTTGACTAGTTACGTGTATGTTGGATCTCTTCCGGAGGGCGGTGGAAGCCTAAAAATATGTTTTGTATCAGCAACACAGGACAGGCCTAAATCAAAGGATCTAATGATATCAAATGCCTTAATTAAATGATAAGTAAAATCGGAGACTATGATGATCCTTCGGACTCCGCACAGTACTGCAAAGGACTTAGACCAAAAGGTGGATCACCTCACTTCCAAATCGTTGTTTTCCCCCGCAGTTTTATATAGCGTGAACTCAACCCCAATGTATTGGAGCGGTTTGCATGATCACCAGCTACGTTACACAAGGTCGCATTCATTATTTTGAGACACGGCGACATTAAGTGATTTGCCCAGAATCACAGGATGTTGCGCCGCCAAGACTCGAACCTGGTTTTCCCAGTTCCAAAGTCGGCAACTCTGGTCATAAAACCACATCCTCTCTAACCCTCTATTTGCATTTTAGAAAGTGGACCTAATCCCAGAGTACAGCTTTAAAACAGCTGTATCTTGATGCTGGTCCCTAGGGGCATTTCTCATTTAAACCTCAGCAAGCACATTTCTTCTGTTAATACGCATCTTTTGTATCCTAATTTAAGGAGGGCCTTACATAATCTCTTGACTGGTATTTCTGTAGGGTAACAGTCTGTGCCCTTTGAGTGTTTCGGAATTATGATTTGCTTCTCAAATTAACCTTTCCTGCATTTTCTGCTTTTTATAAATTATTTTTATTACGTTATACAGAGAGAAAACAGTAAATAATTCAGGCATTACATCGGGTCAGAATAAGGAGAAAAGGCGTCAGTTCCACATGTTGACATGACGATCAGTGCTAGACAGCATTGAGGCCCTATAATAACCATACAGCGGGACAAAAATGACTCGGCACTGTGCTCACCCTGAAAGGGAAATAGTCCGTCTGGTCCATGCGTTCCAGATTTTATCAAATTTCTGCGGCTACACCCGTGCTCTGAAGACTGCTTTCTTTGCTGTTGCACAAGTGTCAATGCCCCTCCGCCATTCCGCCACTGTTAGAGGGTTACTGCTCCTCTAATGCCTGGCGAAATCACTTTGAGTGAACATGTAACCGATGCCCACCATAGTCTTTGTATTATTGTTACCATCCCGTTGATCCATGGTCCAGAGAATCACAATCTTGGGGTCCATTGTTGCATCTTCTGCTTTTGTTTATTTTTTTTAATAAGTAACATCTACTCTTTCTTTCAAGTAACATTGTTAAATAACTTACAATGTGGTTACTGGTTTTGATGTAGTGCAAGATTACTTTTGTAAACAGCACTTTTTGGTAAGCCATGAGCACTCAGTCCAATAAGGAAACCTATATGCATCCTTGTTATTGCTGGCGAGCTTTAGAAAACAAAGCCAATTGATTTGAACGGGCCCTAGATTTCTGCTATTCAAACATTATCATATTTTCAGTATTAGTGTTCCAGCTTACTTTCAGGAGGAAGAAACCTTGCAGTTCTTCTGGAGTAGCCCTATATATTTTTTCTTTAATAACTCGCTTTATTGGCTTTTTGTGATTATACAGGAGCCGCTGTAGACAGCAAAACAAAAATCATAACATGCAGCCACCTTTAAGGTTATTGTCCACGTTATTTAAATTGGCGAATGAGCAGCTGATGAGAGTATGTATATAACGGATGAGAGGTAAACTGCATAAAGCTTGACCATTACTGTCCATTAACTGGAGGGTGTTTGAAGGATGGGTGTTAGAAATGGGATCTCTAGTTGGCAAGGGCTTGCACCTCTGTCCAAGTAGGGACCCTTCTTCCTAGTCAGGGTAAGGGTGTTACACTCGTGAAGTAACCCCTGCTCACCCTCGTGGTAGCTTGGCACGAGCAGTCAGGCTTAATTCAGAGGCAGTGTGTAAAGCATTTGCACATAACCAACAGTAATACAGTGTAAGCACTACAAACGGACACCACACCAGTTTAGAAAAATAACCAATTTTTATATACTCAAGACAAGACCAATTATGACAAAAATCCACAATACTATACTTTAAAAATGAATGCTTGATAAGGTAACTTCTTCTTTGCACGAATAGTTAAAAAACAAAGTTCGTACAAGTCGGTAACTCCGTCCGAGCCTACTGCGATGCTGAAAACCACAGAGTCTAACAGTTCCAGCCGACCGCGTCGATACGGGCCAGCAGAGTCGTGAACAGACTCGGTAACAGTACCTTTCTCGTTGTGGCTGGTACGGAGTGTACGAGCCGGTCGGCGTTCGTCGCGGTTGCAGTGCAAGACGGAGCGATGCAAGGTGCGGTGTCCCTCGATGCGGTGCAGGCAGCGGCTCGATGAGCGTCGTGCAGACGGAGTCGGTGAGTCCAAGGCGTGCGATGCAGGGTGAGACGATGCTCGATGCGGTCCTGACAGGTTGCGATGCAGGCGACCAAGCCGGAGTGCGGGAGCTGGCGTCGGACAGCGGTGCGAGTCGGAGCGGTGCGTCGCAGACGTGCGAGCGGTGCCCCAAATGCGATGCGGTCACGA
This sequence comes from Calotriton arnoldi, assembly GCA_963921515.1. Lineage (NCBI taxonomy): Eukaryota > Metazoa > Chordata > Amphibia > Caudata > Salamandridae > Calotriton > Calotriton arnoldi. The sequence continues at coordinate 751,541 of CAWUFW010000974.1, read as the reverse complement.
CTCTTGAGCCAGTTGCAGCGACCGTGTCGGTCGGGTCCGGCTGGTTCAGTGAAGCGATGCGATGCGAACTGCGGTGCCCACAGGTCACGGTGCAAGCAGCGGCTCGGTGTTGGCGGCGTCGGACGTCGCCCACGGTGAGACCAGGGTTGCGATGCGAAGCGGGGCGATGCGGTCTGCGGTGCAAACAGGTCACCGGTCAGGGATGGATTCGGTTGACGGAGTCGGTTGCAGTTCCCTTCCTCTGTGGCAACTGAAACAGCGTTCCAGAAGCGGTACCCAGAGGCTTGTGAAGTCTTTGTAGTCCCTGAGACTTAACAGGAGGCCAGCTCGGTTCCAGGCCCTTGGGGATACTCAGCACAAGTTTGTAGAAAGTTCAGTCCTTTCACTGCTCAAGGCAGAAGCAGCAGCTGCAGGCCAACCCAACAAAGCAACAACACAGCAAAGGGGCAGTACTCCTCCTGGCAGCTCTTCCAGCTCTTCGTCTTGGCAGGTTCCTTGATTCCAGCGAGATCTAAATTCATGGGGTCAGGGCCCCAATATTTATATCCCAAATTCCTTTGTTCTCTGAAGGCAGAGAGGCCTTTGCCTAGTCCAAACCAGTTCTGGAGCACTTTGTTGACAAGTCTCCGTCCCTTCTTTCAGTGAGTAGGCCAGGGACATCAGACGCACCACAGGAGGTGGAGCCAGCATTGTGGAGGGAAGGCACTGTCCTATTCAGGGCCCAGGTGCAACTCCTCCCACCCATCTACATGTAGATCTTGCTATTCAGCCCTGTGCTGACTCACCCTGTCTCCTGGCATCCCCCAGCCCCTGTCACTCACACTCCAGACAAGGAATACACAACCTCGCAGAGGCAGGCTTGGATGGTTAGACAAGAAAATACCCACTTTCTAAAAGTGGTATTTTCAAACACAGAATGTTAAAACCAACTTCACTAAAAGCTGCATTTTATCATTCTGAGTCCAGGCATACTAAACTCGAATTTCTACCATGTTCCCGGGGTCAGTTAGGATTATAAGCTGTAATAATCCAAACTGCCCGTTCTGGCCTATGGGGAACAGGTAGCCTTGCAATAGTGAAAAACGAACTAGGCTGTAATTCACTATCAGGACATGCCACACACGCCAGAGCATGTCCTACCTTTTGCATACAACGCACCCTGCCCACAGGGGTACCTTGGGCCTACCTTAGGGGTGACTAACATGTAGCAAAGGGAAGGTTTAGGGACTTGCAAGTGTGTGCACTTGCCAAGTCGACATGGCAGCCCCCGGCCGCGCACAGGCTCTGCGATGGCAGGCTCGAGTTACACTTTACGGGCTGTTTGCGTGGGTGGCACAATCCAGTGCTGCAGCCCACCAACAGCATTTGGTCTATAGGCCCTGGCACTCGCAGTGCACTTTACAAGGGACTGACACATAAACCAAATAGGCCAATCATGGAAACACCAATCCATAACACATTTTATACAGGAGCACTTGCACTTTCCCACTGGACAGCAGTGAGGAAAGTGTGCAGAATCATTACACCAGCAAAAACAGAGTCAAAACCGGGAGGTCAGAAAGCAAAAAGTCAGGGGAAACACGCCAAAAGATGCCAAGTCTAACACATGTCCCCTCCAGCTGAAAGTAGGGAGAACTACCCAACCCCATTGGAGTTCTCTTCACTAAGGCGGAAGAACCTGGACAGACCATCTGCGTTGGCGTGTTCTGTACCAGGACGGTGCTCCACCGTAAAGTCCATTCCCTGTAGGGAGATGGACCACCTCAGCAGTTTTGGATTCTCACCCCTCATTTGCATCAACCATCTGAGGGGCCTGTGGTCTGTCTGAACCCGGAAGTGAGTCCCAAACAGGTATGGTCTCAACTTCTTCAGCGCCCAGACCACAGCAAAAGCTTCCCTTTCTATGGCACTCCACCTCTGTTCCCTGGGAAGTAGTCTCCTGCTAAGGAAGACTACAGGCTGATCCAGGCCCTCTTCGTTCAGTTGTGAGAGCACCGCTCCCACACCATGCTCTGAAGCGTCAGTCTGCACGACGAATTCCTTGGAGAAGTCAGGTGCCTTGAGCACGAGCGACGTGCACATGGCTGCCTTCAGGGCATCAAAAGCTTTCTGGCAGGACTCAGTCCAGATCACTTTCCAGGGCTGCCTCTTAGTGGTCAGCTCTGTTAAGGGGGCAACGATGGTGCCATAGCCCTTAACAAATCTCCTATAGTAGCCGGTGAGACCTAAGAAGGCTCTCACCTCTGTCTGGGTCTTGGGGGCTCCCAAGCCAGAATGGTGTCAATCTTGGGTTGTAGGGGCGCCACCTGGCCGCTTCCTACCTGGTGTCCCAAGTACACCACAGAACCCCTGCCCGATCTGGCACTTACTGGCCTTGATCGTGAGGCCTGCACCTTGCAGAGCCCTCAACACTTTCTCAAGGTGCTGTAAATGTTCTTCCCAGCTGGAACTGAACACAGCAATGTCATCCAGGTAGGCGGCACTGAAATCCTCCAGCCCAGCCAACACCTGATTGACCAACCTCTGAAAGGTGGCAGGGGCATTCTTCAACCCAAAGGGCATCACCCGGAATTGGTAATGACCTTCTGGGGTTGAGAATGCTGACCTCTCCTTGGCTCCATCGGTTAAGGCAATCTGCCAGTACCCAGACGTCAAATCAAACGTGCTGAGGAACCGGGCAGCTCCCAACCGATCAATGAGCTCATCAGCTCTGGGGATGGGGTGCGCGTCAGTCCTGGTGACGGCATTGAGCCCACGGTAGTCCACACAAAACCGGAGTTCTGGAGTGGCACCGGGCGCAGCAGCCTTTGGGACCAAGACCACTGGGCTGGCCCAAGGACTGTGGGAGGGCTCAATCACCCCTAACGCCAACATCTTAGAGACCTCCTCCTTGATGCTGGCTCTGACCCGGTCAGTCAACCTGTAAATCTTGTGCTTCACAGGAGGGCTGTCACCCGTGTCCACGTCATGGGTACACCAGTGAGTAACACCGGGGGTCAGAGAAAACAGTGGGGCGAACTGTCCCAACAACTGGCGACAGTCCCCCTGCTGCTCCTGAGTCAGAGTAGGGGAGAGGATCACACCCTCTACTGACCCATCATGCTCCTCGGTAGACAGGAGGTCAGGGAGAGGCTCACTCTCCTCTTCCACCCCATCATCTGTCGCCAAGAGCATACTCACTTCGGACCTCTCGAAGTGGGGCTTGAGGCGGTTCACGTGAAGGACCCTCAAAGGGTTCCTTGGAGCCTGCAAATCCACCAGGTAGGTGACGTCACTTTTGCGCTCCTTTACCTCATATGGCCCAGTCCACTTGTCCTGCAAGGCACAAGGTGCCACTGGGGCCATTACCCACACTTTTTGCCCAGGTTGAAATTCGACCAGAGTGGCATTCTGGTCATACCATCTCTTCATTTCTTCCTGGCTTGCTTCTAGGTTCGCCTGAGCGAGTTTCCTGAAGCGGGCAGTTTGGTTTCTAAAGGCCAGCATGTAGCTAAATACATCCTGGGGAGTTTTCCTGGGAGCCGCCTCCCAGCCTTCCTTTACCAAACTCAGGTGGTCCTCTGACAAGGTGGCCATACAGGAGCTCAAAGGGGCTGTACCCAAGAGACTTCTGAGGCACCTCCCTGTATGCAAAGAGTAGGCATGGCAAGAGGACGTCCCACTTACGCCTCATGGGTTCTGTTAGACCCTTGATCATGCCTTTCAAGGTCTGGTTGAATCTCTCCACCAGACCGTTTCCTTGTGGGTGGTAAGGAGTGGTGAACTTGTAGGTTACACCACACTCCTTCCACAGGGATGTCATATACTTGGATATGAAATTGGTCTCCCTATCAGAAACCACCTCTCTGGGGAATCCCACACGGGAAAAGATCCCCATTAACGCCCGGCCCACCACTGGCGCCGTCGTTGTCCTGAGAGGATTGCCTCCGGGTACCGGGTGGCATGGTCCACCAAGACCAGGATGTACCTGTTGCCCATGGCTGTCTTGGGATCCAGTGGCCCCACAATATCCATCCCTACCCTTTCAAAGGGTGTTCCAACAACAGGAAAAGGTTGGAGAGGAGCTTTGACCTTCCTCCCACTCTTACCACTTGCCTGGCAAGTTTGGCAAGACCTACAGTGTGCATCCGACTGCCTTCGCATTTGGGGCCAAAAGAAGTGGGTGACAAGCCTGTCAAAGGTCTTGTCCTGCCCCAAATGTCCTGCCAAAGGCACGTCATGAGCCAGACCCAGTAGGAAGGTCCTGAAGCGCTGGGGTACCACCAGCACACGGGCTGACCCAGGCTCAGCAACCTTAGGCTCACTGTATAGGAGACCACTCTCCCAGTAGATCAGATGTGACCCGGACTGATTACCAGCTGCCTGGTCTGCAGCCTGCCGCCGCAGACCCTCCAGAGTAGGGCACTCGTTCTGCTCCCTGCAGAACTCCTCCCTGGTGGGCCCCCTTCTTGCTGCCAATGGGTCAGCTCAGAGATGTCTCCCAGTTCGGCTACCTGCTCCCCTGTAGGCACCTGGGCGTCCCCTTCGAGGTCCGCCTCCTCCCGGTCCGTGGGAACTTCGGGGCCGGTTTCCCGCGCCCCTGCCCTTTCTCTTGGCAGGGACTTGGGCCACTGTTCCAGGCTCGAAGTCCTCTTGATCACCCTTTTGGCTGCCATTGACCGAGTAGACACGCATGCCCACTCTGGCAACCCAAGCATCTCCAAGTGAGACCTGAGCTCAACCTCCTTCCATAAGGACTGCTCCAGGTCGTTTCCTAGCAGACAATCTACAGGCATGGTAGGGCTCACAACCACCCTCAAGGGACCTGAGACCCCCCCATTCAAAGGGAACCTGCGCCACCATACACTGGCGCTCAGAGTTGTCTACAGCAACTACTTGGTGGAATGCCCCTGGGACTACCTGCTTCTCAGAGACCAGGTGACACCGGACTGAGGTCACACTGGCTCCAGTATCTCTGAGAGCCTCTACCCTGTTCCCATTGATGGTCACCCAGGTGCTATATTTCTTTGTGTTAGGGGGCACCTGGTTTCCTGGGACCATCTCACTGTCCCCTAGTGAGACAAGGGTCATTTCTGCGGGATCCCCACCCTCCTGTGGGCACCCCTCCTTCCCAAGCGCTACACTAGCCAACACTTTGGACTGTCCACCGGTGGGTGGCTGTGTCCCCTTCGGGCACTTGGGGTCCCCTTAAAGTGACCTACCTGGTCACATGCATAACACTTGCGGGGGCCAGTCTCAACAGGCTTCCCTGTAGAGACCCCTTTCTTCTTATCACCGGGGGCTGGGAACCTTTACCCTGGGTACTAGTTTGGGGCCCTTTAGAGAACTCCTGTGCTTTACCCTTGTCCCCCCCACCTTTCTGCTGGGGACCCTGCCCACCTTTGGCTGAGTCTCCACCAAACGCTTTCTTGTGGACCCTGTTACTCACCCAGCGGTCCGCTTCCATAGCAAGCTTCCTGGGGTCAGTTAGCTTACTATCAACTAGGTGCTGGCGCAGATCTGCAAAACATAGACTAGACAAGTGCTCCCATGCAATCAAGTTGTAGAGCCCCTGAAAATCTGTTACACTACTGCCCTTTACCCAGCCATCCAGAGACCTGCAGAACACATCCACACATTCCAACCAAGTGTTGGCATCGGACTTCTTACTGGACCTGAACTGATCCCTGTACTTTTCAGGAGTAAGACCATACTTAGTGAGAAGGGCATCCTTCATGTCAGCATAGGTGAGGTGATACCCCTACCCAAAGCTATCAGAGCATCCCTTGCTTCTTCAGGGAAAAGTGGCCACAATCCTGCTCCCCAATTCTCCTCAGGGACCCCATTCATGTGTATGGCTGCCTCATTACCCTGAAACCACCTTTGTATGTCATCCCCCTTCTTGAACTCCTTGCCTACATTCTTGGGAATGTGCACAATCATGTCTGCCTTTCTGGACGAATTGCTGCCACCATCTGAGCCTGACTTACTCCTAAGTTCTAGCTCCTTCAGTTCTCTCTCATGCTCTAAGAGCATCTTCCTCTCTTCTATGACCAATCTCTTCTCCTCCCGCTCACTCTCCAGCCTGAGCTTCTGCAGCTCAAACTGCCTTGCCTCCCGCCTGTCCTCCAGCTCCTCTGGGGACAGACTGCTGCTGCCTGACCTGGCGGGTTCCCCCTACCCAAAAGCATATCCACCCTGGAAATAGGCTCCTCCACCTCCTCACTGAGATTACCAGGCTGCCCACTGGCATGTCTGGCTGCTACCCAGGCCCTCAGCGCCTTCTGTAGCTCCTCCTTCCTTGTGAGGCCTTTAATTTGGACTTTCAGGTTTTTACAAATTGCTCGTAGTTCCTTTACGGCGTAGGTTTCCAACCTATCCTCCTCAAAGATAATTTCCAGAGATGCAACGGATGATGCAGCTGTGTCAGGCATGACAAAAGTAGTGAGTTGAAAACTGGCAAGATCAAAAATAGGCCAAAAGAAAAAGAACCAGTATGTGGTACGTAATGGTCTGCGATATGGTAGTAGTGCACACCAATCACTGTAAGTCAAGTGCAAACACAAGTCCTATCCTCACCGCTGACAACCAATGTTAGAAATGGGATCTCTAGTTGGCAAGGGCTTGCACCTCTGTCCAAGTAGGGACCCTTCTTCCTAGTCAGGGTAAGGGTGTTACACTCGTGAAGTAACCCCTGCTCACCCTCGTGGTAGCTTGGCACGAGCAGTCAGGCTTAATTCAGAGGCAGTGTGTAAAGCATTTGCACATAACCAACAGTAATACAGTGTAAGCACTACAAACGGACACCACACCAGTTTAGAAAAATAACCAATTTTTATATACTCAAGACAAGACCAATTACGACAAAAATCCACAATACTATACTTTAAAAATGAATGCTTGATAAGGTAACTTCTTCTTTGCAGGAATAGTTCAAAAACAAAGTTCGTACGAGTCGGTAGCTCCGTCCGAGCCTACCGCGAGGCTGAAAACAACAGAGTCTAACAGTTCCAGCCGACCGCGTCGATACGGGCCAGCAGAGTCATGAACAGACTCGGTAACAGTACCTTTCTCGTTGTGGCTGGTACGGAGTGTACGAGCCGGTCGGCGTTCGTCGCGGTTGCGGTGCAAGACGGAGCGATGTAAGGTGCGGTGTCCCTCGATGCGGTGCAGGCAGCGGCTCGATGAGCGTCGTGCAGACGGAGTCGGTGAGTCTAAGGCGTGCGATGCAGGGTGAGACGATGCTCGATGCGGTGCTGACAGGTTGCGATGCAGGCGACCAAGCCGGAGTGCGGGAGCTGGCGTCGGACAGCGGTGCGAGTCGGAGCGGTGCGTCGCAGACGTGCGAGCGGTGCCCCAAATGCGATGCGGTCACGACTCTTGAGCCAGTTGCAGCGACCGCGTCGGTCGGGTCCGGCTGGTTCAGTGAAGCGATGCGAACTGCGGTGCCCACAGGTCACGGTGCAAGCAGCGGCTCGGTGTTGGCGGCGTCGGACGTCGCCCACGGTGAGACCAGGGTTGCGATGCGAAGCGGGGCGATGCGGTCTGCGGTGCAAACAGGTCACCGGTCAGGGATGGATTCGGTTGACGGAGTCGGTTGCAGTTACCTTCCTCTGTGGCAACTGAAACAGCGTTCCAGAAGCGGTACCCAGAGGCTTGTGAAGTCTTTGTAGTCCCTGAGACTTCTTAACAGGAGGCCAGCTCGGTTCCAGGCCCTTGGAGATACTCAGCACAAGTTTGTAGAAAGTTCAGTCCTTTCACTGCTCAAGGCAGAAGCAGCAGCTGCAGGCCAACCCAACAAAGCAACAACAGAGCAAAGGGGCAGTACTCCTCCTGGCAGCTCTTCCAGCTCTTCGTCTTGGCAGGTTCCTTGATTCCAGCGAGATCTAAATTCATGGGGTCAGGGCCCCAATATTTATATCCCAAATTCCTTTGTTCTCTGAAGGCAGAGAGGCCTTTGCCTAGTCCAAACCAGTTCTGGAGCACTTTGTTGACAAGTCTCCGTCCCTTCTTTCAGTGAGTAGGCCAGGGACATCAGACGCACCACAGGAGGTGGAGCCAGCATTGTGGAGGGAAGGCACTGTCCTATTCAGGGCCCAGGTGCAACTCCTCCCACCCATCTACATGTAGATCTTGCTATTCAGCCCTGTGCTGACTCACCCTGTCTCCTGGCATCCCCCAGCCCCTGTCACTCACACTCCAGACAAGGAATACACAACCTCGCAGAGGCAGGCTTGGATGGTTAGACAAGAAAATACCCACTTTCTAAAAGTGGTATTTTCAAACACAGAATGTTAAAACCAACTTCACTAAAAGCTGCATTTTATCATTCTGAGTCCAGGCATACTAAACTCGAATTTCTACCATGTTCCCGGGGTCAGTTAGGATTATAAGCTGTAATAATCCAAACTGCCCGTTCTGGCCTATGGGGAACAGGTAGCCTTGCAATAGTGAAAAACGAACTAGGCTGTAATTCCCTATAAGGACATGCCACACACACCAGGGCATGTCCTACCTTTTGCATACAACGCACCCTGCCCACAGGGGTACCTTGGGCCTACCTTAGGGGTGACTAACATGTAGCAAAGGGAAGGTTTAGGGACTTGCAAGTGTGTGCACTTGCCAAGTCGACATGGCAGCCCCCGGCCGCGCACAGGCTCTGCGATGGCAGTCCCGAGTTACACTTTACGGGCTGTTTGCGTGGGTGGCACAATCCAGTGCTGCAGCCCACCAACAGCATTTGGTCTATAGGCCCTGGCACTCGCAGTGCACTTTACAAGGGACTGACACATAAACCAAATAGGCCAATCATGGAAACACCAATCCATAACACATTTTATACAGGAGCACTTGCACTTTCCCACTGGACAGCAGTGAGGAAAGTGCGCAGAATCATTACACCAGCAAAAACAGAGTCAAAACCGGGAGGTCAGAAAGCAAAAAGTCAGGGGAAACACGCCAAAAGATGCCAAGTCTAACAATGGGTTTCTATAAGTGGTCCTAGCATGGCTCACAAATCTGGTGCTTCTTTGGACATCCTCTTACCTTATAAATGGGTTGTTCAAGGACTATATGTTTCTACTATGGAGCCAAACATCAAGACTTGGTGGATTCATGTCCCACTAGTGTTGGGTAATATCCCTTTCAGATAACATCAGCGGCAGGTTTACGAGAGCCTTAGGGAGGGTTGTGGAATTTGATAAAATTTGTATTTGTCCAAGGGACAGGCATGTTTCAGAAAACTACTGTCCCTTTTACTTGTCTCATTTGGTGCCATGCACTGAGCAGTCAAAACTATAGTCTCTCTGATGACAGAGCTCACATCAGATGTCTCAATTCTTACAAGGACTTGAATTTATTCCCCCTTACCCCCTTCGCAGAATATCTGCATGAAGGGGCTGGAAGTAGGTGGGAAGCAGTGGGTTCCAGTTTTGGCAGGCCTTGTGAGTCTCTACATACTCACAAACTTATGTTTGAGCATTCACCCACACCTCCCCAGTCCCTTCCCACATTAGAAAATGTTGGAAAATATACTCCCTATAAAGGCAGGATTAATTCACCCCCCTATGGTTGCGGGAAAAGGGTGTAAGGAAAGTGAACTTACACTCACTCAGCAGATTTTCACATAAGCGAATAGGTAAATTAAATGTGTATATTTGCTGAAACAAAATTGGGAATAAAGCATTGCTAGGGATCTGGTTTCTAGGCCTACTTTCTGTAAAGTCTTGTGAATTCCTAAAAGTTTTAAAACTGCACTAATACAAGGATAAAGGCCTATATGTGCAAGTTTGTGAATGTCTTTAAGAATCGAACCCCTGCATTTTTAGGTCGAGCCTGGAGGCAGCGGGCATGTGCTGCTCTGCGAGGCATGCAGTAATCTATCTGTGATGTTAGACCACACCCCCCTCATTCTATTTGTTCCTTTGTGTGCCTTTCTGTAGTCTTTTGTTTTTACTGGTGGAACGCTGCTCTTTGTCCCACCTCTGGGTGTGGCTTCAATTTCGAGGCAACTGCCCCTGTTACAAGTGCCATTATGCTTGAATTATTTTATTGTTTGTTCGGGCACTCTTTAATTTGCATGGAATGGTCCCCTCCGACTCTTGCTGGCCCGCTGCCTCTCTCGTTTCCCTTTCAGCTTATCTGCGATGTGTTCCTATTTACGAGCGCTAACCGTTGTCGCGTTGCCTTTGCTCCCGCCCCCTTCCGTTGTCAGTGTTCAGCACCTCCTTAGTAAGTGTACTTTCGGAGCACTTGGTTTGTGTTAAAATCACTCCATTCACAGCCATCTTGATTCCTCCCTGTTTCTGTCCCTGTATCTTTGGCAGGCAAATCGTGTTTAACTGCGCTTTTCAATTTACTTGAGTAGGTCAAATATATGAAACCCACTTATGCATACCACCAACGACTTCAGGTGGCTGTCGTCACTGGCTCCGGAACTTAACAAAATCAGGAGCCAAACGACTTTTAGGAGCATTGCCTCTCACGCAGTTGCAGGCGAAATCCCAGCAAGTGCACTGCTTTGCCTTCAAAGGTACACGCCAGGACACCTGTACAGGGTCGGACTAGCCCATAGGGCAGTCAAGCAGTGCTCGTTAAGCTGGTCTGAAAAAGCAGTGTGTGGGCCAATTGTTTTGGAAGTTTGGGGGCCTGTTTCATTTTCTTGTGTGACTACTTTTCACTGTTTATGTATCTGATATTAGCACAAACATTGTCTACAGCGATCATAAATACACTTGTTACCACAAACCATTACAAAACACCTCTATAAAGGGACTTTACAAGTTCAAAATGGCCCCAATTTGCAAATGTGGGACACTTTTTTTTTTACCTATCTGATTTGTTAATGCATAGCAACACAATACATATGAAAATGTGCTGCATGCCTAAATGCTTATTAGCTCCTAAAGGCGAGAACTATTGGCTATGACAATGCTTGTTTAAATACTGCTCATCGCAGATAAGTACCCTATTATGTTATGTTATCTTTAACCGTTTTCGCCTGTTATGTTTGGTATTTTGTTTGGCTTAGATTAGCTTCTCACACTGCTCCTAGTTTATTGAAACTATTCTCTTGGGAGCGTTATCCTTGTTTTCATTCCCATAATATGTTAAACACGTTAGCTTTTGTTCACTTTACGTTTAGTTGTTGTAATTCTGTAGTTGCGCCTCTCGCTGACTGAGCAAGTGTACTTTTTAGAAGCGGAGCATCCCCGCTTCAGTTGTCCAGGAACCCGATCCGAGGCTGTCTTGATCTACCGATCCGAGGCCGTCCTTCCCTGCAGGGTCCTAGTCAACAAGTTCGCATCAGCGCGACTTGGGCTGCAGAGACCCCTGCAGTGTGGTCCCCGCAGTGCCAGCGGCAGCCTGTCAGGTGTTTTTGGGGGCAGCTCCGGCAGGGCGACCATTGCAGTTGTAGGCCGCATCCGACCAACGCATCCCTTCAGGCAGTGATGCGTTGGTCAGGTTTTATGGAATTCTCTGAGCAACGGCACTAGACATAATGTGCTGCCATCTTGGTTTGTGCCTTGAACCATATGCTTTCAAGGCTTCTGGGCGGCTGACAGGGGACACTGTAACGCATTACGTTGACAGTTACAGTGTCCCCACGATCAGCTGTTCACTCGGTACATGCCCTTCATTGTTGTTACTCAGTCCAACAGCTCTTGCCTTTTATTAATGGCTCTCGTGCTTTATCAGAAGATTTCTTAATTTCACATTTTTACTGGCCTCTCATATATATATATATATATATATATATATATATATATATATTTCTTTTTTTTACTGTCCCTAATTATAGACTAACATGTCTGACCAAGAAGAAGAGAACACTGAGATGTCACAAAGAAAAATCAATAAGGAGCTGATCAAAAAGCTAATTTAACATGAGATGCGCACTTGTGTACGGTAGACCCTCGATCAGGTGACGATTATGAGAGGATGTGAAAATGAAGGGGACCAGGGGTACATTTCAGGGGAAGACTCTGTTCAAGACGGCAAAGGGGGTAAGAGGAAGAGAAAATCCAAGCAAATTGAGAGAGGGGCTATACCCTTTAAAAAGATGGGCAGTCCAAGCACCTCGAGGAAGGTGGGAGGTCTAAGCACCTCAAAGAGAATGTGAGGTCTAAGCACCTCGCAGAGTATGGGTGCCCTACACGGCACAAAACCAAAGGGTGTCCACTGCAGCACAACAGATTCAGGTGTCCCAATCGGCATCCAAGTTCTTGATGTGGGTGAGGAAGAACCACATAATGAAACCCTCTTAGATGAATATGTTTTTGGACCGGGATCAAGGGGACCTTGATGGAGATGAACTCTTTATGGAGAATGATGGCCACTCTCCCTCCAAAGATGTAATCAAAGACCCCTTAGGGGATGAAATGTCTTACCCTAGAAGTGCTGAGTGGTGGCTCCTTGACCATGTAGCCAGGTTCATCAAGCGGTGGATTTGGAATCCACTTGAGAAGGGAGCAAGGAAAGTTTTAAAGGCTGAATGTTCTAGGCTGGTTATACGTGATATGGTACGTCTTACTCCTAATTTAGACCCAGAGCTCATCACTTTTCTTTTCAAGCTGGGTTAAGATCCTAGGAAGGGGCTGGATGGGCCCCTTACATCTTGTCAAGACTGCCTCCTTGATGTGGTCGGACCCCTGGCGAGAATTATTGACATGGTGGAGAAGGCACACAACAATGAACGGCTGCTGAATATAGACCTCCTCAGGGGGTGGAGCCAAAGGGCTATGGTCCTCCTTGGGAATGACAATGCAGGCCTTAATGCCAAGAGGCGTAGAGTTGTGCTAATTAAAATAAATCCAAAGCTTGGAGACCTTGCAGAAAGAGAGAACTAAGACTCCCTAGGGTCTTCTCTTTGGCGAAGACATGTTAAAATGTCTGAGCAAATATGTTGCAACATTTACTGCCCTACACAAGGCGCAATCTAATATGCGCAAAGTCTTCAGTGCAGGTGTTCCTGTGCAGGCCGGCAGAAGGGGACTTTCTGCCGGCATGGCTCCCAGAGGTCCCACTTTACGAATTACAGACACCGAAGAGCCTGCGGCAGAGGATATCGGGCCAGAACAACTGCAACCTTTTATCCCCAAAGAGGACGTGTCCACCGTTGAAGAGTATATAGGTCACGCGACAAGGCTCAGCCGGATATCAGGGTGAGTACTGCAATTTTATCTTCTTCTTCTTCCCTAAGAAGAGTAGGAGGACGATGCAGACTTTAGTCTGGGAAACAGTTACGCAGGATCCTTGGGTTTTAGAAACTGTTCAAAGGTTCAAAATAGATTCCTGGACAGGTCTGTCCTTCCCCTTCCCCTTTTAGCGATCATTATCCCATTACTGTAACGCTTGCCTGTACGCCTCTAGCTCCCTCTACGCCTGGCAAAGCACAACCTATGTTCTATACCAAAAATAAGGGGGTGCACAGAAAATGGCTAATGTCAATACTAACAAAAGTCTTGCAGAAGTGGTGAGCAAAAATGATTAAAAAAAATTAAATTGCTTGGGAAAAAACTGTGAGCCAGCTACTGTGTGGGAAACGTTTACGAGGATTGGTAATTCAATTTCTGATTCCCTATTGATTAAGAGCCCATGGTTGTGTTTGTACATGGTTTAATTCAGAATGCACAGACATCTATAACATTTTAAAAAACGTAACACACAAAATCCCGTGGGATCCAGTTGAGGTGGGAGGCCAGGAAGAATTACCAATAGGCTATCAAAAATAGAAAGGCTGAAATAAAAACCAAGGCTTGGGATGATCTGGTTGACAAGCAGCAGCCCTGAAAGACAACCGATCCTTCTGGGAAATAGTGAACAGCCCTTTTTCACTAAAAAGCCAGAGTCAGGTATTTACTGCCATATAGTGGAGCAAGAATGGGTTGCTCAGTTTGCAAAAATATTTAACCCTGAAATGCCCGGGAAAAATTCAAGGCTACCTGCTGATCCTGTTGCAATTAGCACAGCATTAGTTCATTTTTGCAAATTCATTTCTGTGGAGGAAGTACGCACAGCTATACTTTAAACATAATTTAGATCTCTGGGCCCTGCTGCACACAAATGTTTTTAGGTCTATAATAGTTGATGGGTCAACTGAGTCGTGGAGGCAGTCAGTTACAGTCCCCATATATAAAAAGGGTGATAAGAATGTTCCATCCAACTACCACCCTATTGCACTGCTCAACTCTTCTGGTAAAATCTTTGGAAGGGTCATCTTGGAAAAGTTGGAAGCTTAGGCGAGTGAAAGCTTCTTTTTCACCAAAGCACAATTTGGGTTTTGCCCAGGAATGGGTACTACAGAGCTATCTCTGAATCTCTCCCTAATTATGGGTAAATATGTCAAGGCCAGGAGAGGGGCCATACACATGGCCTTTATGAACCTCTCCTGTGCATTTGACTTAGTGGATAGAAATAAATTGTGGGACATCATGAGACTTGCGGGAGTGGATTCACCCCTACTGTATGTGTTAAAACATCTTCACCAAGACACAAATATGAGACGACGCAACTCCCAGTCAGGTGATCAGACTTCCCCGATTCTAGTTACCCATGGGGTGAGACAAGGCTGCATCTTGGCACCCTTTTTATTTCTTTTTTATATTAATGCCCTTGACTCCTTTTCAATAGACTGTACCCCTGGCATCCCAAACATTGGTTTGTGCCCAGTTCCGGTTTTATTATAGGCGGACGATGCTGTCCTCCTGGCCCACACCGCCAACGGCCTGCAAGCTCTTTTAGATGGGTTTTACAGTTTTATGCAGGGGTTAAACCTTAAGGTAAACAATGATAAATCCTATATTTTTACATGTAGGCCTAAGACCACCTGCTCAAAGTCGTTTTTTAGTGGCTATATACCAATAAAGAAACCAACAGACTTTAGCTATTTGGGCATTTTGCTTAGTGCCAATTTGAAGTGGGACCGCCCGAGTCTTCAAAAATCCCAGTCGTTGGAGGCGGCCTGTGAATCCTTGTTTAGATTCGCAAAACATTTAGGACACAATCCCCGAAAAAACTGTTAATGCTATACAGAAGTAAATGCTGGTCGGTTAGTACATACGGTGCGGGACTCTGAGGACACAGAGCCGTAAAGACACTTCAGGTAGCAGAAAACATGTTTTTAGCAAGGCTTTTAGAAATTTCCAGGTCCACAGCAAGTTTTATTATTCACAAAGAAATGGGCCTTGATTTTACAGAAAATAAGGTAGGCTTGGCACCTATTTTGTTGTGGGTCAAAATCTGGTCCACCCCGGACCTAAGCTTCACTCGGAGAATATTGGAGAATTGTCTGAAACAGACTAATATGTTAGACATCCCTTGGATCAAGTATATAAAAAACACTCCACGATTTAGGATTAACTAGTGTTTTTGAGAGTACTAGCGAGATTGGCTTACGTACGAAGGCTCTGGTAAAGTACACATACCATGCCCTTAGAGACAAGATGAGACTTGAGAAGGTTTTGAACATGGAAACTATCCACGCGTATATCCCTTTATCAACTTGTGAAGGAGCGGTGCCTTATCTATTATGGATATAGGCACCAGAAAACAGATTTTATTTAACCTGCCTCCGGATAAATATGATTCACTTCCTGGTGGCTTTCCCCGTTACTGGGACATGGTGTGGTTCATTACCTGCTGCCCATGAGATTCAGTGTCCATACAGTCTACCAAGCATTTTATGTTATTCTGCACTTTATAATCAGCTTTTAGAACCCAGTTTTTACATCCAACTTTAGCAGGGAAATGATTTAAAACTCATCAGGTGGTCTACTGTTTTCACAACGCTGTGAGTCTCCTACAATCTGTCTCGCAGTATTGCATTTTATTACTCAATCCAGGGGTTTAAGGAAAAAGTATGCAGTGTAACTCGTCACGACACAACGGAAAGACAATTCCATGATGTGTAACCGAGTAAATTTATCTTGTGATTTTATCATGTGTGATCTGTTTGTAACTTGTTTTATCCTGTGCTTTTATGGTATTTTCGACCGAATAAAGATTATTTAATTGATTGATTGATTTCTGGAAAGAACCCCTTCAGGCTGCTACCCCAAGAGAGCTGAGTTTAACCACTGTTCAGCAGCAGATTGTAGAAGAAGAGGTAATGACGTTGTTGCAGAAGAGAACCAACCTGCAGGTTTCTTTATAACACAGGGTTTTTGTAAGTACACACTGTTCCTTGTGGAAAAGAAGGCAAAGGGGTGGAGACCCATGATAAACCTGAACTAGTTGCCCAAGTTACTAACTTGTGTAACGATATATCTGTAAGAGACAGTAGTTAGTGACAGATTCCTTACCTTAGAATATCCCCAGGCGTCAGGCTGGATCCGGAAAGTTTTTGCGTAGCAGTACCCTTGCGCGTCGGTAGGCGGCGTCGTGCGGCTCCGCGTCCGTCGTCGGCGTCGTGATCGCCGGGATGACGTCGCGGGCAGTACTTAGACGCCGCCCCTGCGCGCTGACATCAGTTCTGTACACGACTTTCCGCGCCAGGAACGCAGAGCCATGCAAGAAGCTGACATAGGTCTCTGAAAAATACTAGGGCCCTGAAAGGGATGTCCTTAACACTAGAAATCAGTTCGCAGAACGGGGAGGATGGGTGGGCGGTAGGAATCTGTCACTAACTACTGTCTCTTACAGATATATCGTTACACAAGTTAGTAACTTGTGCATCTGAAAGAGACACGTTAGTGACAGATTCCTTATCTTAGAATAGATACCCCAGCAATACCAACCCCGGTGGTGGGCCTCCGAACAAAGATCAGACAAGGAAGTCCCGGAGGACAGAACGGCCAAAGAAGCCGTCCCTCCGGACCTGACTGTCAAGGCAGTAATGCTTTGTAAACGTGTGCAGCGAGGCCCACGTAGCTGCCTGACAGATATCCTGCAGCGGAACACCGCGGCCCAAAGCCGTGGTAGCAGCCGTTGCCCTGGTGGAATGGGCACGCAGCCCAACAGGAGGTTCCTTCTTAGCCAAAGAATAGCAGGCTTTGATACACAAGGTTACCCAGCGGGAGATGGTTCTCTTGTGCACCGCCCGACCTTTTTGGCGCCCACGTAGCCAACAAAGAGCTGGTCATCCACCCGGAAGTGTTGTGTGCGGTTGAGGTAAAAGGAAAGCGCACGTTTTGGGTCCAGACGGTGGAGCCTCTCTTCCTCTCTGGAAGGATGCGGAGGCGGAAAGAAGGTGGGCAAAGTGATGGTCTGCCCAATGTGGAAGGCAGTAACCACCTTTGGCAAGAAGGACGGATGCGTCCGAAGAACAACCTTGTCTGGATGAACAGACAGAAAGGGAGGTTTGCATGAAAGAGCCTGGAGCTCACTCACCCGCCGAGCGGAGGTGATGGCCACCAGAAAGGCTGTCTTCAGAGTCAGAAGACGAAGAGGACAGTTGTGCAGAGGCTCAAAGGGAGCGCACATAAGAAAGGTAAGAACCAAGTTCAAGTCCCACTGAGGCATCAAAAACGGAACAGGAGGGAAGAGGTGTGTAATGCCTTTTAGAAACCTGTTAACCATAGGGGACTTGAAAAGGGAGGGCTGATCAGGAAGCCTGAGGAAGGCCGAGATAGCACAAAGATAGCCCTTGATGGTACCCAGGGCAGAACCCTGTTGGGCCAGGGAAAGAAGGAACAGAAGAACCTCAGAAAGAGGGGCAGAAAGGGGATTCACAGCCTTTGCTGTGCACCATGCCACAAACTTGTTCCACCTGCAGGCGTATACCACCTTAGTGGAGGGACGCCTGGCTGCCAGAATTACATCACAAACTTCGGGAGGCAAGTCGAAAGGAATCAACTGCCGCCGCTCAATCTCCACGCAAGCAGGTGGAGGCTGGACAGGTTCGGGTGGAGGACCGTCCCCTGCTGCTGCGACAGAAGATCCTCCCGAAGAGGCAGACGGATCGGGGGATCTACGCTCATACTGAGTAGCTCGGGATACCAAACTCTTCGAGCCCAGTCCGTAGCCACAAGAATGACTTGGGCCCGGTCGTGCCGAATCTTCAACACTCTGGGTAGAAGTGGTATAGGAGGAAAGGCGTACAACAGACCGCAACTCCACCCGCGACGAAAAGCGTCGCCGAGCGAGTGCCGCCTTGGAAATTCCAACGCGCAGAACTGATGACATTGCGCGTTCTCTTCGGTGGCGAATAGATCTAACCAAGGCTCTCCCCACTGAAGAAAGAGTCCTTGCGCCACTTCCGAGTGAAGACGCCATTCGTGATCCATCATGCACCTGCGGCGGAGTTCGTCCGCCCTGGCGTTCAGGGAACCTGCCAGGTGTTGGAACCATCAGGAACATGCCCTGATGTTCCAGCCTTGTCCAGAGGCGCAGAGCCTCCTGACAGAGGGTCCACGACCCCACCCCGCCTTGTTTGTTGCAGTACCACATGGCGGTGGTGTTGTCTGTGAACACCTGCACTACCTTCCCTTTGACAGAGGGAAGGAATGCCTTGAGTGCAAGTCGGATCGCCCGGAGCTCCAGAAGGTTGATATGGAGCCGGGACTCCGCCGGAGACCAGAGGCCTCTGATCTCCGCCTCTCCCATGTGACCGCCCCATCCCAGAAGGGACGCGTCCGTCACAACTGTGTGCTCTGGCTGGGGAAGGGAGAGGGATCTGCCCATGACCCATTGCCGGTTCGAGAGCCACCACTGCAACTGTTTTGCAGTCCCCTCCGAGATCTGGACGTGATCGGACAGGTTGCCCTGGTGCTGCGCCCACTGGAACTTCAGGTCCCACTGCAGAGCCGGCATATGCCATCTGGCATGATCGACTAGCAGGATGCAGGAGGCCATGAGGCCCAGCAGCCTCAGGGTCATCCGTACCGAAACCCAGGATAAAGGCTGAAAGATCGGAATCATAGCCTGAATATCCCGGACTCGCCGTTCGGGAGGATAGGCCCGAAACTGCGTCGTGTCCAGAACTGCTCCGATGAAAAGGAGCTGTGGAGAAGGAATCAGATGCGACTTCGGCACATTGATGGAGAACCCCAGCGAGTGCAGGAGTTCGGCCGTAGTCTGGAGGTGGGAGACGACTGCCTGGGACGAGCCCGCCTTCAGCAGCCAGTCGTCGAGGTAGGGGAAGACTGAAACCCCTGCCCGGCGAAGATGAGCTGCGACCACCGCCATCACTTTCGTGAACACCCGAGGGGCACTGGTAAGGCCAAAGGGGAGCACGGTGAACTGAAAATGCTCGAGGCCTACCGTGAACCGCAGGTAACGCCGGTGGGCCGGCAGGACGGGGATGTGGAAATAAGCGTCCTGCAAGTCCAACGCTACCAACCAGTCTCCAGGGTCGAGGGCAGTCAAGACCTGAGCTAGGGTGAGCATCTTGAACTTCTCCTTCCGGAGGAAGCGATTGACGTTCCGGAGGTCCAAAATAGGACGCATGTCCTCCTTGTCCTTTTGGGCACCAGAAAGTAGTGGGAGTAGCAACCACGCCCTACTTCTGGGGTCGGAACACGCTCGATGGCCCTCTTGGCCAAGAGGGCCATGACTTCCTTCTGCAGAAGCATCAAGTGAACCCCTGACATGCGGTGGAATTGAGGTGGCATGGCTGGGGGCGGTCTCGAAGGGGAGGGAGTAGCCCCTTCGGACAATGTCCAAGACCCACCTGTCCGAGGTGATGGGACGCCATTGGTGAAGGTGATGGCGGACCCTGCCCTCTACTGGCGTGCTGTGCACCTGAAAGGAGGGACTAGGAGGGCTTGGAGGCCGCGGACGGGTTGGAGGTGGTGGCCTGACCCGCACGCTGGTTGCCCGAACCGCCACGGCGGTATCCACGTCCTCGGCCACGCGAAGGCGCTTGCTGCGCGGGCCGGTGGCTGGGCTGCTGACGTGACTGGGCGCCCCTTCCGTGGCCACGAAAGGGGCGAAAAGCAGAGGTTAGCGGAGGGCGCACAACAGAAAGGCCCAGGGACTTGGCAGTAGCCCGTGAGTCCTTAAAACGCTCCAGCGCATGGTCTGCTTTGGAACCAAAAAGACCGACTCCATCAAAGGGCATGTCCATGAGTGTATTCTGGACATCACCCGAGAAACCAGTGGTCCTCAGCAAGGCGTGGCGACGCAGCGCCACCGTCGTTGCAAGCGATCTGCCCAGCGAGTCGGCGGTATCAAGGCCACAACGTATGGTGTACTTTGCCGCATCCCTACCTGCCGCAATGGCGCGGGTAAGCAGTGTCTGGACCTCCTCAGAACACTGGGGCAAAACAGTCGCCACCGAATCCCACAGGGAGTGGGTATATCGGCCAAAAGGCAAGCGGTGTTCACCGACCGCAAGCCAGCACTGGAGGAAGAAAGGCCTTCTTCCCAAATTGGTCCAGGCGTTTGGATTCCCTATTCGGAGGGGCGGTAGGGAAGGCGGTTTGGGAGGCAGAGGCTTGGACAACCAAGCTCTCGGGGTTGGGATGTTGGGAGAGAAACACGGGGTCGCCCGGAGCAGGGCGATGGCGTCGGGCCACGTTCCTATCCACAGGAGCCCCTGTGGTGGGCTTGGACCAGGTGCCCAAAAGAACGTCAATCAGTGCATCATTAAACGGCAGCACAGTCTCCGCAGAGGAGGCTGCCGGCTGAAGCCACTTCCGTCAAGAGATTAGTCTTGACAGCCAGAGTAGGCAATTGGAGGTGCAAGGCTCCAGCTGCTCTACGCAACACCGTTGCGAATTTGCTCCCTCCTCCGTAGCCACGGGAGGAGACAGCATGCCAGTGTCAGGGAAGTATCTAGACCACTGGCATCCCCAAGTTCCTCTGCCCAGTCCTGATCATACTCACACTGCCGTGTGAGCGGGTCTTCGGACCCTCCCAGCTCTCCTGGTCCTCCTCTAGTGAAAAATATGGAGGAGGAGGGACATTTGGGACCCAAGGTCTCGACGGCGCCGGATCCGGCGTCGGGCGACGCCGGTCCGGCTCCATGTCCGGACCCGGAAAGAGCTGGGGAACGACGCCGTCCGGAGCCCCGGACGGCGTCAGAAACGGCACCGGGGACATCGGCGTCGGCGGAGGCGTGGTTAGGTCAACCGGCGTCGATGGGGGTTGCGGCACCACCGGGGCCGGGATCGGGGCCGGGGCCGGAGCCGAGGCCGGGATCAAGGCTGGCGGGACAGGCGACGCTGGGACCGGAGTCGTCAGCGACGCCGGAGCAACCCCATCAGGGCCCGCGGGGCCTGAAGGCGCACCGGAGGGACCTTGAGGCCCGAAGAGGCGGGCCATGGCCGACAGGAATTCCTGTATTTGGGCCGGAGTTGCCCCCGAACCCGGAAAGGACGGGTAATGCGGGGGCGGCTCGACAGGCACGTCCGGGGCCGCGGGGCGGGAACGGTGCCGACAGGGGCCTCAGCCGAGTCGTGAGACCGGCGAGGCGAAGTCTTAGAGCGATGATGCTTCTTAGACTTTTTGTGCTTCGACTTACCCGAGGAGCGCGAAGACTTAGACTCCGACGACCGGCGGGGACTCCGCGACCGGCCCCTCGACCTCTCCCGGGACCGGGGCTTGGTGTGGTGCGGAGCCGACTGCCGGACCTCGAGTAGCTTTCGAGACCGCTCTCGCAAAGCCTTCGGGTGAATTTTCCGGCAGTCGGGGCACGACTTCGTGTCGTGGTCTCGGGCGAGACAGAAGAGACACTCCAGAAGCGGGTCTGTGATCGACATCATTCGACCACAGACGTCGCATGGCTTGAAGCCGGGCATCCCTATCGACACCTAGGAGTCGACGACTCGAAAAGAAAACAGTGAAAAATCACCCAAAAATTTAGTCAAAAATTGACTAGGGCACTGCTCTTCCCGGATCTGCGCTTACTGGCGCGGAAAAAGAAGAACTGACGTCAGCGCGCAGGGGCGGCGTCTAAGTACTGCCCGCGACGTCATCCCGGCGATCACGACGCCGACGACGGACGCGGAGCCGCACGACGCCGCCTACCGACGCGCAAGGGTACTGCTACGCAAAAACTTTCCGGATCCAGCCTGACGCCTGGGGATATTCTAAGGTAAGGAATCTGTCACTAACGTGTCTCTTTCAGATCTTAGTTTACAGGCACTTCAAGATGGAGGGGATCCATATTTTAAGGGATATGTTGCTAAAAAGGGATTGGCTAGTGAAGTTAGATCTGAAAGATGCCTACTTTACCATTCCCATGGCCAGGGAGTATCAACCTTAGCTTCAATTCATCTGGCAGGGTCGACTATCAATTCTGGACCCTCCCCTTTGGCCTTTCGTCAGCACCGTGGTGTTTTACCAAGGTAATGAGAGCTGTAGCTTCATACCGAAGAGAGGGATATATGGATGATCGTTTATTTGGACAACATCCTCATCATGTCCCAATGCAGAGAGCAGATTTTAAGAGACCTGGACATGGTCATGTCCCTCTTGATGAGCTTGGGCTCATTGCAAACAGAGATAAATCAGTGCTTACCCCCTCCAGGTCTCTAGAGGTCTTGAGATATACAATAGATACTGTGAATGTGGATCTGCTGTTACCCTTAAAGAAGATTGCCAAAATTCAGAAAGAGCTAAGATATGTTCTCAAATGAGAGGGGACTAGCCAGACTGCTAGGTCTTTTGTCTTCTTCTATTCACACAATCTTTCCAGGCTCTTTACACTGTCGGGCCTTGCAGAGGATAAAAGCAAAGGCCCTTCAGAGAGCATTGTGGTATGGAGACAAGGTGTCTAGATGGGGAAGCGAGATCAGAGCTATCTTGGTGGTTGGAGAATTTGGATGCCTGGAATGGCAGGACAATCTTTGGATGCTGTTCAGACTTCGTCCTGGAGTCAGATGCGAGCTTAACCAGTTGGGGTGCCCGCTTGGGTCCTCAGGATACTGGTGGCTTGTGGTCACACGCAGAGAGGTTGCATCATATAAACTATTTAGAATTGACAGCAGGACTTTATGCCCTTATGAGTTTCAAACGTTGTTTGCAAGGCTGAGCGGTTTTGTTAAAGATGGACACTATTTCTTCAGTACCGTATATAAATCGGTTAGGCGGAACATGATCCTTAGACCTGTCAGAATTAGCAAAGAAACTCTGGCTATTCTGCTTGGAACACAAGATCAGCCTGAAGGCAGAATATTTGCCTGGGAAGGCGACTGTCACTGCAGACTGGAATTCAAGGTTCTTACGGGATTTTTGCGACTGGAAATTGAACAGGTTCTGTTTCATGAAACTGTCTTGGATTTGGGGCCCACTGAAATTAGACCTCTTTGCGCGCAGACTGACGTTTCAACTGAAGACAGTTGGATGTCAGACCTGGGTGCTCTGGCAGTGAATGAATTCTTTTAAACTTGGGAAGGAACCAACGCTTATGCATTTCCACCTTTCACTATGATTCTGAGAGTTCTTCAGAAGATCAGGCAGGAGAGTTGCTCACTTATTCTAGTAACTCCTTTTTGGGTCTCACAGGCATGGTTCCCAATGACCTTGGATTGGAGCTAGCTTGTGACATTCCCTTTTTTCTTCCTGCAGTGCAAGGTCTACTGGTAAACACAGATGGAGAAGAACACCCTCTGGTTCTGGTTGGGACTTGAGCCTTCTTGCTTGGAGAGTGTCAGGAGATGTAGAGACATGTCAGGCCTTTCGGAAAGAGCTGAGGAACTCCTGGAGGAGTCCTGGGTCTCCAGGTTCCCGCTGCAGGTATAAAGGAATTTAGAAGACACAGGTTCGTTGGAGCTTGGAAAGGGACTTGAATCCCATGGAGGCTCCTATAGTGGAGGTAGTTAACTTTCTGATAGAGCAGTTTTATAGGGGCCTCAGTTATAGAACGTTAAACTGCTATATGTCTGCGATCTCAGCAGGACATAGTCTGGTCAATGGCAGGATGGAAGGAAAGAACGTTTTCATTTCCGGAGTGCTTAAAAGTGTCAGGTTGAGGAGACCTCATAGACCTACGTATGATACTCTATGGGACGTTAATTTCGTCCTCTCTATGTTTTCCTCTTAGCCTGGTAACAGGTATTTAAATCTGAAAAGACTTTCTATGAAGTTGGCTTCCTTGCTTTGTTTAATATCTTGTTGACGCTGTTGGATATTAAAGCTTTAGAGGTAAGACATAGAGTTTATGATGCCTTTGGGGTTACCTTTGAGATTACTAGAACAAAAACTATGGGCCTGATTACGATCTTGGCGGATGGGATACTCCATCACAAACCTGACGAATACACCTTCTGACATATTACAAGTTCTATTGTACCCTATGGAACTTGTAATACGGCGGATGGGCTATCCGTCACGTTTATGATGGAGTATCCCATCCGCCAAGATCGTAATCAGGCCCTATGCCCGACACCATATTTTATCCAATTTTTGATACTTGCAGAAAGCTGTGTGTTGTGAAATGCATGAGGGAGTATGACTCCAGAATGAGTGATTTTCGCGCCGATGGTACTGACCAGTTTTTGATTTCTTTTGTTAAACCCTTCAAAGCGGTTACCAATGCTACTATTGCCAGATGAGTGAGATGGACTATGCAACTAGCTGGTGTTGATTATGAGGGGTGTAATGGCTAGCCAGTCCTTTTTTAACGGCGGCAGGCTGGAGGATATTTTGAGAGCTGCTGATTGGTCTAATTTCTCACCTTTGTGAAGCGTTATTGTAAGCCAATTGAGCACGGCTGATGTGGTGTTGAGGGGCTACCAACATACATAATGGTAGCCTCCGGTCTTGTTATGAAATAACGATTCTCCAAATGAAATGTCAAGAGAATCTAAATTTTACTAAAGACACGGAGGCTAACATTATCCCACCCTCCCAGCCCTGTATATTGGGATATATTAAAACTAAAAAAAAATAGGAGGAGAGGTAGAGAAACTGTAGAATAATATTATTGTTATAGATGCAACTCTTTTGTCATAGATGCAATTGTTTGGTTAATTGATTACGTTTCTAATTTCCTGTTATTTATATTGCCTTGTCTGAAGGTTTAATGCTCACTCTTTTTGTTCCAGAGAATAACCACCAGTTTGCCTATTATAAGAAGATTTGCCTCCTTGACGTTTTTCGTTTCAAATGGTTTCTTTACCTTCATTCGGCTTTGATGGAGAGAAGAAGTTCGGCATTTGAAAGAGACAGATTGTTGGCTGCATGGATTTATTATATGTACTTAATGTTCTGTTCTTGAATGTTTCTTTTATGATGTTAACTTCTTTTGAGTGCTACGTGGAGTGACATTAAAGGAATAAATCCATAATGTTAGCCTCTGTGTCTTTAATGAAATTCAGATTCTCTTGACATTTAATTTGGAGAATCGCTATTCTCTATACATAATCTGTAATTCAAACTCACTTATTTAGCTGAACACCAAAGATATAAGAGAATTATTAGGAATATCACCTTCCAATCCATTTTTAGGACAGAGAGGAATATTAGTCCACTCTAGCATAGGTGGAGTAAAAACACATAGCATGCTGTAACTCTTGCCGCAAATACTCAGAAAAAAAAAAAAACAACAATCCATGCCTTGCAAAGACTCAATGAAAAAGACACATCTCAGAGGTCGAAACCCATATAAACTCTGCTGTAAGTGGAGAGGGAAGTCAATTTGAAGTAGGAACCAATCCAGTATGGATGCGTAAAAACAGTAATATTAAATTTGTGACATTTGAAATAGAATCCCCTAATCCAAGTTCATTTCAAATTTTGGATTCAGGAATCTATAATCAGACAAAAAAAACGTAACATTTCAAAATGTATAATTTGCTTGACAAGCTTAATGTTGTGCACACTACCCAAATGAGTACACAAATATCAAATTGAACAAATTCACATCAATCGTCTTCTTCAGTCTATTTACAACCTAACGGTGTTGATCTGAAACCCCATTGGGTAGCCATACCCATCTATATTACCAAGTCCAACCAGAAAAATTACTTTTTCACTGAAAATGTTTTCCCGCTCTATAGCAGGACCATGCAAAAATTACATGGTATACAATTTCTCTTGATGTTTCTATCACAGGGGCAGCATTTCCTTCCTTCTTAAACTTCCCACCTCGGCTTCCACTAACTGCACATATTTCACCTGTCCTAGCTACACTCCAAAACAGTAAAGCACCAATACGAGGGGTGTTAAGTTTAAATTAATTCTGCTTGGTTGACTTGTAGGCCGACACACATTCCTGGTGTAACAATGCATTGGAAAGTCTGAGAAAGTCCAATCTATTAACTGCGTTTTTAAAATTGGACAGTGATATAGCCATGCCTTGACCGCTGCAGCACTCAATCTTCACAGGAGAGGTTGCAACAATCTCTTAATTGCCTGTAGGCAACCGGTTACATTTTCTTAGATGGATAGAACACCCTGATAGTGTCCATGTTCTTAATGGAGAGCTGACTGTAAACAGGAATTCTGGCTCGAATTATTGGATTTCATTACAAGACCGGAGGCAAAGATCAAAACGTGGATAAACGATTGAATCAGACATAGTCTTGGTTCTTTTAAACAATTCGAAATTGACTCCAAACATGTTGTAGGATCTATTGGAGATTTCAAGGGCTTTAACATCAGAGACCCTATGACAAGATACTAGGCATAGAAGAGTAGCAAGTTTGATGGACAGATTTTTCCTATTCAAATGAATATGGTCAGGCCAGCTAGAGAAAAGATCAACAATTAACTTAACATCCCAGAGAGATTGATATCTAGGTCTAGGAGGTCTCCTGAGTCTAATACTTTTGAGGACTCTACAAATAATTGCGTTTTTACCTACCGTTTTACCATTGACAAGAGCATGTCCTGCGGAAATAGCTGACCTATAACAATTGCTAGATCTATAACTAAGACCCCTTTCGAATTGTTCCACAAGGAAGTTAACTTTGTCAACGATAGGTGCTTCCACGGAATCCAGATTCCTTTCCAAGCACCAACGTACCCATAATTTCCATATGTTGTTATAGCGGTAGTGTGTACCAGGGGCCCAAGACTCTCCGAGGAGAGTTGAAGCTGTTGACGAAAGTCCTGTGAGATCATTGGATCTCCTGACACTCTCCAGGCAAGAAGGTTCAAATTCCCTGTTTGAACTAGGGGGTGATTTCGTCCGTCTACGTCTGTAAGAAGATCCGCTAGGGAAGGAATTAGGAAGGGAAGGTCGTAAGCCAGCTCCAGGGTGGTGGGAAACCAAGCCTGAGATGGCCAGAAGGGAGTGACTAGGACAATTGAACAACGTTGATGTCTCACTTTCTGAAGGACTCTCTGGATCATTGCAAAAGGGAGAAAGGCATACGCGTTGGTCCCCTTCCAGCACTGAAGAAAGGCGTTCACTGCTAGAGCACCCGGGTCTGGCATCCAGCTGTAATAATTCTCCAGCTGGAATGTCAATCTGCTGGCAAAGAGATCTATTTCCAGAGGACCCCATATATTGTTGAGAGAATTGAAGACAGAGACGTTGAGCTTCCAAATCGCTGTGGTCTAAGAGGAACCTGGAGTTCCAATCCGCACATATGTTTGTTTCCCCTGGAAGATATTCGGACCTTAGGGAGATCTTGTGTCCCAGGCAGAACATCCAAAGTTTCTTGGCTAGATTCGAGAGGTCTGCAGACTTTGTTCCACCCAGACGATTTATATAGGCAACAGCGGACATATTGTCCATCTTTAGAATGACAGATCTGCCTTGAAGAGAATGTTTGAAACTCATCAGAGCATATAGACCGGCAGTCAATTCTAGGTAGTTTATGTAGTGAGAAGATTCTTCTTGAGACCAAACACCGCCCGTGTTCTGGTCTAGGAAAGAGGCTCCCCAGCCATGAAGACTTGCATCGGATTCTAAGACAAATTCTGGTGTTGACCCAAAAATTGCTTTTCCGTTCCAAGCATCCAAGTTCTCTAGCCACCAGGTCAGCTCTAATCTTGCTTCCTGGTCCAGGGAAACGCGATCCCAATACCAGAGGCCTGATCGTAGTGCCCTCGCTTTTACTCTTTGAAGAGTTCGATAATTTAGGGGACCCGGAAAGATAGCTTGGATAGAGGAAGAAAGGAGACCGAGTAACCTGGCCAGTTCCCTTAATGATAAATTCTGTTGTTTGAGAACGTATCTTATCTCTTTCCTGATTTTGGATATTTTCTTTGATGGGAGTAGAAGAAGGCATTTCGAGGTATCTACGGTAAACCCCAAGAATTCCAGGGTTCTGGAGGGAGATAATATCGACTTCTCTCTGTTTATGATGAACCCTAGATTTTCTAAAAGGTCTATTACTGTCTTCAGGTCTTGAATGATTTGAGAATGGATAATGTTAGCCTCCGTATCTTTAATGAAATCCAAATTCTCTAGTCATGGTAATAGGAGAATCGCAATTTGTTGCTACAGCAAATGCAGCTCTCATCTTAAGGGTCCCTATCCCCATCACCAACTGAAACGCCTTACAGCTAATATTATGTCTTAAATTCAGGGCAAGTCACCAATGCTTGGCTTATAATTTATCTAGCGCTTGCTCATTCTTAACTAGACACTAAAAATATGTAAGTGACCCCTCCCTCCCAATACTTCTGCCCCATGCAACACAACTGGTGCCACTTTTCCGAGATAGAATTTCAATATGTTTTAGTGAAACCTCGCCGACCTTAACATAGGATATGCTCCACTTAAAGACACTTACTCTGTGTTAACAAACCAGTGTTCTTTGTTATAAGGAGGCCCAGCTCAAGTATTTCCTCCAACCTGCTTCCATAAAGCAAACAAGTATTGCTTGTTGCTTTGTCCTTGAGTTCATGATCATTTAAAAAAATATATATATTTATGGTAAAACTATTTGTCCATAAATATGCCCTAGCTACATTTACCAGTTTTTGGAGGCCCTTCGTTGTTTGGGAGAACAAAATCATTGCCAGCATACAACAGCATTGGTAGTTTTAACCTCTGCACGGTTGCTGTGTAACCATTGAGTACAACTGACAATGAAAGTATCCTGAGCAGATGTGACTAGAGTAATATACTGTTAATGAAAAACTTAAAGTTAAAAAAAGAAATGAACCAGATCCCAATAGGATACAGAATTTTGATATAACTGACATAAAATATACTACTTAATAACCACTGTGAGCTCTTGCAATTTTTAAATAATGAAACACTATATGCCATCTGAAATTGCATTTTTTTTTTTTAAAACCAAGGCTTGGTGAAATAAAAAATTTGCTTAGGATCACACATTTTGGTCAGGCAAGGAAGCCATGATTGATACTTGATTTTCCAATTTCAAGGATGTACAATTCAGCCACTAGATAGGTATCTCTGACATCAAAGGTTAATGCTTTGTACTTAATATTTGGAGGATGAGATTAGAGCGTTGGTGACAGACAGAATCCACATATTATTTTTGCCAGTATTAAATAGTGTGAACCTTCTTTAAGAACATGAGAGCGCTTCAGACTACGTTACGCCTTTATTTACAGGATGCTAAGTCAAGGCTGGGATTCTAACCCGATTCTCCACGTTTCATGGTCAGTAGCTGTAGCCCCAGGTCACATCACCTCCTGTGAAAGCTCAGCTAGTTTTGGGCTTGTGGTTTCAAGAGGACTTAGAGCTGAGCGAGAGGCAGGCGTCTGGCTCGAGCTTTCAGTGGTTTGACCACCTCTAGGGACAACACTGTTTTTTTGGCCCCTTTGTCGCCTGCATCTACCGGGACAGTAGACACTTTGAAAAAGCAAACAGACCTCATACTGCAGCACTATGTTTTTGGGAAGCCAGCAGAATAGTTAGGATGAGGCAGGCCTCCAGGCCTGCATCCTCAGTCCAGCGAGCCCACCTATGGCAGCATAATTACAGGGGCAGATATGGTATTGGTTACCTTCAGTTTTAAAAACTTGCTTAACTATAGGAGCATAATCAGTTCTCAGACCCGTTTATGCTAGTGTTTTAAACAAGATAAAACCAATTCACCCTATTGAGGCCATTCTCCAAACAGTAAGAGAATAGCCCTTCGAAACATATGAAGTGCATCAACAGCAAGCATATTAAGCACCAAGATGTTTGCCAGGGGTTTTAATAATGCATGCTCATAAGCCGTGTAGTGTGAAGTTGTAATGCCATCTGGGCAGGGGCGTTTTTACTTGTGGGTTTAGTTTTTAATGTTTCCTACAACATCTGTTCAGGAAATATGGTCCTCTCTTTGGTGGAGTACTTCAGGATGTACAGCGTGGAAGAAATGTTATCCAGGTAAGAACCTAGTTCAGGGCTCTGACGCTCATTATTATTATAAAGTAAGAAGTACTAGTCATAAAACATAGCACACATGTCCTCATGAGTGAGCCTCTCAGGCTTCAAAACGCTTTGAATAAAACTGTGCTTTGGAGCTACCTTAATCTTGTAGACTAAAAACATGTCTGCTTTTAAACACTCTTTGTAGTATTGAGCTGTGTATAACATTCTCTGGTAAGTTTGACCCAATTGAAGCTGTTGGAGCTCACCTAGTTAGTAGCTGAGATCCCATAAACCCTACATGTGTCCATCTGTTCATGGCGTAATTTGAATTATTTAATTTGTGCCTCCAATTCCTCTTTTACAGCCTAATTTATTCTGATGAATCTAGTGATGTGTATTATCAGTTCACTCCTCCTCATAATCAACTTGGCAGCATCCCGAATTGTAGACCAAGACACGTAATCCATTATTCTGTCATTGAAATAATTTTCTAGAGCCTCTCTGATGGCGGTTCTCAGGGCTGGATCACAAATCACCACCTCGTTCATGCACCACTGATACAAGAAGAGAGAGAACTACCGAAGAATGACCTGACAACACCTCTGTGTCCATGAAAGAGGATAGAATAGATCCTTCTAATGATCTATGGATCGAAAGAAAATCTATGCCTAAAAAAGACCTAAGAACAGGAGCAGCTCCTCCATAACAGCAGAGGAGCGTCGCTCCACTAAAAATGCCCCCAGAAAAGTCCCAGTGATGAAAAATAAATTGGTAATGAAGCTAATTCATTACCATTTTATTTTTCGTCAACCCATTCTGAACAGAGTGTCAGATGGGGCGGGGCCTGCCGAGTGGCAGCAGCAGCAGGGAGGAGTGGTGGGCTGCCTGTGTATAGTTAAAAGTGCGCATGTCTGTTTGGCCGGCTGTCTTGCAACGGCTAGCCAGACATGTGCATTTTTAACTTCTCCAACCCAGACAACTGGGCTAGAGAAAGCACAGACCTCCAGTGCTCTTGAGAGTGCTGGGAGAGGATGCTCGCCCCAGTCCTGGTGCTGCTCTCATGCTGGTTATCATCATGAGAGCAGCGCCAGGATTGGTATGGGGAGTTGGTGAGGGTCCCGCACTGGAGGCAGAGCCGAGAAAAAGAAAACCGGATTAGGAGGATGTTCGTGCAAGAAGTTAAGTGCCTTTTTCTTTTCTTTATTTAATAAGTATATATTTAAGATTACATTTAATCATTTTTAATAGGTATACTTTTGTTTAAGAAATATATATGCATGCAGTCACCCACCCACCATCCATTTCCCTCCTCACCACTATCTAGTGCTTCCAGCCGCCACTGCCTAAGAACTCTAGAAAAAACAGTAACGTCCATTTCAGAATTATGTGGTAGCCTCCAAATATCAACAAGATTTAGGTCCTGAATACCCTGTACCATGAATTTGAATAGGTACTTGTAATGCGCGAACTGTCACTCCTAAAGGAGCATCCTGGCGCTATGCGGAAGAAAGTCAAGGTGGACAGAAGAGGACATTATATGAGCGATAGGCAAAGTTCATCTGTGGATCCAAAGATCCAGGTCTTCAAGGCCTTCCTGAACTGGGTTTCTGTTTTGATCAGCCTTAAGTGTGTAGGCATGAGATTCCAGGCTTTGCTTCCTAATGCAGCTACAGTTTTTCCTCCTTTAGTTTTGCACCTAAAGCAAGGGGGCTTGAGAAAGTTTGCAGATGAGGATCTGAGTGTCCTAGCAGTGGTGTAGGGGGTAAATCTGGCTGAAAGGTACGTTGGTCCTAGATTTAAGGATGCTCTAAAAGTGATTAAAAGTACCTTGAATAAGATTCTCTTATGTAAGGGTAGCCAGTGGAGGTTTTTAAGAGCTGCTGAGGCAGAAGATCTACGTGGAAGTTTTAGAACTAAGCGAGCAGCCCCGTGCTATACCACTTGTAGTCTCTTCAGTACTTGTTTATTTGCTCTTGCTAGTAGGCTATTGCAATAGTCTAGTCATGACAGGATAAGTGCCACCGCAACGGTCTTCCTCGCAGGGAGAGGAATAAAGTCGAAGAATTTTTTTAGTGTTTTGATTAGGTTGAAACAAGTCCCTGCCACTCTTAGGGCATGCGGTCGGAAGGATAGTGAAGTATCGAATTTCACTCCCAAGTTTTTTTTTGCTACGTCAACAGTGTTTGGGGGTGCTGATGAGTCTTCCGGCCACCACACACTTGGCTGGAAGGGATTGTCCTTTCCTTTCAGGAGGATCTCAGTTTTATCTGTATTACACCCGAGATGATTGAGCTTCATCCACTGGATGACCTCTGTTAGGCAGATTTTAAAATTGGATTCTGCCTTAGTGGAATCTTTGTCCAGGGATAGGATCAATTGTGTATCATCAGCATATGATGTTACTTCGATATCCAAAGAGGATATCAGGGAGATGAGAGGGGCCATGGAAGACGAGAGAGATGTCCAATACGAAGGGGACCCCTTGGCTGCCCTCCAATTGATGTTGATACCTCAATATATGGGGCAGTGGAAGAGGCCATGGATCCCATGGAGCAGCGTTTATCGCAGCAAATTGAGTGTGAGTATGAAAAACTGGGCAATTCTCAGGGTGCTGCAGCACCTGCGACCCCCCTCTGGCCCAGCTTCTTGATAATGATTCTATTTCGTCTAAGCCTTCCAGTGAGGCGAGGGTTGACCATGACCCCTTTGGGCTTCTCAGGGAGGCATTCCTGAATCGGCCCAACCAGCTCCTGTGCCAGAGGCTCCACAAAGGGTGCACTAGACCTGAGGTCACCTTTCCCCCTGGATGATGATGCCCACACAGATGATTATGTCGGCCCTTACTAGCCATGCCGTTCCTCTCCTATACCCCCAGCCACTGGCCCCACCACTCCTGACGATGGTTTGGGCATGCTCGACCCAGAGGAACTCATCCATCCCCATTCTCATACCTCTGAGTGGGCTCCCTCTACAAAGGTGGCAAATTATGTGGCAGGGCGGATAAGAACCCCGTTGGGGAAAGAGGCATGCAACTGCCTAAAAGCAGAATGCCTTTGCCCATCTTTAGACGGAAAGGTAGCCCTGACACCAGAACTGGAACCCAGAATGTTCACCTTTTTGGCCAAGTTCATTAAGGACCCAGGGGCATAACAAAGGCCCACGCAGCGCCCGCGTTGCAGGGGGACCCCAGGCTCACCCATACTGGAGTGGACTGCCTCAGCCCCTACTGATGTGAGTGTGAGGGGTCCCTTCAGCATATCTTGCAGGGGGCCCCCTCACGTTTTGTTACGCCACTGTATGGACCACAAAAAGGGCATTGACAGGTCCTCGCGGGCGTGCCAGGATAAACTCTTGGATGCCCTTGGTCCCTTAACCAGGATCCTAGACATGGTAGAGGATGCCAAGGCTTCGGGATCTCTTATATCCCCGGAGGTCCTCTCCGTTGGGCAAAGCGTGCGCTTGCCTTAATGGGCAATGCCAATTGTGCTCTGTCTACCAAGCTGCGGCACTTCTTCCTAATTAAAGTGGAACCCAAATTAGGGTACCTTGCGGATTCAAAGGCGGGCGCGGTTGCGCAAGGAAGGCTCTTTGGTGAGCTGTTTAGCAAGGAGTTAGTCAAATTTGTTAATACCTTTAACTTCCCTAGATAAGGCCCAATCTTCCATAAAGAGGGTCTTCTTCTCCTGGGGTTTCTGTGGGGTCGACCGAGGCAGGAGCAGCTCGGCCAGCTATTACTCCTCCCAGTATCCCCCTAGAGGGCAAGGCTCCAGGCGCGGGCAGCTCCAAGATCAAGCCCGCTTTGGCAATTTTTACCAGACCCATGGATGGAGCTTCTGACGCCGAGGACGCAAAGGGTTTGGCGCTGCCTCTAATTCCGGTGAATGTTCACCCTTCGTCCATACTGAGAGTAGGGGCCTGTCTGGCAAAGTTTTTCCACGTTTGGAAGTCAATTACAAGCGATGGGTGGGTCCTGCAAACTATTTAGGGGTTTCATATAGAGTTCTGCGGATCTCCGCATCAAGTTACGGGCGCCAGGCTACTGCAGTTCTCACAACAAGAGGCAGAACTGGTGGACGCAGAGGTTGTCTCGCTACATAAAAAGGGAGATATTTGTCCCACCACCCCCCACCCACGTGGCTTCATAAGCAATCTTTTCCTAGTTGACAAGGCCAATATGGGGCAGAGACCGGTTATCAACTTATGCAAATTCAAATGGAGGGGATCCACCTTCTTTGCGATGTTTTACGCCCTAAGGATTGGATGGTCCGACTGGACCTGAAGGATGCTTATTTGCCTATCTCAAT
The DNA here is from genome assembly GCA_963921515.1 of Calotriton arnoldi. Classification (NCBI taxonomy): domain Eukaryota; kingdom Metazoa; phylum Chordata; class Amphibia; order Caudata; family Salamandridae; genus Calotriton; species Calotriton arnoldi. Next base: position 717,146 of record CAWUFW010000974.1, on the reverse strand, counting down.
TTTCCAACCACAAAGGCGGTTCCTCCAGTTCCTCTAGTGGCAGCAGGTGTTTCAGTTTACAACCCTTCCCTTCGGCCTCACCTGCGCCCTATGGTGCTTCACGAAGGTGCTCAAACCAGTTGTGGAACACCTCAGGGCACAGGGGATTCGACTCAGCTTTTACTTGGATGACATGCAGCTCCTGGCGCAAGATCGTATCAACTGCAAGTGGCAGTCACCCTGCTCGAAGGCTTCAGCTTTGGCATGAACAAGAAGAAATCCCTTCTGACTCCAGCGCAAAAAGAGGTCTTTCTGGGTTTCGTCATAGACTTCACAGAGGCTACTCTAAGTCTTCCCTCGAGGAAAGTGGCCAAACTCAGGCACAAGTTGCGGAGAACGCTAACCAGGCAACAAGTGGCGCTGCGGCAGATTGCTTGTCTGGTGGGTCTCCTCTCCTCATCCATCCAGGCCATCTTTCCGGGCATCCTGCACTACCGGGCACTTCAGCGATTGAAAGCGACACACCTGCAGAAGTAACTCTCTTATTCCGAGTCGGTTGTCCTTTCAGAGAACGTGCACGAAGAGGTTCTCTGGTGGCTTTCCCATATGGAAGCATGGAACGGAAGAGTGATTTTCGGCTCAGCTCCAGAACTCGTTATAGAGTCCGATGCCAGCAGGTCAGGCTGATGCGCACGGTTTGGAGAGTTTTCAACAGGAGGGTTGTGGTCTCCTCAAGAACAGAGGTTACACATCAACTGTTTGGAACTTTTGGCAGGGTCCTTTGCAGTCCGCTGTTGGAAGCAAGACAAGATCCAGTCCTGTGTCCTCTTAAAGATGGACAACATCTCAGCCGTCCGGTTCATAAACAACATGGGGGATACTTGGTTCAAGGACCTCACGGATCTAGCGACCAATTTTCGGTAGTTTTGCCTGGACCATCAGATGTCAGTCACGGCTAAATATCTTCCAGTTCAGGAGAACAGGGTGGCAGACTGACAAACCCATCACCTCTGGGACTGCAGTCTTTGGAAGCTTCATCCGGAGGTCTTTACCAGCCCCCAGGGCAGATGGAGTTTGTTTTCAGTGGAACTGTTTGCCTCCAGATTGTATTATCAGCTCCCCAAGTTCTTCAGTTAGAGGCCAGATCCGTGGCAGCAGCCACGGATGTCTTTCTGCAGGACTGGGAACCGGAGAAGGGCTAGGCATTTCCCCTGTTCGTGATGATTACCAGGGCTTTGGCCCAGATCAGACGCCAACGGGTGGAAGTCATTTTGGTCACCCTGATTTGGAAATCTCAAGTTTGGTTTCCAGTTCTTCTGGAACTTTCTTGGGATTTTCCAATCCCTCTCCTCCCATTTCTGACTCTCCTTATCAATCCGGAACTGAATCCGGAACGGACTACACATCAGAAGGTGTTGGAGGGGTTGCTTCGCCTGATGGCGTGGAGGACTACAGGGGACTTTTGGTGTAAGCTGAGGACCTCTTGTCAAAGGCATGGTCAGATGGTACCATCAAACGATACCGCTCGTCTAGGAAAAGTTAGTGTCGTTGGTGTGTGTGACGGGGTTGCGATCCCATGGGCACCGATGTAGTGCAAGTTTTGATTTTTTGGGCCAACCTAGCATGTAAGGGTATGGCGTATGCGTTGACTAACACCTTCCGCTCAGCTATCTTGGCAGGACATGTACCAGTAGAAGGGTCCCCGGTAGGGGAACACCCTTTTGTGTATAGGCTCCTACGTAGTATTAGGTTATCTTTGCCTCTGGAGCGGCGCTACACGGCTCTTTGGGATGTTAATAAGGTGCTAAACCTTTTTCTATCATGGCAACTCAATAGATTCCTATCAAGAAAGGAGCTCTAGGTGAAGCTCGGGCTGTTGCTCTGCATAGTGTCATGCAGAAGGATTTCAGATGTTCTAGCCCTAGACATTACAGGAAGATCAGTTTCTCCCTTTGGAGTGTCTTTTACACTGAGCAGACATACAAAATCTAATACCAGAGTTATAGAATATCCAGCATTTCTGGACTCTCCTAAGCTGTGCGCAGTCCAATGTCTCAAGGCCTATGAGGAGATGTCCGAGGACTTCCGGCCCTATAGTCAGAGACAGCTCCTAATCGCTCTCAGGAAGCTACACAAAGTGGTGTCCTCCCTGACCATAGCCTGTTGGGTATGTAGGGTCATGCAGGAAGCAGGAGTAAATCTTCGAATCTTTGATGCACACTCCACTCATGGAGCGATGGGCTCTAACACGTTCAATTTGCGTGCCTGCCTGGAAGATATGAACGCGGCCGATCGGTCCTCTGATTCTACCTTTAAGAGGTTCTACTTTAAGCCAGTGCTGGATATGGCTCATTTGGTGGTAAGAAAGCTTTAAACTAGCATAATACTAGCCTCCAGTACTGACTTAGAATGAAAATTTCCTAGCTATCGTAACCGAAAGTTTCAATTCTATTAAGGATGCAAGGATTATCCCACAGAACATCTAAGAAACCATCCTTGTGACTAGTAAGTAACGATTTGTGTTTTTCCTGCTGTAATGTTTGTGCAGTGATGGTGATTCAGTAGGAGTTTACTGGGCACATATTGTGTATGATGTAGATTTACTGTCAGTCATATGACTTGTATTACGCATATGTTCATTATTGGATGGCTTGATCGGCTGAGATTCTCTTGGTAATTTTGTCTCTTTTTCCCAGTAGTGGAGAATGGGAAACAGGATTCGGGAAAAAATAGCTATGGCGTGACTCGTGCGATGAAAGAGGATTTGGGGACAGAGGAGAAGAACTATGATGGCGGTGCTGGCCTGTGGTTGGACACCTGTTGGACTATGGGACTGTTTGCCTATCGTTTGTTTTTACCATTCCCAGTGTTCCATGGGAAATGTGGCTGCTGTAAAATAAACTGGAGAAAGCAAAGCATAATCCTCACCTCTGAGTCCTTAATAGAATTGAAACTATCCGTTACGATAGTTAGGACATTTTTCATTTAGCATATCACACTAGTATCGCTTGATAAAATATATTCTGCAATACAATCTCCAAAATGGAACCTAAATTGTGCATAGCAAAGCAGTTGGAGAGTCATACTGACGTGGTTAAATCCACCAAAGAAAATATAGGTGAAAAGAGTTGCTTAGTACTCACTAGGAGTCAATTGTTCTCAGAGGTAATCCCATGTGCTTCTTTGTTCAAGTTGTTTTGCAAACAAAGCCCCGCCGTCCGTTCTCACCTAGAAAGTTACCGGTGCCACCTTTTCATGCATGTCAGATCTTTGGTAGCATCAGGGGGATCCTTAAGATTGAGGATTTGTTTGCTGTTTGGGTCAGAATCCTGACTGAGTGCTGTTTTCTGATGAATGAGAATAAGAGTCAGAACGGAAAGCCCCTTCGTTATGGGACCCTCTTCACTCTCAGATGTGTGGTTATGTCCTTCATGTCTAGCCTCTTAAAGATTCACCAGCAAGCCAAGTAAATTTGCGGACATTTCACCGCGTGGCAAACACAGACTCACTCTCGACGCCGGTGTTTGTGTCCTGCGGTGATTGCGGTGTTATTTTTTTAAAAATCGGGGTGTTCCTCTGTAACCCTGTGACCCTTCCCAACCTGCAACTGCAACGCTATTTATTTAGTCTGTCGGCAAGAACAACGTGACCCAAAGTCTGCCTACCAGCCAGGTGGCATTGATTTTGCAAGCTGCATTAAGAATGTCCTCTTTGATCCAGAAATAGTGTACACAGCTAAGAAGCTCATGAACAAGTTTTTTCTTTATTCAGATGGCAGAGAACATCCTATGCGTACGCTCATGAATTATTTCACTGTCTTCCAAGATTTTATGGAATAACTTCTGGCTAGGACTTTCTAGTGCCTTGTTGGATATAAACACTCTTAGGCCCCTAATATGCAAACTGCCTTGTCAAATCCGATCCCACCATCGTCTACATTCTTCTGCAGCAATTTGTTGTGCTGTTCCAGTAGAGAGACCCTATCAGCTAAGTTATAACACTCATAGGCCTGTTCTGCCATCTATGTTTCTAGGTGATCAATTTTCACTCTCATCATTTGCATAGAGTTGTCTAAATACTTAATAAACTTGCCTAAGTCCTGACATAGCACCAATATGTATTTTCTGTATTTGTGTTAAATTTCCCCTTCTGTAGACGGCGCTTTATTGACTACCAAGTTGTCAGGCAGGACTGTCGTGTTCTGATTGTTCAGTAGGGGCTGATGCTTTCTGGCCTGAAAAGGCCTCCGTTCATTATGTTGTTTTAGATGACTTTCCTCTGGCTGCTTCCATTGTGACTAAGTATAAGTAGAACGGGGGGAGCGAATATCAGTTAATTAGTTTAATCATTCTAAGCACCCCTCAAGGTTGGAATTTTTTTTTTTTTACAGTTATGAGCCTCATAAGCAGTCACGACTTAGCATCTAAAGGTATTGGTCCTTGACTCTAAGAAAGTGACCTTCTCGCCTTTACTAGGGGCCTTTCAGGAGGGATCAAACCTCAGATATAAACCTCTCATGCAGCAGTTCAGCTTACTGATGCATCCCCTCCTCAATCTCAACATCACTCACTGCAGCAGGCTCAATACATCAAAGCAATGCCACAGATCCAGCCGACCATGAGTCACTGCTCTGGCTTACTACTCACTGCCACAGGCCACTAGAAAGCTGAGCCTTCACTCTTTTGACGCAATTCGATACTCTTGTCTGCTGTGTTCCAAGGCTTAAGTCAATTATGCCTAGAGTGCAGGCTTGTTGGTGCTGTGTACAGATGTCTTGTCGCACGCATGTCGACCATCTTTGTAGCGTCTTCCCCAGCCCGGAAGCATGCAAATCAATACGCAATACACAGGGCTCTGTAACAGACTTCTTTATTCCTCAGCATACAACCACACACTGCGCGCATTGTCTCATAACTTTTTCGAACCACACCTTAACACCTCCCAGAAGATTATGTAATTCCGGTTTAGAGTCCACCCAGAACCGCAACGGTCCTAACGCACATACCATCAGGACACTACATCTGCCCCTTTGTTAAATAACAAGTACAGACAGCATTAGAATGATAGTTCCTCAATGAGTTATCGAGGCGCTCGCACTGGTCTGCCAGATAGGTTGGTATGAGGTAGTAGAGGGGCACCTTGATTGAGCACCAATGACGTATGCTCAGATGCTTTATATGGATATTCATGCGGGGTCGCCTCACTCGTGATCTCAAGCTGACCAACATCGAGGTAGTTGTTTAAAGTGTGGCAAGTCCCATATGATGGACTTATCGGGATAATGCGCTGTCACCATGTGTCCTTTGCAAGTTACAACACTCAAAGGGTCAACATCAAAAGAAGTGTCCTTTTTCCACCTCCTTTTCTGCTTGACCAGTACCCAGCCCCATTGGTCAAAGACTATTTCCTGGACGCGTTGGCGCTGATCGCTAATATTTTTTCCTCTCACACTTTCGAGAAGTGTCTATGACAGGAACCATACCGGCATTCATCGACTGGTCCGATGTCCATCGTGGTAGTTTGGTTCTGATGACTCTCTAAAATAGCAAGGTGGCAGGACTCTCAGCAGTTGTGGCATGAGGAGTTGATCGATAGGCACCAAGGGCTTCACACAAGGCTTGGTTTAGCTCGATTCCTTCCATTGATGCTCGTTGAATTACCCTCTTGAGGGTGCCCATGAATCGTTCAACAACACCATTGCCTTGGGGTCAGAAAGGTGTACTCTTTTGATGCTTGACATGGAGTCAAACAAGAAACTCCTTGTATTCTTTGCTATTGAAAGGCGGATCATTATCAGATTGGAGAATAGTGGGAATGCCCCACGCTGCAAATATGCCATCAAGTCACTCGATGACTTTGTCATGGGATGTTGATGATTAGTCGTCCATCAAAGGAAAATGCAAATATTTATCAATGACTACCATGAGGTGATGTCCATTTCCTAGAGGCCTAAAGAAGTCAACTGCAACTCTCTCTCAAGCCTGAGCAGGAAGTTCAGACATTATCAATGGATGCAGGGTAAACTTGGGGGATAAACAGTTACAAAGGTGGCAGGCTTTCAGCTCTTTCTTAACTCGTTCTTCTAGACAAGGGAACCACACTCTGTCTCTTAGGACCCTCTTGGTGGCTACTATGCCACAATGTCCTTCATGGGCTAACTCAATGACTTGCTGCCTCAGGCTCTCAGGTATGAAGATTCTTGAGCCTCTCATTATGACACCTTCTTGGGTGACGGATAGTTCATCCTGTACATTTTGGGATTTTTCAAATTCAACATCATCAACCAAGGGTCAACTACTTTTTTCCTAACATTAGTAATGATGTCTTTGAGGACGAGCATGTCTTTATCTGTGTTGGTAGCAGCAATAATCTGTTCAAAGGATAGAGCTGCTGGTGTGCTGGACCTCACAATGAACTTGAGATGCTCTTCAGCCGCTTTGGATGTTGAACTGTGGCAATGCAGCGGCACTCATGAAAAGTAATCTGCGGTGTTTTGATCTTTCCAGTTTGTGTACAATCACATAGTCATACTCTTGCAGTTGCAACCCCACCTCTCGATACGAGGGGGGAAATTAGCTTTTGTGTTTCCAAAATAGTGAGCAAGGCATGGTGTTCAGTGATGAAAGAGAAACGTTTTCCATATAGAAACACATGAAAATGTTCAGATGCCCACACTACAGCCAGACTCTCCTTTTCTGGCTGAGAATAGGCATGTTCTGTTTCAGACAGGCTTCTACAGGCATAGTCCACAATGTGTCTCTGAGCATTCGGATGGCCATTGTGTTGAGCAAGAATTGCCCCCAGTCCCACCGGGCTCACATCAACTGTGCTTTCAGTATTTCACTTGGGGTCAAAAGAGACAATTTCAGTTGCATTCTCAATCGCATGTTTTATTTCCTTGAAACTTTGATTGCATTCAGGGGGCCACTGGAATGGGACATTCCTCTTTGTTAAATATCTCAGCGGAGCACTTACTGTAGCAAAGTCACAAATGCATCTTTGAGCAATAACTGGCCATGCATAAGAAGAATAGCAGCATGGTTACATCTTGGAGGTGCCAGTGAATGACAGAGCTGGTACTTCGTTCGGGTCAGGGGTCATTCCCCCATCAGAGATTATTGCACCCAAAGAACTTAAGTTTGGTTTTGTGAAACACACTTTGCTGAATTCAGAGTGAGACCTGCATCAAAAAGCAAATGGCATACTTGTGTAAGAGCCTTATCAAGCTCCTTTTGTGTTGTATACGAATACCAGTATGTCATCACAGTAATTAAAAGCATGTGTAACAGTTTGAATTACTCCGCGAATAACATCCAGAAATATCTCTGCAGCCGAAGATACTCCGAAACTCAGTCTTTTGTATCTAAACAAACCAGCATGAGTCGAAAAATTAGTGAAGTACCTACAGTTCTCTTCCAGCTTAAGTTCATGGTATCCTTTGTTCAGGTCAAGATGGGAGAAGGCTTTGGCTCCGTTCAGCTGCATGATCGTGTCCGCTATGTGGGGACCAGGATGTCTTTCTCTCTCAATTGCTTTGTTGGCTTGGAATATATCACCACAAATGCGTACTGCACCTCACTGTCCATTTTTGGCACCACGACTATGGGTGGAACCCACGGTGTAAGACCGATGGAGTGTTCAATTATGTCATGTTTCAACAGTGTTTCTAGTTCTTTCTCAACGGCTTCTTGCACATCAAAAGCGACTCTGCGGTGCCATTGGTTAACCAGGTGAATGTCCTCATTAATATGAAGTTGCACTTTCGTTTTCTTGATTCTACGTAGGCCATGAAACAATGACGGGAATTGACTCAAGATTTCAGACAGAGCAGGAGCGTATATTCCTATACGCGGACGACATCCTGCTCTATGCACATAAACTCCGCCAAACTTTTCACAGACTCATTCACATTTTTCAACTGTTTGGCAGTTATTCGGGCTACCAGATAAACTGGGACAAGACCCTAGTATTCTCCCTGACGGGCAAGACTCCATCCCTGACATCGGCCTGCGCGGTCCTAGTCTACAGAGAGGAGTATCTAGGTATTTGGATCACTAACTCGAAGGAGAACTTTAAGAAACGGAATGTATACGCCCAGCTGGAGAGGTTACGGGAAGATGTGGCCCACTGGCGACGCCTGCCGGTCTTCCCTCATGTGGTACATAAGAAAATGTCACAGTGGAGAGCATTCACAGAGCATAAAGAAACAATAAATGATCAAATAAATAAAGTGTGACAGCACCAATTAGCTCATTCCATAAATGGTTATGATTTAATTCAATCACAGATATTGAAATGAATCAAATCTAAAAATGCAATATATTTCACATTTATACATTAATCAAAACAGGTGCACACATTGTGAAGTGACAAGTGCATAATAGGGATGAGTGCAAGTGATGTGCAAAAGGAAGGCAGTGCGCATATATACATCAATAATCAATAATGGCGACCTATCCTGCCAGATAACTGGCATATGCATGAATGATCAGTCATAACAAATACGAAACCGATGCAGATATATATTCTCTGTCATCTAAGTTTGACAAAACAAATCATTTATATACATAATGTCGACGTTTCGACCCCTATGTGAACAAGCAGATTTCACGCTTTGAAGGTGGGGTCTTCCTCAGGACCAAGGGAGGGGAGGGTGGGCACCTATAAACAATATTACGAAGTTAGTTAAGAGGTGTGTCAGTAAAGAACGTATCTGCCAAAAGGTTTAAGGAGGATTAATTACCAGTCACAGCGGAAGACTCCAAGCTGAGAATTTAATTGGGTGGGCCTTGTTGGCTCCTACAAAGGGGAAAATAAAAGAAAAGAGACATAAAAGATCCACTAGGATCAGTACTTAAATGGTAACTGCGAGGAGTAAAGAAACCAGCTGAAGTTATTCCTAAAAGTACTCACAGTTCACGCTGGTATTCATGGTAGATGAATCAAGGTTGATCAGTGACCTATGGTCAAGTGTGATGTAGGTATTCGTAATTGAGAGCACAAAGGTTGATCAGTAACCCATGGCTGAAAAAAGGAGAAATACCGGCATAAAGGTTGGACTAAATTGCTCTCAATTACGAATACCTACATCACACTTGACCATAGGTCACTGATCAACCTTGATTCATCTACCATGAATACCAGCGTGAACTGTGAGTACTTTTAGGAATAACTTCAGCTGGTTTTCTTTACTCCTCACAGTTACCATTTTAAGTACTGATCCTAGTGGATCTTTTATGTCTCTTTTCTTTATTTTCCCCCTTGTAGGAGCCAACAAGGCCCACCCAATTAAATTCTCAGCTTGGAGTCTTCCCGCTGTGACTGGTAATTAATCCTCCTTAAACCTTTTTGGCAGATACGTTCTTTACTGACACACCTCTTAACTAACTTCGTAATATTGTTTATAGGTGCCCACCCTCCCCCCTCCCTTGGTCCTGAGGAAGACCCCACCTTCAAAGCGTGAAATCTGCTTGTTCACATAGGGGTCGAAACGTCGACATTATGTATATAAATGATTTGTTTTGTCAAACTTAGATGACAGAGAATATATATCTGCATCGGTTTCGTATTTGTTATGACTGATCATTCATGCATATGCCAGTTATCTGGCAGGATAGGTCGCCATTATTGATGTATATATGCGCACTACCTTCCTTTTGCACATCACTTGCACTCATCCCTATTATGCACTTGTCACTTCACAATGTGTGCACCTGTTTTTGATTAATGTATAAATGTGAAATATATTGCATTTTTTAGATTTGATTCATTTCAATATCTGTGATTGAATTAAATCATAACCATTTATGGAATGAGCTAATTGGTGCTGTCACACTTTATTTATTTGATCATTTATTGTTTCTTTATGCTCTGTGAATGCTCTCCACTGTGACATTTTCTTATGTACCACATTGTACCCGGGTCCAGTGGTCCGTCGGGTTACCCCATTATTACGTAGGTCTTCCCTCATGGGCAGGGCGATCTTGTTCAAAATGATGGCTTTCCCCCGCCTGCTATATGCACTTCAAAACACCCCATATCAGATACCAGCGGCCTTCTTCCGGGCGATTGAAGCAGAGCAAAGTACCCTGCTGTAGGGGGGCGGCAGCCCACGTATCGCATTACGCAAGCAGCAACAGGAGGTCTACGAGGGTGACCTGGTGGTACCGGAAATTAGGAACTACTACTTGGCATCTCACCTCATTAGCATTAACGATTAAATTTTCACTTCAACCGCCTCGCTATGGGAAACGGCGGCTGTCTGACCATGTTATACAGTTAAAACTGTGAAAAGTCGCTCCCAATGCACATGCAGACGGTAGTACGTGCTTGGGAGAAAGCCACAAAATTATTAGGGTGGAAAGCCAGGTTAACGGAGCAGACCCCACTCTGGGATTGCGATATGCTGGGCGAGGTTCAGCGCCTGCGAGGTTTTCATAAGTGGGGACTCATCGGGATAGAACATTTAGGAGACGTCTGGCGCAGTGGGACAATGATCGCCTTTGAAAACTTACAGACGGAATACCGGTTGGGGAACGTTTCCGATACCTAAACTGAGGCACGCCCTCAGATGCCACATATCAGAGGGGGAACTACTACCCGAATATTCCCCACTACAGGACAGACTCCTACTTGAACCGATGATCAACTAAGCTATTTCCCTAACATATCGGAAAATTATGAATAACTCCCTAGACTATATGGGCCCCATAAGGATGGCATGGGAATCAGATGTAAGGCTACTAGAAGACGACGACTGGGCGGAAGCTATACAGAGTCCCAGGGAAATTGCCAGTCGGGCGCGGTTCAGATTGATCCAGCTTCGGATCCTGCACAGATCATATGTTCCTAGGACACTGCAACACAGTATGGGTCGCTGCGACTCGCACGGGTGTGCTAGAGAGTGTCGGGAGACGGGAACATTCTTTCACATTTTATGGGCCTGCCCCAAAATTCAACCGTATTGAAGGGGTGTTGCCCGAGTGATGACAACAGTAGTGGGCCTACAGGTCCTGGTTGATGCACAATGGCACATACTGGGAGTGACGGGAGAGATAGTCTCGCCGAAATATATGAAAATTTGGCTAAAGCTTGCAGATGGAGTGGCAAAGAGGAATATTGCACGAGCATGGGGAGCTGTTGGGGCTCCAAAGCTTGGAGACTGGAAAAGAAACTTAAGACTGGTGCCAACAGGCAGAAAAAAAACATCTATCAGAGTAGAGGCTGCCCTCACAAGTAGGAAAAGATCTGGGAGCTTGGGTACAATATAGGAGTTAACTCATGGAGGGCCGTATTGGGTGGGGAAGGGAAGGAGGTGCAGTGGTGAGATGCAGAGGGTAGAACCGGATAGCCTTACGCATTGGCTGTATGTAGCATTGTAAACGGATTAATTATAAGCTCCCCGAACCATTGCTTGCCTTGTTTTATTCTGTCTATGTAGTGTACTGACAGGTGTCTGAAGCAACTGTTTAACAAAAAGAAAGTAAAAAAAAAAAAGATTTCAGGCAGAGCATGGATGTTGCAGTTGAGAGATATCAGTCTCACATCAGCAACAGTGGGAAAACTAAGCAGGCATGCACTCAATGAAGTTTCCTGTGAACATGAATCGGCGCTTGCGCGGATGTTGCTTTGTGTCTCATGGTTGCTGTAAATGACCCTTGACTCTGTGGCAGTTTAGAAGCAGCCCACATGTATACCTTTGTGTTTGACGGGTAAGGCATGGCACAGGAGATAAGCTGTTAAATGTCTCTACTGGCATATTAATCGACGCACCAGTCTCTAATGATTGTTATGGGGCAACCGTTCACCTTTAATGTACTTTTGGGACAGTGTCCAAATTAATTTTGTTGCTCCGTTTGGTGCCTCTGTTTTGTGTTTTGATCTTCTTTCCAAGCAGCTTATCCTACATGTGCACATTGTTCCTTGGTAGATATCATTAGCATTTTTTCTAAAGTGAATGTCTCTCTCAATATACGTCTCCAGAAGGAATCTGAAAGACAACCATCAATGAATCTCAGGTGCAAGGCTTCTTCATCATTAAAGTCATAGAGCTTGCAGTGTGTGATAAGTGCATCAAGTCTTTCAACAAACTCATCCATCGTTTCACCAGCCTGTTGTCGTGCTTGGTTGAAGATGTACCTTTCATAGTCGACATTTGGCATCGGACTGAACTTGGTTCCAATGCTTCTTTTATTTTTTGGTACGCTGTTGCATCAGTTGGTGAGACCTTATTTAGCACTTTTCACTCCATCACCAGCAAACATTTTCAAATATTTGATGATTTTCTTCTCATCTTTTTCTTCTAGTGCATTTATATAAGTCAATCAAAAGATCTTTATTCGGATAGTAAATAATCCATAAAAGATATAAAAGATACACTTCAAGTAAAAAGTTATCATGAAATCCTTATAATCCTAGCTAAAAAAAAATAGGATACAGTACTACTTAGATAAGCATTTAAGACAGTATATGCAATATATACAACATCCTATAAAAGAATATTAAAAAATATGCTCTGGGCCACATCACTTATAGCCAAATAATGGCATGATTGTATTCCTTTAAACAGCTAAAGCAATTCTCCATAAACTAATAAATACTTTATAAAACATTTGTTTAAGAATGTACATTTGGTCGGAGCAGGACAGTCATGATAAGACCTAATTTTCATATCTTATCTCATCTAGAGCTGTGAAGATGTTCCTTCTTACTACTACACACGCAATGCAAGTAGAAACGGTGTGATAAATTATTGCATTCTCCAGATTACATAAAAACTTAAACTCATCTTGATAAAAAAAAGAATTTCTGGGTTAGGAATAAGGGGCGTAACAGATTTTTCCTAGTATTGTTATATAGTCCACAAAAAAACATGAGATGGACAGTGGATTGTGAGGCCTGGCCATCACAAAGGCATTTTGGTAAAAAACAAATTCATGCATCTTTCTTGGGGCATGCTACCAGCTGGTGCAAAATGCCCAATCGCATTCTAGTGAGATAAAATCTCTGCTGGATATTAGTTACCATAGTTAGATACATGGGTAATCCCAGGTGTTCCTGACATGACAAGTATCTAACTACGGAAGGTTTATGACTTTCTCTAATCCCTCTTGCACTTCTTCTGTAGTTATTAAACATGGTTTTATCTCCTGCTTACTGAATTTCAAAATACTGGCTGGATTTCTTACAGATGTACCCTTAAGTGATTGAATTACCAACCTATTTATGTATGCTAGCCATGGGATCTTGTAATAGTGTTTGAGATTTAGACAGTCAGAAATAACTTCTTTTGAACATTTTGAACCTGTTTTTCTCCAAATATTGTGCCAGCACATAATAGAGTTCAGCTCAATCAAGTCTTCGATATACTGCATGTCCAACTCGCTGTGGGTAATAAAAGATGAAACAGTGCAGGGTACTGCCAAGACCCTACATAAAAACTTATTTTCCTCTGATTGTTACGGTAGGTTCTCGGACATACCCCACATAGCCACCCCATATAGCAGAGGGTATGCATTTACTCGTATATAATTTTGAAAATTCTCGAACTGGCTTATTACCTATTTTGCGAGAAAATCCAAAGAGAGCCTCAATAGCCCTGGCTATTTTAATTTTTGCATTTCTAATGTGAGGACCCCAAGTACCTGAATGTGTGAAGAGTATACCGAGATAAGAAAAGGTCTGCACTTCGACCAATCTATAGTCCTTTACACAAAGCTTTCAGACAAAGGAGGGATATTGGCCGATCGCAATTAGCTTCCCTCCTGTTACACTTTTTAAAGATGGGCATAATTATACTCTCCGGCCAGGTAAGTGGGATTATCCCCTGTGCTACCGCATTGTAGACCTGAGTTAGTATAGGGGCCTACAAAGGGATATTAGATTTGAAAACATCCACAGGGACCCCATTGAGTCCCGAGGCCTTCCCGCTAGCAGATTTATCTATAGCCGATTTGACTTCCTCCAAACTAACTGGGTTTAGAGATACCATTGAAGGGTCGTACTGTAGGGCAGCTCCTTTATCACTTGTTGGGTTAAAAATACTCCCCAAGTGTAAAAGCAATTCACACGAAGAAACAACTGTTTCTACCCTGGATTCTTGATTACCTTTTAAAAATGGAGAATGTATTGTTTTCGAGAATAAAACTGTACCTTTAGTTTCTGCTGCCTGATCCAGTCTAGCTCAAGCCTGTTCCGGCAATATTTTTTTTCCTTTGAATTAATGTATGTTTGTATTGATATCTTAATTTTTTAAGCTCCTCATAATTCCTAGGAACTGATTGCAAAGCCTTTCTTAGCTTGGGGTTAGCTTGTGAACAACCAATCTGGATTTTTACTCTGGTCCCGAAAAAGCAATTACACTTACCTCTGGGGCAGCCTCATGGTCAATTCATCGAACGTTTCGATCTATGCAGCCCACCTGGCACCGATATTCTTTTTCTTTGCAGTGTCAAACAAAGGTGGTGGATTCAGGGATGTAACCGCATCATACCTTGCGCTCCTTTCTGACGCCATGAAGAGCACGTGCTGTTCAGGAAGTGTTCTTCGTTCAATGCAGGACCGGCAAACTCTCCACGCAACACCCCCGTTGTTTGGGCCTGGTCGTCTCGTCCGATTTCGAGGCTGTATAGGCACTTCACTCACTTGTGCCGGTAAGTAACTGCTTTCGTATTTGGTTGTCACTACCTTTAACTTTTGCTTCGTATGGATGATGGCTCTGGGTTTTGGAGCAGCATGGTCTCTCTGCCGGCAGCCGTACCAGCAGGTTTCTGGTGAGCTCCTTGAATGTGCTCCTCTGCAGGGCCTTCAACTTCTTTGATGGCCCTTTATGGGCTGGAGTGTAACTAGGACTACACATACGCCAACCACAGACTGCTTTGCATGGACTTGGGGCGCATGTGGCACGCACGAGAAGTTTGTTATACCACTGCAAACTCTCAGGGAGAGCATCCTTTTTCCTTTGGGGTACGTATCCCCCACTCATCCCCAGTTGTAGAACTTCCCCAGTACGGGAGCATACAAATGAACACGCCACACACAGAGTTCTGTTACAGATGTCTTTATTCCTGAGCATACAAACACACACTGCACACATTGCATCATAACGTTTTAAAACCACACCTTAACACCACCTAGCAGATTAAGCAAGTCCCGTTTAAAGGGACCGTACTAGAACCGCATGGGTTTTAGTGTGCATAATATCACAACACTACAATCTTGAAGCACAGGATTCTGGAGGGGGAGATTCTGATAAGCTAGTGCTGTGTCACTGGGTTTTCACTGTTTTGATGGAACACTTTTCTTTAAAATTGTGGATTTAACAGTGATTCTTCACTTCATGCAGCTATCGGTGAATTGACGCTTTGGTGAGGCCCCAAAGGTGCTCGGCCGTCAGTGATGAAGAGAACTTATCCCAGAAGGATTTCATCATCTGCAGTCTTTCTTTTAATCAAGTGTGAACAACAAAAAACAATTTGCTGCAGAGGAGTTAGGAAATCTGTGTATATTGTAAAATATCCACTGTGATTAAAAAGGGAGAATACGTTGGTCTAATTTTTCCTGTTTTAATATAATTCATCCATAAAATAATGGAACCCTTTATTGAAGGAAATAAGCAGAATTCCCCTGCCTTAATTACATGTGCTAAGAAATTAATCACAATGCTGAGCCTGCACGATTTCTGAGACGCATGTTTGGTTTATATTATTATGTTCTGCAGTGGGATAATCAAGCCTAAGTGAATATATTTGCAATGTGCAATTAAAATTCTGACTGCCTACCGTTCACACATAGCTTGTTATTGATTTCCAATAGTTTCTAGAAGGTTGAAAACTCTTGTATACTAGAAAGCCAGCAACGGCCCCCTCGTGCACATGTAAGTTAGTGAGGCCAAGTTACAACTGAGACACTTAGAATGTCAAAATGGGGCAGGAACTATGATGAATTAAATGAAGCCAATTATATACCAGGCATGGTAGAGTATAGAGAACTTCGATTGCAAATAAAAACTTCACACTACTCTAATAAGATTTGTAATGCACAAAACCCCTAAAGAGAAATTTTTAAAATTATGCACAAACTTTCGGCAATTGATATGGTTAATAAACCTTTAAAACCCTCACGGGGCATGGCTTTCAGCGTCAAGATGGCGGTTCCACTCTATGAGTGCTCCTGACCCCTCCTCCATCATCCACTCTCATCCACCGCCATCAGGACGCTTCCTCACTGCCCAAATTTGCCTCTTAGTGCCCCCAGGCCTGCGTGCCGTGGTGCCCACCTGCGGCTTAGTGTGGATTACGCATCTACCTGCCATTCCCCGAAGGTCCGCATTTCCCGTTGCGACCTAACACATGCTGGACGCTGCATCATCGCTGGGACCCGGTGTGCACCGTGAACTGTGATCCTGTCGCCACCCATCGACTGGAGCTGCCACCAGGAGGTCCCGGCCGCTACCTGCTCAGGGGATTGCTCCCTGCCTCCGTGTGACGTCCTGCGTCCCTGCCCAGGAGCCTGCACATGCTGCGGTGGAGGCCCTTGTGGGGCGTCTGACCCCTTGAGTGACACTGCTCGCTTGGCCCTGGGCCAGCCGAGCCTCCTCTTCATCTCTTCTGGGCCCGGCCGCCTGCTGCTTGCCTGACCCGGCGGCTGTACTCTCCGTTTTCCAGCTCCTGTTCCGGGGGGTGATCCTGATGGAGTCTTGCAGGGACATGCTGGCAGGGCCCCAAGGCCCCGCGGCCTCTAATTGGCCCTCCTGCCTCTGGATTGCTGCTGCGCTGTGCTGGAGTCGGCTCCTGATACCTGAGCTCACCGGTGGAAAAGATGGGGGGGCTCCCTGGCCCTCGGGCAGGCCTGTAGCCAGAAGTATATTTTTAGGGGGGCATGGCCCTCAACTAGGAGTAAACATTAAAGCTGTGCTACAGGTGCATTATTTCCCAGATACTGGTTGTACTACTAAATAACGACACCCAGATTATTGTTGACAGAATATTGAAAGATTAGTGCACATAGGGAAGTATAGATTTACTATTCCTAGCTCCACATCTAAATGCCTTGAAGATACATATATCACATAGGTACATATATGTGGAATAAGGTATAGAAAATCTATACTTAAATGTCAATATTCTGGATTTGATATTCAGGGTGCTCACCGTGTGGTTCTATGTGAAGGAATATGTGAATTGTTTAAGGTAAATTTTAAAGTACACTCAATTAATTTTCCAAAATCTAACTTTAAGTCCTATCAAAAGAGATTTGATTTAAAGAAGAGGGGTTAAAAGTTGTAAAGTAGTCTGGCTTACAGCTTTGTATATTTTCCAAACTGTTCAAGAATTGTAAAACTTACAAAGTTCTTTTTAAAAATATAAGGCTGGCATCATCTCTCAGTCCTCCCTCTGACAAATCTTACCTCAGTTGATGCATTTCCAGCCTCCACCATCAACATTTTTTTGCTGGAGGATTACCTACCTGGGACATTCTACATCAGGAAATTATCATATCTGGAAGGCCCAAAAGGATAAACCTTAACACAGATAAAGTTAGAAAACTTCATTTGCTTAATAAAGTGTGCAGTGTCCTAATTCCGCCCGACTTCATAAATGTAGTTTTAATTTAACTCATCACTAATTTAAAATAACTTTACAGAGAGCTTGGAGCATATCCATCAAAAACATTTGGATAATCAGTGGCCATCAGCGTGTTTTAAACATTTCACACCTGCAGAAATAGTGAAAAATATATAGAATTTAGATGTCATTTTATAGAGAAAGTTAGGAAGGTCCCACAATGAATGTCACTATAAGGCTGTGGTAAAAGATGGTTAGCTTAATTACATTTGATCAAAACCACTAGTCAAAACTGCATGGGCTTGAGCAAGGCTCTCACATTGTCATACACCCCTTATACTTACAGGCAGGTTATGCGAAAGGTGTTGTACAAAAGAAGACCTTCGTTAGACATCGACCAGCAAGACAGGTTGGCATGGTAAAGGATAGGTGATTTACCAGGATGGGTCAATTTGTGGTCTGTGGTTTGTGGTCTGTGGCCTGGCTGAGGACACTAGATCCATCTCCAGTCCAGTTAGAGGAGCCATAGTTGTGCAAGCAGTAGCACTGCTTCTAATGGCTTCTTGTGGTGGTTTCATGGTTTGCATCTAGGATCTAGCTCCATTATAACATCTCTCTTTGATGCTGATGCTGTTTGTATGGTACCTCCTATCTGAATGCTAAAGAGTCTTCCACTTTGAGAAATATGGACATTGTAAACTCTCCCACATGCAGCAGACTCCTTGCGTAGGATCCTCAAGGTGCCGCTCTCTATGCAGCTAACATTGGTTGGACGAGCGTGCACTTTTCTGAGTGGTGAATATAAAAAGCATGGAAGCCTGTCATGAGTACTAGAAATGGAACATATTTACTTGCAGAGGGATTGTTCAGCATTGCTACAGGTGCATATAAAAGTCAGGTTTGTTGTAGTGAAGCAGTTAAGAGACTGGCATATTTAAATGTACACTAGAAAGCCAAATCACCTCTTGACTAGAACCTGGACTTCTCAGAAAGTAGGTTGCACTTTTCAGTGACTATACCAGCAAATGTAGACATGGCTCATATGCAGTAAAAGACAAGGCGTCAGCACTTCTCGCCAAGGGCATACAGTAGCAAATAACAAGGGGTGTCATTGTTAAGCAATTTGCAAAATGCAATGTGGATCAAGTAAAAATGGTTAGAAGTAATTAGGACTTAAAGACCACTATGAAAGGTGATTCTTGGATCTTACGCTAGGATCCCTTTTAGAAATAAAGTGCAAAATTGAGCATTGAAATCACACTGGTCCAGGTGTAGTGGCCAAAACATGATAAGGTCTAAATTCCACTTAAAATCTCCAATCACCTTTTCTCCACATGTATCTACCTCTCATTTTGATCCATGGGGCTCTCTTTAACTTTCTCTATACTCTCCCCATCTCCTAATCTCTGTAGTCACTCCCTCTCTCAAACTTTTCCCCATGATCCTGTTCTATCGCATCTGCTCTCTCTATTGCTTTTTCTATTTACTCTCCTTTCTTTCCCTCAACACTCTCTCCTTTTTCTAGAACAACTTCTCTCAATCTTCTTTCTACTTTTCAATATTTTTTATTTTCTCTTTAGCCCTCTTCTCCAAAGACCAAGTATGGCAACTGAAACTTTCTCCTGGTTGTGCATAGCCATTAGCAAGACCTGCCACCTTTCTTTGAACACTGTGCTTTTTGCTGTTAACCAGTTCCAGAAGCCTACCAACCTGGGGGGGACCCAGCACTGGAGAACTCCCTTCCGGTCATGGAACAAAGAAGTTAGTGCAACGTGGCCATCATATCCCTGCAGCTTGTTGGCAATTCTTGTTGGACAAGACATCAGGCTGCTCAGATTTGGTAGGTTTAAACTGTTTTAGGGCAGATGACGACTCGCTGATGCCCACTACACTACCTTCATGGTGTGGTGGACTTCATCAGAAGGTCCACAGTATCTGTCTAGAAAATATTTCTGGTAAAAAAAAAACATTTTCTTTTCCAGAATCAAAGTCGGTATGCAATGGTAATGCTTCCCACGAGTCCTGCGTTTTTGATTTTTCATTTCGCTATATTGCGCATCACACTGTGGACGCTGACGTAACACAGTGATACAAAAGTGAAAGCAGACCGTGCTACTGGAATCTGCGGGGGTTCCACAAATGTCCACCACATACATTCCTACACTTCTCCCGATAACAATACTACTCCACTTGTATGACTCGACTATCAACCGAGAAAAGAAAGGCTCCCTAAGCCCCCTAAGATGCAAAGAATCATTAAGATTCTACCTTGTGAATTGACCAATTCTGGAAATATAAATAGCTGTGGAATTTAGGCTAAAGCTCTGTCGGCACCGAGGAAATCCTGCCAGGCCCAGTCATTTCTGAAAACAAGGCACCTCGGGTAGTCTGGGGTGGTGTGACTTGCATGGATCCCAATATCTTTTCTTACCCAGAATGCCCTGCAAACAACAAACTTTAGCTAAATCACAGATTTTCCTCATATTCCTGTGAAAGAAAATGCCAGAATCTGTGAGGATCCATAAAATTCCTACTACCCAGTGTTCCCACCCTTCTCCCAGTAAAAACGCTATCCTCGTGTTTACCAAGTATTATGCATTTAATATATTATTACTTAGGACCTCATAAGAGCAATTTATTTGCTATGACCATAAATTAGATAAAGATAAATGAGAAGTTCAAAGGTGTCAATACATTTTAAAAAGGAGATTCATAATACACAGATCTTAAACTACAATATATAAAAATCTGAAAATATTAGTTGATGTTCTTCGGAGATGTTTAGACAGGTCAATTGCAATACAAATGCTTTTTGTCTCAGATGTCATGATTATGGTTTCCACATTATTTGGTTCAAGAGATGAATCCTCAGTGTGTTGATCCAGTTATCTAGATATTAAACCACATTTGAAAGATAGTCTGTTACAACAGCCCTTTGTGACATGACAGGCTATACTGGGTCATTGCAGATTCACACTACAGCTAGTTAGGTTATTTGCACTCCTCTGCAGCAGGTACATTAACATAACAAACTATTTGACTCCAGCAAACAATATAACAGTCTGTAGTGCAGATACGTAATCTCACCAGGCTATATTTCACAACAGGGCAGTGTAAGGTTGAGCAATGACAGTCAAATGTAAGTCGCACCTGACTTTTGATGCCTTTGTCCCAGCACAATAGGCTAATCAAAGCCATATGGCATATTGAAATTTGGAGTTTCCTGATTGGACATTGCATCTAAATGGCTAGTAGGTTTAGGTAGTGACACCCTTAAGTATCAGGAACAGGAAACAACATGAAAATTGCTGCATTAAGAACAACATAATAACATCAATGCCCCATACAGTTGTGAAATTGTTTCACTCAGCAAATTCTTGTGTGACATACCATATGTAAGAGGTAAGAAGGGAGTTCAGCTAACGCCCATTGGATTATTGGTCTCAGCTGTGACTGTGAACTAGTGTTGATACCAACTTTTACATCAGCTCCTCACACACACACCGCTGTGACATTTCTCAGGGGTCCATCTTCTCCCCGCTATTATTCAACATCTACCTAACCCCCTTACCAAACCTGATTAAATCTTTCAACCTCACCCATTACAAATATACAGATGAGTTCCAAATCATTTAAAAAATGGATTGTCTGGAAGACTTCTATAATTTAAAACTTGACGACTGCCTCCGGGCCTTAAACACTTGGATGATGATTAACCATCTAAAGCTAAATACAACAGACCGAGAATATGAACTGTAGACAATGGTAAAAATTCCAGCCTACCGTCATATAGCCTAAGGAACATGAGGCACCTCCAACAATATCAAGAGGACTCAGAAACCCAGGGGTAACCATGTATCCAGACCAATATTTCATGTCACATGTTAATAATATCAAACAGTGTGCCTTCTATTATGTTGCATCCTCCCATACCTTGGATACTAACAGGAACTGCAAGCTATACTCACAATCATAGTCTCCAAGCTTGACTATGCCAACATCCTGTACCTTGGCGAACTTGCATTCATCATATGCAAAATACAACTCATCCAAAATGCTGCTGCAAGACGCCTTCTCTGCCTTCACTCAAGAGAGCGCAAGACTCAGTCTTGCAATCACTCCACTGGCTACCTATGGCAAGAAAGGCAATGTTTGAGGCACTTTTCATTGTCCGCAGAGTCTCAAAGGAAAAGGACCGCTACACCTTAATCTAATTTCAAGGACTCCAGGCTTGCACAACATATCACCATACCACCCTTACCATAAGAAATCCGTAGGAGGCACTGCTTTTTCAGTAAAAGCTGCCAAGCTCTGGAACTCACTACCAGTCATCAATCGAAGCATCCAGGAGCCTATATACTTCAAAAGACAGTTGAAAAAATGACTATTTTTAAAAGAACTACATCCACACATTCCAGCTATTAAACCGGGAAAGACAGTCACACCCTCAAATTTAATCTTCAGCTTACTTTCCTCAGATTGGAAGCAACCCAACCAGCAAACTACTATCGATAGTCAGGTAAGTTAAGGAGGGCTGATCTATTGTTCGCTGCGGTAAGGTATAGTTATGTAACTTCATATATAACATTTCTAGCCCACACTAATACTAATACCATCACACTCAGCGGTTGGTCAGTCGCCAACTGTCACTTACACATTTTATATTCACATAACACATCTGCTATGAGGATTGACCATCACCAGTCCTGTGCAGCCAATAAACCAGCCATCACTAAATGAACTGGCACGGAGTAACTGAAAAGATCTGTGATACACTGTGGATCAATCAGAGGGATTTAATCTAGCCCAGCACTGCAGGTCCCAAATATAAATACACTATGGCTGCTTCTTTACATCTCACAATGACACTCAGATATAGGATGACAGTAACAATGCACATTCCAGCAGATCTCTCCACTTCTCGCTCCCTTCAGCCATGCCAGTCAGGCCCGCATCTACCCACAAAATGTCTGATTGGACAACCCAATACTGTAACTATCTAAGCAGACTATAATCATAGGAAATACCATGAAGGGACCTGCACAGCTGTTCAAAGCTGCCAACATACTTAAAAACCATAAACTGTACATGTGTCTCTCACACCTCATCATCCACCACACTGGTACATGCTACGTTGTATAACACGATAAGCGCACTTCTTTGTCATCAGGCATGACATGGAAGCACTTCCCACATAGAATCATAAAACAAAGACAACACCTTTCCAACCACACATCACTCTATATGGTGTAGGTTGCTACCCATGTAAGTATGCACTTCAGTGCCACACATAGGGGTTGTAAGCACTATATAAATGCTGCAATACAATATAATACAATATTTATCATGTATGCAGCACAAAGATTTGTTTTGATCCTGTTGAAACCTTTGTTGTTTCCATCACACTTCGGAATTAGAAACAAAATGGCCTTCATTTCTGCTTTCATAATTGCTGATATATGTTGAAATATTTGCACAGTTCATGTAGAAGTATTTACATTTTTTGTGTATTAAAAACAAATTTACATCCTGCAGCCTTTCTTTTCGCACTTCTTGCATGCAGGGCCACTGGAATTTTGGCATTCTGCAGCCATGTAGTTCTCCACATGATTATGAATTTGCTGCATTTGCCACATAATCCTCCATCTGAGGCATAATTTGCAAATTTTAAAACAAATTGTTTCTAGCTCAAACAGATCCAAAGTTACTAAAAACACTACATCATGTGCTGCTGCGCAGTGGAAGGTCCTTCGCAAAGGTTGACCGGTCCCCTCTCATTTGCTGATAGCTGCATTTGGATGTGGAACTGGCCCTAATGAAGTGAAACCTTTGCCCAGACAGTCCCAACGTGTAAAAATGGCAAAATAATGATTACTATCACAAAATGTGCTGCAATAAGCCGCAAAATTTGTGTTTTTGCTTGCCAGATAATTTATTCAACCTTGCCATATAATTATAATTTGAGCCTCTCCTGCCATATAATTCCATGTGCCCTGCCTGTACCCTAACAAGATTGTTACATAGTTCATATTGAAAATCCTCTCACTTTACAGTCAGAGAAAGAAAAGAAAACAATATTTTGACATTAAGAGTAAGCATTAATTTGTCAGAGGACATAGCCTGACATTTAACCTCTGTCTTTGAACTGACAGTCAATGTATCAAGATAAAAGAATGCATTTTATTGCTAATTCACCTTCTGAACTCCAGTGCTGTTTTTCTACCTAGACTGTATGCATTCAAATCTGAATGCAGTTCGTTAAGATAAACGGATTTTAAACTGAGGTTTTCAGAAATGCTGTGGCAGCTTTCTCCTACATTTGGGGGGGGGGGGGCAAAGATTAATAAGGGCTGGCCCGGCCCCCAAATGCCCCCCCGTGGCTACGGCCCTGCCCTCGGGCACTGCCATGGAGGACTTTGGCCTGCAACTATGTTGCTGGCACTTGGATCGCACGGTGGCCAGGCCGGGGAAGGGAGGGCGACTCCGGGAGGCCATCCACCTATTGACTTTAGTCCCCTCAGTCGCCCCCCTAACTCTTCCCACTCCAACTGCAGTGCTGCTGGGTCCTGGTTAACTTGTGGCCTGCTGCCCTGGGACCGGTGCTCTCCTCTAAAGTCTGGGGTTACACGAGTGTTGGTGCCACCCCAACGCATCCTTCCCGTGTGGCTGCCACGTGTTTATGGCCTACCCACCGGCGATTCATTATCTTACCAAAGCTCTCAGCCCGGGCGGCGAGGGCTGGATGTAGTTGACACGGATCGGTCCAGCTCGTGTTGCCTCTCTCGTTCTGCTTTGCTTCGGCGGGGGCCCTCAAAGGACTCATTCACCTTGTCCCACCGCAGACTTTACCGGTCCATTTGGCTTTTCAGCATCCTTCATCTCCTTGGACTAGAGTGGGTGCACTAATCCCTAGGGCTTAAATGCTTGTGCTGCTGCGATGTTATGGCAAGAGGGCCGGGTCCACTGATGTGGGAGTGTTGTGTGCCCACGTTCCCTCCACCAACATGGGCAAAGATAAACCTGCCTGCCCGGCGACATCCCAAATGCGCATGGACAATATACCACCCGAGCCAGTCAGAATCGGGGCACATGTGCCGAAAAGCATCTCATTGGAGGGAGACCTTGCCACGATCCTCCAAGCCATTCAGTCCTCCCAGACCTTCATAGTCCTGGCTAGGCTTCCCTGCAGGAGACTGGGCCAACCAAACCACTGTGGACAGCAATGACACCTTAACCGCAGTGCTACCGTACCCGCTCACGAAAGAGTGGCACCACCAGAAGACCCAAATCTCCTTCAATGTCCCCCCAAACACGAAGTCAGTCTCCATCCTCGACCCACTCACTCCGGGCCTTGGGTGTGGCGCCTGGCAGATCATGAGGGCCTTCTGACTGCAGCTTCTCCGTCCCCTGCTGAGCTGTTGCCAGACACTGACATATCACAGAGCCCTGCATTGCGACTCCCCAGTTACTATTTGTTTCGGGAGACAGAGGCTTCTATTCCTGAATCTTGATCACTGTGTTCTCCAGATGGCTGACACTTATCCTGCAACAAGGGGTCCACCACTCCATTCCTGTTTTTAACCTTTTATGCACTTCAGTTTTCTTTTTCAGGGTGACAGATGCTTCTGGGGTGGAATTATCGGGTGGGGGGTTGTTGGGCGTTGGAGACTCAGTACTGTGTTCTTTTTATTCTTTTTATTTTTTTTGTTAACTTTGCTTTTATTGATTTTTTTCCTCCAAGCGACATTACAACCAATCAAGCATTTAACAAGACAGTGGACCATCATGGCCATACCATTATTTGTGAACATGTTAGATAGACATGTCATCTTGCAAACATCTCAAATAACAAAACAAAAGGAAAAAAAGAACGACCAAAACCTATTACAGAGGAGCATATTTTCTGTACTGATTAAGCAAAAAGAAAACCATTATAATGCAGCATTCACACCAATTACAATCAGAGCATTATTCCTGGTACAGAGTTTTGAACGCTGTTCTCATGGAATGTATTTAGAGTCGAACCTCTCTCTTGCCTTACACAGTAATGTCCCACCAGCCGTGTGCGTGTGTATTCATTCCCCTAGGGGTCCATGGAATGGGACTGTAGATAAGTTTTGAGTGGCTGCCAAATGTCGCAGGGGCGCGCTGTGGGAGGTAAAAGCGTGGCATATGTGTCGCACATTGTATCACAATATGTGAGATCACTAATCCATGTCTTTACTAATGGTGATTGTGGTCTGCCCCAAAGGAGTGATACCTGCCGTTTAGCAATCAACAAGGCCATTGCTGAAAACCTTCTAATGCTTCTCTTTAACGGCTTGACGTATCCCAAAAGGGCCATCAAAGGAGTGGGTGGTATGGGTTGTTCTACCATAATGGACAGTTTTCGGAAAACATCGTCCCAATAAATGTTCCCGGCCGTGCATTGCCAGGCTAGGTGCAAAAAGTCAGCTCCAGATGCCCCACAGCGTAAACACGCTGGGTTCATTTTTGCCAGTAACTTCAGAGTCACGTAGGCTCAATGAAGGTACTTAAAATGTAACAATTTATGTCTATAATTACCCGAGACATAGCGCATCTGGGAGCAGCAGTATTTCCAAATGTCATCAGTGATAGTAACATTTAAATCTTGTTCCCAAGATGCACGTACCTTAGAGCCTACCGATGGGCGGAGAGAAAGTGACAGATGATACAAGCGTGACACTAAATGCGTACTGTCAGGGGAAGTGATGAGGAGTGAGAGGGGAGGAAAGTCGGCTGGTTCAGATGAAGAGTCGGGAAGGGCCTTCAGTAGAGAACTCCGGGTTCTGTGGAGCAAAAAGCTATCCATGTAAGTCCCAGGGCCCTCTGTGTTCTTTTTATTGACAGTTTTGATCTTGTTGGGGGCGCTAGGTGGCGCACATCCGAGATGGCCGCACACGAGTGAGGCTCAGGAAGCTTGGCGGTATAATCCGTTATTTCTCCGCACATCTACCAGCGATTTTTGGAAATTAAACCTGCCTACCTGCTGCTCAGACCTTCCGGCCGCGCTGGGCGAAAAATCACGGCTCCCACACACTCCGGCGCTCGGACTTTTCGCGCTGCGGGCACGGAGGCGGGTGCCGCGGCTGGAGACCTGGTCGGCCGCTGCCTCCACTCGAGTCCTGAGGATCCCACGTGGGGCTAGGCCGGATATTTACCGGACTTGGGCTGAGGATCCCCCGCTACGCGCCGGCTCCTGTTACATCGCCGTGCGCCTTGCCATGCTGTTTGCGCATTTTAATACGGACGCCTGAATCCTGCATCCGCCGTGACAGAGGTGAGATCCCCGGCAGCCGAGACCGCTTCTCCTTGGCGCGAAGCGCGCCATTTCTCTGACTCACACGGCTGCGCTGGGCCCCCCACATCCCCAAGGTCAGTGCCGCATAGCGCATCGGGGGCCTATCACGCACTGCACCATCTTGTGGGACCTCAAAGCCGGACTTTGCCCAAAAACTGACTTTCTGTACACGTGTCTGGCATAACTGGCCCCCCACAGCCCCTATCCAGCTCTGAAGTTCACGTCCTGGCAGCATACCCCATTCAAATTTCTCCAGTGACACTGCGGATAGCTATCCTTCTGCTGCGGGGAACCGCTGGCGCTGCTGCCCCCACAGAGCCCAAATTAACCCCTACCTATCTCCAGATATCGGCGGGCAGGCGCTCTCCGCCACAGCACGACTGCCTCCTACTGTGTATGTTTTCGCATGGCCTGCTTCTGGGCATATGCCCGCACCTCCTGATCCCACAATACCGTCTGAGGCAGCTGCATCCACACCTTTTAATCAGCAGAAACCCACGCTGAGGCTCTATCTTCAACATGTGGATTGGACGGGACACTGCACTCCGCCGCTGACCGCCATGTGGTGAAGCCTCCCCCCCCCTTTCCTCCTTTTCATGCCTTCCCGCCGTTGGGTTGTTCTACGGGCCCAGACCTCCTGAGAAACCCCCTCTCCCCTAGGCCTATTGCACTCCTGCTTAGACTTGCCGCACCTCCACGACGCGCGCGTGGGAGATAACTGCCAACACGCTCTGCTACATAGTCTGGACGCGCTGTGCAATGGGGAAGCCTGACAGCCGCCAACCTAGACTGACCTTTGATGCCAAAAAGGCCGCGACATGCTCATCGTCTGTGGACACTGAACTCACTACTATGGAGCAAGCGCAAGCACCCTCCCACTCTGCTGAGGATGACGTTAAGTCACTGCTCTTGGCTGTACAGCATAGTCTATCGGACCTGTTGGGGAAGATGGACACAATGAATAATCATCTGGACTTCCTCGTACAAAAGGTGGACAAGCATGATGGGCAATTGAAGGAGGCTGAACGCCGTATATCCGAGAATGAAGACACCGCCTCTCAGCTGCAAACCCAGGTAACGCAAATGGACAAGCTCCTGAAAGTCATTGCGGCTAATAACGAAGACATTGAAGCCAGAAGCCGCCGCAACAACATCCGTTTAATAGGCATACCGGAGAGCACAAATACAGGACGCATGGAGGACTACGTCGAGCGTCTCCTGAGAAGCTCCCTCGGTGCAGAATCTTTCTCGCCCCATCTAGTGGTTGAACGTGCACACCGCTCCCTGGGGCCACGACCTCCGCCGGGCGAAACCCCAAGACCCATCATTGCCAGACTTCTTAATTACCGGGACCGTGACCCCGCACTTCAGAAGGCCCGTGAACTGAAGCCACTACAATTTGAAGGGAACACGTTCACCATTTACCCAGATTTCACTCTGGCGGTTCAGGAGGCACGCCGAAAATTCCTTGCAGTCAAGCAGAAACTGCGCAAAGCCCAGCTGGAATATGCCCTCCTCTATCCAGCAAGGCTCCGGATCACGCATGAGGGCAAACATATTTTTTGCACGAACCCGCAACAAGTGGAAGACTTCCAAAAAACTGTTTCGAGACGCTCACCACGCCGGGACCGCACCGCCAGATCCCCTTCGCCACCCAGGGGTGAGGGGTAACAGGAAGACACTTGCAGTGGCGTCTGCTGCGCAGTCCACTTGTCCTTACTGAACCTGCGCCAATTTGTTACGAGATGCTGACATCCTATGCAACACCCATCGCCTCTTGAAGTTCCCTTGTAAACCTCTTCCGGATGGTCCTACACTCCTGCAGAACTGTCATGGACAGATAAGTGCCCTAGTGGCTTTGACCATTGACTGTGTTATCCATGCATGTTTACACTCGCCTTAGTATAGAATTGGTAGATTTAACTAATATATCACCGAGCACCCCTTCCACCCCCCCGCATCACTCTACTCCCCTTAATGGGATGATACCCAGGGGACTGCATCGCAGTTAGAGTTGGAACATGGGAAGGGATTAGTGCCCTCTTGACGCCCCCCCCCCCCCTATGGGAGATCCCCTTTACCTTTTTTGTCATTTGACTGTTTTTTGTTGGTCTTTCCTTTTGCTTCGCTGGCCTCATCAGGCTCAGGGAAGCCGGTTGCACTATTGGGAGACATTGGGTGGGCAGAAAAATACCGGCACGTTTGTGGTGCTGTTGTGGGTGGGGGAGGCTTCGAAGCTAGACAAGCGTTCTGATGTTAGCTTGATAGAGTTTTCTTTTTATAGGGGGGTGGGAAGGGATGGGAATGTTTCTTATTGTTCTGTTGCACATCTGACAGCTGTTGCTCAACATACCCAACCACACGTGAATGGACATAATACCTTTCAACACCGACACATTCGCCAAATACAATTCCACCTTTTACTATGACAGCACAACCTGATCACTCATGCATCAAAATGCTCACATGGAATGTCAGGGGTCTCCGGGACCCGCGTAAACGGAGGCAAATACTAGCGTATCTAGACAGACACCATATACAAATCGCTATGCTCCAAGAAACCCATATGGACCCTCATCGCCCTTCCTGCTATGGTAGTAAATGGGCTTTTGCACGCGCGTTCTCCTCTTATTCGACATACTCACGAGGCGCCCTCATACTAGGTAAAAGGAACACACCATTTGTATTAGGTGGCACATACAGTGACACGGCTGGTCGCAGCTGCATACTTTGGGGTACATTGGGTACGCAATCGGTCACACTTGTCTGTAGTTATGGTCCTAACTTGGACGATCCCGACTATTTCACCTCGCTCTGGGGACAAGTACTTAAAATCGGCTCCACGCATGTTATATGGGGGGTGATTTTAACACAGCTCTATGCCCTACCCTAGACCGTTCTAACCCCCTTCCTCATCACTATACCAACACTCGGGAGGCCCTATCGGGGATAATTGCGGAGCAGGGCCTAGTGGATGCATGGCGCTATGCCCACCCCACTGACAGGGAAGGCACATTTTATACAGCAGGGCATGCCGCGTGGTCCCGGTTAGATTATTGGATCTGCTCACGTGGAGTGGCTCCCTGGATTCACTCTGTCAAACACTTGGCCCGCACATACTCCGATCACGCGCCGGTTTACCTAGAAATAATTCCCCCTAACTCAATCGCCACCCCACGCTGCTGGAGACTCGTGCCCGAAGCACTATTAGACACCGTCTTTCAAACCGAACTGGGGGAAGAGATTGCGTATTTCTTTACCAGGAATAAAGGCTCTGTTGATCAGGTGGGCACACTGTGGGAGGCCTTTAAGGTCACTGTCCGAGGTATAGGTATGTCCAAGAGCTTTGGGGTGCTCCGTGACATTAGAAGAAACTTGCACCGTTTAGAGACTGAGATCAAACAGCTAGAAGCTGGCATGTGGACTACGGATTCTGGCACCCAACGAGCCACGCTTCGCGAAAAGCTTACAGACTATACTGCTACTGCAGACCGTGAAGTGAAGTTTAGAGGCAAATATTTTGTTGCTTGTCGCTATGGGGAGGGCGAGAGACCTGGTCGTGCCTTGGCAACTACTATTGAACAACCTCGCTTCTCCAACTATGTGTTGGATGTGATCGATAATGCAGGGATACGCCATAGAGATAGTCTCGATATACTAAACACATTTGCCGCTTACTATGCCGATTTATATAGCTCACAACGCACCTCTCCTCCTGACTTTGGTCCCTATTTAGAAGACATAGCTCTTGGATGGTTGGGCGACTCACAGCGTGACTTCTTAGCAGCGTCATTTGAAGATGATGAGCTGCGGGAAGCCATCATGCAGATGAAGTCGGGGAAAGCACCAGGATCCGATGGCCTCCCCATTGAGTTTACAAGACCTACATTGATCAGTTGCTCCCAGTGTTGAAAGAGGCTTTTCTTGAAGCCTGGGAGGCACAAATCCTGCCTGCCTCGATGAGAGAAGCCCTAATCACGTCATTATTAAAACCAGGTAAACCCGCAGACCGCTGTGAATCCTACAGGCCCCTCTCTCTCATAAACACAGATGCAAAAATACTTGCTAAATTAATAGCGAATTGCCTCAGCCTACTAATGGACAAGTTGGTCCTCCCAGACCAGGCAGGGTTTATTCCTGGAAGGGCGACCTCTCACAACCTTAGGACGCTGTTTTCCATCTTACAAGCGGTAGATCCCAAGCTAGCGCTGGTGGCTGTATTTCTGGATGCCTCTAAGGCTTTTGATTCAGTGGAGTGGGATTATCTTTTCACCATTTTACAATCCATGGGACTCCCCACGAGCTTTTTATTATGGGTTCGACTTCTGTACACCTCACCAACAGCGAAGGTTTTGATCAACGGACACACATCACCCTCTATCTCTCTATCCCGCGGCACTCGCCAGGGGTGTCCGCTCTCCCCCCATCCTCTTTGCCTTAGTAATGGAGCCACTGGCAGCCAAGATTAGGCAACACTATAACCACGTAGGCCTACGCTGCTTCCTTCGCCCAATTCTCATCTCTCTATACGCGGATGATGTTACCCTCTACATCAAAGACCCTCGCCAAAATCTAAACCCACTGCTGCGCGAATTTGTTAAATTCGGCGGCCAATCAGGTATTCATATCAACTGGTCCAAATCACAAATATTCCCGTTGACCAGCTCTGCCACTCCTTTCAAACCAGACTATCCCATTGTGTGGTGTGCTGAAGATGTTAGATACCTGGGGATCCACGTCACGGCGGATCGAGAGGAGCTGATGCGACTCAACTATGGGTGTGCAATGGAACATGTCACAGGCTGCATCAATTGATGGACAGCACTCCCCTTAACTATGGCTGGTCGTATATACCTCATCAAAATGGTCATACTTCCCAAATTCTTATATTTATTCCTTAATATTCCCTATGACCCCGGACGGCACTTTTTCGCTACCCTCCGATCGGAACTGATTAGATTAGTATGGGGCGGAAAACAGCCGCGTATTCAGTGGGACACGCTTATGCGGCCTTATGCGCACGGAGGCTTTGACGTGCCTAACTTTGAATTATATTATATAAGCGCGCAGGCACACTTTGCTCATTTCTGGTTTAACTCGCCCCGCTATACTCCACATGTTGCCACTGAACATTGGCTCGAAGATCCACTCCCACTGGATGGCATCCTCCTCTCTAGAGTTGAACCCCGTGGGCGATGCCCCACTTCTGTAGACTGCACGATCAAAGCCTGGTCCCGCATCTTAGATCGCACACCTGAGTCTTGCCTCTACTCCCCCCTTTTACCACTCACCTATCATCCAGAGGTGTCGTTATTACAAGAAGGTATATTTAAGAAAGTTGCGCGTACACAAAATATTTGCTGCTGGGGAGACCTATATGTAGGTGGCAAATTCCGCACTCTTCAACAACTGTGTCATGACCCCCCACCATCTACCATGGAAACCTTTCTATATGCCCGCCTTCGTCATGGCATCCAAGCATGTCACCCCGCATACCCCTCTGAGCCAGTGACATTAGCCCCACTGCACCAAATCTTACGTGCGTCCTCTGCCTCCCACTTGGTGTCCACGCTCTATCATACTTTATATATGGACACTGTCTATCCCCCGTGCGCAGCCCGTGCTAAATGGGCGGCGGAACTAGGTCACGACCTCACTGACGAACAGTGGTCATTCTGCTGCAAACAGACGGAGCAGGTCTCCTCCAATAGCAGGCTCCGCATCATCCATTATCGATTCCTACACCGCAGCTACTACACTCCGGTCAGACTCCACAATTTTGGTTTACGAGACACAAACAGATGCGATAGATGTAAAGCAGAACATGCTGATTTCCTGCACCTTGCTTGGGGATGTCCTGAGGTACTTACCTATTGGCGACAGGTCCTCACGGCCCTGGACTCTATGACGTCCGCACCTATCTCCCGATCACCACTTATAACTCTCCTTGGGTACACTGAACACATCCCTGCCAAACATCGGAAGTTTGTGTCCTTTTGTCTTGTGCTGGCTAAGCGGCAAGTGGCCTGAGGATGGGGCCGGGCACCTAAATTTAAGGACTGGCTGGGAGACATGATTCTTTGGCAGGACCAACTCTGCACCTATGCTGAATTACTTCCTCACTCCTCACGTCCCCGCGACATTTGGGGCCCACTGCAGGCATACCTGCTGGAACATCCTATCAATGCTACGGACGGGTCATGAGACCTGCTCACATTGCCCCCCGGGCTTACTCAAATTGGTGCACACTGTGGCCCCTGCTTGTAATGGCCATGTGGGATACGCCCTCTTTCCCCCTATCCTAGGCAACCTATGTTCGACCCCCCTGATATCCCGCATATGATGGCGTTCGTTATGGCGATTCTGTGAACTGCTTCTTTACTCTTCCATATGCCTCCTTACTGATCTTTGGTAATGTGTATTTGTCCTCACTGATTGCTGTCATTTGCTCTTATTGCTACAGATGTCTTTTGATTCATGATATTTTATTACTGTTCACGATACGGCTGTATATTCACCGCAACTGCTGAAATCTTGATTGTATGTCATTGTTGAAAAGTTCAATAAAAAAAAAAAACAGTTTTGATCTTGTTTGTTTCTCCCTGAACTTAGGCATACACCTATTTCATATGTCACACAGCATGACCTAGACACACGGCCCCTTGTCACTCACTATGAGCACACACAATGGCTGCCTTATGCAACAGAGAGCAACACCCTTGCACATCCTGTTCGCATGCAAGCCTTTTTCCTCGGGTCCGGCATCCCTACGAGTGCGGTATTGGAACGTTAACGGACTTCTAAATTGCGTGAAATTCACCGCAGTTCTAGGGTTCGCGCACTGACACCCCCCTGAAGTCTTGATGCTTTAGGAGACCCATCTAGTGGGTAACCACTGCCCATTTTCTGGCGTTTAGAGGCTTTGACAGAGTATTCCATTCAGGCCTTCTTCGGGTACCTAGGGAGTAGCGATCCTATTATGTCGCTCCTTTCCTATGACCGTCGCCCGTGACATTAGAGACCCTCAGGGTCATTTCATTGTGATCAATGGCTCGGTTGAGGGTCAAACTGTCAACCAGAGTATGTGTCTAAGCACCCCCAGTGGCTCTAGTCGCCTTTCTCCATGACTTATCCAAGATCCTCCTAGATCTCCACAGGGAATGACGCTGATAGGTGGTGACTTCAATGCAGTTCCTCTCCCGGATGTTGAAGCCACTGGTCCCCCTCTCCATCCTGACAAGCCAGGGCTCGTCATCTTTCTCACTGGGCTACTGCTCTTGGTCTTTGCAATGTATGGAGGGTATGGAACCCTCCAGCAACGTCAGTTCACACATACTTTTGCAGCACACCACACCCATTCCCACATAGATCTTATCTTCATGCCGGCCCTTGACTGTTGTGCCATATCTCATGCTCAAATACTCCCCCCACGGTATTTGGTCCCCCGGGTGGCACCTTATCGAGTGCTATCTTCAAGATCAAACTTACATCCAGGTCCTTAAAACCGAGTTTCGAGTCTACTTTCAATGTAACGATGACTCAGTCAACACTGTTAGTATCCTCTGGGCCACCAGTAAGCCGACCATATGGGGATATGCCATGGGGCGAATCCACATGCAGGAGAGTTTTCTCCCTACATATCACTAAGTTGGAGGTCTGCGTCCTCTGCTTGGAGGAGAGCCTTGCCACAGACCCACATGGCGACGTCCCCCAGCACCTTACCTTCTAACGCGAGGAGATCCGTTCCTATCTCTAGAGGCAGCTAAGCACCTGTGGCATGCCAGGGCATATGGGTAGGGGGATAAAAATGGGAAACTTCTATACTGGTTGGCCTCTCGGCAGCAGGCGAACAGAATCGTGCCTGAAATCACCAACAAACTTGGGAATACTCACCATACTCTGACAGAGATAGCACAAATATTTGCCCACTATTATAACCACCTGTACATGGCATCCCCCCAGGTAGACTCTGACTCTGCCTCCCAGTTTCTTAATAATGTGCCTCTTCCTCGCCTGTCCCGAGCGGAGGTTTGGCTACCAGCTGAGCTCTTCACAGCTGAGGAGGTAGGTGCTGCCATTTCGGCAGTGGCCTCTAGAAAGACCTCTGTTTCTGATGGATTCTCCGTGAAGAACTATGCAGCATTCCGGGATATTCTGACTCCCCAGCTTCTTGCCCTCTGCAAAGAAGTAGCACAGAAGGGGGGCTTTCCTCCAGAGATAGACGCTGCCACAATCGTGGTAATCCCGAAAACGCAGCCCTCTTCAGCCGCTTGTGCTGACTACAGTCCAATATCCCTCATCAACGGTGAGGTCAAGATCTTTGCCATACTTCTAGCCACCTGCCTCAAGCAGATCAATGTGGCTTTATGACGGCCTGCGGTATGCGGCATTCTCTCTGACGCTTCCACATGGCCCTGGCCCACCGTCATCTCCTTCCGCCCAGCCTGGCCTTACTTCGAATTGATTTTGAGAAGGCATTCGATACTGTGGACTGGAGATACTTGGGGTGCGTGTTGAGTCATGCTGGGATTCAGCCCCGCTTCTGTGGGCTCGTCCAAGCGCTGTACTCTACCCCCATAGTGAGGGTTCAGGTTAACAGTGTTCGCTCCAACGTCTTTTCTATTAGAAAGGAGACTAGGCAGGGCTAATTCCTGTCTCCTCTACTCTTTGCGCTGGCGATCGAACCGTTGGCACGCCTCCTGCGTAGTGATGCCCAAATGGGCAGATGGCAGTGGAGCAAGGGGCATGAGGACCGCGTAGCTCTCTACACAGATGACGTCCTTCTCTACCTTGCAGACCCCGCGGTGAGTGGACCCTGCTGCCTCCACATCCTTCAGTGTTTTGGAGCAGCTTCAGGCCTCCGGGTAAACCCCTCTAAATCTGTGTTGGTGCCTCTGGCTCCATCCTGAGATTATTTTGATTTGCAGGGCAATAGCCCTATACACCGTCTTAGTTTAAAATACCTGGGTGTCTGGGTGGCTTTCCACCCCAAACTTACCTGGTCCCTCAACCTTGGGTCTTTAACGCGGAAGGCTAAAGGAAACCTTACCAACTGGCAATCCTTTCCATTGAATGTGATGGGTCGCGTAGCCCTGTATAAGATGATGATCCTACAGCGATTTCTCTATATCTTTCAGAACCTCCCGATATTTATACCGTGGGCATGGTTCCATTCCCTGGATAGGGTTGCGATCTCCATTCTGTAGCACGGATCTAGACCTCGCCTCGCCCTTAACCATTGCCAATGTGCCCCGTACGATGGAGGCCTAGAAATGGTCAACTTATATCTCTATTACCTTGCCTCCCAACTCTTGGTGATACATGACTGGTTCAATGAGGGTTGGGCAGATCCTGCTTACCGAATGGAATTATCACTACTGGGGTTCGATTGCGTTGCAGCCATGCTTTACAGATCCCCGATCCCCCGCACCACTCCCTCAGTGACCAGAGTGATCTTCCTTGCCTGCAGAGAGGCACTACGCCAAACACATTGGGACACAACACTTATGCAGCAAACGCCCCTCAGGCACAGCACCTGCTTGCATGAGGTGTCAATGCTGCAAGGTTTTAGCAGATGTGACCTCATTGGCATTTCATAGCTGGGTGACATGTAACTGGGGTCACACATACGGTCCTTTCAGGAACCCCAAAATACTTATGCACATTACTTCCACATAATTCTACAAGTACCTCTAATTGTGACATACACTCTACTCTCATGTATCTCAGATTGACCCTCTTCCAGAGTTCAGCCCGCTGGAGGCCAAGCTTCTTATGGGTTCACTGGGCAGGGGTGTTCTCTAAAATTTATCGTACATTGATAA
The DNA here is from genome assembly GCA_963921515.1 of Calotriton arnoldi. Lineage (NCBI taxonomy): Eukaryota > Metazoa > Chordata > Amphibia > Caudata > Salamandridae > Calotriton > Calotriton arnoldi. The sequence goes on along the minus strand of CAWUFW010000974.1, from coordinate 680,457 downwards.
TTAACACCCCGGGTACCCTGGATCACCTTAGGTCTTGATGGGAGGGCTGGCTGGGTCCCCTTGAAGACGATGATTGGCAGGATGCAATGATGGCACCTAAGACCATTACCATCTCCTCCAGGTTGCGCCGGATTCAGACATACTACCTATATTGCGCCTACCTTACTCCGGCTAGGTTGCACCGGGCGGGTCACCTTCCTTAACCCATCTGCCCCAGTTGTGGGGGTGCCCCTGCCGACTTCTACCACATTGTGTGGTTGTGTCCCAGGATTCAGGCGTTCTGGTCCACAGTAGTAGGGGAGTTAACTGAGGTGCTGGGTTTGAAGGTCACCCTCCCCCCCCCTTGGTACTCTTGCTGGGAGTTCTGGAGGGCTCCGAGGGGGTCGAAGGCAGATCGGTCGTTCTTGGGTACAGCCCTCACTGTTGCCAAACAGGACATTGCTACTCAGTGGAAGAACCCTGCTACTCCCAACCTTTCGCAATGGAGGCGAGGGGTGGAAAGGTGTGCACAACAAGAGCAACCTGTCTAAGAGGCCTGGGGATGTCCCCTGAAACATGGCTGAGTATAGGGAAGTCATTGGGACAATTAGTTTAGAGCCACAACCCATCGATGAATGGGTTGCCCCTGAATTGAGATATCATACACCCTTTGTGGCCTGTACCATGGTTAACTGCTGTATCATTCCCTGCCGTAATGATTGTGTGTCTTGCTGCATCTTCTGTGCAAAATTCAATAAAGCACATTTGTCAAAAAAAAAACCCTCACAAGAATGGTATAAACTTGACGTGTTCTTCATCAATAAAATAAGTGCAATAGAGGAAAGCATAGCTAAAAAACGCAAATATATTATCCCCCCACCCTCGTTAAAGAGCAACAGAATCAGGTTAATCTCACAGATTTTAAACTTTTGGACATGGAGCCATTGCAGAAATCTATAACTCCGGTTAAATCTGAGTCTCCTCTCAATCCATGTCCACCAAAAAAATGAAATGGACTGCATCAGTTGCCATGAACCCTCTACTTGCAATCCTCAATTGATCTCTAACCTTGGGTGAAGTGCCTCAAAATTTTAAAAGAGCTATTGTGATCCCCCTATAAAAAAACTGTTGATAATCGGGCTACATTGAAGAACTACCGTCCAATCTTTTTACTACCTCACTGTGGAAAATGTCTAGAAGGGTATGTGGCACAAGAAACTAGCACTCATCTGCATAACTCAAATTATCTAGATCCTTTTCAGGCTTGGTTCCGTCCTAGTCACAATACTGAGTCCGTAATACTATAGCCTTACAGCCTGCTGCCGAGGCCAATACCGGTTGTTGAAGGCCCTGAACCTGAATTATAGGCCCGAGCTGTAGGCAAGGGCATATAACAAGGGTGAGGGCCTTTAACAACCGCTACAGCCTGAGGCAGAAGGGCTATAAGACTATTAGAACATTACACCCACTAAGGGTAGAATGTTCTAAATTAAAAATGGAGAAACAGAAAGACAAACATTAGAATGTTGGAGCTCTGGGCTTATACCAGCCATTATAAGCCCAGAGATACTCCATTGTCTTCAATGGAACTCCCAACATTCCAATGTTTTAATGTCTGTCTGTTAGTGATGATCTCAGAGCTGACTTAGACAAGGGCCGAATTTCTGCCCTCGTATTGTTGAATTTATCCGCAGCATTTGACACAGTACATCACAACATCTTGCTACAATGTGTCCAGGCTGTGGGTATATTTGGCACTCCCTATGCATGGTTAAAATCCTACTTAAAGAACAGATTACAAGCAGTCCCGCTGACTCCCTTTTTTGCACAAAGTGTCACTTTGAAATGTGGAGTTCCAAAGGGTTTTGCTTTATCTCCATCAGGCCTCTGATGAGAGAGATGGCTATGAGAGAATGTCAGGTTTACAACTATGCGGCTTATTCTCAGATCCTGCTTGGCCTAGATAACAACCCTACCTCTCAACAAACGTTTCAAGATATTATGTGCTTCATTTGTGGTTGGATGAGGAACAACCAATTAAATTTAATCGCAGCTAACACTGAAAGAGTGGTTATGAACAAGAGATCTGTTTTGTAAACATAACAGTATTGATCAGCAGGAATGGGACTACTCCCCAGTTCTAAAAAATCTGCAAAACGTTTGGGAGTATTAGTCAATTAACAGCAATCAACAAGACCCCATATCAATGCTATGGTATCAAATTGGTTCTTTCTCCTGCGGACAGTCAGGAAATCACTTCCCAATTTCTCTTCTGGTGCACTTAAAACCATTATGTCAGCTGTTATTGGCTCCCATTAAATAGATTATGCAAATGATATCTATTTTCGACTTCCCAAAGGTGATCTGTCTAAATTGCATATGGTGCAAAATGTGGCAACTAATCTTGGTTTTAAAGACCCTGCGAGAACATGCGCCACACCAGTCCTGAAACAACATCACTGGCTGCCAATTAAACACAGAATGCAATTTAAAACTTGCTGTTTTGTCAATAAAGCCATGCACTAACTGGCTTCTCTATTTGCAGCTAAACTAACTACCTGTTACACTCATTCACGGATTCTTCGATCTTCCTCAGCAAACCATCTTGTAGTACATAGATTTCGCAAACAAAGGTATAGAGGTCGACGTTTTTCAGTTTAGCTCAAGGGCAATGGAATTCTCTACTAGCTTATCTTCTCTTTGAATCTAATTTTATATCCTTTACAAGATCGTAAACAATCTGGCTGTTTAAACAGGTTTTCTCCTGTTGATTTCTACTTTAAATCGCCAGTACCCCTTTATCACTATCCCTTACTCTTTTTCCAGCGCCAAAAAACCTTTGGAGTACGTGTGCTCTATAAATACAACTACCATTAACATACCATTAACAACTATGTGACTTGTTTATGTTGATAGTCAAAAGAACAGTCTCGTAGAATAAAAATAATTGAAAGGGCAATAGTCCAGTTTCTGTCAATTGTTTATATTAGGAGTTTTCTTTAACAACAACGAGACTATGTTATAAAAATCTAGCCCAGAAGGTGAAGGGCAGAGAGGACTCTTCAATCTAGGCAACACTGGGACAGGTCATAAAGAATCATATCTCTGGTTACTCTTGAAAGCTAAACAAAAAAAAGCCCTTGGGTCCAAGTTGATAAACAGAGGAAGAGTAAACACATCCAGATGGAACCTCTTACACCCCTGGGGGAGTCCCTTTATTAGGACGAAATCCCTCACCCACCATAAGTGGCATGCTTCATCAATGGGATTCTCCTTGTGACGGGAAAACCTAGTCCCGCCACAGGCTACAACCCCCTCACTAAGAGGGAGGAGCTCATGGATGTTTTATTCCTAGTTTTAGGATATACTAAATCCTGCAATGAGAAGTACTAAACTCAGTTAGGTGAAGGGTGCAGCGCAAAGAAAATTAATCGTGACGAAAGTGAATTTAAAACTAGCTACCAGGTATGAAATCTACCTTTATTCGTCCTGGGGCCAGGGCTAAAAACAGAGCACTAGCAGGGATAACTTATACCTGCAAGTAGTTGACGAAAAAGGGGACGGTCTACATGTTTCAGCCTATAGACCCTAAAGAGGTGTCGCGGCTTTCGTCAGGACCTATAACTGCTACTGCTATTTATAATAACTTATCCATAGTTATTATGATGATAATGTGAATAAATGTGAAAAGAGAGAGTAGAAAACCAAGGTATACAAAGCCAGTGATCCTTATTCTTCTTAGATGATTCACTGGTCGTACCTAAATAAAAACATAATCACAAATAAATCAATTAGAATGTTTTGCAAACAAAGTAAGAGACCATAAATATATGTTCTGGACATATCTTGTTTAAGGGTTATGAGGCAGTATTGCTGTGCTGCCACATGTAAACTATATCAGTAATTAGTAGTGGAAAAGCATATGTATAACTTTGTTTCTTACCCGTAATTTACGGATAAATAACCGCACCTTAACCTGGCATGCAGCTCAGGGAGGGGGCACCGCTCTGAAAAAGACATATGTGAAATAATATAAAAGTCTACTTGACTCATTTTTGCACATAATCATTTGTTTAGAAGAGAACTGATCACGTGACTATACCAAGAAAGAAAGTTAAAGTATACTTCACATAAAATGCCAAATGATGTTGTTTACAGGCAAAAAAATTTGTTCTGAGGTGATGTTAGTCCTCAGAACCAGCCTGGTAATGGTTTATAGGACAGGAGAAAACATAACAGATACTGTCCATGGGGGCCTTAAAAGAGGATCACTAATTTAAAAGCGTTACATCAATCTGAACCAGGTATTCAGGAGACCAAACGTTCGAGATATCCTGTTGCTAAAATAGTGAATCCCGAGCTGCCCAAATAGAATATAAGCAGCTCCGTTTCAATAGTATGTACCGACCACTCCCGCCCAATTTCAGCGGTAAAAATAACGGGGCGTGTAAAAGGAGCGAGCCTCTTACCTCGCAGTCGGTACTCCGGGCGCCGTAGTCTGCAGCCGGATGGCGCAGGCTGCATTCTCATTTGGCGCGACTTATAGACAAACTATGCCGACTAAACGAGTCACACGTATTGTGACGTCACTATGGTGTTGTACATGCGACACGGAATGATGGGAAATGTAGTATTCCTTGGTACTCCATACTATGTATTATGCCTGTGAAGATTGGACGAAAACAATTGTAAATACTCAAGGCTACTCACACTGGATAGTGCTATTATTGCCCTCTGGATCTGCAATAGCAAAATGGGTACCTAATGTGAATATCACGACGGAGGTGATGTTTACACATTATGTGATGAAAGGAATAATCACTAACGACTACCTACCAGAACAGTGTCTGGGCAAATTCAGAGGTTATTGTGGTAACCACGTGTGTCCCTCATGTTACAATCATGCATAATAAGGAACAAGTGTGGAAGCCATATCTACGTTATAAGAGATGAATTGAAAGGTTCTGATATATGTCCCCTCATTTGTGTTGTCTATATCAAATTATTAGGAGTAGTCCCTATGTATCATCTTGAAGATAAAAGTGTAGGGATTGCTACCCAAGAACCAAGAATTGCCTCAAACATCTTAAGTTGTACAATAGTGGTCGCTATAAAAATCAGGCAACATCATATGCTAAAGTCAGTGGAAAAGTGTTTGTGTCATGATCATTTCTTACTTAACGAGGTCTATGGAATGTCATTATTTCAGGCCGTTTGTGTCACAATGTAACCTATACACTCATCTTTGTTCTCTCAGAAAGAGGAATCTGGCAATGTCAGAGATTTGTGAGGGGATATAGGCAGGGCTCGAAAAATCCACTCGCCCGCTCGCATTTGCGAGCCAGATTTAATTAGGGCGAGCTATTTTTAGGCCCTACTTGCCCCTTCTGGCGAGTAGAAAGGAAGACTGACATTTGACCTCTGTCTCTGAAAGCAGAGCAAATGTGACAAGATAGCAAGATTTAAAGGCATCTTTATTGCTCACAAAGTGAATGAGCAATAAAAATGCCTTTAAATCTTGTTAACTTGTCACATTTGTTCACTGAGGTCAAGTGCGTTACAGTTAGGTCGAGTAGATTTTTGAAGTTACTAGACCTGTAGGTCTAGTGAGAATTTTTTGATTTTTCGAGCCCTGATAGGGTTGGTCTAAAACTGTCCACCGTAAGTCCTCGGCTGCATGTTTCTTCTCTAAAAGGTGGCGCACTGTCAGTGCACCCCCTTTACCCCCTCTACAGGGGGTAAAGGGGGTCCTATGGACCCCCCCAGACATCCCCTTGCAGGCGGGTGCAGTCAGTGACTGCACCCGCCTGCAAGGAGATCTCTAATCCCCCTTCAAAGTGCAGGCAGGTTGCCGCCTGCACAGTGAAACACGGAGCAGCGGCATCAAAGCCGCTCTGTATTTCACTTGAATGCCCTGCCCACAGGGCAGCATGAGTTCGCTGCTGCTCTGGGGCAGCGCATTCTATGTAATAGGGCGCACTTTCTCTGTTTGCACCCAGCGCACCTGTTTTAAGGTGCGCTAGACGCAAACAGGGAAAGTGCGCCCTAATACGTAATATGGCCCCAGGTATGCGTGTGTGCACCATCTGAAATTCGAAATAGGTTTAAGTCTCTGCTAAAATTAGATCAGCACATAGAAGTAGCAGAAAAAGGTAGGATTGCTTTAGATTAACAGAAGCAATAATGTTGGAGTAGTACCTATTATTCACGCTATTGGTAACCGTTGCTGCTGCCATATTATTTGTCTTCACTGTGGTTACAATTCATATTGTGTGAACTAGACTACTTTTAAATTTTTAAATTCATTTTTAAAATGTATTGTTTGTTTTCTAGTGTTCTTGAGTACGTTAATCCTTAACAGGAGAAGGTTTGGGCTTCCACTGATGCATCTCATGTGATTGATCGTTACCTAGAACACATCCCGCTCAAATACTGCTCAGGGATTGAGTAATGGTTGCAGTACAACTGGTTTTCTAATTTGGGTTGGCACGTTGACAAAGTCTATAGTGCCAGGTGCTATAGAAAACGGAACTCCGTGTTTCTAAGTAAATCTAGTGAAAGTATCACAATAAAGGTTCTACATAAATTTAAATAACTAGCTTGTAGTAGTGCCAATCACCCCATAAGCATAGGTCTATGCACAAACATCTTCTTGCCTCTGACGGCTGCAGATATTCTTTCCCATTTTATGCATTTTTTTTTTCCTCAGTATCTACACAGAGATTTAAATGCCTTTTACCAAAATACAGACCCTTCATGAATGTATGCTACATATAAAAAGGGATAAACCCCAACCCAACCCCATTTAGCTATCTAACAGAAATCAAGTGCAACACATGAGATAATATCTCGCTGGACGATGTGCTTGCAGATATTATTGTTTATAAAAGCATAAAGATTTTGGTTTTTCTTCAGGCACAGCCTTTCTTCCACTTTTCCACAAACTGGCTGTCAACCAAGGCTGTTTTTCTTCTTTCTCACAAAGCTACCAAACACAGGTGAACTAGAAGGCAGCAGTGGTTGGCAAAAATGGAGCAAGAGGTACAGGAATATGTCAGTATAAGAACAAGCAGGTTTTGATACCCACGGCTTAAAGATACCCCATTAAAACGTAACACCATGTAAGAAAACAAGCCAAGAGCCTCCACCATGAGAATCACAGGATATAATAATCTTTCCTTTTCCTTGTCTGAATCGGTCTTTGAAACTAAAAAGGAAGCAAGAGCATCAAATCTCTGGGGAATGTAGTTGTCAGAAGGTTATATTGAGTTCTTAGGACCCAGTTCACAAAGACATTTGTAGGTATAAACATATGTTTTTTTGTTGTTGCTTGAAACCTGTTTATTAGAGTCTCTCTAAACAAAAATACAAGACATGGGTATCAAAATAGTACTGCATTGACATATAGCATATGAGTCTAACCGATGCAAGCAACAGCATTCAAGAGACAAGTGAGATGCGGAGGGAACTATTTGTGGGATGTCTTACGAAGAGGGGGAGTTGGGGACATCTTCCTGTGATGGGTTCAACTACTTCACACACAGCCAACGTCGTGAGTGAGGGTGGGGCGGACGGTATCTCACCGCTTCTATCTGCACCGCGGTACTCGACAGGCATGCCCGTCCTCCCCCTGCTGCTCGTGTAAGCGATGGAGCTGTTGGCATGCAGAATGCACAATGCCTTACGGGGTTGTGAGTGCAGATTGGGGAGCGAATACATGCGATCTCCCATATGCTGATGACACCTTGATTTATTTGAGACAACCAAAATATTCAGCCCCTATCTTGTTGGCACTGCTGGCGGAGTTCAGCGAATTATCCGGTCTCATTGTAACCGTACCATATCAAATAGGATGTTCCCCATGGGAGGGCTCGCTGGTAGGTCTCTAGCGACGCTTCTCCATATGACATGCCCTGGGTAACTAACACTATTAGGTACTTGGGAATTAGACTGGCCCATGGTGCATCAAGGTTTGTGGACCTCAACAGTGGGAGAGTACTGGAGAAGCTAGAACTATCCGTAAGATTCTTGAACACCTTGCATTTATCTGTAATGGGAAAGGTGGCGCTAGTTAAGATCATTGTACTGCCCTGATTTCTGTATATTTTTCAGGGAACCTTATACCAGATCCCCAGGAAGGTGTTCATAGAACTGGATAAACAAATTGCTGAGTTATTATGGGCTGTGGGTAGGAAATGGGTGGGCCTCTACACTTAAATGTACCTGGGGAGGTCTGAAACTGCCCTCTTTAGAACTCTATTATTTTGCTGCACAACTGCAACATGCGGTTCATTGGTTTGAAGACAATGAGAACTGGGAAACTCGACTGCTTTGGGGCACCTGTGGAGACCTCTCCTTACCCAGGCTCTTATGATGGGCACCAGAGTCCCTCCCGTAGTGCCGGTAGTAGTTAAACAGGTATGTGTGACCTGGGAGCGAGTTGGTAAAGGGGTACTGCGTCGAGCACCGTTCGCCTTTGATATGTCTATTTGGGCACTCTGACCCTTCTCCCAGATAGCCAGATCGATGTCTGTTGTTAGGTGGTGTGAGGGGGTAAGCGAAACACTGAGAGACTTGTACCCGGATGATTGGTTTGTTACATTAGCTGATGCTATATCCTCGTTCGGCCTGGGCGCAGGGCAATTTCTTCAATATGCCAAAATCTCGTCGACAACCCGTGTGATTTGGCCGTCCTTTTCCAATGCACCCCCAGAATCCTGGACCCTGGGGAGCTTTCTGAACTTGGGGGGGTGGGCATAGACTAGTATCTTAGGGCACTGAGGGAGGACTTGCGAACTGATGAGCTCTCTGTGCAAAATAGATGGCAGACTACTGGATATTCCATTATCTCCAGAAGACTGGGTCACTGTACATGAGGGGGTCAGGACAGTGTCATCTAGTGCACGCTTTAAATTGATTTAATTTAATGTAATACACTAGGTGTATTTATCCCCCATAACCTTATATGCCATTTATCCCACACGACCTCCTCCTGTCCCAGGTGCAACTATATGGACGCAGACTTCATTCATATTATATGGGGCTGCCCAGACACAGTCGGATATTGGGACGAGATCCTGGCCTTCCTGGGTGAGGCCACTGGCTTGACCACCCCCCGGGATCTAGGGAAATGCCTCCTAGGTAGGGTCCGGTTTGAAAAGAAAAAGAAATTAAGTAGGAAGTTCTTAGCGTTGGGGCTCACATTAGCCAAACAACAGTTAGCTATACATTGGTTTTACCCAAAGGTCCCCACTTTGGCAGAGTGGAAAAACGACATGGCTGACTGGGAAATTGCGGAAGAATGTCATATGCAGAAAACCCACAGGGATGATAAACTTGCAGATGATTTGCAGGCATGGAGATGCTCACTGAGCTGTTGGACCCCAACACCTTACAAGCCCTTGTGCTCTGTCCCTTTGTTTGAAAGGACATGACGAGGTGTTAAATGCATTAACATGTCAACAGGCTGCAGGGGAGACACAGGTTCACTGGTCTGTAGGGCCATCAGGCTGGTCTTACTGGCCTTTATTTTTAGCTGTCTGTGGCCTTGTTTTATGAGCTGGTGGGCCGGTTCTTACTGTTGATTTCCCTGATATTATCACAAGCACTACCTGCAGTAAATACAAATACATGGAGTGTTCCATACCTTGAAAACACAAACAGTTTGTCACTAAACATTCAAAACTGCCCTATTTTGAAAATGTGGGACACTTTTTTAGCTGTCTCAATCACTAATTGAGGCAACGTGCAGCCCAGGCCAAACTAGAAGGCACATGCATGGCTACAGTAACTGGCATTGCCAAAGCCAATATGTTTCACCTATGCAAGATCTATTGGCTTTGTCAATGTTTTATTAGATATGCTGCACAGCAGCAGAAGCTTAAAGTAAAGAAAAAAAGTGCTATGACGCAGCCAGCATTGACCTCGTCATAGCACTTTTTATGCCATGTTGCATAGCATATGCAGTATATCTATAATAGCATTGACAAATCCAAATAAATCTTGGGCATGCAAGTGCTATTTGAGTTTGTTTAATGCTTTTTTGGCGGACAGGAGGTTGGAGGGGGCTTCAGTGAAGGAAAAAGACTGTACCACACATCATTTGGCATGCACGCCATTACCACACATACGCTTTTACCACACAAGGTAAGAGTAGTTAAGATATATATATATATATATATATATATATATACCGGGTCACAAGAAAAAAGGAGAAAAAACATAAAAAAACAAGAAAAGGGGGCAGGGTAGAAACACCCTGACCCCCTAGGCCTGCTCAGGGGGTCCCACAGGGACCCCTAGGGGCAAAAAAAAGTACTTTAAAAAATATTTTCGGCGGGATTCGCGCTGGGTGCGCAAATCTTGCCGAAAACTTTTTTAAACAAAGAAGCCCAGGCTCCCGTGCTTAGTTTCTTTAAGCCCCCAGTGGGCCAGGTCCCGGGGGCAATGTTTCAATCTGGTGCGGAGGCCCGCGGGGGCCCCCGCAGCACCGGGGACCGCCACCTCCCCGGAACTTTATTAATTATGCGTGGGGCACACTGCCCCCCGCAGCCCCGGGGACCGCCACCTCCCCGGCGCTTTTATTTATTTAGGGCTGGGGGCCTCGCGGGCCCCCCCAAGCCCCGGGGACTGCCACCTCCCGGGGCTTTAGTGAAATTAAGGGCGGGGGGCCTCGCGGGCCCCCAAGCCCTGGGGACCGCCACCTACCCAGGGCTTAAATGCAATTAAAGAAGTGTGGGGGGGCTCCTGCCCCCCCCCCCACACTGCCAGGGGACCTTCTCCTCCCCGGGGCACACTGAAATTAAGGGCGGGAGGCATCGCGGGCCCCCCCAAGCCCCAGGGACCTCCACCTCCCCGGGGCTTCAAACTTGTTGGAGGGGGGCCTAGATGGCCCTGGGGACCGCCACCCCCCAGGGTTGGTTCAGTAATGTCCCCGGGTGCCCACCCCTGGGACATTGCAGTTTGCAATGACAGGGCGGGAGCACTGCACCCGCCCTGTCATTGCAAACTCTGCTTTGCTTCATGGAAGCAAGAGCAGGAAACCTGCTCTCGCTTCCATGAAGCGAAGCAGATTGCTTTTGGACAAGGTGAGGTGCATGTCAGACTAGAAAAACGAGCAAGGACCCAAGTAAGTTTTACATTGGTTTTACTTTTTTTAGCTTCATTTTATTCATAAATATAAGCCTTGTTTTGTTTACCGGTGAAGTTTTAAGAGAAGGACAGACATATATTGAGTATATATTTATTTATTTATTCAATGTGCTGCTATTCTTATGATATTTTAGCATGTTTGCTCTACTATGCACTTTAGGAGATGTTTTTATACCCTTGGTGAGCTAACATTATAATACCACCGCTTGGTATAGATGTGTCTACAGACATATGAATTTCTTCCATGTCTATGAAAGAGAGACAATAAGCTGATGCATAGCAAAACGTCACTGATTTGCACTTTAAATGTTGTAACCGCTCCCTCAGCAGTGTCATGTGATCAAGGCCCCACGCGGGCTGAAACGCGTTATGGCAGCGGTGGTGTTGGGCATGAAATAAACTTCAATTGCACCATCATTTGGGTTCGCTTCGTCTGTTCAACAAACTTCAACCTTGGTAAAGAGTCGAATTCATTGTATATATATATATATATATATATATATATATATATATATAAATATATAATATAATATATAATATATATATAATATAATATATATATATAATATATATTTATATATATATATTGTGCAACTCGCTTCCAACTTCTGCTCGGACTAGAAATACGAGCAAGGACCCAAGTAAGTGCAGATTATTTTCTTTATTGCTGAGTTAGTCCGCCATGACGCGTCGGCCGTACCTCGGCCTTGATCACATGACACAGCTCAGACTGTGTTTCCCCAATTTAAAGTGCTAGTGCATATTTTGCAGCATTCGACAGACAAAATACTACGTTCTTAAAAGCAAATTATTTACATATTGTAACTGACGAATATGTTTAAAATTACAGTGTAAAATACAATTGTTTATACATCATTACATGAATCATATAATCATTGTCCACATATATGGACCTATATTTGTAGTAATATGTTACATAGTCTGTTTCTTGGTATGGGCAAGTCATCTTACAAAAATTATAATTGCCTAAATGCGCAAATAACCTGCCCTCGCTTGTGTAAATGTCGATTAGCAAAAGAAATTATTAAAAAAAGTGAAAAGTGCTAAATTTAAACATGAAAGAACATGTTGTGATGACCGTTTAAGAAAGTTAGTGCAAAGTGATAAAGTGCTATGTGCTATGTGTTGCCGTTATTCACCAGTTCCCTTGTACCAATAACGGCAAAAAGAATTTTGTTTGCGCAAATGCGGAGTCATAGATTTTAGATTAATCACGAGCATATCCATATATTCCAACTAAATTTGGATAATCCATAAATTATGGAGTATGCTAATAGATGCTCAGATGGGGCAGCGAGAATTGGGACATATTTAGTGTATATGAAATGAGATCTAGAACTATGTAGTGCAATTATTATAACGGCTGTTCCATTGAATTTAGACACACATATTAGTGTTCATTATAATTCAACTTTCTCCAACCAAATAGATGAAATCAATTGTGATAAAATCCATATATATGTTGTTACAGTACATAATATACAATAAAAGTATCTTTAAAATTGTATTTTTAAACAATACCCTACAAAATATAAATATATACACATATCAGTTGATTAAGATCAAATTTCATAATATAGCTAAAATTGTCCTAAAAACTAATGAATACATTTATACGAGCAGCAAAAATTGTTAAAAATCTCTAATGCTGTATTTTGAATTTCTATTGTGACCATTCCTGGACATAATGAAGAAGATGCATCGAAATTCATGCAAATTCATACAATTAATACAATCAATTATATAAAAACCATAAAAACGATAAAATACCATAAAATTCTATTGGTGATCTATTATAAATAGGTGTGCAAATCTTCTGTATTGTTAAGCCCTCCTGGATGCTTCGAGTCAAATTCTAATATGTATTTTGTTTCTAGGCGTCTAAGTTTGCCTTCCCGGTCCCCGCCTCTTTTTTGGGCTGGTACTGACTCTATGGCATAATATTTGAGATCTTTCAGATTGCTACTATGTTTTTCCCTGAAATGTCTGGCCACCGGGTAACTAACATCATTATTGGTGATGGCCCTCATATGTTGGAAGATTCTTTTGTGTACTGCCAACTTAGTACTGCCTATGTATTTTAATCTGCAACTGCATTCTAGCACATACACTGAAAATTCAGTTTTACATGTAAGGTGCTGTGTGATGTTTCGCACTCTACTGCTGAATGCAGTTTGATACGAGGTGGTATTAACACCTTGTTGGCAGGCTTTGCAAGATGTGCATCTGAAAAATCCTTTTCTGGCTGTCAGCCACATAGTTTTTCCCTGATCCTCCGGGCTACTTCTGACTAATGAATTGGCCATACTAGTTGTTTTTCTAAAGGTAATAGAAGGATTGTTGGGTAATAGTTTACCTATTACAGGGTCATCTCTCACAATTGGCCAATTTCGTCTGATGATGGTTCTGAGCTGTTTTTCTTGTTTAGAGAAACCTAAAATAAGTCTGATTGGTTCGGCCATTTTTTGATTATCCTCAGGTTTTTTTCTGTATTGCAATAAGTCTGCTCTAGCCTGTTTCTTAGATTTTGTAATGGCTGCATCAATAACCGTTGTTTTGTAACCTCTTGTTAAAAAACGTGCGCGACATTCTGTTTGTTTATTGTCTGCATCTACCTCATCACTGCATATGCGCCTTATACGGAGCATTTCCCCATAGGGGATGCTATTGATGAGGTGGGCAGGGTGCGCACTTGATGCATGGAGCAGTGTGTTGCCTGCTGTAGGTTTCCTAAATAGTGTAGTCATTAAACAATTATTCACAATTTTGATTTGCACATCCAAAAACGTAACCTCCATATTACTCATGGTATAAGTAAATTTAAGATTGACATCATTTATATTTAGTTGTTCTATAAAATCCTTAGCACTTTGTTGGGTTCCACGCCATATAATAAATAAGTCATCTATGAATCTGAGCCAAGTTATAATCTGTTTAGAAAATACCTGTTCGTGCTTCCTCATGAGGACCAGCTCCTCCCACCACCCCATAAATAAACAGGCATAACTGGGGGAGAAGCTGGCCCCCGTGGCAACTCCTTGTGTTTGCTGGTACATTTGATTATTAAAAATAAACAGATTATTCTCCAGACAGAACAGAATAATATTAATAAGCATTTTGTTGTGTTGCGCATATCTTATTGGACTATTAGACAGGAAATATTCGACAGCCCTCATTCCGTCCCTGTTTCTGATGCATGTGTAGAGTGACGACACATTAAGGGCTATCAGTAAGTATTCCGATTTCCATTCCATGTCTTTGATCTTACGTAAAAAATCACAAGTGTCTTGTACATACGATTTCAAATTCATTACATGCTCCTGTAAGAAGAAATCTATGTACCTGGACATATTTTCCAATGGGCCATTACATGCGGCAATAATGGGTCTACCTGGTGGTCTACGTATGTCTTTATGAATTTTAGGGACAAAATATATGACCGGTATGGACGGATGTTCTTTCTTTAAAAAACTTGTATTCGTCCCAATTTATTAGACCCAAGCTTTTCCATGCTAATAATTGAGAAAAAAATAACTCCTGCATCTGTCTGTATTTCAAAATCGAACTCTTTTTATAACAATTTTGGTAATTTAGTTGATTGTTGGCTTCTTTTAAATATTCTTCCAGGGACCATAGCACTACATTTCCGCCCTTGTCCGCATTCCTTATGACCACTTTGTTGTCTTTGCTCAGTTTATTTATTAGTTGATGGTAACTTCTTTCTTGGTATGACATTTTTACTTTGGATCTATTTATGGTGTGGTTCAACCTTTTCACCTGTGCCACAATTTGTTCGTTAAATATGTCCAACGAGTCACGGGACATGATGGGTGTAAATTTGGACTTTACTTTAAAAGGGGTCAATGGTTTGGCGGTAGTTGTTACGTCGGTATTTCGTTCCAGGCTACTTTCTTCGTGACTTGTGCCAATACCACTTGGAGTTATGTTTAGATTTTCCATCTGCAGTTCATGCATGTCTTGCAACAAACCCAGATCCGATACAGTCAGGCCAGTCTGGTCTGCATCCGTATTGGTTGTTTCAGTGTTTTCTGACATGATGTTGACTGCTTTTTGTTTGTGGAATTTGGCAAGCTTTAATTTTCTAATGAATTTATAAATATCGGCCCTGGTTTGCGTATAATCGAAGTTTGTTTCCGGGCAATATGATAAGCCTAGTGACAGTAATTGTTCTTCCGCCTTAGTTAAATTGATATCCGCCAAATCAATAATTGAGTTTTCTGGGGTTGAGCTAGTATCTATTACAGTAAGGATTTCTTCCGAAGTACCTTCTATCTGCGGTTCCCTCGACCTCGCCCTCTTTTCTTGTTCTCTCCTGTTTCTCTGGGCTTGTCTTCTCCCCCTTCTCCTCTTGGTACTCCTGCTGCCACTAGGCCCTTGTTGCGAGGTCGCAGTGTTTCCCTTCGGCTCCTTTTTAAAATGTCCAGCTCTTCCCCCAACGTTAATCTTATTGAGTTTTGTTCTTGTCTCCTTTTAGCTGTTTCTGTTTCTGATTCACTATCAGGTGCTGAACTCAGGTCTGACATAGATATTGATTCAATCTGCTGTTGGTTCTTGTCTCTTGTATTTGCACCTTGCATACGTTGGTTTGCTGTAGCTGTTCTTAGCGAATTGTATTTACGAGCAAAAGTAAATATTTGTCCATTCGCATAATCATCTCTGTCCCGCCTAAATTTGTATGTCTTCCTCGTCTTTATTTTCTCTTCTTCCTTGTTAAGCCTTATTGTCATTTCGTCATGCAATTTTTGTTTGTTCTGTGGATCTCCCTGTTGTTGGATCTCATTTTCCAATGTTTCGATCTTGGCTTGAAGGTCAGTTCTGTCAATCTCAGCATATTTTACTAGTATTTCCACTAGTCTGCGTGAGGATTCTAGATTACATTGTGCCCACTCGGCCATCATGAGTGGGTTCGGTGTCTCGTAACTGGGGGCGATCATTATTCGGAGGCCTCTGGGGATTCTCCCCACATCCAGATACCTCCGAAGTGATCGAGCCTCCCACCATTTGGCTTGTTCTTGACACTTCAGTTTTTCCAAGATTCGATAGTTATCCTTCAGTCCCTTCGATCTCCCGCTGTTTTCCCCATTTGCATCTTTGGTTGCACTATGTGTGACTAATGGGTCATCAGAGAACATTTCTTCAGCTGCCGTTTCTCTGTTTCTGAGCGTGTCAGCGGACATAATCAGCAATGTATTTATGTCTATTATGTGTCCCGTCTGGAAAAAATCCCTTGTAGACAATGTCAGTAGGTTTTCCCAAGGGTGCACACCTCCCCTCCTGCATATAACTTGTATCTCGTACCTGAATACGGCCCACCGTCGGCTCGAAGTTCCTGCTCCCGGTATCGCCTCCCGAGCAATCCGCAAGCAAGAGGCTTCACCACACGAGATGTGACCTGTCAGGTAACTGTAGTTTAGTTCTGCAGGGGGCTCCGGTTTGTTCCGTTGCGGGAAGTGTTAGAAAGTGCCCCCGGGGTCCCCGCCAATACAGCTCTGCAAGCCCGCAGTGCCTATGGCAGAGGCAACCCGGAAGGAAGACTTGCTGATCCGGAGCCTGCTTCTGGAGAGGGGGTCCAAGAGACGGAGGCAGTCTTCTCCGTAAATATTGTGCAACTCGCTTCCAACTTCTGCTCGGACTAGAAAAACGAGCAAGGACCCAAGTAAGTGCAGATTATATTCTTTATTGCTGAGTTAGTCCGCCATGACGCGTTTCGGCCGTACCTCGGCCTTGATCACATGACACAGCTCAGGCTGTTTTTCCCCAATTTAAAGTGCTAGTGCATATTTTGCAGCAATCGACAGACAAAATACTACGTTCTTAAAAGCATATCATTTACATATTGTAACTGACGAATATGTATAAAATTACAGTGTAAAATACAATTGTTTATACATCATTACATGAATCATATAATCATTGTCCACATATATGGACCTATATTTGTAGTAATATGTTACATAGTCTGTTTCTTGGCATGGGCAAGTTATCTTACAAAAATTATAATTCATTGCAAACTCTGCTTCGCTTCATGGACGCAAGAGCATGAAACCTGCTCTCACTTCCATGAAGCGAAGCAGATTGCTTTTGGACATGGGGAGGTGCATGTCAGCAGCTCCCCTTGTCCAAAAACAATGCCGGCTCCCGCAGGAGGCGCCGGAGCCGGCTCGGACCGCGGGGGCATTGGAGCTCCCCCGCGGTCCCCAGTGTGAGGTCGTTCTGTTTGTTTCCTGATGCACCTGATATCTTGCACTTTTGAAACCGAATGAAGAAAAATATATTTGAAAAAATAAAAATGATAAATGCCAAAGTGCTGCCTTGTCTGTGATCTTCAGGGACTGTTTGATGGTATGGACTGAAGAACAAACACAGCAAATCCATATATATATATATATATATATATCCATATATATATATATATATATATATATATATATATATATATATCTCCATATATATATATATATATATATATCCATATCCATATATATATATATATATATATATATATATATATATATATATCTATATATCCATATCTATATATATATATATCTATATATCCATATCTATATATATATATATATATATACATATATCCATATCTATATATATATATACATATCTATATATATATATACATATCTATATATATATATACATATCTATCTATAAATATATATATATATATATATCCATATCCATATATATATATCCATATCTATATATATATATATATATATATATTATATATATATATATATCCATATCCATATATATATATATAATATATATATATCCATATATATATATATATATATATATATATATATATATCCATATATCCATATATCCATATATTACCTACTGGCGGACGCCAGTAGATAGTTATAGTTAGGACCTATTTTCCATAGGAAATTCACAACATTCTTTTTCCAATAACTTTGGCGCCGGTTGATGAATCTTCGTGAAATTTTCAAAACTCGTGGGGCGCTCCGGTCTGCTCCTATCCTGAAAGTTTCGGGGTGATTCGGCAAGCGGGGGCCGAGAAAAAAGGGGGGTCCCAAAACGTGTTTTCCCCATGCAATTTTCCATAGGAAACTTTAGACACGGCTACAGCCCGAACTGCTGAATGGAATTACACCAAATTTGGCAAAAAGGTAGCCCTTGGTTCAGAAAGAACCCTTTTTGTTAAATGGTGTAAATCCGTTCAGTAGTTGCTGAGAAAATCAAAAGTAAAAACATATCTATGGCCGCGGAGGATCCGCGCACCCTACAGAGTAGGATCCGCGCACCCTGCCGATCACGAGCTGCATTGTAATTGGTTGTTAGAAGCGAGGCACAAGATGGCAGTAAAATGAAGGCGTTAAGAAGAAGAGGGGGCAGGGTTGAAACACCCTGACCCCATAGGTCTGCTTAGGGGGTCCTAGAAGGACTTCTAGGGCTAAAAAAAGCATTTTTTTTTTTTTTTTTTTTTAAACGCTGCGATACGCGTAGGGGCATGTGAAAAAAAGTGTGGGGGGGGCCCTAATCCCCCCCCCCCACACTGCCCCGGGGACCGCCACCTCCCGGGGCAAAGTATGAATATTTGCGGGGGGCACACGGGCCCCCCCGCAGCTCCGGGGACCGCCACCCCCCGGGGCTTTAATTAATTATTATTGCGGGGGGGCACTCTGCCCCCCCGCAGCCCCGGGGACCACCACCCCCGGGGCTTTTTAAAAAATAAATTTAACCTGTGTGGGGGGGCTCGAGCCCCCCCACACGCCCCGGGGACCGCCACCTCCCCAGGGCACTAAATATTCAAAATAGGGGGTCCGTTACGGACCCCCAAACCCCGGGTACCACCACCGCCCGGGGCTTTACATTAAGTGGGAGGGGGGCCGCGCGGCCCCCTTCCTGGAGCCAATGATGGCCCTAGGGACCGCCACCCCCAGGGCCGGCTCCTGCAGTGTCTCGGGGTGCCCACCCCGGGACACTGCTGTTGCTATGGCAGGGCGGGAGCCTCGCGGCTACCGTCCTGCCATAGCAAACTTGGTTTGGATTTTGAAAGAGAGAGCAGGAAACCTGCTCTCTCTTTCAAAATGCAAACCAGATTGCTTTCCACACGGGGAGCTGCATGTTAGCAGCTCCCCATGTGGAAAAGCAATGCCGGCTCCTGAAGGATGCGGGGAGCCGGCGGGACCGTGGGGGCATTGGGGCTCCCCCCACGGTCTCCATCATTATGTATAGGCCCCGGGGGATGGGGTCCCCGGGGAGAATATAAATTAGTGGTAGGAGCTACATTTTTTTTTACGGAAAAATTGGGAGTCGCGACTCCAGCGCGGCGCTCAGCGCGGCCCCCTGGTGTGAACGCGTTGGGTGCGCGACTCCAAACAAACAAAAAAATATTATTTTTTAAATATACATCAAGCTTATATGTTTATATCTTGGGTGGCTCTAAGAAGAGCCCTTGTGTTTATTGAGAGATTTTGGTACCTACAAGTATTAAAGGAATGGCCTAAACAGAAAAACTAATACAGCTACAATATTCTGTGCAGTATGTATGCAAACTTCTAATCACCAATATAGAATTGATACACTCTTAAATATTCAATTAGTAACTAAGCAGTCTAGGAAACCTTCTGTCTGTCCCAACCACTTGTCCATTCATCCATGCAGCACTATGTATCTATCCTATCACTTTGCTAAAACCTAAGTACTTATAAATTTATCTTGCACTCTCTTTGCAGTACTGAAATTACTCTAGTTATTAGTCATATACTTAAGGATTGGCCTAGTCACTAACCCTAGTACAAATCAATTTCTTTATATACTATGTATGCAGACCTGCAAGAAGCTACAAAGTATTAATACACTCTTCAAAATACCCAGTTTATATCTATGTAGTTTTGGAATCTCTCTGTCATAGGATCCCATGTGACCTGAAAAAAAAGATTTGATTGATTCATAATATTTCCCATTGTAACTATTGAAGAACCGCAACTATTTCAATCATTCTTTTTTGAGCACCTTTGGAGAGATATCTCTGTGCTTACCTTCTGTCACTCTCATGCAATTTTTCTATCAATCAACTAGCAATATGTTTTTATTGTAATAGTCTGTCAATACCTAAGCACTTATGGGGAAGATTTAGAAGCATCCTGTACCAACAATATGTCACTTTTTGTAACATAGTGATGGCGCCAGACACTCCTTCATATTTACAAGGAGAGGAAAAGGCACCCTGTGTAGCTTTTCTTCTCCTTCTAAATACGACCTCTTCATACACACCACTTTGCATTGAAAGGGCGTTCGATAGGTGTTGCTGTGGGTGTTTCCACACAACACTCATAGAAGAAGACATCTCCAGATTTATCAGAAATCATAAATCTGGAGATGTGTGTGAATGCTGCAGCATCCTCCAGTTGGTGTAGCAAGGCACAACAAGGAGAATTGTTTTCATTTCTCCTCATTTTTTCTCTTTCAATGTATGCTGCATTGCACACCATACATTGAAAGAGGAAAATGCCTTTACTGATTGTTTTTGTGCAGGAAGGTGTCCCTTCCTGCACAAAAACAATCTCTTCACGACACAGACATGCTTGCACCATGGTGCAAGGATGCCTGTGTCACTGTATGTCTGCAGTTTGTGCAGCAGTGCAGAGGGAAGCATAGAGTTGCAACATATTTATGTACATATGTTGCATCCCTGTGCTTCGGAAGTACCACAGCACAGTGCAGCTAAAGAGCTTACATTGTCACGCTGCAGCACTTCCTTATAGTTCTGCACTTATACATAAACCATACACTACTAATGCATTCTTTCAGTCAATTAAGCTATACACATACATTCAACCAAACTTTCACACATTAACATACAAATATAGTTCTTTCTTTAACCAGAGAAGTTAGTTCTGAGAATTTTTTTTTTTTTTTTTGTATTTTTCTGAACGTTTTTGTTATTTTTTTGGTGTTTTTTCAAAAAAAAGAAAAGAAAAAAGAACGAAAAAAACAGGAAACTTCAGGAATTAACTGGCATTCCCCCCAAAAAAAGCAAACAAAAGTCTAGCAACTATGATTACGTTGCGCAGCACAAACTGCTTCCACAGACTGCTCTCCAAAAGAAATGAGTTTGTTGCACTTCGCGCAGTGCTGTTTCAAAAAAGCGAATTCAGGACGTATGTCTGGTGGTGATGGACTTGTAGAAGTTCCAGAGGTTGAAGGAACTGCAGGTGGAGGGTTTCTTTCGGCTCTCCTACACTCCTCCCGAGCCAGATTAACCGGATGGAGAGTCTTAAGGTGTTTGTACATTGAGGCTGTACCGCAAGAAAAAAAATTCTCGGCACTACCTCTCGACAAGACTGTCTCGCAGATCCAGCAGGTGACTTTTGTGGCGTTGACCTTTTTCTGCCCCTCCGGAAAGGTAAAGAAGTTCCACACCACCGACACAGGCCTTTGAGGACGTGGATTTTCTGGTTGAAATTCTTCCTCTGAAGAATGTTGTGACTCCTCCTGTGGCTGTTGTCCTGAAGCCATCTTCTTTTTTGATTTCAAAAACACAAACAAAAAAAATGATGCAAATAGAGTTCTTCTAAGCACAGAGATGTCTCTCCAAAGAAGCTCAAAGAAGAATGATTGAAATGGGTGGGGTCCTTCAATAGTTACAATGGGAAATGTTATGAACCAATCAAATCTTTTTTTTTCAGGTCACATGGGATCCACGCACCGTGCGCACACGCGGCACGCACCCTACGCGATTTCGCGAAATTGCATATAAAAGTAATATAAGTTTATTACAAGTAAAAATATATTATTTTTATGAATACCTTAGATAATGTGTGGCCCTAATATGTATATTAAAGACATATATATATCATTTTAGACAGAATTTTTTTTTCGCGTAAGTCGCGCACCCAAAGCGTCCAATACATATATGACGTCACGCGGAACTCGTCACCGCGCAAGCGTCGCGTACAATAATGCGCATGTGTCGCGAACGCGAGGGAGCTGGAGTCACGTACCGGTCGCATAGCAATCGCGCACATCTCAGAAAATACGCACCCGTCGCATACCGTACGCGGATCCTTCACAACATTTCTAAAATGGCGGCTAGAATCCGCGCACCGATCGTGAAAGGTACGCTTTGGGTGCGCGACTTAAAAAAAAAATTTAAAAAAAGAAAGAAAATAATATACATTTATTTAAAAAAATATATAAAAAAAAAAAAAATAATATTTCAGTTACAATATTTAAAAAAAATAAAAAATCCATTTAGATTAAAAATATATAATGTAATTTAAAAAATAAAATATGTAAAAATAAACAGTTAAAGATCTGTAGAAAATCAGTATCAAAAAACTACATGTAACTATTACATTTAAAAATTATCATTTAAAAAACCTTAGAAATTCACTGAAAAAACCATAGGTTTCAGACACATTATAGTTAGAAATTAGCATTTAAAAAACCTTTGAAATTCACTGAAAAAACCATAGGTTTCAGACACGTTATAGTTAGAAATTAGCATTTAAAAAACCCTTGAAATTCACTGAAAAAACCATAGGTTTCAGGCACGTTATAGTTAGAAATTAGCATTTAAAAAACCTTAGAAATTCACTGAAAAAACCATAGGTTTTAGGGACAGTTATAGTTAGTTGGACATTTCACTCGTACAAAACCCGTGAAATTCCCCCGTTATAGTTAGTTCAGCTAACTATAACTCGCGCCCCCGCAATGCACTGTTGATGACGTCACATATTACATCACTCATGACATGGTCAGTGACATCACTGATGACATCACTGATGACATCTCAAATGACATCACTGATGACATCACTGATGACATCACTGATGACATCATCCATGTGATAATTTGATGCATCTTCTCACACCCTAATATAACCTTTGATACACCCACTCTAAATTACAGACTGCCATTCTCAAAACCATAGACACTCCAACACCAATAACTACATACCCACTCACTGATTCTTAGGTCTACACACACATCCACTCACTCACCCGTACAGTCACTCATACTTACGGTCACTCAGTACAGGACTATCATATGCACTCATACACCTACATAGACACTCACACACCGCCACTCATCCATAGAGGTACTCACACACCTAGTCAGTCATGCAAATAATTAATCACACTGCCATTTACTCACCTATACAGTTATATACACACACCAGCTCACTTACTCATACAAATACTAGCACATTCTTACGCTCTTATACAATCACTGATACAAGTACACACTCATCCATACAGCCACTCTCACAAACACACTCTCACTTATAGCCATTTATATACTCCAACACACATATATACTGCCTTTCACATATGTAGTTACTCACACATGTACCACTGAGATATACATTCACTCACTAACACACCCATACACACACTCACCCATACAGTCCATCACAGATACACTCTTGAAACCATGGATCCAGTGAATCACCCACTCACACATCTATGCACAGTCACACACACCCCACCCACACAAACACTCAGGCACCCATACAGATACTCAGACAACCAATCAATAACCCATGTAGACACTCATGTAGCTATTCACAAACCCATGCAGCCGCTTACACACCAACAGACAGACGGATACAGACATTCACACAGTTTAGTCACTAACCCATGCATTCAGTAAGATACGTTTAATCACTCACTTATAGAGTCAGTCACGCACCTACTAAATCATCCATTCAGACACTTATACACCCACTCATTCTTCAATACGCCTTTCCCTATATATATTAAACATATTTAAACTTTACAGAAACACAGTCACTGGATGATGTCATCAGTGATGTCATTTGAAATGTCATCAGTGATGTCATCAGTGATGTCACTGACCATGTTATGAGTGATGTAATATGTGACGTCATCAGCAGTGCATTGCGGCGGCGCGAGTTATAGTTAGCTTAACTAACTATAACGGGGGAATTTCACGGGTTTTGTACGAGTGAAATGTCCAACTAACTATAACGTGCCTGAAACCTATGGTTTTTTCAGTGAATATATATATATATCCATATATTATCTACTGGCGGTCGCCAGTAGATAGTTATAGTTACAACCTATTATCCATAGGAAATCCGCGACATTCTATTTGAAATAACTCTCTTGCCGGTTGACGTATCTTCGCGAAATTTTCAAACTTCGTGGGGCGCTCCGGTCCGCTCCTACCCTGAAAGTCTCGGGGTGATACGTCAAGCGGGGGCCGAGAAAAAGGGGGTCCCAAAACGCGTTTTCCCCATGCATTTTCCCATAGGAAACTTTAGACACGGCTACAGCCCGAACTGCTGAACGGAATTACACCAAATTTGGCAAAGAGGTAGTTCTTGGTTCAGAAAGAACCCTTTTTGTTAAATGGTGTAAATCCGTTCAGTAGTTGCTGAGAAAATCAAAAAAGTTAAAGTACATATATATCTATGGGCACGGAGGATTCGCGCACCCTGAGCGCACCCTGCGCGCACCGTCCCGATCACGAGCTGCATGTTAATTGGCTGTCAGCTGGCTGTCAACATTCCGATTCAGGAAATGTTGGCAGCCATTTTATCCCTCGGTAGAACCGAGGGACAGAAACAAGTGCGCAAAGCGCACAAAGGGGAGGGTAGAAACACCCTGACCCCCTAGGTTTGCTCAGGGGTCCCACAAGGACCCCCTGGGCAAAAAAAAATTTTTTTTTTAAAAATCGGCAGGATGCGAATCCTGCCGAAAAAAAAATCGAGCGCGGTCTCCCGCGCTTTGATGTTAATTGGCCCCGGGTGGCCCAAGTCCCGGGGGCATGGTGGGGATAATTTAATGTGTGGGGGCCTCAAGGGCCCCCAAGCCCGGGGACCGCCACCCCCCGGGGCTTTTTTAAAAATGGTGCGGGAGGGCTCTGAGCCCTCCCGCAGCCCCGAGGACCACCACCTCCCCGGGGCTTTTTAAAAAAATTATTAAACCTGTGTGGGGGGCTCCAGCCCCCACACGCCCGGGACCACCACCTCCCCGGGGCACTAAACATTTTAATATGGGGGTCCGTTACGGACCCCAGAGCCCGGGGACCACCACCTCCCGGGGCTGTGTACTGAATGGGAGGGGGCCGCGCGGCCCCCTCCTGGAGCCCTTGATGGCCCTGGGGACCACCACCCCCAGGGCCGGCTCCTGCAGTGTCCCGGGGTGCCTACCCCCGGGACACTGCTGTTTGCAATGACAGGACGGGAGCCTCGCGGCTCCCGTCCTGTCATTGCAAACTGCTTTGGATATTGGAAGAGAGAGCAGGAAACCTGCTCTCTCTTCCAATATCCAAAGCCGATAGCTTTACACATGGGGAGCAGCATGTTAGCTGCTCCCCATGTGTAAAAGCAATGCCGGCACCCTAGGGACGCGGGGAGCCGGCGGGACTGTGGGGGGATTGGGGACCCCCACAATCCCCAACGAGAGGCCAGGCCCCGGGGGATGGGGTCCCCGGGGCAAGTAGTGGCCCGGGAGGGGGGCCACGCGGCCCCCCTCCCCAAAAAATAAATAAATAAATAAATAAAAAAACGGAATGGCCGGCCCCGAGGATGGGGTCCCCGGGGCCTTAAATGGCCAGAGGAGGGGGCCACGCAGCCCCCTCCAAAGAATATAAATAAAAACGAGGCCATGCTCCGGGGGATGGGGTCCCCGGGGCCAATACAGGCCCAGGGAAGGGGGGCCACGCGGCCCCCTTCCCGTTTTTTTTTTTTGGGTAATTAAAAAAAAGGGGTAAGGCCCTGGGGGATGGGGTCCCCAGGGCATAAAAACAGGAAAAAGGAAGGGGGGCCACACAGCCCCCCTTCAGGGGACAAAAATTATTATTATTTTTTTAAACGATCGGCCCGCAGGCCCCGCCCCCTTCCTTCACCACTCTGCAAACGCGCCCCCTGGCGCGTTTGCAGAGAGAACAATTCCCCTTGAATACTGGGTGTCCCTGGGGGCCAACTAGCCCACCAGGAACCTCCAGTATGCGCCAGGGAGCTGCGTTGCAGAGAGGTGTAGAGAGGCCACACCCTTTTACACCTCTCTGCAACGCAGCTCTGTGGCGCTTTTTGGAGGTATATGGTGGGCTAGTTGGACTCCGGGGACCCTCAGGATTCAAGGGGACTAATCCCCCAACTTAAAACGCGCCACGGGGCGCGTTTGCACAGTGGTGAAGGGAGGGCGGGGCTTCAGGTGACATGTGTGCAAACAGGCCCCGTGGCGCGTTTTAAGATGGGAATTAAATCCCCTTCAATCCTGAGGGTCCCTGGGGGCCAACTAGCCCAACAGGTACATCCAGAAAGCGCCACAGAGCTGCGTTGCAGAGAGGTGTAAAGGGGTGTGGCCTCTCTACACGTCTCTGCAACGCAGCCCCTGGCGCATATTGGAGGTTCCTGGTGGTCTAGTTGGCCCCTAGGGACCCTCAGGATTCAAGGGAACTTAATCCCCCAACTTAAAACGCGCCACGGGGCGCGTTTGCAAAGATGTCACCTCAGGCCCCGCCCCCTCCCTTCACCATTGTGCAAATATTCCTCTAAAATCAGCCGAAATAGGAATTCCGATTTACTCACCTGTTATAAGGAGAGACCTCAGTGCTGTATCTTTCAGCCCAGTACTGGTCCTGAAAAGTAATTTTAACCGTACTTACCGGTAACTTGAATTTCCTTCATAGGCTAACATTGACTGGTTTCACTTGGAAATTCTTCTAAGTGTGGAGTTTTGGAACTTTAAAATATTCCTCTAAAATCAGCCGAAATACGAATTCCGATTTACTCACCTGTTATCAGGAGAGACCTCAGTGCTGCATCTTTCAGCCCAGTACTGATCCTCAAAAGTAATTTTAACCGTACTTACCGGTAATTTGAATTTCCTTCATAGGCTAACATTGACTGGTTTCACTTGGAAATTCTTCTAAGTGTGGAGTTTTGGAACTTTAAAATATTCCTCTAAAATCAGCCGAAATACGAATTCCGATTTACTCACCTGTTATCAGGAGAGACCTCAGTGCTGCATCTTTCAGCCCAGTACTGATCCTGAAAAGTAATTTTAACCGTACTTACCGGTAACTTGAATTTCCTTCATAGGCTAACATTGACTGGTTTCACTTGGAAATTCTTCTAAGTGTTGATTTTTGAAACATACAAATATTCCTCTAAAATCAGCCGAAATCCGAATTCTGATTTACTCACCTGTTATCAGGAGAGACCTCAGTGCTGCATCTTTCAGCCCAGTACTGGTCCTGAAAAGTAATTTTAACCGTACTTACCAGTAACTTGAATTTCCTTCCATAGGCTAACATTGACTGGTTTCACTTGGAAATTCTTCTAAGTGTGGAGTTTTGGAACTTTAAAATATTCCTCTAAAATCAGCCGAAATACGAATTCCGATTTACTCACCTGTTATCAGGAGAGACCTCAGTGCTGCATCTTTCAGCCCAGTACTGATCCTGAAAAGTAATTTTAACCGTACTTACCGGTAACTTGAATTTCCTTCATAGGCTAACATTGACTGGTTTCACTTGGAAATTCTTCTAAGTGTTGATTTTTTAAACATACAAATATTCCTCTAAAATCAGCCGAAATCCGAATTCTGATTTACTCACCTGTTATCAGGAGAGACCTCAGTGCTGCATCTTTCAGCCCAGTACTGGTCCTGAAAAGTAATTTTAACCGTACTTACCAGTAACTTGAATTTCCTTCCATAGGCTAACATTGACTGGTTTCACTTGGAAATTCTTCTAAGTGTGGAGTTTTGGAACTTTAAAATATTCCTCTAAAATCAGCCGAAATACGAATTCCGATTTACTCACCTGTTATCAGGAGAGACCTCAGTGCTGCATGTTTCAGCCCAGTACTGATCCTCAAAAGTAATTTTAACCGTACTTACCGGTAACTTGAATTTCCTTCATAGGCTAACATTGACTGGTTTTCAGCAAAAAAGTTTCAAAGTGTTGATTTTCACAAACTACAAATATTCCTTAAAATCGCCTGTATGACTTAAACGCATTCTTTCAACTGTTTACAGGAGATGCACCAGTGCTGGATCCAGGATCCAACACTGAGTAAGAAAAAGTAACGATAACAGTTTTTACCTGCTAAGTGAATTTCCTTCCATAGGATAACATTGGTGATTCTATGAGAAAAAGTTTCAAAGTGTCAACTTTTAAAATACAATAATATTCCTTAAAAATCACGACTGTAACCAAAACGCTTTTACTCAACTGTTTACAGGAGATGTACCAGGACTGAATCTAGGATCCAGTCCTGTGGTTACAAAAGTAATCCATAAAGTAACTAATTGCATTTAACTAGAAATTCACATTGAGCTGAATGTTGCATTGTGTTTGAAAATGTGTTGCCCATTGCAACAACTGTAACTACTGTACTTAAAAGTCTATTGCCTATCTGCAAAGTATTTAAACTAAAGTAATTCATTCTGAGAAAGTATTTTTTGTAATGTAATGTATAATGTAATTACAATGTAATTTGACAAATAAAATATGTAAAAAAAAATTGTTTCTAAAAATGTAGTAAATCAGTATGAAAAAAATTAATATAACAATTAATACATTTAAAAATTGTCATTTACAAAACCTTTGAAATTCACTGAAAAAACCGTAGGTTTCAGGCACGTTATAGTTAGAAATTAGCATTTAAAAAACCTTTGAAATTCACTGAAAAAACCATAGGTTTCAGACACGTTATAGTTACAAATTAGCATTTAAAAAACCTTTGAAATTCACTGAAAAAACCATAGGTTTCAGACACGTTATAGTTACAAATTAGCATTTAAAAAACCTTTGAAATTCACTGAAAAAACCATAGGTTTTAGGGACAGTTATAGTTACTTGGACATTGCACTCGTACAAAACCCGTGAAATTCCCCCGTTATAGTTAGTTCAGCTAACTATAACTCGCGCCCACAATGCACTGCTGATGACGTCACATATTACATCACTCATGACATGGTCAGTGACATCACTGATGACATCACTGATGACATCTCAAATGACATCACTGATGACATCATCCACGTGATAATCTGATGCACCTCCTCACACCCTAATATAACCTTTGATACACCCACTCTAAATTACAGACTGCCATTCGCAAAACCATAGACACTCCAACACCAATAACTACATACCCACTCACTGATTCTTAGGTCTACACACACACATCCACTCACTCACCCGTACAGTCACTCATACTTACGGTCACTCAGTACAGGACTATCATATGCACTCTTACTCCTATATAGACACTCAAACAACGCCACTCATCCATAGAGATACTCACACACCTAGTCAGTCATGCAAATAATTAAACACACTGCCATTTACTCACCTATACAGTTATACACACACCAGCTCACTTACTCATACAAATAGTAGCACATTGTTACGCTCTTATACAATCACTGATACAAGCACACAATCATCCATACAGCCACTATCACAATCACTCACTCTTGCTTATAGCTATTTATATACTCCAACACACATATATACTGCCTTTCACATATGTAGTTACTCACACATGTACCACTGGGACATACATTCACTCACTAACACACTCTTACACACACTTACCCACCCATACAGTCTATCACAGATGCACTCTTGAAACCATCCACCCAGTGAATCACCCACTCACACATCTATGCACAGAGTTGCACACACCCCTCCCACACAAACACTCAGGCACCCATACAGATACTCAGACAAGCATTCAATAACTCATATAGAAAATCATTTAGCTATTCACAAACACATGCAGCCACTTACACAGCAACAGACAGACGGATACAGACATACACCCAGTTTAGTCACTAACCCATGCATTCAGTAAGATACGTTAAATCACTCACTTATAGAGTCAGTCACGCACCTACTAAATCATCCATACAGACACTTACACACCCACTCATTCTTCAATACGTCTTTTCCTATATATTTTAAAAATATTTAAACTTTACAGAAACACACAGTCACTGGATGATGTCATCAGTGATGTCATTTGAGATGTCATCAGTGATGTCATCAGTGATGTCACTGACCATGTCATGAGTGATGTAATATGTGACGTCATCAGCAGTGCATTGCGGGGCGCGAGTTATAGTTAGCTGAACTAACTATAACGGGGGAATTTCACGGGTTTTGTACGAGTGCAATGTCCAAGTAACTATAACTGTCCCTAAAACCTATGGTTTTTTCAGTGAATTTCAAAGGTTTTTTAAATGCTAATTTGTAACTATAACGTGTCTGAAACCTATGGTTTTTTCAGTGAATATATATATATATATATATATATATATATATATATATATATATATATATATATTCACTGATTAAACCATAGGTTTTAGGGACAGTTATAGTTAGTTGGACAAACTCTATAAGTGAGTGATTAAACGTATCTTACAGAATGCATGGGTTAGTGACTAAACTGGGTGAATGTCTGTATCCGTCTGTGTGTTGCTGTGTAAGTGGCTGCATGGGTTTGTGAATAGCTACATGAGTGTCTATATGAGTTATGGATTGGTTGTCTGAGTATCTGTATGGGTGCCTGAGTGTTTGTGTGGGTGGGGTGTGTGCGACTCTGTGCATAGATGTGTGAGTGGGTGATTCACTGGGTGGATGGTTTCAAGAGTGCATCTGTGATAGACTGTATGGGTGGGTAAGTGTGTGTAAGAGTGTGTTAGTGAGTGAATGTATGTCCCAGTGGTACATGTGTGAGTAACTACATATGTGAAAGGCAGTATATATGTGTGTTGGAGTATATAAATAGCTATAAGAGAGATGTGTGATTGTGAGAGTGACTGTATGGATGAGTGAGTGCTTGTATCAGTGATCCTATAAGAGCGTAAGAATGTGCTAGTATTTGTATGAATAAGTGAGCTGGTGTGTGTATAACTGTATAGGTGAGTAAATGGCAGTGTGTTTAATTATTTGCATGACTAACTAGGTGTGTGAGTACCTCTATGGATGAGTGGCGGTGTTTGAGTGTCTATATAGGAGTATGAGTGCATATGATAGTCCTGTACTGAGTGACCGTAAGTATGAGTGACTGTACGGGTGAGTGAGTGGATGTGTGTGTAGACCTAAGAATCAGTGAGTGGGTATGTAGTTATTGGTGTTGGAGTGTCTATGGTTTTGCGAATGGCAGTCTGTAATTTAGAGTGGGTGTATCAAACGTTATATTAGGGTGTGAGGAGGTGCATCAGATTATCACGTGGATGATGTCTTCAGTGATGTCATCAGTGATGTCATTTCAGATGTCATCAGTGATGTCACTGACCATGTCATGAGTGATGTAATATGTGACGTCATCAGCAGTGCATTGCGGGGCGCGAGTTATAGTTAGCTGAACTAACTATAACGGGGGAATTTCACGGGTTTTGTACGAGTGCAATGTCCAACTAACTATAACTGTCCCTAAAACCTATGGTTTTTCAGTGAATTTGTAAGGTTTTTAAATGCTAATTTCTAACTATAACGTGCCTGAAATCTATGTTTTTTTCAGTGAATTTCAAAGGTTTTTTAAATGCTAATTCCTAACTATAACATGTCTGAAACCTATGGTTTTTTTCAGTGAATTTCAAAGGTTTTGTAAATGACAATTTTTAAATGTATTAATTGTTATATTTATTTTTTTTGATACTGATTTACTACATTTTTTTAAACTATTTATTTTTAGATATTTTATTTTTTAAATTACATTATAATTACATTATACATTACATTACAAAATATACTTTCTCAGAATGAATTACTTTAGTTTAAATACTTTGCAAATAGGCAATAGTCTTAAGTACAGTAGTTACAGTTGTTGCAATGAGCAACACAATTTCAAACACAATGCAACATTGAGATCAATGTGAATTTCTAGTTAAATGCAATTAGTTACTTTATAGATTACTTTTCTAACCACAGGACTGGATCCTAGATTCAGATCTGGGACATCTCCTGTAAACAGTTGAGTAAAAGCGTTTTGGTTACAGTAGTGATTTTTAAGGAATATTATTGTATTTTAAAAGTTGACACTAAGAAACTTTTTCACATAGAATCACCAATGTTATCCTATGGGAGGAAATTCACTTAGCAGGTAAGTAGTGTTATCGTTACTTTTTCTTACTCAGTGGTGGATCCTGAATCCAGCACTGGTGCATCTCCTGTAAACAGTTGAAAGAATGCGTTTAAGTCATACAGGCGATTTTTAAGGAATATTTGTAGTTTGTGAAAATCGACACTTTGAAACTTTTGTGCTGAAAACCAGACAATGGATTCCTATGGAAGGAAATACAAGTTACTGGTAAGTACGGTTAATATTACTTTTCAGGATCAGTACTGGGCTCAAAGATGCAGCACTGAGGTCTCTCCTGATAACAGGTGAGTAAATCGGAATTCGTAGTTCGGCTGATTTTAGAGGAATATTATAAAGTTCCAAAACTCCACACTTTGAAGAATTTCCAAGTGAAACCAGTCAATGTTAGCCTATGGAAGGAAATTCAAGTTACTGGTAAGTACAGTTAGAATTACTTTTCAGGATCAGTACTGGGCTCAAATATGCAGCACTGAGGTCTCTCCTGATAACAGGTGAGTAAATCGGAATTCGTAGTTCTGCTGATTTTAGAGGAATATTTGTATGTTTAAAAAAATCGACACTTAGAAACTTTTTCAGCAAAAACCAGGCAATGATATCCTATGGAAGGAAATTCAAGTTACTGGTAAGTACGGTTAGAATTACTTTTCAGGATCAGTACTTGGCTCAAAGATGCAGCACTGAGGTCTCTCCTGATAACAGGTGAGTAAATCGGAATTCGTAGTTCAGCTGATTTTAGATGAATATTTTAAAGTTCCAAAATTCCACACTTAGAAGAATTTCCAAGTGAAACCAGTCAATGTTAGCCTATGGAAGGAAATTCAAGTTACTGGTAAGTACGGTTAAAATTACTTTTCAGGATCAGTACTTGGCTCAAAGATGCAGCACTGAGGTCTCTCCTGATAACAGGTGAGTAAATCGGAATTCGTAGTTCAGCTGATTTTAGATGAATATTTTAAAGTTCCAAAACTCCACACTTAGAAGAATTTCCAAGTGAAACCAGTCAATGTTAGCCTATGGAAGGAAATTCAAGTTACTGGTAAGTACGGTTAGAATTACTTTTCAGGATCAGTACTGGGCTCAAAGATGCAGCACTGAGGTCTCCTGTTAACAGGTGAGTAAATCGGAATTCGTAGTTCGGCTGATTTTAGAGGAATATTTGCACAATGGTGAAGGAAGGGGGTGGGGCCTGAGGTGACATGTCTGCAAACACGCCCTGTGGCGCGTTTTAAGTTGGAGAATTAATTCCTCCTCAATCCCGAGGGTCCCTAGGGGCCAACTAGCCCACCAGGTACCTCCAGTATGCGCAGAGAGCTGCGTTGCAGAGAGGTGTTCAGAGGCCACGCCCCTTTTTACAACACTCTGCAAGCTCTGTGGCGCTTACTGGAGGTACCTGGTGGGCTAGTAACGGACCCCCATATTTAACCCCATATTTAAATCTTTAGTGCCCCGGGGAGGTGGCGTTTTTTTTTTTTTTTTTTTTTTTTTTAATCGGCAGGATCCGCGCACCAGGGGTTTTTGTAGGACCCCCTGAGCAGGCCTAGGGGGTCAGGGTGTTTCTACCCTGCCCCCTTTTGCGCTTTTCTCTTTTCTTGTTCCTCGGTTCTACCGAGGAACAAGATAACTACTAACACTTCCCGGTTTGGAGTGTTGACAGCCAATTAGCATGCAGCTCGTGATCGGGAGGGTGCGCGGACCCTACGCGGCCATAGATATATATGTGATTTTCCTTTTGATTTTCTCAGGAACTACTGAACGGATTTACACCATTTAACAAAAGGGTTCTTTCTGAACCAAGAACTACCTCTTTGCCAAATTTGGTGTAATTCCGTTCAGCAGTTCGGGCTGTAGCCGTGGCTAAAGTTTCCTATGGGAAAATGAATGGGGAAAACACGTTTTGGGACCCCCCTTTTATCTCAGCCCCCGCTTGACGAATCACCCCGAGACTTTGAGGATAGGAGTGGACCGGAGCGGGCCATAAAGTTTGAAAATTTCGCGAAGATTCGTCAACCGACGCAAGAGTTATTTCAAATAGAATGTTGCGGATTTCCTATGGAAAATAGGTCCTAACTATAACTATCTACTGGCGACCGCCAGTAGATAATATATATATCCATATATATATATCTATATATATATATATATATATATATATATATATATATATATATATATATATATATATATATATCCATATCGGCAAAAAACGCGCTGGGTGCGCGGATCCTGCCGATTAAAAAAAAAAAACGAAGCGCGGTCTCCCGCGCTTCGTTGTTAATTGGCCCCCGGGTGGGCCAAGTCCCGGGGGCATGCGTGGTTTTCAATTTTATGTATGGGGGGGCCTTAGAGGCCCCTCCAAGCCCCGGGGACCGCCACCCCCTGGGGCTTTGAAATTATAATGCTGGCGGGGGGCTCACGGCCCCCCCGCAGCCCTGGGGACCGCCACCTCCCCGGGGCACTAATTAAAGAAATGTGGGGGTCCGTTTCGGACCCCCGAAGCCCCGGGGACCACCACCTCCCCGGGGCTTTGTAGATGGTGGGAGGGGGGCCGCGCGGCCACCCTCCTGGAGCCTGTGGTGGCCCTGGGGACCGCCACCCCCAGGAGCCGGCTCCTGCAGTGTCCCGGGGTGCCTACCCCTGGGACACTGCTGATTGCAATCACAGGACGGGAGCCTCGCGGCTCCCGTCCTGTGATTGCAAACTTGCGTTGCTTCATTGAAGCGAGAGCAGGGAAACCTGCTCTCGCTTCAATGAAGCAAAGCTAATTGCTTTTCCAAAGGGAGCTGAGCTGCATGTCAGCAGCTCCCCTTATGGAAAAGCAATGCCGAGTCCCGCAGGACGCGGGGAGCCGGCGGGACCGTGCGGGGATTGGGGACCCCCCCACGGTCCCCAATGAGTGGCCAGGCCCCGGGGGATGGGGTCCCCGGGGCCAGTAGTGGCCCGGGAGGGGGGCCACGCAGCCCCCCTCCCCAGAAATAAAAAATTATTAAAAAAACGTAAAGGCCGGCCCCGGGGGATGGGGTCCCCGGGGCCTTAAATAGCCTGAGGAGGGGGGCCACGCAGCCCCCCTCCAAAGATTAAAAAAAAAAAAAAAAAGAGGGCATGCCCCGGGGGATGGGGTCCCCGGGGCCAATAGAGGCCCAGGGAAGGGGGGCCACGCGGCCCCCTTCCCGTTTTTTTAATTTTTTTAAAAAAAAGAAAATGCTCAGGCCCCGGGGATGGGGTCCCCGGGGCCAAAAGTGGCAGAGGGAAGGGGGGCCACGCAGTCCCCCTCCCATACAAAAAAAAAAGACCGGCATCATGCCGGAGGCCCCGCCCCCTCCCTGCAGCAGTCTGCAAACGCGCCCCCTGGCGCGTTTTAAGAAGGGGAAGTAATTCCCCTTGAATATTGGGGGTCCCTGGGGGCCAACTAGCCCACCAGGAACCTCCAGTATGCGCCAGGGGGCTGGGTTGCAGAGAGGTGTATAGAGCCCACGCCCCTTTTTACACCTCTCTGCAACGCAGCTCTGGGGCGCTTTTTGGAGGTACATGGTGGGCTAGTTGGACTCCAGGGACCCTCAGGATTCAAGGGGACTTAATCCCCAACTTAAAACTCGCCACGGGGCGCGTTTGCACAGTGCTGAAGGGAGGGCGGGGCTTCAGGTGACATGTGTGCAAACAGGCCCTGTGGCGCGTTTTAAGATGGGGAATTAAATCCCCTTCAATCCTGAGGGTCCCTGGGGGACAACTAGCCCATCAGGTACGTCCCGAAAGCGCCACAGAGCTGCGTTGCAGAGAGGTGTAAAAGGGCGTGGCCCTGAACACCTCTCTGCAACGCAGCTCCCTGGCGCATACTGGAAGGTACAGGGTGGGCTAGTTGGACCCCAGGGACCCTCATGATTCAAGGGGACTTAATCCCCCAACCTAAAACGCGCCACGGGCGCGTTTGCACGTGGTGAAGGGAGGGGCGGGGCTTGAGGTGACATGTGTGCAAACAGGCCCCGTGGCGTGTTTGAAGTTGGGGGATTAAATCCCCTTCAATCTTGAGGGTCTCTGGAGTCCAACTAGCCCACCAGGTACCTTCAGTAAGCACAACAGAGCTGCGTTGCAGAGAGGTGCAAAAAGGGGCGTGGCCTCTGAACACCTCTCTGCAACGCAGCTCTCTGGCGCATACTGGAGGTATCTGGTGGGCTAGTTGGCCCCTAGGGACCCTCGGGATTGAGGAGGAGTTAATTCTCCAACTTAAAACGCGCCACAGGGCGTGTTTGCAGACATGTCACCTCAGGCCCCACCCCCTTCCTTCACCATTGTGCAAATTTTTCTCTAAAATCAGCCGAACTACGAATTCCGATTTACTCACCTGTTATCAGGAGAGACCTCAGTGCTGCATCTTTGAGCCCAGTACTGATCCTGAAAAGTAATTTTTAACCGTACTTACCAGTAACTTGAATTTCCTTCCATAGGCTAACATTGACTGGTTTCACTTGGAAATTCTTCTAAGTGTGGAGTTTTGGAACTTTATAATATTCCTCTAAAATCTGCCGAACTACGAATTCCGATTTACTCACCTGTTATCAGGAGAGACCTCAGTGCTGCATCTTTTAGCCCAGTACTGATCCTGAAAAGTAATTTTAACCGTACTTACCAGTGACTTGAATTTCCTTCCATAGGCTAACATTGACTGGTTTCACTTGGAAATTCTTCTAAGTGTGGAGTTTTGGAACTTTAGAATATTCCTCTAAAATCAGCCGAACTACGAATTCCGATTTACCTACCTGTTATCAGGAGAGACCTCAGTGCTGCATCTTTTAGCCCAGTACTGATCCTGAAAAGTAATTTTAACCGTACTTACCAGTAACTTGAATTTTCTTCCATAGGATATCATTGCCTGCTTTTTGCTGAAAAGGTTTCTAAGTGTCGATTTTTGAAACATACAAATATTCCTCTAAAATCAGCAGAACTACGAATTCCGATTTACTCACCTGTTATCAGGAGAGACCTCAGTGCTGCATCTTTGAGCCCAATACTGATCCTGAAAAGTAATTCTAACCGAACTTACCAGCAACTTGTATTTCCTTCCATAGGAATCCATTGTCTGGTTTTCAGCAGAAAAGTTTGTGTCGATTTTCACAAACTTCAAATATTCCTTAAAAATCGCCTGTATGACCTAAACGCATTCTTTCAACTGTTTACAGGAGATGCACCAGTGCTGGATCCAGGATCCACCACTGAGTAACAAAAAGTAACGATAACACTACTTACCTGCTAAGTGAATTTCCTCCCATAGGATAACATTGGTGATTCTATGTGAAAAAGTTCGTCAACTTTTAAAATACAATAATATTCCTTAAAAATCACTACTGTAACCAAAACGCTTTTACTCAACTGTTTACAGGAGATGTCCCAGGACTGAATCTAGGATCCAGTCCTGTGGTTAGAAAAAGTAATCCATTAAGTAACTAATTGCATTTAACTAGAAATTCACATTGAGCTCAATGTTGCATTGTGTTTGAAATTGTGTTGCCCATTGCAACAACTGTAACTACTGTACTTAAAAGTCTATTGCCTATTTGCAAAGTATTTAAACTAAAGTAATTCATTCTGAGAAAGTATATTTTGTAATGTAATGTATAATGTAATTACAATGTAATTTAAAAAATAAAATATCTAAAAATAAATAGTTTAAAAAAATGTAGTAAATCAGTATCAAAAAAATAAATATAACAATTAATACATTTAAAAATTGTCATTTACAAAACCTTTGAAATTCACTGAAAAAAACCAAAGGTTTCAGGCACGTTATAGTTAGAAATTAGCATTTAAAAAACCTTACAAATTTACTGAAAAAACCATAGGTTTTAGGGACAGTTATAGTTAGTTGGACATTGCACTCGTACAAAACATGTGAAATTCCCCCGTTATAGTTAGTTCAGCTAACTATAACTCGCGCCCCCGCAATGCACTGCTGATGTCACATATTACATCACTCATGACATGGTCAGTGACATCACTGATGACATCACTGATGACATCTCAAATGACATCACTGATGACATCATCCAGTGACTGTGTGTTTCTGTAAAGTTTAAATATTTTTAATATATATAGGGAAAGGCGTATTGAAGAATGAGTGGGTGTATAAGTGTCTGTATGGATGATTTAGTAGGTGCGTGACTAACTCTATAAGTGAGTGATTAAACATATCTTTCTGAATGCATGGGTTAGTGACTAAACTGGGTGAATGTCTGTATCCGTCTGTCTGTTGCTGTGTAAGCGGCTGCATGGGTTTGTGAATAGCTACATGAGTGTCTATATGAGTTATTGATTGGTTGTCTGAGTATCTGTATGGGTGCCTGAGTGTTTGTGTGGGTGGGGTATGTGTGACTCTGTGCATAGATGTGTGAGTGGGTGATTCACTGGGTGCATGGTTTCAAGAGTGCATCTGTGATGGACTGTATGTGTGGGTGAGTGTGTGTATGGGTGTGTTAGTGAGTGAATGTATATCTCAGTGGTACATGTGTGAGTAACTACATATGTGAAAGGCAGTATATATGTGTGTTGGAGTATATAAATGGCTATAAGTGAGAGTGTGTGATTGTGAGAGTGGCTGTATGGATGAGTGTATACTTGTATCAGTGATCGTATAAGAGCGTAAGAATGTGCTAGTATTTGTATGAGTAAGTGAGCTGGTGTGTGTATAACTGTATAGGTGAATAAATGGCAGTGTGATTAATTATTTGCATGACTGACTAGGTGTGTGAGTACCTCTATGGATGAGTGGTGGTGTGTGAGTGTCTATGTAGGTGTATGAGTGCATATGATAGTCCTGTACTGAGTGACCGTAAGTATGAATGACTGTACGGGTGAGTGAGTGGATGTGTGTGTAGACCTAAGAATCAGTGAGTGGGTATGTAGTTATTGGTGTTGGAGTGTCTATGGTTTTGCGAATGGCAGTCTGTAATTTAGAGTGGGTGTATCAAAGGTTATATTAGGGTGTGAGGAGGTGCATCAGATTATCACGTGGATGATGTCATCAGTGATGTCATTTGAGATGTCATCAGTGATGTCATCAGTGATGTCATCAGTGATGTCACTGACCATGTCATGAGTGATGTAATATGTGACACCATCAGCAGTGCATTGCGGGGCGCGAGTTATAGTTAGCTGAACTAACTATAACGGGGGAATTTCACGGGTTTTGTACGAGTGCTATGTCCAACTAACTATAACGTGCCTGAAACCTATGGTTTTTTCAGTGAATATATATATATCCATATATATATATATATATGGATATATATATATATATATATATCTAGATATATATATATATATCTAGATATATATATCTAGATATATATATCTAGATAAATATATATATCCATATATATTTTACGTTAGGGCTCCTTCTGCCTTCCCCCGCCCTCTGCAGAGGATCGCTTAAAGCCGGCGGAGCACGCCGGACATAATTTCTATTCAAGACCACAAGTAAAGCGATCACTCAGAGATGTAGCAAACCCCAGTGGTAGATTTTATTCCAGGTTACGCGTTTCGCTCGCACAGCGAAACGCGTAACCTGGAATAAAATCTACCACTGGGGTTGCTACATCTCTGAGTGATCGCTTTACTGTGGTCTTGAATAGATATCCATATATATATATATATCCATATATATATATATATATATATCCATATATATATATATTCCACAGCAGGATCCCAGGGGTACCACCATCCAAAGAAAGGCGCAACACCAGGAAACAGACTCCAAAGGCAAAGTTAGAAAGTCAATGATGGTTTATTTGAGCATCAAATGTCCAAATGGCGCGTTTCGGCCGCCAGACATGCGGCCTTGATCACATAGCGCTCTACTGGTGAAAGGGTGATATTTATACAAATGTGTAAGTGGCAGTGTTTCTACTATGTTCATGGTGGTGACTGAGGAGTTTTGCAGCGTATGACTGTGGGCAAAATGCAGTAAAGCACATGTGTGACATCATGTTTTACTACAGTGAGTACCGCAAGTGTAAGCAGACTATAAAATAGCTACCTGTCTGCTGAAGCCAGTGATTGCCCCAGTCCTCCTGCATATGTGTCCTGGATGCTGAAATCGGTGCCAGTGGCGACCACAGATGCAGTCATCCGAGCATCCAAGTACACAAAGTAGCGGAAAGAATGCCATATAGTGAGCAGTATGAGAAGAAATTACCGTGTGCTAATACATCTTAAACACGAGTTGAAATCCCCACATTAAGCGAGTCAGTAAATCACTGCTCTCGGCGCGTTTCTAAAAACAAATAAAAACGCCTGTGGAACAACTAACGTGTCTAGACGCGGTGCACATTGAGATGGAAAGCATGTCTCTATTAAGAGAACATGCTGAAGTTTCCCAACAACTCGTAGTACGAGGTTAAGTCATGCCCCAAACAATGTGTTTGTTAGAGGAATTATGTTCATGGTGCGCCACAAGCAGCATAAAACCAAGGCTCATGTGGAAAATGTCCAAATAAAGCTTTGGTGCAAATAAAGATACATATGAAATAACTGCAAAATGCAATGTATCTCGAAACTGCCACTAAATATAACTGAAAGTTAAAAAATGTTAGTGAGGGTGAACTGTGCTCATGAGCGTGTATATACATATTGAGGAAAGCGTGAGTGCAAAAATAAGTAAAGTTACTAAAGTGTGGTGTTCGTGCCTCCTCAAGAGCATTAAAGTTACATAAAAATGCATAGAATGTACTGAGGAAAAGATGTGTGCGCTAGCGCTAGAAATATTCCAATGCCTGTCCGTGCTTGAACAAAATATGACTAAAGCAGCAATGGGTGTATAACACAGCGTATTGAGAAACAGTAACAATCTAATTCATGTTCATACGCAGTCATGCTATATGTACGTTAGTTGTTGATCAGTATAGGTTACAAGCCTGCAGTGCCTATGGTTAAAAAACAAAATTAAGACAAATGACATGACAGTATGAATACTGGGACATGTCTTTGTGGTCGCACATAGCAAAAAATAACGGGAAACACAGCTACATGTAAATACAATGGGTGCACGGGCAGAGCCTAATATATACAGTGGAATATAAACAGTAGATGTAAAAAGTGAAATATATACAGGTAATAACATAAATATACAGCTGTAAAGCGATGGTATGCTCACTAAGGATGTGAAAGCCATGTTACGCTAAAGGAAGTGGTGCAGATTCTCCGTGGTGTTGAGCCCGGCAGGCGACTTGGTATTGAATTGCAGAATGTATCTACTTTCCAACTGCCTCAAAAGCTTCTCCCTGTTGCCACCCCGTCTAAGTGGTGGAACACAATCAATGACTGAATAACGGAGGTGCTCTAGATTGTTATTATGCACGTCCTTGAAATGCCTGGCTACGGGGTAGGCTGGGTCATTGTTAACTATTGCTCTGAGGTGCTGGGGAATGCGCAGGTGCACTTGCAGTTTAGTGCTCCCGATGTAGCGCAGCCCGCAGTTACATTCTAACATGTAAACCGCAAAGTCAGTTCTGCAAGTGAGTCTGTGCCTGATAGTAAGTGGCGCGTGTCTAAAGGCTGAGTCTACCTTTGTAATGTTCTTACCAAATTTACATGCCCTGCAACTCTGGCATTTGACAAAACCCTTTCTGTCCGCTAGCCAATTCTGAGATGTTGCGATCTCTGGGCTGTTTCTGACTAGTGCATCCCTCATGGAAAAAGCTCTTCTGTAAGTGATGTCAGGTTTGTGGGCTACTACAGGTCCTAATGTGGGGTCTGATCTAATAATCCCCAGTTCTTGTTAATTACAGCCCTGATAGCTTTTTCCTCAGTGTTGTGCGTTATGATCAACCTCGGGGTGACTGGGCTGTTAGGTTCACTGAGTATGTTGGCTGCACTAGTAACCTCCGGTGTGGTTGGGACCACTAGCAGTTCCTCCCTAGGGATGGCATTGGCTCTGTCAATGGCTTTCCGTATGACAGCCGCTGAATAACCCCTTGCCCTAAATCTCTTGGCTGCTTCCCCCTGGCACTCAAAGCGATCTTCATGGGTGCTGCAAATTCTGGCTAAGCGTAACATTTCCCCATATGGAATGCTGGTTATGAGGTGCCTAGGGTGAAAGTTCGAGGCGTGCAGTGTAGAGTTTCCTGCGGTAAGCTTGCGATGGAGCTTAGAATGCAAAGAGCCATTGGCGATGTACAGTTTGACATCTAAGAATTCAGTAGAGGTGGCACTAATGTTAGCATTG
The DNA here is from genome assembly GCA_963921515.1 of Calotriton arnoldi. Taxonomy (NCBI): domain Eukaryota; kingdom Metazoa; phylum Chordata; class Amphibia; order Caudata; family Salamandridae; genus Calotriton; species Calotriton arnoldi. The sequence continues at coordinate 637,981 of CAWUFW010000974.1, read as the reverse complement.
AATTCCAAATTGAGATCATTGTCATTGATCTCATTGATGAAAATTCCAGCACTGTTAACATCACCTCGCCAAATCAAAAAGACATCGTCTATGTAGCGTAGCCAAGACACAATGTTGTTGTTGAAGGCTGTCAGGTGTTTGACCATGAGAACCTGCTCCTCCCACCAGCCAACATGTAAACATGCGTAGCTGGGCGAGAAGCAGGCTCCCATGGCCACACCCCTGAGTTGCTGGTATACCTTCTTGTTGAACATGAAAAAATTGTGTGTGAGACACCAATCAATTAGAAACAAAATGAGTTTGTTATGTAAGTGACAATTGATGGGTCTTTTACCCAGGAAGTATTTACATGCAGCTAGCCCATCGTGGTGGCGTATGCTGGTATACAGCGATGTAATGTCCATGGAGATTAGCAAATAGTCCTCCTGCCATGGAATGTCTTTTACTTTGAGCAGGAAATCACTGGTGTCCCTGAGGTAGGTTGTTTGGCTGGTAACCAGATCTTGCAGGAAAAAATCCACATACTTGGAAATGTTTTCGCAGATGCTTTTTCTGGCCGAGATGATGGGTCGACCAGGAATGGGGGTCACATTTTTGTGCACTTTCGGCAGAAAGTAAAGGATAGGTAGGACTGGAGTCTCAATGTTAAGGAATGCACATTCTTCTTTACTCAACTGGCCCTTAGATTTGAACTCATTCAGGTGTATCCTGAGTTCCTTGTTACTGTTGGCCATGTCATTGTGGCTCGAAAGTCTGTAGCAAAGATTGTCGCTCAGATGTCTGTTAGCTTCTTCCAGATATAGATTGCGTGGCCACAGCACAATGTTCCCTCCTTTATCCGCCTTGTTGATGATGACTTCATTGTTGTTTTGGAGTTTGGTCATGAGTTCATTGTATTTGAGACTCTGTATACGTTTAGCATTCGTGCGCCTCCTGGTTTTGAGATGTAGCGCCTTGAGTTCATCAATGATAACATCACTGTATATGTCAATCGCATCCCTCGGCATCATGGGGGTAAAGGTGGAGTGCGGCTTGAATGGGCTAGGGATTCTGCTTGAACTTTCAATACCCTCTTCAAGTAGAAGTTGTTGAGTAGGCCTCGGGGTACACAGCATTGTTAACTCCCCCAAGATGCGCAATGTCGGGATATCCGCCACCGTGAGTGGTTGCTCAGTTGTTTGGCCGGCTGGTACAGTGTCGGTAGCGGTGACATTACTCTGTTTGAGTTTGAAGAATTTAATCAATTTAAGTTTCCTAATGAATTTGAAAACGTCAATTCAGGTGTTGCTGTAATCAAATGAGCTTTCCGGGCAAAAGGTGAGGCCCAACGTGAGGAGCTGTTTTTCGGCTTCAGTGAGGACCATATTGCTCAAGTTGATAATAGTCTTGGTATCATTCTTCATTTCTTTCTCCAATTGCCTCTTCTTTTGTTCATTTGCTTTGGTTTTTCTGAGTTTCTGCCTTTCCCGCCTCCTTTGGTTGCGTCGGTGTTTGTTTTCCGTTGCGGTCTTGGCCTGAGGGTCTGGCGCCGGTCGAAGACTAAAAAATCCATCTCTTCTCCTGGGCTGGGGTTCACTCTGCTGGGCATGTTGTTAGCTCTCCAACTGCCTCCGTCATCAGAATCCGCTCCACTCTCTGCCAAGGAACTCATATCAGATAAGGAGGCAGACTCAGCACCTTCGGTGTTGCCTACTGGTGGTTTAGGCTGCACCTGTTGATTTTGTTTGCTCATACGCTGTGTTCTGATGGAGTCGTATTTTCTAGCGAACGTAAAAATTTGCCCACATTCATAATCTGTTTTGTACCGGGCAAATTTGAACACTTTGCGTGCTTTAATAGTGTCCTCATGTTTTCTGAGGCGTATCTTGATCTCATCCCTGCCCTTAGAGATGGCATCCTTTGGGCTCATGGCATCCAACTCTTCATTCAAAGCATCAATCTCTCTTTGCAAGTTGGCCCTGTCAATTTCAGCATATTTAATTAATATGATCACCAAACGCATTGAGGCCTCTAGGTTGCTTGTGGCCCATTCCTTTAGCATGTCAGGGTTAGGTTGCTCAAAGCTAGGCGCCAACATTATTCTCAGACCTCGTGGGACCCGATCTGCCTCTCGGTATTTCTGCAAAGATTTAGCCTCCCACCACTTGGTGATTTCTGTGCGCATAAGCTTTTCAAGTGTTTTTAGTTTGGCTTTGTAGCTGTCATCAGTAGTACCTGTATTAGCTTCTGCACTTCTAGCAAGACTCGGTACATTCGGTAAATTATCAAAAAGTGCTTCTGCGGCTGCTTCCCTCTCCCGCAGCGCTTCGTTGGACATGATGATTTAGTATATGTATCACTCCCCTAAAAAATAACAGGCCTGTTAAATTAGGGGCTTAAACTTGCTCCTCTTCTGACCTGACTTAAGCTGTGCTGCTGCTCGTACTCACCACCGGATGTGTGGAGACGTCTGGCCGGGTCCTCCGACTCGTCCTTCACCTCCTACTCGATGGGTATTTGAGGCATGTCAGTATAAAGCTGTCAGGGGGCCGTGGTCAGTTGCTTCTCCTCCCGGAGCTCATATCGAATTCGGCTTTGTATTAACCACGTTGGCCCAGTAGTTCTTTGCGAAGAGGGGGTCTGTGAATCAGAGACAGCCGTGCTCTGCAAATTATTCCACAGCAGGATCCCAGGGGTACCACCATCCAAAGAAAGGCGCAACACCAGGAAACAGACTCCAAAGTCAAAGTTAGAAAGTCAATGATGGTTTATTTGAGCATCAAATGTCCAAATGACGCGTTTCGCCTTGATCACATAGCGCTCTACTGGTGAAAGGGTGATATTTATACAAATGTGTAAGTGGCAGTGTTTCTACTATGTTCATGGTGGTGACTGAGGAGTTTTGCAGCGTATGACTGTGGGCAAAATGCAGTAAAGCACATGTGTGACATCATGTTTTACTACAGTGAGTACCGCAAGTGTAAGCAGACTATAAAATAGCTACCTGTCTGCTGAAGCCAGTGAGTGCCCCAGTCCTCCTGCATATGTGTCCTGGATGCTGAAATCGGTGCCAGTGGCGACCACAGATGCAGTCATCCGAGCATGTAAGTACACAAAGTAGCGGAAAGAATGCCATATAGTGAGCAGTATGAGAAGAAATTACCGTGTGCTAATACATCTTAAACACGAGTTGAAATCCCCACATTAAGCGAGTCAGTAAATCACTGCTCTCGGCGCGTTTCTAAAAACAAATAAAAACGCCTGTGGAACAACTAACGTGTCTAGACGCGGTGCACATTGAGATGGAAAGCATGTCTCTATTGAGAGAACATGCTGAAGTTTCCCAACAACTCGCAGTACGAGGTTAAGTCATGCCCCAAACAATGTGTTTGTTAGAGGAATTATGTTCATGGTGCGCCACAAGCAGCATAAAACCAAGGCTCATGTGGACATGTCCAAATAAAGCTTTGGTGCAAATAAAGATACATATGAAATAACTGCAAAATGCAATGTATCTCGAAACTGCCACTAAATATAACTGAAAGTTAAAAAATGTTAGTGAGGGTGAACTGTGCTCATGAGCGTGTATATACATATTGAGGAAAGCGTGAGTGCAAAAATAAGTAAAGTTACTAAAGTGTGGTGTTCGTGCCTCAAGAGCATTAAAGTTACATAAAAATGCATAGAATGTACTGAGGAAAAGATGTGTGCGCTAGCGCTAGAAATATTCCAATGCCTGTCCGTGCTTGAACAAAATATGACTAAAGCAGCAATCGGTGTATAACACAGCGTATTGAGAAACAGTAACAATCTAATTCATGTTCATATGCAGTCATGCTATATGTACGTTAGTTGTTGATCAGCATAGGTTACAAGCCTGCAGTGCCTATGTTTAAAAAACAAAATTAAGACAAATGACATGACATATATATATACATATATATATATATATATATCCATATACATATCCGGGTCACAAGAAAAAAGGAGAAAAAACATAAAAAAAACAAGAAAAGGGGGCAGGGTAGAAACACCCTGACCCCCTTGGCCTTAAATGCAATTAAAGAAGTGTAGGGGGCTTCTGCCCCCCCCCACACTGCCAGGGGACCTTCTCCTCCCCGGGGCACACTGAAATTAAGGGCGGGGGACCTCGCGGGCCCCCCCAAGCCCCAGGGACGGCCACCTCCCCGGGGCTTCAAACTTGTTGGAGGGGGGCCGTGCGGCCCCCCTCGTGGAGCCCTAGATGGCCCTGGGGACCGCCACCCCCCAGGGCCGGTTCAGCAATGTCCCCGGGTGCCCACCCCTGGGACATTGCAGTTTGCAATGACAGGGCGGGAGCACTGCACCCGCCCTGTCATTCTAAACTCATTGTAAACTCTGCTTCGCTTCATGGAAGCAAGAGCAGGAAACCTGCTCTCGCTTCCATGAAGCGAAGCAGATTGCTTTTGGACAAGGGGAGCTGCATGTCAGCAGCTCCCCTTGTCCAAAAGCAATGCCGGCTCCCGCAGGAGGCGGGGAGCCGGCTCGGACCGCGGGGGCATTGGAGCTCCCCCGCGGTCCCCAGTGTGAGGGCCGGTCCTGGGGGATGGGGTCCCCGGGGCCAGAAGTGGCCAAGGGAAGGGGGGCCACGAGGCCCCCTCCCCTTTTTCATAAAAAAATAAATAAATAAATGAGGCCGGTCCCCGGGGCCAAAATTGGCCTCAAGAGGGGGGCCTTGCGGACCCCCCTCCAAAATTAAAAAAAAGAAAGGCTGGGCAGGCCCAGGGGATGGGGTCCCCGGGGCCAATAGTGGCCTCAGGAGGGGGGCCGCGCGATCCCCCTCCTTTAAATGTTTTTTTTTTTTTATTAAAAAATTGGCCATGCCCCGGGGGATGGGGACCCCGGGGCCGAAATCGGCCTCGGGAGAGGGGCGGCGCAGCCCCCTTCCCGTTTCTTTTTTTAAATGGGTCAGGCCCTGGGGGATGGGGTCCCCAGGGCCCACAAAAAATTAAGAGAAGGAGGGCCACACAGCCCCCCTTCTAACAATAATGTTTTTAAAAAGCAGAAGCTGGCTTCTCGCCGGAGGCCCCACCCCCTCCCTGCACCACTGTGCAAACGCGCCTCCTGGCGCGTTCTGGATTGGGGGATTAAGTCCCCTTGAATCCTAAGGATCCCTAGGGGCCAACTAGCCCACCAGGTACCTCCAGTAAGCCCCACACAGTGGGATTGCTGAGAGGTGGTCCAAGACTACGCCCCTTTTACACCACTCTGCAAACGCGCCTCTTGCTGGTGGGGCGATGAGGTCCTCTTGTGTCCTGAGGACCTCAGGACTAAAGTGGACTTCATCGCCTGAGCAGCAGTGCGCCAGGAGGCACGTTTGCAGAGTGGTGTAAAAAGGGGCATGGCCTCGGACCACTCTCAGCAATCCAGCTGTGTAGGGCTTACTAGAGATAACAGGAGGGCTAGTTGGCCCCCAGGGACCCTCAGGAGGCAAGGGGACTTCATCCCCCAACCAATAGCGTGCCAGGAGGCGCGTTTGCAGAGTGGTGGAGAAAGGGGGCGTGGCCTGTGTCCACCTCTCAGCAATCCCACTATCTGGGGCTTACTGGAGGTATCAGGTAGGCTAGTTGGCCACTAAGGACCCCCACAAGTGAAGGGGACTTCAATCCCCATCCAAGAGCGCATCAGGAGGCGCGTTTGCAGAGTGGTGGCCAAAGGGGACGTGGCCTACTATGAGAACTTAGCAATCCTGCTGTGTGGGACTTACTGGAGGTAATAGGAGGGGTAGTTGGCCCCCAAAGATGTCCTTGGGGGCCGACTACCCCTCCTGTTACCTCCAGCAAGTCCCACACAGAAGGATTGCTAAGAGATCTTCGGAGGCCACGCCCCCCTTTCTCCACCACTCTGCAAACATGCCTCCTGGCACACTACGGGTTGGGGGATGAAGTCCACTTTACTCCTGAGGGACTTTGGGGGCCAAGAAGCCCTCCTGGTACCGCCTGTAAGTCCTACGCAGCGGAATTCCTTAGCGCTGGTCGGAGGCCCAGCACCCTTTCCCCACCACTGTGCAAATGGGACTACTAGTTAAAGAAGCATTTGCAATGTAATAGGTTTTGCATTTGTATGAGTTAGAGCTATTGGCGTTGTAAATATAAAAGTTTTTTACTAATGTTTTTTTGGAGTGGATGTATGTTGTGTGTAGTGGAATTATGTGGTATGTTGTGCAGTGAAATTAAGTGGATAGAAAGTATGTGGTATTTAGTGTATACGAATTATGTAGAGTGGGATTGTGTGGTATGGTAGTCTGTGTTCGCGGAGTGGTAACCTCAGGTTTAGTCTTCCTCGTTTCCATAGAAGCTAAACTATGAACTCAATAAGACGGAAAAAAAACCGAAGGAATCACTGAGAAGCACTTCTGGATCTAGTCAGAGGTATGAGCAGGGCCACTGGAATTATGCGACTGTTTGGCTGCACCGACTTTCGCACAATTATACATTTTCCGCATTAGCCACATAATCCATCATCTGCTGTCTAATCTGCAGATTTGAACAAAAAAAGCCTGGTTTCTAGCTCAAACGGCTCAAACGTTACCAAAAATGCAGCGACAAGTGTTAAAGCGTGGTGGAAGGTCCTTTGCAATCCTAGAATGGTCACCTGTTACTTATTGCTAAATGTGGGTGTTAAATTGGTACTAATAGTGTACAAGCCACTCTTGCTTCTTTCTGCGCATCTCTTGCCTCTTCCTGCATTTCTGTTGCTTCTTTCTGCACCTTTCTTTCTTTTTCTGCACATCTCTTTTACTTTCTGCACCTCATTGGCTTCTTTGTGCACTCCTCTTGCCTCTTTCTGCACCTCTTGTGCCTCTTTCTGCACCCCTCTTCCTGCACCCCTCCTGCCTCTTTCTGCAACTCTGTTCCTTCTTTCTGCACTTCTTTTGTTTCTTTCTGCACCTCTCTTGCTTCTTTCTGCACCCCTCTTGCCTTTTTCTCCACCCATCTTCCTCCTTTCTGCATGTCTGTTGCTTCTTTCTGCACTTCTCTTGCCTTTCTCCACCCCTCTTCCCTCTTTCTGCATCTCTGTTGCTTCTTTCTGCACTTATCTTGCATCTTTCTGCACCTCTCTTGCTTCTTTCTGCACCACTTGTGCCTCTTTCTGTACCCTTCCTCTCTTTCTGCACTCCTCTTGCCTCTTTCTGCACCTCTGTTCCTTATTTCTGCACTTCTTTTGTTTCTTTCTGCACCTCTCTTGCTTCTTTCTGCACCCCTCTTGCCTCTTTCTCCATCACTCTTGCCCCTTTCTGCATCTGTTGCTTCTTTCTGCACTTCTCTTGTCTTTCTCCACCCCTCTTCCCTCTTTCTGCAACTCTGATGCTTCTTTCTGCACCCCTCCTGCCTCTTTCACACCCCTCTTCCCGCACCGCTCTTGCCTGTTTCTGCACCTCTGTTCCTTCTTTCTGCACTTCTTTTGTTTCTATCTGCACCTCTCACTTCTTTCTGCACCCCTTTTGCCTCTTTCTGCACCCCTCTTCCCTCTTTCTGCACCCCTCTTGCCTCTTTCTGCACCTCTTTTCCTTCTTTCTGCAGCTCTCTTGCCTCTTTATGCACCCTCTTGCCTTTCTCAACCCATCCACTCTTTCTGCACCCCTGTTGCCTCTTTCTGCACCTCTGTTCTTTCTTTCTGCACTTCTTTTGTTTCTTTCTGCACATCTCTTGCTTCTTTCTGCACCCCAAGTGCCTCTTTCTGCATTCCTCTTTACTCTTTTTGCACCCCTCTTGCTTCTTTCTGCACCTCTGTTGCTTCTTTCTGCACTCCTCTTACTTCGTTCTGCACTCCTCGTGCCTCTTTCACACACCTCTTCCGTCTTTGTGCACCCCTCTTGCCTCTTTCTGCACCTCTGTTCCTTCTTTCTACATTTCTTATGTTTATTTCTGCACCTCTTGCTTCTTTCTGCACCCCTTTTGCCTCTTTCTGCACCCCTCGTGCCTCTTTCACACCCCTCTTCCAGCACCCCTCTTGCCTCTTTCTGAACCTGTTCCTTCTTTCTGCACTTCTTTTGTTTCTATCTGCACCTCTCGCTTCTTTCTGCACCTCTTTTGATCTTTCTGCACCCCGCTTCCCTCTTTCTGCACCCCTCTTGCCTCTTTCTGTACCTCTGTTCCTTCTTTCTGCACCCCCTTGCCTCTTTCTCCACCCATCCACCATCTTTCTGCACCTGTTCTTTCTTTCTGCACTTCTTTTGCTTCTTTCTACACATCTCTTGCTTCTTTCTGCACCCCCTTGCCTCATTCTCTACCCCTCTTCCCTCTTCCTGCACCCCTGCTGCCCCTTTCTGCACCTCTGTTCCTTCTTTCTGCACTTCTTTTGTTTCTTTCTGCAACTCTTGCTTCTTTCTGCACCCCTCATGCCTCTTTCACACCCTTCTTCCCTCTTTCTGCACCCCTGTTGCCACTTTATGCACCTCTGTTCCTTCTTTCTGCACTTCTTTTGTTTCTTTCTGCACGTCTCTTGCTTCTTTCTGCACCACCATTGCTTCTTTCTGCACCCCTCTTGCCTCTTTTTGCACCTCTGTTCCTTCTTTCTGCACTTCTTTTGTTTCTTTCTGCACCTCTCTTGCTTCTTTCTGCACCCCTCTTGCCACTTTCTCCACCCCTCTTGCCTCTTTCTGCACCTCTGTTGCTTCTTTCTGCACCCCTCCTGCCTCTTTCACACCCCTCTTCCCGCACCGCTCTTGCCCGTTTCTGCACCTGTTCCTTCTTTCTGCACTTCTTTTGTTTCTATCTGCACCTCTCACTTCTTTCTGCACCCCTTTTGCCTCTTTCTGCACCCCTCTTCCCTCTTTCTGCACCCCTCTTGCCTCTTTCTGCACCTCTTTTCCTTCTTTCTGCAGCTCTCTTGCCTCTTTATGCACCCTCTTGCCTCTTTCTCAACCCATCCACTCTTTCTGCACCCGTTGCCTCTTTCTGCACCTGTTCTTTCTTTCTGCACATCTCTTGCTTCTTTCTGCACCCCAAGTGCCTCTTTCTGCATTCCTCTTTACTCTTTTTGCACCCCTCTTGCTTCTTTCTGCACCTCTGTTGCTTCTTTCTGCACTCCTCTTACTTCATTCTGCACTCCTCGTGCCTCTTTCACACCCCTCTTCCCTCTTTGTGCACCCCTCTTGCCTCTTTCTGCACCTCTGTTCCTTCTTTCTGCATTTCTTATGTTTATTTCTGCACCTCTTGCTTCTTTCTGCACCCCTTTTGCCTCTTTCTGCACCCCTCGTGCCTCTTTCACACCCCTCTTCCAGCACCCCTCTTGCCTCTTTCTGCACCTGTTCCTTCTTTCTGCACTTCTTTTGTTTCTATCTGCACCTCTCGCTTCTTTCTGCACCTCTTTTGAGTCTTTCTGCACCCCGCTTCCCTCTTTCTGCACCCCTCTTGCCTCTTTCTGTACCTCTGTTCCTTCTTTCTGCACTTCAGTTTCTTTCTGCAGCTCTCTTCTTTCTGCACCCCCTTGCCTCTTTCTCCACCCATCCACCATCTTTCTGCACCTGTTCTTTCTTTCTGCACTTCTTTTGTTTCTTTCTACACATCTCTTGATTCTTTCTGCACCCCCTTGCCTCTTTCTCTACCCCTCTTCCTGCACCCCTGCTGCCCCTTTCTGCACCTCTGTTCCTTCATTCTGCACTTCTTTTGTTTCTATCTGCACGTCTCTTGCTTCTTTCTGCACCCCTTGTGCCTCTTTTTGCACCCCTCTTGCCTCTTTCTGCACCTCTGTTGCTTCTTTCTGCACTCCTCTTGCTTCTTTCTATACCTTTCTTGCTTCTTTCGGCACCAACCATGCTTCTTTCTGCACCCCTCTTCCAGCACCCGTCTTGCCTCTTTCGGCACCTCTGTTCCTTCTTTCTGCACTTCTTTTGTTTCTTTCTGCAACTCTCTTGCTTCTTTCTGCACCCCTCATGCCTCTTTCACACCCCTCTTCCCTCTTTCTGCACCCCTGTTGCCACTTTATGCACCTCTGTTCCTTCTTTCTGCACTTCTTTTGTTTCTTTCTGCACGTCTCTTCTTTCTGCACCACCATTGCTTCTTTCTGCACCCCTCTTGCCGCTTTCTGCACCTCTGTTCCTTCTTTCTGCACTTTTGTTTCTTTCTGCACCTCTCTTGCTTCTTTCTGCACCCCTCGTGCCTCTTTTTGCACCCCTCTTGCCTCTTTCTGCACCTCTGTTGCTTCTTTCTGCACCTCTGTTGCTTCTTACTGCACTCCTCTTGCTTCTTTCTACACCTTTCTTGCTTCTTTCTGCACCACTCGTGCTTCTTTCTGCACCCCTCTTGCCTCTCTGCACCCCTCTTGCCTCTTTCTGCACCTCTGTTCCTTCTTTCTGCACTTCTTTTGTTTCTTTCTGCACCTCTCTTGCTTCTTTCTGCACCCCTCTTGCCACTTTCGCCATCCGTTCCCCCTTTTTGCATCTTTGTTGCTTCTTTCTGCACTTCTCTTGCCTCTTTCTCCACCCCTCATCCCTCTTTCTGCACCTGTTGCTTCTTTCTGCACTTCTCTTGCTTCTTTCTGCACCTCTGTCCCTTCTTTCTGCAACCCTTCTGCCTCTTTCTGCACCCCTCTTGCCTTTCTGCACCCCTGTTCCTTTTTTCTCTGCACTTTGTTTCTTTCTACAACTCTTGCTTCTTTCTGCACCCCTCGTGCCTTTCACACCCCTCTTCCCTCTTTCTGCACCCCTGTTGCCCCTTTCTGCACCTCTGTTCCTTCTTTCTGCACTGCTTTTGTTTCTTTCTGCACGTCTCTTGCTTCTTTCTGCACCACTCGTGCTTCTTACTCCACCCCACTTCCCCCTTTCTGCATCTCTGTTGCTTCTTTCTGCACCACTCGTGCCTCTTTCTGCACCCCTCTTCCCTCTTTCTGTACTCCTCTTGCCTCTTTCTGCACCACTCGTGCCTCTTTCTGCACCCCTTTTGCCTTTTTCTGCACCCCTCTTGCCTCTTTCTGCACCTCTGTTCCTTCTTTCTGTACTTCTATTGTTTCTTTCTGCAACCCTTGCCTCTTTCTCCACCCCTCTTCCCTCTTTCTTCACCTGTTGCCTCTTTCTGCAGCTCTGTTCCTTCTTTCTGCACTTCTTTTGTTTCTTTCTGCACATCTATTGCTTCTTTCTGTACCCCTCATGCCTCTTTCTGCACCCCTTGTGCCTCTTTTTGCACCCCTCTTGCCTCTTTCTGCACCTATGTTGCTTCTTTCTGCACTCCTCTTGCCACTTTCTCCACCCCTCTTGCCTCTTTCTGCACCTCTGTTGCTTCTTTCTGCACTCCTCTTGCTTCTTTCTACACCTCTCTTGCTTCTTTCTGCACCACTTGTGCTTCTTTCTGCACCCCTCTTCCCTCTTTCTGCACCCCTCTTGCCTCTTTCTGCACCTCTGTTCCTTCATTCTGCCACTTCTTTCTGCAGCTCTCATGCTTCTTTCTGCACACCCTTGCCTCTTTCTCTACCACTCATCCCTCTTCCTGCACCTCTGTTCCTTCATTCTGCACTTCTTTTGTTTCTATCTGCACGTCTCTTGCTTCTTTCTGCACCCCTCGTGCCTCTTTTTGCACCCCTCTTGCCTCTTTCTGCACCTGTTGCTTCTTTCTGCACTCCTCTTGCTTCTTTCTACACCTTTCTTGCTTCTTTCTGCACCATTCGTGCTTCTTTCTGTACCCCTCGTGCTTCTTTCTGCACCCCTCGTGCTTCTTTCTGCACCCCTCTTCCCTCTTTCTGCACCTTTCTTGCTTCTTTCTGCACCCCTGTCCCCCCTTTTTGCATCTGTTGCTTTGTTATGCACTTCTCTTGACTCTTTCTCCACCCCTCATCCCTCTTTCTGCACCTCTGTCCCTTCTTTCTGCAACCCTTGTGCCTCTTTCTGCCCCCCTCTTCCCTCTTTCTGCACCCGTCTTGCCTCTTTCTGCACCACTGTCCCCCCTTTATGCATCTCTGTTGCTTCTTTCTGCACCTCTTGCTTCTTTCTGCACCCCTTTTGCCTTTTTCTGCACCCCTCTTGCCTCTTTCTGCACCTCTGTTCCTTCTTTCTGTACTTCTTTTGTTTCTTTATGCAGCTCTCTTGCTTATTTCTGCAACCCTTGCCTCTTTCTCCACCCCTCTTCCCTCTTTCTTCACCCCTGTTGCCTCCTTCTGCAGCTCTGGTCCTTATTTCTGCACATATCTTGCTTCTTTCTGTACCCCTCATGCCTCTTTCTGCACCCCTTGTGCCTCTTTTTGCACCCCTCTTGCCTCTTTCTGCACCTCTGTTGCTTCTTTCTGCACCTCTCTTACTTCTTTCTACACCACTCATACTTCTTTCTGCACCCCTCTTGCCTCTTTCTGCACCTGTTCCTTCTTTCTGCACTTCTTTTGTTTCTTTCTGCACCTCTCTTGCTTCTTTCTGCACCCCTCCTGCCACTTTCTCCACCCGTTCCCCCTTTTTGCATCTCTGTAGCTTTTTCTGCACTTCTCTTGCCTCTTTCTCTACCCCTCATCCCTTTCTGCACCTGTTGCTTCTTTCTGCACCTCTGTCCCTTCTTTCTGCAACCCTCCTGCCACTATCTCCACCCCTGTTCCCCCTTTTTGCATCTCTCTTGCTTCTTTCTGTACCCCTCGTGCCTCTTTCACACCCCTCTTCCCTCTTTCTGCACCTCTTGCTTCTTTCTACACCCCTTTTGCCTCTTTCTGCACCTCTGTTACTTCTTTCTGCACTTCTTTCTGCAGCTCTCTTCTTTCTGCACCCCCTTGCCTCTTTCTCCACCCCTCTTCCCTCTTTCTTCATCCCCTATTGCCTTTTTCTGCACCTCTGTTCCTTCTTTCTGCACTTCTTTTGTTTCTTTCTGCACGTCCCTTGCTTCTTCCTACACCTCTCGTGCCTCTTTCTGCACCTGTTCCTTCATTCTGCACTTCTTTTGTTTCTATCTGCACGTCCCTTGCTTCTTTCTATACCTCTCGTGCCTCTTTTTGCACCCCTCTTGCCTCTTTCTGCACTTCTGTTGCTTCTTTCTGCACTCCTCTTGCTTCTTTCTACACCTCTCTTGCTTCTTTTTGCAACCCTCGTGCCTCTTTTTTCACCCCTCTTGCTTCTTTCTGCACTCTCTTGCTTCTTTCTACACCTTTCTTGCTTCTTTCTGCACCACTCGTGCTTCTTTCTGCACCCCTCTTGCCTCTTTCTGCACCCCTCTTGCCTCTTTCTGCACCTCTGTTCCTTCTTTCTGCACTTCTTTTGTTTCTTTCTGCACCTTTCTTGCTTCTTTCTGCACCCCTCTTGCCACTTTCTCCACCCCTGTCCCCCCTTTATGCATCTCTGTTACTTCTTTATGCACTTCTCTTGCCTCTTTCTCCACCCCTCATCCCTCTTTCTGCACCTCTGTCCCTTCTTTCTGCAACCCTTGTGCCTCTTTCTACACCCCTCTTCCCTCTTTCTGCACCAGTCTTGCCTCTTTCTGCACCTCTGTTCCTTCTTTCTGTTCTTCTTTTGTTTCTTACTGCAACTCTCTTGCTTCTTTCTGCACCCCTCATGCCTTTCACACCCCTCTTCCCTCTTTCTGCACCCCTCTTGCCTCTTTCTGCACCTCTGTTCCTTCATTCTGCACGTTTCTTGCTTCTTTCTACACCCCTCGTGCCTCTTTTTGCACCCCTCTTGCCTCTTTCTGCACCTCTGTTGCTTCTTTCTGCACTCCTCTTGCTTCTTTCTACACCTCTTGCTTCTTTCTGCACCACTCGTGCTTCTTTATGCACCCCTCTTGCCTCTTTCTGCACTTCTTTTGTTTCTTTCTGCACCTCTCTTGCTTCTTTCTGCACCCCTCTTGCCACTTTCTCCACCCGTTCCCCCTTTTTGCATCTCTGTTGCTTCTTTCTGCACTTCTCTTGCCTCTTTCTCCACCCCTCAACACTCTTTCTGCACCTCTGTTGCTTCTTTCTGCACTTCTCTTGCTTCTTTCTGCACCTCTGTCCCTTCTTTCTGCACCCCTTGTGCCTCTTTCTGCACCCGTTCCTTTTCTCTGCACTTTGTTTCTTTCTGCAACTCTCTTGCTTCTTTCTGCACCCCTCGTGCCTTTTTCACACCCCTCTTCCTTCTTTCTGCACCCGTTGCCCCTTTCTGCACCTCTGTTCCTTCTTTCTGCACTGCTTTTGTTTTTATGCACGTCTCTTGCTTCTTTCTGCACCACTCGTGCTTTTTCTGCACCCCTCTTCCCTCTTTCTGCACCGCTCTTGCCTCTTTCTGCACCTGTTCCTTCTTCCTGCACTTCTCTTGCTTCTTTCTGCACCCCTCTTGCCACTTTCTCCACCCCTCTTCCCCCTTTTTGTATCTGTTGCTTCTTTCTGCAGCTCTCTTGCTTATTTCTGCATCCCTTGCCTCTTTCTCCACCCCTCTTCCCTCTTTCTTCACCCCTGTTGCCTCTTTCTGCAGCTCTGGTCCTTCTTTCTGCACTTCTTTTGTTTCTTTCTGCACATCTCTTGCTTCTTTCTGTACCCCTCGTGCCTCTTTCTGCACCCCTCGTGCCTCATTTTGCACCCCTCGTGCCTCGTTTTGCACCCCTCTTGCCTCTTTCAACCTCTGTTGCTTCTTTCTGCACCTCTTGCTTCTTTCTGCACCCCTTTTGCCTTTTTCTGCACCCCTCTTGCCTCTTTCTGCACCCCTCTTGCCTCTTTCTGCACCTCTGTTCCTTCTTTCTGTACTTCTTTTGTTTCTTTCTGCACCTCTCTTGTTTCTTTCTGTATCCCTCTTGCCTCTTTCTCCATCCCACTTCCCCCTTTCTGCATCTCTGTTGCTTCTTTCTGCATTTCTCTTGCTTCTTTCTGCATCTCTCTTGCTTCTTTATGCACCCCTCTTCCCTCTTTCTGTACTCCTCTTGCCTCTTTCTGCACCTCTGTTGCTTCTTTCTGCACTTTTGTATCTTTCTGCACCCCTCGCCTGTTTCTTCACCTCTGTTCCCTCTTTCTGCACTTCTTGTTTCTTTCTGCACCTCTTGCTTCTTTCTGCACCCCTTTTGCCTTTTTCTGCACCCCTCTTGCCTCCTTCTGCACCTCTGTTCCTTCTTTCTGTACTTCTTTTGTTTCTTTCTGCAACTCTCTTGCTTATTTCTGCATCCCTTGCCTCTTTCTCCACCCCTCTTCCTTCACCCCTGTTGCCTCTTTCTGCAGCTCTGGTCCTTCTTTCTGCACTTCTTTTGTTTCTTTCTGCACATCTCTTGCTTCTTTCTGTACCCCTCGTGCCTCTTTCTGCACCCCTCGTGCCTCATTTTGCACCCCTCGTGCCTCTTTCTGCACCTCTGTTGCTTCTTTCTGCACTCCTCTTGCTTCTTTCTGCACTTCTCTTACTTCTTTCTACACCACTCATGCTTCTTTCTGCACCCCTCTTCCTGCACCCCTATTGCCTCTTTCTGCACCTCTGTTCCTTCTTTCTGCACTCCTTTTGTTTCTTTCTGCACCTCTTGCTTCTTTCTGCACCCTTGTTGCCTCTTTCTGCACCTCTGTTCCTTTTCGCTGCACTTTTTGTTTCTTTCTGCTACTCTCTTGCTTCTTTCTGCACCCCTCATGCCTTTTTCACACCCCTCTTCCCTCTTTCTGCACCCCTGTTGCCCCTTTCTGCACCTCTGTTCCTTCTTTCTGCACTTCTTTTGTTTCTTTCTGCAGCACTCTTACTTCTTTCTATACCCCCTTGCCTCTTTCTCCACCCCTCTTCCCTCTTTCTTCATCCCCTGTTGCCCTTTTCTGCACCTCTGTTCCTTCTTTCTCCACTTCTTGTTTCTTTCTGCACACCTCTTGCTTCTTTCTGCACCCGTGCCTCTTTCTGCACCCCTTGTGCCTCTTTTTGCACCCCTCTTGCCTCTTTCTGCACCTCCGTTGCTTCTTTCTGCACCTCTGTTGCTTCTTTCTGCACCTCTCTTGCTTCTTTCTGCACCCCTCTTGCCACTTTCTCCACCCCCTTTTTGCATCTGTTGCTTCTTTCTGCACTTCTCTAGCCTCTTTCTCCACCCCTCATCCCTCTTTCTGCACCTCTGTTGCTTCTTTCTGCACTTCTCTTGCTTCTTTCTGCACCTCTGTCCCTTCTTTCTGCAACCCTTGTGCCTCTTCCTGCACCCCTCTTCCCTCATTCTGCACCCCTCTTGCATCTTTCTGCACCTCTGTTCCTTCTTTCAGCACTTCTTTTGTTTCTTTCTGCAACTCTCTTGCTTCTTTCTGCACCCCTTGTGCCTCTTTCATACCCCTCTTCCCTCTTTCTGCACCTCTCTTGCCTCTTTCTGCACTTCTGTTCCTTCTTTCTGCACTTCTTTTGTTTCTTTCTGCACCTCTCGTTTCTTTCTGTATTCCTCTTGCCTCTTTCTCCACCCCACTTCCGCCTTTCTGCATCTCTGCTGCTTCTTTATGCACTTCTCTTGCTTCTTTCTGCACCTCTCTTGCTTCTGTCTGCACCCCTCGTGCCTCTGTCTGCACCCCTCGTGCCTCTTTCTGCACCCCTCGTGCCTCTTTCTGCACCCCTCTTCCCTCTTTCTGCACTCCTCTTGCCTTTCTGCACCTCTGTTGCTTCTTTCTGTACTTCTTTTGTTTCTTTCTGCAACTCTCTTGCTTCTTTCTGCCCCCTTTTTACCTCTTTCTGCACCCCTCTTCCCTCTTTATGCACCCCTCTGGCCTCTTTCTGCACCTCTATTCCTTCGTTCTGCACTTCTTTTGTTTCTTTCTGCAGCTCTTGCTTCTTTCTGCAGCACCTTGCCTCTTTCTCCACCCCTCATCCCTCTTTCTGCACCCCGGTTGCCTCTTTCTGCACCCCTGTTCCTTCTTTCTGCACTTCTTTTGTTTCTTTCTGCACATCTCTTGCTTCTTTCTGTACTTCTCTCGCCTCCTTCTGTACTCAAATGGGAAGTGCCAGCTGTCAAGTTTAAAGGACTGGTTCCGCAATCATCCTGCTGCCGTTTCTCCCGCATTTCTTTCTTTACCGGTCCAGGGAGGACCGCAACGTCCAGCTTGCCCTGCTGCCCACGCCAGCCACGTCATTACTCACCGCCTGGAGGCGCCTAAAGGCAAACGCGGACTCTCGCAGCGCGGGTTCCGCAATCATCCTGCTGCCGTTTCTCCCGCATTTCTTTCTTTACCGGTCAAGGGAGGACCGCAACGTCCAGCTTGCCCTGCTGCCCACGCCAGCCACGTCATTGCTCAGCGCCTGGAGGCGCTTAAAGGCGAACGCGGACTTCCGCAGCGCGGACGCGTGCGGGCGTGCCCGGGCCCGGGCGAAGTCCAGGCCAAGGGCAGGCCCATCTGCGCCCGTCAGCGAATGTCAGAGGCTGGGCCACGTTGCTGCGATTTGGCAGGAAAGGCGGGAATCGGGGTAAGAGACCGAGATGTTAAAGTTTTCCTGTACAATATACTTCCGTTTTGTATAATGGGGCTGCGGTGTTAACAAATAAATACTATTTACACTCCACAAGTCATGGGGAAACGCAAGCTCCTGAGTATTGCTGCTAGCAGTAAGAATAAAACTGCCAGACTGAGTGCTCCTATAACCAACTATCTTAATAATGCAATGGGTCTAATTAATAGCGAAATTGAAAACGTGGAAGAACGTCTAGCGGCCACAAAAAATGCATTAACCACTGTGACCGAAGATATCAAACAGCCACCAGCTGGAACTGTCTCAGAAGAAGTTTTGACCAATAAAGCTCAAACGAAAACTGTCACCGCCCAAGTGCACAATACTAGTGAGGCCCCCTGCGTATCAAATGACCCAATGGAAAGATTGGTTTTATCAGAAGACATAAGTAGTCCTACTTCACTAACAGTTAAAAGTAAAAGTAAATGCCAAGTGAAAGGAAAAGGTACTGAGTCAACTAAGCAACTACAGCCAACTATCACGAACTACTGCGGAGGACAAAAGGATAGCTCTAGTAATGTTTGTTCAACGAAATTGGATTTAGCACAAAAAAAGTTACTTGGGAAGATTGACTTAGTAGAGAAAAATCTCCTAAAGGAAATAGGGAAAATTAAGGATGATGTTGCGCAGATTTTGAAAATTGTCACACTTTTGTCATCCGATGGGAGAGTACTACCCACAATTAACTCATTAGATATAGTAGGAAAGGATAAAACCAGATTCATTGCCGACAATGAGTCTGTACATCGTCCATCAAAATTTGTACCTAGGTATGATGAGAAAACTACTGGAAACAGACAAGGAAATCACAAAAAGGGATTTGCAGCTACCATCTTTAACGCCCTCCAGAAAAGCCACAAATATAACAAGTCAAATCTCTGTTGCGACTAGAAATAAGGATAAAATAACGCGAGGACCAGAACCAAGACATAACCATCGAGGCCCCCTACACTTGCCACCGGAGGCTACACCTTACACTATTATCCTTAGAGATGTTCCAGTACTAGAGGATGGTATAAACTAGGGTTGGGAAGACCTGAAGAACAAGGTCTTGTACTGGTTCACGAAGCACTCACATTATAATTTAAATACTTTGGCAAGGAATATCATCATGGCCAGAAGAGTATTCTGGGTAGGGAGGTCTCAGAAAATGGGGGAAGGAGACTGTGTGGTTGTCTCTTTCCGACATCCGGGAATGGTTGAAGCCCTGCCTGAGGAAATAAATATTGATGGAGTAATGTCAATTAACAACGGTAAAAGAGACATTACCGGGGTATCGCTCGGATATTTTTACAGACCAATCATGAGTATACAAAAAGAGTATGATACTGGGCCGCCGATAGTTGATGGTTTTAGGCATCTGCCCTTGTCAAATAGATTCTCAGTTCTTAGACGTTGTAGCGATATAGATTGACTGCACCGGGGTGATGAACAATGTCTTAAACAGAACGCTCCATTTGTTGATAAAGCCCTTCCGTTAACATTAAAATCACAGCCCTATAATCTGACTATAGTCTCATGGAACATCGTGGGCATAAACTCGAAACTGGATATTAATGTATGGCCTGATTTTCTGAATGATTGTCAAATTATTGTTTACAAGAGACCTGGCATACAAAATCCATTTTTGTGGACGGCTTTTCTATAATTGATACACAGGCAACCCCTTCGCAAAGCGGAAGAGCAAAGGGAGGCCTAGCTGTTTTATTATCGGTTACTTGCCCGTTGACATTGAAGCAAGCTTTTACTGCTTCACCTTATTTCCAGTTTTTATGGTTAGAAATTAGTGATCATCAGTGTTTTGTAATAATTAATTTTTACAATAATGTCTTTGATAGCAATAGAAACCATGTAATTGTATCTCTTGAGAAGGAACTTGATCAGTTTCTAAAACAGATCAAAGGGGATTACCTTTTGATCTGGGGTGGAGACTTTAATTGCAGGAAATGTGATATACTTGAAGGGAAACATTGGGGGTACGAGAATGAGTTTGGAGAAAGTTACACCCATTTCCACCACAATATGTATGGTGAAGCAATCAATCGGGCTTTGTATAAGTACAATTTGGAAGTAGTGGATCAGACGACACAAGAGGGTCAAGTAGAGCTACCAACCTTTGAGGGGCATGGCCAGTGCTCTATAATTGATCACATATTGATCTCAGCACATGGCCAAAACCAGGTATTAAAAATGGAGGTGGCTAAAAGTTGTTTAAGTGATCATAATCCAGTCTTGCTAATTGTTAGACTAAATGATATCCCTTGTGCAGGACCGTGTTTACTACCAACCATAAGAACACAGGGAGAAAATGGTATCTCGGTTAAATGGTCGGGGATAAATCAGCCTGATTTTGTTGAGAGAATATTGGGTGACTGTAAAAATGAAATAGAATTATGTATAAGTGGGGTGTCTACAAACAAAAACATTATTAAGGCTTTCGGCAAAATTACTGCAGCAATTTCACAGGGTTTAAAAATTAAGAAGAAAAAGGCAGTAAGCTGGTTTAACTCGGATTGTACAGAGGCCAATTGCTTACTAAAGAAGGCTTTGAAATATAGACCAAGAGATAATGACCAGATCAAAAATAGGAGGCTGATATATAAACAAACAGTGGCTAGAAGAAAGAAGGAGATCCAAAATGAAGCATGGGAAAAGCTTACGCAGGCAGCCAATACTAGGGACTCCTCTCTTTTTTGGAAAACTATAAATCATCCCTATTTTAAAGATAGCAGTGCTGTAAAAATTGAATGCCTAGTACAATCCCAGGAGTGGATTAATCATTTTTCAAAGGTTTTTAACCCAGATAATGAAATTCCGTCTTCATTGGCACACAGCGATTTAATACATAATTCAGATTTGAATAAAAATGAAATTCTTATAAACTCTGATAGTTTTAAGTTGGATCCCATCACTGTAAAGGAAGTTATATTGGCCCTTGAAAAAAGCGCGAATGGAAAGGCACCTGGAGTTGACGGTGTCCCTATAGATATTTTTAAACTTAATGTGGAATTGTGGGGTCCGGTGTTACAAAATGTGTTTAATGCTATTGCTGAAGGTTTGATTCCAAAAACATGGACAGAGAGCATTATCGTCCCTATCTTTAAAAAGGGTAATAGAAAAGACCCTAAGTGTTATCGCCCAATCTACCTTCTCGATACAACATCTAAAGTAATGGGTAGGATTTTACTGGAGCGATTAGAATTGTGGGCAGGGGAGAATAAGATCCTTACTGAAACACAGTACGGTTTCAGAAGGGAGATAGGGACAATAGAACAATGCATCAATCTGCATCTCCTTATCTCTAAATATACAATAATAAAAAAGGGCCATTTACACCTTTGCTTCGCTGACCTTACAAGCGCCTTTGATTTAGTAAATCACTCAAAATTGTGGCAAACGTTGATTAATATGGGGGCACCAAATGACATCGTGATTTACCTTTCGCAATTGTATAGCCAACTGAGTAGTAGAGTGCGCTATGGGGTAGGAGGAGAATGCACAACAAGTTTTAGGGTAACTCGGGGAATTAGACAGGGCTGTGTCCTTGCCCCACTTCTATTCTCTCTATACGTAAATGGAGTGGATGCCGAGTAACAAAATTTAAGTGCTGATGTCCCAAGAGTAGGTAAACGTCCTGTGCCAATTTTACTATATGCGGACGACGCAGTCCTTTTATCGAGAACTGCGAACGGACTGCAGTCCCTGATAGAAAAATTTGCTGAATGTATGCATGATAGGGATTTAGTATTAAACTTGAATAAAACATTTACAATGGTGTGTGGGCAAGGGAAACCAAAAACAAAGACTCACCATGTAAATAGTGTCCCTATCGAAACCACGAAATCGTTTGTATATCTGGGATTAGTTTTTAACGCAAAGGGACATTGGAGACCTCAGATAGAAGGGAAACAACCTTTAGAACGCATGCATTACATCGCATGCCATTAGATTGCGGTTTTTACAACGAAAGTCGTTACAACGACTTGCACTGGAGGGCGCTATAGGACAAGGAGTAGTTTAAATTACTATCCAACACCATCCCTACTGTACGTAGGCTGGAGTTGGAATAGTAAATTAAACTACTCCTAAGTCCAACGCCCTCCAACGCAAATCGTTGTAACGACTTGCGTTGTTAAAACCGCGATCTAATGGCATGCGATGTAATGCATGCTTGGTATCATCATACATCCAGATAGAACAATGTAAATTAAAATTTCTCAGGTCAACAGAGGCAATTCTTAGATTTTCGAAAAAAATTGGTAATAAGCCAATTAAGGAAATCATGACGCTATACAATAGTAAGTGCTTAAATGGAACCTGTTATGGAGCAGTACTGTGGGGGGCGGCTAACTGTGCAACCATCCAAACTCAAGAAAACAATTTTTTAAGAAGATTGCTTGCGGGTCCAAAATCCACCCCTACATATAGTGTACACAAAGAACTTGGGGCACCGTATATTAGCGATTTCATAAACACCATTAGTTTAAATACTTGGTATGGGATATGGAATAAGGAGGGCGCAAGGTTTACGCAAGATGTAATTAGAGATTGTATTGCTTTGGACCACGGACGACAAATTCCGTGGTTGTTATACATTAGAAATCTTTTAAAGGAATGTGTCGAAGAGGTTGATATAGCAAATCCCTCTCAAATACTTGAGTACGATAAAAAAGAATTAAAACGTAGCTTAGTGGACTCACACAATTGGTTGAGGGAAGTAGACGCGAACATGAAACCATTGACGAAGGAATACAGTGAAAGAATTTCTGAGATTGGGTTACAAAATTATTTAATACAGGTCACAAACAACACACAGATTTTACCTTACAAGACTGCGGATGGGTCTGGCTCATTTTTTAATAGCCTTCCCAAAAATGGGCAAGCGAGTCATGACTTGCCAAAGTGCCCCTGTGACGGCAAATCTAACCAGACAACGTTACATTTTATCCTGTTCTGTAATTTTTATAGAGAGCCCAGGAAGTGTTTTTTACGGCCTTTGTTTTTAAAGGAGAGGTTATTTTTATATAGACCAGTCTTTGAATATATCTGTAGCCTAAATAATATCAAAGTTTGTAATGCTGTGGAGGTATTCATTCAGAAGGCTATTGAATACCTTATGCCTTACCACTTAGCACTTTTGTAAAGACGTTGACTACGATGGCCAATTTATAACTGTAATGAGCTATATATATTATGATAGATATTTTGCACATAAAGTCTATGTAGGGTTAACGTTTACTCTTTTTTAAACTTTTTAACTTGAATCTAATTTTTAAATAATGTGATGTATAGATGTTTTTATGACTTTTTAGGATGCTTTTATGGTTTGTGATTGTTTAAAACCGAATAAAGTTATATTGATTGATTGATTGACTGCGTGCTCTTGTGAGTGAGGTATATGTCTACTCCTATATGTATTCTCACATGTGTTAAGCATCTGAAGATGGTAGCTTAAAAAGTGGGTAGCTTCTTCTATAGGTGGTTAAATGTTCTCAGTTCTGCTCTGTCATTCAGTTGCACAGGCAGACATGTCTTATGTACATAGGTGTTACAGAGCCCCTCAAATATACTATTGAATAGCCATGTGCCCTGTATTATGAGCAGAAAGAAATACACACACCTTTTTGTACACATATTTACAGAGTATGCTGTTTGAAACACAGGTATTCAAGTATTTCTATGTTTAATTTTATGTAACATGTCACTCGGTAAAAGCAGAGACACGCATGCATACCTTCACAAACTTGGTCAGACTTACAACAGGGATATGCTTAGGATTGCTGTTTTATATTTGGTAGGTACACCTAACATTCTGAGCAGTCGATTAATAGTGAACCTTCAAGAGAAAAGTGAGGTTTAAGACATCTTGGGAGAAGGATTAGTGATTAGGCCTCTTTGTATGAGTCTGTTGTAAGGTACAGTCAAAGCAGGCCTCTTTCTGCATCTCTGTTAGTTTTTTCTGCACTTCTCTTGCTTCTTTCTGCACCTTTCTTCCTCTTTCTGGACTTCTGTTGCCTCTTTTTGCACTTCTCTTGCTTCTTTCTGTGCCTATCTTCATCTTTCTGCATATGTCCTACCTATGTAGGCATATTTAGAAATTAGCATTTAAAAAAACCTTAGAAATTCACTGAAAAAACAGAGGTTTCAGGGACGTTATAGTTAGGAATTAGCAGTTAAAAAAACCTTTGAAATTCACTGAAAAAACCATAGGTTTCAGGGATGTTATAGTTAGAAATAAGCATTTAAAAAACCTTAGAAATTCACTGAAAAAACCACAGGTTTCAGGGATGTTATAGTTAGCTGGACATTTCACTTGTACAAAACCAGAGAAATTCGTCCGTTATAGTTAGTTGAGCTAACTATAACTCGCGACCCCGCAATGCACTGCTGATGACGTCACATATTACATCACTCATGACATGGTGAGTGACATCACTGATGACATCTCAAATGACTTTACTGATGACATCATCCACTTAATATTTGATGCACCTCCTCACACCCTAATATAACCTTTCATACACCCACTCTAAAATACAGACTACCATTCTCGAAACCATAGACACACCAATACCAGTTAGTACATACTCACTCACTGATTCATATGTCTACACACATCCACTCACTCACCGATACAGTCCCTCATCAATACAACCTTTGGTATATGCACTCATACACCCATACAGACACTCACATACTGCCACTCATCCACAGAGATACTCACACACATAGTCAGTCACCCAAAGACTCAATCACACTGCCATTTACTCACCAATAGTTATACACACACCACCTCACTTATTCATACAGCTACTAACACATACTTACTCTCTTATACAATCACTGTCACAAGCACACACTCATCCATACAGCCACTCTCACAATCACTCTCTCACATATAGTCACGTATATACTCCAACATTCACATATACTGCCTTTCACATATTTAGTTACTCACACATATACCACTGAGATATCCATTCACTCACCAACACAGACATACGCACTCACTCACCCATACAGCCCCTTGCAGACGCACTCATGAACCCATACACCCACTGAATCACCCACTCACACATCCATGGAGAGAGTAAACCCCCACCCACCCACCCACTCAGGCACCCATACAGGTAATCAGACAACCAATCATTAACCCATATAGACACTCATGTAGCTACTCACCAACCCTTGCAGCCACTTACACACCAACTGACAAACTGATAGACATTCACACAGATTAGTCATTCACCCATGCATTCACTAAGACTCATTTAATCTCTCACTTAAACAGTCAGTCTCGCACCCACTAAATCATCCATTCAGACACTCGTACACCCATTCTTCAATACACCTTTGCGTATCTATAATTAACATTCTTAAACTCACGGACCCATGATAAAGGAACGGCTGTTCCGAAACGCGTTGGGCGTTTGCCACCGGAATAAACTAAACTTCCACGCATATGGATCTGGGCTCTGGTGTTTTTCTTGGAGACTTCTTGAAATTGATGTTGGTATATATATATATATATATATATATATATATATATATATATATAGATAGATACACACACACACAGCAGGAGGAGAGCAGGTGGGCAAGCAACACGAGGGAGGTGTAGGTGCACATGGCGTTGCCTGTAGTGCAAAGAGGACCTTTATTGCCGCTCAAAGGAAAAAAATATTAGAGGGAACATTGCTTATAACCCCAGATCTATTTGCTGCCCCTCGGAAAGAGAGAAAACTAATTAGAGATTCACCATCAGAAAAGTGGTACTCGCCAGAGCTTAGAATGATGAAAAGGAAATGCAAATCTGTGGACACAGATGGAGAAAAACCAAAGACAGCGTAGATAGGCTAATATATAAAGAGGAGCTAAAAAAGTATCATAAAGCCCTCAAACATACTAAGAAAATGTACCTTGTAAAAAGAAGTGAAAAAAATAGTAATTCAACTAAAGAGTTATTCAAAATAGTGAAGGAACTTTCCGAGCCTGCTGGCATTTCCCAATCATTGACCCCCTCGGAAGCTAATAGCGAGAAAGTTAGTAACGTTTTCTATGATAAAGTTTCCCAAATCTACTCAATATTTAAAACCCAACTAACACTGGAGGATATTAACTGGGAGTCTATGGAACCCCACCTGAAATATCCTCTCACTTAGGAAACTTTGCTCCTTTTACGGAAGAGCAAGTAGCGAAAGTGATGATAGAGGTAAAATCAGGATCTTTGCTGGATCCGTGCCCACATTTTATCTACTCCCGGCTAACACCAGTTCTGTGCCCTTATTTAACACAAATGTTTAACCAATCAATAGGAGCAGCAAAGTTTCAGGATGCATAGAAACAAGCTGTGGTATCCCCATTGACAAAAAAAGCAGGTATAGATGTCTCTAACCTTTTAAACTATCGATCAATTTCCCAACTTCCATACATGTCCAAGGTTCTAGAGAAACTGATTAACAAAACTTGTGGATTATCTATAGATGATCTTTTAGATCCTTCACAGACAGGTTTTAGGGCAATGAACAGTACAGAGACTACATTACTAGCAGTGTTGGACAATATCAGATTACTGGTGGACCAGGGAAAAGCTGCTGCCCTGATCCTTTTGGACTTGTCGGCAGCTTTCGACACTGTATCTCATAGCCTCTTGACGAAAAAATTACATGAAAAAGGACTCCATTCCAAAACCCTTCAATGGTTTAGCTCTTCTTTTTAAAAATAGAACTCAGAGAGTACAATTGGGCTCTTTTACTTCTAACCCAAAAACAATCAATTGTGGAGTCCAGCAGGGATCGTCGTTGAACCCAATTATCTTTAATGCTTGTGTTTCTCCATTGGCCAAGATTGGGAAGAAATGGGGCTTTAACATTTGTTCTTATACAGATGACACACGGTTGCTGTAAGCAATAGGAGAAAGATATGAGGACACTAGAGATAATTTGATCAACTGTCTCTCAGAAATCACAAATTGGATGACAGAGCATTGTTTGAAATTAAATGCAGAGAAATCTGAGATAAAACTCTTTGGGGCAGCACACTTAGTCAGGGACGCATCCTGGTGGCCCCAGTCGCTAGGTACTGTGCCAGAACCCAAAAGGGTTGTAAAAAATCTAGGCATCTTGGTAGACAATGCACTAACCATGCAAGACAGAGTAAAAATACTGTGCGGCAAATGTTTTGCCATGCCAAAATTATTAAGGAGACTTTTCATATGGATCCCGGACAATTGGGAAAAAAAACATTGTTCAGGCCTTGATAACTAGTAGACTGGACAATGGGAATGCGTTATATGTTGGTATGGCAGACTACTTGTTCTCACGATTGCAGGTGATCCAAAATGCAGCAACCAAATTGGTCTGTAACAAGAACAAGTTTAGCTCGGCATCAGAATGTTTAGAGATGCTACATTGGTTGCCTATGTACCAAAGAGCTAAGTTTAAACTATTGTGCATGCTCATAGCACTTTATACAAGCTTGGCCCCAAAATCCTGCAGGACAAAGTTGAATTTCATTTCCTTACACAAGAACTGAGATTTCGCAATCTCGGTCTGGCTAAAACTAGACGTATAAAGAAAGTTAGAGCTGGAAGCCGCTCCTTCTCATACCTGACAGCTGTACACTGGAATAAACTCCCATTAGACCTACGCCTCACTGAAGACCATTTGGGTTTTAGGAAGAAACTGAAAACATGGCTGTTCAGGACCTAATTGCTGGAGCCTCTGTGACAAATGTCTTTACAATGTGGGTGAACCTATACTTTAAAAAAAGTGAGATGCAGAGGCAGTACTGTACCAGAGCGCCTGGCGATGGATAGATCTGTCAGGCATATAACAAAGACATTTAAACCAAACAAAATCCAAAATAATCGTGGTATAGGATGCTGGGAGTGGGAATCCCACCGCCCTCTATGTGGCCAAGGACCTCCTTCCAGTAGGTAGAGATGAGGGAGCACAACCACCAAATGTGGCAGAAGTCCCTTGGTTCAGTTTTGCAATGCCAGCAAAGGGCAGAAGCAGTGGGTTAAAAACAAATAGAGTTGTGTCGGTGTGTAGTACCATTGTGTCATGATCCTGTTTGTTGTTGTGGTATACTTCTGTAGATTTTAGGGCTGTCACGCCAAAGTATTTCCCATTGTTTTTGTGATATGCCCTCAGCATTGTTGGACTGTCGTTGCTTTTGATAAGTGTGGAGTTGCATTTGTGGAGAATGTTGGAGTACTTAATAAGTATGTGAGATCAGACCCCTGGTGCCATCAAACGCCAGTTTTCAAAAAGAGTATAACTATGAGTGGTTCCTTGCACATTAGAGGGAGTGAAGCACCCAGTGACGTACCTGACAATATTGTAGCCTCGAAGTGTCAGGACCTATAAAATCTCTATTCGCATTGCTCTAAGGATTTGAGGTTACCTCCCACAAATAGATCACTCAGTGTTCTGCATTCGCCTCCTTCCCAGCTAGGAAATGTATGGGGGCCAAAAGCCGTGTAAAGTCTGGTTTGAGGGCTAGTGGTGTGTTGGGAGAGGGGAAGGTGGTGACGCCCCGCCGAAGCGCAGTCTTATTCCAAATCTCAAGAACTGTCCTTGTTGGAGTGGTTGGCCATGTTTGAGGAGCCATGCTAAGTCCCAGAGGGGACAACAGGCTACAGCATGGTCCATGTTGAACCAGTGCTTATCTCTTTTACAAACCACACATTCAGAAATTTAGCGAAAATGGGCTGTCGGTAGTAGTCTAAGAAGTTGGGGTAAGCCAGGCCTCCTCTGTCCCAAGGCAGCATTAGGACTGAATTGGGTATTCTGGGGCGTTTATCTCCCCAGATAAAGAAGCGGACGTCCAGCTGTAGGTGTAGAATGTCATCAATAGGGATAGGGATAGGGATAGGGGTGGGTAACAACTGGAAAAGGTAAAGGATTCTAGGGAGGATATTCATTTTAATTACATTATCAGCCTAACCACAATATGTGCAAGGGTCTCCAACGCCGAAGGTCCTCCAGAATGGACTTTCGATATTCTGGCCAATTGGCCTGTGTCCAGGAGGTCAGGGAATGATTTAAGTTGTAGCCACAGTAACAAATAAAACACGAGGCCCACCAAAATGATGCCAGCACTTGGAGGGCAGGGAGGTCCTGCTTATGTATTATGAGATTCAAGGCATAAGATTTAGTCATGTTGGTTTTAAAGCCCGAGATCTGTTCGAAGGCTGTCAGGCAGTGAATGACCACAGGGAAGGTGGTAGGGGGGTGAGTGAGAGTAAGTAACAGGTCATCAGAGAAAAGACTTATTTTGTGGGGGCACCAACCAAAGGGATTGCCTACAATAGACACAGTCTGTCGGATGATGATGGCTAGGGGTTCAACTGCAAGAGCAAATAGTAAGGGCGACAATGGGCAGCCTTGACGGATGCTCCTAGCGAGGAACATCGGGCTCATTGGCTGTCCATTGACACGGATTGTGGCTGGCAGGTGAACATAAGATGCCATGATTTTATTTGTGATGCCCGGGCCTATGTCAATCTTGTGGAGAACCGTACGCAGAAACGCCCACTTCACCCTGTCAAAAGCCTTCTCCGCGTAGCAAGAGAAGGCAGAAAGGGATGGTATGTTTCTACCAGGTGCGTAACACGACAGATGTTATCCGCGTCTTGCCTATTGTGGATGAAGCCCACTTGATCAGTGTTGATGAGGCCGGGGAGGTATTGCTCCAACCTGTTGGCCAGGATCTTCATCAAGATCTTAGCGTCCGTTTTTAGAAGAGCTATGGGGAGAAGCACAGTGTGGGGTCCTTACCTGGCTTGGAAATAAGAGCGATCTTGGCAGCTGCCATAGTAGGGGTAAGCCACGTATCCTGGGTAAATGAGGTAAATAATACAAGCAGTCGATCTTTGAGGTGAGGCAGAAATGCCTTCTAGAAAGCTGCCAGAAGCCCGTTGGGGCCCGCGGTCTTCCCGACTAGCAGGCCCTGCAGAGCCCAGTGCAGCTCAGCTAGGGTGATGGGGGCGTCTAAGAGCGCCACATGCTGCATGTCTAGGGGGTCGCAATCACAGTCACGCAAGTAGGCATCAATCAGCTTCGGGGGGATAACATCTTGTGCATAGAAGGTTTGACTGTAGCTATGGAATGCTTGCTGCTTTGTCATTTCTGTGAGTCTCCAGGTCTGATCATCCATCTGAATTTTAATGATGTGGGCTCTAGCTTGGTGCTGGTTTAGTTTAAGGGCTAAGATAGTACTGACTTTGTCCCCTCCCATAGTATTTCTGTTTTAAAGCCAGGAAGGAGCGTTCAGCTCTGTTGGTCCTATGCGATCTCATCTGGCCTCGCAAGATTGTGAGCCAACGCTTATTATGCCTGGTGGGGGCAGCCTGGTCAAGATGTTCGGAAGCTTTGATCTCAGCTGCCAGCCCCATGTCCAGAAGCCAAGACTCTCGCTCATGCGAAAGCTATGATTGAGGTCACCCCCCTAATGGTGGCCTTAAACCAATCCCACAGCGTGTGTTGACACTTTCGGGAGGTTAAGTACACTGTCCCTGTTTGGATCTCTGCCGTATCAACTGGATCTCCGAGTAGCTGTGGAGAAAAGCGCCACCGTGGCAGGCCTAGGAATTGGCTAGTGTTCACGGCTCAGACCAGCTCCACATGAGCACGGTCTGAGATGGAGATGTACGAGATAGTTGCTGTTTCCAGGTCTGAGTAGGGAGTGAATGATGAATAAGTAATCTATGCAGGAGTTCAAGGTGTGTACATGTGAATAAAAGGAGTAATCCTGTGTATCAGGCTGCCTATATTTCCATAAGTCAACAAGTCTCAGGTCGGTAATGTCATGCTTAAGCTGCGCAGACATCGCCCTATGCCCTGAAAAGTAGTCAAGCTGTGATCAAGGCCGGAGTCCCAAACCAGTTTGAAGTCCCCTCCCATTATAATGTCTCCTGTCTCTTTCACTAGCTGGGCCCTGAGAAGACTCCGGAGGTAGGGGTCTTGTGGCTGATTGGGGGCGTAGACACTGAGGAGCGCTAGTGGAGGCACTCCCGTAAGATATTTACTGTGTGGAACGACCATCCTTATCCTTTGTAGACTTCAGGACTGAGGTGCAGAAGACAGACTTACACAGTATAGCTACCCCCAGAGTTTTAGTAAGACTGTGTGCCCAAAAGCGATGGGGATAATTCTGGTAGGACATACAGTGGCAATCCTCTTCCAGGAGGTGTGTCTCCTGGAGAAGTATAACGTCCGGGTCCTGTTGGAGAATATAACACCAGACTGTATTTGTTAGGTGAGTTTAGGTCCTGGACATTGAGAGACAGCAGTTTAGTATGTTGCATAATGGCCACAGCCAATAGCAGGTGTATGGCTTATGTCACCCAGTGGGGCACCGTCATGGTCAGCCAGGCATCGAAGTCCTCGGAAAGGGGACGAGTCGGTGTTCAGGGGATGTGATAGAGCTTTGCCTGTGAGGTGGGGGCCGCAAACCCTTAGTGTTTCTGTCAAGTCCACCAGTGTGAGATAGGACACGAGATTCGCCCCACCGAGTGCGCGACCTAAAGAAGATTAAACACAAAGAAAGAAACCAAACAACAAGAGGCCAACAAGGCCTAACATTGTCAACCTGGTGCTGTGGAGACCAGCGCTGGAGCGCACAGGTCCCACCAGAGGTGTCATCCTCCGGGCAGCTAGGCGAGTTGGGCGGGCCGCAAGAGATAGCTGTTGTAACCTCATCTCTGGGAATGTCAATGAACGTGGCAGCGGGATTGGCATAGCAGTTCAATCAACTTGGCTCTCCAGACACCCAAGCCATGCATCCGCCAGGACCCAGAGCGAAAGGATAGCACAGGCACAACATGAAGATGTGAATGTTCCTCTCCCACATGGGGGCACAGCTCAGGAAGCGGTGCTGTCAGTCCACCATGGAGGCAGCTGGGGATGTGTCCTTACCCATGTTCTACAAGTGGGCCATAATGTCTTGTTTAGCTTCCTTAAGCGCTGAGTCTTTGGCGGGGCGGCGAGAGCGCACCGCATTCCATATTGGGCGCCTACCCTCTCCAATTTCCTCTCAAGGTAGGGATGACCCCCTGCTAGAGGTCTTGTCAGGGATGGCCATTACTTTTTTTGTTACGTCATGGATTGCAGGGAGCACTGCTTCCCTCTCCAAGAGAACATGAGAGCGAAGGGGTGGCCCCAGTGGTAGCGAATATTCAGTTTCTTCAGCTTGTCCATAATGGCTTTGAAGTCAAGCTGCTTGTGTAATGTGACTGAAGTGAGATCCTGGAAGAGTTGGATGGTGTGGCAACAGAAGACCACATCCGCTTTCCTTCGGGAAGCTTGCAGGAAGGATTCCTTGCCAGTGAAAAAGCAGACCCTCGTCAGAATGTCAGGGGCTGAGGCGGAGAGTCCCAACGATGGGATAAACATATGTTTAAATAATGAGCCTGTGTATGCTCACTGGATGTGTTATTAACAATATCGGTGATATTTTGACCATATCTTCTGTAAATGTACCTGTGAGTACTTGATGTACTTGAACGCAGTATTTAATAAAAATAAGTTAAAAAAACAAAAAAAACATGTTTAAAGCAGTAAATGCCTACATTTATGCCTGCCAAGAATTCACAAATGGAATTCTGGCAGGCATGAATAATTTTACTACTGTGGATTTGTCCATCACAACTGCAGCGAAATCCAAAGCAGTAAATCCCAAACAAATGAAAGAAGTGGACATAACAAGGCGTGGTTACTGATGAACGTTTGGGAACCCCACATGTATGCTCACAGGTATTCTTAAACTCCTATCAGACTCTTTCCCATCTGGAAATGGTTGGAGATTTTCTCCAGTCAACGGCTGGAGTAATGCCATTTTCAGGATAGAAAAGGGGAACAGATATCTCCCTGGTTTGATGGTGATTTAGGGGAAGAGCTTTCTCTATTGGGAAAAAATGTTTCCTCAAGGTGAAAAAGAAATTAAATGTACAGTTGCGCAGTGAGCTACATTCACCATGTGTAATTATATGCTATTTAAAATTGCGCCCAGGTGAAACAGGAGCTCACAGGATATGTCATAGGACATTCCCAGTAGTATGCCTAAAAACGCCGTGTGTCGCAGCTTTCCAGGCAGACTAGTGAGGCTGTTTGGGAATGCCAAATAGTAATAAATTTATGCCCATACATAGGTGTAATTTACGGGTGCAGATGTACAACTTTTTGGTGACTCAGAACCTTGGTTTTTGTCAAAGCCATTAACAATATTTTAAGCCTCTCACAGAAATTGATGCTTCCTGGTTTCTTAAGGAAAGAATCACATGTAAGTTGACCAGATCACAGAAGAATTTTATTGAAGAATTGGAAGGTAGAAGGAAAGAGATTGAGTTAAAGGCCAGAAGAGGAACTAAGGGAGATTAAAAAAGGAAGAAGAAAGTTTAAAGCTGCTGGAATACATCCAAAGTTAAATTTAGATTGGCATCGGGAAGGAAAGCTCTGTTTTAGGAGGAAAGAAAAGGTTAGAAATCCTCAGACAGTGGGTTGAAGTGAATGTGCACAGAGATTTGAAGATATGGGGGAGCAGATACTTGCAGGAAAAGATCCTGTGATTCCAGGAGTTTTTTTTATACATGTAGGAAGAATGTTTGTTTCAAGCTTCCTGCAAATTGGATATGTAGCTGCTACTTATCTTTAGTGTTTCCTAACGTGTAACATGTAGATGAACTAGATAAGAGAAAAGAGACGCATGGAAGGCTCAAGCGTAGTGCTTCACAAGTACTTGGTAACATCTTTGGCACTATGATTTCTTCTGTAGAAGTAGTTTTGAATGACCTGAAGATTAGAAAGGGGTCTACTATGGTTGACCATCTTACAACAAATACCGCAAGTTCGCTAATCACTGCTAATCACTGATTTTAAATCTTATTAGCCACACGCTGCTGCTCTTTAACGGAAGGAAAGCACTCCTGTCTACAGCCAGTATGCTGCCAGTTTATCGCTGCTGACGAGGCTGGAGTCGGGGGGAGCGCGTGATAATTGTTGCCGAATTTCGTGCTGCATATTTTAAAGCTTTTAGCTGCTGGAAAGAAAATTATATATTGAATAGCACTTACCCGCACTTTAAAAATACTTCGTCATCCCGCTGCTTAGTGGGAGTCAGGGAGCTCTACACCTGTAAGCGCCATTTTGGTTAGCGCTCTAGTTGCTGGTAGACGTCAGCTGCCAGCCTATTTAGGAGGGGCAATGCAAGTGCGGAGGCGCGCCAGAGGCAAGCCCGTCTGCGCCCGTCCGCGCTCCGGTCACGCTCAGCGCCAGCCATGATGCCCTTTCTGGTTCAGGTAGGATTACATACTCCAGGGAACAACTGTTTCGTATTGGTGGGAGGACTAATGAGGACATACATCAAGCAGCTCCGCCTCGGGGCAGAGTGGGGTTGAGAAGCGGCCTGATTAATTGTAGATCCCTGATAAAACACTATCTGGAGATATCAAACACTCTAGAGGATATGGATCTGGACGTATTATCTCTCACAGAGACCTGGACCAGTAACAACTCCCTGGTCGAGCTAGGTCTCGCATGCCCAGAGGGATATAAAATCTTTCATAAACCCAGGACCTCTGGAAGAGGAGGAGGGGTTGGGGTTATATATAAAGAAATTTGGAACTTTGCACCATTTGTGGTTGATGAAATCGCAGGGATTGAGACTTTAGGTTTCTCAATACATGAGTCAGGGGGAAGGCTGCTATCCGGAATGGTATGTTATAGACCCCCTGGGCTTGACACACAGTATCAAAGTCTGTTGGACATCATTGCTGACCTGACTCTTACGCACTCCAGAATGATGGTTCTGGGGGATTTCAATCTATGGGATAATGGGGCACTAGGGAACCATCTGAGAGATTTGAGTCAAACCTGTGAGAACTTCAATTTACATCAGCTAGTTCAACAACCAACTCACCGAGATGGGCATGTACTGGATCTGCTGTATGCAGACCAAACAGAGACAGAGGTAATCAGTGTACTGCCCCAGAGCTGGACTGATCATTCGCTAGTCTATTTTAAAATTACAATACCCAAAACAGTGAACAAAAACATCAATCCAATGGCCTTTCGGATGGGCAGAGACTGGGCCAAACTATTAAGAAACAGATCAGTCCCACTATTTCCGAAGCAAACCTCTTTTTCCCCTGGTGATCCGGTAGAGAGGAATTATCAAACCTACTGTCAATATATCACCGATACTCTGGATTTAAGAGCATCCATAAAAAGGATCAAGATTAGGCGCAAACCTTCAGCCCCCTGGTACAGTGAGAAGCTGAAACAAATGCGAATCACATGCAGACAGGCTGAGAGGAGATGGCGGAAGCTCTACTCTGAGTCAGACAAGATAGTGCTGAGATCAGCACAAGCCCACTATAAGGAGGCTATTGCCAAGTCCAAGGCACTCTATCTAGCTAACTCCATTCTACACGCTTCTAATAGCTCAAAAACCCTTTTTAATATTGTAAGGGATTTTTCTAGCCCTGCCTGCATGAGTAATAAAGTGGCGGTGTCACAGCAACTTTGCGATAAGATTGCCACCCATTTTGAAGATAAGATTGCTAAAATTGTTGGAGGACTTGACCAAGACAACGTCAGCCGCAGGGATGCTCTGCCTCAGCTATTAGCAGGGGAACCCTGGGCAGAAACATCCTTGGAATGTTTTCCATCGCTTACCAAGGAGCTCTTTGATAGCTCTGCCCAAAGTGTATCATCTGGGTCCCCTATAGACCCCCTCCCACATAAGATCTGGAAGAAATGCGGGCAAGAACTATTTCCTTGGATTCAACAGATTTGCAGTCAGTCTCTAGAAGAAGGGGTGGTTCCAGAGGCCTGGAAGCAGTCAGTGGTAACCCCCCTGCTTAAAAAAACGTCCCTGGATCCTACTGATCCGGCAAACTTTAGACCCATATCATTACTACCATACCCCATAAAAATTATGGATAAAGTAGTTAGCAAGTCTCTATCCTGCTATCTAGAAGAGAACAACTTGCTAGATAGGGATCAGTTCGGCTTTCGTCCAGGTCATGGGACAGAAACAGCCTTGGCAACCATACTGGACAATCTGCGAATGCGAGCCGACAAAGGGAATTCTTCAGTATTAGTGCTGTTAGATATGTCAGCCGCTTTCGACACGGTGAGCCATGTAGTGCTGTTGGGAAGGTTGGAGAGAGTGGGGGTAAAAGGCCGAGCCCTAAAATGGTTACAATCATACTTAACAGAGAGACAACAGGTGGTAACCATGACACCGTTTGCCTCCTCTAAGTCCCCGGTCCGATATGGAGTACCACAGGGCTTGGCGATAAGCCCTATTCTCTTCAATATATACCTGCGCCCTTTGATCCCTCTAATAAAATCATTTGGAATTGACCTGGTCAACTATGCCGACGACACCCAACTGGTCTTCTCCTTGGAAGGGAAGGGTGCAGTGACCATGGACACCTTTCAGGAGTGCATGCGCCAGACCTCTGGCTGGCTTAAAGGAAACTTCGCTGCAATTCAACGGGGAAAAACAGAAGTGGTTTACTGCTCCACTGCCAGAGTGGCACACCATCTGCCGCTGGAGTTTAAACTCACCCCTGAAGATGATCCATTGTCTCCAGTTAAGTTAAGACCGTTCGTAATCTAGGTGTCCTGATAGATGAAAATCTTCAAATGGTATCACAGGCCAATAAAACAATCAGCATGGGCTTTGCTCTACTAAAAGCACTCCGGAAGATCCTTCCCTTACTACCGGACGAGACCAGACCCCTTGTAGTAAGGAGTATAATTCTGAGCAGACTGGACTACTGCAATTCCCTATATTTGCGAGCCCCGCAGTATATCCTGCAGGGGTTGCAGAGAGTCCAGTCCATAGCAGCAAAGCTGGCACTAAAATGGCAACGCAGTTCCTCTGCTACTTTGGCCCTGAGAGATCTACACTGGCTACCTATCAAGGAAAGGGTCAGTTTTAAATCTCTGTGCATTGTGTTTAGAGCGGCACATGGTACGGGCCCTCTCTCCATGCAAGACAGATTTACATGGTATAAGCCTGTAAGACCTCTTCGATCCTCCAGTGCTAACCTGGTTACAACTACCAGATTTTAAAAAAACAAGATTGGGCGGCAGGGCTTTCGGCACTGTAGCCTCCCGCCTCTGGAATGATCTCTCCCTGAGGATCAGACAGGCAGACACCTTGCTATGCTTCAGAAAAAGCCTTAAAACATGGCTATTCCCTAGGAACGACAGCACTGCTACCTTCTGTTAACAAGGCCCGTTGGCCGATAAGATTATCTGATAAGTAACAGCGCCAGGATACCCGCAGGGTGACAGTATGCGATATATGAATATTTTACAATACAATACAATATAGAACTTGTGGCAATTTGGGCAATGGCTTTACAGAACAGGCTTGCTTTAGATAGCTTACTTGTGAAAGAGGGGGGCCGAGGCTGCCGCATGTTACGGGTCCAGCAGTGCTGCACATATGTGCCAAACAAGATTTGTGCAATTAATAAGTTTCTCACTAATATTACTAAGCTGTCTAAGTATTTGAAGGAGTTGGAAGAAATGGGTGCCTTGGAAGCAACATGGAAAGGATTTTTAGGAGTTCGTAGATGGCTTAGTGGCATTGGCAGTGGATTAAAGGGAACTATACTAACCCCTTTACTAATCATCTCAATTGTTGTGATATGCTTATTTTTTTTATAGGGGAGTTAAACTAATGACTGAAGAGTGAGCTAAAATTTTAGGGAGCAAAGAACAAGCTACTTACTTTCGATAAAGCTATTTCTGGAAGAGACTCTAACTAGCCAAAGTTTCCTCACCTTTTGAATATTCAATGGATCAGGAAACTTTTCCATGGTACTTCTGCGTGCCGGAAGGAGGAGCCGTGTAGCTACGCGCTGATGCTGTTCCGCTCCAAAAGTGACGTGCGGGCCTATATAGGCACCACCCTGACGCGCTGTCAGTTGCTTTTGAGACTGTCTGCGCCCCCAGAAGCGTTACCCTAAAAGCGAATTAATAGACCAGTGTGCAGATTCCTAGATTTGGGATCTAATTAATGGGTAGAGTCCAAACATAAAACATGAAGGATGGGAGGGTCAGTGAGGAATCTGCAGCCAGATAGAGTCTCTATCAGAAAGAGCAGAAGTAACTTTTCTTCTGATAGAGGCTTCTAGCTGCAGCTTCCTCACCTTTTGAATAGATACCAAGGGAGTAGCTATGAGAGGTGGGCTATGAATGGACTCAAACCAGAAAGTCCTGCAGAACCAAGCGGGCAAAGTGCCCCTCTCTGCAAATTGGGTGTCCAGACAATAGTGCATTGTGAACGTGTGGAGGGATGCTAATGTAGCTGCCTGGCAGATATCTAGGACAGGCATTCCATTTGCTAACTCAGTGGTAGCAGCTTTGACCCTGATGAAGTGTGCTCACAAGCCTTATGGAGGCTGCTTCTTTGCCAATACCTAGCAAATTGTAATGCAGAGCACGATCTAGCAGGAGATAGTACACTTCTGCACAGCCTTGGCTTTTTTTGCTCCAGTGAACCCCATAAAGAGCTCATCGTCCACCTGGTGTTCTTTGGTACGATTGATGTACAAACTGGGTGCTATTTTGGGGGTCTAAGCGATGGAGTCTCTCTTCCTCCTTAAAGGGGAGAGGCGGACCATAGAACCCCGGCAGGGTGATGGTTTGACTGACATGGAAAGGCATCACAACTTTCGGTAGAAAGAGGCTCTAGTTCTCAGAACCAGCTTATCAGGGAAGAAGGCGGTGTATGGTGGGTGAACACACAGAGCCCGAAGCTCACTCACACATGCAGAGGTGATGGCAATCAGGAAAACAGTTTTAATGGTGAGGAGACGCAAAGGACAGTTGTGGAGCAGCTCGAACAGAGTATATATGAAATAAGTAAGGACAAGATTGAGGTTTCATGGGGTTTCACAAACGGAGAAGGGGGAAAAATGTTGTAGCTCTTTCAAAAATCACATCACAACTGGTGATTTAAACAAAGAGGGCTGATAGGCAACCGTACGAAGGCTGAGAAGGCAGAAAGATAACCCTTAACTTTGCCCAGAGCAATGCCTCCCGATGATGAGAGACAGAACAAATAAAACATCAGAAGACAGCTTGGCGTGGAGGGGGTCAACCTGGGCAGTGCCACACCAAACCACAAATTTGTCTTAATGACAGGCGTATACAATTTTCGCCAAGGAACGCCTGGCTGCCAAGATAACATCCAGAGGAAGGTCAAAGGTGTTCAGCTGTCGCTGCTAAATCTCCAACAATGAAGGTGGAGGTTACAAATGCCCACGTATCAAACCCCGCTCTGTTGCTGCAAGAGCAGGTCCTACTGGGGCAGCCTAATCGGAGGACATATGCTCAAGACCAGGAGTTCTGGATAGCAAGCTCTCCGTGTCCAAATCCGAGCCACTAGAATGACTTGGGCCCAGGCGGTCCTGATTTTCTTGAGAACTCGAGTCAGGAGTGTTATCGTCAGAAAGGCATACTGGAGTCTCGAGTTCCACTTGAGACGGAACACGTCTCTGAGCGAGAGATGCCTTGGAAACTCCCATGCACAGAAGTGCTGACATTGTGCATTCTCAACGATGGCGAATAGTTCGAGCCAAGGTTCTACCCATTTGCGGAAAGGACCTGCGCGCCGCCTCTGGGTGTAACGGTCACTGGTGATCCGCTAGGCACCGACAGCTGAGTTTGTCCGCCCTGGCATTCAGGTAGCCTCGCCAGGTGGTTCACCGCCAGGAAGATACTTTGGTGGTCCATTTCTAGAGGTTCAAGGACTTCTGGGCACAGGGTCCGTGACCCCACCCCACTCAGTTTGTTGCAGTACCACATGGCAGTGGTGTTGTCCGTGAGCACCTGTACCAGCCTCCCAGTGATAGACGGCAGAAAGGCTTTCAGTGCAAATGGATGGCCCTCAGATCCGGAAAACTGATATGTACCTGGCACTGAGCAGAAGGGAGAGGGGTCACCAGCTGATGTAATCATGGTCCAGCAGCCACCATTGCAGATCTTTCACAGTCTCCTCCGAAATCTGAACATGGTCGGAGATGTCCCCTTGACGTTGGGCCCACTGGGACTTCAGATCTCATTGTAGAGCCCGCGTATGCCACATGGCGTGCTCGACCAGAAGGATGCAGGAGGCAATCAGTCCAGAGTCCCAGCCTCAGAGTCAACCTCACTAAAATCCAGGTCCTAGGCTGAAAGATCAGGATCATAACCTGAATGTCCTGGAAACTTTATCCCTTGGAAAGGCACAAAAACGAACCATGTTCAAAATGGCTCCAACGAAGGGGAATGTCTGAGAAGGAGTCATGTGTGACTTTGGCACAAAGATAGTGAACCCGAAAGATGACAGTAGGTATGCCGTAGTCTGGAGGCGGTTGAAGACTGCCTTGGCGAGCCCACCTTCAACAGCCAGTTGTCGAGGTAGGGCAAGACTAGCACCCCTGACCACCGAAGGTGTGTTGCCACCACCGCCATCACTTTTGTGAACACCCGATAGGCATCAGTGAGACTAAAGTGGAGCACAGCAAACTGAAAATGCTCCTCTCCCACCACAAACCGCAGTTAGCTCCGATGGGCAGTCAGGTCAGGAATATGGAAACATGCGTCCTGCAGGTCCAATGCCACCATCAGTTTCCAGAGTTGAAAGCAGACAAGACATGGACCAGGGTGAGCATTTAACTTCTCCTTCAGGAGGAAGGCACTGAGAGGGCGCAGATCTAAAATAGGCTGAAGACCTTTATCTTCGTGGGCACCTGAAAGTAGCGGGAATAACAAACATGCCTTAATTCTGGCTCTGGCACCCTCTCGACAGCCCCTTTGGACAAAAGGGCTTGCATGTACTGCCACAAAAGGAGTCCTGAAGAACAAGTTACTTACCTTCGGTAACGATATCTGTAAGAGACATTTATTAGTTATAGATTCCTTACCTTAGCATTACCACCAGGCGTCAGACTGGATCCAGAGAATATTTCTCTTAGCAGTACCCCTGTGCGTCGGAAGGTGGCGTCGGTCGACTCTGTGTCCGTCGTCGGCGTCGTGGTCGCCGGGATGATGTTGCGGTGCCTACTTGGACACCGCCCCTGGGCGCTGACATCAGTTCTGACACAATTTTCCACACCAGAAGCACAGAGCCATGAAAGACACTGACCACTGGTGTGCCACAACTAGGGCCCTGCAAAGGAGTCCCTACCCCTAGAAGTCAGTTCGCAGAGCGGGGAGGATGAGTGGGGCGGTAAGGAATCTATAACTAATAAATGTCTCTTACAGATACATCGATAGCGAAGGTATGTAACTTGTTCATCTGATAGAGACTGATAGTTATAGATTCCTTACCATAGAATAGATACCCCAGCAATACCAACCCCAGAGGAGGGTCTGCGAACCAAGTTCACACCAGAAAGTCCTGGAGGACAGAACGGGCAAAGTAGCTGTCCCTCCGGACTTAACTATCCAGGCAGTAATGTCTGGTGAACGTGTGCATAGATGCCCACTTGGCCGCCTGGCAGATGTCAATAAGTAGGACTCCAAGTGACAAAGCAGTAGTTGCTGCGGTAGCTCTAGTGGAATGCGTCCGCAGCCCCACTGGAGGTTCCTTTTTTGCTAAAGCGTAACAAATCTTTATACAAAGGACAACCCATCTCGAGATGGTACGCTTTTGGACAGCCCGACCTTTCTTGGCACCCACATAGCCAACGAAGAGTTGATCGTCCACCTGGAAATCTTTAGTGCGGTCAAGGTAGAAGGACAGCGCACGTTTTGGGTCCAGACAGTGGAGACTCTCCTCCTCCTTGGAAGGGGGCGGAGGTGGGAAAAAGGTGGGCAGAGTGATAGTTCGTCCTATGTGAAAAGGAGTAACTACTTTAGGAAGAAACGAGGGTCTCGTTCTAAGCACCACTTTGTCCGGATGCACAGAGAAGAAAGGGGGCATAGAAGGAATAGCCTGAAGCTCACTCACTTTGCGAGCAGAAGTGATGGCAACAAGAAAAGCAGTCTTCAGTGTAAGGAGCCTAAGCAGACAGTTGTGAAAAGGCTCGAAGGAAGCACACATGAGGTAAGTCAAGACCAGATTCAAGTCCCACTGAGGCATTATAAAAGGAGATGGAGGAAAGAGGTGAATAATGCCCTTAAAGAACCTATTAACAATAGGGGACTTGAACAAAGAGAGCTGATCCGGTAGCCAAAGAAAAGCAGAAATGGCTGCCAGATAGCCTTTAAGAGTGCCCAGAACAGAGCCCTGATGGGCCAAAGAAAGAAGAAACAGAAGAACCTCAGAAAGAGAGGCAGAAAGGGGATCCACAGCCTTTGCTGTGCACCATGCCACAAACTTGTTCCTTTTGTTTTTTCTAATATTTTTTTATTGTCAACAAATGGGGTACAAACACTACACCAATTTTCATACATAAGAAAACAATACAAGCAAAAAGATATCAGAAAAAAGAGCATAGAGAAATGACTAGAAAACGGGAAATAAGCAAAATTATGTAATACAAGAACTAGAGAGAGCAACAAAACAAACCAACAGCATATACCTCACAGTAACATTGTATCGTAGCTTAAAACAAAAGCCCCCATATTGCTTCTAGCTTTATCATAAAACGTGTACCCCTTGCCTTAGGCAAAGCTTTCTCCATTTCATATGTATCCTTTACCAACTGCCACCAATCGTTTACAGAAGGTGGCTTAAAAGAGATCCATACACGGGCTATTGCCAATCTAGCAGCAACTAGCAGTATTGAAGCTAATCGCATAAGTCTAGCATCCACTATCTTACATCCCAACATAATTTCTGTAACTGTTGTTGATGTCATTATCCCCAGCCTCTGAGAAAATACTTGGCCGATCTGCTGCCAATATGTCTATAGTTTAGGGCAGGTTGCAAACATATGAGTAATATTCGCAGCATATAAATCACATCTGGGGCATTTTGTCCTATCACTGCCCGAGCCAAGCCTAGCCCATTTGGATATTTTTTCCGGCGTATAATATAACAAGCATATAGTACGGAATTGCTGCATTCGCAAATTAACGGAATGCACTGAACTAGCTATAGTATTCAGCGCTTGCTCTATAGCGTTAGATGTGACCTCTGACCCCAAAGCTATACTCCAGCACCCCGCTAATCTTTCAGAATAATTTTTCCTTAGATTCTGTAAGCATTTATACATTTCGCTTATCACAGACTTTGTTTTCCCACTATATAAACATTCCCATATCTCTGAGCTAGTTGGTTTAATCAAATTTAAGTGTCTGATCAAATATTCTCTAATCTGTAAGTATTTTAAAAACATATAATCAGGCAGTTTGTGCAACATCTGCGAGCTATTAAAGGAAACAAATCCATTATAATCATAGAGATCTCCCAGGCAAGTAACCCCGTATCTAGTCCATCGTTTACTAACAGAGTCATGGAAAATCTCTGTGAATATCGGATTATCCCATAAGGGAAGTTTATCATGGTAAAATGACATATTGTATCTAGTAAGAATAGTGCGCCAAATGAACGTGCTATCCCTTATAGTCAAACTTGACTCTCTTAAAATTGTTTGGATCGTTGGTCCTATATAAGTACATATTACTGTCCTTACCAAGTACAAATTGATGGAAGAAGTTTTTATGCTCAGGCTTTAAGAGGCTGCGAAAACGGGTTACAAAAGAAGACCAAAAGTAATTTTTAAAATCGGGAAAGTCAAGTCCTCCTTGTTCATATGGTAGCTTTAACAAATCAATAGCTCGTCTAGCTTTTTTATATCCCCATATGAAGCTACCCAGAGCTCCCTCCAATTTCTTAAAAAATAAATTTGGAACCCGCAAAGGGATAGATCTAAATAAATGCAAATATTTGGGCAGAATCTTCATCTTTATAATATTGGAGCGTCCAATTATACCAATCGGAAGTTTCTGCCACTTACTGAGCATGTTAATTGTGTCTTTCAGTAGAAATTCATAGTTCAAAGTGAATATCTTATCTATCCACGCGGATAGCCTAACCCCCAGATAGGTAGCTACAATGCAGGCCCCGGATATTGGTTTTTCAGGTTTAAAATTAAGTAGTATTTGGGTTTTTTTAATATTCAGTTTATATCCTGAAATACGACTGAACTTTGCGGCTTCTTCCTCAATAATCATAATAGCTTTGATTGGATCGGTTGTAAAAACCGCTATGTCATCTGCATAAGCGATGACCTTGAGTGGTACATCGCCAGATACTAAGGGGATAATTTGAGAATGCGATTGCAGGGTACAAATAAACGGCTCAATATATAATGCAAATAATAAGGGAGAGAGGGGACTCTCTGTCTAGTGCAAGAATGATTCGGGAAGGCTTTTGACTGGAGGCCTAAGTATGATAATTTTGCTCGGGGCTTATCATATAGGGCTTGTATCCACCACTTGAATTGACCTTTAAGCCCGAACTTGTCAAGTATGGCCCATAAAAAATCCCATCCCACTCTGTCAAAAGCCTTCTCGGCATCCAAAAGAATCATACCTAAAGGGATTGCCCTCCTTTCAGCTACATCAAATGCCCCTATTGCCATATTAACATGGGCTGTAGTATCCCTGCCTTGGATAAACCCATGTTGATGAGGAGACACCAGCCCAGGCATGGATGAAGAGAGACGGTTTGCTAAGATCTTAGCAAAGATCTTGGCATCTACATTGATTAATGAAATTGGCCGATAAGAGCCACATTCATCAGCCGGCTTGCCCTTTTTTTTTGTTGAAAAAACACCATTTGCGTCAAACTCCAGGATTCTGGTGCCTTCCCCGTGACACCTATACTTTGCATAACCATTCTAAACAGTGGAGTCAGAATATCTTTGAATATCTTATAAAATTCTATAGGTGCCTTTCCAGTTGGCAGAGAAGATATTGCCAAATCTATTTCCTCCACCGTGATATCTCTCTCAAGTGAATCTGATGTTTCGTCGCTCACTATTGAGAAGGTTCT
Source organism: Calotriton arnoldi (assembly GCA_963921515.1). Classification (NCBI taxonomy): domain Eukaryota; kingdom Metazoa; phylum Chordata; class Amphibia; order Caudata; family Salamandridae; genus Calotriton; species Calotriton arnoldi. The sequence goes on along the minus strand of CAWUFW010000974.1, from coordinate 593,691 downwards.
ATCCCGGAGGTACCGCCGCATCTCCTCCTCTCCTGGGTCTATAGTTGACATATATAGCTCTTTATAAAACAAAGAGAATTGTTCTAAAATCTCTTTTGGCTGAGATTACAGAGTATTATTTACTCCTTTTATACTCCTTATTTGAGTTTTAGCCCTATCCTCTGCTACTTTATAAGCCAAGACTTTGCCTATTTGTTCTCCATATTCATATTGTATCACCCGTTGTTTATAGTATCTAGCAGCGTTTTTCTCCCTGAGTGTCTTCCTTATATCTAGCCTAGCATCTATCAGTGACAAAAGCAGCTGATCTTGATCATTAGAACCGAGGCGAATTGCTACTGAATGTAATTCCTCAGCTCTTCGGACTGCTTGGATAGCCTCTTTGCTCGCCTTTTCCCGGGCTTTATTCTGTTGCCATATACATTGTTGCGTTATACCGCTTACGACAGCTTTCATAGTATCCCAGACCATAGATGGAGAGGCCGAGCCTATATTTTCTCTAAGAAATCATTCAAGCTGGCTTCTAATATTATCCAAGTATCCCTTATCTGTTAGAAGGTATCTAGGGAATGAAAAAGGTCTGTGTGTCTTACCTTCGTATTCCAAATCAAATGACAATAATAAAGGATTGTGATCAGAAGTGACCCGAGGGCATATTTCTATATCCGGTAATAATGCTAGTATATAATCTGATATCCATACCATGTCGATTCTAGAGTACAACTTATGAGGGGCGGAATAGTACGTATACCCTGGGATGGTTGGGTTTAAGTACCTCCATATATCTCTAATAGATTGCAGCCGTCCCAGTTCTATAATTGCTGCGCGAGTCTTCCGCATTCTATAAGTAGCCCCTTGTCTAGTGGTATCTATATTATAGTCCATAACGCAATTAAAATCACCCATTACCACCCGCTCCCCCTCTCAGTCTAACATTTCCATATTTAAAGTATCAATAACCATAGGGTCGTCAAAATTAGAACCATAGATTGAACAAAAGACAAATTTCTTCTCCCTGATTTCCAACTGGGCCATGGCCCATCTACCCCTCTGATCAGCCAAAGTCCTACATATTGTACAATTAAATCGTCTGTCTTTTAATATAGCAGTACCCCTTGTTGATGTAGCTTGTGTTGTACAAACTATTGTCTCAAAACCCAACTGCTTAAAAAAGCTGCGGTCTTTATATGCAAGATGTGTCTCTGTTAACAACACCAGCTGGGGGTTATACATTTTCAACTCTTCATAAACCAGTTGACGTTTCATTCTACTGTTAAGACCAGCAACGTTCCAAACGAGACCCTTAATCCGATCCATAATAAGTGTAATTCCCTTTTATTTTCATACTGTCAGACTCCATTTGCCCCTCTGCTCTTTTAATCAATTCATTTACATCTGCTCTCTTTATAGTTTTACTTCTAAGTTTCCCAGATACCTCTTTGTTGACTTTTTCCTGTCTTTCAGACCCGCACCACCCTCCCTCCCTCCCCTTCCTGAGGAGTCCCCCCCCCCCTGTATCCTAGAGGAGGAACCATCCCCTCTCACCAGCTGCCGCTGAATTGGCAGCTACGGGAGGCAGCACCCCACGGAGTTACCCGAGCTGAGCCCACACCCTCACCAGTAGAAAATCTGATTATAAGTGAATATTTAAGCCCCATCTAGAACCGATAAGGAGTGAGAAGTCCAAAGAGGAGAAGAGAAGGGATAGGACATAAATTAAAGAAAAACATCAGAACATTGTAATCATGTTGTCAAATCACCAACCCCAAAGCCCGATTCCCCCACTCCCCTCTCTCTCCCCTTTTCCCCCAACTTCTTGATGCAGAATAGCACAAATACAAACTAAGTTTTATCTGAGTTTTTTTTTGCCATCTATGAATTGCTTCTTTTGCCTCCTGTTCGGACAAGAAAAAATACGATTGACCCTCTTGTATAACTTTCAGACGGGCAGGCTCCTGCAAGAACACTTGTGCCCTGCTGGCCTTTAATGTATCGATCAATTGGCGCAGCTTTCAACGTCTGTCCATTGTCACCTTGCAGAGATCAGAACGAGGAAAAATAGTATAAGCACCGACAGACACCGGAGAGCTAGGACGGGCTTTCAAGGATACAGCCTGCCGAAGCAAAAAATTTCTAAAGAAAATCAAGAATAGCCTAGGATAACGCGATCCCTGTTTGGATTTTGCCAGCGGAAGTCTATGCGCTCTTTGTACCCGACAGTCCCAATCCCAGTCCCCCAGATCGGGGAAGGCCTTCTGTTGAAGCTGGACTATAAACGCTCTCGAGTCTGACCCCTCTTCATCCTCTGGGACACCAAAAAGCCTTAAATTATGACGCCTCTGGCGGTTCTCCAAATCTTCTACCTTAAGCTGCAAGGCTGAGATACACTCCTCGTGTTTTTGCAATGAGTTAGCAGCCTGAGCATTAGATTCTTCAGTGGTCGCCACCCTCTGTTGTAACTCCACAATATCATTGGTAAGTGTACCGATCTTCATGTTCACCTCCTTTAGTGATTGTTGGATGCTTTGATTATCAGCTCTAGCTTGAGCGTAATATTCCTGTGCTTCTGTTCGCTGCTCCTGCAGGGCTTGGAAAATCGAAGACAGCGATACTTGCTCTAAGTCCTGAGTCTTCTCAGGCTGATCTTTCTCCTTTGTCTGTTGTATCACTTGTTGCAGCGTTCTAGAACATGAAGCAGGGGTCTTCGTATCTGAAATATCCGTTCCTATTTCTGCCATTTTCTCTTCCTCCAGAACATCAGGATGACTAGCCCCCGATAGCCGTGATATTATAGATCTAACCCCACCCTTTGCTTGAACCCAGCGACGAAGAGGGCTGTCTGCAGGAGGGTCTCTAGCCCGCGAAGAGTTGGAATTATCGTGACCAATATTGATTTTTTTTACTCCCTTCACAGCTTTAGCTCTAGCGTTCCTCTTCTTGTTGGAAAGATTGAGTGCTGAGCTGTCTTTCTTTTCGGTAGTTTTCTTAAGCTCCTGTAAGGCAGCTTGATCAGTTTGAATAATTTGCGCTTCTTGAGCTTTACCACTTATTACACAATTTGTCGCACTGTCCCTCAACGATAACTGTTGGGCAATTCGCCCCTCCTCTTCCATTACAAGATTCTCACTTCGCAAAGCAAGGGGTGGGGTTGCATCAAGAGATATAGTAGCAGAGCCTTTGAGATTAATTTGCCCCACACCGAGCTGATCCTCAGTCACTTCTCTCTCTCCTTCGTATAAAACCAATGAGCTCTCTTCTATTTCTGCGGGTGGATCCGCTGTCACAGGAGCCGTTGAATCAGATAATACTGGCAATGTGCGCTCTGCTGCTAATACATTTAGTTTTATACCATCTGGGTCCTCACATATATGATTTGTATCGATTTCAGCTCCTTTTATTTGCTCTAATTGCTCTGCTTCAGATATACTATTCCAGCTACTCCGGTTGAGACTGAGACTGAGAGGCTCTGGGCTGTCAGCAGTATCTCTAGTGCTACAGTGTATTGCTGGAATTGCCTCGTAAAGCGCACTTGCTATATTGTTGCAAGTAGAAGAATCATCTACAGGCGATCTTGCTGCTAAGACTTCCGTTACCTTGCCTGACTGCAATAGACGGAGCAGGGGCTTACCTATTTTCGAGTTGCACTTAACAGTATTTCCTCCCTTCGTCTCCTCCATGGAGTCCTCCTGCATGTTAGTGCCTCCACACACCGGTAGCCGTCCTGCTCGCGCCGCTCGCGTGTTTTTAGGCGGAGTCATGCTGTCTGCCCGGCTCGAAAGTCTCTGCCAGCTGGCTACCAAGTGATAGCCGGTCCCCCAGCGGGCCCTCCAGAGTACGTGCACCCGCCGGCCAGCGCCAAATGTTGCCTGCATTCACCGCGTTCGCTGCCTCCCCACTCCAGGCGACCACAGCAGCGCGCGTGTAAGTGTCTTTTCAAATTACGGATTAAGCCTGCATTTCTTGCCTTCTTGTCTTCCCGCTCTCCTTCTCAGAAAGCAAGACGCTGTAACATTTCGTTTTTACAGCCGATTAGGTGTGGGGGCTAGGGAGCTCCTCCGCGTGCTGCATCTCCTCGGACGGCGTCAGTCCGCCATCTTGCCCCTCCTCCACTCAGAAGCCACAAACTTGTTCCATCAACAGGCGTATACTGTCTTAGTGGAGGGACGCCTGGCAACCAAGATGACATTACAGACTTCGGGTGGAAGGTCAAAAGCTGTCAACTGTCGCGGCTCAATCTCCACGCAAGGAGGCGGAGAGTGGACAGGTTCGGGTGGAGGACCCTCCCCTGCTGCTGCAGCAGAAGATCCTCCCGAAGAGGGAGCCTACTGGAGGGTCGATGCTCATGTCTAAAAGCTAGGGATACCAAATTCCCTGTGCCACGTCCGTAGCCACACGAATAACTTGTGCCCGGTCGCTCCTGATCTTCTTGAGCAATCTGGGCAGAATTGGTATGGACGGAAAGGAGTATAGTAGGGCTGAGCTACACCTGCGACGAAAAGCGTCACCGAGCCAATGCCACCTTGGAAACTCCAACGTGCAAAACAGCCGACATTGCGCGTTCTCTTCAGAGGCGAACAGATCTAACCCAGGCTCTCCCCACCGCTGAAAGAGACCTTGTGCCACCTTCGGATGGAGACGCCATTTGTGATCCGCAAGGCACCTTAGGCGGGGCTTGTCCGCCCTGGTGTTCAGAGAACCGTCCAGGTGTTGAACCACCAGGGAAATGCACTAATGTTGCAGCCAAGTCCAGAGACGCAGGGCCTCTTGACAAAGGGTCCACGACCCCACTCCGCCCTGTTTGTTGCAGTACCACATGGAGGTAGTGTTGTCTGTGAACACTTGAACAAGCCTTCCCTTTGTTGACGGTAAAAAGGCTTTTAGTGCCAGTCGGATCGCCACCTCAGCCCAGAAGGGACGCGTCCGTCACTACTGTGAGATCTGGGTGGTGAAGGGAGAGGGGTCCGCCGTTGAACCATCCGCGATCCGTCAACCACTACTGCAGATTTTTCGCAGTGTCCTCTGAAATCTGAACCAGGTCGGTGAGATTTCCTTGATGCTGTGCCTATTGGAACTTCAGGTCCCACTGCAGAGCTCGCTTGTGCCACCGTGCATGGATCACTAGCAGGATGCAGGAGGCCATGAAGCCCAACAGCCTCAGAGTCAGTCTCACCGAAATCCAGGATAGAGGCTGAAACATCGGTATCAAAGCCTGAATATCCTGGACTTACCATTCAGGAGGATCGGCACGAAACTGCACCGTGTCCAGAACCGCCCCAATGAAAGGAAGTGACTGAGAGAGAGCCAGGTGCGACTTCAGCACGTTGATAGTGAACCCCAGCTAATGCAAGAGGTTCGCAGTCATCTGGAGGTGGGAGACAACTGTTTAGGACGAGCCCGCCTTCAACAACCAGTCGTCGAGATACGGGAAGACTGGAACCCCAGGTCTCTGCAGATGAGCTGCGACCACCACCATCACCTTTGTGAACAGCCGAGGGGCACTGGTGAGGCCAAAGGGGAGCAACGTAAAGTGAAAGTGCTCGTGGCCCACTATGAACTGCAGGTAGCGACGATGGGCAGGGAGGATAGGGATATGGAAGTAGGCATCCTGCAAATCCAGCGCTACCATCCAGTCTCCTGGGTCCAAGGCAGACAGGACCTGAGCAAGGGTGAGCATCTTGAATTTTTCCTTTTGAGGAAGAAATTGAGGGTTCTGAGGACCAGAAAGTAGCGGGAATAGCAACCACTGCCTACTTCGGGCCCGGGAACCCTCTCTATAGCTCCCTTGGCCAAGAGAGCATTGACTTCCTCGCAGAGCAAGGCAAGGTGATCCTCCGTCAGCCGATTGTATGCTGGAGGCACAAAAGGAGGGGTAGTCTCGAAGGGGAGGGAGTAGCCCCTTTGGACCACTTGCAGCACCCACCTGTCCGATGTGATGTTTTGCCAGTGGTGGAGGTGATGGTGTATTCTGCCACCAACTGGCCAAGAGCGACCCTGGGGAATCGGCCTAGGAAGGTTTTGCGGCGGAGGAGAGATGGCGGCTTAGCTCGACTTCTGGTCCCTGACCCACGAGGCTGGGGTGAGCCGCAACCACGGCCCCGTAGAGGTTGCTGAACTTGTGGAGCCCTCTGGCCGGGATTAGGGTGACCAACCGTCCGTAATTTTCACGGACAGTCCGTAAATTAGCCCTAAAGTCCGTTGTCCGTGATAGAAGTCTTAACGGACGCCATTTGTCCGTAATTTTAGCCTCTCCACTAAAAGACCAAAGTTAATTCCCACTATTTCCCATCTGAAGGTGCGGGAGTCTCCTGTGCTGCATTCTGGAGAGAGGGGCAGACAGCTGAAAAGAAAGGAGCCTTCTAGCCAGTGTCTGCTTCCCCACAGAAATGCAAATGTGCGCAATTAGCAAATGTTAAGGCTGATTTGGAGCCGGTATTGTTTTAAACTGATGTCAAGTCACTTCACACTTCCTGATAACAGGCTATGGGCGAGCCCATAACTTTAAGATGGCTTTGAATTTCAGTGAGCCCTGTATTCACAAGGGTCTAACATTGGTGCAATATTCACAGTTAAAACAGATTTTCCCCAAGACCGCGCTGCTTGTCTAATGCCAATCCTCAGAAGTGCCAGCCCTTTCACTCTCCGATAGACAATAAGAGAGGGTGTTTTGAAAAGTTGTGTATTATCACTGCAAGGTTCTCTACATTTTGTGTGAAATGCCCAGTGACATATAAAAACGGAAACACATTATTTTTAAAAATCATTCTCACGTTCCAGCAGTTATTTGTGTTAGGTGTAATTATTTTTTATCTCTGAAGTAAAAATGGGGCATAAGTGCATGATACAGAAACATTAATCGTCACCTTTGCTTAACCCCCTCACACAGTTTTTGCTTAGCTGAGCTTTTTTTTATTAGCTACTAATAGCGAGGTTTATAGGGTTGCAACACCTGAGAGGAATACCTGCAAGACAGCTCTTCTAATTATTTACTGATATGGTTCGAATGTCTATTTGAGTGCACCAAGAAACAAATGGAGTCTATTACAGGTGTTGGTGAAGAAAAGTGCAGCTGCGTCGTTCTTTTAATGGAGTAATGTCAATATTCGCCCATTGATTTCTGATGCAGGCCTCTCTCACTATGTACTCATCACCTCAGGACTCCACCATCCTCTTGTCTTAAAGGGACCATGTAGTGTAGAAAACAAACTGTTCTCTTTGACCAGTTCTACATCTCTAACAACGGCCAGCAACATAGGCTTTCGAGAATATTTGATGATGTTGGCTGGGGTTTTGAGATGGCCCGTTTAAGACTTACAAAGTGTTATGTATCAAGGGATCACTGTATCAGTACAGATGGCGCAGTATGTTGCATACATAGCCTTTCCTCTCTGTGTGTGAAGATCTCTGCACATGTCCATTGTCTATGACTATAGCCCCTCTTACATACGTCTCTAAGGATCGGAATGCCAACATTTATAACCCAAAAGTTAGCTGTGTGAGCTTTTCACAGCACTTAGTTTATCTTTCTAATTCTTTGTGTTATGCAAGAATATATATGGTTTTTGCAATCTAAACACACACTCAAGGGCTTTAGAGAATTAATGCTTCCAGTTTTGTTTTTGATGCTATATTTTATTGTTATAATATGGCTAAGAGAAAAAAAAAATCACATTTTCTAATAGATGGCAGCTTGTCAGGAAATAAGTAGATATTGACTAGTCCCGTTTCTGGAAAAACGGGTTAGTGACATACTGATATGGAAAAAATCATTATAATTGACAACATTTGTAAATGGCACTGTATGAGCCTGCATTGATAGCCTGCAGATCTTTGGTGCAATCTTGCTCGCTCATACCCACCAAATACCTTGCCTAAAGGAAAACTGAGAGAATAAGAGGGAGATATGATGGGAAATATCAAAACAATAGTAATGGAAGAGACATGGGATGATATGATAAAGGTACGAATTGTATATCCATTTTATTAATGTTGCACTAATTATAGAATTTATACCTTTAGTGATGTACTTCCTGTGACATCACCAGGATCAAAAGTCACATGGCAACACTGCTGGGAAGACATTAAAGGCAATATGATGTTACTTCCTGTGATGTCACTGGGGTCAAAGGGCATGTGATGTCACTTCCGCTACCCCTGGTATTTTGGTGAATCGACATCCATGGCACTAGGTAAAATCTGTATGTTACTGAAATCTATAATTTAGAAGCACTTTTTATCTTTAACCTAAATTTATATGGGCATTTAGTGGCAGCATATATTATACTGTGTGCACTGCTCATTTAAAATAATGACTTAAACATTCACAGTGCTTTCAGGGATCTCCTAGCACTAACAAATACACAAGTCACTTTTCCCTACTACACCAAACAGGATTAAATTCTGTGGACCTCTGGTTGCACACTTATACATCTGTAGTGAATGCATTAACCAACATAGGTTTCATGACATACAATATAACATTTTCTACTGATTAGTTTAACTTTTATTTCTTTTATCAGTTAAGATGTGCATTATTTTATGTGTAGTTACCTGATGGTGAGAGTTTAACAAAATAGTCAGCAGTGGCCGGAATAGCTAAACGCGGTAGGGCGGGGGCAGGGTGGGAGCGGGGGGAACATAATGTGCCACCTCAATGTAGCATACCTACAGGCAATCACATAAAGACCATAGTGAATATATAGTAAAATGTAGAAAATAGAAAATAAATGCATTGATAAAATAGTGGGGTAGGGCCGCTCCATCAATTTGTCTGTAAAACTGAACTTTTGTCCTGAGTTTTTGTCCTGAATTTTAACCCTTTGTCCTGAATTTTTGTCCTGAATTTTGACCCATTGTCCTGAATTTTTTACAGTCCTGTCCAGAATTTGCCTCCATGTCAGTTGGTCACCCTAGCCGGGATAGGGTTGGCGCAGCTGGTCGCCCCTTCCGTAGCCACGAAAGGAGCGAAAAGTGGATGAAGCCCTGGGGGCAATAGTGAGGCCCAAAGACTTGGGCGTGGCCCGCAAGTCTTTGAAGCGCTCAAGGACAGCATCCGCCTTGTCTCCGAAGAGATGGTGTAGGAAAGTAGGATCTGTTTTTATCGTTATCCCCACTTTTTGCCTGGTGTTATGCTGTTTCTGACTAGTCTGACTGGAATCCTGCTAATCAGGACCCCAGTCTCTGTGCTTTCTCCCCTAAATTGGTATGGTAAGTATTTAGGTACACCCCAGATTTGACACTGGTGTACCCTTATCAGTCCCTAGTATATGGTACTAAGGTACCCAGGGCATACATACACCAGGGGTCCCCCTTGGGCTAAAGCATGTATTATGCCACCCATGAGGGACTACTCAAATTGTAACTACAGGCCTGCCATTGCAGCCTGTGTAAGCTGGTGCTAGCACCACTTATGAATGATATAGGTTTCCCTATATCTAAGGTCACTGCACTTAAAACTTATAAGTCACCCCTAAACCTGCCTTTCAATCCTGAAGGCAGGGTGCTCGGTTATAAGTGTGAGGGTGCCCCTACAGCCTTCGGAGTCCATTCTCCCGGGCTGTAAGTGCATCCGCCATTACGATACATAGAGTGGCCATGCATCATTATGCGATGACCATCTCTAAACTGGCTGTAACGAACCCTATCATGTTTGGTATCAAACATGTTGGAATCATACCCCCACACCGTAAACGGTGTGGGAGGTATGATTCCATGCACTGTAAAGCTCTTTCGGGAGGCCCTCAGTGCTCCCGGTACCAGTCTTCTAGACCCAGACAGCACAACATGGCTGCTGCCGACCAGAGACATGATTCTGCCCTCCTGCTGCTGAGCCAAGCTCGAACAGGGGAAGGCAGAACAATAGATATCCTGTCACAGGGAGGTGTGACCACCTTCCAGACAGGGTTTAGTGTATTGGGGCCGGGTGGGAGCGCTTGCGAGCGCCACCCAGTCTGCTTGAAGGGCACATTTAGTTCCCTCCTAGCATAGTCCAGTTCAAACCAGCTCAGGGAGCTGTTGGCTCCCGCTCTGGCGTGAAACTGGACAAAGGGCATGGGAGTATCCTCCCCACTGTCCGACCCCTCCCCTGGGAGGGAGCCCTGAATCGTCCCAACTCTTACCTTAGGGTATTTAAGGGCTTACCCGAGAGTGGGTCCCTAGATTCGTCATGGGACAAGATTCATTTCAAGACACCACTTCTACTTCGACCGTCTGGGCACTCTGGACTTCGCTGGACTTCGCTCTGGGCATCAAGGCTGCAACTGGGAAGACTCCTGCTGCTCCTGAGCTCGTCACCCTGCTCGTCTGCTGCAACGTCTGTGCCTGTGCTCCATACAGGAACCTTCCAAGGCCTGTGGGCATCCAAGACACCTAAAGGAATCTTCCTTGAAGTGAAGGAGTCACTTCCCTGCATCTGCAGGCACTGCAACTAAGCTGACCTGTCTGCTGATCCTGGGCTCCCACGGACTCCGAAAGACTCAGCAACACAGGTGGTGGTTCTTCACATCCCTCGAGGCCTGCCCTGTCCTCTCACCAAGTTTGATGCCAGTATCCCTCCTCGGAGCCACAGGAACCAAACCCCTGTACACCGCGTCGACTTGCAGTTGCAAAGGCTTGTTGGCTTCCTACCACCAAGATCTTCAGGCTCCAAGTAGCCTCAACCATCTCCTGTGACCAAGATCTTCATCCTCACCGCATCACTTGCATCGTGGGCTTGCATCCTTGGTGAGCTGCTCAAAGTCCTCTCACGACTCCAGTGCCTCCGGCCTGTGGGTCCTCTTTGAATTCTGCAGGCTCCCCTGATTGCTAGGGACTGCCCCAACTCCTCTGCTTGTGGTGAGTCACCTGGACCTTGCTCGTCCCGACACTGTACCTTCTTCACTTTCCTCTTTGGTTGCAGTTGCCAAGGCTTGTAGGTGCTCCCGACCGACACCGACCCCTCAACTCTCGACATCCGACGTGGGACAGCTTGTGCACGGCTCCTGATCTTCCACAGCGTCGCCTGGTCCGTACAGCTGCAGTTTCAAGGTCACCTTCAGCTCTCCTGAAACACTCGACATCGGTGGGCATTCATCTTCCGTGCCTCCTGGTCACTCCTGAGTGGCATAGACTCTGTCCCCTCTGCTTGCAGGTAATTCTAAACTTAAATCCACCTTAGGGTTCCATCGGACACTTTCACCTTCTCCAGTGGCGGCATCTTCCTGAAGTCCTCCATTGAGTTCAACGGCGGTTTCCGACGCCACTTTACACCTATGCACCCGGCTTCCCTGGTGTAGGTATCTTGGTTCCTCGGGTATCCAAGGGTGGGGTGGCTCTCCAACCTTCTGTCTTCCACGGGGTTTCTTATGGGTCCACTGGGAAGGGTCTTTCTTCTTTAAAATTGCAACTGCGACTTACCCATTGACTTGCATTGATCCCACTCTGCACACAGCCTCCGTGGGGCTCCTGGTTTCCTACCTCGGGTGGTCCTCGGCACTTCTACGTCTTCTGGGTTTAGTCTTGACTCGAGTCGTGGTTTGCATACCACTGTTTTAGTATATGGTTTGGTCTCCTCCTGGTGACTACTGTGTATTTCGTGCTACTTACCGGTTTCTATTGGAAAGTATTGTGTGCATTGTGTTTATCTCCAGCTAGGAGATATCTGTATGTGTTAGTGAGTGTCTTATAATAAATACATATTTTTATAAATACCCTGTGTGGTTCTTTTTCACTTAATATATTCCTATAAGATTATGTTCTGGCAAAACAAGCTGCTTTACACTCCTTCTGGACAAGGCCTGAAGGCTGCTCTCCGCAGCTACCACTTGGAGAGCTTTCTAAGGATGTCTAAGACGACAAAAATCACCATAAGGGTTGTCTGGATTGGTGCAAGGTGCCCACTTACATAAGTGTACTCCATATACCAAGCCAGCTTCTCGACGGGAGCCTTCAAAGGGCATGTCCATGAGGTTAGCTTAGACATCCCCTGAAAAACCAGATGTTCTCAGCCAGGCATGGCAACGAACTGCCACTGTCATGGAAATCGCTCTACCTAGCGAGTCCATCGTGTCCAAACTACATCTGATGGCGAACTTAACTGCATCCCTCCCATCTGATATAGCTTGGGAGAGTAGAGCCTGGTCCTCCTCCGAGACTCTAGGCAGCACCTGCGCTACCGGACCTCACATAGAATGGGAGTAACGGCCCAAGAGGCATGCGGTGTTCACCGACCGCAGCGCTAGGCTGGTGGAAGAGAAAATGTTCTTCCCGAAGTTTTCCAGCCTCTAGGATTCCCTGTCCGGGGGTGCAGAAGGGAATGTGCCTCAGGACGGGGAAGCTTGGACCACCAATCTTTGGGGGTGGGGTGGGTGGTGAGGAAAAGTGGGTCTCCTGGTGCGCGGCAATGGCGGCGGGCGATCGTCCTATTCACAGGAGCCCCTGTGCTGGGTTTGGACCATGTCCTCAGAAGGACGTCTGACAAGGCCTCATTGAAAGGCAGTAGGGGTTCCGAACTCAAGACCCCAGGCTACAGGACCTCTGTCAAGACGTTCGTCTTGACTGCCACTGTAGGAAGCTACAGGTCGATGACCTCTGCAGCCCTATGCACCACCATGGCAAAAGATGTTCTCTCCGCCGTAGGCAGGGTAGAAGGGGAAAGCATGCCAGAGTCTGGGAAAGTATCCAGACCACTGGCCTCACCCAATTCCTCATACTAGTCCAGGTCTTCTTGTTGCAGGATTTCTGAGGGATCCTGCTCCCCCTCCCAATCCTCTTCCTCCATCCTTAACCCTTCAGAATAAGGCAGAGAGAACGGCATGGAGCCGTACGGCTCCATCGGCGCCAGTCTCGGCGTCGGAGGACGCCCGACCGGCTCCCTTGTCATTGAATGAGGATCGGGGAAGCGCTGCGGGTGAGCGCTGGCGACGCCGAGGACCTCGGCGCCGGACGCGACGCCGGGGAAGGTTGCTATGGAGGTGCGACCGGCGTTGGTCCGGTCCTGGGAACGGGTCCACTCGGAGGCCGTGGACCAGGGGCCAGAGCCGCCGGCACAGGAACCACTGGGGCCCCTCCGCCCTCTGAGCCTGACGAGCCTGAAAGCGCGCCCCGGCAGGGTCAGCCCACCCAAATAAGACGCACATGGCGTCATAAAATTCTTTGAGTTGGGCATGGGTCGCTCCCGGCCCCGGAAGGGGTGGGAAACGCAGAGCTGACCCAGGCACCCGCTCCGCGGAGCAGGGCCTCGAACGCCCGCCGAGGTTCCTCCGCTGCGTCACGAGACGGGCGGGGTGAAGTCGAAGCATGCTTCGACTTCTTGTGCTTTTTGTGGTGCCTCTTACCTGACTTCGACGACTTTGACGAAGAGGACTTCGAGTCACCGGAGCGGGGCTCTGACTTTCCTCTCGACAGAGACCTGGACCGGGATCGAGACCGGCGAGGCGACCTCCGCGGTGACAGACGCTGGGCCGCGAGAAGCTTTGTGGGAATCGACAGAAATCGCTGTTAGCATAAGCTGAAGCCATTTTGGTTGTAGCAGCCATTTTAGTTAGCCACGTGCTAGCCATGTGCTTCTTCCGTCTTCACTGTTGCCTGCTTTTCTATTCTGCCTGAGTCATCAACTATAGTTAACTCCTTCAGCACTGAGCCAGAGCAATGTAGGCTCAGAAAGACCTGTAGCAGCTAGAATGCACCTGTCTTAGAGTGTAACTGTCAGGCTATTTTAACTGATGTAAGCAGTTTTGGTTTCCCCTCCCACTCTGCTGGCTAAGTGATTCTTGTCTGACCATGTTTGTCAATACCTATTTCTGTGTGTGCCTGTACCTCCTCTTTTTGAGTCTCAATGCTTACAGTGCAGAAAAAGCTGTATATAAGGCCTGTGTTCTGAGACTTCAATGTACTGCCTCATACAGTTCCTGAGGGCTCTGTATGGATGTAGTCCCACTCATGAGTGATGAATAAACTTGTTCTTTGATATTTCAGCTTCAGTGCCAATTGCTTCTTTGTTGGTTTAAGGACCCGTGGACAGATAAGGGTGAACCCTGCACCAGTGGGCCCCTGAAAAGGCTCATTTCCACAGTTTGGCGCCCGTCACGTGGGGCTCATCGGAGACGCGGCTGCCCGAAGGAGTGGTCTTGACGGAGAATAGGAATCTACTGAGGAGGTACCCTGCGCGAGGAGACACTTTGTCTTTGCAGACCGACGTGTTTTTCCGGTTTTCCCGATCTGACCCTGCAGGTGGCGGCCGGTCCCGACTGAGACTTACTTTGGCGCATGTTTGCAGAGACCATTAGGTCGCACAAGAGCTTGGCAGTTGGAGGCTGGAGACTTTTGTTTGGTAAGGTCGTTGAAGCGACACTCTTGATTTTGCTTGGCCAAGATTTTGGTTTGGTTTGGTTCTTTTTATTGCAATAAAAAGGGGCAGGTAATGAGGAGATTTTTCTCTATTGTGGATATATTTGGATAAGTACTATATTTGGGATAAGTATTATTTAACTAATAATCATGCCTGTTTCCAGCACACTTCGCAGGTTGTGTTGCTGTCTTGGTGGTAGCAAAAGGGATTTAGAAAAAAGTTAACCGGTTCCCCCAGAGGGGACACCTAACAGACATATGTATGTCAAATACGGTATTTCTTCCATAATGTATAGTACACTGTGGAACAAATACACTAAAAAGGATCCTGATCTACGATGGCCGGTGAATGGGTCATTTGATATTAAAAAGATTCAGTATGTAGAGCAGTGTGTGTTTCAACGTAAAAGTCGTCCGGATATGTTTGATTGTGTACGAATGTGGGAGAAAGAAGTGCATGAGAGAGTGAGAAAAGAAGAAGCTATAGCAGAAAAAGCACGGCGCAAGACTATTTATCAAAAAGCGCTAGAAGTAAAAGATAAAGAGATGCAGGAAATACGAGAGAAAAACTATAGGGAGCGTCGTTTAGAGGTAACTGGCCAGTACTCTGTTAGGCGCCCCGTTTACCCTATACTTAATAAACCTCAGGATGATAGCATTTTGTTAGATCGACCCCCGCCCCGTATACATTTCCTAGTGCCCCTCAGAATGACGATTCTGAAAAGGAGCATTTTTCTTCAGAAGAAAAAGATGCAGATAAGGATGAAGGGCGGACAACTCGCTCTACTTTAACTGTTGAACGCATGGCCACTCTTAGATCTGCTGCTCGTAAAGCAGCTCGTGGGAGTGCCTCTGCCCCAGAAATTTTAGCAATGGTTCAGCAGTGGAAAGATTTAGAGCAGTTATATTTTGTCGAGCACTTCACTGAGGAAGTAGTATCTAGTTTTAGAAAACATTCTGACGATTTAGAGCCTTCTGATATAAATTCTGATCATAAGCAATTTCGTGAGGGCACTTTTCTTCTTTCACAGGTGCCTGACCTTATTAGGCGAGTAGTTAAATTGCGAATTGATACAATCGGTCTACGCGAAGAGAAAAAAGCAGCTGCTAAGGTTACAAATGAACAAACAGTTCAGACCCCGGCGCGACAAGAAGGAGCTACGGGGCCGGATAATGACCCTAGTAATGTTGTAGTTACTGTGAAACCGATGCGCAAAGCTGCGCCTTTGTATGTTCCCCCGAAGGGTGCAGGCACGAATGATGATAAAGATTCAGATGATGCAAAAGGATATTTTATCTAGAATTGGGTTTATACTCCTTGGAGTAGAACAGACGTTATGGCTCTTAAAGCTGCTTTGCCTGATCCACGGAAAAACCCGGCCGCTTTTTATGAAGAAGTGGAAGGAGCTATTAGCTCCTGTACTATGACTCTGCCAGATATTGACATGTTTTTTGGACTGATTTTACCCTCCGAAATGAGGAGATTAATTAGGAAGGTAGAGGATATTACAACTTATGGTGATACTTGGGTGCACTTGGAGGAAAAGGATGCGGCTAGGGAGCCTGCGCAGAAACCACAACAAGAGATATTAGATCTTCCCAAAGCCATCGTGATTAAGTTGAAAACTCTTATACCCCCTAAGAAGATAGATTGGACTACGTTAGCGTCTTGTAAGCAGAAAGCAGATGAGTCAGTTTCAGACTTCTTTACCCGATTTGAAGAGACATTTCATGACTTTAGTGGACAGTCGTTGACAGATGACACGGGTAAGCATCTTTTCGTCGACAAATTTGTCGCGAACATGTTGCCAGAAATAGCTAGTCGCCTAAAGGCCAGCGAGAGTTCACGGACTACGTCTTCCCCCGTCTCCCTTTTGACTATGGCCCAGTATTATGAGCGTCAGGAATTGGAAGCGAAAGGCAAGGAGGATAAAAAGGTTAAGGATTTAAAGACAAAAGTTATGTTGGCTCAAGTCTATGGTCCATCATTTAGAGGTGGTGGTAGAGGTGGACGTGCGATGTATCACCCTGGTGCACCCCCTTTTCCGCGAGCAACTCTGTCTTCTGATCAGTATGCTTATTGTAAGGAGATTGGACATTGGCGTTTTGAGTGCCCCCTTTTGCGAGGTCAGCAGTATCAGCGGGGTAGAGGAAACATGAGAGGTCGTCCCGGGAACTCAGGGAATAGGGGAGGCAGGGATAGTCGTCCTAGATTTGAGGCAGTTGCGCACAATCCAAATTCTTTTAATGCTTTTGACAGACGAAATCAATATCAAATGTCTGATTATTCGATTGATGATCCTAAGGATTCTGATTATGCATAGGAATGTCTCAGATGGGGTATGGAACCGGTTGAGGTCCCAGTAGTTCAGAGGGGTCCCTATGTCGATGCACGCGTCTTGGGTTCTACTGATCGTTTTCTGGTTGATACAGGAGCTACTCGTAGCGCTTTATCTAAACAATTGGTTCCTAGGGCTCCCCCGTCTGGCACAACGATAACATCGATAGGATTCGATGGGACACCTTCCCTTAGCCCACTGTCACAACCACTTGCATTTAGTCTTGGTAAATTCACGGCTGCATGTCCATTTCTGCTTTCCCCTAACACACCAGATAACATTGTGGGTATCGATATGCTTAAACATTTTCGTGCTACAATACGTTGTTTCCCAGAAGGTGTGCGTGTCATTTTAAATGATAATTATCCAACGGTTGCAAGGTCCTGCCTTATTAAAGAGGATATTGCTTTGGCATCGCTACCTAGTACCTTGTGGGCTACATCAGATACCGATGTGGGTCAAATGGTTATCCACCAGTACACATTCAAGTGAAGGAGGGTGCTTCGTTGCCTCAACTGCCCCAATATAAAATCTCTCGAGAAGGGGAAGAGGCATTGATACACATTGTTCAGGATTTGATCAGAGTGGGGGTTGTGGAAGAAGTCCCCTACAATACCTGTAATAGCCCTATTCTTCCCATTTTGAAAAAAGACACGGATTCTAAAATCTATAGATTTATTATCGACTTACGAGAGGTCAATAAGATAGTAGTGCCTTAATACCCGGTTGTTTCTGACATCACGACACTTCTTACTATGATTCCTCCCACTGCGACTACATTCACTGTAATTGATTTAAAAAATGCATTTTTCTCCATCCCTATTCATCCTGACAGCCGTTTTTTGTTCGGCTTCACTTTGAATAATCGTTCCTTCAGATTTTGTAGAGCTCCACAAGGGTATACAGAGAGTCCTAGCATCTATAGCCAGGCATTGAAACGACAGCTTGATTCTTTTCCTGTACCGAAAGGGGTGGCTCTTATTCAATATGTTGATGACATCTTGTTGGCTGCTGATACCCCTGAACAGTTTGAAGAAGGAACACTGTCATTGCTATCATTCCTTGCATCTCATCATCACAAAGTCTCTCGGAAGGAATTGCAATATTGTAGACAGCAGGTTACCTATTTAGGTCACCTCCTGTCTAAGGAGGGACGTGCACTCACATCAGACCGTATTCAAGCCATTTTAGACACGCATGTGCCCCGTACTCAGAAGGATGTTCGTGCACTGATTGGTCTTACTTCCTTTTGTAGGCAGTGGATTCCTAGCTTTTCTTACATCGTTAAACCCTTGTTGGCCCTTTTGACTAAAGACACTCCGATGCCCCTCCCATGGACTACTGAATGTCAGGATGCTTTCCAGCAGTTACGTCAAGCTCTTTGTTCTGCACCAGTATTAGGAACTCCAGATTACACTAAGCCCTTCACACTTTATGTACATGAGAGGGACGGTTGCGCTCTCTCAGTGTTAGTACAGACACACGGTGATAAGCAACGTCCTTGTGCATATTTCTCAGCTGTCCTTGATCCAGTCGCCCATGCGTTGCCTGGGTGTTTTCGAGCGGTGGCGGCAACAGCTGTGTCCATACGTCAGAGTGAGGGAATATTCTTATCACACAGAGTGCTTGTGTTAGTGCCCCATTCAGTCGATGCCCTTTTAAATCAGACGAAAACACAACACTTGACTAGTGCTCGCTTGACAGGATATGAATTGACACTCTTGGCCCCTCATATCACACTGAAAAGATGCTTGACTTTAAATCCCGCTACACTATTGCCATTCCCAGCTACTCAGTCTCAGTCACAAGAGTCTCATGATTGTATATTCCTTACTGAAGAACAAACAAAGGGTCGGGTTGACCTACAAGATACGCCCCTTCCTGACATTGATGGGGAATTGTGGGTTGACGGGTCTTGCTTGAAGTTGCCTGATGGCACGACATCAGCTGCTTATGCAATTACAACACTTCAGACGGTAGTTGAGACAGCTCGTATCCCTCAGGCAGCTGAGTTGATAGCATTGACACGAGCATGTGAGCTTAGCACAGATCTGTCTGTTAACATCTACACCGATAGCCGATATGCTTTTGGAGTGGCTCATGACTTTGGGCAACTCTGGAAGGAAAGAGGCTTCCTTACATCACACGGGACACAAATAGTGCATGGGGAATTAGTACATAATCTCCTTATTGCCTTGACATATCCTAAGAAAGTAGCAATTGTTAAGTGTAGCGCCGACAAGAAAGTAACTGACAAAATAGGAGCAGGGAATGCCTTCGCAGACTGTACAGCCCGTGAGACTGCAATGCAGCGAAGTACTACATCTATGTATGTGGTCAAGTCACAGGCTGAACGTTGGCATGATGCCAGGCAAGAGGTGCTGGACATGCAGCGATCTGCCTCTGCTGATGAATTAGACCAGTGGTCCAAGGAGGGAACACTGGATGATGAGGGCTGTTGGAGGAATAAAGAAATGACTAAGTGGAAATTGCCTACAGCCTATTTACACCCCATGATTCACATGGCACATGGGCCGGCACATGTTGGAGCATCCTCAATGACAAAGTTACTTATGCAAGTTTGGGATCATCCAGATATTGCCGGCACAGCTAAAAAGATATTCCAGTCTTGTCTGATTTGTATCCAGTATAATCCTGGAAAGGGAACACGAACTCCAACAGGAGGGTTTGCAATACCAACTGCACCTTTTGAGGTTCTGCAAATGGACTATATCCAGCTTGAACGCTGTAATAATCTGAAGTATGTTCTAGTAGTGGTCTGTGCCTTTAGTAAATGGATAGAGGCATACGCTACTGAGGATAATACAGCTCTTACTACAGCAAAGGTGCTCCCTAAAGTAGTTTTTCCCCAGATTCAGCGTTTGTCGGGTCTTGTGGAGTGACAATGGACCCCATTTCATTGGGCAAGTTGTTGAGTATCTTCTGAAAGGACTGGGAATTAAGCAGAAGTTCCATGCTGCTTTCCATCCACAATCAGCAGGGCTGGTAGAGCGCTACAACGCCACGTTAAAACTGAAACTTGCCAAAATACAGGCTTCTACATCTTTGAAATGGCCTGATGCACTGCCCTTGGCTTTGCTGTCCATTAGATCGATACCACATACTCTATCTGGCCTCACACCGTATGAGGTGGTTTTTGGAAGGCCAATGAATATTTGGGGAATTCCCAAGCCACGCCCTATACATGATGTACCTTGTGTATTGATGAATGACTATATGTCTCAGTTGACTGACAGCTTGCTTTCTATTTATCAACAGGTTCGGGAGACTCTTCCAGACAGGTCGCAGGGTGAGGGCCATGATCTACGGCCTGGGGACTACGTGGTGACGAAGTCCTTCCAGAGAGCCAGCTCCCTAGCCCCGAGGTGGCGCGGCCCTGAGCAGGTGCTCTTGGCTACCAGGACTGCGGTGCGAGTGACCAATCGGAAGAACTGGGTCCATGCAACACACTGCCGGAAAGTGCCGCCGGACTAGTGAGCCCAGCTGTGATTACGGACCACCGCGATATCCTGGACACCGAGAAAGGCCAAGCTGCGACACCTGAAGGACCTGAGGAAGTCTTCCCGGACCACACGATCCCTGGTACATCTCGATATCAGCTGCGACCCTGAAAACTTCGTTGTTGAAAGAGACTGGTTGAGTCACTGTCCTGGGTTAGTGAAAGCCTGAGTAGCAAAGGGGGGGGACTCTAGTAGTGATACCCGTCTCAACCTCAGTGAAGAAACCAACGGCTGCCCAGGACCCTAGTGTGAAAATCTGCTTTGTTGTTCAACGTCGAGATAAACATGCCTGCGGAGAAGAAATCAAGAGTTTGTGATTGAAAGGCTGTGTTCATCATTGGGCTTACTTCCATTGTTATCATCATTGCTACGATAACATGGGTTGTAGAGGGAGTAGCTCCTGCTTGAAATGTACTGACTGCTACTACTCCTGTCCCCATTGAGCACCACTACTTCACTCTCCCGTATCATGAAAAAAAACACAGACAGTCTTATATTAACAACACGTTCATCCAAATGTTACATCACACCCATAATGCTACGAACATTACCAACTGTTGGGTGTGTGGAATGATGCCAGCTCATCAGAAGAAGGGAGGAACGCCTTTTATTCCTCTGCCATTCTCGCATAACGGCTCCTGTAGAGCCTGGTTCGCACTGCTGTGGGCCTCTGAAATTGCTAATATTACTCTAGCTGATATAGGAGGACTAAACTACCAGCTAAATAAAGTCTGTTACCCTGATGAGGAAGGGGACCCACAAGCTGAAGGAACTGTGTGGGAAATGGAAGAGTATCGCCGAGGAAATTCCTCTACACACTATGTTTTCCCAAACACTCGAACTGCCAAGGGTAATGGACCCCCTGTAATAGCTGTTACTAGAGCTCGAGCAGACTTGTGTGTAAACAGTGTTGGTAGTATTCCTGTGGGGAAAAGTGATTGTACTTTGATATTAAATATTACTGGAATAAATAATAGCAGTTTTACGTCATCACACAATACGTATTTTATATGTGGAAGTAAGGGATATTACAACTTACCCATTGGTTGCTCAGGTACCTGCTTTGTGTCCTTTTTGCTACCACCTGTGGTTTTTGGCATCTGCATCCTATCATAAAGACTATAAACTGTTTAATGACATTTCCAAAAACAGATTTCAGAGGACAATAAATCATGATGAGGTGGATCAAACTGATACTGCACTGCAACAGTATGTTGACTTCAATTTGGGACTGTTCTTCTTTGTTGGTGCCGCCTTAAACAGCAGAAAGATCAGGCGCCTGACACGTGTTGTAGAGGCTGTAACCAATGAAACAGCTTTGGCACTTGGGAACATCACAGAAGAACTACAAATTGCGAGAAGTGTGGCGCTCCAAAACCGGATGGTTCTTGATGTGGTTTTGGCAGATCGTGGTGGAGCATGCCGCATCATTGGGAGCAGTTGCTGTGTCTATATCCCAGACCACGCCCCTTCAGTTTTTGAAGCAATTTCTAAGCTGCAAAATTGCCACTGAAATCCATCAGGATTCAGGAACTTGGACTTTTACCGGCTGGTTTTGGACACTGTTCACCACTTGGGGCTGGAAACTGTTAACAGTTCTATGCATACTCATTGCGATCCTCTTCATCTGCTGTTTATGTATACAATGTGGCCCGATACTTT
Organism: Calotriton arnoldi; assembly: GCA_963921515.1. NCBI lineage: Eukaryota > Metazoa > Chordata > Amphibia > Caudata > Salamandridae > Calotriton > Calotriton arnoldi. Next base: position 571,847 of record CAWUFW010000974.1, on the reverse strand, counting down.
GTTCCCTTTGTGTTTCTACCTGTACTTCAGCACACCTGTCAAGAGAAATGCTAAAAATGTAAATGCCCAACTAGTAATAGATCAGGAGATTAATAACCTGATGAAGATAGATGTGCAAGATATTTTCCATGTTCCTTCTAGATCATAGAGATGTCTTCAGCTAATGCTAAAAGGGTCGTCTGTGGGAATCGACAGAAATCGCTGTTAGCATAAGCTGAAGCCATTTTGGTTGTAGCAGCCATTTTAGTTAGCCACGTGCTAACCATGTGCTTCTTCCGTCTTCACTGTTGCCTGCTTTTCTATTCTGCCTGAGTCATCAACTATAGTTAACTCCTTCAGCACTGAGCCAGAGCAATGTATGCTCAGAAAGACCTGTAGCTGCTAGAATGCACCTGTCTTAGAGTGTAACTGTCAGGCTATTTTAACTGATGTAAGCAGTTTTGGTTTCCCCTCCCACTCTGCTGGCTAAGTGATTCTTGTCTGTCCATGTTTGTCAATACCTATTTCTGTGTGTGCCTGTTCCTCCTCTTTTTGAGTCTCAATGCTTACAGTGCAGAAAAAGCTGTATATAAGGCCTGTGTTCTGAGACTTCAATGTACTGCCTCATACAGTTCCTGAGGGCTCTTTATGGATGTAGTCCCACTCATGAGTGATGAATAAACTTGTTCTTTGATATTTCAGCTTCAGTGCCAATTTCTTTTTTGTTGGTTTAAGGACCCGTGGACAGATAAGGGTGAACCCTGCACCAGTGGGCCCCTGAAAAGGCTCATTTCCACAGCTTTAGGGCCCGCTCCCTCAAAGCCTTAGGCGCCATAGCCTGGCAGCCGGAACACGACTTGAAGTTGTGGTCGCGCTCCAGGCACCACAGACAAACCAAATGGGGATCCGTAACCGACATGGCGCGGTGACAGGCCCGCACGGCTTGAACCCCAAAGTCTTCTTACTCGACATTCCTAAACCCACCAACGGAGTCGACAAAAGTTTTAAAAAAAAGTCTGTCAAAAAATGACAGGGGGTAGCTCTCTTCAACGGATCGGCGCTGGCTGGCGCGTAAAGAAAAGAACTGACGCGCCAGAGTGGCGTTTATATTGATGACGTGGACGTCACGACAACGACGAACAACGCCGATGACGTCACGCAGAGTCGGCCGATTCCACCTACCGGCACGCAGGGGTACTGCTACGAAAAATCTTCCGGATCCAGCCAGACACCTGGAAGTTCAAAGATAAGTAATCTGCGGCCAGATGTCTCTATCAGATGTTGTCAACCAGTGGTCTTCAAATTTTTAATAGCACCCCCCATGTAAAAAAATTTTTTTTTAAATCATCAGCCCCCAAAATTAACATTTATTCACATTATTTTATGCTATAAAATTGCCAATGTTAAAATATGCCTCAAATATGCATTAACAAATTGAAACGCTGTTCAATTTTCCTTTTAAAGAATGCAATCAAATACATGATTGCCAACTTAATATTTTGGTCAGCCAGGTCTTTCTGAAGTTAAAAAGTATCCACAGTGTGATTTTTTTACTGAGTTTGACGCCCTCATCCTTTGACAGCTATTCCCAGTCAGAATATCAATGACAAAAGAGGTCAGTGATCACCCATTTGCTGACTGACGCTCTTTTTTTCACTAAAAATGAAGCCCTTTTTTTTAGCATGAAGCTTCTCTTGGCCAGTGCCTGCCGACCCACTTGGGATCAATTAAGCCCCCTCCCCCCCAAGGCCCGTCCCCCCGTTTGAAGACCTCAGATGTAGACTATTGCACTGCTTGCTTCCCCAGCAAGGCCCAACAGGGTCAGATGGATGACACAAGGTAAGCCTTTGCCAGCACTCGTGACTTATTGGTGTGTAATCAGCCCCCCCCCCACTTGAGGAACAATTTCAACACTAATGGGATGTACTCTTCTAACCAAGAGTTACTTGTTTCCTATTCAAATATTTTAAGTGGGACAATTTTGATGCATCAAACATTATGTTACAATACTGGACCCCATGTTAATCTTAGTCTACATCTGAGTTTCCTGCAACATCCATTCCAAATCCTCACATACCAGACAATGCTGCAGATAGTTCTGTCAGTTTGTTTCCAATTCCATTTGTGGTTTACAGGTCCACAGCTGTTCTTCGGACTGCTACAGTGGCACCAACCTGAGTCTCAAGATCCAACATGCCATCATCTTGGATCACTATGTGAGGATCCATCCTTTTGTGCACTTCTGTTAGTGTGAATGGGCCTTTCAGTGTTCCTACTCGGTCCCAGACCTCTGACCCGTCAGTGATTTCACAGACGCCCCCAGACAAGTCCAACCAGTTCCATACCTCCTCGGGAGACATAAACAAGTGGGATCACCCATAATAAATTACTCCAAGCTTTGCAGGGAACAACAACTTATATTTAATATTCATGGCCCTGAATTTTGGTTTCAGCGATTCATAAGATTTTCTAAGATTCTGATCTTTATGTGTATAGTCTGGGAATATTCCTATTGTGCTACCTTCTTATTTAATATCCCCTATCTGTGGTGCATGTTGAAGCATAATGTCTCTGTCTCTGTAGTAAAGAATGTTGCCTATGATAGCTCTGGGCGGCAGTGGTGACATAGCCATGGCTCCCTGGGCTCTTTCCACCACAAACCAGTCCAAAAGATTGTCCAGGATCCAGCATTTCAGAAAGAGCACACTCTGCTCGTTCAGGTAACCCCAAGAACCTAAGGTTGTTTTGGCGTGATCAACTGTCACAATCCTCAGGTCTGAAATCAAGGTAGTATACTAGTAGGGGTCCCATATTTGCCTTCAATTCATCTACTTTCTTCTCTGTCACTATTGATATATTGGTCAATTAACATAGATCCGCTCATTGAAAGTTCCCTTCTAGAGAGAGTATATATTTTCCTCTCTAGGGTTTGTGTGGAGTTTTTAATTGCTGTTACATAGATCTGAGCTCCTGTTGGATCCATGTTAGAAGCTGAGCCCTGGGACTCCATAATATTCACTGTGGGCCCACCAACCCTCGCCCTAGTTGTATACTTATCCATCTTTGCTAAGAGCTACTGGGTGTGATGTCTCTGCCCGTGTTGACCTGCATGCACAACCATACCTTTCGTGCTCCTTGGCTGCACCCCGGTCCATCTAAGACCACACTACACCATAATGATCTTCTAGTCCAATTAGAGGCAGCCCCATTCTAGGAGCCAATATTACAGGATGGGTTACCAAGCATTCCATGGAGAAAGGGCAAACCAAGTGCAGCGATACAAGGACCATGTTTAGCTACTCCCCTCACAAACACAGGGCAAAAAAGTGGTTTGTACGCCCTCCATCCCCTACTAGACAGTGCTGGTTATAGACGCATCAAGCTGTGCTAGTGTCTGACTATGTGGAGGGGTAGAAAAGGAAACAATGCAGCCATACCAGGGTCAAGCGAGTGTCAGTGGGCTGTCAAGCATGGTGAAATATGCAGCCCTTAAAAACACTGAGGACAGGTGTGACGTTTATGATGGGCACATGCCTACCTCTTCAGTTAGCCAATAACAAGCCTCAAACAGCTCCCCAGACACCTCTACAAAGCCTAAGTTCATCCGCTGGATTAGCACACTTGCGGCTTACAGCTGAAACAGGGCACCTCCCAGGCATGCAGCAGGAAATGGCACGCTCAAAGGCATCTGCCAGCAGGATCTCTGAGTGTAAGGTCCTGCTCTATGGTAGAGACGACAGTTGACAGCTCAAACTGACCACCCAACCAAGGTCTTTTTAGTTTCTTTCGGAGCTAATCTCACCGCACAAAAACTCATTACATATTCAGATGGTGCCCCTGCTGCAGCCCAACTAATGCTATCCAAACACTACCAGGGCCACTTACAAAACCAGCTCCTTATCTACTTGGACATCCCAGTCTTCCAAGCCCTAACTTGAGAAGCATCCTTGTTCAAGCCCAATTTTGCCCATCTCAAGGTCCCAACTCTGTATTCACTAAGCAAACTTTCAATACCATATTTAGTTATTATTGGCCCCATCGTTACCTGTCTTCATTACAGGGTCCCGAGATTGCCCACCAAGAAAGCACAGGCCAATCACCGGTACACAAACCATGTCACACTACAATGAGCTGAGAAAGAACATCACACTCATGCCCCAGTCACCACCAAGAGTCTCCTCAGCTCAGTTGAATCTCAAGGCATCACCGAGGCCTAAAGTGAAACTCAGAGTCCGAGCTGCAGCTAGCACTATTTTATTTATAAAGGCAGGCCTGAGAGGGAGTAACCACAATTCCAGCTAGACATCTACTTATGCAGAGAAGAAAATGGCAGGGATATATATCCTGGCTCAGAGTCATTTAAGGGTATTTCAATACTTTATTAAAGAAAAGATTGCTCCATTTAAGGGGACGAGGTGACCAGATTTCCTAAAAGTGACCACATAATAATCAACACTGTGTCAGATATGTTCTCATCATGCTATCAAAGTTAAAATGATGTTTCAGATAAAATAAAGTTTACTGTATTATTGAGGTGGACAGTGAACCGTGGGCCAAGATGGCAGCTTGACGGATGTGCGTCCTGGCACTCTGGGGGCAGGCCTGTTGTAATCCTGTGGAATCCTATGTCCTCCTCACTCCCTGCGGCCCTTGCACGACCTGGAGTGTGTGGGGAGCCCTCCCCCCCCTCCGACTTACTTGGGGAACTCTACTGTCCGCCAGTACGGCTGCTTCATGTGTCTGGCCACATGGGGACAGGGAGTGGGTCTGCGGCTCTGGATGAGTGGCTGGCGGTTTGCCACATGGTAAGGAGGCCCTGCTGCTGTGCGAGTGCTCAGCCTTTAAGGTGGTGACTGCATGCAGCTATCCTGCTCCAAGAGGACCTCCTTCATCGCCTAGAAATGGAGCTGTGGGGAGACCTCTCTGCAGAAAACAAGTTGCGTGCTGAGAGGGAATCCTTCATGACTCTAGTTGCAACAAGCGGAGCACAATAGCTCCATGGCTATATTGTCAGGGTCAAACCGGACTGCACCAGGGTACAGGAGGGGGAACAATTGGGTCAGGCCATATTGGAGCAAGAGGTCAGGGGAGCAATCAAGGCTTTGGCGAGCAGCAAATCACCAGATGTGGACGGGCTCACAGTTGAGTTTTACACGACCTACTCAGACCGCTTAGTCCCAAGACTCACTGCCTTGTTTAATGCAGCTAGAGAGACTGGGGAGCTACCTGATAGCATGCAGGAGGCTGTCATTACAGCTTTGCCTAAACTGGGGCAGGATGCAGAGAGAGTGGGTTTGTACCGGCCCCTCTCTCTATTGAATGTAGTCTACAAGATTCTTAGCTGAATCCTAGTGGACAGGTTCCTGCCCTGCGTCCGTAGCCTCATGCACCCAGATCAGGCTGGGTTTATACCCATGCGTACTATCTTCCAGAATATCCGGCGACTCATACAAGTGCTAGACTGCTCATGGAAATTCCCCCGTCGACTACGGCCTTGACCATTGACATTGAGAAGGCTACTGACTCCCTATCGTGGGACTTTCTTTTTGCAGCAATGACAGGACTGGGTGATGGGTTCATCGGCTGAACGAAACTACTTTATACTTAACCAGCGGCCAGAGTCAAAACAGGCACTGTCGTTTCTGATAGCTACAATGTGGCCCAGGGTACACAACAGGGATTTTCTTTGTCGCCTAACCTATTTTCCTTAGTCACGAAACCACTTGGCAATGTGATCTGTCAAGGTGTGCACTATTGAGGTCTCTGCATTCATGGAAAGCTGTTCTTTCTCTCTTTATACATGGATAATAAGCTGTTATACCCACAGGCACTTCAGCAGTTATCAGTGATGCCTTAGAACAGTTTGGCGCATTCTCTGGCCTGTAGATTAATTGGGAAAAATCCTGTGCAATCCCACTAATACCAGCGAAGGGGGGGCACCCTGGAAGCACTGGGGGATAAGCTCCACTGGACACTCACATAAGCTCAAATATCTCGGGTCCGCATTTATCACTTGGTGGACCCACTTCTTGAGGGTAATATATGGGTAGCTGTGGCGACATTGCGCCCATCGATCAAGTTTTGGCTAATGCTTCCCCTTACAGTTATGGGCAAGGTCGCCCTGACAAAAAGGATCGTCCTTCCTAGACTATTATACTTCTTTACTGCCCGTCCTGTGAAGGTCCCTAGAGAGTTGTCCGAGACATTGACGCTCTAACCCTGCAATTAATATGGGGCATTAGCAGGACAAGAGTTGCACTAGCTAAGCTTCGACTTCTGGTGTCCGAGGGGGGACTGGCAGTCCCAGACTTTGAATTGTGCTACTTGGCGGTGCAGCTGCAATGGGTGGAGCGCTGGAGGGAAAACTGTTGGAGAAGCAGGCATAGAGGAGATCCCTCTGCCCCCTTGGGGACACATTGGCACATTTATTGCTGAGGCCTAATGGCCCACCTCGGCTGCAGAAGGAGGGAATACTGATGGCGTCCCTTTGATATGCGTGGACACGAGTTCTACAGCGTTCCAAAACTCAAACGACCTACGCCCGGAGCTTCCCTTGCTCACGCTCCATGCCATCAGCCATCTCTCATAGGGGCGACTGGAGAGAGCTGAGAGAATGGCCAACGCTTGACTTCAATAGGGTTGGTGATTTGTATATCAACAATACTGTGGCGGAATTTGGCGCTACAGGATCAGTATGGGATCCTACCGCTACATCTTTATGTTACACTGGTCACTGAAGGTGGCAATTCGACGTTGGTGGCATGCAAGTCTGACTGAACTTGAGGTACACATGGGCCTGCAGGGCAAATGTGAGATTGATGGGCAGTGACACGCAGTCTCACTTTTATACAAGGCAGTGCTCGGACAAATAAAAACAGATTTGCGGGGCTCACGCGAGAGGTGGAGTTGGATCTGGGTACTCCCATTGACGAGGCGGAATGGGCTAAATTATTTACCCCTAGGGTTTCCCATAACGTGCGGTTTAACCTAATCCAATATTACTTCATCCATAAGGCATATATCACGCCCGAACAGTTGAATCTAATGTCCTCAGTTACAAACTCATGCTGTCCCAGATGCTGAGAGCCTGATGCTGCATTCCTCCACATGGTCTGGGAGTGCCCCATCCTAGGCCTATTCTGTAAATCAGTGCTGCAAGCTTTGACAATGGCTACAGAGCGACCATTGCCCGCATCTCCCGCAACCTGCCTCTTGGTTTGGTTCCCCCGACCTAAGACAGGGGCAGTCTCAAACAGGTTTGCAGATCTGTCATTAATCCTTGCAAGACACCAGTTGACAATGGCCTGGAAAAAACTGGAGGTCCCACTGTCTGGGGTTAGTTAGCAGAGCTCTTCAAATGAGCCTCGTACCAAAGTGCAGCTCTGAAAAAAGAGGCGCATAGGGGATTATGACCTGAAAGCTGGGCGGAGGCTTTGGCACAAATACTGGATGATCCGCCACATGTGTGACGAGGTGGACAATTAATTTGGCGCATTGCTGAACAATCAGACAAGGCATTATATATACCTGTCTAGCACCAGTGTACCATTAACGCCAGCTCCTCTTTCAATTTATTGCCCCAGACTCGTGAAGATCTGCCCACATCCTGCACGCATCGAGACATATCTACCTCTTCATACACTACATACCCAATCACACTAACTCTGACTCACTCTCTGGCATCTTCTTAACTCTCACAGGGCTGGTTCATGGTTGTAATTGTTGATTTTGCTTTCTGGTTTACTTCACTGCAATATCAGTGTCCTTCCAATTATGTACTGAGCACCTCCAGTACCTGTAAGATTCTAACGGTAAACACAATTATGCATGTGAATCTATATTAGCTCAGTGGTTGTACGCAAATGTGAATCTAATGCTATCTTGACTAGTGAGGGATATATAGCATCTACTATGTTATTTGATTATATGTAATGTAAAAACTCAATAAACTACGCTTCAAAAAAAGAAAATGTGGCTAGTGAACCAAACAACCTATTAAGAGGTATACAAATGAAGAAAAGTAGCGTGCAATTGTTAAATGGCCCGTTGCAATTGAGATCAGGAATGCATAAAATATTACCATTAACAAAAAGCTTTAAAATTAATTGTAAAAATGCCCATTTTGTAAAAACAAAAATATACTGGCTAACTCCTTGACCGTGTACAACAGATTTAGAAGTCTGTAAATAAATGTAGTCTGCCAGAGCCTCAGAAAACAGTCAATGTATATCACATTTTGTTACATGAGCTACTATAAGTTGACCTACCTGGGGTTGTATAAAATCTTTTCCAAATTAAATTCTTTGAGATATTTAATCACTGCTGCCAATGAACAAATTACAGGTTTTTCCATGTTCAAAATTTCAGAAAGTTTCTGAGAACCTAAAACACAAAGCAGATTTTAACTGTGTTTAAAATGCATGTGCCTTTAAAGAAACAGTAGAATTCACAATCAATGATTATGGCACAGAATGTTGATCAAAAGCCACAAAACATTTTTGAAAGGAACTGTTGCATGCAGCAATGGAAGAGGCTAGCTGATCTACACTCACTAAAGGTGCAGGGTTAGTCAAGTCTCTAAGCACTAAGGTCCAATCAATATGTAGCATTCAGATAATAGAGTTTTTGGTGATTTCCCAATCCACTATTTTGGTGTAACCTAAATCTGTGAACAATTAACAGTCCATGAGAGAACACAGATTGCTCTGCAAGATGATATCTATAGAAAACTGGTCTTTGGAAGATACCTAGTCATTTATTAATACAACTAACAGCTAGAGTAATTGTGTCTCCATTAGTTATTGAACCCAAGGAGGATCCAAATCAATTCAGACTCAACCTATACTTGATTCTGTACAGTGGTCAACTATTTCCTTGACAAATGCAAGTGATTGATACTCGACTAATTGGATGACACAGTAACACATGGCAGCAAAGGCTGTGCTCATAATGAATTTGTTGGAGGCCAACTTCCCGCTTGTTTGTGGCCAAACACATAGTACAACCTTGACGGCATGCACGATCTGAGTACATTTAAGGAACATTTATGCACTTCAAAGCCTTACAAAAGATGGATAAGCCAGAACCCCTTACCTGACATTCACATAAAACTGGAAGTTCCATCTAAATAAAGTCAACATTACTCATTGTTGACTGTCTACTCAAACAAGTCATGAGAAAAAATCATTAAGTTGAGCCTTTGGAGGGGATTAATTGCAGGCATATGAGTATCAGCACACTGGAGAGTTGTGCAAAGTCCTTTCAATATTTGAGAATGCTACACTGCTAACCAGTCTTGCAGCTGCACGTTACTTTGCTATCATTTCATAGTGAGACTACAGCAAATACGCAAAACAAGAAAAAACAAAAGTGATAGTTGATTTGTTCAGCACATATTGCCATTGAATGGCTTTAATAAAAGATAATAATTTCTCATATAATAGGACACTCATCCAAGATACATTTTGACTAGCATCAAAACGACAAACCGCCTCGTTCCTCAATGTCTCGCCACACTGCTGTGCATCTAAAAGTGGTCCACCTATCTTCCCCAAGCTTTGTAACCTTCTAGGGTCATCTTCAATTGCTGCATGCTACCATTTCAAATGCTTTACACACATTAATGTGTGGCAGTCAGTTCTCAATAGCGTGGTATAGGCTGCCATCCACATGAATAAACCAGTCATATTGTCCCCCGGTTGTTCTTTAGAGTATGTATCCTACAGCAAGATGGCACTTACTTCGTCATTCACTTACTCATGTCTGAGTACCCAAAGCTAGCAGCCCATTATCTTTTCAGCCAAGGAGATGCCAGCATAAGGAACAGAGATCTCAGAAAAAGGATCTGCCGCCCGTTCATCTGAGCAGACCGCGGCACCTGACGTTGCACCACTTTGATACACAAGGCTCACTCTTTTTACAAGGAGTGTCTGAATATCACTTAGGTTTGCCATTATTGCACACTAACAGTTTCTCAGAGTTTTCCTACGTGGACATAGTATTGCAAGTTAGTGTTATGTAAAACACACAATCATTACAGTGTTTCTTTTGGACATTGCAAAGACCATCCTATTACATATCTAATGGCTTCAATTTCTGCCCATATATCTAAGAACCAGATCAACTATCCGCACCACAGCCTCTGCCATCTAACATTTCCTTTCAGTATGCTTAGATGAGGAGCATGCCTCTATTGTGAGCAAGCGAGCTTTACACACCAGCAGCACAATGCATCCATAGCTTGTATTATAGTATAAACAATTTCTTGAGAAATACACAGTACAGTTAGTGCAGATAGCTCTATTGTATCTGGCAGATATAAGCACCCTTCAGTTGTACCCTTCAGTTATCCTTTTTCCTTAGTTGCCTCTCCTTAAAAGCTGCGTGATCCTACATAACAAATAATCCCAACCTTCACTTGCCACTGCATAACGTTGCTCTTTAGTGGTGGCAGCTCAACCTGACCAAAATGGTTATACAAATGAATCAGCAGGGTACGCTTTTAATGTTGAAATTTGCAGAAGTCTGGTATTGCGGGTCCATTCAAACAAGCATTGGCAAAGGTTCTGGCAACAGCTCTGGTTTTAAGGTGTTAATGCATGCAAACACATGCAAGTACAAATTATCACTGTGCATTCTTCAGCAATGCACCACAAGCGTGGGAATAATAAAAAAGGTGCATAGACATAAGAGGCACAAATGGGGGCAGGCTGCACACAGACAACACACAAATAGCCTATTCACAGTTGTATATGCATGCATTTGAACACAACATCACATTAATGTCAGACCTACTGGCTTTGTCCAGGCACCCTAAGTGCAAAGGATATACCCAGACATGGGTCCCTTGTTCCTGGTGCCATAAGACTCAAGGTCTACCTCAATGATGAGGCTCAAGAGCCCAAAACACTTTGTGGTTTCTTGTATTCCTATTCGGTAGTCGAGCAATTTGGCTGGAGTGTTCCAACTCGAGCAGAAACAAGCCTGATTTCCATAAGTTTGATCACTCTTTGTAGTGACAAAAAATGATTAATCACCAGTGGCTGAGATTGATTCAAGCATTTCACTCATCGCAGTCTTGTCTAGGTACAACTGTGTCCCTATCTTGTTGGGAGTTGGTGCAGTTGTTCTCCCCTGCTGTGGTGGCTGTTGTTGCTGCTGCTGTGGTTGCTGTTGTGGAAGTTGTTCTTACTGTTGTCTCTGCTGCAGTTACAATTATGGTTTCTTCTTGGCAGCTTTGGCTGTTCCTGTCACGGTGTTAAGCTGTAATCACTGATGGATCCTTACTGTGGTTACTATGGTCCCTGCTGTGCTAGCGGGTGTTGTTTCTGCTGTAGCCCTTGCTGAGCTGAAAGCAGTTGTCACTGTTATCACAGCTGTGGTAACAGCTGTTGTTTCTATTGTGGTGATGGCTTTGGTCACAGCTCCTGTTGCAGTAGAAGCTATTCTTGCTGCTGCTGTGGTGACAATTCTAGTTGAAGCTGTGTAATTACTACTGTCATTACAGAAGTTGTTGCTGCTGGGGGTCCCTACAGTGCTTGCAGCTGTTGCTGCTACTGTCTTGGTGGTCGTTGTAGCAGCAGTGGCAGCAACTGTTGCTGTGGTGGTACCCCTTCTGTGGTGGCAGCCGTTGCTGCTATGTTAATTACTTCTGTGATGACAGCTATTTTTGCTCCTTGGTTCCTGCTACTGTGCAGCAGTTGTGCTATTGTACCTGCTTTATGGTGGTCACCACTGTTGTCTCTGCTTTCACTGCAGCTGCTTCTTTCATTTCAGTCATGGTGGCAGCTGTGGCTGGCCTTAATGCACAAGTTACTAACTTGTGTAACGATATATCTGTAAGAGACAGTAGTTAGTGACAGATTCCTTACCTTAGAATATCCCCAGGCGTCAGGCTGGATCCGGAAAGTTTTCTGCGTAGCAGTACCCTTGCGCGTCAGTAGGCGGCGTCGTGCGGCTCCGCGTACGTCGTCGGCGTCGTGATCGCCGGGATGACGTCGCGGGCAGTACTTAGATGCCGCCCCTGCGCACTGACGTCAGTTCTGTACACGACTTTCCGCGCCAGGAACGCAGAGCCATGCAAGAAGCTGACATAGGTGTCTGAAAATACTAGGGCCCTGAAAGGGATGTCCTTAACCCTAGAAATCAGTTCGCAGAACGGGGAGGATGGGTGGGGCGGTAAGGAATCTGTCACTAACTACTGTCTCTTACAGATATATCGTTACACAAGTTAGTAACTTGTGCATCTGAAAGAGACACGTTAGTGACAGTTTCCTTACCTTAGAATAGATACCCCAGCAATACCAACCCCGGTGGTGGGTATGCAAACAAAGATCAGACAAGGAAGTCTCGGAGAACAGAACGTCCAAAGAAGCCGTCCCTCCGGACTAAGCTGTCAAGGCAGTAATGCTTTGTAAACGTGTGCAGCGAGGCCCACGTAGCTGCCTGACAGATATCCTGCAGCGGAACTCCGCGGCCCAAAGCCGTGGTAGCAGCCGTTGCCCTGGTGGAATGGGCACGCAGCCCAACAGGAGGCTCCTTCTTAGCCAAAGAATAGCAGGCCTTGATGCACAAGGTAACCCAGCGGGAGATGGTTCGTTTGTGCACCGCCCGACCTTTTTGGCGCCCACGTAGCCAACAAAGAGCTGGTCATCCACCCGGAAGTGTTTTGTGCGGTCGATATAGAAGGAGAGCGCACGTTTTGGGTCCAGACGGTGGAGCCTCTCTTCCTCTCTGGAAGGATGCGGAGGCGGAAAGAAGGTAGGCAAGGTGATGGTCTGCCCAATGTGCAAGGCAGTAACCACCTTTGGCAAGAAGGACGGACGCGTCCTAAGAACAACCTTGTCTGGATGGACAGACAGAAAAGGAGGTTTGCATGATAGAGCCTGGAGCTCACTCACCCGCCGAGCGGAGGTGATGGCCACCAGAAAGGCTGTCTTCAGAGTCAGAAGACGAAGAGGACAGTTATGTAGAGGCTCAAAGGGAGCGCACATTAGAAAGGTAAGAACCAAGTTCAAGTCCCACTGAGGCATCACAAACGGAACAGGAGGGAAGAGGTGTGTAATGCCTTTTAAGAACCTGTTAACAACAGGGGACTTGAAAAGGAAGGGCTGATCAGGGAGCCTGAGGAAGGCCGAGATAGCACAGAGATAACCCTTGATGGTACCCAGGGCAGAACCCTGTTGGGCCAGAGAAAGAAGGAACAGAAGGACCTCAGAAAGAGGGGCAGAAAGGGGGTTCACAGCCTTTGCTGTGCACCATGCCACAAATTTGTTCCACCTGCAGGCGTATACCACCTTAGTGGAGGGACGCCTGGCTGCCAGAATCACATCACAAACTTCGGGAGGCAAGTCGAAAGGAATCAACTGCCGCCGCTCAATCTCCACGCAAGCAGGTGGAGGCTGGACAGGTTCGGGTGGAGGACCGTCCCCTGCTGCTGCGACAGAAGATCCTCCCGAAGAGGCAGACGGATCGGGGGATCTACGCTCATACTGAGTAGCTCGGGATACCAAACTCTTCGAGCCCAGTCCGGAGCCACAAGAATGACTTGGGCCCGGTCGTGCCGAATCTTCTTCAACACTCTGGGTAGAAGTGGTATAGGCGGAAAGGCGTACAACAGACCGCAACTCCACTCGCGACGAAAAGCGTCGCCGAGCGAGTGCCGCCTTGGAAATTCCAACGCGCAGAACTGATGACATTGCGCGTTCTCTTCGGTGGCGAATAGATCTAACCAAGGCTCTCCCCACTGTAGAAAGAGTCCTTGCGCCACGTCCGAGTGAAGACGCCATTCGTGATCCATCATGCACCTGCGGCTGAGTTCGTCCGCCCTGGCGTTCAGGGAACCTGCCAGGTGTTGAACCATCAGGGACATGCCCTGATGTTCCAGCCATGTCCAAAGGCGCAGAGCCTCCTGACAAAGGGTCCACGACCCCACCCCGCCTTGTTTGTTGCAGTACCACATGGCGGTGGTGTTGTCTGTGAACACCTGCACTACCTTCCCTTTGACAGAGGGAAGGAATGCCTTGAGTGCAAGTCGGATCGCCCGGAGCTCCAGAAGGTTGATATGGAGCCGGGACTCCGCCGGAGACCAGAGGCCTCTGATCTCCGCCTCTCCCATGTGACCGCCCCATCCCAGAAGGGACGCGTCCGTCACAACTGTGTGCTCTGGCTGGGGAAGGGAGAGGGATCTGCCCATGACCCATCGCCGGTCCGTGAGCCACCACTGCAACTGTTTTGCAGTCCCCTCCGAGATCTGGACGTGATCAGACAGGTTGCCCTGGTGCTGCGCCCACTGGAACTTCAGGTCCCACTGCAGAGCCCGCATATGCCATCTGGCATGATTGACCAGCAGGATGCAGGAGGCCATGAGGCCCAGCAGCCTCAGGGTCATCCGTACCGAAACCCAGGATAAAGGCTGAAAGATCGGAATCATAGCCTGAATATCCCGGACTCGCCGTTCGGGAGGATAGGCCCGAAACTGCGTCGTGTCCAGAACTGCTCCGATGAAAAGGAGCTGTGGAGAAGGAATCAGATGCGACTTCGGCACATTGATGGAGAACCCCAGCGAGTGCAGGAGTTCGGCCGTAGTCTGGAGGTGGGAGACGACTGCCTGGGACGAGCCCGCCTTCAGCAGCCAGTCGTCGAGGTAGGGGAAGACTGAAACCCCAGCTCGGCGCAGATGAGCTGCGACCACCGCCATCACTTTCGTGAACACCCGAGGGGCACTGGTAAGGCCAAAGGGGAGCACGGTGAACTGAAAATGCTCGAGGCCTACCGTGAACCGTAGGTAACGCCGGTGGGCCGGCAGGACGGGGATGTGGAAATAAGCGTCCTGCAAGTCCAACGCTACCAACCAGTCTCCAGGGTCGAGGGCAGTCAAGACCTGAGCTAGGGTGAGCATCTTGAACTTCTCCTTCCGGAGGAAGCGATTGACGTTCCGGAGGTCCAAGATAGGATGCATGTCCTCCTTGTCCTTTTTGGGCACCAGAAAGTAGTGGGAGTAGCAACCACGTCCTACTTCTGGGGTCGGAACATGTTCGACGGCCCTCTTGGCCAAGAGGGCCGTGACTTCCTTCTGTAGAAGCACCAAGTGATCCACTGACATGCGGTGGAATTGAGGTGGCATGGCTGGGGGGGTGGTCTCGAAGGGGAGGGAGTAGCCCCTTCGGACAATGTCCAAGACCCACCTGTCCGAGGTGATGGGACGCCAGTGGTGAAGGTGATGGCGGACCCTGCCCCCTACTGGCGTGCCGTGCACCTGAAAGAAGGGACTAGGAGGGCTTGGAGGCCGCGGACGGGTTGGAGGTGGTGGCCTGACCCGCACGCTGGTTGCCCGAACCGCCACGGCGGTATCCACGTCCTTGGCCACGCGAAGGCGCTTGCTGCGCGGGCCGTTGGCCGGGCTGCTGACGTGACTGGGCGCCCCTCCCGTGGCCACGAAAGGGGCGAAAAGCAGATGTGAGCGGAGGGCGCACAACAGCAAGGCCCAGGGACTTTGCAGTAGCCCGCGAGTCCTTGAAACGCTCCAGCGCATGGTCTGCTTTTGATCCAAAAAGACCGACTCCATCAAAGGGCATGTCCATGAGTGTATTCTGGACATCACCCGAAAAACCAGTGGTCCTCAGCCAGGCATGGCGACGCAGCACCACCGTCGTTGCAAGCGATCTGCCCAGCGAGTCGGCGGTATCAAGGCCACAACGTATGGTGTATTTAGCCGCATCACGCCCTTCCGCAATGGCGCGGGTAAGCAGTGTCTGGACCTCCTCAGAACACTGCGGCAAAACAGTCGCCACCGAATCCCACAGGGAGTGGGTATATCGGCCCAAGAGGCAAGCGGTGTTAACGGACCGCAAGCCAGCACTGGAGGAAGAGAAAGCCTTCTTCCCAAAGTGATCCAGGCGCTTGGATTCCCTATCCGGAGGGGCGGTAGGGAAGGCGGTTTGGGAGGCAGAGGCTTGGACAACCAAGCTCTCAGGGGTGGGGTGTTGGGAGAGAAACAGGGGGTCGCCCGGAGCAGGGCGATGGCGTCGGGCCACGTTCCTATCCACAGGAGCCCCTGTGGTGGGCTTGGACCAGGCACCCAAAAGAACGTCAGTGAGTGCATCATTGAACGGCAGCACAGTCTCCGAAGAGGAGGCCGCCGGCTGAAGCACTTCTGTCAGGAGGTTAGTCCTGACGGCCACCGTAGGCAACTGGAGATTTAAGGCTCCAGCAGCACTACGCAACACCGTTGCAAAATTAGCCCCCTCCTCCGTAGCGACGGGAGGAGACAGCATGCCAGAGTCAGGGGAGGTGTCCAGACCACTGGCATCCCCAAGTTCCTCAACTCAGTCCGGGTCAAACTCGCACTGTTGTGTGAGAGGGTCCTCAGACCCCTCCCAGCTCTCCTGGTCCTCCTCAGGTTCATAATATGGAGGAGGAGGGACATTAGGGACCCAAGGTCTCATCGGCGCCGGAACCGGCGTCGGGCGACGTCGGTCCGGCTCCATGTCCGGAGCCGGAGAGAGCCAAGGAACGACGCCGTCCGGAGCCCCGGACGGCGTCAGGAATGGCACCGGGGACATCGGCGTCAGCGGAGGCGTGGTTAGGTCAACCGGCGTCGATGGGGGTCGCGGCACCACCGGAGCCGGGATCGGGGCCGGAGCCGAGGCCGGGATGAAGGCTGGTGGGACAGGCGACGCCGGGACCGGAGTCGACGGCGACGCCGGAGCAACCCCATCAGGGCCCGCGGGGCCCGAAGGCGCACCGGAGGGACCTTGAGGCCCGAAGAGGCGGGCCATGGCCGACAGGAACTCCTGTATTTGGGCCGGAGTCGCCCCCGAACCCGGGAAGGACGGGTAATGCGGGGGTAACTCGACAGGCACGTCCGGGGCGGCGGGGACGGTGCCGACAGGGACCTCAGCCGAGTCGCGAGACCGGCGAGGCGAAGTCTTAGAGCGATGATGCCGCTTAGACTTCTTGTGCTTCGACTTACCGGAGGAGCGCGAAGGCTTGGATTCCGACGAACGGCGGGACTCTCGACCTCTCCCGGGGCTTGGTGCGGCGCGGAGCCGACTGCCGGACCTCGAGGAGGTTTCGAGACAGCTCTCGCAAAGCCTTCGGATGAAGTTTCCAGCAGTCAGGGCACGACTTCGTGTCGTGGTCTCGGCCGAGCCAGAAGAGACACTCGAGATGACATCATGCGACCACATTCCTCGCAGGGCTTAAAGCCGGGCATCCCTACGACACCTTAGGAGTCGTGAAGACTCGTTGAAGAAACAGTGAAAAAATTCACAAAAAAGGATAGTCAAAAAGGGACTAGGGCACTGCTCTTCCCGGATCTGCGCTTACTGGCGCGGAAAAAGAAGAACTGACGTCAGTGCGCAGGGGCGGCGTCTAAGTACTGCCCGCGACGTCATCCCGGCGATCACGACGCCGACGACGGACGCGGAGCCGCACGACGCCGCCTACCGACGCGCAAGGGTACTGCTACGCAGAAAACTTTCCGGATCCAGCCTGACGCCTGGGGATATTCTAAGGTAAGGAATCTGTCACTAACGTGTCTCTTTCAGATATGGTGGCAACTTTAGTAGCGGCAGAAGTCTGTATTGTGAGTAAAGTTGTGGGAGCTGCTGTGGTCTCTGGTATTGCAGCTGCTGTGGTGGTATGTATGGTTGTTACTGTGATTACTGCTCGGTGCTGGATGCAACAAACTTAGCAGACTGCAAGCCGAGGATTGTGGAGAGTGCTAAATGCTTAGGCTTTATTCTAAGCAATCCACAGACTCACATTAATGCATTAGCGAAAAGTACTCACCACCAAATCAGACTACTGTGTGGTATGACATTTGTCATTCCACATGAGGGACTCAAATCAGTTGTTCAAGCTCTAGTCCTCTCCACAACCAACTACAGGATCTCCCTACTGTCTTCCTACTGTACTCCAATGCGTATTTCATTTAATTGTATTTATATCTACCTTTAGCGCCACTGCACAAATCAATATTACAGTGCTTTACGAAGAACATATGACAATGTATGATTATAGATAGAATACTTAGATATGGAGAGGAAAGAAGGCCATCCACCCTAGGAGATATATGTGTATGCAGCAAGTAATGTGCATGGGAGGGAAAGCTAGATGAGCATCTGTCTTTTTGTCCTTGCGATCTTTGCTGAGGTATCAAGGGGACAGTAGCAAGATTTCAATACAGATGTTTGCAGAACCAAAGAACTGTATGTGCAGACGTCTATGGAAATTATTTACATTGTTTGAGTTCCTTGCTTCAGGTCTAGAGACAATATCATCCTAAATATTATTTTTCTTAATGACACGAGGTCTGGGGAAGTCCTTAGGGTAATTAGAAAGACATTCCGGTTGGTTGCCACAGCATCTCAGAATGATTGCCATAATGCCTGCTGCATTTGGCATATCAGTGTTTCCAGATGAAGAGTGTTCTTGTTCCTGGATTCCATCAAGCTTACTGAAATTGGGACTGCATCTCTTTTAGCCAAGATGCGGGTCGGCCTGAAACAAATATTGGAGGCTCAGCTGTGTTTATGGGTTCCTCGGATCATGGTGAAAAGTTCTTCTCTATCACTGAGGAGTCTGGAACCTCCGATATAAATGTTAGTGAGTCTGAAATCGACCTACATACCTGGGGGTCAGGCGATAGCTCTAATAGTGCTCCAGATGAGTTGTTTTGAACGGCAAGGAAAACTAAGCCACACGGGGAATGTAAACAGAAAACTCAGAGGGGGTGGGCATTGGAAAACGTCTCCCAGAATGCACATATCCTGAAGCGGGATTACTCAGCAACCCAGCATATTTATCCTGATGGGTATGAGGGACACGGGACAATGCTAAAAAGGGCTCATCTGCTCTCTGGAGTTGGATCTGAATATACTGGGGAGCCCTCACTGGGGCTCATTTACAACTCTATAAGGCAACTACAAGAAGAGTCTCGTAGCGACAGTCGAAAAGCCCATTTAGCCACTAAAAACTGCAAGGGGCTAATAGGAAAGTGATACAGGCCGCATTCGATGGGGTGGAAATTGAGAGAGCACAGTATAATGTTTCGATCACTGCGATATCTGCAAGGAAGGCTGCTGAAATGTTTGCATCTTGGACTGCTTTGAGTATAGCGAGCAGGTAGGTCATCTCTTCGCCGCTATTCGATTTAGGCAAAAATCAACACAAGGGGAGTTAAAAGAACTTAGGGCACCCAATGGGGACATTGCTGGGGATCCTGAGGGTATATAGGAGATCTTCCTGGGGTATTATCAAAATCTACATGGCGAGGATGAGGACCCGGGGATGGGGATATACTACAGGTTTTAGAGTCTACCCCATTTCTGAAATTTAATTCTGAAGATCAAGAACTACTTGATTCCCACCCCCGCCCCCCGACGTGGGAAGAAATACAGATCGCCTTAAAAAGCCTACCCTCAGGAAGTAGAGGTTGGTACGGGCAAGATCCCCAGTGAGTTTTATAGAGTGTTCTCCTCCCAGCTAAAGGCATTCCTGACAGACTTGTTTTTGCACGTCTATGAGGACCTTAGGCCCCCCCGGTGTCTTGGTCAACAGCAAACATAGTAGCTTTCCCAAAAAAAGATAAATCTCTCTTTGAGACCGGATCATATCGGCCAATAATGGTGATTAATAGTGACACCAACATTTATTAGAAAGTATTGGCCATGTGGTATTTCTGTATAATAGGTAAGATTGTTTCTCCTAGGCAGCATGGTTTTATACCAGGGAAGGGTACCACAGATGACATCCGACAGGTTATTACTCTTTTAGATGCTTCTTTGGTGGCAGGAGACCCTATAGCTCTGATATTATGAGACGCTGAAAAAGCGTTTGATAGTGTCTCCTGGAGGTATCTATGTGTTGTCATGAATTGGTTTGGTATCGGGCCTGGGTATATTAAAGCAGTAAAAGCACGGTATTGGAATCCCACTAATGGGGGGACAATGGGAACAGATTGAGATCCAGCATGGTACAAGGCAAGGGTGTCCCTGTTCCCCGTTGCTGTTTGCCCTATACATAGACCCTTTAATACGGAAATTGGACGACACCTATACGTTATCACGGTTGGGACACAAAAATGCTGGCTTATGGTGACGAAGTCGCCATAGTGACTCCCGATCCTGCAACAGCACTGAAAGAAATCGAAAAAGAGGCAGGCACCTTTGGTAGTTTTTCTGGGTTTTCTTTACATCGGTACTAAACCCAAGTGATTATTAACAGTAATTTACAGCTTAATGATATCCAGGTGGTGGACAAAGCAACGTATCTGGGTGTCAGCATTTCTGACGAGGTTGATCAAATAGTGGACAATAACCTATCTCCAGTTATCGGAAAGACAAAGAAAGAGTTTTCAAGACTGGACAGTCTTCATCTGTCTATAATTGGCCGAATAATGTTGTCAAAATTATGTGTCTCCCTATAGTGCTATATTTCTTCTCGGCCATCCCACTCAAATTTGGAAATCACTGGTTTAAGTTAATTGATGAGATGGTAATCAGATTTATCTGGGCTTACTCTAAATTCAGGAGGGCTCTCAAGTTTTTGACTCTCCCTAAAGAAAGAGTGGGGTGGGCCGTCCCAAATTTTAAATTGTATCACTGGTCTGCGCTCTACAATATATGGTTTCTCTAATTGAGGAGGTGGCTGGAACTCGATCTGAAAGGGAAGAAATTCCCCAGGTTTTTGATCTACTGCTTGTTGCAGAGGCTGGGGGGTGCCTTCTCCGTCAAATAGAACCCAATTATTTTAAAAAGACCCACTTTAAGACCATCCAGGGAGATTATAAGATCTGGAAAGCACTCCGGAAGAAACTGGGTCTGGGGCGATATAACTTTTACACTCCAATTCAATAAAACTCTAGCCTCCTGGGGGGGGGGGGCCTTCTGGCACTCCTATGTACTTGGGTGGAAATGTCACGGTCTTAGAAGATATGGGGACTTTTATACCGATGTTGGAATTATATCCTTTGAGGAACTAAGGACAAAGTTTGAGCTTAATCAAAGGAATTTTTCAAATATCTGCAAGCTCGGGATTTTAAAAATAAGAAGGGTAGGGGTCCTCAAGGCTTTTCTAGAGTAGAGCTTGTGGATCTTTTAATGGGGGAGCTACACTTCACGATTGGTTGGATATATGAGGTATTAAACCACCTCTCGCGGGGTGACCTAGAGAGGCAATCTGTGATATTGCAAACTACATTGGGGGCCACAGACAGCTCTTGGTTGGAATTCCTTGAGCTAGGTCATTCCATATTGTTGTCATCTAATTTATCAGCCCAACATTATAAAACCATCTCTGACCTATATTATACTCCTGGTAAGATCACCATGTGGGTGAGGGTGGTGCAGGTACCAAATATCCAAGATGCCAGTATTTGGGGGCAGATCTGGTTCAAATGTTTGGTAGTTGTCTCTCACTAGAACCGCCTATGGCAGAGATTGGTAAATTCTCGTCAAAAGCCTGAAACTTAAAGTATCCCTTACCCCAACGCTTATACTACTGGGTGTACACAGTGGAGAGGTCCCTAGTTCTGCCCAACTATGTTTGTCGCCATGGCTGTATTTCGATAATGTATTGCGTCGGCCTCGGTGATCAATCCCTGCCCTCTTTTCAACACTGGCTAGCACGATTATTGGCAATATACAATTTGGAGCTCTTGCTATATTCTCGCAAGGGTAGGAAGGCCAGGAAGAAAGGAAACCATATTTGGGCTCTCTTTATAGAATGGATAATGGATCAGCAAGACTGATAGGGCTATCTGGTAGTGGAATATATAAAGGATGTTCTTGCCCTGTCTATCTACTTATTACAATAAGGGATAAACCCGCAATGCACTATGGTATGATGCTTAGTTACAATGGGTAGGACCCTATTTTATTGAACTAAGGTGAAATATAGCTTATCATATAGTAGATGGTATCATCTCTTTATGATGTAGTATAATACTGCTATACCAGATTCCTAGGCATGTTGTTATTTTGTAATGAGTTTGTAATAAATTTTGTTTTTTATGCTCTAAGTGGTGTACTGATCAGATGCTCTCCTCTTGTGTTGATTGGCAAAAATGGCAAAATCTGTGCAATAAAAATGTTTTTAAAAAAAGAAGAAAAGAATGGCTTTTGATGGGTTCAGTGTTCTGTTCTCTTATTTACTAGAGATGCTAACTTTATTAATGTTAGCCTCCGTGTCTTTAATGAAATCCAGATTCTCTAGTCATGTTAATTAGAGAATCGCAATTTCTGACTATCTAGTCTGTATCTGTGCCTTCATGGCATTACTTTCAAATTTTCTGTATTGACTATTTTGAGATTTTGTAAGAAACACTTAAAACCTTTTATCGACCTAGAACCCAGTTATTTAGTGGATCCAGTCAGATATTTATTTACTCTGCTATTTGTTGAGCCGGATTTGTGGTGACTCTTATCGCAAGATCAAGGGTTCCGGAGTGAGCTGCTGGAAGTAAATTTGGGGTGAGCAAAATATTGGGGTGAAGGTAAATAATGGGTTTTGGCTCCCACAAAGTTGGTAGCAGAGGGTGGTTGCATAAGAGCACCTCCCTTCTATCGGGAACCCATGGAGTAGTCTCAGAAGTTTTCCTGTGAGTTTTGAGCCTTTAATGCGCAGTCGGAGGGAGAAAGAAGTGTCTAGAACTCTGCCAAAAGTCCTGTGCTGAAGACTCGCGAGAAGTGGCTGAGTGTTCCTGAACGATTTGTAGTGTAAGGATGAATAGGGTGAACTGATTTTTGTGTGGCATATGCGTTTTTAATATATGTTGGGATTTGTGTTTGAGTAATGGATTTCTGTTTCAGCTGTGAGTTGTTTGGATATGCGATGAGGATTGTGGGTTCAGTTAGTGGGTTGATTGCTGTTGAACTGAATTATTATTTATATTTGTAGATGCATTTGAAGATTATTTGAAGTTCTAATGGTTTTATTGGCCGATTTGGTAATCAGATTCGGCGAAATCCAAGTTCTCAAGATATATTTGCTTTTACCTGTCTGTATTTGTGGAGTGTAGAGCGAGGCGCTGCTCACACATTGATAGGGATTCCCAAATAACTAATTTTCCTTTTCTAGGTAGTGAGTTTTATTTGGGTTGGCGATTCTTGCTTTTGAGTGCACTGGAGAAAGCACACTGACCAGGGTGGATTTTCGCTGGACTCGAGTCTACCTAGTGTGAATTGGAATATATTGTGAACTGTTCTTTGGTTTTCCGTTCTTGAGATATGAAATTTTGTTTTAGTTCTGAAGTTTATGGTTTGCAATTGAATCATCTTACCTGATTTATTGACTTTTCCTTCCTTTCTAGGGTTTTCTTAGTTTTGAGTTAGGAAGAGATTATGTAATAGTTTTCCTTTTCACAAAAGTAGTGCTGTGATTGGTTGTTCAGCCAGGGAGCCATGCTTGGATTGGTTATATGTCATCACAAAGCAGTGCTTTGATTGGTTGATTACTGACAAAGCCGTACTGTGATAGGTTAACCTTTGGCAGAGCCGTGCTGCTATTGGTTGTTGTCTGCTTGCTTGTTTATTGTGATTTTGAGTTGACTTTTGAGTTTGTTTTGAACAGAAATAATGGGAAGCTTGTTAGTAAAGTCTAAGGTTACTATAGTACTTAGGAAGTGTTAGAAATTACCAGCAGAAGGAGTGCCAGCCTATGAGATGATGAAAGAGATTGGATACTATACATGTACCTGAATTTCTGAATGGAATAAATATATTGCACAAGAAGAAGTTTTACAACTTCCATTGAAGGGTACCTTTAACATCAGAAAGATAGATTTCTTTAGTCAAGCCAACCTATGAAATTAAGCCAATGCATAGGCTTACATAGTTTGTAGCTCTTAATGAATGGGATCACATGCGGACAGAGAAAGAAAGCAGAAAAGCAGGCGAATAGTTCATTTAAGTATTGGCTTGAGAGGTAAATGGATCACCAAGAAAAGAGTTGGAGGGAGGACATGACTTGAATGTGAAACAACATTCCCTGCTATAGTTAATGAGAATGATAAAGGTTCTAATGGGGAAGATAATTTCTTTAATGATCTTTTGAATTCTAGACCCCCTCTATACATGGCAAGCTCAACAGAAACAAGTTGGGTTGGCTGAGGACCTGATATGGGTGTGGGGGAGATGGTGGTACAGTTTTGAAGAGTTCTACTACTACTGTGGTAGCACCGAGTGCAGCGACAGAAATAGTGATGGCTGCTGTGCCTAGCACAAGTGGAAATACACAGTCAGTGAGGGGGTTGGAGGCAGATTCAAGCTGCTACGCCTGTACAAATGGTGATTGTTGAAGAGGCACCTAAGCAAATTAAAATTGGTGTTTTACAAATTGAGTCTGGTGAGACGCTACAGGGAAATATTGACTTAAATATATTGTTGACTTATAATGCTGATGAAATGAGATATTTGATTAAAAATACAGCCAAATGTGCAAATGAAGCATACGATAAATTCGAAGAATATGCTGATGAATTAGAGATTGACATCAGCAAGATGAAGAATTTGAAAGAAATTACAAAATAGATTTGATACATGATGAAATTAAAGAGATGGGTTTAATTACATTGAGAGCCCATTAAAAGTTTTGATTGAAAAAACAACAGATTGGATGAAGTTGAAAAAATATTGAGAAATATAGAAGAAAGGGACAGCAAATGAAAAGAGAATGAAAGTGACTGAAGGTAGGGCGAGAGGGGTTGCAAGTGATTAGAAAGTTGGGACAGGAGTGGTTTTGGAATTTCCTTTAATAGAAGTTCACGGGGGACTTTTTGTGCATGTGCCGTGGACTCAAGTGGATTTGTATGCATTTACTAATAATTTTCCAAAGTTGAGAGAGGATCTGAGAAAATGGTATGAAGAGATGCATAAATTGGTACGCATTTTTCAGATGTTGTGGGCAAATGTGTATATGTTATTTGAGATTCTGATTCCTAGTGATTTGTGGGCTGAATTTAAGGCTGGCCCACACAAGAACCACCAAGAATTATTTCCAGTGGTGCTCCTTCTGAACAGGTAGTTAAGAAATACAAAATGTGATTGAGTATCTGAAAAAGCGAGTTCCTGAAAAGAATATGAATTGGAATACAATTTTGAGGACTTCACAAGAGTCAAAAGTTGGTACATGCTTTTTTTATCAGAGGCTTATCCAGATTTTCAAGAGACATAGTGGAGCTGTGGAGCCAGAAAAAGATGGGGCTAGTGGATTTGTGTCTGCTTTTGTGAGTGGTTAAAGGCCAGAGATTAGTAATCGCAATCAGCAAAGTAAATTGTGTTGGCAGACAAAAAGCATTGATAATTCTGAAATTGACAAAATATAGCAGTGACTATATTGAATTGAAAAAGAAAAAGAATAAAGAGAAGTTAATGATTGAGCAAACAAAACAATTGGAGAAGGGATCTCGGAATCAAATGGGTTCAAATGTAAATATGGATTTTGTTCAGGCTCGAGTGATTGTAATGGATCAGATGCTGATGCAAAGTGCTGGCAGAGGTGATGGCATGAATATGAGTGTTAAAATTATGAAAAGGAATACAGCTTGTCACTTCTGTGGGAAGATCAAGCACTGGGAGATGGAATTAGTCAGAATCCTAACAGGGGCAGGGGAATCTGGAACAGATTTCACAGATGCAAAGAAATAATCTAGTGGTTCAGAATATGCAAATTATGAGCAGAATGTGCAAAGTCAGAATTCTTTTCGAATGCCAATGCCTGCAGCTTCAGTGATGCAACAACACATGAGAAATAAGATGCCTTCTAGTGCAAGATGCCAACAAAATCCATTGATTCTGAGTGATGAGTTGTCAGGGAGTAGTTCACAATGATGGTGCCTGTGGGCGGAGGAGAATTGCATACTTGGCGTAGTCCTGGAGATAGACCAAAGTGGCCCATGTGTTGACAGAGAAGTCAATGGCCATCCTGTTTCATTATTGTTTGATACTAGGTCTACTCTTTCTTCAGTTCATTCTGTGGAAGTCCTAAACCTACTTCTCTCTGGAAAGGAAGTCAAAGATGCAGGGATTAGTAATAACCAAATTGTTAATCAGGTTACAGCAGACGTCGCAGTGAAAATTGGCCAGATGGAGAATAAGCACAGGTTAATTTCGGGTGATTCAAGTCCTGTGAGCTTGATGGGAAGGGACCTGCTTTGCAAAATGAATTGCATGATTTATTGTGCACCAGATAGTGTTGCAACTAAAACACAAGATGAGGATTCTAAGTTCAAAATAAATTAATCAAATTCAAGAGCTGAGTTACTCCCAGGTTTAACCAAAGAAGACCTGACTCTGGATTTAAGACATGCTATCAAAGAAGAAGTATGGGATATTTCTGGAAAAGAGAGTGGATTGATTAAAAGGGCAGAGCCATTTAAAATAAAGATGAAACCTGATGCAATATTTCCTTGAAGAAGACAATGCAGACTTACAAAAGAAGCGGAAGGAGTAATGAAGCCAGTGACTGAAAAAATGATTGAGCAGGGAATCCTCCGGGAGGTACCTGGTAGTCCTTGTAACTCTCCTGTGATGGGAATTAAAAAGCTGAATGGCAAGTGGAGAATTGTACAGGATCTCTGCAAGATTAACAAGATTGTTGTTCCATGCTGACGAGTGCTACAGAATACAGCAGTGATTTTGTTTCAGATTCCATCAGAGGCAGAATGGTATACAGACACTGACTTATGCCAAACATTCCTCTCAATTACTTTACATGAGGAATGGCAATTTTTTAAGCGCTTCAATTTTTAAATGAAGTTCTCATGTGGTGTAGAATCGCAAAAGGGTTTACGGAAAGTCCTTCAATTTTGTAGCGAAATCTTGAAGAAAGAGCTAGAAAATTTTAAGTTCCCATGCAATTCGGTCTTAGTGCAATCTACTGGTCGCATCTACCACTAAAAAGAACTTGAAACCATTGCCTTGTTGAATCATTTAGATGAAAATGGACAAAGTTTCCCCAACTAAAATGCAGTACTGTAAAAAAATGAAGTCATCTACCTTGGACACCCTACTCAAAATGTTGTGAGGAAAGTCTCAAAAGAATGTGTGTCTGCAGTTCTGGAATTGAGTCAGCTGACCCCCAGAGGGAAGTTGGGATGTTTCTTGGAAGTGTTGGATACTATCGACAGTGGATTCCAAACTTTTCCTTGATTGCAAAGCTTTTAGTAAGGTTGACATGTAGCAATGTCCAATATCTAGTCAAATTTGATAATGAATGTATTGATGCATTTAAGAAATTGAAAGAGAGCTTGTGTCATGCATCCACACTATGTATGCCTGATTATAATTTGATGTTTTTTCTGTTCTGCCACAAGAGAAATGGATGTATTCTTTCGATTCTTACACAGAAACATGGGGATTTAATTAGCCCAGTGGCATATCTTTCCTTTGTACTGGATCCAGTAGCTACAGGTGTTAGACAAGTCATCTTTTGGTGTGTTTCACTTGTCTTTTTGCTTTCTGGCCTCCTCTTTTTGATGGCATACTGGGTTTTGTTTTGCTGGTTTAGTGTCTCTGCGCACCTTTTCACTGCTATCCAGTGCTAAAGTGCAAGTGCTCCTACTGTAAAATGTGTTATGATTGGTTCCTATGATTGGTATATTTGATAACTCCCTAGTAAACTGCACTGTGCATGCCCAGGGCCTATAAATCAAATGCTACTAGTGGACCTGCAGCACTGGTTGTGCCACCCATACAAGTAGCCTTTCAAATGTGTCCCAGACCTGCCACTGATGTGTTTGTACGTGCAGTTTTAAACTGCCATGTCGATCTGGCAAGTGTACCCACTTGCCAGGACCTAACCTTCCCTTTCTCTACATGTAAGATGCCCCTAGGGTAGGCCCAAGGTACCCCCATGGGCAGGGTGCAGTGTATGTGAAAGGTAGGACATGTGCTGGTGGGTTTTACATGTCCTGATAGTGAAATACTGCCAATTTCATGTTTCACTATTGAAAGGCTATCTCTCCCAAAGGTTATCATTGGAGCTGCATTGTAACATTTTACAAGTGTAACATTCAATTGGGAAGAGATTGAAATTTGGAGTTTAGGTTCCCTGAACTCAGAATTTAAAAATACATCTTTTGGTGAAGATGGTTTTTAAATTGTGTTAGAAAATACCACTTTTAGAAAGTGGGCATTTTCTCGCTTTACCATTCTGTGTGCCTCTGCCTGCCTGTGGAATCAATGCGTGGTTTTAGACTGACAGGAGCTGTTTGTGTATTCACTCCAGACACTCGCACAAAGGCAGCTGAGGTAAGCCCTGCATATCCTGATGGGTCTTCCTGGGTTAGAGGGGTGGGATGTGTTGTCACTGAACACCTGAATAGGCTGTGGCTGCCTTGCACAATGCTGTCTCCACCCCCTGTAGTGTGGCTGGACCAGGAGGACAGAACTAGTTTTTAATGAGCAAGAGAGACTTTCTTACAAAGACTTAAAAGGGGAAAAGGGCTATAAGAATTGGACCTAAAACCCCAGAACTTTAGATTACTTCTGAATCAAGAGGAACCTCTGCCAAGAAAGATGAGCTGAAGAGCTGTGAGGAGGAGTACTGCCCCTTTGCTCTGTGTTGCATTGCTGGGTTGGACGGCAGTTGCTGCTTCTGCCAAGAAGAGAACAAAGCCTGGACTTTGCTGTGAAACCTGCTTGAGAAGAATCTCCAAGGCCTTCTGTGTGCTTGCCTCCTGTTCTGAAGTCTCAGGGACACAAATACTTCACTAACAGCTTCCTTGAACTCCACTGCAGGGAGTTCTGACCTGCAAGGTGGTGCTAAGTCCAGTTCTGGGCCCCTGGAGGTTGTTCCTGCTACAGAAAGCTGTGAAGAACTAAAGAAATATTCAAAATCGACGCTTCGCTCTTCTTGCGCCTGTTTTATTTGACGCTGCACCGCCGTGCGGAAGAAAAGTCCAATGTGCGGACCAGTGCGGCCGGAGAATGGACATAGCGCCTGTTCGCGGCCCGAATAATCGCCGAACACTGAATCTCGTGCACAGGACTCCGAATTCCGAGATCACCACAACGACTCCGAAGCAGGCCCTGCTGTGCGGCTAAAAGAATCGCCTCATCATTGGACCGCGGCTAAATAATTTGATGCTGCGCCTGTGTGACCGCCGCCATATTGATCTGCAGTGCGTTCGGATTTCCACGCATCGCACCTGTGCATCAAATCTACATCAACGCTGGGGCTGCAGTAAGAAACAGATGCATCACTTCCCCGCACAGTAAGAAACCGACACATCACCTCTTCTCCAGTAAGGAACCGACGTATCACCTCCCTGCGTGGCAGTAAGGAACCGACGTAGCACCTCCCCTGGAGCAGGGAACGAACACATCACCTTCCCTGCGCATAAGGATCTGACATATCACCTTCTCGACGCCTGTTTTTAATTTTTTTTTTTACACATCCCAGGTACTTTGCACACAAAAGTGATGCATCCATAGTTTTTACCTTTTAAAAGTCACAGTTTGCTATCTGTATGTTGGATTTTTGTCATTTTGGTCTTGTTTGGTTTAGAGAAATATACTTTATTTTTCTAAACTGGTGTGGTGCCCATTTGTAGTGTTTTCACTGTGTTACTGTGTGTTATGTGCAAATGATTTACACATTGCCTCTGAGATAAGCCTGACTGCTCGTGCTAAGCTACCAAGGGGGTGAGCAGCGGTTATTTTAGGTGTGTAACTCCCTTATGCTGACTAGAAGGAAGGGCAGAAGAGTGGGGGGGGGCAAGTGTAAAGCAAAGGAGTTCTCAAAAGGGCCCCAATCTAGTACCCAAGGTAAGGATTTGCACCCCAAGGAATAAGAAAACATGGGTCTTTTCAGGGAAGCCTGCAGAGACGGGGTCCCGTAAGTGCTTTGCATGTGACCAGGTGGGTCACATGAAGGGGGGTCCCAAATGCCCTGGTGGGTCATCCAAGGTGTTGGCTAGTGTAGCGCTTGGGGAGGAGTTGGTCCCAGGAGAGGGTGGGGACCCCGCAGAAATGGCCCTTGTCTCACTAGGGGACAGTGAGATGGTCCAGGGAAGCCTACTGCCTGCCAACTCTAAGAAATACAGACATTAAGTGACCATCAATGGGCAAAGTGTAGAGGATCTCCGAGATACTGGAGCCAGTGTGACCTCAGTCTGGTGTCACCTGGTATCTGAGGAGCAAGTAATCCCTGGTGCATTCCACCAAGTAGTTGCTGTAGACAACTCAGAGTGCCAATGTAAGGTGGTGCATGTTCCCTTTGAGTGGGGCGGTGGTCTCAGGTCCCTCGAGGGTGGCTGTGAGCCCCACCATGCCTGTTGATTGTCTGCTAGGTAACGACCTGGAGCAGTCCTTGTGGAACGATGTGGAGCTCAGGTCTCACTTGGAGATGTTGGAGTTGCCAGAATGGGCATGCGTGACCACTTGTTCCATGGCAGTCACACAGGGTGATCAGAAGGTCCAGGAGCCTGAAACAGTGGCCCTGGTGCGTTCCAAGAAAAAGGTCAAGGAGCGCTGGAAACCTGCAAGTTCCCATGGTCTGGTAGGAGGCTGACCTCGAGGGGGACACCCCGGAACCTACAGGGGAACAAGTGGCTGAACTGGGGGACTTATCTGAGCTGACCCATTGGCAGCAAGAAGGGAGTCCCACCAGGGAAGAGTTCAGCAGGGAGCAGAGAGAATGCCCATCTCTGGTTGGTTTACGGCAGCAGGCTGCAAACCAGGCAGCTGGTAATCAGTCTGGATCACACTGGATCTACTGGGAGAATGGTCTCCTATACAGCGAGCCTAAAATTCCTGAGCCTGGGTCAGCCCGTGTGCTGGTGGTACCCCAGTGCTTCAAGACCTTCCTACTGGGTCTGGCTCACAAAGTGCCTTTGGCAGGACATTTGGGGCAGGACAAAACCTTTGACAGGATTGTCACCCACTTCTCTTGGCCCCAAATGCGAAGGCAATCTGATGCACATTGTTGGTCTTGCCAAACTTGCCAGGCAAGTGGCAAGAGTGGGAGGAAGTGTAAGGCTCCTCTCCAACCTTTTCCGGTTGTAGACACCCCTTTTGAGAGGGTGGGGATAGACATTGTGGGGCCCCTGGACCTCAAGAAAGCCATGGGCAACAGGTACATCCTGGTCTTGGTGGACCATGCCAACTGGTACCCGGAAGCTATCCCTCTCAGGACAATGACGGCGCCAGTGGTGGGCTGAGCGTTGATGGAGATCTTTTCCCGCATGGGGTTCCCCAGAGAGGTGGTATCTGACTCTGGTGCCAATTTCATATCCAAGTAATGACATCCCTGTGGGAGGATTGTGATGTAACCTAGACGTTCACCACTCCTTACCACCCCCAAGGTAACGCTTTGGTGGAGAGATTCAACTAAACTCTGAAGGGCATAATCAAGGGTCTGACCGACTGCATGAGGCGTAAGTGGGATGTTTCTCTTGCCATGCCTTCTCTTAGCTTGCAGGGAGGTACAGCAGAAGTCATTAGGGTTCAGACCCTGTGAATTACTGTATGGGCACCTTATGAGAGGACCTCTCAGTCTGGTGAAAAAAGGCTGGGAGACAGCTCCCAGGAAAACACCCCAGGATAGCTTTTAGAAACCAGACTGCGCGCTTCAGGAAACTCACTCAGACAAACCAAGAAGCCAGACAGAGATGAAACGTTGGTATGACCAGAATGCCACTCTGGTTGAGTTTCAACCTGGCTAGAAAGTGTGGGTAATGGCCCCAGTAGAGCCTTTCGCTCTTCAGGACAAGTGGGCTGGGCCTTCTGGGGTGGTGGAGCACATGGGTGATGTCACCTACCTGGTGAACTTGCAGACTCCCAGAAACCCTTTGAAGGTCTTGCGTGTGAATTGCCTCAAACCTCACTTTGAGAGGTCTGAAGTAAGCATGCTTTTGGCAGCAGATGATGAGGTAGAAGAGGAGAGTGAACCTCTCCCTGACCTCCTGTCTGCCAAGGAGCAAGATGGGACAGTGGAAGGTGCGAACCTCTCCCCTACACTGACCCCAGAGCAGCAGAGTAACTGTCGCCAGCTGTTGGAGCAGTTTGCCACGCTGTTCTTCCTGACCCCAGGTGTCACTCACTGGTGTACCTATGATGTGGACACTGGGGACAGTCCTCTTGTAAAGCACAAATTTTACAGGTTCACTGACAGGGTCAAAGCCAGCATCAAAGAAGATGTTTCTAAGATGTTGGCGTTAGGGGTGATAGAGCCCTCCAACAGGCCTTGGGCCATCCCAGTGGTCTTGGTCCCAAAGGCTGCTGCACCCGGTCGCAGTCCTGTACTTCAGTTCTGTGTGGACTACTGTGGGCTCAATGCTGTCCCCAGGACTGACGCGCACCCCATTCCCAGAGCTGATAAGCTCATAGATCGGTTGGGAGCTTCCAAGTTCCTCAGTACGTTTGATTTAACATCTGGGTACTGGCAGATTGCCTTGATTGATGGGGGCAAGGAGAGGTCTGCATTCTCAACACCAGAGGAGCACTACCAGTTCCAGGTGATGCCCTTTGGGTTGAAGAGTGCCCCTGCCACCTTTCAGAGGTTGGTCAACCAGGTGTTGGCTGGACTCAAGGATTTCAGTGCCGCCTACCTGGATGACATTGCAGTGTTCAGTTCCAGCTGAGAAGATCACTTGCACCACCTCTGGGAAGTGTTGAAGGCTCTGCAGAAGGCAGGCCTCACTATCATGGCCGGCAAGTGCCAGATAGGGCAGGGGTCTGTGGTGTACATAGGGCACCAGGTAGGAAGCGGCCAGATGGCGCCCCTACAACCTAAGATTGACATTATTCTGGCTTGGGAGCTCCCAAGACCCAGGCAGAGGTGAGAGCCTTGTTAGGTCTCACTTATTATTATAGGAGATTTGTCAAGGGCTATGGCACCAATGTTGCCCCCTTCACTGAGCAGACTTCCAGGAAGCAGCCAAGGAAAGTGATCTGGACTGATGCCTGTCAGACAGCTTTCGATGCCCTGAAGACAGTGATGTGCATGGTGCCCGTGCTCAAGGCACCCGACTTCTCCAAAGAATTTGTTATGCAGACAGATGCTTTAGAGCATGGTGTGGAAGCAGTGTTCTCACAACTGAACAAAGATGGCATAGACGAACCTGTAGTCTTCCTTAGCAGGAGACTACCCCCCAGGGAACAGAGGTTGAGTGCGATTGAGCGTGAAGCTTTCGCTGTGGTCTGGGCACTGAAAAAGCTAAGACCCCACTTGTTTGGGACTCACTTCCGGGTTCAGACAAACCACAGGCCCCTCAGATGGTTAATGCAGATGAGAGGTGAGAATCCAAAACTGGTGCGTTGGTCCATCTCGCAACAGGGAATGGACTTTACGGTGGAACACCGCCCTGGCAGAGATCACGCCAACATTGATGATCTGTCCAAGTTCTTCCCCCTAAGTGAAGAGAACTCACAGGTGGGTGGGTAGTTCTCCCTACTTTCAGCTGGAGGGGACATGTGTTAGACCTGGAATCTTTTGGTGTGTTTCCCCTGTCTTTTTGCTTTCTGGCCTCCTATTTTTGATGGTATGCTGGGCTTTGTTTTGTTGGTTTAGTGTCTCTATGCACTTTTTCACTGCTATCCAGTGCTAAAGTGCAAGTGCTCTTACTGTAAATTGTCTTATGATTGGTTCCCCATGATTGGTATATTTGATTTACTGTTAAGTCCCTAGTAATGTGCAACGTGCGTGCCCAGGGCCTGTAAATCAAATGCTACTAGTGGGCCTGCAGCACTGGTTGTGCCACCCACACAAGTAGCCTTTCAAATGCGTCTCAGACCTGCCACTGCAGTGTCTGTGTGCACAGGTTAAACTGCCATGTCGACCTGGCAAGTGCACCCACTTGCCAAGCCCTAACCTTTTCTTTCTCTACATGTAAGACACCTGCCCAAGGTACCCACATGGGCAGGGTGCAGTGTATGTGAAAGGTTGGACATGTGCTAGTGTGTTTTACGTGTCCTGATAGTGAAATACTGCCAATTTCGTTTTTCACTATTGAAAGGCTATTTCTCCCATAGGTTGTCATTGGAGCAGTCTTGTAACATTTTACAAGTGTAACTTTCAATTGGGAAGAGATAGACATTTGGAGTTTAGGTTCCCTGAACTTAGAATGTAAAAATACTTCTTTGGTGAAGATGGTTTTTAAATTGTGTGTTTGAAAATACCACTTTTATAAAGTGGGCATTGTCTTGCTTTACCATTCTGTGTGCCTCTAACTGCCTGTGGAATCAACGTCTGGTTTTAGACTGACAGGGGCTGTTTGTGTATTTACTCCAGACACTCACAGAAAGGGAGCTGAGGTGTACCCTGCATATCCTTATTGGTCTTCCTGTGTTAGAGTGGTGGGAGGAGTCGTCACTGAACACCTGAATAGGCTGTGGCTGCCTTGCACAAAACTATCACCACCCCCTGTAGTGTGACTGGACCAGAAGGACAGAACTGGCTTTTACTGAGCAAGAGAGACTTTCTTACAAAGACTTCAGAGGGATAAAGGGCTATAAGTATTGGACCTAAAGCCCCAGAACTTTAGATTACTTCTGGAATCAAGAGGAACCTCTGCCAAGGGAGAAGAGCCGAAGAGCTGTGAGGAGGAATACTGCCCCTCTGCTGTGTGTTGCTTTGCTAAGTTGGCCTACAGTTGCTGCTTTTGCCAAGAACAAAGACTGGACTTTGCTGTGAAACCTGCTTGAGAAGAATCTCCAAGGGCTTGTGTGTGCTTGCCTCCTGTTCTGAAGTCTAAGGGACACAAAGACTTCACCAACAGCTTCCTTGAACTCCACTGCTGGGAGTTCTGACCTGCTGGGTGATGCCAAGTTCAGTTCTGGGCCCCAGGAGGTTCTTCCTGCTACAAAAAGCTGTGAAGAACTGAAGAAATCATAAAAATCAATGCTTCGCCCTTCTTGCACCTGTGTTATTCGACGCTGCACCGCCGTGCGGGAGAAAATTCCAATGCACGGCCCAGTGCGGCCAAAGAATCGACGAAGCGCCTGTCTATGGCCCAAAAAAACGCTGCATGCCAAATCCCGTGCACCGATCTCCGAGATCACCGCACCGACGCAGGCCCTGCTGTGCGGCTAAAAGAATCGACCCATCATTGGACTGCGGCGGAAGAAATTGGCATAGCACCTGTGTGACAGCCGCAGCATCGATCTCCAGTGCGTCTGGATCTTCAAGCATTGCACCTGTGCGCCAAATCTAAATCAACACTGGGGCTACAGTAAGAAACAGATGCATCACCTCCCTGCACAGTAAGAAACCTACTCATCACCTCCTCTCGAGTAAGGAACAGACGCATCACCTCCCCTGCGTTGCAGTAAGGAGCCGACCCATCACCTCCCCTGGAGCAAGGAACCGATGCATCACCTTCCCTACGCCTGCTTTTCTTTTGATTTTGACACATCCCAGGTACTTTGCACCCAAAAGTGGCGCATTCATAGTTTTCTATGGACAGAGGTGTTTTTACATTTTGAAAGTCATAGTTTGATATGTGTATGTTGCATATTTGTCGTTTTGGTCTTGTTTGGTTTAGAGAAATATACTTTATGTTTCTAATTTTGTGTGGTGCCCATTTGTAGTGTTTTCACTGTGTTACTGTGTGTTATATGTAAATGCTTTACATATTGCCTCTGAGATAAGCCTGACTGCTTGTGCCAAGCCACCAAGGGGTTATTTTAGGTGTGGAACTCCCTCATCCTGACTAGAAGGAAGGGTCGCTACTTGGACAGGGTGGAAGCCACTGGGAACTTGAGACTCCCATTTCTAACAATAGGTCTCCCAGGTTGTTTGAAATCATTTGCAGCTATTTGCTTTGCCTTAGAACAAAGTGAAGGGATTGTGATGGGCCATACTTTAATTATATATGTTCACATTCAGTCGAAATTCTTTTGACAAGAAAGAGAACCCAAGATATAAAGAACAGTAGACTGACTCATTATGAGAAGATCATACCTGCTGCAGAAAATATCTGTGTTAAGAGATGCAATGCCTTGAACCGAACAACACTGCTTACTATTTTAGACGAGATGTGAAGACAGGGAAAATGATAATGAGATTGATTATGAACCAGAATATGACTGTATTGAAGTGACTGAGGTATGTACAAAACCAAGACCAGACATTAAAAAAGGGCTTTTGGAAATGACTGATGTTATGTTATGTTATATAGGTTTATAAAGCGCACTGTTACCCAAGGGTGTCCTGGCGCTGATCTGACATTGTTTGTTGATGTTTCTTGCTTAAGAGACCCATACTGAACATTGAGATCTGCCTATGCAGTATGTTCCATTTCTGAAACACTAGAAGCGTGTTCTCTGCCGAATGTAACTTCAGCACAAGTGGCGGAACTGGGGGCCTTAACAAGGGCTTGCTGAGTGTCAGACAATTCGAATATGACAATTTATACGGACAGTCAGTATGGTTATGTTCACTGAGGGGTTTTCCGACATCTTCAGGAGCCCCAATAAAGAATGGTGTTTACACATTAGATTAGTTGAAATCTATTAAAAAACCAAGGGAGATTGCGGTTATTAAGTGCATAGCTCATAAAGCTGGAAAAGACATGGTTACGCTTAGGAACAAATATGTGGATAAGGTGGCAAAATATTGTGCATTACAAGATTAGACAGTTCGGCAGGAAAATTTAAATGTTAAGTTCAAAATGTAGAAAATGTGAATTGCTTCTTTATGGATTCAATGCAAATGTCTTTGAGCAAACTAAGAGATTTGCAAGAAAATGCCTAAGAAAATGAAAAGAGAAAATGGGAGACTAGTCTACAGGAAAAATGATCAGGATTTGTATGTAAATGATGAGCATAAGTGTGTGCTACCAAACTCAATGTTATATCCTATGTGTAAGTATTTGTGTAACCCACATGCAGGTAGAGATAGTTTGGATAGGATTTTTAAAAAGTACTGGAAACAATACAGGTTTTCAAAGCAGTTTATGTCTTGTGGGTCACCTAAATAATCAAGGCAAAAGAACCGTTGCTGTTATGAATCATGTTGGCAAATCAGAAGGTCCATTTACATGACTCCAGGCAGATTTTACTGAGATGCCAAACTATAATGGTTTGAAGTACGTCTTTGTAATTATCTGCTTGTTTTCTAAATGGGTTGAAGCATTTCCAACAAGAAGAGCAGATAGCCTTACAGTGGCCAAAATGCTGTTGAGGAAGGATTGCACTGTGATCCGAAAACACATTCGTACAGGCTGTTTGGACCAGCGTTGGAAGTGGTCGTTATCAAGTGATCTTGATGACAAATGCTGTGAAATTTGCAGGTGTGCCTCAATGGATCCACGCTGCTCACACAAAGAGAGAGTAGCTGAAGCAGTGGATGAATCAGTTGGTTCAGAAATAGGCACACAAAGTCAAGCTCAAAGCAAAGCTCATGTTTGCAGCGTGACTCCAGAACTGGGTGAACAAATTGAAAATTTCAAAAAATTTGAAACTGATGAAGACAATGAGCAAAAGTAATCTGAAGGGGTGAGGTTTCAGTTTAGCGAGCGCTCAAAATTACTGAAGTCCAGTTTCAAGACAGCAATCGGAGGGAAGAGCTGTTACAGTGCAAGAGTCAAAGGCATGTGTGGCAGTAAGAAGAAGTAGTCTTTGATCCGAGTAGTGAGAAGTTGCAGATGAAAGTTACAAAGACATCCAAAGGAAAAAGATTTACTGTGAATAGAACAAACAAAGAGAAAACGGACCAGAGTTCAGGTTCAAGTCGAGTTTGAATCTGAGCTAAGGTTAAAGTCCATTGGAGTGTAAAGAATCTCTGACAAAGACTGTGGCTAAAAGAGAAAGAGTTGAAGAAGACATTCCAAGGAAGATAACTTGCAAACGAAAACACTGTAAACCAGAGAAGAAATCTGAGAGAGAAATAGATACTGAAATTAGTGGAAGTGAATCACTAATTGCCAATAGATCATTGAGAAAGAGTCCCAAATATGCCTCACCTAAATAGGTGTATTTAGCTACAGTTTCTGTAGAAGAAGAAAAAGATGAAACTGAGTTGGATGACTATACATTTGTGAATCAGTGTCAGTACAAGTTTGAAAGTAAATCAGAGACTTAGTTTGAGACACAAGAAGAACCACCTTGAATTGAGTAAAGAGAATTTAGAAAGAATTTTGAGACAACTGTTGTACAAAGAGAACTGAAATTTGAAATGAACTTTTAAAATGAACTGTTGAAAAAGAGCACCGAAGATTATTTTGAATTTTTGTTTTCATTATTGTTTTGACAAAATAAGAACTGAAGAAAGATAATATTGTTTTAAAGAAAATGTTGTAGATTTTTGGATTTTACTACAAGTAGAATTTTTGTCTCAATAGAAGATGGAATACACCAAATGCTGTAAAGGTTTAGGGCTCAAAAGACTGATAATAACAGTAGTTTTAGTGGGACTGCAGTTGTGCTTAGTGACTCCTGTGCAATATGTTTCAGAACGTATTAATAATTCTAATGTTGAAATCACTACACAAAGAGATGAGCTAAAACATGATGTACCTATACATCGAGAATATTTAGTTAGTGGATTAGAGAAG
The DNA here is from genome assembly GCA_963921515.1 of Calotriton arnoldi. Taxonomy (NCBI): domain Eukaryota; kingdom Metazoa; phylum Chordata; class Amphibia; order Caudata; family Salamandridae; genus Calotriton; species Calotriton arnoldi. The sequence goes on along the minus strand of CAWUFW010000974.1, from coordinate 533,368 downwards.
ATAGTAAAGAAATTAAATCAGGTGAATTTTTAAGAGTGATTGCACAAAATATGTATTGCTCAAGGTTATGGATGTCTTTTGAATAGTGAAGAGCAACATTTCAATTAGGGAATACAATGAGAGTAAAAGTTGTGAGAACGGAAAATTGCGCTGGAATAGATAAAGAAGAAGAATTTAGACTGTTTGGGGTACATCCTAGATTGAGGATGGGGCAAGAAATGAGAGGCGAGTTGTGTATGGTACGGTGTAGTTCTTCAAAGTGAGGTAAGGTAAAATTTGTAGATAAGAGTCTTTGTGATAGAACTTTTGAAATTATTGGAGATTTGATTGGTGGGGAACCTATATTAAGGGGAATTTATTATGTCTGTAGGCAAATTGCTCATTTCAATTTGCTGAGGAATTCGGTTGGTTTATGATATTTAAACTTGGTGTTTCCTAGAGTTTATCATATGGATGAATTAAATGAAGAACATAGTTTGAGAAGAGTGAGACATAATTTTGGACAAGTAGTTTTAGGTATATTAGGAGTTAATATTCCTTCTGTTGGAGTGGTTATGAATGGTGTAAAAGTAGGTGTTTGCCTACAGTGGTAGGCAGGCCTGAGGTAAATACGGCAGGGTCATTTAAACTAGCAAATAAATAAATGGTCGCTATAAAGAGCTATGGTGATGCTGATTCGCCTTTCTTTTGATATTCTTTTGGCAAAAGAGAGTGGAGTCTGTAAAGGGATAAAGGCTAACAGGTGTTGCGCAAATATACCAGATAATAGTAGAGTTATTGATTCTTTTATTACTAATTTTACTAACCTTTCGCATGAGGTTAAGTCTTTTGAGGAAGCTGGCTTATGTGAATCTGTAGGTTATTGGTTTAGTGGGTCAGGAAAGAGTTTTGGAAAGGCCGGAGAGTGGCTAGATAATGTAGGTGGTAGCGCTTTCCAGACTATGCTAACTCCTATAATAGTCATAATGATTTGTGCAATTGTTCTGTTTCTTTTGCTAAACTTTTCTGAGTGTATTATTAATAGACATAGATTTAAGGACAAAGGTGAAAACAGGTTGAAGAAGAGGAAAAGATCGATGGAAATGGAATTGGAAAGTTTCAAGGATCATATTTACAACTTGTTAAAGATGGTGGAGGAGAATTCACGGAAGAAATAAAAGTTGAAAAAGTCTATTAACTAATGGCTCATTAATAAAGTTTATTAATGGGTTAAAGCGATTATTTAAAAATAATTGGGGAGAGGCTGTGGAAGCTTTTTCCTAAATACAAAATTTCAGGTGACAAATTATTTTTGAATACTAATGATTTTTATAACAAATATAGTTGTAACCAATGAATTACTAATGTTGACTTTAAACTATTTTATTTGGAGGTTTATAAGTGTGTTTAATAATATAGTTTAGTTATGCCACATTTTCGTAGTGACACCGTTTTATTAAAATTGATGCTTGTTCTGTTCATCATGCTCCTGCTCATCACCACTCCCTATCAATATCCCACTGCGTGTCTTCTTTCCTAAGTCTTCACAGAACGCAGGACACTGTAATGCACTTGGTTATTTTCCTTACAGAGCATGCATTGTGAATGAAACATTTATTGTGTTCCTAATGTAGCTTTCTGAAGGACACTTCAGCTGGACGTTGTGATGTAGGCACGCTAGCATACACTAGTGTAGGAGTCTTTGTTGAAAATATTTTATCTTGTGTTAAACATCTCCAGATTACAATGCTGCTGTGAGAGCTAATGGAAGATTTCCTCTACCCTAGAAACGGGTTAGTTTTATAATAATTTTAATGATGATTGTTGTTCTGATTTGTCCAATATGTGTTATCGCTAGTCATTAAAACACACAGTAGATAAGGGGTAGGAGGAGACGCCCCACTCCGCCCTCCTAGATATACCTTCACACACACATAGGAATGGGGCTACGTAAAAAATGTTGCTGTGACAGGGAGGAGACAAATCCACAAGTGTTTTAATACTGCCCTCACCCACAGAAATCTGTGGCATGCTAAATCATAGGGTTGCTAACACACCTCCGTGCAAGACAACGCTGGAGGTGGAGCAATAGGGAGGGGGAGACAAAACAAACAATAAGAGACACTGTGCGGGATCAAGTGAAAAGGGCAGAACAAAGTTTAAAATAGACCTCGGGATCTCCAGACCAAAACCATTTAATGATGGACTCGCTAGTCTAATTAAAAAGGTCAATCAGGACCAGTGGATGGTGGTATGGTGGGGGATAATGAACCACCTACCCCTCCAATCTGCAAGATGTCAACATGTTTCAGCCGGCTAACGTGAAATCCCCAGCTTTCATCAGGACTAAAGCGACCCCTTAGATACTAACCCTACCTCCTTACTTGCGGAGTCACAATCTGAGTGAATGCTCAGGTCTAGTGGCCGAGTAACTTACTCCCAAATAGTATCCTGTAAAAAATGAGAAAGTTACATACATGACAAACTGGACTAGGTGCACACGGTGTTAAGTATAATAACAACATACAAACAGGAGTGAAGAAAAGTGGTTTTATCCCTCTAGTCAAAAAGTGCGACCCAATTGGTTCTAAAATTAAGACCAGGCACCATACAACAATGTGCAGGGCTCAATACCCCATGGGAGCGCGTATCTGGCGCTGATTAAATGCATAAACATGCTTTAAACAATTGCAGGTTCATCATCACTCGGTGCTGAGAGACACACATATAAACTCGGCGTATCTTACCAAGGCTCATTAAAACAAGAGCTTGAACTGGCGGGGGAGCGAGGACAGCTCCCTATAGTCACACACTAGAATGATGAAAATAAAAAAGAGAGAGAGAGATATAATGATCATACTCATTAATTAGTGGTAATTAAAAAGTAGCGTTCTGGAGTGCTGGTATATAGTGGATATGTGGCCCAGAACTACCACCGGATCAATATCCGATCGGCATATGTTAAGATAACATTGTCGGCGTGACAAGGTGTGCCACGTACTTCCATTCATCGGAGCAGGGCCCCGCCGGCCCCTACCCGGGGATCACGTAGGAATGTCCCCCAAGAACCCGGCTTACTACGTCACGGTGAGCCATTGTAAAAGGAGGGCCCCGTCGGTCCCTACATCAAGTAGAGTGGGCATGTCCCCAATAAACTGGACTTACTTCGTCAAGGTGAGCCGTTTCCAAAGACAAATGGTCTCTCCCAGCGCCATGCAGCTGAAACTGAGCTGACCGGCGAGGGGAGAAAAATGGTAGATTTAAGGACAAAGGTGAAAACAGGTTGAAGAAGAGGAAAAGATCGATGGAAATGGAATTGGAAAGTTTCAAGGATCATATTTACAACTTGTTAAAGATGGTGGAGGAGAATTCACGGAAGAAATAAAAGTTGAAAAAGTCTATTAACTAATGGCTCATTAATAAAGTTTATTAATGGGTTAAAGCGATTATTTAAAAATAATTGGGGAGAGGCTGTGGAAGCTTTTTCCTAAATACAAAATTTCAGGTGACAAATTATTTTTGAATACTAATGATTTTTATAACAAATATAGTTGTAACCAATGAATTACTAATGTTGACTTTAAACTATTTTATTTGGAGGTTTATAAGTGTGTTTAATAATATAGTTTAGTTATGCCACATTTTCGTAGTGACACCGTTTTATTAAAATTGATGCTTGTTCTGTTCATCATGCTCCTGCTCATCACCACTCCCTATCAATATCCCACTGCGTGTCTTCTTTCCTAAGTCTTCACAGAACGCAGGACACTGTAATGCACTTGGTTATTTTCCTTACAGAGCATGCATTGTGAATGAAACATTTATTGTGTTCCTAATGTAGCTTTCTGAAGGACACTTCAGCTGGACGTTGTGATGTAGGCACGCTAGCATACACTAGTGTAGGAGTCTTTGTTGAAAATATTTTATCTTGTGTTAAACATCTCCAGATTACAATGCTGCTGTGAGAGCTAATGGAAGATTTCCTCTACCCTAGAAACGGGTTAGTTTTATAATAATTTTAATGATGATTGTTGTTCTGATTTGTCCAATATGTGTTATCGCTAGTCATTAAAACACACAGTAGATAAGGGGTAGGAGGAGACGCCCCACTCCGCCCTCCTAGATATACCTTCACACACACATAGGAATGGGGCTACGTAAAAAATGTTGCTGTGACAGGGAGGAGACAAATCCACAAGTGTTTTAATACTGCCCTCACCCACAGAAATCTGTGGCATGCTAAATCATAGGGCTGCTAACACACCTCCGTGCAAGACAACGCTGGAGGTGGAGCAATAGGGAGGGGGAGACAAAACAAACAATAAGAGACACTGTGCGGGATCAAGTGAAAAGGGCAGAACAAAGTTTAAAATAGACCTCGGGATCTCCAGACCAAAACCATTTAATGATGGACTCGCTAGTCTAATTAAAAAGGTCAATCAGGACCAGTGGATGGTGGTATGGTGGGGGATAATGAACCACCTACCCCTCCAATCTGCAAGATGTCAACATGTTTCAGCCGGCTAACGTGAAATCCCCAGCTTTCATCAGGACTAAAGCGACCCCTTAGATACTAACCCTACCTCCTTACTTGCGGAGTCACAATCTGAGTGAATGCTCAGGTCTAGTGGCCGAGTAACTTACTCCCAAATAGTATCCTGTAAAAAATGAGAAAGTTACATACATGACAAACTGGACTAGGTGCACACGGTGTTAAGTATAATAACAACATACAAACAGGAGTGAAGAAAAGTGGTTTTATCCCTCTAGTCAAAAAGTGCGACCCAATTGGTTCTAAAATTAAGACCAGGCACCATACAACAATGTGCAGGGCTCAATACCCCATGGGAGCGCGTATCTGGCGCTGATTAAATGCATAAACATGCTTTAAACAATTGCAGGTTCATCATCACTCGGTGCTGAGAGACACACATATAAACTCGGCGTATCTTACCAAGGCTCATTAAAACAAGAGCTTGAACTGGCGGGGGAGCGAGGACAGCTCCCTATAGTCACACACTAGAATGATGAAAATAAAAAAGAGAGAGAGAGATATAATGATCATACTCATTAATTAGTGGTAATTAAAAAGTAGCGTTCTGGAGTGCTGGTATATAGTGGATATGTGGCCCAGAACTACCACCGGATCAATATCCGATCGGCATATGTTAAGATAACATTGTCGGCGTGACAAGGTGTGCCACGTACTTCCATTCATCGGAGCAGGGCCCCGCCGGCCCCTACCCGGGGATCACGTAGGAATGTCCCCCAAGAACCCGGCTTACTACGTCACGGTGAGCCATTGTAAAAGGAGGGCCCCGTCGGTCCCTACATCAAGTAGAGTGGGCATGTCCCCAATAAACTGGACTTACTTCGTCAAGGTGAGCCGTTTCCAAAGACAAATGGTCTCTCCCAGCGCCATGCAGCTGAAACTGAGCTGACCGGCGAGGGGAGAAAAATGGTTCCTGAACGTCTACGTCATCGTGTTCCAGACTTTGGCGGCCGCCGGCGAGCTTCCAAAGGGTAGAAGCTAGAACGCTGACCTCGCAACCATGTTAGAGTGTTGATTACGGTCGCGTGTGTAGAATCTACATGTACATGAATGCAGGACATTAAAAATGTACGCTGAGTGGTGCCTCACTAATCTATGCCAAAGAAAATTAAAGAAAATAGGCAGACCAAAAAAACAAAAAACACAAATCACAACACGCTATCGCTAGTCATGCCATGCTGAATTTGCTGTTTTTGCTCATTACCTATGCATAAAATGTGTATAAAACCCTTAGTTTTCAGGGTGAGTCAGAGACTTTACATTTTCCCTAGAGATGCTGTTGGTATTCTTTATGAATCTGACTAATCTGGTCATTTAGAGAGCGATTTTCTCTTATTTATTAGCGATGCTAACTTTATGACTTTTTGCTGCTTATTGGGATATTTTTTTTATTTCTGGCTATGCATTCTGTATCTGAGCCTTCATGGCATTGTTTTCTTATTTTCTGTGCTGCCTATTTTGAGATTTTGTAATAAACACTAACTTTTTATAGATCTAGAACTCATTTATTGAGTGGACCTAGTCAATTGTGTATTTACTCTGCTATATTTGTTGAGCCTGATGTTAAAATGGGTGGTGACTCTTATCGCAAGATCAAGGGTGCTGGAGCCAACATGATGGAAGTTAAATTTGGGGTGATCAAAATATTGGGGTGCAGGTAAAAATTGGGGTTCTGCTCCAAGACTACAGTTAGTGCAAACAGTATGGGAAAATCAAAAACAGTTCTGTCTGATATCCAGTTCATGAGAGAAACTATCTACCGCTCACCTTGGCTACTCAAATAGGGTCCTGTGCTCTCCATGCCACTGGAATCAAGCTATCCTGGCTGAAGAGGGGTGATACCCCGAAACCGGTCCTAGGATGCTTGTTTCTAGTCCAGGGAGGACCTGGCTTGGCAGTTCGGGCTGGACTGTTCCCATGAGGCCCAGGGTCAAGACTGATTTGCATATGGCTGGGTTCAAACTGGAATGGCATGGTGAGCAAAAAAACGATGGATTTGGCCCAGATCTCTGTACTGGGGTGAATGTATGACTTTGTTCTGCATTCTGTCCATCAACTGTTGTTTTTGCATTACTCAAATAGCTCATACACAAAACATTACTCTAAGGAATCAAAATCTTTTTTGTTTTTAAGTGACATGAGTTATTGTTTAATATTTCTTGCTAAAGTCAAAAGACTATGAAGCCTCCAGAAATACAACCTTTGGGATTAAATTGACATAACGTTACACTGATTTTAGGGATTACCATCTCTAACTAGGACCTATGCCACTATTCTTGTTTTTGTAATTATTTTCTTATATCCTCTACTGACTTGGGGCCTGATTTAGAATCCACCACTTAGCTCTTATCCCTAAGTGCAATTATAACTCCAGATGGTAAAACCTATAATTTTCTTACCAAATTCTTGCAGCTGACTACCCACTCCTTTTCTCACTAGCTCAGATTAGATGAAACATAGGTTTATAATTGTCTAAAAGAGAGGCATCTGGAGAGGGGGATGAGGTGATGGATGACTAAACACTGCATCATTATTGCCTCTGGAGTGTCCCGTTTGTCAACCCCAATCCTCTATACGTCCTTTACCTTATGGCTCTGTGCTGCCTCTGGACTGGATATGCCCCCTACTTCCCTTTCCTGCATTCACCTTCCTTATATTCCCCAGGCTGCTGCCTGAGATCCCACTCTCACTTCAGCCTGCATACACAATTTATGAGCCATGAATTATGTTCAGAGTAAAATCTGTAATTACCCAATCAACTAGATTTTAAGTCCAGTTCCATAAAATTGTATAATGTCAGTCTATTAACACAAGCTACATGTTAGCCCTGCTTAAGAATGTGGGGAAAGTAGAGCTAAATTATCCTCCTCTTACAACTGAACCCACCTCATCCATCTAGGGTTGGAGTTGAACTTCTTCCATTCAAGTGGTCTGAGTGGATTTCACAGTACCACATGTTTCACATTTTTACAATAAGTTGGTTAAATACTAAACTTCCCTTGACGAATTTTCATAACGCTGCCAACCTTTCCTCCACCGAGATGTTGAACTGCTGGATGCAACATACAGAAGACCACAGTGTTCCAAATGTCAAGTATGAATACCTTCCATCTATTTTCCCCTCTCAATTTCAGCTTGGTAGTCCCTATTCGGGGTGGGGGGTGTGTGTGCACGTTAGACAAGCGCTACTGGGCCACAACCATGGTGGCTGGGATTGTTTGCCACTGGAGTCCATAGGTCTGCACTACTTTGGCTGACACATTGGCGAGTACAATCTTTCTTCACTTACTCTCAGGATAGTGGTGGTGAGAAATCAAAGGCTTTTCAGGGAGGTACTGTGGAAGGCAAGAATACAATAAGATACTACCACCCCTGTGCTTCCCTCGTAAAATGAGAAGTACTTTAAAAACATGATAAAATGTAATACTACACACTGTAATGAATCTCAGAGACCGGGCTTCAAATCGCTATGGGATGCAATTAATGCATTTAATAACCCACACCCATCCCAGGTGCTTATCAGGGGTGGCGATCCGTGCCCAACTACATCGCTACCCCACTACAACTGTGGCACCCACTGGTCTATGCAGAATGTTTATTTATGGGCACTCTCAGGGACATATTAGGTCTAGTGTAAGTACTCTATTATGGATATCCGATCAACAGCCAATGTGGGAGAACTGTAGGTCTGCTCAGTCTCCTACCTCGCTATAAATTCGGGTAGCAAACTAACTAGGTTTAACTACACAGTTCTTCGGCAATATACATTTCCTAAGTCTTTTCAGACAAGGTTGAATTACCTGCCAAGACAAAGCCCTGAACAGTTTTGGGGTGGTTGTCCCAGGCTCTTTTCAGCCACATGGCAGAGACCCTGCCGTCTAGTGTCACGTTGGGTTGCAGCATGTATCTACTTGGCAGTTGTAGTCTCCGATATGACAGGGAAGTCCTCTGCTGCATAGCAAAGACATCTGGGTACAGAGTGTGTCGATAGGGACAGAACCCTCAGTTCATGGTAGAGATTATGGATGGCACACTGATGATGAAAGTTATTGTCGCTTTCCCTAGTTCACAAAAAATGACCCATGCAGTAAGGCCGGTGGACCCTCTCTCAACTCGCGTCGGCACCGGGTGTTCTCCCATACACAAGTTGGCTTCTTTAGGGTTTTCTTTGTATCAGGAAGATGGATGAACTTTCCCTCCTAGACAGTCTCTTCTCCTGTAGGACAAAGGCACTGTTTTTGTCCTTTTGACCAACTAGCCAGGCTTCTGGGCACTAAGCAGACTCACAGCTTCTCCAAAACGCTGCACAGACTTTAGGTATTGTACCCTCACCTCGAGGAGACTGGCTGGCAGGCAGACACAAACCCTGGTCACACAGCAGTACTCTGCAGAGCACTCCCTTTCTTGGTCAAGCATTACATGTAACTGGAACGAAGTGGAGTGATTTGGGTCCCACTTTTATACTCATTTTCCAGACTGGGGATGAGGATACACAGTCTAAGGTCCTGGAACTGGTTTCAGCTGATTCTTGTTTACATGCCAATTTCAGCTTTTGTGCAAGTTGATGGCTTCCCCGGCAGGTAGTGATAATGCAGACTTTAAGCAAAAGTATTTAAAAAAGGGCACTATTATATGTGAGATCTCTGCAATGGGCTGTAATCAGCCTTCCTAAACTAATAATCAAAGAAAGACAAAAGCAAAACCCCTGCCTAGAAACTCACTCAACTTTAACAATAGAATCTGGGAACCATCCCTTCTCCCCTACCATCCACCAAATGCCAGTGGTCAGGAAATCTAATAAGCAACCCCTTGCTAAAAGGACCTTGTAGAATTTCTAGAAGCAGTACTCTCTCCATCATTCGCCATTTCAGTGTCTGGTTATCCACCCTCCAGTCAAAGGAATGCGAGCAATCCAGTTCTACTGACTGGAAAAGTTGCATCCACTCTCTATTTGGAACATGTTAAACCAGAGTCCGTCCAAAATGGATTCCACTGGTCCTTGAAACCATATTCGCACTACACAGAGACTCTTGCCGGAGCACATTTGCCGTAGCTCCACTATGCATAGGCACAATCAACACATAAATGACAAATTGGAACCAGGGTCAGTTTGCCACATTTCAGTAGAACTCTACACAAGTAAGCCGGTAGGTTGCAATAAGAATTAAAGGCTCTGCCCAGAGCCATTAATTCTCAAAATTCACCAAATTCTGCCACCACCCCTGTAACAACCCATGATATGGACAGTAGTACCATGTTGCTAAGGAACTTTGACTGCCCTCCTAGATCACAAAAAAGGTTCTGGACCTTGACTTTACCATAGACAAGCCAAGAACTCAGCAGAAACGCTAGATTATTGTACTGGCTGGGCCAGAATAAAAATCAGGGCACATGTTTAACATGCAGTAGGGGGCTCTGGGCAGGGGAACACACCTGTATACCATGCATGGAACACTCCCATCTCAAAACACATCATGCAAAAGATTTAGGGTTTGTAGGGTAACTATACATGCCAAAGTTCAACTGACTTTAACCCACACTTTTAGTGGGATAAAAAACGAGGGCTGGGCTCAGACTTTACAAAGCAATAATTATATAGGGCACGGCTTTAGAACTTCTGGGTGTGGCGTAAGAAGCAGAAGCAAGAAGGAACTCGTTATAAAACATGAGGCCCACTCAACTAAAGTAGTGGGCAAACTGTAGACAACTGTTACCTGTCCTTACTTAAAAAAACAAATTCCAATTAAATTACTTTCTTAACACAGAAAGCATAGCAATAAAACAAAGAAACTGTGATTGCACTTTTAAATAAAGCCATTAGAAGGAATACATTAGGTAAAGTACGCGGAGGAAAAGTAGCTCTTTACAAATAAATGTCTCAAAAGACAGAACAACAGCCACTGTTCTACTCCTAGATTAGCTACCTCACCAACAGCACTGTAGGCCAGTGGTTCTTAACCTGTGGTTCGTGGAACCATGATGGTTTGCGAGACCAACTCAGGGAGTCCACAATGGTTCAGAAGCTTAATATATATTAGCAGATTAATAACGCCAAAACACATAAAGCAAAATACAAACTTTTTAACTTTAAAAAGCTCAGTGACTGTGAAGCAATTTGAAATTGGATGCTACAAACTAAGTTGGTATTCATAGCTTGATTTGTAGGAGCAGCACAAACAGAGCAAACAGCATTATGGATGATTGGTAGCCTCAACTGGAGCACTAGCAAGCACCAACAAAGTGATGTGTTAAGAGTCTAGCATATCGCTTTGTCTGTTAGAAATAACAGACATTTTGAAAAGCCCCAACCTTATCATTAAATTAAAAAAAATCGACTTTTGTATTTTTTTTACGAATTAAAGAAAATATTTCATAATTTGTACATTTCTTTGATGTATACTTGATTTTGGAGTTTTTTTTGTATATTGTTGACATTCACATCGTAGAGACTGCCAAGGCATGGGCTTCCACTAGTGATTCAGTGGGGATCCACAAAAGTAAAAAGATTTAAAACCAATTCCGATAAGACCAACGATTCACCTCCATATCACTCCTTTCCTGTTCTCCCTCCTCACACATATGCCTTCCTGCTGTGTTGCTCAAACAATTCACATTTTTCACGCGGATCCTCTTCTTTAACATTCTGATGGGATAATTTGGGGGGGCGGGGTTGGTGTCAATGCACGAAAATGGTATATATATTTTTACATTAAAATGTATGTAATAAGTTTGGAGACCCAGCCTTATAAAATTATTTTTATCAAAACGTGACCGTTTACCAGCTGTGACTCTCCAAATTATCCGTTTATGCAAATACACTTAAAATGCTGATAGGACCTTCTATTTTTTTTAACCCGTTATTTTAATTTTTAAACATGAATTAGAATACAAAAAAAACATTATTCGGCATATTCTTGGTAAAGAATACAAAAATAATTTAATACAAATTGTCAGAATTCAAGGGTCCACTCTTCGAGGAGTATAGAGTTTACTTCTTTTTCCAGTTATAGTCAGCGGAGTCCAGCATCAGCAAGCAAAAACTGAATTAAACATCACATGTAGAATGAACTTGCTTAAGAATTTGAAGAGCATTTAGATGGATCTATCCCTGCCACTTTTAGAAGAGTGCTGGCATTAAGTCTCAAACTGCGTCTTGTTTACACACTAAAACAAACCCATATATGCCTAGCTACGCCCCTGCGTGCAGGACTTTCTCTATCCCGAAGATACTGGTACAGTGTAACTGCGGGGCATGGGGACATCCGGCCTGTTAGGAGTTGGATCCTGGGGACTCCCTCAGAAATGAGGAATTACCAGGGGAATAGGTAAGTACGATTACCCCTGTAATTCGTCTTTTTTTGGCTGGAATTTCACCAAGAGATTTCGGCTGCTTTTAGTACTCAATATCTCCAGGTCAGAGTAAGGAGATTCACGGTGTTCTCACAGAGCTCATAATTCCTAATGGGCCGATAACAACCGTTACCGACCCATGGGAATTAAGAGGCCACTCGCAATGACGGCCTGAAGGCCTTTGTTCCTTAATGTGGCTGTCACATGCCCCAAGGCGTAAATGCCACATTTTGATCCCCGGCCTGTCCTTTTAAAAGAGCTGGTTAGACCCTACAAAGGAGATCTGAGCTGCAGTTTACACTTTTTGATATGAAAAAAGGGGATATCTTAATATTCTCCGTACTCAGTCACGTACTGTTAGACTCCAAAGGAATAAGAAGAGTTTTAGGAGACGTAAGAGCGGCCTGTTGCCCTGGTAGGCCAGAATCTTCTTGCCCATTCCTCTCACAAAGTAACTCACTATAGTTATTTGCCCAACATCCAAAGCTAAGGTTAAGATACGGCAGAGACAGAGTTTCGGTGCCAGCACTGGCATGTGGTCCAGATACTAACGAACAAGTTACTTACCTTTGGTAACGATATATCTGTAAGAAACATTAGTTAGTTATAGATTCCTTACCTTAGAATTACCCCCAGGCGTCAGACTGGATCCGGAAAGTTTTCGTCAGCAGTACCTCTGCGCGTCGGTAGGCGTCGTCGGTCGGCTCCGTGTCCGTCGTCGAGGTCGCCGTGATGATGTCGCGGGAGCTACTTAGACGCCGCCCTCGCGCCTGACGTCAGTTCTGTACACGACTTTCTGCGCCAGAAACGCAGAGCCATGCAAGACACTGACCATTGGTGCACAAAACTAGGGCCCTGAAAGAAAGCCCTTAACCCTAGAAATCAGTTCGCAGAATGGGGAGGATGGGTGGGGCGGTAAGGAATCTATAACTAACTAATGTTTCTTACAGATATATCGTTACCGAAGGTAAGTAACTTGTTCATCTGAAAGAAACACGTTATAGATTCCTTACCTTAGAATAGATACTCCAGCAATACCAACCCCGGTGGTGGGTCTGCGAACCAAGTTCACACCAGAAAGTCCTGGAGAACAGAACGGCCAAAGAAGCCGTCTCTCCGGACTTGGCTGTCCAGGCAGTAGTGCTTGGTAAACGTGTGCAGTGATGCCCACGTGGCCGCCTGACAGATGTCATTCAGAGGAACTCCCCTTCCCAAGGCAGTAGTGGCTGCTGTCGCCCTGGTGGAGTGAGCGCGTAGCCCGACTGGAGGGTCTTTTTTAGCCATTGAATAACAAGCCTTAATACATAAGACGACCCATCGAGAAATGGTGCGCTTGTGTACGGCCCGACCTTTCTTTGCGCCCACGTACCCAACAAAAAGTTGATCATCCACCCGGAACTGTTGTGTGCGATCCAGATAGAAGGAGCGCGCACGTTTTGGGTCCAGACGGTGGAGCCTCTCTTCCTCCTTTGAAGGATGCGGAGGCGGAAAGGTGGGCAAAGTAATGGTCTGCCCGATGTGGAAGGCAGAGACCACCTTAGGAAGGAATGAGGGACGGGTTCGGAGAACCACCTTGTCCGGATGTACTGACAGGAAAGGAGGTTTTGAAGAAAGAGCCTGGAGCTCACTCACCCTTCTAGCAGAAGTGATGGCTACCAGGAAAGCAGTCTTGAGAGTCAAGAGACGTAAAGGACAGTTATGAAGTGGCTCAAAGGGAGAGCACATTAAAAAAGTTAAAACAAGATTCAAGTCCCCCTGAGGCATAACAAAGGGAATTGGAGGAAAAAGATGTGTTAAGCCTTTTAAGAAACGGTTAACTACCGGGGACTTAAAAAGAGAAGGCTGATCTGGCAGCCGAAGGAAAGCAGAGATGGCTGACAGATAGCCCTTGACAGTGCCCAGAGCAGAGCCCTGCTGGGCGAAGGAGAGAAGGAACAAGAGTACTTCAGAAAGAGGGGCAGAAAGGGGATCCACAGCCTTTGCTGTGCACCATGCCACAATTTTGTTCCACCGGCAGGCGTATACCGTCTTAGTGGAGGGACGCCTGGCTGCCAAGATTACGTCACAGACTTCGGGAGGTAGGTCAAACGACGTCAACTGCCGCCGCTCAATCTCCACGCAAGGAGGTGGAGACTGGACAGGTTCGGGTGGAGGACCGTCCCCTGCTGCTGCGACAGAAGATCCTCCCGAAGAGGCAGTCTGATCGGAGGATCGATGGCCATGTTGAGCAGCTCGGGATACCAGACTCTTCGTGCCCAGTCCGGAGCCACAAGAATGACTTGGGCCTGGTCGCGCTTGATCTTCTTCAGCACTCTGGGCAGATGTGGTATAGGCGGAAAGGCGTACAACAGCCCGCAACTCCACTCGTGACGAAAGGCGTCGCCTAGAGAGTGCTGCCTTGGAAATTCCAACGCGCAGAATTGCTGACATTGCGCGTTCCCTTCGGTGCCGAACAGATCTAACCAAGGCTCTCCCCATTGTTGAAAGAGACCTTGCACCACTTCCAAGTGGAGACGCCATTCGTGATCCATCATGCACCTGCGGCTGAGTTCGTCTGCCCTGGCGTTCAGGGAACCTGCCAGGTGTTGAACCACCAGGGATATGCCCTGATGTTCCAGCCATGTCCAGAGGCGGAGGGCCTCCTGACATAGGGTCCACGACCCCACCCGCCCTGTTTGTTGCAGTACCACATGGCGGTGGTGTTGTCCGTGAACACCTGCACTACTCTTCCCCGGACAGAGGGAAGGAATGCCTTGAGTGCAAGACGAATCGCCCGGAGCTCCAGAAGGTTGATGTGGAGCCCGGACTCCGCCGAAGACCAGAGGCCTCTGATCTCCGCCTCTCCCATATGACCGCCCCATCCCAGAAGGGACGCGTCCGTCACCACAGTGTGGTCTGGTTGGGGAAGGGAGAGGGATCTGCCACTGACCCAATCCTGGTTAGTGAGCCACCACTGCAGTTGAAGTGCAGTGCCCTCCGAGATCTGGTCGCAATCGGACAGATTCCCCTGATGCTGGGCCCACTGGAACTTCGGGTCCCACTGCAGAGCCCGCATATGCCATCTGGCATGATCTACTAGCAGGATGCAGGAGGCCATGAGGCCCAGCAGCCTCAGAGTCATTCTGACCGAAACCCGGGATAGAGGCTGAAAGATCGGAATCATAGCCCGAATATCCCGGACTCGCTGCTCGGGAGGATAGACCCAAAACCGCGTTGTGTCCAGAACCGCTCCGATGAAAAGGAGCTTCTGAGAGGGAATCAGGTGTGACTTCGGCACATTGATGGAAACCCCAGCGAATGCAGGAGGTCGGCCGTAGTCTGGAGGTGGGAGACGACTGCCTGGGGCGAGCCCGCCTTAAACAGCCAGTCGTCGAGATAGGGGAAGACTGAAACTCCTGATCTGCGCAGATGAGCTGCGACCACCGCCATCACCTTCTTGAACACCCGAGGGGCACTAGTAAGGCCAAAGGGGAGCACGGTAAATTGGAAATGCTCGTGGCCTACCGTGAACCGTAGGTAACGCCAGTGGGCCGGCAGGACGGGGATGTGAAAATAAGCGTCCTGCAAGTCCAACGCTACCACTTGCGGCCATTTTATATCGCTGCTCGACAGGCCTAAGCGCACTATTTTCAAAGATAAACAAAATATTGTTAAAACAAAGAAATATAAACCCTTTCGTTTCCCTCCCGTCTTTCTACGTACCCCAATTAGGTATTACCTAGCAAAAAGCAACATATAAAGCTGTCCCTTACTTACCATCGCTTTATTTTGCAACCACACGTTTTATTTAAAAGCACGGATCATGCATTTATTATTTAATTAGTACGCAAATATTAGGTTATGTTAGACACGTAAACAATTATAAGTTGATTATTTTGCACACGGAATAGCGTGTTACCTTTAACCCTTCACATGTAACATACATTGTTGGTTATTTACTTAAACGAACGTTTATTAATTATTTTACGAAAATTATTAGGAGGTTAAAATTTTTTTCATTTACCCTGCTCCATCAACTCCCCCCTTTCGTGATTTTTAATATCACCACAAAACCCAAGTTATACAATTTTCTCAGACAGCATATATCTTTTATCCGTTTGCTTTTGTTAATTTACACAACTGTATCCCTTTCAACTTGTCTCTTCGTTTTCTTGTACATGTTCTCTTTTATTTCTTCTAACTCTATTTCACCCATTTCTCTCTCTCTCTCCTTGTTTATCATGTTTTCTTTTTTCTTTTTATTCTGTCTTCTTCTCTTTATACATGTGATTACAAGCTTCAGTACTAATATTATTATTATCATGGTTGCTATTATTATAACTTTCCCTATTATTAATCCACTCATTCTTGTTAACCAATTTATTACTGAAGAAAACCCTTTACCAAGTTTTCCAAAAGCACTTTCAACCTCCAGTGGAACAAGTTCTTTGTGCAAACTTGTAATATTTGTTATATACTTCTGTATATTTTCGCTTTTATCTGGAATGTAAGTGCAACAATGTTGGACTTTCAGCATTCCACAGACTCCGCCCTCTTTTGCCAAAAGAATGTCAAGGGCAAGTCGATTTTGCATCACCATAGCTCTCATGGCAACCATCTCGGTATTTACCATCAAGAACCCTCCAGCAGTATCTGTAGATAAACGATCTACCACTGTGGATAATTTCCGAATTCTAAATGCATTCAAAGATATTCCCACTGCTGGTATCAATGCACCAAAAATATCACCTACTATTTCTGAAAAACTTTCCCTTTTTCTACGTGTAAAGGTATTTATCATTTTGTGTGTTCCTTTTTCTTTTCTATCCATATGAAAAATCTTTGGAAAGACCAGGCCTAAATAACATGACCCATACCAATGGTCTGGTAAACTGTAATAAGCCCTATTTCCGCAAAACATAATAGATCCCTGGAAATATTGGATCTTTTCCCCCTTTGAATCCCCATCCGCCTAAAATTTGATAATTGTCATGGCAAATACTGGAACCCACAAAATAATTGTCATATCTTGTCTTATTTCTTCTAATGCACAACCTTCCCTGTTGGGGCCAATCCAGAGTCATAGCTGCATTTGTCTTTTTCTTGTCATGATTGTCTTCCTCAAACGCCCAAAGAGGTGTTTTTGTCTCTTCTATCACTTTTCTTTGAAATTTCACTCTTCTCTCTTCAACCATCTCTAAAAATACCTTTTCTTCCTTCTTTAACTCACAGGTAAGGTTGTACCTAATTATATTATCTAATGTTAAAATCT
The DNA here is from genome assembly GCA_963921515.1 of Calotriton arnoldi. Classification (NCBI taxonomy): domain Eukaryota; kingdom Metazoa; phylum Chordata; class Amphibia; order Caudata; family Salamandridae; genus Calotriton; species Calotriton arnoldi. The sequence continues at coordinate 516,236 of CAWUFW010000974.1, read as the reverse complement.
TATCCTCTAGAAAATATTCACCAAACGTTTTTTCCCTCTTTTTATTTTGTTTAGCTCGGGAACTACAGAAACTTTCGCAAAAATCTTATTTATGTCAGTGTAATAATATTCTAATCTACCTGTTTTATAAAATAAACTTGCTAAGACACTACATGTTATTCCATACGTCAAAGGGAGGTGATGATAAGTCACACCCTCTGCTACAGATGCAGGCAACTGCATACAAACATAGCAATCTCTTACATCCATTGTTTCTACATACTCATATAATAATTTAGTAAAAACATTTTTAGAAAAATCTGTTATTGATTTGTTCTTGTGTAATTCTGCACTACTCTTTAAAATAACTGGTTCTTGAGTGTTAGCTCCTTTTTCTTTCTCAGTGTTATTAGACGTTTCTATTACAGCTAAACTAATTGGAATGGTGATTGCTAAAACCACCCATACTGTCATTAATAATCCTGTACAAAAGCAGCACATCTTGCACCATCTACTTAAAAACTCACATTTACATTTTCTATCTCTAGTATTCTCCATTTTGTTTTATAACCTTATTTATTTGTTTTCCAGAAAATTGTGTCACTACACCTCAGGAATGACTTATTTGCCACTCTGTACTCCAATGTTTTGTCTTTGCTTGGTACTTTCTTTTAATTCTTTCTCAGAAGTCTTTCTTTGTCATATCCAGTAAAATTCGTCAGATCCAGTGTTTTGTCAAATCCGGTAGAAACTATTTAAACTTCTTCAGGTTTGTTGCACCTCACCTTTTCCCATCAGGTTTCTTTGTTCTGGGTTCTCGTGAGTGTTCTTTTCTTCTTTGTTACTAGTCAAAGCAAGATACAACCATTCAGGCGATCTATACTTCGGATTTACCTTCTTTACTCTTTTTGTTTTCTGCAAGTGTTTTCCACCTTGTTTTTCTTGCTCTCTCTGACTTCTCATTCACTTGTTCAGCACTTTTCCCATCCAACCTTGTGATTCTGTATCTTAATTTTCTTACTTCGTTGGGCCAATTGTCTCCTTTTCTTGGCCTTTTGCCTCTCTTCCTTTTTCCTCTCTTTCTGTTTTCCAATTTCTTTTTCTTGACTCTAGTTTTTGGTTCCTTTCTTCTCCACTTTCTTCAGACTCTGTTTCAGTTCTTTCGTTATTGCCTCTTATTTTGAAACTTATAATGTCATTTTCTTCCTCTACTTGTGGTTTTTTTCTTATTTTCCTTCGTTCACCTATTTCTGTCCCTCCTCGAGGTTCTTCCGAATTTGTGTCAGTTTTTCTTTCTGCTTCTAAATTTCCCTGTTCTCGTGTTTGACTATTTGTCCCTATTGCTCCTCGGGGATCTTCCGATTTTTCTAGCTTTTTGTTTGAAACTCTCCCTTCTTCATCTATTAATATTATCTCCGAAGGTTTTTTACCACAACTTGTACTTGGTTGCTCACTGTCACTATCTTCTGGCTCAGTTTCTTCTCTTATGCTTTCAAATTTCCAATTTCTTCACAATCCGAATGATCTGTATCAGATTCTGAACTGGTATCTGATATTTCCAGATGTCGACTTACAGGTCGATCTTCAAGTTCTGGAACTTCAGCTATTTCCTCTACTTCTTCTGTCGTTGCACTTGTAGTTGGGTCTTCCAGATGTCGACTTGCAGGTCGATCTTCAAGTTCTGGCACCCTGTCTGTTTCTTCTTCTGCTTCTGATGCTGAACGGTTATCCAATACTTCCAGATGTCGACTCACATGTCGATCTTCAGGTTCTGGAACTCTGATGGTGTGACTGGCATGCACCCAGTGTTTCACTCCTGCACACTTGACTGCAGTGGTTGTCACCAGGATCACTTGTCGTGGTTCGTCCCAGCGAGGAACCAAACAGTTTCTTCTCCTGTGGACTTTTATGCGGACTCAAGTCGTGAGCTGGTTTTCTTTCAAGAGTGGTCGCATCCGGTCCAGCCTGATGAAACACAGAACGCACCACATCAGCCAATCCTTTGCAATAATCCAGCACTAGATCATCAGTTATAGTCAGTAGTTTGTTGACAGGTACTTGTGCTTTTCTCATTGCTCGTCCCATAATTATTTCATGGGGACTGAGTCCAGTTTTCCTTTCCGGAATACTTCTGATTGTCATTAAAACTAATGGCAAGGCATCTGGCCATTTGAGTCCTGTAGCTTGACACATTTTTCCTAACCTGTTCTTGATTGTTCCATTCACTTGCTCTCACGATTCCAGATGCTTCTGGTCTGTATGCACAATGCAGTTTCTGTTTAATACTAAGTGCTTCACAGATTAGTTTAACTAATTCATTTTGGAAATGTGTTCCTCTATCTGTTTCAATCGTGACTGGAAAACCATACCTCGGAATGAATTCTCGCAGCATAAGTTTTGCTACCGTTATTCCATCATTCCTTCTTGTTGGGTATGCCTCCACCCAACGGGAAAACAAACAGACGACCACTAGGACATACCTTAGTCTGTTGCAAGGTGGCATTTCAATAAAATCCATTTGCATTCTAGTGAAAGGACCTCCTTCTCGTCCTATTGTTCCTAGACTCACTACTGTTTTCCTTCCTGGATTTAACTGTTGGCAAATAAGACATCTCTGACAAAGATTCTCAGCTATGGCTCTGAATTTTGGATTATACCATGTTTGTCTAAAAAGTCTGATCATTGAATCTCTCCCAATATGGGCTTGTCCATGGTACATCCGTTCCATGTCAGAAATCATGCTATCAGGCATAACTGGTCTCTCATCTCTGTAAACCCAAACATCATTTTCTTCATGTTTTCTACATCCTGCTTTTATCCATGTATCTTTTTCCTCATCATCTGCAGCTTCCTGTAACTGTCTCACCTCATCCCATGTTTCAATAGAATTAGTAAAAAGCAAAGGACAAGAAATATGCTCTCTTTCCCGACTTTTGTTTAAAGAAACCACATTCTTTGCACAGTACTGTGCCATTTCGTCAGCATATTTATTACCAACAGTTATGTAGTCTTCCCCATTTTTATGTGCATTGCACTTCACAACAGCAATCTGTTTAGGCAGCTGTATCGCCTCAAGCAGCTTTTTCACAAAATCTCCATTTCTAATTGGCATTCCTGCAGATGTCAAGCAACCCCTTTGTGACCAAATCTGACCAAAATCATGCACCACCCCAAAGCCGTACTGGCTATCTGTCACAATCGTAACCCGTACATTTCTTCCCAACTTGCATGCTTGAATCAGAGCTACTAATTCTGCGACTTGGGCAGACCGTACCCCTTTCAGACAAGATGCTTCCATTACAGTTGCTACTGTGCAAACTGCATACGCTGCACTTAGAACTCCATCATTTGTTCTCAAACATGAGCCATCCACAAACAGAATATAATCTGATTCCTTTAAGGGCTCATCTCGTATATCTGGTCTTGGTTTTGTACAATATTCAAGCACATTCAGACAATCGTGATCTACTTCATCCATTTCAATCACACTCTCTTCATCTGGCAATGATGTCGAAGGATTCACATTCATACATCTGTCAATGGTCACATTATCTGCACTCAAAATTACTTTTTCATACCTAGTCAGCCGACTATGTGTCATGTATTGGGTTTTCGTTCTTGTCAAGAGAATTTCCACAGAATGGGGAACATACACTCTCAGTGGAATCCCATAACTATGCCTACACTCTGTTCCAGACTCACACAAGTAGCAGCAACTGCTTTCAAGCATCCAGGCAACGCTTTCGCTACAGGGTCTAAAACAGCTGAAAAATATGCAATGGGTCTTTTCATAGTTCCATGTCTCTGTACCAAAACTGAAAATGCACATCAATCTCTTTCACTGCAATACAGCTCAAAATCTTTCTCATAGTCAGGCATTCCTAATGCTGGAGCCTCACATAATTTCTTTTTCAGCTCTCTGAATGCTTTCATTTCTTCATCATTCATTTCAAAAGGATCTTTAACATCCTTCTTTGTCAGTTTCTGCAATGGTTTAGCAATCAGTGAAAAACCGCTTATCCATTGTCGACAATATCCAACCATTCCCAAAAACATTCTTAACTCTCTCTGCGTCATTGGAGCTCTCATTCCTTGAATCATTTTTATCCTTTCAGTCGTTACCTTTTGCACACCTTTCTCAATTTTATGCCCTAAATACTGGACTTCTTGTTGACAAAACTGCAATTTTGATGGGGACACTTTATGTCCTCTTTTTGCTAAGTGATTCAGCAAAGCAATTGTATCATTAACACATGCTTCTTTCGTTTTTGATGCCACCAGTAGGTCATCAATATACTGAACCATCACTGACTTTTCTGGGATTTTTAAATCTTCCAACGATTTCTTTAGAATCTGATTAAAGATTGAGGGACTTTCGGTGTACCCTTGAGGAATTCGGCACCATGCCAAAATACGCTCTCCAAACCTAAATGCAAATAATGGCTGGCTATCTGGATGCAATGGAATAGAGAAAAATGCATGACATAAATCAATTACTGTGTACCATTCTGCTTCACGTGGAATCTGGTATAGAATCACAGCAGGGTTCGGGTACTATTGGGCAACAAAGCACTACAATTTTGTTTACCTTCCTCAAATCCTGTACAATTCTATATGTTCTGTTTGGCTTTTTCAGTCCCATTATTGGCGAATTACATGGACTGCTCATGATTTCTTTTAGAATCCCTTGTTCAATCATTTTATTTATTACTGGTGTTATTCCTTCAATTATTTCTGGTGTCAATTTATACTGGGGCGTATTTGGGTAACTCGCTCCCTCTTTCACTGTTATTTTAACGGGATCTACTCCTTTCATTAATCCTACATCTTCTCCTGTAAAGTCCCACACTTCTTCTTTCACTGTCTTTTTCAATTCAATTGGGATTTCTCTGCATCAAATACAGGAAACAAACCATTTACTTCTGGTTCTAAATTCACCATTGTCATTTTATACAGCACATCCTCATCTGGAGTCTGAAATGCAATTCCGTCTGGGGTACAATAGATAGTGCAATTCATTTTGCACAATAAATCGCGTCCTAATAGGTTCACGGGACTACAATCGCATACCACAAATCGGTGCATTTCGCTAAATGGACCAATTCTTACCTCCACTAATTTACTAAGAGGCGTTTTAATTTGCTGATTTGAAACTCCAACTACTTGGATATGTTCACCTGAGAGAGGAAGGTTTGGAATTTCCACTGACCTAACAGTAGAACGGGTAGCTCCAGTGTCAACAAGGAATGTTACATTTGCACCATTCACTTCTCCATCCACAAATGGACCAGACTGATCTACCTCTAGAGTTGCGCCAAGCACGCACTCTTCCCCCTCTCCTAGGCACCGTCAGAAACTTTCATCTGTGTCATCCTCATCCTGTCGTAACCAATATTGAGAAATTGCAGCTGCACGCGGCAACTGTGTTTCCTGTTCTCCTCCGTAGAATCCTGTTTCTGCACTGTATTTCTGTTGGTTAACACTCTTGGGAAGTGGTGGTTGTGGCACCTGACCTTGTTGAGTAACTACCTCACTCTGCACCTGTGAATTTAATGATTGATTTTCCACATTAGGTTTTGGAGGAAATTTACACTCGCTTTCTCCAATGTCCTAGCTTTCCGCAGTTGTGGCATGGCCACTTTTTCTTTGCCTCATCTATGCTCATTTGTCCTTTTCCTTTACCTATATTAGGTCGGGATCTAACCTGTCCTGTTTCATTACCCGTATTACTCAATTGAGCTTCTTGCTTCTCTGCAACTTTCACCTGCGCCCACATGGGCTTTTCTTTGAATTTACGCTGTCTACTCTCAATATCATCACTGCAATACTTAGCATATCTCAAAACCTCATCCACTGTGCTATTCTGCCAACAAATCATATGCTGCTTAATCATTTCACTTATTTCTGGTTTCAATCCATACACAAACCTATATACAAAATGACTCATATCCTTCTCATTTAGTGTCTCATAACCACTGTACTGTTTGAAAACCAACAACATTCTCTCGTAGTAAGCGTGCACTGATTCTTTACTTTCCTGCGTTGTTCTGTCTATTTTTACCCAATCTGTTTCTTTAGGTGTAATCTTATTCTTCAAAAAGGTAATTACTTGGTCGTACTTCCTCATCACTTCTGGTCCTGGCGCTCCTGTTTTAGCGTCCCTTGGATATTCTACAGTTGGCCAATCAATAGTAATCTTACATTCTGTCCACAAATCAGCCGGCACTACTATATCAAACAATCCATCCAGATCTATCCACAACACCTTCGAAACCTTCACAAATCTTTCCACTTGTCTGTACCATTCTACTGGCTTCTCTCTCAACTTTGGGAAGTCATTTGTAAATCACAGTATATCCTGTCTGGTCCATGGAACATGCACATAACTACCACCTGGAGTTTCTCTCATCGGATATTCCCTTACAACTGGTTCCTTATCTGTTACTGCAAAAGCCAAAGATTCTTTATCTGTTGTTTTCTCATTCCTTTTCGACCATCTATTTCTCCATCTATCCACATCACCCCATTTTCTCAATAAAACAATTAACTCTTTTATTTGAGTCAGTCTTCCTGATGTGTTCAAATTCTCTATATCCTTCTCACAAAAATCTACTCTGTATGGTTTCTGCAACGTTCTCACTTTTACAAACTCCACTCCTAGTTCATTTGCTGTCTCTTCCAATTTGTCATGTAAATTTCTAGCTCTCCATGTAAGACTTTTGCCCAAAAACATAATCTCATCATCCTGATAATTTTTTAATTTTTCTGTTCCAATTGTTCCTAAAATCAATTCTTCCATGTCTATTTTCAACCTAATTACATCTAATGGTTTCTCTTCCGTTTCTTTTGTTTTTAGCACTTTCATCCATTCATTTAACTCATCTGGAGTCGGACCTACAAGCGTACTATTTAATTCTATCCAATTGCTACTTCTTTCTGGTGTCCCTGATGCAGACTCCGTCACCATAGGCATTCTCCTAATCTCATTCTCATTTATCGTCAAATTAGTAGGTGGGCTTGGTCTATAGGTACTAGCCAAATTGTGTGTACCTTCATTATTCAGTTCCATCCCTTCTCTTTTTCTTTGCAAATGTGAATTCATGGGAATCACTAAAGAACGTTCATCAATTTTCTGATTCTCAAAAATTGGCATTACTGGACCTATCGTTACTGGTACAGTTACAGCTTCCATATTCTTTGTCAATGCTCTTATTTTCTCAGTCAATTCTCTTGTCGTTTTTGCTAATTCAGTTGCATTGTCACTTTCTATCTCCTCATTTTGTGAAGTTTTTAATTGATCTTGTGACCTATTTGTCTCATCTCTTCGTTCGGGATTTTTATTCCTCCCAGTTTCCATTGGCGGTGCATTAGGTGTCACCACCGCAGAAGTCTGTTGGTATGGAGGTGGGTTTCTGTTTAAAATATCTTCCAGCAATTCGTCATCTGTTTCACTACCACCATACACATACTTTTCTACCACTAAATGTTTCTTTTTCTCTGTACACTTTCTCTTTGCTTCTTCCTCAACTGTAAAAGCTGGAAACAAACCTCCTGTCATGTTAGCACATCTCCAACGCTTTATTCTGTCCTCATGATTTACTCCCCATAACCTTCCAGGCACAAACTCATGATTCTTTAATCCTCTGAATCTCTCTCGCTCATACATCTCATCTTCCCATTCCGTTAAAGCTTCAAACTGTGTCGGTCTAGGTCTAAGTTCTAACATTGCCATCTTTTCTCTCAAGTTCCGTAATACAGCTACATTAAATGAACCATTCTCAGGGAAAGCCAATGCTCCATCATTCTTGGTATATTTTGTCCAATTTTCTAACCATATGCATGTATGATATCCATATTTCAGCATCATATGCGAAGCTGGTGATTTCAGCGGAGGAATTATTTGTCCCTCTCTAGTCACTACCTTTTTGTCTTTCTTAAAGAAATTCTTAACTTTCGTCATCCATGACGTTTTCTCTCTTCCATACTCATAATACGACATGATTCACAATCTCTTTTCTCCTCAAATGATCCGTAATTCAACACTGTTCTGTATACGTTATTCCAACCAATACTAGCGCGACTCACACCAACACTCCATTCAGAGCGATTTCTGTCTACCGCGCACTGACCAATCCCAGCATGGCTTCTGTCTACGTCAGTTCTGCTCCTGTTTCCGTGTGACTAGCGCACTGACCAATCCCAGCGCGACTCTTGTCTACGTCACTTCTGCTCTTGACTTCTCCTTTACAAAATTTATCGGCAATTTTTTTTTTCCCAACAATTCTTCGTTAGTTACAACATTTAAAACACATTTCCATTGTCTGATTCGCTAAACCAAAGAGATAGCTTTGACCATTTACACAAGAACTCTGTATTTTCCAGTAGACAGCGCTTACCTCTACCCTACCACAGAATTTACAGTTTCGCCGATAAAGTAGTACTTTCCTCTACCTTACCCTTCTTTCAAGCAATCAGTAAACCCGTTTCTCTGGGGATAAAACACATGTGGAGACTATACTGCTCCTGAGAATTAAGGCCAGAGTTTCACAAGAAAACCGATCACTATTTCATTTACACACCTTTTATACGGAAAATGTCCCTATCAGAACACAACCTGCGTTATCACCAATATGAATTCAGACAATGCACCATTCCATGTGACTTCTCTTGCCACACGTGTTCCACTTCCTACTTCCCGGAAGCGTGAAAACTTACATATAACATAACACGACTCAACAAAAAAGTGTTAGACATGAACTTATCAATAATCACCAAACTAATCTATAGTAACCATCCTCTGCTACCAAGAAATCTGATCCAGCGCTAACAATAAAAATTATTCTCCTATATACTTCGGTCATCCAGGTGCAATTATTCCTTCAACATACACACTATATCCATATGACGGTGGGGCCCATAACACCGCGTATACATTCACTTACTCATTTATTCCCTGGATTTCCTTCGTCAACAACCTAGGAGAAAAACGATTCGCTGGAAGGAGACGGGATACCTCTTTTAACATGACATAATACTTCTCATTTGCTTAAAGGTATTCCGCTCATTGGTCGATGGACCAACTAGTAGGAATCAGTTGATGGTGATTAAGACCAGCTCAATCACAATAAACTCTTTATCAATTTACTTTAATCATTGAGCTAAAGAATCACTGAGTCATTTGTTTAAAGTATAATAAAGTTTATATAAAGTTTGATGCAAGAAATGAGGTTAAGCTTATTATTCTGATCATTACATTTATAATCAATATAAGAATAAAATGAAATTGCAATGCATCTCTATTAGACGGAAAAATAAGGTTATCATAGCAAGAACTCTAAGAGATCAATCTATCTTTCTTAGAAAAATCTAATAGTTCTAAATGAAAAATCTATCAGGAAAAATTTTCCTCAAGCAGCATCTTATACTCAACTGGAAAATAAAATTAGCAGCATCAGCTCGTCAGCATCAGCAACCGCAACTTCACCCATCTACAGCATCTAACTTCTCCAGCAACCTGCTCTCCAGCAACTCACTCTCCAGCAACTAACTCTCCAGCAACTAACCCCTCCCACCAAGAGTAGGTCTTCTTATTCCCTATTTCTAGCTTACAGAATAAAATGTTGCATCTTCATGGCGTGATTCTTTCTCATTGGTCCCCTCAGGCCGATATACATTTTAATCAAACTTCCTGTTCTTAACCAGTTCCTTGTGGAATGTCCATGCTTGCATCGTTTCCCACAGTTCATGTCATTGCTCATCCGTCTTGATCAGTCCAATTTGTATCTTTTTCTGCTACTTTTTAGATTCAATAGTTCCGTCCATTGATTCAGTTGGACTTCTCACGCTTCTTGCTGATCATCTTGGCACGCATCTGCTCAGAAAGGTCACAATAGCCTTGACCATACTTCCATCTTAGCCTCTCAGCACCAGCACGTGATCATCCTTTTCCACAGCCTCTCTCCTCTATCACATGGTTCCCTGCTCATGCGTACTCTAGCAACTGGCGGCCATTTTATATCGCTGCTCGACAGGCCTAAGCGCACTATTTTCAAAGATAAACAAAATATTGTTAAAACAAAGAAATATAAACCCTTTCGTTTCCCTCCCGTCTTTCTACGTACTTCAATTAGGTATTACTCTAGCAAAAAGCAACATATAAAGCTGTCCCTTACTTACCATCGCTTTATTTTGCAACCACACGTTTTATTTAAAAGCACGGATCATGCATTTATTATTTAATTAGTACGCAAATATTAGGTTATGTTAGACACGTAAACAATTATATGTTGATTATTTTGCACACGGAATAGCATGTTACCTTTAACCCTTCACATGTAACATACATTGTTGGTTATTTACTTAAACGAACATGTTTATTAATTATTTTACGAAAATTATTAGGTTAAATTTTTTTTCATTTACCCTGCTCCAACACGGGTCGAGGGCAGACAAGACCTGAGCGAGCGTCAACATCTTGAACTTCTCCTTCCGGAGGAAGCGGTTGACGTCCCTGATATCCAAGATAGGACGCAGGCCCTTGTCCTTCTTGGGGACCAGAAATTAGTGGGAGTAACAACCACGACCTACTTCTGGGACAGGAACGCGCTCGATGGCTCCCTTGGCCAAGAGAGCCGTAACTTCCTGCTGGAGAAGGGTCAGATGATCCTCCGACATGCGGTGGTATTTTGGTGGCATGGCTGGAGGGGTAGTCTCGAAGGGGAGGGAGTAGCCCCTTCGGACCATCTGCAAAACCCACCTGTCCAACGTGATGGTGCGCCAGTGGGGGAGGTGATGGCGAATCCTGCCGCCCACTGGCGTTTGATGGGCCTGAAAGGTCGGACTAGGAGGGTTTGGAGGCTGTTGCTGAGGGGGGGTTGGTGGACTGGCCCGCCCGCTGGCCCCCGGAACCACGACGGTTGTTCCCACGTCCCCGGCCGCGTGAAGGTTGGGTAACTTGCTGCAGCCTGTGGCTCTGGGCAGAATGGAGCGGGGCACCCCTTCCGTAGCCACGAAAGGGGAGAAAAGCAGACTGCGCAGGGCGGGTGGAGAGGCCCAAGGACTTGGCCGTAGCCCGTGAGTCCTTGAAACGCTCTAGAGCGTTGTCTGCTTTGTCGCCAAAAAGGTGACGGCCATCAAAGGGCATGTCATCAAGGTGTTCTGGACATCCCCTGAAAAGCCAGTTGACCTCATCCAGGCTTAGCGCCGAAGCGCTACCGAAGTTGAAATGGTCCTGCCCAGAGAGTCGGCGGTGTCCAGCCCACAACGTATGGCAAACTTTGCTGCATCTCTCCCAGCGGCCACAGCCTGAGAGAGCACTGTCCGGGCCTCCTCCGGACACTGGGGAAGCACCTGCGCCACTGAGTCCCACACGGAGTGGGAATAACGGCCCAAGAGACATGCGGTGTTTACCGACCGCAGTCCTAAGCTGGCGGAAGAGAAAATCTTCTTCCCAAGATGATCCAGCTTCTTGGATTCCCTTTCCGGGGGAGCGGTAGGGAATGCGCTTTTGGAAGCGGAGGCTTGGACAACCAAGCTCTCCGGGGTGGGGTGTTGGGAGAGGAAAGTGGGGTCGCCCGGAGCCGGGCGGTGGCATCGGGCAATCATCCTATCCACGGGAGCCCCCGTGTTGGGCTTGCACCAGGTGCCCAAAAGGACAATCGGTGAGGGCCTCGTTGAACGGCAGCAAGGGCTCCGAAGAGTTCGCAGCCGGCTGAAGCACCTCCGTCAGGAGGTTAGTCCTGACCGCCACCGTAGGAAGCTCGAGGTTGAGAGCCTCGGCCGCCCTACGCAACACGACTGCGTATGATGCTCCCTCCTCCGTAGCCACAGTAGGAGGAGACAACATGCCAAGGTCAGGGGAGGTGTCCAAACCACTGGCATCCCCCAGTTCCTCTCTCCAGTCCTGTTCACTTTCCAACTGGTCAGTTAAAGGGTCACCTGACCCCCTCCCAGTCCTCTTCATCATCCTCTGGGTGCCACTGTGGTTGAAAAGGGACCCCAGGAGTGTATAGGGGCATGAAACCCCCACCCGGCGCCGGATCAGACGTCGGACGACGCCGGTCCGGCTCCGTGTCCACATCAGGATGGAGGCCAAGGTCGACGCCGGCCGGGGGGCCAACCGGCATCGGACGCGGTAGTGGTGCCGTCGGAAGCGGCGCCGGTGGAGGCGTAACGAGGTCAACCGGCGCCGATCCGGATCCAGGCCTGGATCCAAGGGGGGCCTGCGGTGTAGGGGCCAGAGCCGCCGGCAGCTTAGACCTAGGCCCCCCAACCAAGCCCACGGGGCCCGAAGGCGCGCCGGCAGGTTCGGTTCGCCCAAAGACGGCATGCATCGCCTCGTAGAATGTACGAAGCTGGGCGGGAGTCGCTCCGGGTCCCGGAAAGGGGGGGAAACCCGGAGTCGGCTCTGCAGGCTCCACGCGCGGAGCCTCTGGAGGGGCACCACCTGCGTGCCTCGTCGGGTCGGCCGACCGACGAGAAGTCAAAGAGCGACGATGCTTCTTCGACTTCTTCTTGTGCTTCGACTTACCCGACCCAGAGTGCGAAGACTTCGATGATTTCGAACCGGAATGGTGGCGGCTCCGCGCCGTTCGAGGTCCCGGTCGAGAGGGAGGTCGACTGCCGATGTTCAAGCAGCTTTCGGGACCGCTCCCGCAAAGCCTTCGGGGCCATCGACCGCCAGTCGGAGCACGACTTGGGGTCGTGGTCGCGCTCCAGGCAGAAAAGAAACACGCGGTGCGGATCCGTCACCGACATCAGTCGGCTACAGGAACCGCAAGCCTTGAAGCCGGGCATCCCTCGTGCTCCTTTTTGGAGTCGGAGACTCGAAGAAAGAATTCGACAAAAAGTTAGTCAAAAAATGACTGAGGTACCGCTCTTCCCGGATCTGTGCTGGCTGGCGCGGAAAAAGAAAGAACTAACGTCAGGTGTGAGGGTGGCGTCTAAGTAGCTCCCGCGACGTCAGCACGGCAACCTCGACGCCAACGACAGACGCGGAGCCAACCGACGACGCCTACCGACACGCAGAGGTACTGCTGACGAAAACTTTCCAGATCCAGTCTGACGCCTGGGGTAATTCTAAGGTAAGGAATCTATAACTAAAGTGTTTCTTTCAGATTTAGATTACAACAAAATCTGCACTTTAAGTCACCTCATGCAAAAAAGTGGCATGGTCTTTCAGGGTCGGGTATTCTTATACCCCAGTGCCCTGGTGACCTATTGTCTGGTACAGGACAGTTATGACTGCTAGTTTGTCCACTGCACAGGTAGCCTCAACTCTCAAGGCACGATCCTTTTGGATGCCAGGTTAATTTAAACCAGTATAGTTGCGGGAAAGGACTGCCTGCTGCTAAGGCAAGGTATGCATCCACGTGTATAAGATATTCAAAACTGTATATATGATTCAGTATTGCAGAGCCTTTTATTATTAGGCCGAGTGCTCCTAGAAAATACAGTGAATGGAAATTCAGCTTGCATTACCAACAGTGGTTCCGATAAAAAAAAAAAACAACTAACCACTTATAGCTAATTATGATACTCTCAGAATACTCCTCGACTAAATGCAACTGCACACCGAAGAACGGAAGCAAAATCAGTGAATGATTTAAACAAGCATTTGCAATGCAATAGGTCTCGCATTCATGCAAGTTTGAGCTATTGGCATTGTAAATGACAATGCCTTTTATTTATGTTTTGGGTTTTAAAAAATAAATAAAGGTATTGTCATTTACAATACTAATAGCTTAAACTCTCGTAAATGCGAGACCTATTGCATTGCAATAAAGGGCCTTCTCGACCGCTTGTTAGATTGTAAATATCAGAGGAAGAGACCAGCCTGCGACATCTTCAAAGTAGTGATAAATAGTGCAGTGAAGAAGATGTGCAAGTGTTGCAAATTTAACAGACAAAGTATGAAGTGAGAGTTGTATATGATCCAAGCTATAAACACTAACAAAGCGCTCCAACACCTTTCGCTCTGTGATTACACTGTTGTGGCTCAGGAGGAAGAGTGGGAGGGGGGGGGCTATTTCCTGCCCTCTCCGTGATTTGAGTGTGCAGTGTGTGGCATTGCGTAATGTCATTGCTATCTTTGGCCTAATAAAAAAAACTCCAGCTGTAGTAGGGCCCTGGCTTCACCTCCTGGTGCAGGGCGGGCTGTGCTTTGTGGCAGGCATGGAGTGAGGGAGGGATGGTCTCGACTGCAGCTTCGGCCTCGTACAGTGCCCCTGCTATTACTAGTGATCGAGAGGCGCTGAGGGGGTGGTATTGGTGGTATTGGTTGTATTGGTATGGGTAGTGCTGGTATTGGTGGTTGTGGTGGTGGTGGTATTGGTGGTGGTGGTTGTATTGGTTGCAGCAGTTGGTATTGGTGGTGGTGGTACTGGTATTGGTGGTGGGGGTATTGGTGGTGGGGGTATTGGTGGTGGTGGTGGTATTGGCGGTGGTGGTATTGGTGGTGGTGGTATTGGTGGTGGTGGTATTGGTGGTGGTATTGGTGGTGGTGGTATTGGTGGTGGGGGTATTGGTGGTGGTATTGGTGGTGGTGGTAGTGGTGGCGGTAGTGGTGGTATTGGTGGTGCTGGTATTGGTGGTGGTGGTGGTATTGGTGATGGTATTGGTGGTGGTGGTATTGGTGCTAGTGGTGGTGGCGGTGGTATTGGTGGTGGTGGTATTGGTAGTGGTATTGCTAGTGGTGGTATTGGTGGTGGTGCTGGTATTGGCGGTATTGGTGATGGTATCGGTGTATTGGTGGTGGTATTAGTGGTGGTGGTGGTATTGGTGGTGATGGTGGTGATGGTGGTATTGATGGTGGCGGTATTGGTGGCGGTGGTATTGGTTGTGGTATTGGTTGTGGTATTGGTGGTATTTGTGGTATTGGTCGTGGTGGTATTGGTGGTATTTGTGGTGGTTGTATTGGTGATGGTGATATTGGTGGGGGTATTGGTGGTGATGGTGTTGGTGATGGTATTGATGGTGGTGGTATTGGTGGTGGTGGTATTTGTGGTATTGGTGGTGGTATTAGTATTGGTGGTGGTATTAGTATTGGTGGTGGTATTGGTGGTGGTGATGGTATTGGTGGTGGTGATGGTATTGGTGATGGTATTGATGGTGGTGGTATTGGTGGTGGTGGTATTGGTGGTGATATTGGTTGTGGTGGTGGTATTTGTGGTATTGGTGGTGGTATTAGTATTGGTGGTGGTGGTACTGGTATTGGTGGTGGTGGCAGTGGTATTGGTGGTGGCGGTATTGGATTGGTGGTGGTGGTGGTGGTGGTATTGGTGGTGGTATTGATGGTGGTATTGGTGGAGGTGGTATTGGTGGTGGTATTGGTGGTGATGGTATTGGTGGTGGTATTTGTGGTATTGGTGGTGGCATTAGTATTGGTGGTGGTGGTACTGGTATTGGCGGTGGTGGCAGTGGTATTGGTGGTGGTGGTATTGGATTGGTGGTAGTGGTATTGGTGGTGGTATTGATGGTGGTGGTATTGGTGGAGGTGGTATTGGTGGTGGTATTGGTGGTGGTATTGGTGGTGATGGTATTGGTGGTGGTGATATTGGTGGTGGTGGTATTGGTGGTGGCGGAGGTGGTGGTATTGGTGGTGGTGTTGTTAATACAACAGGCTTTTGAAAACAACCAGTCAGGTGGTTTTAGTGCAGATGACAAATAACACAGATGTGCTGTTGTCAGCTTCAGCCCATTAGCACACGATTATGTGCTACCTGGAATTCAAATGACAATTCACTAATTATTTCTAAATCCATTTTACTTGGGGGGTTGAAACAGACATGAGATAATGCCGGGTTAAAGTGATTGAAAGCAGGCGCCCCTGTTACAAGTGGCCATGCTGCTTAAAAAAACACAAGCGGTTTCAGCTGAAGCAGCGCATGTCCGGACTGTTCAGATGTACAACTTTTAGTCAGAGCATTTACAAAAGTCGGAATAGAAAACTGCAACCATTGCAAGTTTCATGGTGTTCAGTGTACTACAAAACGTTTATGAATTCTATTTTCGCAGGAGCAAATATACATGTGTATACATGCTCTTGCGTCAATATGCCCAGTGAATGGAAAAACGTTTTTTTTCTTTTTTTCCAGTGGGAAAATATTTCTCCCCAAGAAGTAATGCTTTTCCTTACTCTCCTCTTCTTTGCCAGGAGGGCGTTCCATCCCACCCTGGAAAAATGTTAACACCTTCTTTAGTCAGAGAGCACATTTCTGACACTTTCGATGTCGGGAAGGTATTGGAGAGGAGTTGGTGAAACCCCTAAACATATAAATGTATGCTTGTGTATAGTGCATTTAAAACCTGGAATTACCAACCACTTCCTAGGGGCGTAGCTTCAAGGGAGGTGTTTTGGATGTTACACCCCCTAGTATTTTCTGGTAAATAGTTCGGTGCAGGTGCTTTCAGTCAGGTATGGGGAGGTGTCTCGGATTTCACCAGAAATTGTTCCATACACACAGACAAAAACGCACACACACTCTCTCCATCTCTGTTTTTAAAGTCTTCAAAATGCTGGGTAATTTTACAAATATTGTGTTTTCTCTCACTTTGTACCCCCTTCAATCCGCATTCGTCTCCCTTTCCACTGCCCCTTTAGCCCATTCTCATGCACCCAGCTTGTCCTATAATGTATTTTATTATTATATGTCAGTGTGATTGTTGAAAAATCTGAACGTCACACCCACACAATCTTACTGACCAAGGTACTCCCTGCCACTTCCTGCCTAGTTTCAGCCCCTGTGAATCAATCAATCAAATGGCATTTGTACAGAGCTACACTGTCACCCCCAGGGGTATCTGGGAGCTCTGTCTCTGTCGAAAATCCATGTCTTGAGACTCTTTCTGACGTTCGTCAGTAAGGGGGCTGTACGGAGCCAGAGGGGAATGTCGTTCCAGGTCTTGGCAGCGATGTAGAAGAAGGAGCGGCTGCAACAATCAATCAATCAGGGGAATTGTTTTAAAAAAATATATATATATTTTTATTGCGTTTTTCAAATAAAAACAAAGCATAAAACAAAGCATGAATACACAATACACATTGCATAGCATTCCACATTGGCCATGTAGGGTAAGTATATAACAAAGTGACTATCGCGGTTGAATCTACACAAGTTTGAGCGGACTAGGCGCAAAGAGAAATCAGAGGCATTGGTATAGTTCTCTTGGTTACACATACTTGGAACAAACAGTACATCGGTTAGGGCTCTGCCCTGGGACCCTCGAACGACGGAGTCCCACCCTCTTCGTCTCCCTCCACCTCCAGACCATAGTATTTAATCCATGAGGCCCATATTTTCCGGAACTTTTTAGGACAGACCCGGGCCTTGTATGTCACTCGTTCCGCAACCATGTACAAGTCAAGACTTGCCCTCCATTCGTTAATGGTAGGCATTTGTGGAGCCCCCCAGTATTTAGCTATATCCCGTTTGGCTACTACCAACCCCAAGTTAGCTAAAACAAGTTTGCGCCTTGGGATGTCTACCTCTGTCGGAATTCCCAAAAGGAGAAACCGTGGCTCCAGTTGTATGTGGACTTCCAATATGTGATTGAGCTCCCCCACAATCGATCCCCAATAGGCCTGTATCTCAGTGCACCCCCAAAGGGTATGTATAAACGTCCCAGGTTCAATGTGACATCGAAGACACTCCGGGCTCTCAGCTCTCCCTATTGTATGCAATTTGGCTCTATCAAAATATGAGCGGTGTAGTATTTTGTACTGGATGAGACGTAACCTTAATTTAATTGCCACTTCACGTGGATGCATGAGAGCAGCCTCCCAATCTATATCCTCCAACCCGCCGGTGACCTTTTCCCATTTTGCACGAAGTGGACCCAGTCTATCGGGCATGTTATTAAGTAATGTTTTGTAGGTAAATGAAATAGCTTTAGCCGGGATTTCCTCCTGGAGAAGACGACCTAATGGGGCATAATCCGGTAGCGTCGTCCCATCTAACCCCTCCGCCACCCAAGCATGTTACAAACGGAGATACGCATATGTCTGAGTGTCATGTAGTTGATATCTAGCTTGGAGCATGCGGAAAGAGGCCAACACACCATGTTCCAGGACATCACCTATTTTAGAGATACTATTAGGTCCCAGTGCCTAAAGCCACTCAACTTTCCAATCTCTTTTAGCCTAGTCCCCTCCCACAGTGGGGTTTCTCTGGTGCATTTTTGGTCCCACTTCATTTGTCGCTCTGCGCTCTTCCATGCCTCCAGCGTCCTCTGGGTCGCTTGGAGCAGTCTACTACATCCCATACCTCCATAAAGATAGTGAAGATGGGTATGGTCTCTAAACTGCAGCCTTTCGAGCCTATATGTCGGATGATCCCCAGATGCATGGATCCATTCATTAATGGCAATAAGATGAGCTGCTCTATAATACGACCTAATGTCTAGTAGAGCCAAACCCCCATTATAGGGATTGCGCTGCAGTGTTGAAAGTGCAATGCGTGAATGGGCCCCGTCCCAGAGGAGTAAGCGTAGCTCACTATCAATTCCTTTAAATATCATATCCGGAATCTTAATGTAAGTATTTTGCAACACATAGAGCAACTGCGGGAGCGTTACCATTTTAAACATGGCAGCCCTTCCCATAATGGTTAAGGGAAGCTTCCGCCATCTCCTAACGTCCTCTTGAAAGTTTGAGAAGACCCGCCTAATGTTGCGAACCAGGCTGGTGTTCAAATCCATAGTAATGTAAAGACCAAGGTAGGTAAATCCTTCTGTGGACCAGTGGAAGCAGCTAGGGAAAGTCCGAGTTTCTACCATCCCCCCCACTGGGTATAGGGTAGACTTGGTCCAATTAATCCTATATCCCGCATGGTACCCATAGTCTTCAACGATTCGCAGGATTTGAGTAAGCGTCTCCGTCGGATTCGTCACATACAGTAAAATATCATCCGCATATAACGATATGCGTTCCTCCGCTATCTGTCGGGAATCATCCACGAATCCACCCAGCCCCGGGGAGGCTCTGACGACACAGGCCAGGGGTTCCAAAATAAGGGCAAACAGTAGGGGGGAGAGCGAGCATCCTTGCCTAGTCCCCCGCCGAATCGGCCAGGTCTCTGAAAGAGCACCATTGACCCTAACCCTGGCCTCAAGCGCATTGTATAACAAGGCCACTCATTCCCGGAATCCCGGGCCAAAGCCAAATTTCTCTAAAGTGTGTCTCATGAAGGGCCAATGGATGGTGTCAAACGCTTTTTCCGCGTCCAGGGAGAGTAGCAGATGAGGCTCCTCTCGGTCTCTGACCTCATCCATCCAATTGGCTAATCGTCGTAGGTTGTAACGTGTGGCACGTTTCGGCATGAAGCCCGTCTGGTCTCCATGTATCAGGGAAGCGATAACTGATACAAGGCGTGTCGCCAGAACAGTGGCCAGGATCTTAGTTTCTATATTTAAGAGCGAAATGGGTCGATATGACCCACACTCATCTTGGGGTTTCCCCTCTTTAGGAATCACCACCACCGTTGCTAGTCTAAGATCTGCCGGGAGTACCCCTTCCTCTTTAGAGGCCAAAAACATCTTAAGTAAGTGTGGAGCCAGCAGGGCACTGTACGCTTTAAAAAATTCCCCCGGAAGGCCATTAGGACCCGGGGTCTTCCCTGCTTTTAGCCAACCAATGGCCTCCGTGACCTCTGCCAGAGTGATATCCTCATCGAGCCTATCCCTCTCATCGGGGGGAAGACAGGGGAGCTCAACCTTCTCAAGGTATTGAGCTATTTGTATCTCGGTGGCTTGCGTCTGGGCTGCATAAAGCTTTGAGTAGTATCGAGCAAATGCCTCCACAATGTCCTGAGGAGCGGTATAAATACTGCCCTGATCCTTGATAGACGAGACCCACCTCGACTCTTGTTCCTTCCTGCCCAACCACGCTAACAGTTTACCCGCTCTGTCTCCAGTCTCATACAGTCTATGTTGGACTGCGAGTTGATGCGCCAGAGTCTCTTTAGTAACGAGCGCTTGGTATTCCCTTTTAGTAATATCAATTTGACGGAGGGTATGTTCACTCAAGGGAGGGGCACTCCCCTTTTCAAGTTCTATCAGCCTGCTTTCCAGCACCAGTGTCTCATGAAGTTCCCGTCTTTTTTTGTGTGCTATATTTTGGGCTCTATCACGTATCACAGTCTTAAAAGCCTCCCAGAGAGTGACTGCCGATTGCACGGAGCCCTCATTTTCTTTAAAGTAGAGGTCATTGTCTACCCCAATTTCTTTAGCCACCGTTTCATCCCTCAATGCCCAAGTGTTCAGCCTCCATGTCGTGCCCTGTCTTCTCCGCCTTCCTCCCACCCGCAGATACAGCGGTGAATGATCTGAGATTCCCCTGGCTAAGTAGTCTGTCTCCTCGACCTGGTCAATTTCACCAGCTGGGGCAAAGAGATAGTCTAACCTAGAAAACACCCTATGGGTCCCAGAAAAGTAGGAGTATGCACGTGTAGATGGATGATGGCGCCTCCAAAGGTCAGTGAGCCCGAGGTCCGCCTGGAACCTAGCCAATGCGGTGGCCTCCTGCTGCCTCGGTCGCGTCAGTGTACGATCCAAGGCGGGATCGCTCACATCAGTTAAGTCCCCTCCTATGAGATGTGTAACGGGGCCAGATTGTAGCAGGAGGTCGGACAATTTATCCAGCGTACGCTGCTGGAGCCGTGGGGGAGCATAAACACTAATAATTAGCCAACATTTGTGATTCCAAGTACCCTGGACCGCTACATATGTGCCCTCTGGGTCCTCCCAACATCGAATGAACCGGGAGGGGGGTGACCTTTTGATGAGAATTGATACTCCCCTCGACCCTCTGGTGAATCCTGCATGTGCCAAAGGTGATGTATTGCCCCCTATCCAGGAAAGAGCAGTGTGGTCCCATGAGATGAGTTTCCTGTAATAGTATGATGTCCGGTTTAAGCCTTTTAATATAGTTCGAAACTAACCCTCTTTTGATTTTATTTCCTAGTCCATTGACGTTGCACGTCAGCACTGAGTACCCATCGATAGCCATTGTGTAAGATAAGCTAGAGCTTCCCGCTCCCATCCAGGCCCACCAACACCGCCCGTGCAATGCCAGTTCACTTCAATTTCAGTATTCATGCAAATTTTCAAAACAGAACTAACCTCCCCTCCACCCCGAACACGTAATCCAGAACAGTTAGCAGTGTCCATCGTTTCCCCCTCCCCACACTCTGCAGGTACCCCCCACCACCCCCAAGCTCGTCAACATGACAACACTGGTGCAGGTAAACCACCCAGAGGTCTGTAGCCCTCCCCCCCTCCCCCACTCACTCAACTATATAACACTACAAAAATAACACCCCACTGTATACTTCCCTCTCTCGCAGCAAAGGTTTCGAATGTCCTCTATGCCTCAGGAATAATACAGCGTCTCTAGGAGGGTGTCTGGCCCCATCTCATCATTCCTCCTCGCCATTGTTGAAAGGCTGCATCGGTCGAGAGTCCCCTCCCGGAGGGCCCGGGCCTGAAGCCTCCAGCTGTTGAATATTCTCCAAAAGAGGGTGTGCACCGTCCGAAATCTGGGAGTCGTGCTTCTCCGATTGATCAGAGTCTCCATGGCCACTGGACCTCTGAGAAGTTCTCGACGCGCATTCCAGGGCTGTGTCGTCATCCGAGTCCGATATGGTAGCTTTCAGGTCCCTGAGCCTCAGGGATCTCCCCGGCGTAGCCCTGACCGAAGTCGGGTGTTTGAGCATTCGTCTCCGTCGCTTTACTTGAGGCCGCTCCCAGCTGGGGCCTGGTTGCTTAGTAGCGGGCAGGAGAGCAGGGGAAGGCGACCCACGTCTTGAGGCCGTTCCTCAATCCAGGACCACGCCTCTTCTGGTGTCTGGAAGAACTGCGTAGTACCCTGAAAGATAACTTTAAGTTTGGCCGGAAACAGCAACATATACTGGATCCCAAGTAAGTAAAAGTAAGTAAGTCCGTTTTTATATAGCGCAGCTACTCACCCTTACGGGTCTCAAGGCGCTGGGGGCCGTAGTGGAAATTAAGTGAGCTATTGCCCAGAGTCACATGGTGCTGAGCTGAGCTGCCGTCGGAGCCGGGGATCGAACCGTGAACCCTGTGCTCCGAAGTCAGCTGCCCTGGCCGCTGCACCACACCTCTCCAAGGGCACGGAGTTTCACTTTTATGGGGTCAAAGGTGCGCCGTTGTTTAACATCTCGCGAATAATCAGGAAACACCATCACTCTTGTGTTCTCATATTTGATCTCACCCTTCTTCCGTAACTCCCTGAGTATTAGATCCCTGTCCTGAAAATTCAAGAATCGAGCTATCAGCGGGCGAGGGGGGGCCCACGGCTGCGGTCTAACCCCAGGCATCCTATGAGCTCTTTCTATGACAAAGCATGAGGAGAATTGTGTCTCTGGAAGGGCATCTTTAAGAAAGGTCAAAAGGAAATGTCCCGGGTCGGAGCGCTCCGCGTTTTCCGGAAAACCTATAAATCGTAGGTTGTTTCTGCGGGCCCTGTTTTCGGCGTCATCGATTCTCCAGGCCACATCCTTCACTGCCGCCCTAAGTTCAGTTACCTCTTTACGCGTGGTCCGCAAGGTGTCCTCGAGCTCCGAGACACGTTGTTCAACTTCGGTCACTCTTTCAGAAACCTTGCGCAGGTCTTGGCGCAGAAAGGAAACCTCCGTCCGCACCTCTGCCATCTTGCCCTCCAGGCTTTCTCGTGAAGCGCGGATCGCCTGCAGAATGTCATCCGTGTCTGCGTGGGGGGCCGGGCCTCCCTCTGCCCCTGCGGGCGCAGAAAGAACTTTCGCAAATTGGTCCAACTTCCCCTGCTTGGCCGGCTTGGGCTCTTTGTCTTTTGCCATTGTGGCGGAGCTATTGACAGTCCGCCGCCGCGTGTCTCCCGTGGGTTAGGTTCCTAAGGGGGTGGGGGGGGGGGCAGCCCGGCACCGCACAAATGTTATGTCCACGGTGTTGTAGTAAGCCTCAGTCAAGTCAACTTCACATACACCACATCAAGTGGCCCAGTGTAGGGGGGTGGCAGCACTTCCCATACTGTAGACCCCCAGCCAAGTAAACCGCAGTCTCCGGTGCTTCACTGTCCCACACGAGACATCCAGGAGAAAAGAACTGAACAATCCTCTCGTGGCACACCCTGAAGGGCTCAAATATTGCCGTGCGTGGGGTCGAGAGAGCGACGACGGGTGCACCTCCAGAAGTCACGCCACCACACGACAGGCCCTCCTCCAACTTGTACCCCTGATCCAGGAAGGCAGCGCAGCCTCGCCCACCGTCTGCCGAGACCCCTGTGGGGGGAGCCACAAGAGCAAATATCCAGGTACTCCGGCTACTGATGCCCCATGTGGGCCTCTAAGTATTATATGGGGATGCTCAAGCCCCTGTCACTCAGCATTGCAGTGGGGCAGAAGACACATGGAGCTGGACGTCCGTCCTCAGGGGCTTCCCACCGCTCCCCCGCCAGCACCCGCAGGTCGCGAGAAGGGCTGCAGCAGTCTCAAGGCTCCCCCACTCAGCAACGCGAGGAATCCTCTGCTCCTCAGACCCCTTCCACTCCGTAGGTCTCAGAGAGGGGTACCGCAAGGCAGCCGCCAGCCCCCGGGTACACCGCTATGTTGAAGGAGCAGGGCGGTGCACGGTGTCACTTTCCCCCAAAGCGGCGTGCACTCGGTTACTGTGCGCCACTTACCGCCGCCCCGCGTTACAACTTGACAGGAGATTCAGGGAGCCAGGAGCCCCACCATGCAGGCTCCCATCGCGCACCAAGCAGCACCTGCAGGCCCCAGCAGCGGCCCCCGCGGCCGCAGAGCTCCGTCTTTTGTCAGGCAAAGGGAGCTCCTCTCTCTTCCAGCCCCCGCCTCCCAGGATGTATCGGCACCACTGCACCAGCAGCGGGATCTCTCGGGGCCAGCCACGCAGCGGCGGCAAGGGGGCAAAACTGATTGCGGCGCTCGTCTCGCCTACCGCAATCCACGTTCGCCCAAGTCCGCCACCGGCACGCCGGACGAGGGCTCCACAGCTCCGGCCCACAGCCTCTTTCAGTCCGCCCCGGCCGCCATCTTGGGAGCCGTGCGCCGACTGTCGCGCCGAGGAGGTCCCAATTTCAGCCGGTAAAGCACCTCCAGACTCCCTATCGGGCACACCACTGCTTGCCCGTGCCCTCCGACCACTGGCACGGTGTTAAGAAAGCGAGGAGGAACAGGATTTTGGCAGGATTTGGTTCGGGGCCAGCGGAGCTCGCAGAAAGCACAGCTACCCGGCCATGCTGTTGGCCACGCCCCCAATCAGGGGAGTTGTAAGCGCACTACTCACCCGTGAGGGTCTCAAGGCTCTGGGCGGGGGATGAGGGGGGTGGTTAAGCAGCTCCGTTCAGTCGAAAAGCCAGGTCTTGAGTGTCTTCCTGAAGATGTTCAGGGAGGGGGCGCGTCTGATGCCGATCGGGAGCTCGTTCCAGGTCTTGGCCGCGATGTAGGAGAAGGCTCTTCCACCTGTTCTGGCTTTGCGGATTCATGGGGTTTCGGCGAGGTCGGCGGATCAGAGGTTTCTCTTGGGTACGTGGAAGGAGATTCTCTCGTTGAAGTATTGGGGTCTGGTGTTGTGGAGGCATTTGTAGGCGTGGGTGAGTATCTTGAAAGTAACTCTCTTCTCAACGGAAAGCCAGTGGAGGTTACGCAGGTGTTGGGTGATGTGTTCCTGTCGAGGGATGCCGAGGATGAGTCTGGCTGCGGTGTTCTGTATGGTCTGGAGTTTGTGGAGTAGTGACTTGTTGATCCCAGCGTAGAGGGCGTTTCCGTAGTCCAGTCTGCTGGTTATGAGTGCGTGGGGGGCGGTCTTCCTTAATTCGGGGGGATCCATTTGAAGGCCTTTTGGAGGATGCGGAGGGTATTGAAACAGCTGGAGGCGACCGCGTTGACCTGTCGGGTCATGGAGAGAGGAGTCGAGTACGATGCTGAAGTTTCAAACGTGGTCCGTGGGGGTGGGAGGGCTGCCGAGGGCAGTGGGCCACCAGGTGTTGTCCCATGTGGAGGGGGGGGGTGTGTGAAGGCGAGGGAAAAGGAACGCAGGTGTCTTTCCTGGATGGAGAGCCAGAGGAGGTCTCTCAGGTGGGGGGCGATGTGGGTTAGTTTGGGGAGGTCCAGGAAGAGTCTGGCTGCAGCATTCTGTATGGTCTGGAGTCTTCTGAGGAGGTGGGTAGAGATGCCAGTGTAGAGGGCATTGCCGTAGTCGAGGCAGCTGGTGATGACGGCCTGGGCGACAGTCTTTCTGGAGTTGGTCGGGATCCATCTGAAAATTCTACAAAGCATGCGAAGTGTGTTGAAGCAGGAGGAGGCGACGGCGTTAACTTGTCATTTCATGGTCAGTTGGCTGTTGTGGATAATACTGAGGTTGCATACGTGGTCGGTCGGTGTAGGTGTGGGTGTGAGTCCGGGTTCTGCCGGCCACCAGCTGTGGTCCCATGTGGAGATATTCTTCCCGAAGATCAGTACTTCAGTTTTGTCGGAGTTGAGTTGGAGGCAGTTGTCTCTCATCCATTTGCCTACATTGGTCATGGCGTTGCAGAAGTTGGTTTTGGTGTTGGAAGGGTCCTCGTTGAGCGAGAGGATCAGTTGAGTGTCATCTGCGTAGGAGATTATGTTGAGTCCATGGGATCTGACAACGTCTACAAGGGGGGGTCATGTAGATGTTGAACGGTGTGGGGGCTGAGGGATGATCCTTGTGGTACGCCGCATATGATGTCTTTGGGTGCGGAGGTGAAGGGAGGCAGACGGATGCTCTGTGTGTGTTCTGTAAGGAAGGAGGCAGTTCACTTGAGAGCGCCTTGCTGTATGCCTATGTTGTAGAGTTTGTTGATGAGGGTGCTGTACGCTCCAGAGAGGTCGAGGAGGATCAGGACCATAGTTTCTCCACGGTCGAGGCGAGTTTGGATGTCATTTGTGGCGGCGATAGGCACTGTCTCAGTGCTGGAGGTGGCCCAGAATACTGATTGTGTGGCGTCCAGTACATAATCTTACTGATTAAGCTATGTCCCTGCCACTTCCTGCCCCTGTGAATAGATTTGCTCACACAAAATTCTTCATGAGATTAAATCCTTGTATACAAAACTAATATTTTCGTATATATCAACCAAATTCACGCACATGTTTAGCTTTGAGAGACGGGCCCATAACATTTTGACTCAGACATTTAATAGTTGATCTATGAGTAAAACGTAAATGTTTAGTCATTGATGTAGAGCTTGGAATTGGTTCACTGTTACAGCAAACAAGGAAAAAGAGGCACGGTGAGATGAAATGACACGCCCAAGAATTACACAATGTGGTCAACTGGAGAAGATTAGGCTTTGCACAGTCCCTTTCATCCTTTTTTGGCAACCAAGGCACTGGACTACAAGTATGATTTGGGTCTATTTACAGTAACATTTTGTAATACTGTGAATATTTAAGAGTAAATTTGCCAGAGTAATTCACAAGATGTTTTCTCAGAAACTGAAGTAAGAGAGAAATAATTTAATTAGAAGAATGTTAAATGCAGAACTCTGCTTTAATCAGAAGTTTGGCATAATTAAAATGCTGGCATATTCAGATCCCTCCATGATCAATAAGCTGAACTACAAAGAGCCCAAACTTAAACAGAGCCTCTGTCTAAGCAGAGCCTGAAAATATTCAGTTGACATAAAAGGACCCCTGGTTCGTTCAGGGTCCAGTATAATCATCAAGGTGGCTTAATTAAAGGCTTGCTAGAATCCGTGCCCTGACATACCGTGGGCCCTAGTATAATCAGAAAAGATATCATCAGAGCATTGATATAATGGATGTGCTGTCATAATTTGTCATAGTATCAAATTAGATAAGCAGATTTTTTTTTACCTCATTTCTTCAGTACTATTTTCTCCCAAGATATATGCATGTAAAGGTGCATGCGCACATACCCATTTCTCCTTATTTTAACATGCTACTAGTTACAAGCCTTGCAGCACTGTAAACAATAAGTATAATTATTGTCCAACCCAGTGGCACTAATGTATTAATCTTACAGAGATTAAAAGTCGAGTTGGTCAAAACCAGTGATGATCAAATTGAACACAGATTTCGTAATTATTAACATTAACCCACTGCGTTATCTTAAAAGCAAACTCTACAGGCCGCATATATCAAATAAAATAGTTAAGCAGGTAAGCACACTCACTACTGAGCTCTCTATCAATAAGGTTTAAGCCTCCAAAAGTGGTCCAGTAGCTTAGATAGTTGTGAAACTGAAATACTGATGCTTGACTATAGTAATTATAACTGCTATGACCTCTGCTCCTGCTAGCTGTGCCTATCCGAAGCGAGACACGCCTTGGCATTCCAGATGTATTTTAGCTTCTTAAATTTCTGTTACTTATGAAGACCTTTTACCAGCTTTCTTATGAGCTCAGCTATGCATCCATGTGCTTGTTATCGGAATTAGGTCATGTGATCGATACTAGAATCTGTTTGCGATAGGATATATATTTGCATTTTGCCCTACCTAGATGAGCTTATCTCCACTGCCGATGTAGGGGGATCCCCTTGCCAGTATGTTCTGTGACTTACAGATTTTTGCAATAATTACTTTTTAGTCTCAACCTAAACATGAGACAGAATTATCATTGACAGATCTTGGTGTACTGGCTGCGAATTTCAAAGACCTGACTGGTAGCAGCAGCTGGAATTGGACTTCACGTACACTAGATAGGGCCGTGTTAACAGCATTATAGGCCCCAGGCAAAGCAGTGCACTGCCTACACCACCACTCACAGGAATAAAAATGCTTAACGGAAAATTTGTGTTACATTTTGGTTTGCATGGGGCCCCTATGCTCATGGGGCCCCCGGGCAACTGCCAAGTGTGCCCATGGTTAAGACACCACTGGCACTAGACAAACCCATGCGCCAAAGGTAAGGTGGAGATTTCTTTGTAGAGGAACTTGGGTGATCAGGTTAGACGTTCTTCATTGCTTAGAATTTTGGAATGAGACCCGGTTTTATATTTATTGACTAAACACTAGATACTTTTTTGTTACTTTAATTTTTGGATCAAAATCATCTGGGTAAGAGACAATGGGAAGAAAATGGTTGGATAGGAAATTTGAAGCTAAGATTCTAGGAGATAATAGTGTGCGTGGTAATTCATTGAAACAGAAAAGATTGCTGGGGACGGAAGGCATGCTGCCTAGGTCCCCAGTACAAACCCTATTGGATGGGTGCTGTACAATAAGGTACACTGGTTCAGTCATCCCGTTTAGAAATGCCTCTTTTGCAAATTTCAACATGTTGAGACTAATGGTATTCCGACTGCAATGCAGGAGGTCTGTGGACAAATATGCATGCACTTTCCATCCAACCTCCTAGGTTGACTTAGCAATGAAAGCTGTAAGACAATTCCGTTTCAACTTACCATTAATTCTTTCCTACCTCTTCCCACTGGAATGAACTACACCAACACCGGCAGACAACCTAAAGCCTTTATCCTTGGCAAGAGTGAGTGTATGTTAGGTGAAAAAGTGGACCGAGACTCTAAGCAGACTAAGGTTTCACCTAGGGAGACTCATGTTTACATCATATACAACTAATATGATAGAAGCAAGTGCAGCTTTAGGACAAACTGGCTCAACTACAGTGAGGGGTGACAGAAACATGTGTTTCCCCAAAGAAGGCATCCTTGACAGAGTGAAGAAGCCAGTGCCTCTGCAGTTCCCAGTTTCTGTTGCAAGTTCTTCCTTTGTGCAGGTTTTAAAAATGGAGGTAGAGAGTTCTAGAAGATGTGTATCTTTGCCCAATCAAATGTGACATATCATCCCTTCACCGCTGAACCTTCTCCCTACTCAGCATTTTGGGATTTTCAAGATGGCATATTTAAGGTCTGATCAATCACCGGTCTTTCACAGAAGCCTAGTTCCTTCTCTCCAAAACTTGCTTAAGGCTCTCTAACCTACTTAACAACTCATGCCAACATTACAGTATCTTATTGCTACACAAGAGAAAGCGCCAAACAAAAAAGGTGAAGTAAAAATGGTATGGTTATTTCAGACATCAGCATACTTCTACCTTATTTAGATTGTTTGTATGCACATCAGTCAAAGTGGTATAATCCAAAACGCGTTTACTGGTGTAGCCAATCTTCTCTCCATTACATAGCAATATTGTTATTCTTTTGCCATCTGTCAAGCTTACAATGCTGATAAAAGCTGTAAGAATGCCCATCGTTGGGTCCTTTTTTAAATGTTCAGATAGATTTCATTAATATTCCATGATATTGCATTTAGTTTTTGGCTCTCGTGTGCATGTTCTCTAGATGGGTAGAAACATATCCCTGTGTCTGGGCTGATGCTATTACTGTGGCAAAAATACAGAGACAATACTCTGCCCCACGTTCAGAAGCGACAAAGAAAATTATTGGGTGTCCTCTCTAGTTCAGGAACTACGTATAGCTTTAGGGATCCACCAAAATGTGTACTGTGCGTATAAGCATGAGTTCTCCTGGAAACAATTTAATGCAGGCTGAAAAAATTAAGGGGCACATGCATCAAGGTAGGCTTTTGCGATTCCTTAATTGCGATTATTAAGGAATCGCAATTAAGGAATCGCAAAAGCCTATGCATGTAGGAATCGCTATAAAAATAGCGATTCCTAAACATTCCTTAATTGCGACTCGCTAATTGCGAGTCGCAATTAAGGAATACCTCCCCATTAATTCCTATGGGCCTAGAGGCCCATAGGAATGAATGGGAAGACATTCTCAATTAGCGATTCGCAATTAGAGAATCGCAAATTGAGAATGCAATTTCAGGGTGCCAGGGTGTCAAAATGACACCCTGTTGCACCCCTGAAATTGTGATGTGCACCCATGTTGCGCACACACATGCCCCAAGGGCATGTGTGTGTGTAACCTAAAACTTAAAAAAATGCATTTTAGAGCATTTTTCGAAGGTATTGCAAATTACAGACAAGTTTGATTTGTCTGTAATTTACGGTCCCAAATAGCGAAATCGCTATTTGAAAGTGCTTCTAGCATTGCATTTAAGGAATCGCAAATTGCGATTCCTTAAATGCAATCGCAATTTAGGAATTCGCAATTAATTGCGAATTCTTAAATTGCGCATAGGAAACACTTTCATGCATCTCCAAAAGCCAATTTGCGGTCGCAAACGGCCGATTTTTGCGATTCGCACCGTTTGCGATCGCAAAAACCTTTGATGCATGTGCCCCTAAGTGACTAAGGGCCATATGTAGGTGGGCTAATACCGGTCGGTAACGGCCGAAAATCGGTAAATTTTCCGTTACCGACCGGTATTTAGCCCTTGCGATTTAAGGAGTCGGTAATTTACCGATTCGTTATTTTAAGGAATCGGTAAATTACCGATTTCTTAAATCCTATGTAGGAGCACTCAAGTGAGTGCATTTTTGGTTTAAGGATTCGTTATTTACCACCAACTACAAGTTGGTGGTAAATACCGAATACCTTTTAAAAAGCAATTTTGTGCTTTTTTAAAAGTGCCATGTGGCAGACATACATGCCCTTAGGGCATGTATGTGCGCCACATGTGCACACATGCACGATTCAGGGGTGCAACAGGGTGTCAATTTGACACCCTGCCACCCTTGAATATGCTCCCCTATTACCGATTCGGTATTTACCGAATCGGTAATAGTGAATGGCTTCCCATTCATTCCTATGGGCCTCCAGGCCCATAGGAATGAATGGGAAGGTATTCCTTATTACCGATTCGGTAAATACCGAATAGATAATAACGAATATTACCGAATCGGTAAAATTTACCGAATGTTTACC
The DNA here is from genome assembly GCA_963921515.1 of Calotriton arnoldi. Classification (NCBI taxonomy): domain Eukaryota; kingdom Metazoa; phylum Chordata; class Amphibia; order Caudata; family Salamandridae; genus Calotriton; species Calotriton arnoldi. The sequence goes on along the minus strand of CAWUFW010000974.1, from coordinate 485,460 downwards.
TACATTCTATTTACCGATTCTTAAATACCGAATCGGTAAAATTCGGTATTTAGGAATCGGTAAATAGAAATTACCTACATATGGCCCTAAGATCCGTGAAGACAAAAGACTTAAATGACCGGATTACCTGCCCGTAACCATATTGTTGAAAGAGCCAATGTTCATCAAAATGCTTAGCTGAGCCCACATGAAATCATCATGGGCAGACCTATGATTCTCCCATCCACTCCTTTAGTGTCTCCAGATTGACTTGATTTGCACTTATTCCATGATGTGACTTTTGAAAATTGCAAACAACTGATTACATTTTTCAAGCTCTGTTCTCAGGCACAAATGCAGTGCATACTAGTCCAACATGCCACGATCTGAAGCGGAATGAATGGAATTATGTTTAGGTCCATCATTGCCCGTCATTGCTTCAACCAAGGTAGGGAAGTCTGTATCAAGTACTACTTTTCTACAACATTGTTGTCAAAGACTCAGGACAGCCTACCCAGATCCATGCATCGCTTTGCAAGCAGACTTTGTAGTTTCTGCCCCCACAAGCGCACCACAAATTTGCAGTGAAAATGTAGCCTCTCCTCCTGCCCACCGCTTTGGCCCACCCTGGTACAAGGAAGCCTCCGAACTACCTAATCCCTCATTTGGTCTGGTTGTCTCTCTTCTTTACAAGCCTATCTGGTTGGCTCATCATGTGGCTACCTCAAGGCGAGTGAAAGGCTTGAAGAAGTCAAGAGAATGGAGCCCAATGTCCTCTCCAGAAAGGTGTGATCGATCTACAAAGCCAACACTTTCTTGCAGGTTTAACATCTGTACAAGCAGGACTTGAAGCCTTCTTTATGCTGGCTGCGTTCTGATGTGCCCACTGACTGGAATGAGAGGGCATGCCCATGAACGCAATCCCTTTTTAATGGGAAGGGCAACACGCTGACTTACACTGACATGGTCCCTTTAATCCTGAATGCGATAACTTCACCCCTTGTTTCACTCCTGAGGATCCGACTGTACCCCTGATAAGTGCTAGTCCCTAAAAATGAAAGTCGGCTGCCCCACCTGCAACCACAGACTCAAATTAACCACTGCTGAGACTATACCCAAATATACAGACCCAATTCCTTTTCAATTGTTTACCAAAGTTGATATCTCAAGAATTATTTCTTTCTTCTATTTGATGTTTGTGGCAACCTAGCTCATGTCTTATGTTACACTACATTTTGATATATTTATAGAGTGAACTGGTGCATAAAGCTTCGTGACATTTAAACCCAAAAGAAAATGCAATCATCTGATGGAAAGCTGTGGACTAAAGTCCTATTTTATGCTGCTTTCTGGAGCCCTGGGTCAGCGGAAGTCAGGGGCTTCCTCAGTCTGGAGGTTACACTCCTACAGGGCCAGTCCAAAGAAGATCCAAGCGAACTCTCCACGGTCCCCGCCAACAGGCCCATCGCTTTACTTTATCCCATAGGGTGTAGGGGGTCAGCCTCATTAGCCCCTGAAGAAACACGTCCTAATCCATGGGTGATAATTTAAATCAGAAGTCCTTGAGTTCATCTTTGTAGTGGGATCAGGTGTCTTCCCTCCTCCAGCTGGACACTCCTCCAGGGTCGCTTGCTAAAAGTCCAGACTGTTCGCAAAAATATCTCTCTTGTGAAGGGGTTTTTAAGTGTGGGTGGAAAGTTCTAAAAGATAGGCACATCAGTCTAATCTTAGGGTAACACATCATCACTCCACTCCTACCCCAATCCTCCTGCACAACATTTTGGGAATTTCCAAGATAGCGCTGTCAAATGGTCTGCTGAATAACCTTCTCAGAGGGCCTAAGCCCTGCCCCTGACTGCCACAACTGCCTGATTTCTTCCCTCCAAAACTTCAAAGGGTAGCCCCTCCTGTAACTGGCCCTAGATGTGTGACTGCACTTCTTTGTATCGGTGGAGGACAGGCGTCCAAATGCAGATTCAGTATACATATTCTCCTCTCCCAAGAGGAGATCTAATTATTGGCTATAGAAAATTGGGTTGGTGGTTGACTGGGGTGAGAGCCCTGGCAAGTCAACCCTAAATTAACCTGTGTTCAGCCCTCAGGTAGCTTGGCACATAGCAGCCAGGCTTATTTTAGAAGCAATGTGTAAAGTATTTGTGCAACATTTTAAACAGTAATAACACCACACAGAAAGGATCCCACACTAAGTTAGAAAAATCGAACTTTGTTCAATAAATAAAACAAGACCAAAACAACAATAATCTAATCAGTAGAACAGGAGACATGCAATTTTTAAATATTTTAAATAAAATGGCTCCAAAAAGCACAAAGCGCCAAATGTGGATATCAGGTCGCACCAGACCGGGACAAAGTCAAAGCTCAGGCCGACAGCAATAGAGCGCGGGCCGGCTTCAGGGTCCCAGTTAGGCTTGCTGAACACAGTACCTTGCATCCTGGTTTGCGGAGTGCTGCAAGAATCCGTTTCTAAGATGTGTCACGCAGCTAAACCAATGAGCCGTTTCTGAGAAGTATTGAGGCTGCGATGCGAGGGCCTGCGTCCTCATCGAGCATCCCGTCAACAGGACTTGCAATGCGAAGTCTGGCCTCGAGGATGTGGCCCGCATGTGGGGCGATGCATCATTTCTGAGGAGGTGCAAGGCTGCAATGCAGAGTCCGGCGTTGTTGTCAGGGCAGGGCCGGCTCCTCCACTAGAGTGGAGGAGCGTCGTCCCACTGCTTTCTCGCAGTGCGAGAAGCAGAAACATGAAATGGTATTACCATTTTATGTTTATTTGCAGGTGGGCGGGCTGCACTGCGAGCAGGGGAGGAGTGGTGTGCCCACTCGTGAGGGCGCAATGACTGTTTGGTCGGCCGCCCAAACCAGTCATGCGCTCTCTGCCCTTTCTCCATACAGGCTGCAATGCAGCCTACATGGAGAAAATGGCCTCCACTAAGCCCCTGGCTGGGCGGCGTCCCCACCAATCACAATGCTGTCATTGCAGCGTCGTGATTGGCTTAGGGGAGGGGAAGGAGGCTGCCTGCTTCCTGTTCCTGCTGGAGGCAGGAGAGCAGGAGCAGGTGCCGAGAAAACGCGGGACCCGGTTGGCGGACAGGTACTGTTTTTTTTATTTATTATTAAATTAACACCCCCACCCCCTCCCTGCGAGACCTAACACACCCACGATTAATACCGGCCGCGACTGCGTGAGGGCTATTGTCAAAGAGGGATGCGAGGGCCTGCGCTGAGGATGTGTTGCACAGTGACGGTTCCGATGAGGCTGTGGAGGCGATGCTGGTCTTTGCGACGGGTCCAATCCACGCAGCAGCGCTGATGCATCAGTTCTGCTCAGGTTTGAGCCGCGCAGCAGAGGAGATGTGCCGGTTCCGCTGGATCCATCGAGGCTGGCAGAGCACCTTAAGCCCATTTTCAAGGGTCCAGGACTGGAGTGGCACCATTTGGCAGGGTATACTCCCAGAAGGCAGTGTCCAGGTGTCGGTACAAGGTTGTTGGAAGCCTGTTGTGTCCCTGAGGCTTCAGATCAGGAAGCCAGCCAAATAGCCCACAGCGTCACTCTCAGGTTCTGGGTTCAAGAGATTCAGGTCAAGTCCTTCTCACCCAGGCAAGAGGGCAGCAGGGTGGCAGTTCTTCAGAGCAGCAGTCTAGCAGAGTGGCAGCCCTTTCAAGAGCACAGCAGTCCTCAATACTGGCACAGGTCCAGAAGTGAACTGAAGAGTTGGTGTCTGCGGTCCAGACGTTATACCCAGTTGTGCCTTTTAAGTGGGGAGAAGCTTCTACAGGTAGGCCTTTGAAGTACACAAGTGCCCTGACTTCCCAGCTCTGGCTCAAGACTAACCACAGTGGGTATTGCAGCCTATTCAAGTGTAATACTGAACCCAGCTCCTCACTCCCATCCTGCCAGTGACAGCCCATCCAGGCACACCTAAGCTCCCCATTGTGTGTGACTGTCTAGGAGAACTACACAAAGCCTGTCAACTACTCCCAGTCATGTGACCCACTGACAGGCTGCAGGCACCAAATGGCTAAGGCAGGAAAATACCAACTTTCTAAAATTGCCATTTTCAGAATTGCAATTTAAAATTGGACTTCACCATAAGTTAGGATTTTTCATTACAACTCCAAAGACATCAAACATGAACTGCTTACCTGTTCCCATTTGGAAATGACACATTAAATGTAATGAAGTAACTCCAATGTTATCCAACAGGAGAGGAAGGCCTTGCAGTAGTGAAAAATAAATGTAAGAGTTTTTCACTACCAGGACATGTAAAACTTAAAAGTACATGTCCTACTTTTTAAATACATTGCACCCTGCCCTCTGGGCTATCCAAGGCCTACGGTAGCGGTGACATATGTATTGAAAAGGAAGGTTTGGCCCTGGCTAAAGGTTTACTTTACGAATCAAACAAAAAGGGTGGGGGAGAGAGAGGTCAGGTTCGCTGTGGACTCAGCCTCCTGTCTTATATGAATAACCAAAGAAAGTCCAACCATCTAAATACCTATCCTTCCAGTAGTTTTTATTTAAGGAAAACAATAAGTTTTCTTAAAATAACCCTCACCCACCAAAAAGTCCCTTGGTGGCATGCTTCCTCATCAGGTTCTTCCCGCCCCGCTGCGGGATGGGGCGTGCTACGATCAATGAAGACGTGGGAGCACTTTGTAAGGTGTGGGCTATATAGATTCACAAGAACCTCACACACCCACCAGGAAGACCAATTTTATCAGGTATAGGGTCCATCTTGGAACCACTGTCAAAATTTGCTGATACTTTTTTGCGTCCTATAATCCAGAAGACAGACACCTACCTGAAGGACACTAAAGATGACCTCAGACTTCTACAAGACAGACCATTCGACCCCGAAACTGAATTTCTGATGGGTTTGGATGTGGAAAGCTTGTACACCAGTCTCCCACATGATGAAACATTGCACATTATTGAAGATGTACTGTTTGAAATCGAATGGGAATATCAAACTCCCCGGAACATCGTGATGGATTTCTGCAAGTGGGCATTAACTAAGAATTTTTTTCTCTTTGAAGACACTCTTTACCTCCAGAAACATGGGACCAGCATGGGGAGCACATTCGCCCCAAGTTATGTTATGTTATGTTATTTCGACTTTATAAGGCGCACAGCTACCCAAGGGTTTCCCAGTGCCGCCTGACAGGGACCAAAGAGAGAAAAGGAAGAAATCTATTGATTGAACAGCCAAGTTTTCAATGACTTACGAAAGTGGGCAAAGATGGTCTCTTTCCTTAATGACAGAGGGAGGGAGTTCCACAAAGCGGGGCCCAGGCAAGAAAAGGATCTGCCACCCATGCATGACAATCTGTGCCTAGGAACCGTAAATTTAACTTGAGTGGATGAGCGAAGGGGACGTGACAGGACATATTGGTGGACAATAGTGTTCAAGTATTCCGGGGCCTTGCCAGTTTTATTCTTGAACATATAGGTTAAAGTTTTAAATTTGATGCGGTTCTCAACTTTAAGCCAGTGAAGTTCACGTAGAGAGCTTGAGATAGAATCAGTTCTCGGGATGCGGCAAAGTAGGCGGGCTGCGGCATTTTGTACAACCTGCAACTTGTGTTTCACATCCTTATTGGCTCCTAGAAAGAGGATGTTGCCATAGTCCAGGTGAGAGGTGACAAGAGCCTGGACTACAGTTCTTTGAGTAGCGGGAGTATAGCGGGACTATACATACAACACTTAGAAAAACACAAGATCCTCAGCCCTGCTAACCCCTTTCTGTCCCACATCCGTTTGTGGAAGCGTTACATAGACGACGTCCTGGTAATATGGAACGGCAATGAAGAGACAGCACACCAATTCCTAACCTGTCTTAACTACCAAAACGATTTTCTGAAATTCACCAACACCATATCAAACAAGGAACTAGTATTCCTAGATCTCAACATCTTCTCACAAGGAGGAGGACTAACAACAACAACACACATTAAAGCAGCCGCAAAAAACTGCCTCCTGGTCTACGACAGTTTCCACCCCAGACATCTAAGGGACAATCTCCCGTTTGGTCAATTCCTGCGATTAAGGAGAAACTGCACTGACCTTAAGGATTTCAAACAACTAGCTGAGGATTTACATTACAAATTGATGAAAAGGTGTTACCCCACTCGAGTCATAGACAAGGCGATTAAACGTGCCAAAAACACCAACAGGGACGCCCTATAGGAGGTAAGACCACCAAAGCCAAAAGAGGAAAGACCCATCTGTATAACCACCTACATACAGCCTCTAGAACCAGGTGAGCAAGATAATCAACAGACACTGGCGGATTCTGAACAGTGGCGCTCTAGATTTCCCTAAGTCAATGTTCTCCCACAGAAGGGGTGAAAGCTTAAGGGATATGATAATCCATACCAGACCACGCAAAAACAAGGTTGGAGAAACATCACAGGGTTTCCCCTCCCACTTACAGGTCACCACCCATGCGGAAACTGCAGTGTCTGCCATTTGACCACCAAGAGCAAAAGTATCATATTCAACAATAACACCAATTGGGAACAACGCCGTTTCACAAACTGCAACTCAAAAATTTGATTTACATGATCACTTGCCCATGCGGACTTCATTATATTGGTATGACGACACGCATGGTCAGAACACGCATTTGTGAGCATCAGAGCAACCTAAGAGGAGACAGGGGTACAAAAAAAATGTCCACATATTACATCGATGAGGGACACACTGTACAGGACCTACAGTGGACCATCATAGAACAAATCCCTTAAGAATCCCAACTATTTGAAAAGGAACAACGTGGGGTTTTTCGCTTGGGAACTCCTACAAAAGGACTGAACGATGGCATACCATGGAGCCATTTTGCTTAAACTCATGATGGAGCTATTTTGCTGAAACTCATGATTATGCCTCAGCAAATCTGAAAAACTTCTATTTGGTTTCTACAAAATAGTTTTTTAACAACTAGTATACACGTTCGACATGTTAATACCGCATAGTAAAAAGGAAACACAACCTGAAGTACATCTACACTTGGTTTTGGCAAATAGACCTTTGACTCCGTTCTTAAATAACCAGCACATATAGAAAGAAACACCTCCATTACACAAAGCGCAAATAGCGGACCTATGCCACAATTTCTTAAATTTCTTTGTAAATATTTTTTTTTATATTTTGCAATAAGGGAATACACAACCTCCAGAACGTCTGTTTTTCCGTGCACTTTCCCTTGGAAAAACTTAGAGTAACAAGCCTTCTCCAACTGACTACTTTGTCTCCTTTAGGTGGTTTGAAAAACCTTTTTTCGTTGGTTAAAATATGTGTTTTATCGCCACAGCCAAATATTATACCATCTGCCTCTGTAGAAACCAGAATTGGCTTATATCTCAACCTGACCATTTTCAAAAAAATTCTGTTTACAATGGAGATTCCATCAATTTTTGTAAGAGTGCCCATTGATCTTTATCAATTTAATTTTTTTTTTCCAAACCCCCCCCCCCCCAGCTCGCAGACACAAACCGGCATAGGGGGGATACACATCAAATACGGGAAGTCGTGCCACTAACGGGCGGCCATTTTGTTTGAGTCAGCGGTCTAGGCACAGGTGACACGAGGACCGCCTGATATTTAACAGGAAGGTCTTGGCTCGTCAGTCATCTTTGGAGCCACGGGCAGGCAGAGTATGCAGGGCGAGGGTGCAGCTTTGACTAAGTGAGTACGGCATAGCCGATCCCCTTTGGCAACAAGCATTTCCTGTTGGATTCACAATGAATATTCCTTGCAAGGTCTAACCAATCCCTCGATCATTTTTTGTATACTTCTTTTGCTTTCAGTGTGTGACTACAAGCGCCCCTCTCCTCCCTTCTAGAGCTCATGGGGCCAAAATTACGCACTAAACATGTATGTAAAACCTATACGTAACGTATGCATATTTTTTACAAATTCACTATCTTTTTACAGACTCACTATTTATGTCAATTCAGTCAGAAAAGAGCTCAGACCATCGATGCATGCATATAAGGAGCTGTTCCTTTAGCCAATGGAAAATACCTCACAGAGTGTGTGATTTATGTTACGTGTTTTGTATTGTCTTGTTTGTTTTTTCAAAAGGGCATCACGACACATACAATCTGTATAAAAGGACTAATTGTGCACTAGTGAAAAATATATCACTTTAGGTTCCACAAGTTGGTGATGTGTTTCCTCAATATAACTTTATTGACAAGTTAACAATGTGATAAAATCCTATCTTTCCAGATCGGTTTGAAGAAATACACCCACTAGGTATTGTATGTACCAGCTAGGTATTGTACATTGCATCACAATATCTCTACTTCACCTAAAATATAATTGAGAAGACCTAATTGGTTGTTTAGGAGTGGTAAAAGGGATCATTTAGTTTGGTCCTGAAGTAAGGCCTTAGGGGATAGGCTTGAAACATGTAGACCAGGAGACACACACACATTATAGTGTGGATCTCCCTCTGCCCCTTTTTAATAATATAGGCTACAGGATTTAATAAAAGTTAGGTTCCACGTAGCCAGGTATTTTTTAAATTCACCACCTTTTGACCCTTCCACTCCCACATCACTATATAGCCTACACCTTACAAAGTTCTCCCACGTCTTCGTCGGTCGTAGCACGCCCCATCCCGTAGCGGGGCGGGAAGAACCCAATGGTGAAGCATGCCACCAAGGGACCTTTTGGTCGGTGAGGGTTATTTTAAGAAAACTTATCGTTTTTCTTAAATAAAAACTACTGGAAGGACAGTTATTTAGATGTAAAGGTTTACTTTGCCAGGTCGAAATGGCAGTTTAAAACTGCACACACAGGCTGAAATGGCAGGCCTGAGACATATTTAAAGTGCTGCTTAAGTGGATGACACAATTAGTGTTGCAGGCCCACTAGTAGCATTTAATTTACAGGTCCTGGGCACAGGTAGTGCCACTTTATTAGGGACTTACAAGTAAATGAAATATGCCAATGGGGTATAAGCTAATCTAACATGTTTTAAGAAGAGAGCACACGCACTTTAGCACTGGTTAGCAGTGGTAAAGTGTGCAGAGTTCTAAGGCTGGCAAAAATGAAGTAAGCAAAAACAGGAGGTCTGAAGGCAAAATGTTAGGAGAAAACCATGCCAAGGATGCCAGGTCTAAAACTGGCTCATGGCCCTACTGTGTGAGAAAGCCTTTGATCCCCCAGGCAGCCAGCAAGTTAATTAACTTGGGGTGATTCAAAGGTTTGAATCTAATTAGGAGCTAGGTCAGAGAACAATGATACCTTTTGAAGTGCCACAAGGAGTACAACTATGTAGAAATTAATATCAGATCTGCATTTGGTATGAATTACCATAGGGATTTTGTGTTACACTCGTCTCCAGCCATAACTATGGCAAAACTGTAGTTTGTTGCAGAATTCGCCCCTATATTATAATACAGTAAAGCATTTCAGGTGTACATACTCCCACTAGTAATAACTCATATTATAAGCCCTCACCAGGTCAGCACAATGCCCGAAGGGTCCCCATCTGCAACAGAGTACTTGTGTGCAGGTATCGGGCCGTAACCTAACATGCTCAGCTTGCACGCATAAGCACCTGTGCAAACAGCCCAGAGCCTCTTTCCCTAGCTGCGGAGCAGCGGACCTGATCTCAAATGGCAGCCATTAGCAGTTAGCACTCCCAATCCATTATAAGAGAGCTCACAATGAGTAAGACTCGGAGACTTAGACCCACTCATGGCAGAAGTCCATAATTCAGTTAGTCCCAAAAGCAGAAAAATCCAGGGTGATTAAATGGGGTCAGAAACCATTTCTCACAGGCTAGCTTCCAGGGTCACAATAGGGTCTGAGTTACAGTAATGGCACCCAAAGATGACAAATATACACCTGCAAGGGATAGAAAGCAATTTTTCATGGCCAAAGCTGCTACAAGCTATACAAATGTACATTCAGAGGGAGAACCCGAGGACCCACCTCGTGCCAACTAACACCGGGGGGGATTGGTCACTTTCAACCTTAAGTACGTTCTGAGTACCACAACCAAGGATATTGTAGGGAAGGTTTCTGCTATAGAGAAGGCTATTGTGAAAGTCTATGCCCCAGCTGACAATGCTGAATGTGAACTTAAAAAGCTAGCATCTATAAACCTATAAGTTAAAGTGCAGGAGACAGAGCTTCAGCAACAGATTGGAGTTTAAAGAGTGTGCAGTAACCGTCATGGCCAAACTGAAGTTCAAGACAAGCCTTGTAGAATGGGATACAATTAAGAGTGTTGGGAGTCCCAAAGCGTTCAAAGGATGAGGACATTACACCTCTTTTAGTAGAGTTTTCCACCTCTTATGTCTTTGGGATCAACCCCATCCCCCAATAACAAATGAACTTTAGAAGACTATTAGGATTCCCACTAGAGGCTACAGAGACTTGAAATGGAATGAGTACCATTACTGTTCACTTGGGCTCAGTTGGACAGAGAAAGGAACTGACCACAGTGGCTTCAGGGAGCAAAAGATTCCTCTGGAAGGATCATAGGATCCATATCTTTCCTGGCTTGTCCACGGCACGCACATAGGAGAAGAAGGAAGTTGAACTCTCTGGGCCTAAGATATCACTCTGCGGGTAAAAGATGAAAGTTCTGTGTGAGTGTTTACCAATCCGGATGTTCTCCAATAATTCCTGGCAGCAGTGAAATCCACTATCAATTTGGAACCAAACGTACCCACTGATTCAGCCTTCCTTTGCCACTGTCCCCTTTGTCACTGTCTCTCTTGCTTAGTAACATTGGTCTTCGACCCTGTGCGCTAAGGGATTTCGAGACCCTGTTTATAGGGAGGGCGGGGGGTAGGGGCGATCCCACACACCCTTCCCCCTTGGCTTTTCTAACCTGAGGTTTTCGGGAGGGGAAAGATGGAGCACACATCTCTCTTGTGTGTTGGTTAGGGTGTATCATGGACTAGAAAAGGGTGTGCCGTTCTTGTATTCTTGCAGTGGCGGTGCGTTCATTAGGGCGCTGGGGCGTTGACCCACAAGCCGCGACCGCCGACTCCCAAGGCAGTCATTTAGCAGACAGGCTCAGCTCCCTCAGCGGCTCTGTCTGAAGGGGGTGGGCGGGGCAGCCAGCTGGTTGACTCCCGGCGTCATGCTGACTGACATGTCACTGTCAGACTCAGCAGGCCAGGGGGTGGCGTGGAGCGCACAGCAGGCAGCAGTGCGCATGTTGGGTTTGGGTCGGAGAATTTTTCCGACCTGCCCAGTCATGCGCACAAGCGTTTGCTCTGGCTGGCGGCTGCGCATTAGGAGAGCGAGGGTTGATCAATGCAGCAGCCCTCGGTCTCCTAATGGGCGGCGTGTATCCCTGCTAAGCCAATCCTGGCGCTGCTGGAGCAGCGTCTGTATTGGCTGAGAGGGGTTGCCACACTCGCGCCAGCGGCCTCTCGCAGTCCGCCAACGAGGGATTGGGCCCTGGGCTGCCATTGGCTGAGGGAGGCTGGTGGCTGGGAGAAGAGGCCTGGCTCGGCTGGCACTATTGATTGCACTGGAGGCAGAAGCTGGGGGAGAGAGAGAGGCGGACTGCGAGCCGGGCCCGGAGAGCTCGAGAGAAGAGTGGGATTCTGACCAGGACAGGACTCAGCAGAGGACCATGCTGGCGGGACCGGCTGCAGGAGAGTTACCCGCGATGGAGTCCACGGAGCTGAGACAGCGGGAGGCGCACTGCTGCAGGCGGTGATGAAGCAGCTCGGGAGACGAGGCTTGGCTTTTGTAACACCTAACAAAGGCTGCAGTGTCACAGCACTCTGGTAAGTGACGGACTCCTACATCCCTTTCCGAGTGTCATTGGTGGGCGGGCTGTTAGCGTCCCATGATCAGGGACGTGCTCTACCCAATCCGGGGCTCTAACTACCCTGATGTCACTCACTGTAGTGCTCTAACAATCCCTGAACAATCCCCATGCGCAGCAGCGAGCTGGAGTAAACAGAGCTCATACTTGAACATACTGGGCCTGTGCGAGGCAGCGGGGCTCCCCGTCCCTCCCGCAGCAATGTGGTGTGAATTTGAGGCCTGGCAGCTCACTCTGAGTGAGGCTGGCAGTCAGAGATCCAGGCTGTAGGCAGGCCTGTCAGAAGAATATACAGCAGTGGTCTAATCATTCTATTGAGGCTCCTGAAACGACAAACATGTTGTGTTTACACTGCAAGTTATACAATTAAGCTAAAAGCCAGAAGGGGGGGGGGGGGGAAGTGCACACCTTTTAACATATATATATAGATGCACTATTTCTCTCCATACTACACTATCACTTTGCTCCACGTTATTTTCACCTGAAATGTTCGGCTGGTTTGGTTTGTTTTACATAGTATTTATTTATTGGGATAAAGTGAAAAGCACTGTGGTATATCCGTTTTATTCTGTATGTATATAGACATGTCAGCCTTGCTGCTGAGACAGCAGGCTAGTGGGGTCACCAAGTAATGTTATCCTTCGGGGATGGTGGCACCCCTTCTCCACGATGTACGGATTGCTCAAACGAGGTATAAAAGTTCACTCATGAAAGATAACAAAATTAAAAAGTCTCTTTGTGCCTTTACAGTTGATACAGTTTGGAAGTACATTTGGTGCATATCATTAACTTTAAATGATACCCTCAGGGCCACGAGAAGGCTGAGCATACGATCACACAGTGTGTCAGCACCTGGATACCCTCTCAGTTGACAAGTCACACAATACAAATACCAATTGATTAATTGACACACACACACTGCTCTCTGTCTTACTGTCTCTCTGCCTACCCCTTTGTCTGACTCGCTTCCTCTCGTCCTCTCTTATGCTCCCTCCCTCCCGCACCCCCCACTCCTTCTAGTTGACAAGTTAGAATATGCATGGCACCTTTGTTACACCACTGCTTGAAGAGGAGGGTTTTCAAACCTTTTCTGAGGGAAACAGTGTGAGCAGGCCATTCTTGTTCGATTACAGTGCAGCCTTGTAAATATTTTCTCCCCATGGTACCACCTGCACGGGCCGGATGCCATAAGTCCCTCCGTTACATGGGTTTTGTATTCTGCCTTACGATAGGACAGTGGACGCTCTTGGAATACAGAGGTGTTTTTATTAAAAGACCAACAGAGGCTCCATAATATGCAAAGTAGTATTAGCCTGTGTCACGCGTTACATGCTTAAATTCTTTTGTGCCTTAATGATGTTCTAACTACAATTGCTTTATGAACCTTCTTTCTTTCTCAAATTTGCTTGAAAATGCACCATTTGCCCACTCTCTTTTCAAAATTTTCTCGGGAGGGGGAGCCCCCCCCGAACTTCCCGTAAGGGTTTCGGGCAAGCTCGCTACGCTCGCTCGCAACATTGCAGTATGGCTATTGTTTTACGCCTCACCACTTTCGAATGTCACCAGCCGCCACTGTATTCTTGAAGTGTATACACACATGGTTCTACTTACATGGTGCTATATTATGGTTCTGTGAACAAAAACATATTTGAACCTAAAATTGTAAATATAATAAACAAGTAATGCTATGGGTAAAACGAATCTTAATGGGACATTTGTATTTTTTCGTCAGTTCGCAAACGCTTTCTAAAAAGTAAAGGTTGCAGAGTCCTAAAGATGGCTACTTCGAAAAAAATGGCAGTTGAAAAATAACAAATTGCTCCTCTGATATTATGCCATATATGATTCTGGATATGGACAACACATTATAATGAAGAATGTTATGGCCTAAGTGCACCAAAGTCAATTCTTGGGGATCAGCCTACTTCTCTGAAATCTATAAAAGCAGCACAAATGTACTCTACAGAGTTAGCAGTCTGACAAACTCAAAACAGTAAAAAAAAAATCAAGAAGCATACAGATATTCTGGTCCATTTGTACCTGTGACATTGTCCCCTCCTTTTGCGTAAAATTCTGTTATCAGCTGAAAAGCATGGCTGTATTCAAAATGGAGGCCGTCCAATCTCTCTATCCGAATCCTGTCATCGTCATGTATGCTAAGAGAGAACAAATCAGATATAAAATACAATAGAGGAGCTATTTTTATGAGCTACATAAAAACAATGGAGGCAACAGCAGACACTATTAATCAATGTATACATTAAAATAATGTCACCAAACGGAAATTAAATTCAGTTACCACATTTAGACAATCAAGCCCACGAAGGCCAGAGGCATCACTGCAAACAATAGTTAAACCCGTTTGTTTGATTACCAGTGACGCACATTTATCTCGTACAGTCTTATCTTTCATCATAAGAGTGAACAAACGACAGGCAAATCAAACCTGACAACGTGTCTGTCCAAATAGGACCGTAAACTGTGACTTCGTCACACTTTGTTACAAACCTCACTTATTTTTATAGCTTACTGGTAAACCAATGACTAATTGTTACGGCTCCAACATTGTGCAGGCTCGTTTGCACGCAAACCGCTTGCGGCGGAGACACAAAAGAGAAAGCATTTCATTAATTTGCTAAAAGTCACACACATCTACATTTCATAAACCAGCTCTGGATGGCACTCGTGACACTCCTTCAGCTTCATCTGCATGCTTTATGATCTGCTTTCCGTTGCATGCATTGCTTTCCATTGCATGCATTGCGGATGAAAGGATATACATCCAATACGAAGGATCAAACATACTTTGGCAATGGCAAAAGTTCTGACTTTTGTGTGTAGAAAAGATGCCCCGTGTTTGAATGAAGGGGCAGCACATGGACAGCGGCAGCAATGCTTATTTCTCACACAGTGAATCCCTGACTGCTGATGCACATTTTGTTGTGCTATCTGTGTGTAAGAGAGATTTGCACTACTCCTACCCACACTGTACCTATGGTGAATGCTTGTTCATTCATCAGGTAAATAACAAGCCCAATCTCTTGCCATTATCAAGGTGGTTTAAGGGCCACAGGGGAGGAGCCCGTGCCTGGACCAGGCGGGGATAACACCCTGAAGGAGCATTAGGTAAGAGTTACTCCAGAGACGCACTTTAAGCTTTTAAACCCGTTGGTAAAGTTTTTAACTGCCCCTTATTGAGCCTAGTACGCCAGATATCACTCACTCCTCCTGTCCGCGTGCAATATGAGGGTCATCTATTGGAATGCTGAAAGGGCAGAACTGCCATCAGTGACCGGGAAGGCAGAAGCGTCTAATAAACCCACCTCCTCGGACTCGAGGGTCAGCTGTGTGCTGATCAATGCTAGGTCATTGGTCAAACACCATTTTGGATCTTGTGAATTTCTAGATGTACATCAGGCTGAATTGGCTTTCATTACCGAAACCTGGGCTGACCAGACTTCAGGCCCAGAGATGACAATTGGGGTTTCCACTGGATATACAATTTTCAGACTGGACAGACCCCACAAAAAGGGTGGAGGATTAGCGGTTATTTATCACAACTCCTTCTCTGCCATCTTTACACCAGCTTCATACTCCAAGTATGAAGCCCTACTGTTCAATGTTCAACTAACTAAAATGCAGTCCTTCAATGGAGTCCTTTAATACCGTCCGCTGGGATCAAGAACCCCCTTCATTCATGCAATCGAGTAACTTTTGGAATCTTCTACAACCAAATCAGACTTTACCTTATGGGGTGACTTCAATTCCCATCTAGAGAATCATACGGACCCCGATACAGACCTTTTGGTCGACATTCTGTCCAGTTTTGGATTTACTCAGTTAGTAGGTGGTCCTACGCACCAGGCGGGCCATTCACTTGATGTAATATTCACTTCCATACACTTCCCATGACCTGGTCAGACCACATGACAGTATCTTCGAATATCAAACTTTCTGGTAAATTCCAGCCACCATGACCACTGGAAAATCTTTTGTCTCTCATGCCTGACATGGGGTTCAAGCCTCGGAGCTGAGCACTCTTCTTGCTGGTTCTCAGCCAGACCAAACCAAGGACATTGATCGTATGTCCGCAAGTCTTTCAGGCTAGCTGAAAGCTGAAGTTAATGATTTAGCCCCTGCAAACACCTAAATATCTAGGAGAAGTAAGTCCTGGGCACCATGTTTTAATCACAATTTAAGGGCAGCTAAACAAGGGTGCCGTCAGACAGAAGCGAAACTGGAGGAGAACCTATGACACGATGGAAAAGGAAAAACATAAGCAGAGTAGTGCAGTACAAAAAACATATTGATTGAAAAATCCGCCTTTTATACTAGCAAATTAAATCTGCCACAAATTCCTCTAAGGCGCTGTTTGAAACTGTCTCTAAACTTTTCTACACCAGCCACCAGGAAATCAGCAGGTAGTAGTCAGGCTTTCTGCAATGAGTTAGCAAATTCTTTTCAATACAAAGTGGAAGTAATCTTTAATTAATTTTCCTCCAGTATTTCTAAAGACCAGAATAGTATTGAATCAAGCTAGTGGATCCTGGTAGGATCTACTTTAGTGAATTTGCTCTTCTGACTGAGGATCAAGTCAAATTGGCCATTCCTAGAATAAAATCTGGACCTCCCTCTGACTCATATCCACCTAAAATCTTTCACCTAGTACCTGCCTCAGTGGTCTAAGATCTTTAATACCATGTTTTAGTTCAGGAGTGTTTCCCAAACAGTGGAAAAACGCTTCAGTTCTTCCATTCCTGAAAAAAAAAAACTTACATGTGTAGGACCGAATAGTTATCAGCCCATCTCCAGGCTCCCTTAACCAGCCAAGATGGTGGAAAAGCCATTAACTTGCAGCTGGCTGTATTCTTGGAAAATAATCACTTGTTAGATGATACACAGTTTGGCTCCTGAAGTGGTCACAGAACAGAGTCGGGGCTGATTATGGCGACTGAGAAAATTAGGACCTCAGTGGATAAGGGTGGCAATGCTGCCCTTATCCTGCTCGACCTGTCTGCAGCATTTGATAAGTCAATCATGACCTTTTGATTGACCAGTTACATAGCCTAAGGATTTAGGGTGTAGCCCTGGCCTTTCTATGTTCTTTTCTTACAGATCGCAGTTAATCCGTTTCCTTTGAAGATTATACATCTGAGCCCTTTTCGCTACCATGCAGGGTCCCACAGGGGTACTCGCTGAGTCTGACTTTGTTTAAATTGTATGTTACACCGATGGCAACCCTGATCAGGCTTCGGGTTGTCATTAATTTCCTATGCTGGTGACGCCCAGATTGTGGTTTCACTTTTTAAAAAGGGCCCAGCCATCAGTAACACCTTTCGAAATTGTATGAGCGCAGTCAGCCAACAGATGGACAAAAACTGTCTTAAATTAAACTCTTCTAAGACAGAAGTAATCTTATTCAGCAACAACATATCTTTCTGGCCAGATGAGTGCGGCTCTCTTCTGACACCAGCTAAGGTGGTCAAAACCCTTAGTGTCTTGATCGATGATAGATTAACATTCAAAGAGCAAGTGAACAGTCATTCCGCCATGCTTTTATATCATATGCATTGTTTACAAAATTGCTAAAGTTTTGCCACTTGACCTGTTAAAAACAGTTGTTACTGTATTAGTCCTATCCAGAGTAGACTACTTTAATGGCCTTTATACAAACCTTGATAAAAATGTCACTGAGCAAACTGCAAATTCTTTAAAACTCGGCAGTCCGGATGGTGAGGAAGGTCCCTAGATTCCATTCGGCCACACAAGCCATTAGGAAGCTACATTGGCTTCCCGTTAAGGAGCAGATAATTTTCAAGGGTATTTGTATTGCTTTCAAGGGTCTCCCAGGACTAGGTCCAACATATTTGGACTCTTCGCTCTAGCTCTGCATGAAATCTGGTAGAACACCCCCGCAAACTGTCCTCCTGGGGAGGCAGAAGCTTCGTAATTTGAAGTGCTCATAATTGGTACCGTCTCCCTCAGGATTTTAAAGTAGCCACCTCTCTTTCAAGTTTCAGGAAATCTCTGAAAACTTGGCTGTTTTGTCATGACTAGTTTTATTTTGGTTGCCTAGTTGCTGATCACTGGTAAGAGCCGAGACGCCTCCGGCATAAGTTGCGCTTTACAAATTTAAAATCAAATCAAACCAATAATGTGCATAGTGAAAATATAGGGGTTGAGAGTTCAAGAGCAAGGAGGGCACGCAAGGGGGGCATGATGCAACCAGAAACTCGATGTGTAAGAGTTGGGGGCACAGGGAACAAGGGGCTGGAAGGAGGTAGTTAATGCAGAGGGCAAGGGAGGGGAATAGAGGGTGAAAAGTGTTGGGGAATACAGAGTGCAAAAAGGGTGCAGCGGGATGGACAGCCCGGGGCCCAAGGGGGTAAAGAATGCAGGGTGTAAGAGGGGCAGTGCAGAATTACAGAGGCTGGAAAAGCCGAGTGGAAGGAGTTGGAGAAAGAAGTGTGTAAGGAGTGCAAAGTTCCAGCGTTGGAAAACGCAAAAGGGTAGAGAATGCTGCAGATGAGGGAAATATAGGCAGGGCCACTGAATTTAGCAATTCTGTGGCCTTTTCACATAATTATGGATTTGTCGCATTTTCCACAAAATCCATCAGCTGCATAATCTGCAGATTTTAAGCAAAAAAATGTTTCTAGTCCAAAAGGATCAAAAGTTACTAAAATTGTTTTGACGTGTTTGTGTGCAGAAGAAAACCCTTCGCGAATGTTAACTGGTCATCTTTCAGTTGCTAATTTCTGTATTTGGCTGTTAATCTAGTTCTAATGGTTTTCCGTGCTGCTGTGATCGAGCCCTGTAATGAGCTACTAGAGAGTCTACAGGGTGAACCGACCCAGGCTAGTGCTGATCGGGACCTCGTACTCTCCTCTCATCTGTCTGATCGCGTCTCACAGAGCCACAAGTCCCTTTTCATTTGCTCTCAGAGGTCCAGCTGCTCGTGCTGCCCTACTCCGAGGGGGAGGGGCGGGGGGAATAAGGGGGTTAGCGAGCCGAACACCACACACTGCGATTCGCCTGCCACCACCAATGCCGCAATCATGGGGAAGGACAAGACTCACCAGGTCCATTTCTCCCAGATGCGCATCAGCAAGTTTACCACCGGTCCAGTGGGAGGTCCTACAGGAGACCTCGGGGCCCCTCAGACTCCAGAATCCAGAGACCCTTCCACAATTCTACAAACCATCCATGCATTGCAGGCCACAGTGGAAAACGAGGTTGCAGAGGTTCACATTGATGTGGGTCTGCTCGCCAACATCTGTGCAACATGGTCGGCAGAGTTGACGAGGATGAAGGCCGTATATCGGCAGTGGGAGATGATGTCTCAGACCTGAAAACAATGTCCCGCCTAATGTCCCAAAATGCTGAGCTGTAGGATCAGGCTGAAGATACAGAAAACCGCTTCGGACGCAACAATCTCAGGCTTGTTGGCTTCTCGAAGGCTCAGAGACACCAAGCCCTGCAGACTTTCTGGAAACATAGCTTATATCTTAGATGCCGGTGGACAAGTTATCAACTTGGTTTGTGGTGGAGCCGGCACACCGAGTGTTAACACCCAAGCCACCTTTCGGGGCCCCACAGAGGCCCATGAGCGCCAGCATTCTAAATTTCCTCAATAGAGACTCCATCCTTCGTAAGGTCTGCCAAGCCAAAGACCTGCATTACCAAAATTCTAAAATAATGGTGTTCACTGAATACATCAGAGAGGTACAGGCCAAGAGGAAGTCCAATACAGAGGTCAGACAGAAACTGAGGGCCATAAACCTGTCCCAAATGCTTTTGTTTCCCGCACGGTTATAAAAGTACTTTGACAGCAAAACTGTCTTTTGCGAAACACCAGAGGCTGCCTGGAACTGGCTGACAGAAGAAAGACATATATGCGACAGTGGACTCGATCTCCTTTGCCTTCTGGAAACGCCCCCGCCCCCTTTCAGGGGAATAACAAGTGGTCCTCCGAGATGAGGAATCCAGACACACTCCCACAAGGGTCGTGGATGGTGAGCACCAAATTGTCCTCATTGGCACTCAAGGCCCCCGCTTCCAGCATCACAGACCGAATCGGCATCTCTCAAATCCACAACGCATGCAATGGCCTCTGGGGATCCATCCCTTCTGCAACCTGACAACACCCGCACCAATGGCTGCTGACAATCTGAGACCCTGTCGTGGGACCACCTGGCCACCTACACCATCAGGAGGAAAAGCTTAGAATGACACTGAACTTAACTTTATACTGCATTATGGCAAGTCAGAGATCCTTCCAGGAGGGAGTCCACCACTCCACGCCTCAAGTGCGGAATGTTTTGGAGTTATGTAATATTTAGACAGGCGACAGATGCTTCAGGGGTACAAGTATGGGGTGGGGGCGTTGGTGGTTTAGCTCGTCTCATAATGAAAGTTATAATTTTGACTTGTTGCTTTCTGAATGCTACCATGCCACACCAACACACACAACAGTTCATCCACATCTGCGTGCACAGCGATGATTGCTCCGTGCTCCTGTCGTCATCAATGCATGCGAGATGCCCCCCACATTGGCTTTACCCAATCTCGTAAGCCTGCCCTAATAGAGTTCCAGGTCCTGTTCTGGAATGTTAATGGTAAAGGGCTACTGGACCCTATTAAACAATCTACAGTCTTGCGCTATGCTCACAACTTTCTTCCCGTAGTCCTGATGCTCCTATAAACGCACTAATTGGGCACTCAATGTCCTTTCCTGCTCCATCACGGGTATAACAGGGCCTTCCATGCTGGCTTTACGCAAGGCTCCAGGGGGGGGGGGGGCAATCCTCTTTCACCGCTCCTTCCCCATGGTAGTCATCCGAGTCCTCACCAACACTCAGGGCCATACCCTCGGAGGAGGAAGACTGACTGGATGCCAGGATGGCCCCCCCCCACCAAAAACATCTCATCTAGGCTGCAACTAGTGCAACTATACTACCTGCTCTATGCCTAACTTACACCACATCACCTGCAACGAGCACATCTCCTCTTCAGCCCCACATGTTTCAGGTGGCCCCATGCCCTTGCAAACGTTTACCATATGTTGTGGACATGTCCCCTAATTGCCAGCTACTGGGTTGAGGTGACACGTATGCTATCGAGGGTGCTGGGTTGGGAGGTAGAGTTGTACCCAAAGGTTGTTCTCATGGGAATTTTTGAGGGGATGGGGGGTACGAGAGCTGACCGGGCGCTAGGTGGTGTGGCCACCACAGTTCCCTGTAAGCTGCGCACCTGGGCGGCCGCGTAGGTTGCATTTTCTCTCTGCACAGGAGGCCCGTCTGGAGCGCACACAACAAAGGGTCATTCCATTGTGCGAAGTGTAACTCGATCACACAGATCAAACAAAGGATCAAGGCATTCGGCATCTGCAACATCTAGGGAAAGCTCTTGCTTCTTGGAAAATGCTCAGTTTTCAAGCTGTGCTGACACTCTGCAGTCACATTGATTTACAACCCCTTACCCTTTTCAGTCGGCCCCTACATTTGAGATGGTTTATCTTGTTTTGGTCATTTAAATTAATCAGAGGTGTGGCTTTATAGTTCAGAATGCTTCTTACAAGCAAGCAGGCTCTGTGGGATTGCTTTACATGTCGTTGTTTTGCTAATGTATACATTCAGGTGCCACACCACTTCTCCTATCAGTCTGTTTAAATTCGGGTGATTTCAATACAAAACATAGTCTACTTTCCTTTGGAATTAACTTTGTTCCTCGGCAAGACTTTTTATGTTAAGTCAATTTAACATGTGAGGTTCTAAACACATACTAATTTATTTCCTGGAAAAAAAACCTAAACCGAACCTTTTTCTTTCTTGTCAAAATGAAGAGAAAAAAAAAAGATATTCATGCAAAATCTGAATGGCACAATGTCTGAAAAGAAAACATGAAGCCAAATTTCAGCTTCCCTGTTTTACCTGTGATCTTAGGCAAATCGCTTTGCTGTTCCTCATTTTTCATGATCGCCAAATCTGAGGACACCTTTAAGTAATTCAGTTCATGATGTATTCTTTACAAACGTCACATGTACGGTTTAATAAAAAAACATTACTCCATCCATATCTAAAAACAATGTTTTGTGTATATTGAGTGTTAATGACGGTCTGATTTGTCTCCTTGTTCACTAATGGCATCATCATAATTGCATAGAGGACTTTGAGAATGTTTAAGTTTATGTTTAGAAACGAATACTTTTAATGTCACTTAGGGAATCACTAGGATTTAATGTACCAAGTGCTGGACTGGAAACTCAAAGCGGCGATGTGGCGAGTGCAAGCTAAGGGGTTTTCTTTTTTTTATTTTAATTTTCCCTCGTCGTTGTCTGTTGACTCCCTCCCCACCTCACCGCACCCTGCCCCACCGCTCTTACCTGCACGGGCCGCTCCTGATTACCATACAGGTTGCGGTTAGTGCCATGATGCCAGTGTCCGCATTGCCCTTTATCATGCCAATTTACCCATTGCATCCATGTATTAAGCATCATAAGCAAGGACGTTTTCACTATTCCAAAGTGTTTGAAGCACCATACTGATGCCTAAATTCACAATGACCCAGTAAGTAAAGCACCACCATAATCGGGTCAATTTCTGTAATGGGCTAGAAAGTACAGCAGCATAGCCAGGCCAGTGAGTCCATGCATGTGAAGCACTGCAACCCGGCCAGTATTAAGCCAAAATGTGGAGCACCGCACCTTGGACAGTTTCCATATCCTGCTTAATCTGTAAATCGCCGCAGCCTGGCCTGTACTTTCCCAGTATGTGAAGCACCAGAAACAGGCCATAATGAGCCAGTATTTTAAGCACTACAATATAGCAATCATCTACATTGCATGTGTATGTAACGCATCCCAGTCAGTCCAGTACTTCTTCAGTATCCGAAGCACCACAGTCAGACTACACAGTTTCGCTTAACGAAACTTGCGGGGCCCCCTTGCAAAGTGCATAGAGGGGCCCCGCCATGCTCAGGACCTCTCAGGCCCGCCCATACACAGTGCTGGAGGGGCCCATCCCCGCACAACAGGGGCTGCAGGGGCTATTGTTACGCCACTGAGGCTATAGTGTAAAGCATGGCTGTCAGACCAATAACATCATTGTCCCAGTATTCCAACACTATAGTAAAGTCACGCTTCAGTATTACTGTTTGTATAGAACCACAACCAGCCCAGTAATCCACGATGTGTCAAGAACCAAATACTAAGATAACCACACTGCATTTACATCGTGGATACAGCAGATCGCTCTCTTGTGGTACAAGAACTTGATGTGACTATCAAATCAATATTGTTATCAACTAGATTAACCTCTAAAGTTAAAAGGGGGAGCACTTTAGGTAATGCTCAACAGGTAGAGTCTACCATTGTTTGGTAGTACCTTAGAATTGTCACGTAGTGGGGCCAGGAGAAAATATGCAGATGCCAAAAACCAACATTTTAAAAAGCATAATGTCATAGAGCAGTACAACTGTGATAGGTAGCGCTATACTTTCATCCTTATAGGTAATGGGTAAATTAACCTTAGAAGAATGAGAAGCTGAAGCAGCCCATTAGGCCATTTCAGCCCATGGCCAGTATTTAGCAAAGCACATTCCTACAGCAGATCCATTAACCCATGGGGCTATGACTGCATGTATGAAGAATTGGTTTATTTCATGGGTCCTGCATCTTCCTACACCACTATCTCTACAAACAATGGCTTTCTAGCAAATGTAGTTGGACTGAAAAGATTTAAATTTTACCTAAACCCTCTTTCTTTAAAATAAATGTAACATATATGTTGCCTCTCAGTTCCGGAGAAGTAGCACATTTGCGTGCATAGTGGCTCGTGGTATGTGTCAGTTGCGCACACCACTCAGAAAAGAGTGCTCATAAACACTGCATTGCCACACACCAAGAAAAATAATTAGAGGGAACCTTTGTGGCCACTATGGTTACAAAGCATGATCTAGCCAGAGGATGGAAATCACCCACACCGCCCTTGCTGTCCCAGTATGGCCAAGATGTAGACTGGTTTGCACAACAGCAGAGGCTGGTGTATGAAACCCGGGGCTGCCTGATGAAACATACCAAGATCTGGAGTAAATGGTGGGACCACTTTGGGATTGGTAGTCTACAGTAATGCTATTTGGATGCGCTCACGCGTGGGCTCCAGTACTGTTGACTGTTGATGTGTGGTTTACTCTGAAACCTGGCAATTCTATTTGTGATGGTGGCTACAGAAGGCTGTTTGTTGTATATGTTTTCTTGTTAATAATCAATAAAATTGGTTATAAAAGAAAATGGTTCAAATGAGGTGAAATATTTGCCTAGACAGTTTTACATGTGTAAAATTTACAAAATAATAAAGTAATACTGTAAAAAATGTGCTGTATATTTTGCTTTTTCTTGCCACATAATTTAGTCAACCCTGCTGCCTAATTTGGTGATCCTGTGCGGCACAATTCCAGTGTCACTGAACATAGGGTGCATTGGGTGTGCAGCACAGGACACAATGTGTGGGCAACAAAAGGCATAACTGGGCAGGGCATATGGATGTAGGGACATCAGGTGCAATGGAAAGGTTAGTGCAGGATGCAGTCCCCGACTCAGTCTTGAATTATTTAAGATGGTTTTTGGAAGACCGACAACCATCATGTTGTCCTTCCCATCCCCATAGTCTCAGATTTCAGGTATGCTGCAGGAGTGGGAGGTATCCCCTTTCCATTTCAATATATCCATGAAACCCATGGCAAACCTCTCCGTGCAGCCAGAACTAAATTCTACATGTATGCTGTGCTTAATTTGGGCCAGTGGTCAGGGCCGACTTTTGGCATGGGCGAGCTGGGCCCAGGCCTAGGGCGCCAATCTTTAGAGGGGCACACGGAGCTCTCTGCATTAAGGTTCTGCAAATAGCAGTCCCTCTACCTTGACGCCAATGATTCCGTCCAAAGCGCTTCTAATCACTTTTAATCTACCACTCGCTGTTTTACCATCCTATTAGCCCCTTTACTTGCCCTCCTATCTACCTCTGACCCATGCTGCCACACACAAATACCCCGATTCCCACCCCAACAAACAGCTTGGCATCAGTCTGATAGAGCGAACCTGGGGGTAATTCAGGTAATGTGGGGGAGGGACGAGATGCTTGTATTCTGAGGCAAATCAGTGATAAAGTCAGCTAGGTGTCATGGGCGTCTCATCCAGGTGAACCTCATCCAACAGGAACTTTTGGAACGCGGGTGAGTGGCCTTGACACCAGGGACTGACTTGTGAAAAGGACCCCCAGGATGTCTCTTTTTGTTCACCAGCAGCAGCTAGGGACACAAGTTTCTTTCTGGCCAGATCGCTATTCAAACAGGGACCGGCTCTCCCGGTGGGGCACACCGGTGCTCATTTTTGGAGACCAACACACATTTCTCCTGCTCAGACATTGCCTGAGAGCAAGAGAGGGAAAAACACCCAAAAGGGAAGAGGGAGGAAAAGAAAGATGGCAAAACCGTCACAAGGGAGAAAGGAGGAACCTCCAAGAGTGAGATACAGGGGAAGGGGCAGCAGCTGCTCACCAGTAGGAGCACCAGGGTGGTGCCCCACCTCACAGACCACACACCTCAATGTCTCGCAGCTTCTACAGGAAAGCAAACCATCTTGCGTTTGTTTGTTTTCATGTAAAAAGCTGCAACATCATGTTAGCATAAGAGGGGGCTCCACTGTACCCATTGCTGCTGTGCATTTGTGAGGGCTTTGGCTCATACAGCCCGGCCCCATGCATTCACATTCCATAGCATACATGCCTTACAAACTTCGGGCTATGCAGCATGTCAACTAATGGAGCTTTGGTGGGGCTTGTCTGTCATATGCTCACATGCCCTATCATAAGCCTGGCTGGGCTAGAAAATGAGAGTCGACCTCCAACCCTATCTTGGCTTCTGATCAGGCAGAGAGCATACGAATAAAACACGCATTGGTAAATGCATTAGGTTTCACCTATGTGATTAATAATAAGCTGTTTTTTGCTGTAAGTTGCAGCTTGCTGAGTAGTTGTACAATACAAATTACAGAAAGTCCGTTCGAGTTATCACTTCTTTATGTACAAAAAGGCAATATATTGTGCTGTTACTAGTGGCATAGTGCGGGTAAGTAATAGCAAAATTTTGAAAAATTAAATGAAAGAGGGAAATAATAGAATTTAATGATGTAATAGTAATATTATGTGTTTGGGGGAGTTCTGACAACTTTTGGGCCCGGTGCCACTGCACCTGCTGCACCATTCAAATCTTGCCCCTAGTGCCTGCAAGATAACTGAATTTGTGCCTGCCTGTTTAGTAGTAAAATATTGCAAAATTTGGTGTTTAGAGGAGTTATGACAACTTTTGGCCCTGGTACCACTGCACCTGCTGCACCATTCAAATCATGACCCTTTAGCACTTGTGACTGCCTGTTTAGCAGTAAAATATTGCAATATTTAGTGTGTAGAGGGGTTCCTAGAGCTTTGGGCCCCGGTGAAACTAAACCTGCTACACCATTAAAAACATGACCCTAGTGCCTGCAAAGTAACTGCACTTGTGACTGCTTATTTAGTAGTTAAATATAGCAATATTTGGTGTTTAGAGGAGTTCTGACAACTTTTGGCTCGGTGCCATTGCACATGCAGCACCATTGAGATCATGGCCCTAGTGCCTGGTAGATAACTGCACTAGTGACTGCCTGTTTAGTTTTACATTTTAGCAATAATTTGGGTTTAGTGGAGTCCCTAGAGCTTTTGGCCCCGGTGCCACTGCACCTGCGGCACCATTCAAATCAAGTCCTTTTTAACTGCAAGGTAACTGCAATTGTAACTGCCTGTTTAGTAGTCAAATATAGCAATATTATGTGTTTAGA
Source organism: Calotriton arnoldi (assembly GCA_963921515.1). NCBI lineage: Eukaryota > Metazoa > Chordata > Amphibia > Caudata > Salamandridae > Calotriton > Calotriton arnoldi. The sequence goes on along the minus strand of CAWUFW010000974.1, from coordinate 458,784 downwards.
TGAGTTCTGACAACGTTTGTGCCCGGTGCTACTGCACCTGCTGCACCATTCAAATCGTGACCCTCTTGTCTGCAAGGTAACTGCACTTCTGGCTGCCTATTTAGTAGTAAAATATAGCATAGCTCTCGTATATTAACCTTATTTTTATCACGCAATGTTAATTACAACATTTAGAATTTGAGCATAATGACCAAATAGATTAAGATGAAAAAATCAATCCGATAATGCATACAAAGTGCAAAGAAAGGTACTGAGGCATGAATAGGAAATGCCACAAACATTCTAAGGCTAAAGCATCTGCTTTACACAACTAATTTACAAAAAGCAACCATTCCAGCATACTGTTGGAAGCCGTCTACCTTTTACATGGGAAGAGATCTTATCTTGACAGTGAATGAGGCTTAAACAGTGTGAACAGCTTTAGTAGAAGTATCGTAAATGCAGGTAGCCAGGGGAAGTTAACAACATAAAAAGGTTCCACACAAAAGCGAATGAACACAATAATTCGGCAATGGGAACTGATAAGAGCCCCCTTTTAAGATATATGAAATACAAGAGATTTCAGCTGTGCAGGCGAAACCAAAAAACGAACATTAAAATGACCCAAAGCATTTTATATCACTACTTTCCATGATAAATTAGCCTAGTTCCTACTTATCACCTCTGAACATATTTTTATATATTCTTAGCTCAATAATTGTTACATTATCGAAGCAGTTGGTAATCTCTCTAGTATAAATATGCCAACTCATGGATCCATCCCCACATACCTCAGCGATCTGTCAGACATCAGTTGGGCACCGGCTTTCTGGCAAGTCCCTCTCCTCAACGGCAGTCTTTGATTGTCACCACTCCCAAATCTTTACCTTTATACTTTTCCCTTCAATGATTCTCTATGGAGAAAGAAGGGGCTGCTCCCTGTGCATCCTCTCGTATCAGTGCTCCGTTACAGTAGACAATGGCTCTGTTACTGGAACTATAGATAGCAGGAAATGTTCCAGAGGCACACGGAAGGCTAAGTAAATGTTGCTTTTCTTTTTCCCTTCTAAAAAGCAACCTGTGCAAGCTAAGATGACCTTGTAACTTTGTTTTGCAACTTCCAGAAATCTATGCACAACAGAGACTCGAAAGTTCTCTCTTTTGTAACCATGAAGAGTTCTGAAAATAAGGTTTATATACATATAGCAATCCCGCACATGAATGAGTGTTTCCTTCAGAACATTAGTTTTCTACGTAGGGGTGGGCGGAATTTGCGTAGTCGCGCTACGCAAAGCTCCGCGAAACGGTAAAAAATCTCCGCGAGCACGAAAAAGTTCCGCGAACATGCGGAATTGCTTTTTTCGCCCGTTCGCGATGCTTTTTTCCTGTTCGCGAACGCTGTTTGCGTGCTCGGGGAGAAATATCTCGCGAACACGCATTTTGAAAGCGCGAACAAGCAAAAAATTCCGCGACGCCGCGGATCGCGGAATTTTTGGTAGTTCCGCATTCTCCGCGGAACGTGAAATTACCCAAATTCCGCAAATTCCGCGAGCGGAACGGAATTTACAGCCCAGGCTTATTTTCTAGGCCCTAAGCCTGTCATACACTCTAAAAGAGCTAGTGCTTCCATGTTTGCTTACAATGAGGACTGGCTTGTATGTAATATGTATGCATTATATGGAAAAGCCCTGCCACACACAACAGTACAATCTCTTTTTTTGAGAGGTTGTCTCAGGTGGCTTTCCTAGTGTGTGTGTTCTCTCGTCTTCCACCGGCTGTGGATGTGCTGGGTTGCACAGCCTCTCTGGTTACTGAATGCTCAACCTGCTTTGATGTCAAAGCTCACGTCTAGTAAGTTATTACAAGCAGCTGGTGACATTTTCTTATCTTTCCGTAATAACATGCCTGTAATAAGAAAAACGTATCCACCAATGATTAGTATATAATTTAAGTATGTGATGATACCAGGATCATTTCGACGTTGATATCAGAGGGGAGCAAGCAAAAGAAACAATGGTTCCTAATAGATTATTTAGTGAGGATAGATTCACAACTTTTAGGTCTCCCAAAAAGTACATAATGGAATTCAAAAGAAATCCAAGGACATATATATGATATTGACACATACAAATTATGAACAGATCCACAATTACAATATTGTCAATTTTACTGATGTTTATATAGATTTATTCAAAAGGAGGTCCTACATAACAAAAGGTAGACACGATCCAGTGCTCAGATGTTTCAAGCGTGCAATAGTGAAGACAAGATTTAAAGCACAAAAGAACTAAAATGTGTGTCATGAACTTTGTAACAAGAAACCAGGAGAAGTCCCACTACCGAGTCTCACAGAAACCCCTATAAAAATATGTTGGGAAATAGTATACATTGTAGAGGTTTCGACCTCAGGATTAATCTGAAAAGGATCATCTACAGGATGGAGTCAATGACATTCTAAAAATACCAAGCCATCCATACATTAAAAAAGTGAAGGAAAAAATGATTACCTGGTAATGGGGAATGTCTCCTAATGTTGAGTAGATGTTTTTAACGTAAATAATAAAGAAGTAAATCTTCAAAAGGGGCCAAAAGGTAGAAGATGAGCAGCAGTGCACCGTCATGGTCAATGGTAAAACCCTAAAATCTATGGGGAGCAAGTCATACTTTTTCTTGCATGTTGGGAACACGACGGAAAAGAGGCTGCCACACAACTTTGCTTGGATCACACTACTAAAAAAACGGTAAGGATTTTACTAATGTCATAAATTGAACTTGTTGAAGTCTGTTTTAGTTCTTTACAAATTGATCAAAGCTTAAGCACTGTTTTAAGATGACAGGCATGAACTGCTTTCGAATCAAATGACACAACCCCGAACGTTGCAGGCAGAGCTTAAAGGCAATATTTTCTTCAAATGTTTGATGGATGTTTTGAGGACCGCTTTATGAACTAGCGTATGACTTTTGAACGTGATTTCTCTCCCAGAGGCTACCTATAGGAATGCCTTTTATTATTCCCGAATTATTCTTACTGCTTATGAGTGCCTTCAACTATCAGTTACTACTTGTAGGTGAAAATGGGTCTGAAAACCTATGCTTCATATCAATGTGCATAAAAGCGTGAAATGTAGTGTGTGAAATGTATTTGTGCAATCACCATTGATCTTTAGACTTCTGTGAACCAGTGAATCACTATTGGAATCTAGCGACCCCCACTGAGTTGTCACTGGAAGCCGGGGACCCCGGCCTAAGCATTTCCGATGATTTGAACCACAAATCTATACACAACAAATAGAGAAACAGACATTTATACACAAATAAACAAATGAAACATTTTATTTAATTAACAAACAAATATATATATTTTTTTAACTTTAAGAGGAAGGTTGGAGCGTTTTTAAAATTTAATTGAGGCCTATATTTGTCCATACTATATTCTGTTTGAGGACACTTCCACTGCTCTCACGAATCAATTTGAGGATACTAATTTAATTTTCAGCTTCCAATTTCAAATTCCTACACATTTAAAGAACATTTTTAAAATTTTTAACTGTACATTTTGCTTCTTTATTTATATGCACTTTATTAATCTGTTTATATTTTTTGAATTTTCCAAGCAGTCACGGAACCCCTGAGAAGGTTTTGCAGTCCAGGGTTCTCGGACCACAGGTTAAGAACCACCGTTGTAGATCTTTTCCAATGCCCCACGTAATGTACAGCGCTCTGTTGCTTCCTAACTTGGTTCATACTATATAAATACCAATACATACATACATATGCTGGACATCAAGGTACAATCCACAAAACCTAGATACCAAAATGCATGTGTCCACATGTCAACGATGCAGTTAAATCAAACTGCCTATAATCTGCAAATTCTCAAAAACGTCGAACATATACAGGATTATTTAAAACTGAACACTGCAACAAAAAAGAACAAGAGAAACTTGGCACCAATGTGGCCTTTCTGAACACTGGCAAAGAGAATGCTATGTAACCAAGGACTTCAGGGCAATCAGCCCTTGAGAAAGATTCATAAATGTTTCAGTGTTATGACTGCAGTGTGCAGGGATTTTGCTCTCATGATATGTGAAAGTCAATAAAAGCAAATTACATTGTTTTGGAAATCCAGCAAATAATATGTTGGTTAGGAGAGACACGAGTCTTGTTTTCCGAGACTTTACAGCCACAACTGAAGAGCGAAGGGCAGAATTATGTGATGGGCACATAGCCAAGGAGTAATGTTGAAACTAATAAAGGATAATTACTAAGCAGAACAACAGATCATGTTTAATGCTTTATTTATTAACAGCAGTTTCCAACTCCATTGAGAAACAGAGTGCATCAAGATTCACGGCACCAGAGACCCGAACAACAAGGAGCAGAATGGAGTGTTTCAATACAGATATCTTATGTACCAGAAGAAAAGATTTTGCAAGCAAAGAGCTTTATACAAAGGTTCGGCCTGTGCTCTGCGACTGGATTGTAATTGGATAATTGAGCTTAGAATTGTATTTACATGGAGACTGACCCTTGTTTAGATCGAAGCTAAAGTCATCTTGGGGACATTCGGAAAGCTTTCCCTGGGAATGCATTCTGCACATTGCTCACCATTGGCTTTGTGGTTTGTAACTCACGTTTGCTTGCTTTCTATTTGATGGCTTTATTTGTTTGAGGCTGTCCAGCTTGAGTTCCTCAGTCCAGTGGAGCAAAGTTTGTTTACTGTATCCACCCAAATGCCTGTTTTTCTGTAAACAGGCCTTTAAATCTTGTTCTTATTTTGTCACATTTACTGTGCGTTCAAGACCGAGGTCAAATGTCAGGCTCTGTCTTTCTTTGGAGCTTGGTGCACAAGTTACTAACTTGTGTAACGATATATCTGTAAGAGACAGTAGTTAGTGACAGATTCCTTACCTTAGAATATCCCCAGGCGTCAGGCTGGATCCGGAAAGTTTTTTGCGTATCAGTACCCTTGCGCGTCGGTAGGCGGCGTCGTGCGGCTCCGCGTCCGTCGTCTGCGTCGTGATCACCGGGATGACGTCGCGGGCAGTACTTAGACGCCGCCCCTGCGCGCTGACGTCAGTTCTGTACACGACTTTCCGCGCCAGGAACGCAGAGCCATGCAAGAAGCTGACATAGGTGTCTGAAAAATACTAGGGCCCTGAAAGGGATGTCCTTAACCCTAGAAATCAGTTCGCAGAACGGGGAGGATGGGTGGGCGGTAAGGAATCTGTCACTAACTACTGTCTCTTACAGATATATCGTTACACAAGTTAGTAACTTGTGCATCTGAAAGAGACACGTTAGTGACAGATTCCTTACCTTAGAATAGATACCCCAGCAATACCAACCCCGGTGGTGGGTCTGCGAACAAGATCAGACAAGGAAGTCCCGGAGGACAGAACGGCCAAAGAAGCCGTCCCTCCGGACCGGACTGTCAAGGCAGTAATGCTTTGTAAACGTGTGCAGCGAGGCCCACGTAGCTGCCTGACAGATATCCTGCAGCGGAACACCGCGGCCTAAAGCCGTGGTAGCAGCCGTTGCCCTGGTGGAATGGGCACGCAGCCCAACAGGAGGCTCCTTCTTAGCCAAAGAATAGCAGGCTTTGATACACAAGGTTACCCAGCGGGAGATGGTTCTCTTGTGCACCGCCCGACCTTTTTGGCGCCCACGTAGCCAACAAAGAGCTGGTCATCCACCCGGAAGTGTTGTGTGCGGTTGATATAAAAGGAAAGCGCACGTTTTGGATCCAGACGGTGGAGCCTCTCTTCCTCTCTGGAAGGATGCGGAGGCGGAAAGAAGGTGGGCAAAGTGATGGTCTGCCCAATGTGGAAGGCAGTAACCACCTTTGGCAAGAAGGACGGACGCGTCCGAAGGACAACCTTGTCTGGATGGACAGACAGAAAGGGAGGTTTGCATGATAGAGCCTGGAGCTCACTCACCCGCCGAGCGGAGGTGATGGCCACCAGAAAGGCTGTCTTCAGAGTCAGAAGACGAAGAGGACAGTTATGTAGAGGCTCAAAGGGAGCGCACATGAGAAAGGTAAGAACCAAGTTCAAGTCCCACTGAGGCATCACAAAAGGAACAGGAGGGAAGAGGTGTGTAATGCCTTTAAGGAATCTGTTAACAACAGGGGACTTGAAAAGGGAGGGCTGATCAGGAAGCCTGAGGAAGGCCGAAATGACACAAAGATAGCCCTTGATGGTACCCAGGGCAGAACCCTGTTGGGCCAGTGAAAGAAGGAACAGAAGAACCTCAGAAAGAGGGGCAGAGAGGGGATTCACAGCCTTTGCTGTGCACCATGCCACAAACTTGTTCCACCTGCAGGCATATACCACTTTAGTGGAGGGACGCCTGGCTGCCAGAATCACATCACAAACTTCGGGAGGCAAGTCGAAAGGAATCAACTGCCGCCGCTCAATCTCCACGCAAGCAGGTGGAGGCTGGACAGGTTCGGGTGGAGGACCGTCCCCTGCTGCTGCGACAGAAGATCCTCCCGAAGAGGCAGACGGATCGGGGGATCGACGCTCATACTGAGTAGCTCGGGATACCAAACTCTTCGAGCCCAGTCCGGAGCCACAAGGATGACTTGGGCCCGGTCGCGCCGAATCTTCTTCAACAATCTGGGTAGAAGTGGTATAGGCGGAAAGGCGTACAACAGACCGCAACTCACGAAAAGCGTCTCCGAGCGAGTGCCGCCGTGGAAATTCCAACGTGCAGAACTGATGACATTGCGCGTTCTCTTCGGTGGCGAATAGATCTAACCAAGGCTCTCCCCATTGCAGAAAGAGACCTTGCGCCACTTCCGAGTGAATACGCCATTCGTGATCCATCATGCACCTGCGGCTGAGTTCATCCGCCCTGGCGTTCAGGGAACCTGCCAGGTGTTGAACCATCAGGAACATGCCCTGATGTTCCAGCCATGTCCAGAGGCGCAGAGCCTCCTGACAGAGGGTCCACGACCCCACCCCGCCTTGTTTGTTGCAGTACCACATGGCGGTGGTGTTGTCTGTGAACACCTGCACTACCTTCCCTTTGACAGAGGGAAGGAATGCCTTGAGTGCAAGTCGGATCGCCCGGAGCTCCAGAAGGTTGATATGGAGCCGGGACTCCGCCGGAGACCAGAGGCCTCTGATCTCCGCCTCTCCCATGTGACCGCCCCATCCCAGAAGGGACGCGTCCTTCACAACTGTGTGCTCTGGCTGGGGAAGGGAGAGGGATCTGCCCATGACCCATTGCCGGTTCGAGAGCCACCACTGCAACTGTCTTGCAGCCCCCTCCGAGATCTGGACGTGATCGGACAGGTTGCCCTGGTGCTGCGCCCACTGGAACTTCAGGTCCCACTGCAGAGCCCGCATATGCCATCTGGCATGATCGACCAGCAGGATGCAGGAGGCCATGAGGCCCAGCAGCCTCAGGGTCATCCGTACCGAAACCCAGGATAAAGGCTGAAAGATTGGAATCATAGCCTGAATATCCCGGACTCGCCGTTCGGGAGGATAGGCCCGAAACTGCGTCGTGTCCAGAACTGCTCCGATGAAAAGGAGCTGTGGAGAAGGAATCGGATGCGACTTCGGCACATTGATGGAGAACCCCAGCGAGTGCAGGAGTTCGGCCGTAGTCTGGAGGTGGGAGACGACTGCCTGGGACGAGCCCGCCTTCAGCAGCCAGTCGTCGAGGTAGGGGGAAGACTGGAACCCCTGCCCGGCGCAGATGAGCTGCGACCACCGCCATCACTTTCGTGAACACCCGAGGGGCACTTGTAAGGCCAAAGGGGAGCACGGTGAACTGGAAATGCTCGAGGCCTACCGTGAACCGAAGATAACGCCGGTGGGCCGGCAGGACGGGGATGTGGAAATAAGCGTCCTGCAAGTCCAACGCTACCAACCAGTCTCCAGGGTCGAGGGCAGTCAAGACCTGAGCTAGGGTGAGCATCTTGAACTTCTCCTTCCTGAGGAAGCGATTGACTTTCCGGAGGTCTAAGATAGGACGCATGTCCTCCTTGTCCTTTTTGGGCACCAGAAAGTAGTGGGAGTAGCAACCACGTCCTACTTCTGGGGTCGGAACATGCTCGATGGCCCTCTTGGCCAAGAGGGCCGTGACTTCCTTCGGCAGAAGTACCAAGTGATCCCCTGACATGCGGTGGAATTGAGGTGGCATGGCTGGGGGGGTGGTCTCGAAGGGGAGGGAGTAGCCCCTTCGGACAATGTCCAAGACCCACCTGTCCAAGGTGATGGCACGCCAGTGGTGAAGGTGATGGCGGACCCTGCCCCCTACTGGCGTGCTGTGCACCTGAAAGGAGGGACTAGGAGGGCTTGGAGGCCGCGGACGGGGCGGAGTTGGTGGCCTGACCCACACCCTGGTTACCCGAACCGCCACGGCGGTATCCACGTCCTCGGCCACGCGAAGACGCTTGCTGCGCGGGCCGGTGGCTGGGCAGCGGACGTGACTGGGCGCCCCTTCCGTGGCCACGAAAGGGGCGAAAAGCAGAGGTTAGCGGAGGGCGCACAACAGAAAGGCCCAGGGACTTGGCAGTAGCCCGTGAGTCCTTAAAACGCTCCAGCGCATGGTCTGCTTTGGAACCAAAAAGACCGACTCCATCAAAGGGCATGTCCATGAGTGTATTCTGGACATCACCGGAGAAACCAGTTGTTCTCAGCCAGGCGTGGCGACGCAGCGCCACCGTCGTTGCAAGCGATCTGCCCAACTAGTCGGCGGTATCAAGGCCACAACGTATGGTGTACTTTGCCGCATCCCTACCTTCCGCAATGGTGCGGGTAAGCAGTGTCTGGACCTCCTCAGAACACTGGGGCAAAACAGCCGCCAACGAATCCCACAGGGAGTGGGTATATCGGCCCAAAAGGCAAGCGGTGTTGACGGTCCGCAAGCCAGCACTGGAGGAAGAAAAAGCCTTCTTCCCAAATTGGTCCAGGCGTTTGGATTCCCTATCCAGAGGGGCGGTAGGGAAGGCGGTTTGGGAGGCAGAGGCTTGGACAACCAAGCTCTCGGGGGTGGGATGTTGAGAGAGAAACAAGGGGTCGCCCGGAGCAGGGCGATGGCGTCGGGCCACGTTCCTATCCACAGGAGCCCCTGTGGTGGGCTTGGACCAGGTGCCCAAAAGAACGTCAGATAGTGCATCATAAAACGGCAGCACAGTCTCTGATGAGGAAGCTGCCGGCTGAAGCACTTCCGTCAGGAGATTAGTCCTGACAGCCACAGTAGGCAATTGGAGATGTAAGGCTCCAGCTGCTCTACGCAACACCGTTGCGAAATTTGCACCCTCCTCCGTAGCCACGGGAGGAGACAGCATGCCAGTGTCAGGGGAAGTGTCTAGACCACTGGCATCCCCAAGTTCCTCTGCCCAGTCCTGATCATACTCACACTGCTGTGTGAGAGGGTCTTCCGACCCCTCCCAGCTCTCCTGGTCCTCCTCTGGTTCAAAATATGGAGGAGGAGGGACATCTGGGACCCAAGGTCTCATCGGCGCCGGAGCCGGCGTCGAGCGACGTCGGTCCGGCTCCATGTCCGGAGCCGGAGAGAACCGGGGGACGACGCCGCCCGGAGCCCCGGACGGCATCAGGAACGGCACCGGGGACATCGGCGCCGGCGGAGGCGTGGTTAGGTCAAACGGCGTCGATGGGGGTTGCGGTACCACCGGAGCCGGGATCGAGGCCGGGGCCGGAGCCGAGGCCGGGATCAGGGCTGGCGGGACAGGCGACGCCGGGACCGGAGTCGTCGGCGACGCCGGAGCAACCCCATCAGGGCCCGCGGGGCCTGAAGGCGCACCGGAGGGACCTTGAGGCCCGAAGAGGCGGGCCATGGCCGACAGGAATTCCTGTATTTCGGCCGGAGTCGCCCCCGAACCCGGAAAGGATGGGTAATGCGGGGGCGGCTCCACAGGCACGTCCGGGGCCGCGGGGACGGTGCCGACAGGGGCCTCAGCCGAGTCGCGAGACCGGCGAGGCGAAGTCTTAGAGCGATGATGCTTCTTAGACTTTTTGTGCTTCGACTTACCCGATGAGCGCGAAGACTTGGACTCCGACGACCGGCGGGGGCTCCGCGACCGGCCCCTCGACCTCTCACGGGACCGGGGCTTGGTGCGGCGCGGAGCCGACTGCCGGACCTCGAGGAGCTTTTGAGACCGCTCTCGCAAAGCCTTCGGGTGGAGTTTCCGGCAGTCAGGGCACGACTTCGTGTCGTGGTCTCGGCCGAGACAGTAGAGACACTCTAAGTGCGGGTCTGTGATCGACATCATTCGACCACAGACGTCGCATGGCTTGAAGCCGGGCATCCCTACTGACACCTAGAGTCGATGAAGACTCGAAAAGAAACAGTGAAAAATTCACCAAAAATGTAGTCAAAAATTGACTAGGGCACTGCTCTTCCCGGATCTGCGCTTACTGGCGCAGAAAAAGAAGAACTGACGTCAGCGCGCAGGGGCGGCGTCTAAGTACTGCCCGCGACGTCATCCCGGCGATCACGACGCCGACGACGGACGCGGAGCCGCACGACGCCGCCTACCGACGCGCAAGGGTACTGCTACGCAAAAAACTTTCCGGATCCAGCCTGACGCCTGGGGATATTCTAAGGTAAGGAATCTGTCACTAACGTGTCTCTTTCAGATATTTACTTTTCTTTCTCTTACTTCAAAGTGAGAGGATTGTTGTGACAATCTTGCTGTGAAAACATATATAACAATCTTACTGTGAAAGGCTATGTGACAATCTTGCTTTTAAAGCCCACAACAAAACGTAAATGTCTGTAAATGAACTGTGCAGACATTTTAGAATATATCAGAATTAGGAAAGCGCAAATGAAGCACCTTTATTGTCATTCTTAAGTGTGGTGAGAACAAATATATCAATACGATCAAATAAATCAATATTCTAGGTGATGCCATTTCCACACATTATCGTTTTTGCACAGTAAAACTGTATCTCTGTGCAAATATAATGGTAGTTTCAACTGAAAATGTGTTGTCTGTAAAAGCAGTGTGCTAACACACCATGCATACTCCACGCCACTGCACTCTACTCTGCACTACTCAATTCTACACCACTCCACGCCTCTCTACTCAACTTTAAACCACTCTACTTTATGCCAATGCACTGTACGCCACTCTACACTGTTATGAACATCAATGTACCCCAATATAGGCCTAGGTAGTTGCACGACCTTTTACCTACATTTGTCCTACCTTGCTCTACATAATGGTTCTGGCGCCGACCTTTTACCTAGTTAGGTGCCAAATAAATTTCGGGTGGTTTTCTCCGAAAACTAGCCTCATTTATAATGCATGAGGATTCTTAGTATCACAGCAGGATTACCATCTTCTGCATAATAACTCTGTTTAAGGGTCACTTATCGGCATCCTTGGTCGACATGCCCACAGTACCATGACACTTCTACGTAGAACCCCTGAGGGTACCTTTTGGGTATATAAGTACCACATCTTCGCTGAGCAAAAGAGAGGAAAAAGAACTTCCATGCTGACACGCTTACACGAGACGCTGAAGTCCCTGCACGCAGACACATCAGCACGCAGTGGTCTGACGTGTCCAACTCGAGACCAAGACGGGGTCCTTCGCTCTCTCGAATCAGGTAACGGGGGTTGGCTCTTTCCTAAGGGGATTCTTGGCTATACACCTACATACATGCTAGGTACACTTCGGTACATCTAGTTAGGGTTTGCATCCTAGGAGTACGCATTATTACTGTCATGCATTTATATGCATATATTCACTGTTTTAGCACTATGGTAGAATTCTACCTTTTATTTACTCTATTGGTGCTGGTAATCGTCTATATCTGTTTCTGTCTAATGGTTGTTGCAGCACACGTATTTTATACTAGAATGACGCTGGTTCAATAAATACTTACTGAAAACATCCCCACCGTTTATTCTGAGTGTCTCTCTGAGACAAAGTGAGCACGAGTGACTGAGCAAAAATACTGTACTGTTTCCACGATCCCTGAGGGGTCAGAGTTGTCATGTTTGATAGTTGCCAGAAACTATTTGCTCTTGGTAAGGTTGTAGGGGCTTATAGTGGCACTGTCAGCTAGCTGGTCTACAGACTAACATATCCTTTGGGGGTGTCTGGAATCAGTCTGGACACCAATCCCTTAGTTTATGTTGTCTAAAAGGTGCAGATCCTATATAGATTTGTGGGAACTACACAACAACACTACTGCACACTATGCCACTGCACTCTACGCCACTGCACTCTACTCCGTTCAAATCTCTATGCCACTCTAACTTACTCTGTACCACTGCACTGTACCCTGTACCACTCCACTCTAAGCCACTTCACTCTACTCTGAAACAATATACTTTACGCCACTCCACTCCTCAAAACTCCACTGTATGCTACTCTGCTGTGCAACACTCTACTCCACACCACTGCACTCTATTGCGTACCACTCAATTCTACACCAATCCACTCTAATCTACTCTGCACCACATCATTTTACTCTACACCACTGCACTCTAACCTGCACAACCCTACCTTGCACCACTCCACTCTACGCCACTTCACTCTACTCTGAAACAATCTACTCTGTGCCACTCCATTCTGCAAAACCCCACTTCACAACACTGCACTCTAAGCCACTGCACTCTAAACTACATCACTCCACTCTATGCCACTTCATTCTACTCTGAAACAATCTACTCTACGCCACTGCACCCTACTCCGCTCTATGCTACTCTACAACACTGCACTCTATGCTACTGCACTCTACGCCAATACACACCATGCCAATACACTCTATGTACCACTCCACTGTAAGCCACTTCACTCTACGCCACTCTAATCTACTCTGCACCACTCTACTCTATTCCACTGCACTCTACACCACTCTACTTTAAACCACTGTACTCTACGCCACTTTACTCTACTTCGCACCACTGCACTACACACCACTGTACTCTATTCTGAAACACCCTATGCCACAGAACTCTACGCCACTCTATTCTATTCTGCACCACTGTACTCTACGTCACTGACCTCTACCCTATTCTGCACAACTCTACTCTAGGCCACTGCACTCTACGCCACTCAACACCACTGCACTCTACGACTCTTAACTCTACACCACTTTACTTTGCACCACTGCACTCTATGACACCTCACTCTACATCACTCTAAGCCACTACAATCTACGTCACTCTACTCTGCACCACTCTACGTCAATGCACTCTATGCCTCAACACTCAACATCACTTCACTCTACTGTACTGCGAAACCCCCTAATCTATGCCATAGCATTCGACACTGCCTTCTATGCTGCTGCATTTTAAGTCGCTGCATTCTATGCCACTGCACTCTACTCTGCACCACTACTCTCTACGCCAATACACTCTACTTTGCACCACTCCACTATCCACCAATCTACACGACTCCACTCTATGCCAGTCCACAACACTGTATGTCACTCCACTATACGCCACTTCACTCTATGACACTTTAATACACTCTACGCTAGTCCACTTTACGACACTCTACTCCACTCTGTGCCACTATACAACACTCTACGCCATTCTACTCTATGACAGTCTATTCCGCTCTACACAACTCCCTCTATTCCACTTTTCTCCATTCTACGCTACTCACACTACACCACTACACTGTACACCACTCTATGCCATTCCACTCTACGACACTCCACGACATTCCACTCTACTCCACAAAATCCACTGCATGACATTCTACTCTACTCCACGAAAAGTCATTCCACAAGACTCCACTCTTCACCACTCCACTCTATGACACTCCATTCCACGCCACTCTTCTCTACGCCACTAACCTTTAGCCATGCTGAACAGCAGCCACAATAATGTACAATATGACTAAAACACCTTGGCAAAGCCAATAGTTCCTGCAAAGGCAAGACCTATTGGTTTGCCAATGCTAATTTCTAACTGCTGAGCAGCAGGTGAATGGCCCCTAACTACCCCAGGGGCATTACATTTCTGCGCCAGTGTTCCTAAGAGGGGCTGTCGTAATCACGCGGGATAAGATGTCATGCGGTTTTCTATGACCAGCAAGAGGCAACGAGATGGCATGTGCAAGCCAGGCAAAGGCACCTCTTTGTGGTGTAGTCTTAAAAACTGCAAGGTGCAAATAGGCATCTCTTCATGGCCTAGCCGTGGCTTCAGGCCATTTGCTCTGAGGTTGTGATTCATATTCATATGGTGAGCTCCATAATCTGAGAAAGGGCTGATGCGGTGCCAGGCATGGCCAGCGAGATGCTTCATCTACACTCGAAGCATGAAGCAAAGGAGAGCATAAAACACTGAACAAAACGACGGTATAAAAATGTGGAATTGTTTATTGAGTCAAGAGGAAGCCTGCTTGCCAATTTGTACGACATTTATAAAAATCACAAGTGAATAGCTTACTCATTATTGCCTGCAAATAAAATTAAAAATAACAGATGAGTTGGAAAAAAAAGGACAAAGCCCAGAAACGGGACTCTCCAAAGATACCCACAATAGAAGGAAGATGCAGTGACATGGAGTGGTGTATGGAACCGTAAAGAGTAGTGTACTTAAGGCACAAGATGTCCAAGGACATTTATAAGGTGTAGGGATCGTGGAGCAGTTTCATAATTTTGATTCAAGAACATAGGGGAGGACAACATTTTTTATGGGTTATGTCACAGGAATGGGGAGACGTACTGAAAAGCTTAGGCACAAAGGCCAAAGGGGATGCTAGAATAGAAACATGCATGGAGGTCTGACAGCTATCAAGAGGTGAGACCCAAATGTGAACATTCACCATCTTTGTGAGGTGGGTTTTGAATATATGTCGGAAAACCTAAAAGTACTGTTGTATTCTGTATTGCTATAATTTAAACCTAAAAGAAAATGTATTAAAAAAATATATAGATGAGAAACATTTACTCCATATTTGGCAGTGGAAATCTAGAATGCTATGTGGAATTCATCAACTTTTAAACAGATGTAAAGGGTGCCCTGACGGAAGTGAGAGACGTTAAGTCACATATGGGGAAATATTCAATCGAAGGACATGCACTGTAAACAAGAAGAACGGAATTGATAAAAAACTGTAATGATGAAATTCAATCAAGGCTACAGAAGTAAAATCAAATATGTTGGCTGAATGCATAGGAGTGCAGAAGTCCTTTAAAGATATGTTAAAGAACATGGTCATAAAGAGAAGAGCAAAAATAACCAATATTGGCAATCTCTGGCTTTAATGGAATGTTGAATGGTAATGTGAAGCGTTACAAGTAAATAGCATGGGAATGGATATGTATTTGATCGGAAACAAAGAACTGTAGAATAATTTTGGTGTAGTTTAAAACGTCAGGTGACAGTTGCACTGTCAAGGTAGACCTAAACATCCATGTAGGTTAATGACTTCCCTCCTCCCATCGGTGCTGCTGACAGAGAAAAACACTATACATTATCAAGTTATCTAAGACACTTAACATTACAATGCTATGTGTTTGCCCCTGAAATTTCAGGCTCAGGCAGCTGGATAAATAATAAAAATGATCACAGCTGTGTTTTTAGAACAGGTACTTTTTTGTGTGGAAGCGCACAACTTCTGCCCAATCAAAAGATGTACTACGGGCTCCAAACATGTGGGCAGGGACAAACCCCCTCTCTAGTGATGCCCACATAATTGCCTGGTGACAGCTGCGCTATCAAGTCCGACAATAAAAATGGCATATGAAATGAGATGGACATGTCACGGTTAAATGGATGAGAAGTCATGGGAATGTAGCTAGAAAGGTGATTTTGTGGAAGCGCGAACTTCTGCCAATCAAAAAATGTACTTCTGGCTCCAAACATGTGGACGGAGACAAACGCCCTCTCTAGTGATGCTTACTTAATTGTCTGTGCAAAGGAAACAAGAGCAACCCAATATGTTCACGTGAACTTGGGAGCAACTAATCACTTGGAACTCATTTTCAATACAATGTGATTACACAGACTTCTGTGCAGAATTAATCTGTATAAGATAAGTTATAATAGAGCAGATATGTATTCAGAATACATGTCTGCTCTATTATAACTTATCTTATACAGATTAATACTGCACAGAAGTCTGTGTAATCACATTGTATTGAAAATGAGTTCCAAGTGAACACCTGTTCTTAGTTGCCACATAATTGTCGGGTGACAGCTGTGCTGTCAAGTCTGACCATAAAAATGGCGTACGAAATGAGATGGACATGTCACAGTTAAATGGATGAGAAGTCATGGGAATGTAGTCAGAAAGGTGATTTGGGAAGATTTGTTTCTGGATATTAAGGCAGAAACTGCATCATTCACATAGGAGTTCGCCTAGAAAGTAAATGATCTAGGTAGGAATTCTAGAAACAGTTGAACAAAGAGTTGAGAGCTACTGCTTTGTGTGGTCAATAAGCAAACAGAGTTATGGCTGTGGGTTCAGGCATGGAAAAAAGGCAAACAATGCTGTTGATGAAACAAGAAGATGCTTGTGGGCTTGGGGAAGGATTGAGGTCAAGACTATGTCTTGTTAAAGAAGGCTTTAATTTCAACGTGCGTCTCCTTCTAACTGAAGCCAGAGTTATGCCTCGGTATAATGCTTCTTATCCGGGGTCTTCTTCACTTCCGTCTTCTCTCTTCTCCCTCTGGTCTGGTCTTCGTCCTTTTGATCGCGCCGCTCCGGTGCATAGGAAGAAGGAGGGGACAGAGTATCAATATCAGGTAACGCCGCTTGTGGGGGAAAGGGAGTGAGGGATCACCCGTTTGTGCTCTGTGCTATTTACAGTGCGAAGGTGCTCAGGGAGTAGGGAAATACGGAGCGGGAGGTTAGAGGTTGCGATTAAGATACTCCTCTACTCGCTGGACTTTCCCCTTGTCCCTACCCACCCCGCAACCCTATTCCGTACCTTCGAGAACCACGCTTCTCCTGAAGAGTGGCTGGGCGCAGTGTGAGGACGTTGGCCTCCTGGGTTCTTCAGGTCGTTCACCCCCTCAGCGTCTCGTCGCAGCGGTGCTGGTGTGATCTCTGGGTTTCTCGTCTCTGCGTCCGTCTCCCTCGCGTCTTCATTGACTCCGGAAGTCTCTCCTTCCTCTGCCCGGATTTCCCACTCTCTTATTGGACCTGGAGAGCCGACGTCCAGAACGGAGGCAGTCCTCCCGTAGTTCACGTCCCAGTTAAAGGGACAGGTCTCCAATTCGGGTTTGTCGGCTTTAGGTTTGTTAAATGGACTCGGGTCCCAGTTGTCCTGTCGGGAAAGAATAAGGGGAGTGGTTCCAGGGGGCACAGTCCACCAGTCTGTTGCTATATCATTTGTCCCTGGTTCAGGGGGCACACTGTGACAATGCTGAAAATAGATTTCTCTGAAATGTCATTTAGAAGGGCAGCAGCCAAGCACCTATACTGAACAACGAATTACCAGTGCTTGTAAAAGATTGCTGAAAGAAGATCCTGAAGGAAAATTTGGAGCTTGCTTCAGAGCTTGAACTTAACTGAATTTAGGATATGTATTTAGTATTTCAAGTCAGCAAGAACTTGCCTCCGGATATCCTCACTAAGTTACACTATTTCATAGTGAAAAAGAGCACCATGCTGTGAGCTCGAAAAACTCCACACTTTGTGTTCAGGGCCACAAGAATCGCCTTATACCAGGATATGGCTTATTCAAACATTGAAAAACAGGTGCGATATGAAAGACATTACTGTCCCTTACATGTTATTATTGCGCAATTTGCATTTATATTTTGACATTATATTTACTGTGTGCCTTAATAATATTAATCTGTGTGAACATTTTAACGCATTAATGAAATGTAACCACTGAAAAACGGACGCTTGTGTGCACTAATGTTCAGCTTAACATGAAGACATGTATTCTGTATTCACGATGCATTTATACTTGAAATCACAGTTGCATATATTCTGAAAGTCATATTTGGAAGTGTAATCATGTATGCTTTTACTCATGTTTGCATTTGTTCTTGGGTTACATGTGCACAAGTATAACCATGTATTTGAAGTGCACATTTAAATGTCTAGTTAAAGTTAGCCTAAAAGCCTTGATTTTGAAATGTGCTTTGCTTGGCCAGTGTTCTGTTTTTTTGCAGGTGCGTTCTCAGGGTTTCATTAGCTAGAGAAAGGAGTATTGATGTCTGGACTAGTTTCTTGATAATAAGATCTGAGAAGAGAAATCTTGGTAAGAAACGTGAAGACCTAATGAGCAGAAAAAGCCTTCATCACGTATCAGGACCTGAGGGATGTTCAAGGATGTAGTAACTGTCCAAGTTCTGTAGGATAGGAAAGTCTGGTAATGCTGCAAATGCAAAACATGAGGATTGAAATGATTGGTTCCTGGAGGGATGGGAAGAGACTGTTGCTTTAGTTTCTATTTGTTTTAATTAATGCTCACACTGTTAGAAGTTAGAGCAGATTCTCTTAGACTTTGAGGTGTACGGACCGATCTGCTTCCTTTATTCTTGCAAGTCTAAAGCTTTATGCTAAACACTTATTCCAGTTCTTAAAAGATTTCTACTGGAGTCTTCATTGCATTTCCGAATTTCCTTGAGACCTTATTATATGAACCATCCTGATTCTAAACTTGCAGCCCTGATTAGACGAACATTAGAATGTGTTCATGTTTAGGAGAGAGAATCAGAGCTTCTTTAAGGAACACTTATTTCTAATTCTCAGTTTTGGTTTTGCTGTGGCTGTGATTAATTTGTATCTTAACCTATTGAGAGTGAACCGATTGCGATATTTCGACTTGCCACCTGAAATTCTGTATTTTTTAAATATTTTCCTGACATGCATATATATTGGATGGATTATTAATTGGCAATAAAACTACTTCACTTTAAACACAGATTCTTGTCCGTAATGCGGGCCAAATGGGCTTCACAAATGTCGAATTGTATTATTATTGCTAACTCCCTTCGCTTCTCAGTCAACTTAAAAAGATCCATCGGATGAGAGACTGTAAATCACGCACCTGCGCAATGTCAAACCTTTTTACAAGAGAAGAAGGCGGTTACAGTTCACGTTAAGTTTCACTCACAATGGAGAGACAGTGGCCCATCCAGGAATCAAAGACGATGAAGAGGGGAGTCCTGCAAAAGAATATTCAAGTCGCATTATGTAGTCAGGTAAGGCGGCTGCTTGGAGGCCACAAATGAGGAGGCTCCAGCACTGGCATCGAGCAGGATGGCCCCAAACATTGTGAACACACAAGAGGTCCGCAAGCATGACCCACAAGCTGGCATTGATGTCCTTTTATGCAATTTATACTTGTTCTAGGGTAGTGGGGTAAGTTGTTTTCTAAGCAGCCAGACATTTGTTTCTGGAGCAATACACATGAAAACACGACTTTTGGTTAGCATAAGAAAAATATGAATCTTGAATACTCCTTTTGATATGGCTTTGTACTTCATAGGAGTAGCTGACAAGTCTGACGCATGAAAATAATGTATGCAGAGGTATCAAAAAAGGAGTATGTTGTCGGGCATTGGTTTTAGCTAGGTGCAAACAGGCATAGGTGGGGGATCAATGAGAGGCAGACCTCATGTAGTCAATGTGTTGCACTTCGTGAAAAAATCAGATTATTTTTTGTTTCAGTAGCTGTTACTAAATGTAGAGGTGTGTTACGTGAGACACAAGTGTGAAAAATGAATATTTTCATATAGTGGAAGTGGCAACATTTTAACTAGCTGGGGTCATGGACTGACAGCATGCCCTCAGACAAAGCTCACTGCAAAGCTCTTAAGATTAGATAGCATTGAGAATGCCCCTGTTTTTAACAAATTGATGTCTCTTAGGTTGATGAACTGGCCCTACTCACCTTAATTTATGTCCTACCAATCCAATCTGCGCACAGCAGTCATGAATGTCAGTGACCACTTGTAATAAATACTTTATTTCCCTCTTCCTTTTTGTTTGCCAGAGCTCATAACATCATCACTGAAAATATACGCAGAAAAAGGCGATTGATTAATTTGCATCAGGGCCGTTCTGTGAATGCTTGAAGAAAGTGTCATTCATTGATTGGCTCATGTCAAGGGAGTAGTTTGGTCTCAGTGTTTGCTATTAGATGTGCTAGTCCGCCCGCATACATGCAAACATTTCGACACTACAAAGAGGGAGATTTTGAAGAAGAAAAAAAAAAATCGGGGGACTTCATTTTCCACATTGAAGTACCATGAAGCAAAGGCAATTTTAGGAGGGAAACTGCTAAACGAGACCCATTTTTTCCGACTGAATCTGGTCTGTTGGCATGTATGCGCCTGCCTAAACAGAGGTTCCTAAAGAAGTACATGGCGGTGAAGCACAGCACTCATCTCTGCAATGCAGTCACATGTATTTCCACATCCTTGTTGATGCTGCACCTAAATGTGGCTTTGCACTACAATGTGTTTTTGCTTCCAAGTGTGGTTTGTGCTCCTTAAGATATTTCCACACCTTTCCAATGTTGCGCCCAGGATGATTCTGTTAATTAATGTGCTGCACCAAGGGTGCTTTTGCACCTCAAATAAATTTTATATTTAATAACCCTTTTTAGGTCGAGCCTAGCAGCGCGCATGCGCTGCTCTGCGAGGCTTCTTGTGTCTACTCCGTGTGGGTCTGACTCTTCCCACACATTGGATTGGCTTTTGCATGTGTCTTTCAATAATGAAAGCACGCAAATGGCTAAAGGCGGGTGCATGTCCCACCTCTTTTGCAATGTTCACTCCCACTGCGTTTTGGTCTCGGGAGGGAGCAGCGGCGCGAAGGGTGTCAGCTGCATTCCTCGTGGGTCAGGTTACTATTTAAACACAACGCGCCGTGCTTTCGCTTGTCACTTGCAATCTGGGGGCCGCCCGCTTTTGCATATGTTAATTTTTTTTTTAGAGCGCTGTTTTTTTCACAAGCGCTATTGCCTACTTGTCTTTTTTTAACATTAAATAATGGCAGCCGCGCGTCTTGTTGTGCGCAGCTCGCCCAACTCATTATCTTTAATTATAGCGGCTCATGCGGTGCCCTCCTTCGCCACCACCTCCCACGGCACGCCACTCTGTTTTGTCCCGTGGGTTATAAGATGTATTTTTTAAAAAGCCCCTTTGGAAGATGGCCGCCTTGTTGCTGGTAGATGCGCGGCGTTAGTCCCACATAAGTAAACTTCGCCGGAATCGGGTTACACAAGAAACGCTTCTACTTCATGGTGACTGCACACACGGGCTTTCGAGCTCCTTGAATTGACATTATGCTTTTGTTTTGTCATGACACCGATCTTGGTTTCAGCAGCATGAGAGTGTATTTAACTCCCCACGCAAGAACTTTTCCCCGGTCTTCCGACCCCCATTTCCACAGTAAACAGACACAGCAACCAGGCTCGCTTCACCTGCAACTTCACGTTTTTAATGTCAAGCAGTTTGTGATTAATTAGTAGATTGAAGACGTACACCGGGAACTCTTGCACTGTGATTGATGGCATTTTTCCTCATCAAGTGTTCACATCCACCTAAATTAATTGCATTTCAGTGTCATGGCTTAGACAAAACTTTACTTTCCCACAGTTTTTTTCTTTCCAGTCTCTAGCTTTTTATTTGTTTTTGTCTTTCGTGTGTATTTAAACGATGTATTCAGTTTAATTGCACTTCTTTCCACCAGTTAAAATCATGTTTTCCCGTGATGAGCATTAAAACTAAAAGGGATGTTTAGACCTATTCTAAGTACATGAACCTGTGATGAGACACACTAGTACTGTTATAGAATCGTTACATGCAATATTTTTTTTAATTGTAAACATTTTTATTGCAATAAAAATATAACAAATATAGCCATCGCCAAGCTTGCCAAGGCTGGCCTATTGTTTTTGTCCTGATAGTGTTATTGCCAGTCTAGTTTGGTTTCTGTGTGATTTCATTCCAGTTCCTATAGAAGGTTGGTATGGTATACGACTTGCTTCAAGGATGGTGTGGGTGTCATTTTCAGCCTGGCTGGCATGCAGTATTACGCCCGTTGTATTGGAGTAACGTATGTGAATTGAGTCCAAGTTACACTTTTTTGCTGTCATTGTATTTGGATTGCCGTCCTTGTGTCATTCCTTGTTACACCCACTTTGGCAGCGATTGCTCTCTTATAAGATCCCAAAGGCGAGACCTATTGGCTATGCCAATGCTTGTTATTGGTATTTGTTCAATAGTCAGGCATAAAAAAACAATACACAGCACAACAAGATGCTGAAAAACAGCAGGATATTCAGTATATACATTTCAATAACATCGGAGTTAAATTGGTATAACTCACTATTGAATCCCTAACTGGGGCGAGTGTGGAGGATCAATCACTTGTCTGGTAAACAGATTTCTCAAGCAGAGCAGACCTATTCGAATGAATGCACTGCGAAGAAGAGGTCCCGCTCCAGTGGTCAAGGCCCCATCCAGAGGAGGTGTTCAGGGAAACATCCAGAGGAGGAGATATTCAGGGACACATCCAGAGGAGGTGATACACAGGGACACATCCAGAAGAGGTGAAAATCAGGCCCACATCCCGAGGAGGTGATATTCAGGGACACATCCAGAGGAGGAGATATTCAGGGACACATCTAGAGGAGGTGATACACAGGGACACATCCCGAGGAGGTGATAGTCAGGGACACATCCCGAGGAGGTGATATTCAGGCCCACATCCAGAGGCAGTGATAATCAGGGACACGTCCACAGGAGGTGATATTCAGACCCACATCCAGAGGAGGTGCTAATCAGGGACACATCCAGAGGAGGTGATTTTCAGGGACACATCCAGAGGAGGTGATATTCAGGGAAACGTCCAGAGGAGGTGATCAGGGACACATCCAGAGGAGGTGATAGTGAGGGACACATCCAGAGGAGGAGATACTTAGGGACACATCCAGAGGAGGTGATACTCAGGGACACGTCCAGAGGAGGTGATACTCAGGGACACGTCCAGAGGAAGTGATAATCAGGGACATGTCCAGAGGAGGTGATAATCAGGGACACGTCCAGAAGAGGTGATAATCAAGGACACGTCCAGAGGAGGTGATAGTCAGGGACACATCCAGAGGAGGATTCAGGGACACATCCAGAGGAGGTGATAGTCAGGGACACATCCAGAAGTGGTGATAGTCAGGGACACATCCAGAGGAGGTGATAATCAGGGACACATCCAGAGGAGGGGATAATCAGGGACACATCCAGAGGAGGGGATAGTCAGGGACACATCCAGAGGGGGAGATAGTCAGGGACACATCCAGAGGGGGAGATAGTCAGGGACACATCCAGAGGAGGAGATATTCAGGGACACATCCAGAGGAGGAGATATTCAGGGGCACATCCAGAGGAGGTGATAATCAGGGACACATTCAGAGGAGGTGATACACAGGGACACATCCAGAGAAGGGGATAATCAGGGACACATCCAGAGGAGGTGATATTCAGGGAGCCCGCATGTCAGATTCAGGTCTGATAAATCCGAATGAGAACGAGAGAGTGAGAATCCGATCATATGCAAATCCAAGAGAGTGCAATATGAGTGAAATGATGCATTGAAATTTGCGACTCTGCGAGATTCTGTTAAATTACAACAGTGATTAACCAGTAAATTTAAGGACAGAAAGAACAATTGTGAAAACACACAAAACGAATTGTGTATTAAGAAGATTTGTGGTACTTATGGAAGTTGAGCAGTGAGTTCAGGCTCAACGAAGTGAGTGAAACTTTAAACAACTTTGGAATTTAAAACTATTGTAGGGAACAAAACAAGACCGTGATTAGAGCATGTGTGAAGAAAATACAGATATGCGGCTCTAGAGTTTGCGTGAAGTGAGGCTTAATGCTGAAGTCGGTGAATAAGGAGTATACCTAAAAAAATGATTGTGATTTTGATGTAACAAATCATATGCACATTTTTTATGTTTTTGACAGAAGAATGGAGCAAACTGAATCACACACAAGTAATGTGATTGGATCTTATAGTAAGACATATTCCTGATGGTGCTAGTAAAGTTACGTTTTATTCATAGCCTTCCTGTTTGCCGCTCCAGATTTCGTTCCCCGCAGTAGCAACTTCATAGCTCTTCCCATTTTCTGGCCATACTGATCCTCTGTTCATTACAACCAGAGTTAGTGGTGCCAGAAGGTGAGCTAAAGAGGTACTCTTTCCGAGGATCTTATGGACGTGACACTAGTGCATGTTAAATTCTTTGACCAGAAATCCCACCATATGGTTACGATTCCTCACATCTCCCACATTAGATATTCCAGTGAGAATGTGCTCATCTCCATTTGACAGCCTTGTGCCAGAAGTCAAAAACCACTTTGATAATTTGTGGTAGGTCAGAGGGTATCAGGCCTCCATAAACCATACAGAGAAAGACCATCTCCGTTCTATCAGCAGGATCATCTAAATAACCAGTCATTCAGCACTGGTAACTGAGTCGTTCAATAATACATGAAATGATATGATAGGGGGTATTTATAAAGCACACTATCACTCAAGACTGAGTATCCTGGCACTAACTCAGCAATTACTTATAATTGCATGTCAGCCATGGCCAGTTCCCTGTCACACCATGATTGGACACATTCAGCATATGCCACTCTGGATGACTTATGCGCCCACAAGAACGTTATGGAGTATTCGCTTAGCCTCGGAATGAACACTTGAGGATTAGGAAAATGGATAATTTTGCATGCTATACAGCAGCCTCATGAGAGAGACCATTTTAAAGAGGACCACCCTGCCTACAACTGAGAGAGGAAGTGAGTCTCAGCAGAGTAGATTGTTGTGGGTAGACCTCAGGAGAGGTGCTGGGTTCAGTTCTATGCCTACTGTGGATGTTTGGTAATGTGAATCTTCCAGTATTTCCCAGTGCTGCGGACTACCGTCAACTCAGTTTGCAAACTCACTGCTTGATCCTCTCCTTAGAGTGGGTAGGTTACAGAAGTGTTCCAGTTTGCCACCAGACACAGTATCACTCCAAAGTTTTCAAGAATCTCCAGAAGCTACTTACCCATCTATCTTAGGCACCATGCAAATAAACGCACATCATCCTTGTATAGAGAGTCTTGGTCATCTTTCCCTCTGAGCCCAGGAAACTCCCTGCACCAACGTATAGCCATTCTGATCAAGGCAGCTAGTGGTTCAATGGCTAACCCAAATAATAATGGGGAGAGAGGACAACCTTGGAGTGAATCTTGTCATATGGCAAATGGGGGAGACAGTACCAATGCTATTTAGACCTTGCTGTTCGCAGTTCATGTTATTGGTCGTAGAGATATTGTTATCTGTTGTCTCTCACTTTCCAGATATATTCTAAAAATTAGCATGTATGAGTATGTATGTGGTTGTATGTGTATAGCACAGTATGAATGATATATTTTCTTTTTTCTGTTTTTCCATGATCTTACATTCAGGGGTATCATTTTGAATATGCTTTGCATTTTACATTTTATCAAATTGATATGTTTAATTGTATGTAAATGTCTGAAATAATATTTTTATACTCTCAAAGAAATAATACATTAAAATAAAGTAAGGAAATCTTTGAAATTGAAAAGAATTAAATAAATTAAAAAAATTTAAATACATTTATGTTTTTTCTTGAATTTTTGTCGGTGTTTTAGCACATTCATGTTAGCCCATGTTGAAAAGTAGCCAAGAGATTGGATAAAACAAGATAGGTCACGAGGGAGCTTCTTTATATTGTGTCATTGTTTTCCCCTCTTCTCCCTGACCTTAAATTAACTTTCCTAGAGGGGGTCCCCTAATTTAGCATTAGCATTCACGGTTGTTTAACTGTGGGATTATGAGATTGTGACATTTCATATTGTTCTACATTTTGATTGGACCTTCTTGACAACACTTATCTTTCCTTTCCTCCTTTTCTGCTTTAGTTACTGGCTCTATCTAATCACATCGCTTACATTTTTGTTGTACTCCTTTGGATTTGAGTCTCTATTTGTGGATCACATTACTCCACATAGGCCACATATCCCCCACACTATCTTACTAGTGTAGTTAATATCCAGTGCTTGGTTGGACAGTTTGTTTAATGGAGGGTCTCAAAACTTTCGGGTTTTCGGATGAAGACTTCTCGACATTGATAGGACAGGCAATATCAGGCAATAATCCATCAACCATACAACATGGAGATAATGGGGAATGGAATAACCTGCTAAATCTCAGAAAAAAACGAAAGCGCATGGAATCGCATGCGCATTTCATGCTTGAATATTTGCGAGCAGGCGTGATATTCTCAGGTTTGAGGGTTCGCAATGCCCCAGCACTATTTATTGAAATCCGAAAGTTCCTGGAGCGGTGGTCTCTTATTGCAAACCGCTGCTCCAGGGACTGGATGATTTTAATAATAGAAACAGCGAGAGAGATTATGACTGTTCTGAGTCAAGAAATAGCAGCACTTGAGGACAAATTGAATGCCTCAACAGCTGTTGAAGAAGCAAAAGTTAGATTAGTGAAAACCAACATGGATATGAAAGATTTTGAGACTTACCTAATTCATAAAAAAACTGAAAAACTGAAAAAGGACATCAGGTGGTATACCCAAGAGAAGGCATACCCTTACCTAAACCCGTCCTACTATCAAGATTGGAACCAAGGGCCAAATCGACAAGGCAATACGAATGACTTTAGGAGAAGAGTCAAACTTCTCCGATACATATTCATCAGATTCTGACAATGAAAATCCACAAGATGTGGGAGGGGTTTCATATAACCCCAGATCCTATAGGGGTGGACGAACGGCGCAACAATTTTTCTCTGGTCAATCTTTCTCAGGTCAGTCTTCTTTTTTATCGAGAGGCCAACACAGAGGGAGAAACAACAGGTGGGTACCAGACAGGAGCGAACAACAACAGATGGCCCCACAACATCCACAACCTTATATGAAGACACGCAACCAACAGTATTGGCGCTAGATGGAACCACTTGTGAAGGTGACTCTGTGCATGTGGACACCTTACCCATTTTCAATTTGTCCTCAGTTAAACTTTCTACTGAGGAACATGCTGTCCTGAGTCGTGGCCTCTCCTTTGTTCCGAGCACCCGTCTTGATTCTTTTAAACTACATGAAGATCTATTTGCTTTCTTCAGGAAGGTGAGATTAAAGAAATTTTTTCTAGACAGACCAATGGATCCTAATGAGGATAATTTATCGAATTGTAAACCTCCCTCACACTTTACACCTACCCTGGACATGGTAGGTCCTGAAATCAACATCTTTGAGCAAAATGTCATTAAAGAAATAGCACGTATCGTCAAATATCCCTCCACCACACGGAGTAACTTGTCTCAGCTAGACACTGTGGCTCTTAATAAGATCAAATTCAATCATGATCTTGTCATTAAACCCTGTGATAAAGGTGGGGGGATAGTTGTTATGAATAAATCTGATTACGATAAGAAGATCTCAGACATGCTAGGAATCCCGGAACATTATAGAAAATCTCATCCGAGAGAGCTTGCCAAACTGAATAATACTATTCAAGAAGTGACACATAGAGCACTAGATTGTGTACTCATTTGTGACGAGGAATTCACCTTTTTAAATAAATCTTGCCCCAAAGTTCCAGCATTATATGGGGTTCCAAAAACCCACAAGAATGTATCTAACCCTCCACTGCGTCCTATCATTTCCACCATTGGCTCAAGCACAGAGCCTCTCTCAAAATATGTTGACTCCTATCTATGCCCCCTCATTCAAAATTATGCCTCCTACATACGTGATACGGGTGACATTAATAAAATCGAAGGTATGACATTTGACCCTCATACTGAGGTACTTGTAACGCTTGACATTGAGACGTTGTACACCAACATCCCTCAATGTCGGGCGTTACAGGCAGTGGCGTCCCTCCTCCAGAGGTCCCCTGGTGATAGACCTGACAGTTTCATTCTTGAATGCTTGGAGATAGTTTTGATGAGCAATTTTTTTGAATTTAATGGCCTCACTTACCAACAAGTGAAGGGCACCAGCATGGGGGCTTCTTGTGCTCCGAGTGTAGCAAATGCATATATGGGTGAGTGGGAGCTTACAAATGTATTCAATGAAGCAGCCCCTTTTTTTGAAAATGTATGTACCTGGAAACGCTTCATTGATGAAATTTTCTTCATTTGGAAGGGGGAAATGGACACATTACAAGAGTACATTCTTTGGCTTAATGCAAGTGATGACAATCTTAAGTTCACTGCCAAATTTAGTTCCAACAAAGTCGAATTTCTGGACATTGAGATCTCTGGACTTAATAACATACTACAAGTCAGCTTATTCAGGAAACCTACAGCCAAAAATACCATACTGCAATACCAGAGCTTCCATCCCACATGTCAAAAGGACTCAATCCCTTTTGGGGAATTCTTACGGGTGCGCCGCAATTGTACCAATATGGATGATTATCACATTCATGGAGATGCCCTTAAACAACGACTAATAGCTAGGGGTTACCCGCACAGACTCGTGAGACATGCATTTAAGAGGGCGAAGTATTACAACCGAGATGCCCTCCTTCAAGGTACACAACGCCCTATTCGAGACCAAGTCACATGCATTATCAATCATTCCCAATTAAATTATAAGATCAAAAATGTTATACACAAAAATTGGAAGATTCTAAATGTCAATGAAAACAATTCTCAGCTTCCACCACCCTTGGTAACCTACTGAAGAAATCGTAACATGCGTGATATTTTGGTACACACTAGACCTTTACCAGCCAGTGCCCAGCGTCAAACCACCATTTCAGGTCTCCCTATGGTTTTAGGCAATCATAAATGCGGGTCATGTCACGCCATGTGATACGGCCATTATCACGGAGTCCCTTACTTATAAAGGACATAAAATCAAGTTAAGAAATCTTACAAACTGCAGAAGTCATAATATCATTTACATGATTTTGTGTCGTTGTGACCTAGCATACATAGGTGAAACAGCGCGGGAATTTCGCATAAGATATAGCGAACATAAATCTGCTATTCGCACCAGGAAAACAACTGCCCCTCTAGTCCAACATTGTCTTGATAAACAGCACTTAGAAGGGGATCTGAAGTGGTGTGTTTTGGAGAAAGTCAAATGTCAAGCAGGAACACCAGTTGAGACTACCCGTAAAAGAAGGGAAACCTTTTGGATTTTCACTCTGGATAGTGTTAAACAGGGGCTGAATGAAAACATTATTTGGAATGTGACTGGTAGTCGGCAAAGGTAATCTCATTATTACCCTATACGTGGCACCATATATATCTTTTTTGCTTTTGAAGGGGTTCTTCACCCCATATAACATATGCAAATTACCTTCTAAGCTCAAGGGCTTCACTATGTCCTTACATCATTGGGGGTCTATCATTACAACTGATAGACCCCACACTCAGCGGCTGATGGAAGGAGAATTATTGTTATTCTCAGTGGCTTAGCGGGCGTTATATCACAAGTATTTTTAGTTTTTGATCTTATGGACTCCCTCAGTGGGTTTGACACCTTATTTACCCACAACATTAAAACGTATGTATCCTTTTGAATAGCATAAGGCTATCTACCAGACATAATATGGCGATGGGCCATATTTTGAAAATATCTGGGATCGACGTATATCAATTCTTGGATTTTTGATAAACTTTGTCCACTATCCGTTTTTTCCCTTTTTTTGACTTGTATTTCTACCTCGTAGATTTGTTGGAACATAAGAAGCACATTCCAGTATTTCATTGTGGCATCTACGTGTGATGGTTGAGTTTTCCTCAATATTCTTTCAATATGAATTGAAGGGGGGAATTTTGTCTCTTTTTTACCATCTAAATATGGCGCTCAGACTCGAAACTTGAGTCCTATTGTTAGTTTCTGCCATGTATCACATGACGGAGCGTATTTACGTGTGAAAATGAGGTGGGATACTATTCAAATATGGCGCCTAAACTCGGTCTTTGAGTCTTGTCTCAATTTCTACTATGCATCACATGATTGAGTCCATTTACGCGCTAACATGAAGTAGGATCCTAATAAAGGTCCGACTGTTGCGTGCTGGGGTCCACCGTGTGAGGTCACTGGAAGGAATCCATGCTGTTGATCCACAAACGACTTTGCGGCAAAACACTCAGGTAAACTTGGACTTAATCCTGAGAACCCTGTTTTTATGAATATCGGCGCCGGTATCCCTGGCGTTTGGGGTAGTTGGTCCCTTCTTTTCCCTGGATCACTCGAGCTCTATGTTTTGAGTGTCTACGCCCGTATTTTCAAGCTGTTCCTTATGCAGGAGAAGCCTCTCAGAACAGGCAAAGACAAATCTGGGTGCACTGACTAAAAGGTGTTTTACGTGTGTTTTGTCTGGGAACAGATCATTAAAATCGTCTAGCCATACTTTTTCCACATGTTGGATACAATATACCTCTCATTAGTATATTCACCGAACAAGGCTGTTTAACATGATAATAGCAATCTCGACATCTCTCTTTCTAGTAGAGAGATATCGCTGGCAATAACATTTGTGGACACTAATAACATATTCCACTTGTTTGTAGTGTAGATACTTGGTCCACCAACAGTGAATTTTTTCATTTTTATTGTTTTTATAGAACTTTCCAAAGCTGACTTCGAATCCCTGCCATAATAAAAATGGAATAAATACGATGACATATGACCTGGATAAAGTCACTTGTTTAAATAATAGTTGGAGATTACCCAGCAGGTAGGTCACTAGTTGTGGCCCTCATGTATAAGTTGCCACATGAACACTTACTCTTGACATCAGTGACTAACTGGTCGTTTTTATTCTCAGGATATTTCCTACTTGTGGACATATATTACTAAAATATCATTCCTTTAAGAAACAGTCTACATAAGATGTGTCGGGGTAAGATATGATCTTATTTCCTTTTATACAAAATAAATCCGGGTCTATGTATGAGGACATCCTTTTAAAAAAAAACGTTTTGTACCTCACACTCTTGTAGAATGAACATACCCAGTATTGACAAGGAAATAAACTGACATCGATCATTAATGGCCCTACAGGCTGCCTCATATACCTCTTTCTTGTACAAGAATTAGTAAGTGGCATTAAAAGAGCTCATCTCCCTAGCTATGTGGGAAACTATTTTAATAAATGAAGAGAACACGTGGTGGACTCCTATCCTGTTCTTTCTAAACATGGACTTTTCCAACTTTTTTTGATGTGGGTCTCTTCTGCTCTTAAGTGAGTAGTACACACCGTCTTTCTTCTCTTTATGATCAACGCAGCTGTCTATCGATGCTTGGTGATTTTTACGAATTTGATTACTGGTGTCATCATTAGTGAGTATGGGGAGAAATAAGCATAAGTCATCTTGCATTGTATCAAGTTTGCACAAGTCTCGGTGTCTTTTTTTGGTTGGGATATTTACTTACAGTTCTATCACTAATAGATTTTGTATTATAAGTTGCTATTAAGGTCCAATTGATTAATTTAGCTTTTATTATTGGGCATCAAACATAATGTGCTTACACTTTGCAGGTTCCCCCTGGGTGTTCCTTTGTGTGTCGTCTCGTTATCTGGCTAAGGTCCTGATGAAGGTGGTGCCATCATTCTTTCAGCCACCGAAACGCGCGTCGACCAATGCTATTTAGACCTTGCTGTTCGCAGTTCATGTTATTGGTCGTAGAGATATTGTTATCTGTTGTCTCTCACTTTCCAGATATATTCTAAAAATTAGCATGTATGAGTATGTATGTGGTTGTATGTGTATAGCACAGTATGAATGATATATTTTCTTTTTTCTGTTTTTCCATGATCTTACATTCAGGGGTATCATTTTGAATATGCTTTGCATTTTACATTTTATCAAATTGATATGTTTAATTGTATGTAAATGTCTGAAATAATATTTTTATACTCTCAAAGAAATAATAAATTAAAACAAAGTAAGGAAATCTTTGAAATTGAAAAGAATTAAATAAATAAATAAAAATTAAATACATTTATGTTTTTTCTTGAATTTTTGCCGGTGTTTTAGCACATTCATGTTAGCCCATGTTGAAAAGTAGCCAAGAGATTGGATAAAACAAGATAGGTCACGAGGGAGCTTCTTTATATTGTGTCATTGTTTTCCCCTCTTCTCCCTGACCTTAAATTAACTTTCCTAGAGGGGGTCCCCTAATTTAGCATTGACAGTACCCCATTGAACCATAAACGTGCACACAGGTTTGTGCAAAGGAGTTTGACACATGATCGGATCCTGGGGCCTAAACTTGCTCAAGGACCTATAAAAGGTACTCTCAGTACATGGAGTCAAACATCTTTTCAAATTCAATTAATATGATTGCTGACGGCCTGAATAAGGTGGCCACATTTGCTATAGCTTAGTGCACCCACCTCAGATTGTGTCTGGGCGCCCTTGCACCCAGCTGATAAGCCCATAACTAGAGCGAAACTGGTCCTGGGTTGCTTGTGTTACGGTTCAGGGAGGACCTGGCTTGACCGTTCAGGCTGGACTGTTCCTATTGGAGTAGGGCCAAGGCTGATTTGCATGTAGCAGGGTCCAAACTGAGGTGACATGGTGTGCAGATAACGATGGATTGGGATACGGCCCAAGTGATTATCAGTGGCTGAGATTAATTCAAGCATTCCAGCCATCAAAGTTTTGTATACTTATTGGACGCCCTTAATAATATGAATCCATTTCAGGTCAGGGTGTATTAAGGAATGATCACCTTAACCAAACGATTAGCCACGGCCATGGCAAAAATGTTTGCTTCTGTGTTAATGAGGGAGGCTGGATGGTAGGAACCCCAATCGAAGCTACGCCGTGATCCTCTGGAAAGATCCCAATGTGTATTGCATCATCGACTCAGGCCCAGTGGTGTTGCATTACCATCAAAGACAGACACTTTAAAAACTTAGTTGGGACCCAACCTCTTAGTTGCTAATGCCTTCAACACCTCAGTCAGAGGAAGATCCAGTTCTGTTGATGCCTCAGCCATTAAGCAGGGAACCAGCAAGTCTAACACCATTGCGGCCAAAGCTACCAGGTCTGGAGGTGGGTCTGCTTTATACAGTTTGTTGTAGTATTTTGCAAAAGCCAGGGCAATAAGCAGCAGCACAGAAGTCTTTTCACCCGAGTCAGTACATAACTCGGGCACAAGCCTATTAGGTTTCTTTCTAGAGGCTAGGAAATACAGCTGTTTACCTGCTTGGACCCAAGATTTGTAAATGCAGCATTGTGAGGTAAGCCACATTGCAAAGGTAGCATCTTCCCAGCCGGGGTACCCGTCAATGACTAAGCCACATACGGAGCTTAGTAATACACGTCTTTATTTGTTTGCATGTAACTGCGAATTCAACATTCTAAAGCATCCTTCACTGCAATACACTCTATTCATTACGTCATAGCTCTATGGAGTTTATTAGGAGCCAAAAGGGTTCCGTCATTGGCAATTCGCAAGACACTACATCTCCCCTTCTATTAAATGAAAGCTTGTCACTTTTACACAAAGATACACGCATAAATACATTTAAATCTCTTCAATTAATCTCTTTGGCGCTGTAATGGTTTGACCTGACGGAGTCGTGTGAAGTTGAGACTGGCCATCATAATGATCCAAGATCCGCAGGGATGGTGAAAAGTCAG
Source organism: Calotriton arnoldi (assembly GCA_963921515.1). Lineage (NCBI taxonomy): Eukaryota > Metazoa > Chordata > Amphibia > Caudata > Salamandridae > Calotriton > Calotriton arnoldi. Next base: position 425,227 of record CAWUFW010000974.1, on the reverse strand, counting down.
CAGCAGTCACTGGTGTTTCAGAACCAGTCTCTCCTTCACTGAAAGTGAGAAGAGTCTTTGGTAATAGATTTCTCAGGGCACTAGTCAGTCAGCATGTGTCCTTGGTCGACACTACTTGGAAAGGTTCTGCATCAAAAGAAGAATCAGATTTTCTTTTCTGCATCTGCCCGGCAAACAGTCTCTCTCCCCTCTGGAAGACTATTGTTTTTGCATGTCGCCTCCGGTCAGCATTTGCTTTCATCTTTTGTTTCTGACCCACATCCCTCTTACGAATTACATTCTCCTCTCTTTCTCTCTTATTGGCCCACTGGGGTATCTTGGTTGTCATTGCTCTATCAAACATCAATGTTGCCCCCTTTCACCGGGGTGAGGGAGTGAGGTGTTGAACGGTATGCTCACGATTTAGAACAGTTTGTAAATTGAGCTTTTCAAGTGTAGCACGCTGCACCTTTTTCTTTAGTGTACTCATAAACCCCTCAACCAGTCCATTGGCCTGTGGCGGCAGAGGAGTACTCTTTTGATGCTTTAAACTCAGATGTCCTAAAAATTCTTTGAACTCCAGACTATTAAAAGGCCAGCCATTGTCAGATTTTAGTATGGCTGGAACACCCGATGTGGCAAAGATGCCATTCAGACTCTCAATGAATTGTTCTTGAGTGGTGGATGTGAGATCTTCAATTAATGAAAATCGTGAGTATTCGTCCACAATCACCATCAGTTGATGTTCGTTGGCAAGTGGACCGGAAATGGCTATTCTCTCCCAGGCATGCTTTTGGAGTTCGGACATGTTTAGGGTGTGTTGAGTAACTTTTGTAGATAGGCAGTTGCATAGATGACAGGCCTTTAATTCTTTCTCAACTCGCTCCGCGACCCCGTCACAGAGAGCTTGTTTTGTGGCAACGATTCCCATATGTTCTTCGTGGACCACTGCAATCATTTTCTGCCGCAGACTCTCCAAAATCAAAATTCTCGAACCTCGCAACATAACTCCCTCTTGAGTTATGGACAGTTCATCTTTGATATTTCTGTAATTTTGCTATTCACTATCAGTGGTGAGAGGTCGAGTGTGTTGGATCCATGACTGATGTGTGATTATAACTTTCAACTTTAGAAAGTCACGATCGTGGCTCGCAGCAGTGAAAATCTGGGCTAATAAAATGGCAGCTGGTGCGTTTGATTTTACGATGAAGTTGACATAAGCTTCAGCTGACTTGGATGGAGCTCCATGACCTTGAATGGGCACTCTTGAAAAGTAGTCAGCAGGGTTCTGATCTTTTCCTGGACGACGCGCAATGTCATAGTTGTACTCGTCTAGACATAATCCCCAGAATTCAATGCGAGAAGGCATCTTGGCCTTTGGATTGTAAAATATCTTTAGTAAAGCTTGATGATCTGTCACCAACGTAAAAGGCTTTTTGTATAGGAATGCATGGAAGTGTTCACACACCCAACACCACGGCTCCATTTTCTTTCTCAGGTTGTGAGTAAGGACGTTCTGGTTGGGACAAACTACGACTGGCATACACCACAATATTCCTTTGAGCATTCAGGTGTCCAATGTGCTGTGCAAGGATAGCACCTAACCCAACTGGGCCAGCGTCAACGACAAACTCTGTATGACGTTTCGGATTGAAATAAGCCATTTCAGTAGCAGTCTAAATGGTCTGTTTGATTTTCTTAAAACTGTTCTCACGTTCATGTGACCACTGAAATAAAACATTCTTTTTCGTCAACTCTCTCGATGGAGCACTTACAGTAGCAAAGTCTCATAAATATCTAGAAAATTAGCAGACCATGCCAAGAAATGAACGCACCATGGAAACATCTTGTGGGGGATCAGCATTTGACAGCGCTTGTACTTTAGCAGGATCTGGTGTCAGAAACCAGAAAAGATATGGTCAAAGAATGTTAGCTTTGTCTTATTGAACCCACATTTGTCTGCATTCAAAGTCAAACCTGGTTCATCAAGTAAACAAAATTTTTGTGTTGGAGCTTTATCATGTTCTTTTTGGGTAGTTCAGAAAACCAATATTTCACTGCTCTAATTAAACGCATTCTTGACAGGCTGTATGATATGTCGAATTACGTCTTGAAACAGTTCTGGAGTGGATGACGCACCAAAACTTAGGGCCTTCTTACGAGTTTTATGGTCCTCCTACAGCGCCGCCACTGTGCCGTCCACAAAAGGACCACCCAAGCCATAGTGCGCCCGCCCGCTGGATTACGATTGTAATCCATGACGGGCAGGTTGTGGTGCAGCGGTCTCATGGCCCAACTACCCCTCCTGTTACCTCCAGTAAGTCCCACACAGCTTGGACTGCTAAGAGGTCTTCAGAGGCCACGCCCCCTTTCTCCATCACTCTGCAAACGTGCCTCCTGGCACACTACTGATTGGAGGATGAAGTCCACTGTACTCCTGAGGGACCTTGGGGGCCAAGAAGCACTCCTGGTACCACCTGTAAGTCCTACACAGCGGGATTCCTGAGAGCTGGTTGGAGGCCCAGTCCCCTTTCTCCACCATTCTGAAAACGTGACTACTACTTAAAAAACATAGAAATTCACTGAAAAAACAAGGGTTACAGGGATTTTATAGTTAGGCTCAGATTTCACTTGTACAAAACCAGTGCAATTGAGCAGTTCTAGTTAGCCGAGCTAACTATAACTCGCGCCCCAGCAATGCACTGCTTATGACCTCACATATCACATCACTCATGACATGGTCAGTGACATCACTCATGACATTACCGATGACATCTCAAATGACATCACTGAGGACATCATCCGGTGACTGGGAGTGATACCATATGTGTGATTTCTATTACAACGTACTCATTCTAACTAGCGAGTGTACAAGGAGGTGATGAAAAACAAAAACTGTCAAGCATTCAGCCGAAAATATGTGTGTGATTCGGATCTTTATTTCCAATTATAACTCACTCATTGAAACTAGAAATGCCCTTCCAAAAAAGCCTCCTCCCTACGAACTTGGATACAATAGGAACACCATTCCATCATGGCAGCCACCCGCAGCGAACCACTTGCAACAAGAAACTGGCGTTTGTGGCTAACACTACAAGCCCCATGATTAAGAGCAGGCCGCACTCATCCTCCCGGCCTCACTTCTGGGTTATGACGGACTGTTACTTCAAAGAGAAGTGACTCTGGTGCATCCAGAATATACTAGACCGGGCAAACCAAAAATCGTTACGACTTGCACTGTCGAAATTAAGGGTACGTACATTGTCCCATAAGGCCGCCGATTTGTAGCCCCTGGACCGCCTTATATATATGTCCTGACTGTCTGCATGTCTCCCCAGTAGTGCCGTGAGTGGCGGCAGGCAGGAGGCAAGACGGGAGCAGCACTCCTCCCCGAGACTGTTTTACCCTCAAAGACACAGTAGCTTGACCGACTTATCTATATGTCAGCACTTGGTGCATGTATCCAACACCCCTGCCTATCGAAAGGGTTTTTTGAGAACATGTCCCTTTAATTTACAGGCAACTTAAGACCACTGATATATTAAGCTGGTCCACACGCAAGAGGATACAGCTCCCACAGCATAAGTAAGACACTTTACTTGTTTCAGCACGTTGGGTGCCTAGCCTTTTATTGTCTTCTCTTTTTACCATAGCAGTTATATTCAAAAAGAAAAAAAGGGGGGAAGCCACCCTCATGGATGACTGCAATAATCACCTGATCACACATTGGTGGTTTCCTTATTAATAGAGACACGGTATGTGCGTGGTTATGGGCCCCATGGTAATCTATATGATGGTGACTCACCGTTGCTCGTATACATGACCGAGTAATCCCGGTAATGTTTATGTTTTTCACAGTGTCCTTATAAGCCTACAGCCCTGAGGAAGACCTTCACTAAAATAACAGACCCCCCCCCCCCCAGAAGGTTGAAACGCGTCGGCGTAGGTAACCATGGTCTGAAAGCACACATACTGAAAAAATACCTTTCAAATTAATAGAGAGGAGTCATACCTCCTATAGTTTGGAACATTGGAGGAGTATATGTGACTCAACCACACATGGCCCCATGACACCTGGAGAATTATACACCTGGAGGAAAATAATATATCCCAGTGAAATCAACATGCTTAATCTGATAAAGAGCACCACATGTTGGACACTTTGTTAGTTGGATACTTTTGTATGTTGACCTTAGAAACACAAGGAGAGTTGTTGGATACTTATGATTGCTGTTAACTGTAGCGCTACGGAATGAGTGCAAATGTATATGTAAATATATCTGTAGTCACAAGTTATGTCATTAATGTGAGTGTTTTCACCGTTTCAGTTTGAAGTATCAGTTACGCGATACTGTTTTGTATTGTCTGACGAAGTACTATTTGTGGACACACTTAAAAAAATCCACTTAAAAGAGTCTTTTGTGTATAATAGTTATTTTTATTTATTTAAGTTCATTGTATGTTACACATGTACCGGTATGTTTTGATGTCAATGTTATGGAAATAAGGTAGGTATATAAGTGTGAGGACATTAAAAAAGAAGGCCATAAAACATATTTCAAAGGAAATTGGTTAGCATAGGCACGGAATAATCACGTGACCTATAGAATTATTACACAAATCTATGATGTTGGGATCATTTCACACTAACTTTTAGAAAGTTGGCATTTTCCTGCTTTAGCCGTTGTGGGCCTGATTCACAAAGGGCCTCCACACTAGTGGCTGAGGCCCCGCAGTCGCCGGGGAGTCTCCACCCTCGTGCAGAATTTCTGCATGAGAATTCTTTTTGTGGAGATTCCGCCACGAGTGCGAAGGCCCTTTGTGAATCAAGTCCTAAGTGCTTGCAACTGCCGGAGGAGGCTCCCTAGGTGAACTGCCTTAGCTTGCTGGGTGGCAAGGTGAGGGTAGGCCCACCAGGGAACAGTTTGCCAAGGCACAGAGAGAGTGCCCAACCCTGGAGGGGATGAGGCGGAAGGCAAAAGCCAAGGCAGCGGGTGACACCTCTGGAGATTACCTGATCTCCTGGGAGATCAACATCATGTATAGTGTGCCTAAGGAGCATGTGCCTGGGACAACATGTGTGTTGGTGGTCCCCCAATGTTACAGGGCCTTCCTACTGGGCCTGGCTCATGACATACCCTTGGCAGGACATCTGGGGCAGGGCACACACTTTTATTGGCCCTAGATGATGAGAGCCTCAGATGCTTTCTGTAGGACTTGTCTCATCTGCCAAGACCGAGGGAAGACAGAAAAGAAGCTCAAGACTCGCGTGACTCTCATGCCTGTCATTGTAACCCCCTTTGAGAGGGTGGGCATTGACATTTTTGGGCCCTTGGATGCTAAAAGTGCCTTGGGCAACAGGCTTATCCTGGTTTTGGTGGACCATGCCACACGATACCCTGAGGCCATCCCTCTGAGGACCGTAACTGCACCTGCAGTGGCTAGGCCCTTGATGGGGATTTTTACTGGAGTGCGTTTCCCCAAGGAAGTGGTGTCAGACAGGGGCACTAACTTCATGTCTGCATACATGAACTCCATGTAGAAGGAATGTGGTGTTACCTCAAGTTCTACACACCTTACCATCCTCAGACTAATGGCTTGTTGAGAGATTCAACAAGACCCTTAAGGGCATGATTATAGAATACCGGAGCACATGAAGCATCAGTGGGACATCCTCTTGCCCTGCTTACTCTTTGTTTACAGAGAGGTACCACAGAAAGGAGTAGAGTTCACCTTTTTGAACTCCTCGATGGTCACCCTGTAAGGGAACCTCTCAGTTTGGTGAAAGAGCGGTGGGAACAAGCTCTCAAGAAAACCCATCAGGATGTGGTTAGCTACATGCAAGCCCTCCACAACCAAATGCAGAAGTTCTAAAAGAAAGCTTCTGAGAACTCGAAGCTAGCCAGGAGGTGATGAAGCAATGGCATGACCAGAAGACCACTCTGGTCGAGTTTCAACCTGGCCAGAAAGTGTTGCTGATGGAGCCAGTTGAGCCCAAGGCTCATCAAGATCGTTCGGCAAGGCCCTAGGAGGTACCTACCTGGTGGACCTCAAGACCCCAGCAACCCCCTACGAGTCCTTAACCTTAATCTTAATCGCCTGAAACCCAACTACGGGGGGCTGAGTTCACCATGTTGTTGGTGATCGAGGATGGAGTAGAGGAGGAGAGTGAATTTCTCCCTGGTCTCCTGTCATCCAAGGAGAAAGATGGGTCCGTGGAGGGTGTCAACTGCTCCCCTGCTTTGACCCCAGAGCAGCAGAGGGACTGTCGCAGTTATTGGGACAGTTCGCCTCTCTGTTCTCCTTCAACCCTAGGATTGCAAGCTTGTGTACCCATAATATCAAGATAAGTGTTAGTCCCCTGTCAAGAACAAAATCTACAGACTCTCTGACATTGTGAGAGCCAGCATCAAGGCAAAGTTCTCCAAGATTCTGGAGGAGTGATTTGAGCCCTCCACTAGTCCCTTGGACAGCACAGTGGTGCTGGTACCAAAGGCTGCCCCACCGGGCCCCACACCAGAACTCCGGTTCTGTGTGGACTACGGGCTCAATTCAGTCACAAAGACTGATGCTCGCTCCATCCCTGGAGCTGATGAGCGCAGTGATAGGTTAGGGGACCCTGAGCCCTTTTGACTTGATTTCAGGGTACTGGCAGATTGCCCTAACTGAGGGGGCTTAAGAGAGGTTGGCATTTTTCACACCAGGAGGCCACTTCCAATTCAAGGTAATGCCCTTGGCCTGAAAAATGCCCCTGTCAGCTTCCAGAACCTGGTGAACCAGGTTTTGGCTGGAATGGTGGTCTGCAGCGCAGCTTACTTGGATGACATAGCTGTCTTTAGTAGCAGCCGGGAGGACCACCTGTTTTACCTCCAGGAAGTGCTTCAGGCTTTGCAACAGGCAGGCCTGACTATCAAGGCCAGTAAGTGCCAGACAGGGTCAGTGGTGTACTTGGGACACCTGGTAGGCAGGGGTAAGGCGCAGCCCCTTTAGGCTAAGATAGAAAGCATCATGGCCTGGGAGCCCCCCAAACGCAGACAGAAGTTGGGCCTTCCTGGGCCTCACTGGTTACTCAGGTTTGTCAAGCGGTACAGCACCATTGTTGCCCTCTTGACTGAGCCGACTTCAAAGAAGCAGCCCACAAAGGTGATTTTGACAGAGGCCTGTCAGAAAGCCTTTGTGTCTCTCAAACAGGCCATGTGTACAGCCCCTGTGCTCAAGGCCCTTGACTTTTCCAATGAATTTATTGTGCAAACTGATGCCTCAGAGCATGGCATAGATGCAGTATTGTCACAGTTAAATGAGGAGGGCCTAGACCAGCCTGTAGCCTTCATCAGTTGGAGGGTAATTACCCAGGAAGAGAGGTGTAGTGTTACAGAGAGATGCCTTTGCAGTAGTATCGGCGCTGAAGAAGCTGAGGCCATTCCTGTTTGGGACTCACTTGCAGGTTCAGACAGAGCATAGGCCCTCCAGATGAATGTTGCTAATGAGGGGTGAGAATCCCAAATTGTTGAGGTGGCCCATCTCCCTAAAGGGAATGGACTTTATGGTGGAACCCCGCCCGGGGTCAGACCCTGCCAATGTTGATGATCTCTCCAGGTTTTTCTGCCTTAGTGATGAGAACTCCCAAGAGGTTGGGTAGTTCCCCCCACTTTCACCTTAGGGTGGTCTTCCCTCAAACATTTTACCTTCACCCCTCCTATTTTTGCTAGCCTCATTTTTACTGTGCTCTTTCCCACTGCTTACCAGTGCTAAAGTACATGTGCTCACTCCTTAAAACATGGTAACATTGGCTTATCCCAAGTTGACTTATTTAATTTACTTGTAAGTCCCTAGTAAAGTGGCACTATGTGTACCCACGCCCTGTAAATTAAATTATACTAGTGGGTCTGTGTTGTAATTAACAGCTCGTGTTGAGCTGTAGAATGCTTTTACCTCAATGGATTGTTGAGGGGCATTCTGGCTTTGGACGTGCTGCTGTGCACATCTCTACTTTGTCGGTGGTTGCTTTAAATAAAGCCATCTTCCTAAGACTCCCTGCATTTAAGGCTTTCATTACTGGCGACTAGGTATACAAGAAAGAAAACAAATAAGCAACCACCGACTTCCCTGTGAACCCGCTTGGATCCCCTCATCTATACCTATGACGAAACGCGGAAACAAAGGACTTTTGGCAAAAATTGCAAGACTTTGGGGAACCCACGCTGCGCTTCATTGTCACAGTGCATACCGGAGTGAGTATTTTGGGGTGTTTGTGTACTTGCCACCGCTCTCCAATACTTCACGACAGTAAGTAACGGTTGATACTTACTTTTGAATTGCCAACATTGCGTGCTTGCATCCTTGAGTGCCCGTGTTCTTTCTCCTTGCATTCTCCATTCCCTGGATTATCCGCGTCACCTCAGCGCTGACACACACAGTCTGACGGCACTGACGGCCTGACGCTTCACGTTGCGTCAATGACGTGTTTGGTGGCCATCTTTGTAAAGATTTCTTCGATAAGAGAAGCACACGTTCCCATGGATATGCGCAACAACTGACTAACTCCGACACGGCCAAATTGAAGGTATTCAGCACAGCAGCGACTCTCACGATTTGGCGGTCTTCTAGAATTACTCACGGTGAGGATTTGGTTTGTGCTTTTATGGTTTCCTAGTAGTCACTCTTCAATACAGTTTGCCAATATTCACGCTGTGAATCGCCAAAGACTAGCAAATCTCTTAACAAACTGTGCATTATAACTGCATCATCAAACTAGTGTGAAATCATGGCGACATCTCCCAGCATGTCTCAACCCCCTGCATTTTTGTCTGAAAAGGGTGACCCTATCCTTCCGTGGAAAAGATGGAGGAACCTGTTTGACTCCTATATAGTAGCCATTGGGGGAGAAACATTTTCAGCCTTCAGAAAGCAACACATACTGTTGCATAATTTGGGTGTTGAAGGCAGGAATATATATGATAGCATCGACCTAATAACAATAGGAAGTGGTGATGGTGAGCCTACGGATGTTTATGAAATGTCCATGACCATGTTGGAGCGATACTTCGGGCCCCGCATCAATGTGGTCTTGGAGCGTCACACATTTTTTACAAGGATTCAAGGTCCCAATGAACGTGTAGGGAGTTATGTCGCTTGCCTTAAAACTTTAGCACGCACCTGTGAGTTTGGTGAACTTTCGGATTCTCTGGTAAGAGATCAACTGGTGCGTTGTACCAACAGCACTAGGGTACAAGAAAAACTTCTTTCTAAAAATCCCACGTTGTCTGAAGCCATTGCAATTGTTGAAGGAATGGAAAACACTTCTTCCTGGGTAAAGGAGATGAGGAAGAGTCATGATGATGGTATGCATAACCAGACCGAGAGCACAAAAAAGAGCCAAGACGGTATACATTCTGTGTCTGATGGTGACTTTGATGTAGAAATTATTGACAATGTAGCTAGAGTGATGCATGATCACAAAAGCAAGTGTCTTCCTACGAAAACCTTATCACAGCCTGCGACCTATAAGGATAGTCAACCACGCATTGAACGTGATCGTCCACAACATCAACGTATTCCTCCTCGTGATAGGAATTTCAACGATAACCAAAGAGGACAATGTTGTAGGTGTGGTAGTTATTCTCATTCCTCTGCTTATCCTAATTGTTTTGCCAGACATTCAGTGTGTAACAATTGTGGGGTCAAGGGGCACTATGCACGAGTTTGTAAGTCCTCCAAACAGAATCGTGCGTCTGATAATGCTCCTGAAACAGTTTGTACAGTAATTGTTTCCAGCATTTCTGAATGCAGTGGTGATGTTGATGCTGAAAGGATAAATATGCCATTATGTGACATAGCTGTAGATGGAATTGTGTTTAGTGTCATGGCCGATTCGGGTTTCCCTTTTACTTTGTTAAGTAACAAGCTGTGGGATGAAAAGGTTGGTCTTGACAATAGGAAATTACTCCCTCCAGACATCTCCCCAATTAGTTATGGTGGTTCTCCCATAGACATTATTGGGTACGTTGTTGCTAATATTGTGTTTAAGGGAAGGGAGACTGTAGGGAAAATCTACGTGGCTGAAAGGGGGGACAACCTACTTGGGTGGAGACACCAACGTGATCTGGGTATAATCTTGAACCCAGGTGCCAAGAATCCACAAGATCAAGTCATGTTAATTGACAATATGGATAGTGCTGGTGAGTGTTTTAGAGGATTTCCCGAAGTATTTACTGATGCCCTTGGCTGTCTCAAAGGTTTTGAGCATCGGATCATTCTGAAAGATGCAGCCAAACCATGTGTGTACAAGGTGCGTAAGGTACCAAACATGATGATTGGACCCTTGAAGTTTGAGCTTGACAGACTATTAAAATTAGGAGTGATTGAAGAGATTGAGGCTTCGGAATGGTTGGCCCCGGTGGTTTTGGCTCCCAAGGATGGTGGAGCTGCAGTCAGGATGTGTGTGGACTTACGCGGATTGAATGAATGGATCTGGGTAGATCGTCAGCCCTTACCAAATATTTCCGAGTCTATCAGCCTGTTGAAAGGTGCAAAGATTTTTAGTGTTTTGGATCTTTCCTCCGCATACCATCAGATCATGCTTCATAAAGATTCTAGGCACTTGACCTCATTTGTAACTCCTCTGGGAGCTTACCGTTTCCTGAGGATGCCTTTTGGGTTGGCCTCGGCGGCGGCATGCTTCCAGAGGATTATGAAAATAGTTTTGGGGTATCTACCAAATGTCTTGTTTTTTCAAGACGACATCTTGATTTATGGTAGGAATGAAGATGAGCATGATGGTGCTTTGAAATCGGTTTTGGAGAGATTGAAGGGGAGGGGACTCACTGTTAAGAAGGAGAAATGTCGCATTGGACTAAAGTCTGTTACCTATCTTGGGCACGTAATTTCGGGAGATGGTATACAGCCCAAGTTGGAGCTCGCAGAAAGTATTGCCAAAGCTCCAGCGCCTGAAGACAAAGAGCAAGTAAGGTCGTTCTTGGGAATGTCTGAGTTCTATTCGAAGTTTGTTAGGAATTTTGCTAGTGTTGTTGAGCCCATTAGAGCCTTGCTAAAGAAAGGAGGGCATTTTGTTTGGTCCCCTGAGTGTGAGGTTGCATTTGATTTAGTCAAGTTAGAAATTAGGCGGATGCCGACTTTGGGACATTTTGATTCCAAGTTGAAGACGATTTTAACAACTGATGCAAGTTTGAAAGGACTTGGGGCTGTACTTTCCCAAGTATCTGATGGGGAAGAGAAAGCTGTGGCCTTTGCCTCAAGGGCTCTTAGAGAAGCTGAAGTCAATTATTCTTGTATTGAAAGGGAAGCACTGAGTGTGTATTGGGCGGTGCAGCATTTTAAATTTTATCTTTGGGGGATTCCATTTGTTGTTAAGTCAGACCATCGGCCCCTTGTTCAAGTTTTTTCGTGTCATCACAGTGACCACATGACTCCTAGGTTAAAAAGATGGAGTGAAGGTCTTCAAGAGTTTAATTTCCGGGTACAATACATTTCAGGATCGAATAATAAGTCAGCTTATTGCTTGTCGCGTCTACCTATAAACAATGTGCAAGTTGTTGAAGAACCAGTGTGTGTGTGTTGGGTGTCTGAATCATCTATCTCGAGGGAAGATTGGATGACTTCTGCTGGTAGTGACAGAGTGTTTGCTTCCCTTAAAGGGGTCATTACTAGAGGTTGGCCAGAGTACAAAAATCTTGATGCTGATCTGAAGTCTTTCTGGGCTGTGAAAGATGATCTTACCTTCTGTCAAGGTTACCTCATGAGGGGCGACAGGGTGGTCCCACCTGATGTGCTGAAGGGAAAAGTGGTGAATTTGGCTCATGGGGGACACTTAGGAAGGAGCCTTACTAAGACACGTGTCAGGGAGAGGTATTGGTGGCCGGGAATGGACCGTGAGATGGAGTCTGTGGTCAAAGATTGTCATCTGTGTGCCATTAATGACAAGTCTCATACCACCAGTCATGCCCCCTTGTCACCGGTTTGTGTGCCTGATGTTGTTTGGACTAAGTTAGCGTTGGACATTATTGGGCCGTTTGAGTTGATGCCTTCTCATGAGAGATATGTTGTTCTTCTTGTTGATTATACCTCCAAATGGGTTGTTTCCAGATGCATGAACTCTGTTACTTCTAGATCTGTGATCGAGTTTTTAAAAGATGTGTTTGTGTCAGAGGGAATACCTAAGTACTTAATCATAGACAATGGAGTGCAGTTTGTCTCCCTTGAGATGAAAGTTTTCCTTGATGAATTGGGGATCGTTCATCTGAAAACAGCCTTATATTCTCCGCAAGCCAATGGTCTCACTGAGAGAATGAATAGGGTTGTGAAGAGTTGTGCCCAGCGGGCATTGGATTCCAAGATTTCACTCAGCAGTGTTTTGAGGGATACCTGGTGGGCACACCGTACAGTTCCTAATGCCATTTCTGGGAAATCTCCTTTCGAAGCCTTGAGGGGAAGGATGGCCAGCTCTAAGCTTAATCCAGTGTGGTTTCCCATTCGGAAGGAGAGAGTTGTGTCAGATGATCTGAGGAAAATTAAGTTGAGAGATTATTAGCAAAAATACAAACAACGGTATGATGATAAGATGTCGGTCAGGGTGAAAAGGTGGTGTTTGGGTGACCGTGTTCTGGTAAAAAGAGCTAAACATGGTCACAAGGGCACATCCAGTTTCCTTGGCCCATTTACCATCATTGCAGTTAAGAAAAATGTTGTTGTCCTAGACAATGGTTGTACGTGGAGTATGTCCATGCTTGTCAAAATCACCGAGACGCTCCACCACTCTGCTTACACTCCTGATCCTGTTCATTCAGAAGGAGTAATGAATCGTCCTAGAAGGCACAGGGAACCTCCTGTGAGATTTAATGATTACGTCTTGAGTTAGATGTATTTATTTTTACAATGTTTCTTTCTTCCTTTATTGTTTAATCCTGTTTAAGTCTACAATGCAGTAACAATGTTCTATGTTCATAATTGTTGTTTTATTTTGCAATTGCTGTGTTATATGCTAATGTACATGTTTTTGTCAAATTATTCTTCTCAATTCTTTAGTGTTGTATGGGGGATGCGTTGTAATTAACAGCTCGTGTTGAGCTGTAGAATGTAGAATGCTTTTACCTCAATGGATTGTTGAGGGGCATTCTGGCTTTGGACGTGCTGCTGTGCACATCTCTACTTTGTCGGTGGTTGCTTTAAATAAAGCCATCTTCCTAAGACTCCCTGTATTTAAGGCTTTCATTAGTCTGCAGCAGTGATTGTGCCACCCACTTCAGTAGCCCTTTAAACAGGTCTCAGGATCTGCAATGTAGCCACTGCGTGCAGTTTTAAACTGCCATTTGGACCTGGCAAAATAAACCTTGCTCTTCACAACAAGGAGCTTTAGAGGGAGAAAAACAGCCAGGCCGCCCTCCACTCATCAGTCATCAATACAATAAAGGCCTGGCTTTGAAGAGAGTAAATAATTTTTCTTTCTCAGGAAAGGCTTCTAACGTGGGCTTATCTACCTCCAACCAGTCTCTTCGGTATGTCCAGTTTAGGCCAATCCTAGAACCCCCACTTCAAATATCTTAAAAAAGAACTGCAATCAGTCAATCCGCAACTATATACCCTACCCCACAACATGGGAGTGAAGAACACTTACAAAAAATAAGTGAAAGAGTAAGTGGGCACCTCACGTACGCAGCACCAGGGAGGCTACCGGCAGGTTCTCACCAGTATGCCCACGTATATCATCATTGGTTGCCCACTCACTGAAAAAACAGAATTATGTCCAGTAGAGAGACAGAAAGAGCAGAAAGGAAAAAATTAACTGCCCCAAAACAAAGAACCCCGTGATTTACAAAGGACAATGTGTTCCATCAAATTAAAATTGAGATAAGACTCACAGATAGATTTGCCCTCTTTATTCACAGTCGTGAGCTTATTCAAGTTAAAAGCACTGCATGTTGCAAACCTTGTCAAAGTAGGCCAACATGTTTCATTGCCATTGCTATGTCGTGGCAAATTCGTCAGGGCGCGAGGTTCATTATTCGCCTCACTGGACAATAAATTTTGTGATGCAGATTGGCTGGTAAAAACAAACAGAACAGCAGTTCTTTGTTAAAAACTGACCAACCAGATACAGTATCAATCAATGTGCTTGCAGACAATGTACAGCGCACAGACATGGACATATTCAATCTGTATTTACCAGGTGTGAGCTAAGGGCATTTGTACCAGCTTCCACCATACCACATGGAGTTGTGTTTGTCACAATTACCCCTATTTGAAAAGCACTTCTGTTGCTTATCGTTATACCTGTGGAGAAAATATATAACAATTACATGTATACTTGTTACAATATGTGACCATCATCAATCTGGAGTGAGTAAATTCTGTCTCGGTATCAGAGTGCGTCATGTGCCTCATCAACTACTTTCATATTGGATGTAATGTACCCTCTACACTCATCCCTCTCATCATGCCGATATGCATGCATTCACACTAATACATTGTATGCCTGTGGGCTCACGGCTCCTTTAACTTCAACCGCCCTAGCCCCCGTTTATCATTATAATCTCCAGCTAGAGGTTTGAGAGCCCTCCGGCTACATGAGGCATATCACAACTCGCCTCCAGGTACTAAAATGCACCATCTTGCCAAACACACAAACAAATGAACGGGACACGCCCTGCAGTCTCATAGTGCCCGAATGTGCCTGTGTTTGCCACTTTAGAAAAACCAGGGACACAACAAACAATCTAAAATTGCCGGTCCCGAATCACCAAAAAGGCCTGCGTCCACACTCTTACCGCGTTCGTGTCCGTCAGGAGCGTTGTCTCATCCCCGCTTCGAAGTACGAAGACGCCGGGGGATTTTTCAACCAGAGTGGAGTGCGCGCGCTCACCGTGCGTCGCCCACGTGATTCTTCTGTTTTGTTTATACCAGGCAATTTCTCCTAGTCATAGCGGAGGCCATTTTAGAGTGTGCAACTCATCATATAGGTTTGCTGCATATTATGAGCTGTATTACTAGCCACACCATAATACTTCAACTGATAGTTTATTTGTACATATATTCTTTCATTTAAATCAATTGTGTGCCATAAAAAGAAGTAATTTTTTGAATCAGCACTTTAGGCATGTTTTAAGCTCATTCCTCACACTAATAGTTTATATCATAAAATGTGTACTTCTCATTATTTCTTCATTATCATATGTCAATTTATGGAATTTCATATAATAGTGTAATGAGTTTGTTAAAAATTCTTCTCTCAATAATATCCTATACATTTCATTTCGACAGACTCCAAACTCATATCCACAAGTCTGGACCCAACTCATTACTGAGATCTTTTAACGAACCCCCATGTTACTATGTGTATACTTCATTACTGTCTGCTGACTTTATTCCACTCAATATAGTCATTTAATCCCATTTGATCCACTTTCTCAGAGAAAATCCAGCGAGCTTCTTTTACTGCCAGTACCCTGTCCACACAATCACTGCCAGCCATTACCCTTTCTAAAACCACCCATTTCAGTGCTCGAAAATCATGTTTTTGTTCGCAAAAATGTTGTACCCAACGTGTGGTCAATTTGCCTGTTTTAATAGTACTCAGGTGCTCTTGAATCCGACCCTTGATTTTACGGGTTGTTAAACCGATATAATGGAGCCCGCATTAACATGTGAGTCTGTATATTACGTTCACTGTATTACAGTTAGAGAACTTATTTAAGTGCCACGTCTTGCCATTCCTCAACTGAACAGTGATAGTTTTCTCAGTCAGCTCACATACAGAACAACCACCACAAGGGTAGTGTCCAGCCGGCATTGTTGTTATTTTCGGTTTCTGCAGAGGTCGCGTGTGCACCAATTTGTCTTTTAAATTGCTCGCACATCTAAATGCGAATCTGGGTTGTGGCATTTTGAAATCGGCAGTGGACAGCAATGGCCAATGTTTCCTCACTGCTTGTCGAATCTTTGAAGCTAAGGGGTCAAAAGTCATGACAACTGGCAAGCAATCACCCGATTCTCTAACATTCCTTTCTAGGAGGGCCTCACGGGGTGTATTGCGGGCTCTTTTACGTGCTCTATTGACTATCTTTTTGGGATAGGCTCTTTGTATCAATTTGTTTGCAAGGTCTTCAGATTGCTGAGAAAAGGTCTCTGCGGTAGAACAGTTTCGTCGATATCTTAAAAACTGCCCTACGGGCAAATTATCCCGCAGGGCCCTGGGATGAAAAGACTGGTAATGTAGTAACGAGTTCCTGTCCGTCCCTTTTTGGTGAACCACCGTACATAGTTTGTTATCCTGCACTGTGATGTCCAAATCCAGGTAGACTGCTTGTTCGTTACTTTTTGTCCAGGTAAATTTCAGACAGGTATCTAGACTGTTCAACCATTCCAAAAACTCAAGGAGGGTACTCTCTTCTCCAGTCCATATACACAGCACATCGTCAATATACCTCTTCCAGAGACTAATATGTCTCTGGAAGGGGTTTGACGGATGGTACAGGAAGTGCTCCTCAAACTGGCCCACATAAATGCAGGCCAGGCTGGGTGCAAAAGTTGCGCCCATCGATGTACCGGACACTTGTAAGTACAAATTGTTTTTATAGCAAAAGTAATTGCGTGTCAAAGCAAGTCCAATGCATTGGAGCACGAAGGATTGAGGGGTATCGTAAAACCATTCTTGCTCACCCAGGGCTCACGCTGCTGCCACCAGCGTTGCCTCTTGGGGTATACTAGTATACAATGACTCAATGTCTATTGTAACTAGGAATTGTTGTGCGGAATCAAATTCTAAATCATTCAGGATGTTAAGGATATCCGTAGTATCCTGCACATATGATGGTTGCTTAAGAACCGACTCCCTCAAAAAGAAGTCCGCAAATTGGGACAAAGGTTCATGGATAGATGAGATCCCCAACACTATCGGGCGCCCCGGAGGGGGCCGTTGTGCCTTATGCACCTTCGGCAATATATAGAAAGCCGGAGTTCTTTGCTTGGTGTTGATCAAGAAATCGGCCTCCTTACTTGTGATCCATTTCATACTCTTGGCCTCTGCCACCATCTTTGTAATCAGATCTTGAAGTTCATTCAGGGGATCTCTAGGAAGGGGGTGATAGTTCTTACGTTCACCCAACAATCTCAAAACATCAGTGTCATAGTCAGCAGTATTCATAACTACGACAGCACCGCCTTTATCGGCAGACTTAATAGTTATGGAATCATTATTTTGTAATCTCTTTACTGCCTCCCAGTCATCATGACTCATGTTGTTAAACGTACCCCGTTGATCTAGTTGTTCCAATTTAGAAATCTCCTCCAAGACCTTCTGTTCAAACACCAGAACCTCTGGTCCCACCGAAGAACTGGGTGGACAAAACTGGGCCAGACGGTGCAGATTAGTTGAAAATAAAGACGGGGGCTCTAAATCTTTATTGGCACATTTTTTTAAAGTTTGATCTTTCTCATAGTTTCATGGAACTCAGTTCTACATTTAAAGGCATCATGTCATGGGGTGGGGACATACCCCAGTCCTTTATTAAGGACCCTTACTTCATTAGGTGTCAATTCATAGTCTGATAAATTCATCACTATAACCTTTACAGAGGAGTCCTGCCCCGACTGCGTGTTATGCGTGGTGAGAACATTAGCCATTGCTGTCCCTGATTCTGTCGAGCACGGCCTCTGCCCCTCTGTCCTCCCCCTCTGTTGCCCCTCTGAGTGTGCCCTAAAAAAAGAGCGCAACAAAGCACCTAGATCTTCGTTGGACTTCGACTGAGGATCAAACCTCACCCTGCCCGGATTGGATGACTGTGCGGCTTCTTCCTCCTCACTCGAGGTGTTATCAAAAGTCCAATTTTGAGGTGTTCTTCTCTGCTGTTGTCTACCACCCCTTTGATAACTCAGTTGGGGTGCTTGATCACTTCTCTGTTGATAATGTTTATCATCTACATAGGGAAAAGCCCATTCATGAGAATACCTCTCAAGATTTCTTTTTAGGCCCTTTATTTTCTGATTCACCATGTAGTTTTTATAATCTGCCAAATCCTCTTGGATCCGCAGCAATTGCTCTTTCCTGTCAGTAATGGTTGTGTCCTTTTTCAGGGTTTCTTCTAACTAAAATTTCTGCCAATAAATCGTCACTCAACCTCTTAGCCGTATTTATAATTAAAATAAGCCAGTCTCTTGCACATTTATTGGCAATGTAACTCCAATCTAGCCTGAATTTTTTATCTTCTAAAAAGATCCGTGGTTCGATCCTCACTAACAGGCTAGCTGGGGCGGCTCCGGCATGAAGGTACTCTGTCATCAAAACTCCATGCAGGGCCACCCTCACCTGCCGTTTTTTGGTATTACTTCATCTTTCCCATTCCTCTCTCGCTGAGTTTGTATTAGTCAGAGAGGAATCCGGGAACAACGATGGACCCGATAGGATTGCAGCGATCTGATCATCAGAAAACGCTAAACAATTCTTGTCCATCCCTTATCTACAAAATCTATTGTGAGAATAATCCACAGGCAAACGCAAGTAAAACAGAGCGTAATACTGGCTATTAGGAACACCTATCTGGTTGGTACAGTCTATTTCAAAATTCCTTAACAAGCTCTCACGGCTGAGCATTTTAGTACCTGGAGGCGAGTTGTGATATGCCTCATGTAGCCGGAGGGCTCTCAAAACGCTAGCTGGAGATTATAATGATAAACGGGGGCTAGGGCGGTTGAAGTTAAAGGAGCCGTGAGCCCACAGGCATACAATGTGTTAGTGTGAATGCATGCATATCGGCATGATGAGAGGGATGAGTGTAGAGGGTACATTACATCCAATATGAAAGTAGTTGATGAGGCACATGACGCACTCTGATACCGAGACAGAATTTACTCACTCCAGATTGATGATGGTCACATATTGTAACAAATATACATGTAATTGTGATATATTTTCTCCACAGGTATAACGATAAGCAACAGAAGTGCTTTTCAAATAGGGGTAATTGTGACAAACACAACCCCATGTGGTATGGTGGAAGCTGGTACGAATGCCCTTAGCTCACACCTGGTAAATACAGATTGAATATATCCATGGCTGTGCGCTGTACATTATGTCTGCAAGCACATTGATTGATACTGTATCTGGTTGGTCAGTTTTTAACAAAGAACTGCTGTTCTGTTTGTTTTTATCAGCCAATCCGCATCACAAAGTTTATTGTCCAGTGAGGCGAATAATGAACCTCGCGCCCTGACGAATTTGCCACGACATAGCAATGGCAATGAAACATGTTGGCCTACTTTGACAAGGTTTGCAACATGCAGTGCTTTTAACTTGAGTAAGCTCACGACTGTGAATAAAGAGGGCAAATCTAACTGAGTCATCTCAATTTTAATTTGATGGAACACATTGTCCTTTGTAAATCACGGGGTTCTTTATTTTGGGGCAG
This sequence comes from Calotriton arnoldi, assembly GCA_963921515.1. NCBI lineage: Eukaryota > Metazoa > Chordata > Amphibia > Caudata > Salamandridae > Calotriton > Calotriton arnoldi. The sequence goes on along the minus strand of CAWUFW010000974.1, from coordinate 405,833 downwards.
TTAATTTTTTCCTTTCTGCTGTTTCTCTCTCTCTACTGGACATAATTCTGTTTTTTCAGTGAGTGGGCAACCAATGATGATATACGTGGGCATACTGGTGAGAACCTGCCGGTAGCCTCCCTGGTGTTGTGTACGTGAGGTGCCCACTTACTCTTTCACTTATTTTTTGTAAGTGTTCTTCACTCCCATGTTGTGGGGTAGGGTATATAGTTGCAGATTGACTGATTGCAGTTCTTTTTTAAGATATTTGAAGTGGGGGTTCTAGGATTGGCCTAAACTGGACATACCGCCAGAGACTGGTTGGAGGTAGATATCCCCACGATAGAAGCCTTTCCTGAGAAAGAAAAATTATTTACTCTCTTCAAAGCCAGGCCTTTATTGTATTGATAAAAATAAACCTTGCGCCAGGCCCAAGCTCCCCTTTTTAGTACACATAAGACACCCCTAGGGTAGGCCATGGTAAGCCCAAACAGCAGGGTGCAGTGTATTTAAAAAGTTGGACATGTACTTTTAAATTTTACATGTGTTGATAGTGAAAAACTCTTACATTTGCTTTTCACTATTGCAAGGCCTACTTCTCCCATTGGAAAACACTGGAATTATCTTTATTACTTTTATTAAGCTGCAATTTCTGGAGAGGAACAGGTAACCAGTTTATGTTTGGTGTCTTTGGAGTTGTAATGAACAAATCCTCTCTTATGATGAAGTCAGATTTTGAACTACAATTTTGAAAATGCCACTTTTAGAAAGTTAGTATTTTCCGTCCTTAGCCATTTAGTGCCTGTAGGCTGTCTCTGGATCACATGACTGGGTGTAGCTGACAGTTGGGCTTGGTGTATTCCTCCTAGACAGCCACACACAATAGAGAGCTTAGGTGTGCCTAGATGGGCCATCACTGGCAGGATGGGAGGGCGCAGCTGGGCACAGCTTTACTTACACTGGAATAGGCTGTGTCCTGCCACCACATAAAAGGCTGCATGCCCCCTGTAGCTAGTCTGGAGCCAGGGCAGGGAAGGCAGGAAGCCTGTGAACTTCAAAGGAAAACCTCTAGAAGCTTCTTCCACTTCAAAGGAAGGCCCAGGTATAAATATTGGACCTCAGACACAAACCTTCAATGCACTTCTGGACCTGTGTATACACTGCCAAGAAGAAGGACTGCTGTGCTGCTGAAAGAACTGCCACTCTACTGGACTGTTGCTCTGAAGGACTGCTGACCTGCTGCCCTCTTGCCTGGGTGTGAAGAAGTGGACCTGCACCTGTTGAACCCAGGACCCCAGAGTCATGCCAAGGGCTAGTTGGCTGGCCTCTTGACTAGAACCTCAGGGACAGAGTGCTCCAACCACCTTGTAACCAGCACCTTAGACAGTGCCATCTGCGAGTTCTACCCAGTCCTGGACCCTTGGAAGTGGGCCTGAAGGTGCTCTGCCAGCCCATCTATGGATCAAGCAGAACCGACACATCTCCTCTGCTGCGTGGCGCAATCCCGAGCAGAACAGATGCATCACCTCCGCTGCAAGGATTCTCCCAGCGCAAGGACTCCACATTGACCCCGCAGCCTGCATCGGAAACGCTTCTGTGCGACGCCTCCACTGATGAAGACCCTAGAATCGCAAAACTCTAGTTGGAGGCAGCCTTGACCACAATGTAGGTTCTCGTATCGCACCTCCTCGGAGCCGACACATCGCCACGACGCATGCTTGACGTCGGACTTCGCATCGCAAGCCCTCGTCAACGGAATCCTTGATGTCGCCGCAGGACCTCGCATCGCTGCTCTTTTGAACCGACTCATTGCCCCGGCTGCATGAAGCATCCTCTACACGGGACCTCACAACGCTCCACAACCAGGATTTAAGGTACTCTTGTTCAGCGGGTCTAACTGGGTCCCTGTATACGGCCTATACTCTATCGCAGTCGGCCTGAACGTGTGACGTTGTTCCCGTCCAGCGCCACTAGAAATGCACAGTTGAAGCTTTGGACTTTTTTGGCACTATTTTCACAGAAATTTTTAAAACTGCATATCTATGGTTCTTTTGATTGGTTTACTGTCATTTTGGTCGTGTTTTATTTATTATATATTACTCTATTTGTCTAATCTGGTGTGGGATCCTTTTTGCCGTGTGTTTTCACTGTGTTACTGTTTGAAGTGTTGAACAAATACTTTACACATTGCCTCTACTTTAAGCCTGACTGCTCTGTGCCAATCGGGTTGAGCACAGGTTAATTTAGGGTTGCTTGTAACTTCACCCTGACAAGAATTCTGGTTCCTGTTTGAGTAGGGTTTTACCCCCCTCAACCAGCAACCCAGTGTCTTACAAGTAGCTTGAAATAATATCCACAGAAACACAGAATCTACAAACATCATCAATAATTAAAGTCCTCCAAGCAGAAGACCGGCGCGATGTATGTGACTTGTGAAGAGACAGGCAAAAACCTATGTAAACCAATGCCAAGTGCGAATCACCAAGAAATAAATTTAGAGTTTCGGCTGAATCTGGGATTATTAATTAGAGCTAAATGCTAATTACTCTTAATGCCCATTGACCAGTCTTTAACGAACACAATCCAAAACTCAAAATTTTCTGACATTTCATCCCATAGTATGGATGAATTAAAAGGGCTACTTCATCGGGAGAAGTAGTAAAAGCAGCACCCTCCACTCAAGGAGTCAAATGATTCTCAACAAAGAACAGAAACAGTTTAGTGCTCCGAATTAGTAGAATGATATTTTTCATGACAACACTGTAAATCATAGTGCATCAAAAGGCTCGGCACTTAAGAAAGCTCGTCATTCATTGTGATTTTTGCTGAGGGGAACATATAGGTAGCTAGTATAAACAAGGTCATGTTTGGGCCAAGACCTGTTTTACCTAGGAGTTTGGTTAAATATTGCCAGTCCACCCTTTCAAATGCATTCCCATGTCTACTGAGAGAAGGGCCATTCTCTTATTCTCCTGATCTGCTATGTGGATTCGGCTAACTACCAGCCTTTGTTGATAAGAGGTGCAATTTGAAGAGTCCCTCTCAGGATTAAGAAAGAGGGTAGTCATGGATTCTAACATATATTTGGTTAACTGTACAGGAGGACAGAAACTTTAAGACCGTTTTCCGATCAGCAACTCTCTGTATGCCTTGTAGAAAGGACACCAAGAAACCATCAGAGCTTGGGGCCTTATTGTTTGCCAATTTACTTACTGTGCTGTCTACTGCCTCTGGGGGAATAGGGTCTTCCAATTCTGATGATCGATCTGTTGGCATGCAAAGTCATTGAGACAAATGTCTTGCAACTTGTCAGTATTTTGTGATTGATATAAGAATGATATCTAGTGTTTCTGTTTGTAGAATGCCATCCATGTCTTATTTCATACATATGGTTTCAAGTTTGTTTTTGCCTGACTTTGTATGCCAGGATTCAATTTGCCTGGTCTCCTTTTTCATAATATTCTTGATTGATGTGTAGCATTTTTGCAGCCTCCCTCAAGGATAATTTTTCTAGTTTCCCTCTATTTTGTTTCTCAACTTTCTCTAGGTCTTTTGTGAGCCTGTTATCTTATGCTGGGTTTCAAGTTGTTTCAGCCCACTCTCTAGATCAGCTTTTTTGTCATTTACCATTTACCAATTTAGTATAAGTAGCTGTGTGTGATGCCAGCTCCCCCATATCACAGCTTTCGCTGCATCCCTCACCACATCCCATGTAACTTCTATTTTATTATTTTCTTCAAAGTAGTGTTCCAGGGAGGTTTTTATGGAGTCGCTCAATGCTGGATTGTGGAAGGCTCTCTCATTAATGCACCACAAAAATACTTTTTGAGACCTGAGAGTTGAGCTGAGGTCTATTGCGAGTGTAACTGGTGCATGGTCTGATAAGGCGGTGATCCTACATTAGTGTCCATCATCTTAAGCATTAATGGCCTAAAAAGCAGTCTGTTCCAGTGTCTGAACAATGAAAGTTTGAAAAGAGCATATAGTCCCTTTACCTACGTGTTTTATCTCCAAGCATCTGTCAAGTTTATGTCTGCTACCCATTGCATAAGAGAAGGAAAAGCTTTCACAATCAATCAATCAATCAGGGAATTGTAAGCGCGCTACTCACCCGTGAGGGTCTCAAGGCGCTGAGGGGAGGGGTCCGCAGATCTGTTTAGCCGAAGAGCCAGGTCTTGAGGGTCTTCCTGAAGGTGTTCAGGGAGGGGGCGCGTCTGATGTCTGCCGGTAGCTCGTTCCAGGTCTTGGCTGCAATGTGAGAGAAGGATCTTCCGCCTGCTCTGGCTCTGTGGATGAGTGGGGTTTCGGCCAGTGCGCGGTTGGAAGATCGGAGGTTTCTTTTGGGTACGTGGAAGTTGACTCGGTCGTTGAGGTATTTGGGTCCGTTGTTGTGTAGGCATTTGTAGGCATGAGTGAGGATTTTGAAAGTGACTCTTTTCACCACGGGGAGCCAGTGGAGACTTCGTAGGTGTTGGCTGATGTGTTTGTGTCGGGGGATGCCGAGTACGAGTCTGGCGGCGGTGTTCTGTAATGTCTGGAGTTTGCGGAGTAGGGACTTGTTGATGCCGGCGTAGAGTGCGTTTCCATAGTCCAGTCTGCTGGTGATGAGTGTGTGGGTGACTGTCTTCCTTGACTTAGGGGGGATCCACTTGAAGGTCTTGCGGAGGATGCGGAGGGTGTTGAAGCAGCTGGAGGTGACGGCGTTGACCTGTCGGTTCATGGTGAGTGATGAGTCGAGTACGATGCCAAAGTTCTTGGCGTGGTCTGAGGGGGTAGGTGGGCTTCTGAGGGCGGTCAGCCACCAGGTGCTGTCCCATGCAGAAGGGGTGGTACCGAGGACGAGGACTTCTGTCTTCTCAGCATTGAGCTTCAGGCAGCTGTTGGTCATCCAGACTGCGACGTCTTGCATTCCTTTCTTGAAGTTGAGTTTGGCAGTGGTGGGGTCTTTGCTGAGGGAGAGGATGAGCTGGGTGTCGTCGGCGTAGGATACGATGTTGAGGCCGTGTTGTCGGACGATGGCTGCGAGGGGGGCCATGTAGATGTTGAAGAGGGTGGGGCTCAGTGTGTGACTCCGCAGATGATTTTCGTGGGGTCGGAGAGGAAGGGTGGGAGTCTGATCCTTTGGCTTCTTCCTGTGAGGAATGATCGGATCCAGTCCAGGGCTGTTCCTTGTATGCCTGCGTCGTGTAGTCTGGCGACTAGTGTGCGGTGGGAGACGGTGTCGAAGGCCGCTGATAGGTCGAGTAGGATGAGGGCTGCGGAGTGGCCTTGGTCCAGGAGGGTGTGGATGTCGTCTGTGGCGGGGAGTAGGGCGGTCTCTGTGCTGTGGTTGCTTCGGAATCTGGATTTGGAAGGGTCAAGGACGGCGTTCTCTTCAATGAATCGTGTCAGTTTCCTGTTGACTGTTTTCTCTGCAACTTTGGCTGCGAAGGGGAGGAGCGAGATGGGCCGATAGTTCTTGAGGTCGGTGGGTTCAGCTGTGGGCTTCTTGAGCAGGGGTCTGACTTCTGTGCGCTTCCAGTCATCTGGGAAGGTGCCTGTTTTGAAGGTGGTGTTGATGGTGCATTGTAGTTCGGGTGCGATGGCGGCCACGGCTCTGTGGTAGATGTGAGGGGGGCAGGGGTCGGTGTGGGCTCCCGAGTGGATGCTTTTCATGGTCGAGGCGGTGTCTTCGGCCGTGATCGGTGTCCAGTTGGAGATGGTGGGCTAGCGGTGTTTCTGGGGGGTGGAGGGGTCGTCTGTGGCGCCTGGTGGATGGTCGATGAAGTTGTCGTAGAGGTTTTTGATCTTGAAGTGGAAATAGGTTCCAAGCTTGTCGCAGAGGTCTTGGGATGGGGTGAGGTCTGTGGCTTCGCTGCGTGGGTTGGTGAATTCTTGAATGACACTGAAATGTTCCTTGGAGTTGGTGGAGTTGGCCAGGATTTTGTTGTGGATGAAGTTCCTCTTGGTGGCTCTGATCTGGTTGTGGTAGTCCGTCATGGCGTCCTTGTAGGTGGTGTGGTTTTCGGTTGTCTTGGTGTTTCTCCAGTTCTTCTCCAGGTGTCTGCAGGTGCGTCTGGCTTCTTGGAGAGCGGTGGTGAACCAGGCGGCTTTCCTGGGGTGTTGTCTGTCGGGGTTGCGTAGCGGGGCGAGCTCGTCTGCGCAGTTGGAGATCCAGGTGTGGATTTCTCTGGCTTCGTCATTTGCGTCGGGTGCCCAGGTGTGGTTGTCTCGGGTGAGGGTGGAGTTAAGTTGCTCGTCGGTAACCTTGCTCCAGTTCCTTCGAGATGAGCGTGGGGCTGGTTTGGGTGCCTTGGGTTTGTTGATGGCGAAGTGTACGCAGTGGTGGTCGGTCCATGGCGGCTGCGTTGTGTGGCTGAATTGGACGCTGTTTCCTGCCGCAAAGATGGGGTCGAGGGTGTGTCCTGCTCTGTGGGTCGGTGTGTTGACGAGTTCTTTAAGTCCGATGCTGGCGAGTGCTTTGTAATATGTGACTGACCTATCCTCTTCTAGGTGTGGTGTAGTATTAAAATCACCCCTTACTATCAACTCTCGTCTAGTAAAGTCTGCTTGAATCGGGAAGAGTTTCAAATAGAAATTCTCTTTTTCTTCATTTAAACGGTAAATGAAGCATAGCGTGATTGCGCACTACCCCAGCCCACTTCTGAGACCCAAAATTCTGCCTTCTCTGTTATAATATTTATTATTGAAGGTACACATCACACCTCAACTGATCTAGATTGCCACCCCTTTTGTCTTACGTGGACCAGTCTAGTTAAACTGTAGTGAGTACTAGTAGGAGCATAATATAGGTATACCGAGGGTCAAGTGGGAATCCTGCAGCATGACAATATTGATTTTTTTTCTTTTGTTCAATCAATCAATCAGGTGGCTTGTAAAGCGCGACTACTCACCCGCGCTTGTAGGGGGAGGGTGGGGGGCAGGTGCTGGTCCATCGAAGGCACTGTGGTTCAGTCAAAGAGCCAGGTCTTGAGGTCCTTCCTGAATTAAGGCAGTGACAGTGCTTGCCTGAGGTCTTTGCTGCGAGGTAGAAGAAGGCTCTTCCACCAGCTGTGGTCTTGCGGATACATGGGACGGTAGCCAGGGCCAGATGGGCGGAGCGGAGGCCTCTGGTGGGTGTGTGGAATGCGAGGCGGTGGTTGATGTACGCAGGTCCCACGTCATGTAGGGCTTTGTAGGTGTGTGTGAGGAGCTTGAAGGTGATTCTTTTGTTGACTGGGAGCTAGTGGAGGTCTCTCAGGTGGCCAGTGATGTGGCTGCGGCGGGAGATGTTGAGGATGAGTCTAGCGGAGGCGTTCTGAATATTCTGCAGTTTCTTCAGGAGTTTCTGGGTGATGCCAGCGTAGAGTGCGTTGCTGTAGTCGATTCTGCTGCTGATGAGTGAGTGGGTGACCGTCTTTCTGGACTCGGTGGGGATCCACTTGAAGACCTTTCGTAGCAGGCGTAAAAGGAAGCAGGATGATGAGACGGTGTTGATCTGGAGGTCATGGTAAGCGAGGAGTCCAGGATGAAGCCGAGGTTTCATGCATGGTCAGTGGTTGTGGGAGGGGTTCCAAGTACTGCGGGCCACCAGGAGTCGTCCCAGGCGGAGAGGTTGGAGCCCATGATGAGGAGTCCGTTCTTCTTTGAGTTGAGCTTGAGGCAGCTGTTCTTCATCCAGGTGGCGACAGCCTTCATCCCGTTGTGGAAGTTGTTCTTGGCGACTGTGGGTTCGTTGGTGAGGGAGAGAATCAGCTGGGTGTCGTCGGCGTAGGAGACGATGTTGAGTCTGTGGTTACTAACTATGAATGTGAGCGGGCCATGTAGATGTTGAAGAGTGGGGCTCAGGGAGGAACCCTGAGGCACTCCACAGCTAATCTTTGTGGGTTACAGAGTGGATTGGTGGTAGTCTGACTCTCTGTGCTTAGCCGGTGAGGAAGGAAAGAATCCATTCCAATGCTTTGTCGTGGATGCCGACGTTGTGGAGTCTTGTGCATAGGGTGTGGTGAGAGACGGTATCGAAGGCGGCTGAGAGGTCTAGGAGGATGAAGGCTGCCATTTTGCCTCGGTCGAGGAGGGTGCGGATGTCATCTGTGGCGGCGAGGAGGGCTGTCTCGGTGCTGTGGTTGCTTCGGAAGCTGGATTGTCCTGATAAGGTGGTGGAGTGCGGTGACAGCGAGCTTGAAGGCTGAGTGGTCTTCCAGGGTCTTGCTGCTCCTTCATCTCTTCTCGAGCCATCTACAGGTGTATCTGGACTCACGAAGGGCGGGAGAGAACCAGCTGTTTTTTTGGGATTGTCACTTGCTTGGGGATTTCTTCAGGGGGGCCGAGTGTCGGCTCAGTCGGAGATCTATCGATGGAGGGTGTGTGCTGAGGTATTAGCATCCGTGGATGTCGGTGGAGGGGTTTTGCTGAGGGAGGTAGTGAGCTGTTCTTCGGTGACCTTGTTCCAACTTCTGTGAGGGTAGCGGCGGGTGTGGTGGTGTACGGTGGGTTTGGTGAAGGAGAAGTGGATGCAGCCATGGTCGGTCCACAGGAGCTCGGTGGTGTGGCTGAAGGTGATGTTGTTGCTGGCGGAGAAGATGGGGTCGAGCGTGTGTCCTCCTGAGTAGGTTGGGGAGGTGACACGTTGTTTGAGTCAGATGGTGGCGAGGTTCTCCAGCAGGGACACAGTGTTTTTGTCATTGGAGTTGTCCAGGTGGAAGCTGAGGTCGCCGAGGAGGATATAGTCCATGGAGGCGAGAGTGTGGGGTGTGATGAAGTCGATGATGGAGTCGCTGAAGAGTGGGCAAGGTCCGGGGAGTCTGTAGATGAGGGTGCCACGGAGGGTGGTGTTCGGGTTGGTCTGGACCTGGAAGTGGAGGTGCTCCATATTAGTCAAGTGGTCGTCCGCGTGGGTGGTGAGGTGGAGGGTGCTTTTGTGTACGATGGCAATGCCTCCCCCCGGTTTGTTGATTCGTTCTTTGTGAATAATCGTGTAGCCTTGCGGGGCGGTGGTGGCGATGTCCGGGTGGAGGTGGAGTTCATCCAGGTTTCCGTGAGGAAGGCGATGTCTGGGTTGACGGAGTCGAGCAGGTGCCAGATCTCCACAGCATGTTTGTGGAGGGAGCGTGTGTTGAGCAGGATACAGTTGAGGCGGTCAGGTCTAGTGTTTGTTGGTCGTGCGGTGGGTGGGGCTGGTGTGCGTTGGCAGGCGAAGGTGCAGCTGCAGTTTTGGCAGGAAAAAGGGCCATGGGTGTCCTTTGGCGATGCCTGGTTGCAAGCAGTATGGCGTCTGGTGTGGAGGACATGGAGGGTGCTGGCGTCGTAGCGGTGGATGTTCCGAGAACCAGAGTCCATGGAGCTGGGCGTGGACAGGTGCAGACGGGTTTGCCTTTGGCACGCCAGTGTCACAGATGCGCAGCGGCCGCCATTAAGTAGCGTGAGGGTTGCATAGCTGGGAGGCGGGAACGTGGTGCTGGAGGGAAATGGGGCTGCGGGGGGCGAGCAGCGGGACAGCTAGAAAAGGCACGAAAGTGCAAAGTGTAGAACAAGAAAGAAAGTGACAGAAAGGCAGGAAAAGATGAAAAATGAAGATGAGAAAAAAAGAAAAGATAAGGAAAAAAATGAATGAAAACGGAAAGAAAATTAAAGGCAGAAACAGAGAGACAGAGGGCAGAGCAGCAGCAGAGCAGGAAGCTCCCCACTAGATTACAAGGGAGGGCCTCGAACTAGTGGACCCGCAAGGGTCAAGGGCAGCAGCTACCAGGCGGAGCTGTGTGTGGAAGGGAGCAGTTCACTGACAAGTTTGTTAAACATAACCATTTTAGGATGGCCTCCACCTTCATGCAAGAGTTGAAGCAAAGCAGTTTCAGAGAAATTATGACTGGTTGTGTTATAGATGTCCGAGTGTGAAGTTCTGTGTTCACCTCATCCTAATTAAATGAGGAAGAATCATGATGCCAATTCCTGTTGGTATTTTTGACTGTGGTGTTGTGTCCCATGATCATGCTATAATCTCTTTTCTACAATTATCCCTGGAAGTTTACCTGCAACCTGTGCGTGAAAACCTATGCGAAAACTGCTCAAAGAAAGTCTATTACAAAACTAAAACATAGTAAACGGTATTTACAGCCAGGCAGTCGGCAACCGCCTATACTTGCAAAACGTGGGGGTAGCATTTGAGTCATTAACACCCCCCCAACCTCTCCTCCAACCCCACCATTCCACAACTGAGAACCGTTTCTGTCAACTGGACTAAATTAGATCAATACGTTAGACATCTTTGAAATGAAATCGGTGTGTCATTACGGATTGGATTTTGTTCAGCTGTGAAAAGACTTGTTGAATGAGAATTGCGCTCTTCAGTGCTAATAGCCACTGTCCAAGGGGCCTCAGCATTGATTTCTTAGTCTTTTCTTGGGTCACATTCACGTTGCCTTGTCAGCTTCTCAGAGGCTTTCCATTCTTTTTTGGAGCTATGCCCTGTGTAGTCACCTGGAACTTCTTTTTAATTTGTGGTAAGTATCAGTATTTGCAGTCTGGGGTTTCATATTTAAACTCTCCCTTGCTTCGTTTGGCGTACTTGCGGTTGTCTTTTTATTGGCTATGTAAAAAATCAGGGAGGCTGGTAATCTCTTTGTAAGGTATATATTGACGAAAGGGCGTGGTTATTTCTTTGAATTCCCTGCTTTTGGCCAACGTGATGGGTGAGACATCTTTGAACAGTGTGACACTGTGGCCTTTAAATTCTATCGAGTCTGTCCTTCTAGCCGCCAACAATATCTCCTCTTTTTTTTCTGGAAGAAATGAATTCTAGTTAGTACATCGGATACCAGTTTTTTTTAAGCAGTTGATATGCAAGGAAGACTTGGGGGTGGCGTGTTCGGTCCAAGAGTAGCTTGCTGCCATTGGTGTTGTTTAATATGTGGAAAAACATGGCTCGATAAATAGTTTTCAAGGGCTGAGTTAATCACATCACTGCTTATACTTCTGATTATTAAGCTGTTACGAGACGAGCGATTTTCAGAGTCCGAAAATGTGCTTGTTGAGCTTTGAGTCATGGTTGTGTGCCTGTTTTCTATATGCAATATATGTTCAAGGTCAGACGAAATCTGCTCTTAATGCTCAAAGATCTTTTTAAAATCCATGCAGAAGAAGCTGACTGGCAACTTTTTGTGGACGGCGTCAGTAGTTCAGCGAGTTCTGCCACTGGGGGGGGCCATCATTTTCAAAGTTTAAAGGGTGCCTCGATTTTTGTGGCTGTATTATGCCAACATGTCCTTAATTGAGGCGTCTTCAGAACTTTCGTGCATACTGCAGCCATTAATGAATTGGGGTACATCAGGCTTTTAGTTGCTCAATGCTGATTTGAAACATATGAGGCGAACTATGTTCGTTTTGAAAAAATGGAACTCATCAGTGATGGATATAGAACCAAGTCCTGTGCACACGTATTAGGTCGATGGTTTTAGTGTCAAAACCAATATTAGCGAACTTTTCTTCCAGAAATTATGAAGGTCGACATCAGGAGTGTCTTAATGGGGATTTTTATATTAGTCTGGATCAAAACAGAAAGAAAAACCAGCCGACACGTGTTTCGTCACAACGTGGTACAATTGTGACTCTTCAGGGCTGAAAAGTGGCCAAAGGTGGCATGAAAGTCGCAGTACCGGTGATAATTCCAACCCGGTACCGACACAGGTTAAACGAAAGAAAAGGACAGGCGGGAAGGGTACAAGTGGTCCTTCCCCGGTGTCTCAGTGGTGCTAGAGACACGAGCGAGCGGACGTGTCAGTCCGTGTGAATGGGAGATCTAAGCTCCCTGGTTTCGGCGTGTAGTAATCACGTCTAAATTTCCCGGGTAGTGGTACCACTGGGACACCGGGGAAGGACCACCTGTACCCTTCCCGCCTGTCTTTTTCTTTCGTTTAACCAGTGTCGATACCGTGTTGGAATTATCACCGGTACTGCGACTTTCATGCCACCTTTGGCCACTTTTCAGCCCTGAAGAGTCACATTTGTACCACGTTGTGACGAAACACGTGTCGGCTGGTTTTTCTTTCTGTTTTGATCCAGACTAATATAAAAATCCCCATTAAGACACTCCTGATGTCGACCTTCATAATTTCTGGAAGAAAAGTTCGCTAATATTGGTTTTCACACTAAAACCATCGACCTAATACGTGTGCACTGGACTTGGTTCTATATCTACAGTGTGGGTCTTGACCTACACACTCGCAGGGGTTGTTTTGTTTGGGTTTGTTTCCCCTGACCTGGCAGCACCGTACTCATTTGTTCACACTCTAGACTCCTTTGCGTACTTGCTTGAGCGCCATTACTTCCTGTCCTTAATCTAAACCCTTCTCATCAGTGATGGATGTTTCTTTATTCCAGGTAGTTAGTTCAATAAAGAATACCGTCTAGCCTCTCAATTACTTTTTCCTGAGTGATCGACGAAAGGTCTTCTACCAAGGGAAAATGAGAAACTCATCAATGACTACCATTAAATTATGTCCATTGTACTATTGCACCACTGTCCAGTTGCCCCTTTTAAAAGTTTAATTGCAGCCAACCATTACTGCAGCCAACAAGTCACTGGATCGCCCACCTCCTTTAAGAGTTTATGTCCCTCACAGGTGTCCCTTGTGGTTCCTGGCTCGCCACCAGCCATCTTGCTCAGGTAATTCAATCATTTTTGCTCACTTTCCTGTCCTTCAAATTGAGCAACTGGGGGTTTACAGTTCCTCGCAGCTGCAGAGTATGCCGCTGCTGGGTCCTAACCAGAGAACAAGAGTCCTGAGCACCAGCAGCATGTGTAGCTTGCAGCTGAGGCACCCCTTCCCCTGCTCTTGGTTCAAGTAAGGAGGCCTCAGGATTGCTGCGTCCATGCCAATCACTTAGTGCCAAGTAGACCCCAACAGTAGGCTGCCCCAAGGCTTTATGCTTGTGGTTCGCTCAGTGTTGTGGTCCCTGTAGCGTACTCCCCAGCCTCGGAGCTTATAAATGATTATGCCACACTGCTTGGCATTACACGTCTTTACTCCTCAGCGTGTAACTGTTAACTGAAAATTCTATATCATGAATTCTAACACCCAAACCCAAGCACTTGCATAACTGTCCTACACGGTCCGTCAGGAACCAAAAGGGTCCCGGCAGCCTCTAACTCACAAGACACTACAGTTCCAACCATTCTGACTTAGTTTGTGCTGAAGGAACAGCATTCGTCTCCGACGTGGCCCCTTTACTTCAAAGCCCATATCAAACTTTGACAGTTTTTCCTCTTCAATCCTTTGAAGTGTAATCTTCAAGCCCTTGCCTTTTGGCCAGTTGTGTGTCAAAAACAGCAGTAGAGGAGGAAGTATGGAGTTTAATAGAGGCATGTCACATCTGCTGAGACCAACCCCCATTGGATTTATCTTTCAGATTATGGGCTACCAACGGTGCAGTCTTACTTCTGATTGTCACAGGTCAACAAGGGTTATTTCGCTTAATTATTCTCTGCTTGAGCACAGTTTGAAATCTGGGGACATGGTAGGATCCACAGCTGTGACCGGCCTGTCAATGCCACAAGGTTACTTAGAGCTGGACCCGTACGGATCACCACTCGGCCTGTGTGTGATATGCGGTTTGTCCAGCCCAAGGGCTTATTTCTCCTTGTTCCACCACCTGGCGATATTAGTCTTGCCCCATCGTTCTTGAGGGATACCAGGTAGGTGCTGCTTGCTCAAACACTATCATTACCCAGATGTCCCCGCAGGCCCTGGCTCCACCAGTTTAGGAGATTCAGCTGATGATGGGAAAGAATGCCTATGCCTGGGTACGCACCAGCGTGGAGGAGAAACCCAGTCACAACAGTGGTATATGCTGCTGAATTCGCAGGTGAGCCCTATTTTGTTTGATACAGTACATAGTCACACTGTTTGGGTAAGTGTAATTAATAGAGTGCTTTACCCTAAGTTAAGGCAAGGTACTAGGCACAAGGTGTCAGCACTCCACCTGTTGGAATCAAGTATTCAAATCCTGACCAGGTAGCACAACTCAGAGTTAAACTATACAATTTTGTCGATAGAGGTACCAACATGTACAAAACACACATTGTGTGGAAGTTTATACAGAAGTATACAAGATTAAATGAGTGCAATAGAAAAGGAGTTCTGTGGTACGAATTCAGCATTGGCAATGCGCAAACGCACCCTAGTTTAGTAGATGCCTGTTCATTCAAGATTCGATACTGACTTCGGCATTATGGAACACCCTTCCTATTCTCAACACTTGCTCCCTATACATACCTGTGTGACATTTACAGAGTCATTCAGCGTACTTACCTTTCTGCTGGATCTTGATTCCGATCAAAATCCTTTAATGACATAGCTATCGTTTTAAAGCATCATTACCTTCTCCCAGGACATTAATAGTCTCCTCGAACGAAAGCTCTGACTGATGTTCTGTACGCCTCCATTACTCATTAATTCATAGACCCATTAATCTATGAATCTCCACCCTGGGTTTCTCTGAATCATATTAATGGGCTGCATAAACACCATATCATTTGTTTCTTTTAGCATCTGAACCACATTTCTATGTTTGTCTCATTTGATTAATGTAATAGCTAAACAAGAACTATTTGCATTCATTAAATCTTGGATTGTCTTCAATAAACATAAACGCAAAAGTGTTTTGTATATGTTGGTATCTCTATTGACTTAATTATTTTGTTTAACTTCAGTTGTGGTACCTTGTCATGATTTCAATCCCCAGCTTGGAGGAGCACTGGGAAGAGCAGGAGTTGGCACCTAGCCTTACACCATCACCTCGTGTGCCATTCAAACCTTATTGCCGCAACTCTGCCAGTGGCCCATCCTAACTCTTGGCCCCTGCCTCCACCGCTGTCGTAGACAATGGATCGTCCGAGGCAGAGACCCAGGAGCCGCGCCTTCCTTCACATGGCCAGCCGCTCAGCTGTGCCATCAGCCAGATCTCATGCTTCTGTTGTGGCAATACTCGTGGCTGCTGACCAGCCCGCCCACAATGCGTGCGCAGCCTTTTAGAAGCCACTGCAGTGCCGGCCAGAGGCAGCAGGGGCAGATCCAGGCAGCAAGCCTGGTGCAACAGGGAATGTAGGACACAGAAATGGTTTTTGCACTGCCGTACCGCAATCTGGAAAGCAGAATGATGAAGGCTGCTTGGGGTTAGGGCTTGAGATCCCTGAAGGGCATTCCTAATGTCTGTCGGCTCTGACACCTTCATTGATTTGATTTAATTTGTCCTCTAAACTTAGCTGCCGAGGTTTCAGATTGCCATGTGTGACATTTTCATAAATTCAGTGTTATTATGAGTGACATTTGTATGAGTGACACTTTCTCGCTAGCAAAATTAAGCAATGAAGACAAGGGAAACATATAAATATCACAAATTACAACCATTTGCGCAACGAAAAGCTCTTCTACAACTTAATGCAGACACAGGGAAGAAAGACACAGGGCACTCACACTAAGGGACACAGAAAAGGGCAGAAGTACTTAGTTACTGTACTTACTAAGTGCGTGAGTTGTCAGAAGTACTTGTTCTCTCACTCTGGCTGCTAGCCCGTGATGGCGGTGAGCCCAGGACTGAGCCCCGGCGCGGGGGTGACTGATGTGCGGCGCCTCGGCCTGCTGCCCGTCTCTCGTCGGACCGTGGCTCACTGCGGCCGGCGCCGCACGACATCATGCCTGCAGCAGCGCCAGTCTCCCCGCACACGCTGCGCGCCCGATGAGGCAGCCACAGGCCTCTCGATGCGGCGCTGCGGCCTGCCATGGTGACTGAGACTCTGCGACCTAGTCCGTCCCGCCGCCGCTCGGCTTGCTTCTTGTCACTCCGGGGGAGCCTCACTTGAGTTAACCGTCCCAGCCAGGGCGTGAGGTAATGGGCGCCAGAGAGGCGCCACACTGCCAGAGCCAGTTAACGCTCGACTTGCCACAAGTAGGGCAGGCCCCGGGGACTCCCGATAATTTAATTGGGCGCAGCAGGGTGAGTCTCAACATCATGACTCACTCTGTCATGATGTGGTCAGCGCGCCGGGCCGCGGGAATCGAGACAGCACTCTGCAGAACTGTGCACAGTTTTGCAACATTGTTGCTAGTAACATGAAGCGTCACAGTGAAGCTTATTTGGGCACGCACAGGCCTAGAGCAGCAGCATCCGATCAATTACTGTCTCCTGGAGTCTGCCGCGGGGAGCGAGAGCTGAGCAGACTGTGTGCACTCTCAGCAGAGCAGCCCCCCCCGGCGCACATGACAGTCAGAGTGCACCACAGCCAGCAGGCAGTGCGCGCTAGCAGCACCCTGGGGGTTAATTTAGCCAACTTTCAGCGCGTCAGCAGAGAGTGGGCAAATGCGTGACAATGCATTTCAGTGCGGTGATGCGGAACACCACACTGAAATGCGTTAGCGTCACGCCTGATACGTGACACTTGGCAGGATTGTCTAAAGGTTTTCCTTGCCGATGTTCTGTGGTGTGTGAAGATGGCCCCCCTAGAATGAGGAAAAAAACGGGAGGCTATGGTTGAGGATACTTTATTCTCATAGGGGAGAGCCAGCCGTCCGTTCGTCTCCGCGATCCGGAATGTCCGTCCGCGTCACGTCACTCCCACAATCCCTTGCGGTGAGTCACGTGACGTCGGAAGGCTAGACCGCGACGCTACACATCTTCCCCCTTAACAACAATTGCAAAGAGAACTGTAACAGAGAGACAGAGAGAGAGAGAGAGAGAGAGAGAGAGAGAGAGAGAGAGAGAGAGAGAGAGAGAGAGAGAGAGAGAGAGAGAGAGAGAGAGAGTTAGTTCACAACTGGAATTCGCTGAATCGTTTCGGGAGCTTCACTGTACGGCCCTTGCGGGTGTGCGTGACGGATGCCCAGATCCCTTGCTCTCTTCCTCCACCGAATCCGGCCGTCCTTGTACTCTCCTCCGGATCTCTATCTTGTGTATCGGAAGTCTCTTGCGGGGTACCCGCACCGTCTGTGTCCTGGCTAGGCGGACGCAGTGTTTGTCGCTTGGCTGTCTGTCCTTCTGCATGTGATGAGGTGCTGGCCTCGCTCCTGTTGGTAACCTCCATGTCCTCTCTCGCTGGTTCTGTGGTCGGTGCTTCTATCCTAGTGGCGCTGTTGCTTTCTTCAAGATCGCTGTTGCTACTGTCCATGCCCCACTGAAGGATTTTGTTGCACTTGGCCATTCTGGATTGTGACCACACCTTGCCGTCGCTCAACAAAGCCGAACGTGTGTATAGATCCACTACTGGTAGGGGCTCACTGAATTGGCTGTCTCCCTTTTGTTCTGGGTGACCTTTTTTGACTCGGACCCAGTCGCCCTCCATCAGCGTGGCTTCCCGCACATTATGCCTCTTATCGTAATGTGCTTTGTAGATGCGTTGGGCTTTCTCAATGTTGCTCCAGACGATGGCCGGGGACCATTTGCTCTGGAGTCGCATGTTCATCCAGGCTGTATTGTCTCTGGTAAAAGGTTCTCTGCCTCTAAGGATTTTAAACGGGCTTTAGCCAGTGAGGGTGGGTGTGATGCGGTACGCCCACACTGTGCTTTTGACTTCGGCCTCCCAGTTCTTCCCGGCACTGATGACTGCCTGGACTGAACCCATGATCACCCGGTTAAAGCGTTCCACTTGGCCGTTGCCCGCCGGGTGGTAGACAGGTGTGTGTTTTGTCTTGATGCCGTTGCGGTCGGTGAAGGCTGTATTTGGCTGAAGTAAACTGGGGTCCGTTGTCGCTGGTGATGGTTTTTGGAATGCCTTCCCTCAGGAAGATGTTGGTGAGGAAGGCGATGACGGTGTCTGAGGCCACTGATTCGCAGATTTCGACTTCTGGCCACTTCGAGTATCGGTCCACTAAGACAATGAGATGTTTGGGTGTGCCCCAGGAATCCAGGATGGGGCCTACGATGTCAATGGACAAGTCCTCCCAAGGGTTGTTGGGAGTGTTGAACTCCCCCATGGGGGGTCTCATGGTGGTGAGTGTTTTGTCAGCTCTGGCGCAATGCTCGCATGCTCTCACGAATCTCTCTACTTGGTTGTCCATGGCCGGCCACCAGTACAGTAGTTTCATTCTTCTTTTCGCTTTTACGATGCCCAGGTGGCCTTCGTGGTTGATGTGGAGTATGCGATCGAACAGCTCCTTCGGGGGTACCCGTCTGTTGCCTCGCAGTAGAAATACTGAGTTGTCGCTAATAGAGAGTTCGTCACGGACCTCCCAGTATTTTCTGAAGTTGTCTTTTGTGTGCTTCTTCTCTGGCCAGCCGTGTGTGACATACAGTTTGACCTGTGATAGTTCGGTGTCCTGCGCATAGGCGTCTGCCCAGTCCTGGGCACTGATGGTGTGTTCGTGATCCGTCATAAATGCAACGCTGTACTCGTCCCAGTCTGACTGCGTGACTGTGCCTTCCATGGCTGCTGCCCTGCTGAGGAAGTCCCGACCCTGTTTTTTGGGCCGGGGATGTATTCCACGTCGTACACAAAGTCCAAAAGTCGCAGTGTCATCTTCGCGATGCGTGGGGTGGCTGTCACGTTGCCGCTGGATGTGAGGACCTTGATTAGGGGTTTGTGGTCGGTGTGGAGCGTGAATCTTGATCCCCACAGATATTGTCGAAATTTTTACATCGCCCAGATGGATGCTAGCATTTCCTTTTCTATCACGCTCTACTTCTCTTCACTGGGGGTGAGGGATCGTGAGGCAAACCCCACAGTGGTCTCCGTGCCGTCCGTTGCTCTCTGGGAGAGGACCGATCCCAATCCTTTGTCGCTGGCGTCCGTGGCCAGGATGCTGGGGGCGGCGCGGTCGAATCAGTGTAAGGGAATCGCCCCGCAAATGTCTCTTTTGATGGCAGAGAATTCCGCTTCCGACTCTTCGGACCAGGAAAAGGCGTTCTTTTCTTTCAGAAGTTGACGTAAGCTGTGCGTTTTGGTGGCAAAGTTCCTGACGAATTTGCTATAGAACTCCGCCAGCTCCAGGAAGGAGCGGACCTCATCTTTGCTTTTAGGGGAGGGCGCGGACATGATGGCTTCCACATTAGCAGTTTTTGGGGAGATGCCTGTGTCGCTGATCTCGTGTCCCAGATAGGTCACCTTTCGTAAGCCGAATTTGCACTTCTCAAGTTCCGCCGTGAGACCGTTGTTCGCCAGCGTGTGCAGTACGGTGTGCAGAATGTCATCGTGTTCGGCCTTGGTTTTCCCCATGACAAGGATGTCGTCCTGGAAGTAGAGGACTCCGTGGACGTCCTTGAAGAGTGTGTGCATGAGTTTTTGGAAGACGGCCGCCGCGGATGCGAGGCCAAAGGGCAACCGTCTGAACCTGTAGCAGCCGAAGGGCGTGATGAAAGAGGTGAGTTTCCGGCACGATGGATGGAGCGACACCTGGTGGTATGCAGCTTTGAGGTCGATGGTGGAGAACCATTTGACCCCCTTGGTCTGGGCTAGCAGTTCGTTTATTTTGGGCAGCGGGAACTTGTCAACAATAATGTTTTTATTGAGTTCTCGGAGATCAATGCACAGGCGTATCTTCCCGCTCTGTTTGCGCGCCACCACCAAGGGCGCGAGCCATTCGGCGCATTCTATTGGTTCGATGATGTCGTTGTCTTCCAACTGTTTCAGTTCTAGCTGTACTGCCTCTCTGCAGTTAAATGGGATATTCCTAACTTTGTGGAAGACTGGCACAGCCCCTTCTTTAAGCATGATTTTGTGGGTGAACTTTGACATCTTCCCGATGTGGTCGCTGAAGACTGCTGGGAATGCTGCTTTTAACAAGACTGGCGTGGATGGGTCGTCCATCAGAAGCACTTGTGTGTCACCGCCAGGGTTGAGTTGTATGCCCAGCGCTCCCTGGTCCGCCCACCCCAGGACTGAGGGGCCGTTCTGCGCGACGTACAATTTCGCTGTCGTGTGCCTGCCTTTGAACTCGAACAGGAGCCGCCGGAACCCCACCATGGGGATTCGTTCCCCTGTGTATGTGACTGGGTGGACGTCAGTGGGATGAAGGTGGTTCCCCACCACGTGGGCAAAGTCATTGTCCCATAGCTGTTTTTGGATGATGGTGTATGGCGAACCGGAGTCCGCCACCATGGCTATCTGGACGCCCCCAATTAATAACATGCAGGATGGCTTCTTCTTGGCGACGCCGCCGATGCCCAGGATTTGGTCCTCGATGCAGAGTATGCAATCTTGGTCGGAT
The DNA here is from genome assembly GCA_963921515.1 of Calotriton arnoldi. Taxonomy (NCBI): domain Eukaryota; kingdom Metazoa; phylum Chordata; class Amphibia; order Caudata; family Salamandridae; genus Calotriton; species Calotriton arnoldi. The sequence continues at coordinate 385,683 of CAWUFW010000974.1, read as the reverse complement.
TGGTCTGCTCCATCTGGGTCGTCGGAGTCGTCCTGGACATATTTGACTGCGGCGCTTCTGGGCTTCCGTCTCCAGACTTTGCCGTAGTGTTCTGTGACGCCGCAGAAGGAGCATTTGACGTGGAATGCTGGGCACTTCCTATCATTTGCCATGTGGGATTGGCTGCCACATCTGTAGCAGGTTCCTTGCTTGTCCATGGGAGCGCGGCTGGGCCCCTTGGATCTGGACGTAGATTGCCTGTTGGAGGCAGAGCCAGAATTGGTCGTAGGTTTTGCGGTCGGGCCCTTCGGTCTCTCACCTTGCACACTGTGGGCTGTTGGACAGGTTCCTTTTTGGCGGCGAGTGCGCATCGTTTGGACAGCTCGGTTCTCTTGACTATAGCGATGATCTCCGGGAGAGACGCTTCACCACTAACCCACAGCTTCTCCTGGACGCTTGAGTGGGTAGTGTGCATTATGATTTGGTCCCTTATAAGGTCATAGTGAAGGGTGCCAAACTTGCAGTTGATGGCTAGCTTCTTGAGGGCTGCTACGTAGTCCTCCACTGATTCCGACTCGGTCTGTTTGCACTGGAAAAAATTGTACCGGTCGATGGCCGTGCAAATTACCGGCTGGTAATGGTTGTCTAGGTCTTCCAGGGCATGTTGGAAAAGGTAGTCTTCTGTTGATGCTCTGGGCTTCTTTACCATGTTTTCGTAGACGCGCAGGCCTTCTGGACCCAGATTGTGTAGGAGGATTTTCTTCCGGCGTTTACTGGAGAACGCCTCCTCACCTTCATCTTCCAGCGCCGATAGGTAGTTCAGGAAATGCCCTTTCCAGTCGGCCCATTTCATGGCCAGTTCTACTGGTTTCGGTAGGAAGGGTACCGTGTTGGTTAATGAGAAGGTTTGCGCGCACATGGTGCGGGTGGCGAGGAAGGTAGTGCGCCTTGAAGAGGTGCGTTAGTCGCTCATAGACGCTTATGACCTTGTAATGGGGCGGGCCAGGTTGTGAGCAGGGTGCCCTTTGTGCTGTCTCGCTTGCTGCGGTGTGCTCTTAGACGCTGCTGCCGCGTGGTGATGCAACGCGGTTCTGTGGACCATGTACTCCTCGCGCTGGCTGGCTTGCCTTAGTGTTGCCTAGCTCGTGGTGTAGCTGTGGGACACCTCGTGCGAGGGGGGGCTTCTTATGGACCACTCAGCCCCCCTGGAGCAGGTAGTGAAAGCGGAGGTTGAGGACAGAGAGGGGGGGTGTGAAGTGCGCGCCGACGTGCGCGCCGAAGACCTCACACGATGGGAACTGGTCGCCCCCCACCTCAACTGTGCCTCGCTGGACGCGGTGAGCAGGCCGCGCCCGCCGCTGCGCTGTCGCCGGCTCTCCCCTACCGTGACGGCGGCTTGGATTGGCTTCGTGGTTCTGCCGCCTCATCGCCACTGTGGTGTGTGAAGATGGCCCCCCTGGAATGAGGACAAAGACGGGAGGCTATGGTTGAGGATACTTTATTCTCATAGGGGAGAGCCGTCCGTTCGTCTCCGCGCCGCGATCCGGAATGACCGTCTGCGTCACGTCACTCCCACAATCCCCTGCGGTGAGTCACGTGACGTCAGAAGGCTAGACCGCGACGCTACATGTTCCAATAAGGGCGATATTTCACCTACCTGTATTTGTGCATCCAAAGGTGATTTTTTCTTCTGATGTGTTTCTTCTCCTAAAGTGTTTCCAAAAACCTTCTCGTGTGACTCCAATGTTGTTTTTAACCCACTCGTGATTTAGTACCTTAATGCGATGCGCATCTACAGGTCTTTTCCCTCCAAAATGTAATTTGTGCTGATAAAACTGTTTCTGCACTACCTATGATATTGCACCACAAGAGATTCTGTGCCTAAAGCTGGTTATGTATCCAATAATAATCTATAAATTTAGGGTGTGGTACCAGAAATTCGTGGCCTAAATATTACGGGACAGAATATTGTGTGGTAAATATTGCTCAACAAAATATTTCCCCACTGACTTCCGCACTCATGCTGATGTTGCACCAAGGTTAATATTGTTCCTCAATATGCTGCCAATCAAAGGTGAAGTCATGCTAATGCACACTTTTAATGTTTCTATTGCTCAATCGTGCAGTACTGGTGCCATGAAGCAACATAAGCTTGGTTAATAAACAAGATAAGGTAAGGTCATAGAAGGCAGCATAAGAGTTGCACTGAGACACAACTCGGTGCTTTCGTGCATGCCAAAGTATTATCTCCCAGGTCTCTAGGAAATGGAATTCGCTTTATTACTGTGCGCAAATCAGGTTGGAGATAATTGATAGCCATGCTTGGTAAAGATGCTACTTTTCAATACACCCATTTCTTAAAATCCAGAATGAAATATAGTGTGCAACAAAGTATACTGCAGAGAAATGAAGACATCTACAGATTCAAGTTGAGGGTCCATCTAACGCACTGCCACAACCTTACATTAGTCGATAGTTCTATCATCGACTGTGTTTGTCAGAGGAATTTTCAATTTTATTATGCAGTGCACAATTTCAATATGCGACAACCAGCTTCCTTACAATGCCTGGCTTTTGTTATACAATTCCAGCAGTAAGATGTATGATTTTAGTTGAACCTGTCAAATTAAAATGTGTAGTCATTAACAACGAATATATATACCTTGGAATCAACCAGAGGGACATGCACATATTGCTAATTAGCAGCACTGTAACATCCTGTGCTGTGTGAAGTGGCAATAAATCGAAATATGCTGTGCAAATGAAGCACTGTCTAGTTAACTGATATAAATAGAACGAAACAGCACAGAAACACCAATGTTACACAACACGGGAAATAGCCTTTACAATACACGAACGTATTTGTGCCTTTACCACGCACTGCAAGTATAGGTAAGGTAAATATATATACATATATATCCTCTCACGTGTGCTTGCTGTCACAGTGGCCGGTTCCATCTGTGTACGGTGCCATGTAGCAGGCGCAAGATGCGCTTCCACATATGAATTCACTGCTTCGAGGCCAAAACAAAAGATGGTCCATTGTGGAACAAACTTTAAGTCTAGCCTGACTATATACTCCTCTCAGTGCCCGTCTGTTGCTACAGCCTCAAAGCAATGGCTTTATATATGAAAAGGAGAGTTTGGGGATAAAGGAAGTTTAGGAGTAATTGAATAGAGGGGAGCTTAATTATTGATATATATATATATATAGTTATATATATAGATATATATATAAAATATCAAACCAGCTAGGATGACGATCCTTAGTTCTATGTGTAGAAGAGGTCAAAAGATTCCTCATACAGCAATATTTAATGACCAAATGTTAATCCAACGTCTGCTGCGCACAACATCAGTGATGTCATCAGTGAAGTCATCAGTGATGTCACTGACCATGTCATGAGTGATGTAATACGTGAGGTCATAAGCAGTGCATTACGGGGCATAAGTTATACTTAGCTCAGGTAACTATAACTGCTGCATTTCTATGATTTTGTGCGTGTAAAATCTGAGCCCAACTATAAAGTCCCCGTAACCTTCGTTTTTTTGATTGAATTTCTATACTATAACCTGCAACCTTTGAGAGTGGGTGTGTGAGTGGCTGTATGGGTCTATGACTGGATGTGTGAGTGGCTCTAAGGGTCTGTGAGTGGGTGTGTGAGTGGGTGTATGGATCTGACAGTGGGTGTGTGAGTGGTTTTGTGGGTGTGTGAGTGGCTGTATGGGTTGGTGAGTGGGTGTGTGAGTGGTTGTATGGGTCCCGTGAGTGGGTGTATGGGTCTGTTATTGGGTGTGTATGTGGGTGTGTGGGACTGGGTCGGTGACTGGGTGTCTGAGTGGCTTATGGGTCTGTGAGTGGGTGTGTGAGTGTCTGCATGGGTGTATGAGTGGGGGTGTGAGTAGTTTTGCGAGTGAGTGGATTTGTGAGTAGGTGGGTGTATGAGTGGCTGTGTGGGTGTGTGAGTGGCTATATGGGTCTCTTATTAGGTGTGTAAGTGGTTTTGTGGGTGTGTGAGTGACTGGGTTGGTGACTGGGTATGTGAGTGGGTGTGTGAGTGTCTGCATGGGTGTGTGAATGGGTGTCTGAGTAGCTGTGTGGGTGTGTGAGGGGTTTTGTGAGTGCATTTCTGTGGGTGTGTGAGTGGGTTTACGAGTGGCTATATAGGCGTGTGAGTGGCTGTATGGGTGTTTGAGTAGTTATGTGGGTGTGTAAGTGGCTGTATGGGTCTGAGTGGGGTGTGAGTGGCTTTGTGGATGGGTGAGTGAGTGACTATGGGTGTATGAGTGGGTATGCGAGTGGCTTTGTGGGTCTGTGAGTGAGTGGGTGGCTGAAAATGGGTGCGTGGAGGTGTCACCAGCGGCGGCCGGCCCTGATCGGAGGTAGGGAGGCGGGGGCAGGAGGACACGGGGGGGAAGCAGGAATTTTAAAAAAAGTACCTTCTCGCCGCTTCCTCGCCTCCGTAGTCCTCCCTCGTTCGGCCTTACCGGAAGCACACCCAGGCCACCAGTCAGCCAATCACAACTCTGCCTTAGCAGCGCTCTGACTGGTCTGAGCGCCGTGTTTTGGGGCTCAGACGCTGACTCAGGGGCTGGGCTTGTTCTCCACGTAGGCTGTAATGCAGACTGGTAGTAGAACATGCTAAGTGCGCAAGACTGATTTGGGCGGCCCGAGATGGCCGGCCAAGCAGTTGTTACGCACTTTAGGAGGGTGCTACCACTGCTCCTCTGCCCCCACCCTCTGACGCAAAGTGGGCGGAAGTAGAAGAAAATAAAATGATAACGCAAGTTATTATCATTTTATTTTCCCTTTGTGTCACTGCAAAAAAGCAGTGGGGCAACACTCCTCCGCCTTAGCAGGGGAGCCGCCACTGGGTGTCAGATGCTGTGTGAGTGAGTGGGCCAGAACGGAACCTCACCTGCCTCTTTATCCAACAACAGTCTACAATTTTGCACAAAATTTCTACCCAACTGGAGTACTTTATATTGGCTAATTAGTAAGTGCTACCTCGTTGGGTAAATGTGCAGTACATAATCGACATCACAGCTACCTAATGAACCACAAGGAAATGTCTTCAGTGACCTTGTGTGCATGTAATTTCGGAAATGTGATTGCTCTTCGAGGTATTGATCCACAAATCTGTGATAACATGAATCCAGGCTAGAGAAGAGGACGAGACTACACAAGAGCGGAAACTCCACCAAACAAGGGTACTTCCTGTTAACTTTATGAAGTAAGTGCTTCTTTGTTTGGTGGAGATGTCCTCGACTTCCTCTGCATCAAGAACGCATCATCAAAATCGGCAGGAAACACTCTCAGGGGCCTTTTGGTAAGCTATCCATCAACATGGGAAAAGGAGAGAAGACCTCTGCATACTACTAAGGAACATGGGGGTGGGGGGGGAGGTGAACCAAACAGACAGAGCGCGCAGATGGTTTTGGGCATTTGAATACTCAGCTTAATTAAAAGGGAAAACCATGGACTCTGCACTCACCAGGAGACTACAAGAAAGTCACTACAGATCAGATTGCGCTCGAATAGATCAATGATGCATTCACCTTCATTAAGGATTTCAAGGGGAGGGGGGCCACGCAACCCCCCCCCCTCCCGGACTGATTTTGGCTTCGGGGACCCCATACTTTGGGGTCCAGCCTCTTGATGCTGGGTGCCTTAAAGCCCACCCAGCGATACCAAAGGGGATGATGGACAGAGCGTTAGAGCAAATCAAACACTCACCCCCAGTCAACTGATCTGGGTTTAATCCATCATCATTCTTTAGCTCACTCCACCACCCCAGTTCAGACATGGCCATATGCAAATCAGTCTGACCCTGTGCCTCATGGGAACAGTCCAGCCCGAAATGCCAAGCCATGTCTTCCCTGGACCGGAAACAAGCATCCTGGGACCGGTTTCTGGCTATTCAGCCGTCATCAGCCAGGCTAGCTTGAATCCAGTGGCAAAGTGAGCAAGGGACCCACGTCTGGGCATACCCTGCCAACTTAGGGCGAACAAAGCGATACCAAAGGGGATGATGGACGGAGCGTTAGAGCAAATCAAACACTCACCCCCAGAATGATGATGGATTAAACCCAGATCAGTTGACTGGGGGTGAGTGTTTGATTAGCTCAAACGCCGGTCCATCATCCCCTTTGGTATCGCTTTGTTCGCCCTAAGTTGGCAGGGTATGCCCAGACGTGGGTCCCTTGCTCACTTTGCCACTGGATTCAAGCTAGCCTGGCTGATGACGGCTGAATAGCCAGAAACCGGTCCCAGGATGCTTGTTTCCGGTCCAGGGAAGACATGGCTTGGCAGTTCGGGCTGGACTGTTTCCATGAGGCACAGGGTCAGACTGATTTGCATATGGCCATGTCTGAACTGGGGTGGTGGAGTGAGCTAAAGAATGATGATGGATTAAACCCAGATCAGTTGACTGGGGGTGAGTGTTTGATTAGCTCAAACGCTCGGTCCATCATCCCCTTTGGTATCGCTTTGTTCGCCCTAAGTTGGCAGGGTATGCCCAGACGTGGGTCCCTTGCTCACTTTGCCACTGGATTCAAGCTAGCCTGGCTGATGACGGCTGAATAGCCAGAAACCGGTCCCAGGATGCTTGTTTCCGGTCCAGGGAAGACATGGCTTGGCAGTTCGGGCTGGACTGTTTCCATGAGGCACAGGGTCAGACTGATTTGCATATGGCCATGTCTGAACTGGGGTGGTGGAGTGAGCTAAAGAATGATGATGGATTAAACCCAGATCAGTTGACTGGGGGTGAGTGTTTGATTAGCTCAAACGCTCCGTCCATCATCCCCTTTGGTATCGCTTTGTTCGCCCTAAGTTGGCAGGGTATGCCCAGACGTGGGTCCCTTGCTCACTTTGCCACTGGATTCAAGCTAGCCTGGCTGATGACGGCTGAATAGCCAGAAACCGGTCCCAGGATGCTTGTTTCCGGTCCAGGGAAGACATGGCTTGGCAGTTCGGGCTGGACTGTTCCCATGAGGCACAGGGTCAGACTGATTTGCATATGGCCATGTCTGAACTGGGGTGGTGGAGTGAGCTAAAGAATGATGATGGATTAAACCCAGATCAGTTGACTGGGGGTGAGTGTTTGATTAGCTCAAACGCTCCGTCCATCATCCCCTTTGGTATCGCTTTGTTCGCCCTAAGTTGGCAGGGTATGCCCAGACGTGGGTCCCTTGCTCACTTTGCCACTGGATTCAAGCTAGCCTGGCTGATGACGGCTGAATAGCCAGAAACCGGTCCCAGGATGCTTGTTTCCGGTCCAGGGAAGACATGGCTTGGCAGTTCGGGCTGGACTGTTCCCATGAGGCACAGGGTCAGACTGATTTGCATATGGCCATGTCTGAACTGGGGTGGTGGAGTGAGCTAAAGAATGATGATGGATTAAACCCAGATCAGTTGACTGGGGGTGAGTGTTTGATTAGCTCAAACGCTCCGTCCATCATCCCCTTTGGTATCGCTTTAAAGCCCACCCAGGGCACCCAGTGTGTATCATTGGAGACCGCGGGGGAGGCTTAATGCCCCGTGTTCCAGAAATGCTGCTCCCTGCATGTGGGAGCAATTTTTTCATTTGTTTTCCTGAAAACAGATGAAAAGTCCACTCCCAGCGAGCGGGGGCAGTTTTTCTGCTCCCGCCCGGTAGGAGTGGACTTAGTTTGCTCTCGCTTGGCAGGAGCTGTTAAAGCTCCCGCCAAGCGACAGCAAACTACTATGACCCGAGGGTGGGCACCTCGGGATATAGGGAGCCGGCCCTGGGAGGTAGCAGTCCCCAGGGCCATTAATCACTCAAGGAGAGGGGCTGTGCTACCCCCCTCCTTTCAATTTGTCAGGCTTGCCCCAGAGAGGTGGTGGTCCACAGGGCTAAATATGGACTGGGAGGGGAGCCGCGCAGCCCCCCTCCCACTTTATGTTGTATATCAGGCCCCGGGGAGGTGGTGGTCCCTGGGGCCCTATAGGGCCAATGTGGGGAGTCCACGCGGCCCCTCTCCAAATAACTATTGAAGCCCTGGGGAGGTGGTGGTCCCAGGGGCTCTTAAAAGCCTTAGCACTGGGTCTGCGCAGACCCCCTCCAATTTAAAAATCAAGCCCAGGGAAGGTGGTGGTCCCCGGGGCTCTTAGGAGCATCAGAAGGGGAACTGCATGTGCCCCTCCCAACATATAACTGACAATGCCCCAGGGACCTGGGTCATGCGGGGCTGTAATACAAACAAGAGCTGGAATCCGCAGATCCACCCCTGAAGTTGCAGCAAAATTGAAAAAAATATATGCTTTTCAGCCCTGGCGGGGTCCCTGCGGGGCCCCACCACCAGGTTTAGGGGGTTGGGGTATTCCTACCCTGCCCCCTTTTCTTTATTTCTAACTTTTTTTTTAGAGAATTGGCTGAGTCAGAGTCCAAAAATGGCCGCCAATTGTTCCTGGTTTAAGTGTTGGCAGTCAATCAGATCTCTGCACGAGATCTCTTGGATCCACGGAGGGTCAGCGTCCCTAGATATACAAATATGGTTTTCCTTTAATTAGGAATTAGCATTAGCAGAGTGCCATCCATGCCGAGCTGTAAAATGACAAAAGCCTTTTACCACTGCAGGCACTGCGCTGATTATGCTTAAAGTCTTTGCTGTAGAAATGGCAAAAGACTTTGGGCCAGATGCATCAAGCCATTTTTTGTTCGCAAACGAACCGATCTGCAGAATCGGCCCGTTTTTTAAATTTTTTTTTAATATTGTATTTTATTATTTTAGTACAGGAACAATAAATAAATCAAACATACAAAAGACCGAAAGGAAAAATGCAAAATCAAACAATAGGACAGTAATATGGATCGCTAAGATCAAAAACAAATATTATGTCGAGGGTAACAATATAGAGCATAGGGCCATGGAATGTAGTGACAGTGAAGGCGCATAAAGTATATTAATCACAAACAATACAGCAATAGTGAGGTATTCTGGCAGGGCCAGGGTGACACCAAGAGCTGCAATCGAGGTGGAGGTTAGTCGTCAGAAAGAACCTGGATAATTGCATTTGCAGAACTACCCATTAAAGACAAAGAATACATACAGTCACCACTTAGTCCCCAGGGACCTCTGGTGTAGCTCGACAAGCAGCTTGATATTGCGCAAACATACCCCAAAAACTCTTTGGTCGATTACAAGGGGGGAGCAATTCGTTGTACACATCAGATTGGGTGTTACAATACACCATGTCTCGCTCCCACTCCGCAACTGTAGGCGCCGGACCCCTCAACCATCGCATCGCTAGTCGACGCTTTGCAAATAGGAGACCCATTGCCACCAATTTGCGTGCTGCTTTCTTAAGAGGTTTGGTGTAGCCCAGAAGCGCCAGCAGGGGATCCGGGACAAGGGATAGACCTAAAATATCGTTGAGCTTCTGGAAAATTAATTCCCAATAATGGAACACTGACGGGCATTGCCATGCTAGGTGGAAAAGATCTGTGTGCGGGGCATAGCATCTCTCACAATTGTCAGTTTCCCGCAGACCATACCTAAAGAGTCGTGAAGGGGAATAATAAACTCTGTTTAGAAATTTAAAATGAACAATGCGGTGGCGGCCGTTTAGGGATATCTTACGAGTGACCTCGCAACAATAAAACCAGGTGTCGTCTGTGATGGGAGCTCCTATATCCGAATGCCAAGCTTGCCGGACGATGCCAAGTGAAGACACCCTCTTGCTTTGAGCAAGAGTATAGAGCTTGGAAACGATCTTACACAGGGACTGAGCGCTTAGTAAAGCTGTCAGAGGGGGAATTACCAAGGGTTCCTGCAAATCATCCCCCAACACTGCCCGCAAAGCGTGCCTAGTACGAAAAAAGTGAAACTTAGTGAGGGCTGAGTGTACGCCGTCTGTGCCTGCCAACTCCTCCCAGGTGCCCAATCGTCCATGACAAAATAGATCGCCCATTTGATGTATACTTAGTTTGTGAAGGGAATCCAGGGTACCCCTATCGGAGCGAAGTGCAAACCACTGGCACCAATCGATATGCATACGGGGCGAATATAATTGCGCCCCCTCATATAGCCTCAGAAGCGCATTCCACGCGTGTACTACGGAATTGATGGAGTCTAAAACACCACTCCGTCTAATAGGGGCCCGCGTTAAGAGACGAGGCAATGAGTGGGGGGCAGCGACAACCTTTTCGATGTGAAGGTGAGGCAAATCTTGAGGACCATGCACCCAGTTGTGGGCATGAGAGGCTTGCGCAGCTCTATAATACAATTCGAAATTCGGGGCATTAAGTCCGCCAGCGGCATACGGAAGCATGAGCGTATCAAAGGCAACTCGCAGGGACTTACCAGCCCACGCCAGTTTGATCATCAGGGACCGCAGTTCGCGAAACAACTGTGGAGGGACCACTATTGGTATATTCAGAAACAAAAAAAGTAAGCGAGGTAGAACAACCATTTTCATTAAAGATACTCTGCCAGCCAGAGACAATGGGAGTCGTATCCATCTGTCTACGTCATCCCCTATCTTCCCTATTAGTGTACCATAATTGGCCCTAAGTACCTCTTCGGCGTCAGAGTGAATCTGGATGCCTAGGTATCGCACCGGTTCAGTAGTCCACCGGAGTGGGAACTCAAGCGGAAACTGCACCGTGGCAGGAGTCAACAGGAACAAAATGGATTTATCCCAATTGATCCTTAGGCCGGATAACCCCCCGAAGCGTAGTACCTCCCTTATCACAGGGGATAGGTGAGTCTCAGGGTCCCTAATGTATAGAAGTGTGTCGTCCGCATAGGCCGAGACAATGAGGTCATAATGCGGAAACCGAAGCCCTCTGTGACTGTGGTATTCGCGCAGTACTCGCAACAGCGGCTCAACCGCTACCGCATACAGCAGCGGGGACAACGGGCAGCCTTGCCTTGTGCCACGGCGGATTGAAAAGGGGGCGGAAACCACATCTCCCGTGCGGACCCGAGCCACTGGGGAGTTGTATAACACTGACACCATTTGTAGGAATTCCGTTCCGACCCCAATGCGACGCAACACCGCCTACATGAATTTCCATTCAATGGAATCAAAAGCCTTTTCGGCATTGAGGAAAAGCGCGGCGGCTTTGACCTCCGGGCGAACATGCTGCAGCGCTCCAAAAACCGTGCGGAGATTTTGTGTGAGCGTGCGACTCGGGATGAACCCAGCCTGTTCCGGGCCAATTAATCGTGGGAGGAGCAGAGAGAGACGGTTAGCAAGGACCTTCGCTTACAGCTTAGTGTCCACATTGATCAGGGAGAGCAGACGGTAAGAGGGGCATCTACGGGGGTCCTTGTTGGGCTTCAAAAGAGTCATAATTAATGCCTCGTGCATAGATGGGGGCATAATGCCGTTTGCAGCCATGTCGTGGAACAAAGTTATTATATGTGGAATGAGGAGCTCGCTGAAGGCTTTATAAAAGGAGACTGTAAGACCGTCAAGCCCAGGTGCACTGCCCTCGCGCATCGAACCCAGAGCAAGACGAATCTCCGCCGCTTCAATGGGCCGCATCAAAAACCCCCTGTGCCAATTTTGTAGCCAGGGAAGCTGTATACATTCCAAGTAATTAGTAATGAGGTCATCACTTGGGGCAAGTTTGGAGCTGTATAGCTCCTGGTAGTAAGATAGGAATTGCATATTAATGTCAGTGGGTTACGTCATGGTCGACCCGTCATCACTCTCCACCTCGACAGCATCACGCGTGTCCAGTCGCCGGCGGGCCATTGCCGCCAGGACTGAGCCAGGCCGGTCAGTCTCACCATAAGCTCTAGCGGCCGCATATTTGCCCATGTGCTTGACCTCGCTATCCGCTGCCTCATGGAATTCTGCCAGCATGGTCTTAAGCAGGTCTCGCAACTCAGGGTCATCAGAGTGAAGCAGACGGGACTCTATATCGGCGAGCCGAGTCTCCAGCAACGCAATCCGATCGCGAATAGCACGGAGTACGCCCGCATGTTTACTAATAGCAATGCCCCTAATGAAAACTTTGAATGCTTCCCACACTGTTGCAAAGGAATCGACCGACCCCACATTTGTCTCGAAGAACCCAGAAATAGCCTCAAGCAGCTTGGAGTGAAATACAGAGTCCAGCAATGAATAGGGCGGGAACCGCCACAAGAACGGGGGTGGAGTACGGGGAGGGACCGCAACCGTAATCGGGGAGTGATCAGAGAAAGAGCGAGCTAAGACTGAGCAATTCAGCACCTTAGGCAATAAGGATTGCGAGAGAAACCAGTAATCAATACACTTGCCAGGTAGGTCGCTCCCCCCGCCATACAGCTCCGCCTGTGTTTTCCTGCCCGCTGCTGCTGCTGGTAAGCTCGCCCCTCTGCTGTTGCCTTGGTGCCCGTTTCGCCTCTGTCTCCCCTCGTGCCCCCACTTGATTGTGTCCATTTTCGCTTCTGTGTCCCCTCGTGCCCCCATCTGATTGTGTCCTCTTTTGCCTTTTGTCTCCCCTCGTGCCCCCACTTGATTGTGTCCATTTTCGCTTCTGTGTCCCCTCGTGCCCCCATCTGATTGTGTCCTCTTTTTGCCTTTTGTCTCCCCTCGCGCCCCCATTTGATTGTGTCCATTTTCGCTTCTGTGTCCCCTCGTGCCCCCATCTGATTGTGCCCTCTTTTTGCCTTTTGTCTCCCCTCGTGCCCCCACTTGATTGTGTCCATTTTCGCTTCTGTGTCCCCTCATGCCCCCATCTGATTGTGTCCTCTTTTTGCCTTTTGTCTCACCTCGCGCCCCCATTTGATTGTGTCCATTTTCGCTTCTGTGTCCCCTCGTGCCCCCATCTGATTGTGTCCTCTTTTTGCCTTTTGTCTCCCCTCGCGCCCCCATTTGATTGTGTCCATTTTGCTTCTGTGTCCCCTCGTGCCCCCATTTGATTGTGCCCTCTTTTGCCTTTTGTCTCCCCTCGTGCCCCCATCTGATTGTGTCCTCTTTTTGCCTTTTGTCTCCCCTCGCGCCCCCATTTGATTGTGTCCATTTTGCTTCTGTGTCCCCTCGTGCCCCCATCTGATTGTGTCCTCTTTTTGCCTTTTGTCTCCCCTCGCGCCCCCATTTGATTGTGTCCATTTTGCTTTCTGTGTCCCCTCGTGCCCCCATACTGCTGTGCCCAACTTTGCCTTCTGTACCCCCGCCGCTGCGTCCCCCTGTGGCCCCGCCCCCCTGACTGCCCATTTGCTGCCCCTGCCTCCCGCCTCCCAGCTGCTCCTCCCTCCCAGCTCTCCATATATGGCGGCTGCTGCGCGGCCGCGCCGCCGGCGCGCCAAAGGCGCGCCTAAGGCAAGCCCGTCTGCGCCCGTCCGCGCCTGGACCGCGCCCAGCGCCAGTACCCCTGGGCCGCGCGCCCCCCCGCTCCAGCATCAAGGACTGACGCCGTTACGATGCCACCACACTCCACGCTCTCAACCCCGGACGGAGACACAACTGCTTCAAGGCCGCCCCGAAACGCACACATGGCCCCTTCACCTGCCGGAACTGCAGCTACACCAGCCTCAGAGCCACCGAAGCGCCCGCCAAGAAGGACCTCAACCACCTCCGATGCATCCTACTGAACACCCGCTCCGCACGCAAACACGCCGTCGAGCTCTGGGACCTGCTCGACTCATCATCACCAGACGTCGCCTTCCTGACAGAGACCTGGATGAACGACTCCTCCGCACCCGACATCGCCATAGCCATCCCAGACGGCTATAAGATCACCCGCAGAGACCGCGTCAACGGAGTAGGAGGAGGAATCGCCATCATCCACAAGAACTCCATCAGGGTCTCGACCAGCACCGACGACGTTCTCTGCACCGCCGAACACATGCACTTCCAGATCCACACGGACCCCAACACCACCCTCAGAGGCACCCTCGTCTACAGACCCCCTGGGCCCCGACCCCAGTTCAGCAACTCCATCGCCGACTTCATCAGCACGCACGCCCTGACTTCTACCGACTACATCCTCCTCGGAGACCTGAACTTTCACCTGGAGAACAACAACGACAGCAACTCCACCACCCTGATCGACAACCTCGCCAACCTCGGACTGAGACAGCTCGTCACAATACCGACACATTCCGCCGGCCACACGCTCGACCCCGTCTTCTCCTCAAGCTCCCACGTCTCCTTCACCCACACCACGGAACTCCTCTGGACCGACCACCGCTGCATCCACTTCACCTTCCAGAAACCCACCACACACCACCGCACCCAACAGATCCCACGCCGCTGCTGGAGCAAAGTCACCGAAGACCAACTACGGACAAACCTCGCTCTCAGCCCTCCCCCGACCCATCCAACACCAACGACGCTGCCTCAGACGATGGATAGACGACTGCGCCAACACCCTCGCCCCGCTGAAAAAACTCACCTACAGCGACACCACCAAAAGAGCCAGCTGGTTCACCCCGGAACTCCTAGCTTCCAAGCGTACCTGCCGGAAACTTGAGAAGAAATGGCACAGTGATAAGACACCGGACAGCCACGCAGCCCATAAAGGCGCCATCCGTAACCACCACCACCTCATCAGGTCCGCCAAGAGAATCTCCTTCAAAGACCGCCTCGACAACAACGCACACAACAGCAAGGAGCTCTTCAACATCGTGAAGGAACTCTCCAACCCCAGCTCCAACACCAACGACATCCCGCCGTCGCAAGCCCTGTGCGATTCCCTCGCCACCTTCTTCCACTGCAAGATCGCCGACATCCACGACAGCTTCAGCACCCAGACAGCCCCCACCAAGATAGATACTCCAGACCCGCCGCACACCATCGACCATGACCCCCTGCCAGCCTGGGCCAGCGTGAACATCGATGACACCATCAAGACCATGGGCACAATACACTCCGGCTCCCCGTCAGACCCTTTCCCGCACCACATCTTCAACAAAGCCAGCAGCTCCATCGCACCCCACCTGTGCAACGTGATCAATCTCTCCTTCGAGACCGCGACCTTCCCAGAGAGCTGGAAACACGCAGAGATCAACGCCCTACTCAAAAAACCCAAGGCGGACCTAAGAGACCTCAAGAACTTCCGGCCCATCTCCCTGCTTCCGTTCCCAGCCAAGGTCATCGAGAAGATCGTCAACAAACAGCTAACCCGATACCTAGAAGAAAACAGCATCCTGGACCCATCCCAATCGGGGTTCCGCAGCAACCACAGCACTGAGACTGCCCTCATCGCCGCCACCGACGACATCAGGACCCTGCTAGACAACGGTGAGACCGCAGCCCTCATCCTGCTGGACCTCTCCGCCGCCTTCGACACTGTCTGCCACCGCACTCTATGCGCACGCCTCCACGATGCAGGGATCCGAGACAAGGCCCTGGAATGGACCACCTCCTTCCTCGATGGCAGAACCCAGAGAGTCCGCCTCCCACCTTTCCGATCCGAAGCCTCCGAGATCATCTGCGGCGTACCTCAGAGATCTTCCCTCAGCCCAACACTGTTCAACATCTACATGGCCCCGCTCGCACGCATCGCCAGACAGCACGACCTCAACATCATCTCCTACACCGACGACACTCAACTGATCCTCTCCCTCACAAAGGACCCCGTCGCCGCCAAAGCCAATCTCCATGAAGGAATGAAGGCCGTCGCCGATTGGATGAAGATCAGCCGACTAAAGCTGAACACGGACAAGACGGAGGTCCTCATCCTCGGCTCCAACCCCTCAGCCTGGGACGACTCCTGGTGGCCAACGACGCTGGGAGCAGCCCCGACACCCACCGACCACGCACGCAACCTGGGAGTCATCCTCGACTCAACGCTCTCCATGGCCAAGCAAGTCAACGCAGTCTCCTCCTCCTGCTTCAACACCCTCCGCATGCTTCGCAAGATCTACAGGTGGATCCCGACAGACACAAGAAGAACAGTCACCCAGGCCCTCGTCAGTAGCAGACTTGACTATGGGAACGCCCTCTACGCGGGAGCCCCGGCCAAGCTCATCAAGCGACTGCAACGCATACAAAACGCCTCCGCACGCCTGATCCTCGACGTACCACGCCACAGCCACATCACCCCCACCTGATGAACCTGCACTGGCTCCCCGTCGACAGGAGGATCACCTTCAAACTCCTCATCCACGCACACAAGGCACTCCACAAAACTGGCCCAGCCTACCTCAACAGACGACTCTTCTTCTACGTCCCCAACCGCCAGCTCCGCTCCGCCGACCTCTCCCTCGCCACCGTCCCTCGCATTCGAAGAACAACCACCGGCGGCAGATCCTTCTCACACCTCGCCGCCAAGACCTGGAACACCCTTCCACTAAGCCTACGACAGACCCAAGACCTGCTGACCTTCAGGAGGCTACTCAAGACCTGGCTGTTCGACCAGTAGCTGCACCCCCCCCTCTCCCCTCTCCCCAGCGCCTTGAGTCCCTCGCGGGTAAGTAGTGCGCTCTACAAATTCTGTGATTGATTGATTGACGTGTGGATATCATACTGTGCTGAGTAATGTGTGTACCCCCCGTCAGTCGCAGAGCGAGAACGCCAGACATCTGCCAATTGGAGCTGCAGGGCAATATCTTGCACCGCCTTCGCTGCCGCAGAGAGCGGGCGGCTGGGGCCCTTGGAGCGATCCAGTGTCGTATCCATTATACAATTAAAGTCCCCCCCCCAGAAAATCGGCAAAGCACAATGTTTTTTAATTAAATCAAAAAGGGCTTGATAAAACCCGGGGTCATCATAATTAGGACCGTAAGAGTTGACTACAAGGAACCCCCATTGTGGGCTGTGACAGTGGGAGATGACGAATCTGCCCGCAGAATCTGTGAATAAAGGTGCTATTTTGAAACCAGCCTTAGGGTTAAGCCAGGTCAAAACACCCCTAGCATGGGAGGTAAAGCAAGCAGCATGTGAGACCCCCGCTAACTTTTTGCTAGCAAGGAGCGCAGCGCCCGGGGGCAGGTGCGTCTCCTGAAGCAGCGCCACATCAACCTCCTTGCGCTTTAAATAAGCTAGAACCTTCCTCACCTTGCGCTGGTCATTGAGACCTCGAACATTCCACGTCACAAGGGTCAGACTAGCAGAGGATTGGGGCCTAGTACGATGGTCACTCATATTGAACACAGACGCCAGCAAGGTGAGTCGCAACTTTCACCGCATCAAGTTCGATATCGAACATGGAGACACCATTCAATCGTGTACTCCATAAAGCAAGGGGAAAAGGAAAGAAATACATACCCACCACATTCAAAGTAGGAATTTTAGCGATCCGAACATAACAAAAAGAAGAAGGAAAAACAATCCACAAACACTTGCCACCCCCCACCCACGCAAGCCCCAACTATGCAAAGGCAAGCTTCAACCCACCCAAACAACACAATAAGGCAACCCAAACAAGAGGCAAACCCTCCCATCACCCCCTGAGATCCCCAACCCATTGGAAGCAAATCAGCGGTTAACGCAGTGGGGCGGATGTTGCCCAGCCACACGAACTGAGCCAACCCACCACTCAAACACCGCCTGCAGGAAGCAAACCAACCGTTACCTCAAAGAAGCAATCATAAAGAAATAGCGAATAACCAGAACAACTTTGCCCAAGAGGGCTCAGGCAAACAGTAATAGAGCAAGTCATAGTGGGGTAGTGTAGTAATCCGGCCGCTCACCCCGGGAAGCCATGAAGGCAAGAAAGACAGCACCTCACCAGGGGGAAGGAATACCGCGCATCAGCAGAACAGCACTAAGGGCACCAGTCAAGTAGCAAGGCCAACAGCGGACCAGCAGGGAACAGATTAACATATGGCCACATCATTAACAGTAATAAAGGGAGGCATATATAGCACACAAATAAGTCACCACAAGTCTCTCAGTCATTATCATCCAGGGGCCCAGCAGCGGCATTCTGTAAGGAAGAGGCTTGTTGACTGCTCGAATGTTTATTGGCTTTTTCCCAATCACGGAAGGCCTTTTGCAGGGATTGTGGGTCGGAGTAAATCCTGGGCTTCCCATCAAAGAGGACCTTCAGACGTGCTGGATATAGCATGGCGTATTCAATGTGGTGGTCTCGCAGTTTGCGTTTCAATGTGGTGAACTGCCGCCGTGCCTCCTGCACTTTTAAGGTGAAGTCACGGAATAGGGAGATGTCCGATCCCTCGTACCTCAAGGATCCAAGTTCACGTGCTTTACGCAATGCAGCGTCCCTGTCCCGGTAATTTAAAAGTTTAGCAATGATGGGCCGGGGAGGGGCGCCAGGTTGGGGCCGAGGCCCGAGGGAGCGATGCGCCCTCTCAACGACGAATAGGTGAGAAAAAGTGTCAGCACCCAGAAGAGAGGTCAGCAGGCGCTCTACAAACTGCTCCATGTTCCCTGTCGCTGTGGTCTCCGCAAGGCCGGTAATGCGTAGATTGCAACGGCGTGACCGGGCCTCCAAGTCCTCCGTCTTGTCGTGTAGGGCCGCAAGAGCGCGCTCCATCCGCTTCCGTACATCTCCGCATCAGTCTGGGTCTCCTCTACCTCAGTGATGCGGCGCTCCGCCATATCCAGGCGCTCAGCATGTTTATCGACACGCTCAGAGACCCGATCCATTCTGTAGGCCAGCGTGTCAATCTTAGAGTCTATAGCAGTGAGGCCCCGCTGCATGGACACAATAATCTGTTTTATATCCCCCATAGGATCGTCATTGGGGGCATCAGTCTCAGGGGGGGGGCATCTGCTCCCTCTGCCCCCTCCTCGTTACGACGGGATTTGCACTGTTCGAAGTGTAGTTTGGGTTGGGTGCGATCAACTTTTACCATGATGGCGATAGGTAGAGCAGGTAAGCGCAAATCAGAGGAGGGAGGCGCAGGATCTCCAGACTGGGTGGCCCTACTCACCAGCGCTCGTCAACAGGTCCCGTCACAGCAGGAGGGAATGGCACCTACGGAAGCGTCGCCGGGCGCCCCGGGCCAAGGAGGCTGAGGGATCCAATGAGGCGGCGATCTGGAGGCAGCACTCCGCAGCAGATCCAGGCGCCACGCACCCGCCGGTGTCTCCACCAAGCCGAGGGACAAAATGGCCGCACGACGAAGAAGAATGCCAGGCACAGTCAGCAACGCGGCGCGGCAGCGCCAGGCAGCAGCAAGGGGGCCCCAGCAGGCCGGGCTCCAGGCCGCGCGGGATCACAGCAGACAGCCTCAGGTAAGCCCGATCCGGCCACACAGAAAATCATGTCCCGGAGACCTCGCCTCAGCAGCAGGAACGGCAGGCACAGGGCAGGCGCGCGGCACTCAGCGCTGCACCAGCAGGGGCCGGCCCGGGTGTCAGGAGGGCCAGCCGTCGCCAAACTTTAGGCCGGGGATCAAAGGCCGCACCACGTCGCGGCCGCCGAGCTCCCGCAGTGCACGAAGATGACGATGCCAACAGTGAGCTGGTTACCCCTTCGGGTTCGCGGGCACTCTGGCAACAGATGCCGGTATTTATGTTGCGGTCACGGCGGAATTATGGCCGGTTCTTGAACGGATAGTGGCGGTGATGAGCGGAGCTCTAAGGAAGCGCGGCCATCTTCCAGCCGGGCAAGCTCCGCCCCCCTGAATCAGCCCGTTGGGGAACGGAAAAAGGCCATTTCTAATGCATCAAAGGCTTGACATTTGCAATTTAGGTAATCGCAATTACCTAAATTGCGAATGCAAATAGGGAATCGCAATTTGCGATTCCCTAATGCACATGCAGGAAGCCTTTCCTAAATGCGAACTGTGCATTTAGGAAACTCTAATTACCATCAACTTCAAGTTGATGGTAACCATGTGCATACTTTGAAAAATGCACAAAAATGCATTTTTCAAAGTTCCATGTAGCGCACACATGCCCCTAGGGCATGTGTGTGCTTTACACGTGCACACTTTCTTTTTTGGAGGTGATTCAGGGGGGGCCTTAGGCCCCCCAGGCACCCTTGGCTTTGGATTCGCTAATTGCGATTACCAATTTGGTATTCGCAAATTAGCAAATGCAAAGCCATTCATTCCTATGGGCCTTTAGGCCCTTAGGAATGAATGGTGTCATATTACCTAATAGCGATTCACTATTAACCGAATCGCTATTAGGTAGTGTAAAGGAATCGCAAAATATTTTGCGATTCCTACATGCATTGCATTTTGCAATTCCAAAATAGCGATTCAGTAAAATTCACTATTTTAGAATCGCAAAATGTATGCTTGATGCACGTGCCCCTTTGTCCCTTTCTATATCGGCATGGATGGCTATGTGCTAATCCTATGCCTAAAAACTTTGAAGGAAAAGCAGACATTTGAGGAGAGCAAATTTAGAGTGTCGCTGTTGTTGTAGGTTTCTCTATACAGGAGCTGCTCTCCACCTAAAGTTGGGAAATATATATATTGAAAAGCAATCCCAGATGCATCGAAAGGGACACAGACTCCAAAGATGTGTGCTTCAGAAAAAAGAATTTATTTACAAAAACATGGCATATATATATATATATACATACATATATACATGGCAAAGTACTGTGGGGTAATTCATGGATGTGTGGTAAAGATAAAAACCTATTAAATGTACATACCTCTGCTGTACTTGCCTGCGGAGTAAAGACTGTGGGGTAAAGGTAACATACCAAAGCCGGTGGGAGGGTTCCTGGTGAAATTAGCTGGGGTGTCACCATCCATCCTCCCATTTAATGACAGATACCTTTAATCCCTTAATTTGTCTAAGAAAAGAGAGCCTCTATTAGAAGCTTTATGTCTGGGAGGGAAGAACATTCCTGGAATATTCTAGGCTGCCCAGTGTTCTCAGACTTGTACACCTCAGCTATGTAGTGGGACACGTTTGCACTAACCTGACACTTTCTTGGTTTGCTCAATTACAATTGCAACTTCATCCCACCGATAATTGACTAGATCTCTGCATACTACGGAAACCTGTCTAGTGACTAAGATTTTTGTCACTATCATTACACTCTAAACACAGCCTGACTGTTCGTTCAATTTAAGTATCTGTTCCTGGCCACCAAAAGTTAGACCGCAATCTTTCTTTACTCTTAACTATATCCATGTGACTTTCATCAACTAACACCACCAGTTTACTCCTTAGGCCCTCTGGAGGTACCAGTTCCTTCTTTTATTAACACATCCGTCAGCAGTTTTTGACCAGTACAATAGACCTGGCGGTCTAATAATAAGAAGACCCCTAAAAGTGCACACAGCATTCAATTTAAAAGCAAACAAAAGGGGGGCGTGGCCAAGATGGCGAGCGGGTAAGACGTGCCACGTTCGTCTCCCCGCTCCCGTCTGCCTGCCAAGTTACTTCCTGGTACCCCTGACAAGCTGTAGACCCCTGAGCGCGACGAGGAAGGTAGCGAGAACCTGGGGGCGAGCTTCTGAACAAGCTGCGGAGCGGGACTCACCCCGAACGAAGCCCAGCGGCTGCCGAGAAAAGCGTTCCAAAATGGCGGTGCTGCTCACGGCCAGAAGATAAGGGAGAGTCCTGGGAACGAGCCACAACTGAGACGAGTGGCGCGGCAGAGCCCAAAGGCGCCCCTAACTGATAGCGGGGTCTGAGCGACCAACTTCACCCGGCCGCAACATTTCCTGCCGAGGAGCAAGGAGACAGAAGCGGCGGAGGGGACAATGCCGGCACGAGAGCGGGGCGGGCGTCCGCACCGCCGACGACAGGGCTCACTGGCGATACTGTGCAGCATAAAGGCAGGAGACGGCAAGTCTGAAGAGACCCCGGTCTGGAGATTCTGGGGTGAGAATTGGCGCAGAACAAAAGGCGGAGGTGCCTTAGCGGCCAGAGTAAGGGATGTATTAATGGGAAGCAAGTCTCTAGGGGGACCCACCTTGCTCAGGTCCAACGTATTGCGGCCAAGAAGACGAACGCCCTAACCACGTGGACAGGCCGAGGCGGCACCTGTGAGGGGCCCTGAGATTACGGTAATAGCTCTCTTGCGGGGGGCACCCAGAACGCACGGCACGGGAAGCCAGATCCGCTACAAGGTCATCGCTTACCGCGAGAGAGCAGAAGACGCAGAGCACAGGGCCCGGGCGGCTTGTTCAGGAGGGGCACCGGCGAAGACCGCCATAGAGGTTCGTGGCACACCCAACTTGGCTCTACCACATTGAGCAGGGGCATATACACTGCGTCCCTCTACCCCGAGCTGGCAGAAACGGTGACGCAGGGGTGAGAAGGAGAAGAGCCAGGGAGACTTTAAGCCGCAGGCTGCACTGGCGCCTACAGGGGTTGTGAGGAGCCCCGTATGCAGCGGCGACGCTCCCGAGGCACTAACGCATCAGAGGAGGGGACAGAGAGGAGTCGGCTGGTAGGTCGCATAACGGGGACAGGCTGCTCGGCGGCACAGCCCTCCTGAACATACGTCGGAAGTGGGCCCCCAGTACTGAAGCGCTGACCTAGCTACACTGACATCAGATCAGCAATGTCTACGACGCGTGGGAAGGAGGATAGGAACGTGAAGGACATGATCACTAAAATGACCGGGGCGAATGGAGGAGACGGACGGGAATCGCCGACCGCGACAGGAGGGCAGGAGATTGAGAATGCAGAGGAGCCAGTCACGCGCACTTTCCTGGCACAACTATTCTCCACTCTACGAGAAGATCTGCAGGCCCTCAGAGGGGATTTTTCCAAAGAGATCAAAGAGGTGAGGCAAGACATCGATGCAGTAGGGGAAAGAGTCGCTACCATGGAAGAGCATGAAATGGCCCGGGACGAAGAGGTGGAACAATTGCAGCAAGAAGTACTCCGACTCCAGGCCCAACAGATAGATATCCAAGCCCACGCGGAGGATTTGGAAAATCGCTCCTGCAGAAACAATATACGAATCAAGGGCGTGCCTCCTAAAGAGAAAGGAGCAGACATCACTCGATATCTCCAAGGCCTCTTTAGACATATCCTACAAGAATCCCAGGACTTTGACATAAAAATAGATAGAGCTCATAGGGTAGGCCTGCAGAGGAAAGCACCGGCGTCTCCCCCAGATATCTTGGCATACCTACCAGACTTTCAACTAAAAGAACTTATCTTAAGGAAAGCGAGAGATGCTCAGCCGTTGACTTACCAGGGGCATGCCATTGCCCTATATCAAGACCTAGCTGCGATTACATTGCAGAAACGACGAGATTTCCGACCAGTCACGACTCATCTCCGTAATCAAGGCATCGCATACTCATGGGGGCACCCCTTTCGAATTATCTTCAGATGGGATGGCAAATTGCAGCAACTTCAGTCCTTACAAGCAGCATGCCGCGTCCTTGGTATCGAGAATCCCCAGCAGGAAGAACCGGTGAGAGGAGACAAAAAAGGACATAGGGAATGATGGCGACGATTCCGTGGAGGTAGACTGCTGGAGACGGCGTCAAAACCGAACTCAGAGACCATTGCGCAGGAGAGACAGGCCGTCTTGAACTCCTTGTCCAACGAATCCGGCTCCAGAGATGTCGACTGAACTAATACAGGGGTCAGAGAAGTGGTACAATGCCGTGCCGGGAGGGCGGTGGGCGGAATTCAAGGGAGCGGGGGGGAATCTATTGGTCACAAGATGCATCCTACAAACTGGTTTACTGAGGGTACGTGGACTGGCTCTGCGGATCCTGGACTTTTCTGGGGTACACTTATTGTTTTTCTAGTTGGGGTTAGGGAGGGGGGAGGGGGTTCCGGTGTCCAGAGACTAGGTGCTTAACGGGTTCCATGTATGCTGTTACAGCCCATGATAGAGGAAGGGGTGAGCAGGAAGGGCGGGGTGGTTAGACGCGACCTGGGGCCCAGCTGAGCATTGAACGCAAACACCTAAAATGTCCAGTGATCTAGTGAAAGTCTTCACGCTTAACGTCAAGGGGGCTTAATAATCCCACTAAAAGAAGAGCAATTCTCTCCTATTTGGAAAATTCAGAGGCAGATTTGTGCCTCCTACAGGAGACGCACCTACTACCCAAAGACTGGCATTGCATGCGCTCCAGGGCGTTCGCTCAGCAGTTCTTCTCCTCCATGGCGGAGAAGAAAGCGGGTGTTGCCATCTTATTCGCTAAACGTTGCAAGGGGGAGGTGAAAGATAAAGTGGCCGAAATAAAAGGGCGGTTGCTGGCGTACAACATTCAATTTGGCGACCAGACTATTGTCCTGGGATCCATATATGCCCCTAATTCGGGACAAGAGGGATTCCTTAAGACGGCTTTAGCAGAGACCATGGTTCCGCAAATCCGCATGACGTTAGTAAGGGGGGACCTGAATCTGGTTCTGGACACGGACAAAGATAGGTCTAAAGCTACTTTCCATCAACAAGGGGAGATATCCAGGGAGGGGAAGAAATGGCTACGGAAACTGGGTCTGGTGGACATTTGGAGGGAGGCTCACCCCAATGCAACGCAATATTCATTCTTTTCGCATGCACACAGGTCCTATGCCCACCTTGATTATTTCCTAGGGATGACAGAGGTCAACAGCATGGTAGAGGAAGTAGACATAGAACCCATGGCCTTCTCCGATCACGACGCAGTGACCGTGCAGTTACAGATAGCAACAAGACAAAGGAGGGCGGGATGTTGGCGGCTCAAGGAATACATGCTCCATAAGAAGGCAGTGGAGCAACAGCTCACCAAATGCATTAACGACTATTTAGATGTTAACGATATCTCTGAGGTAGCCATCACTACACTGTGGGAAGCGATGAAGGCAGTAGTAAGGGGAGAGCTAATAGCTATCTCTGCGGCCGAAAATAGGGAACGCAAAGACTTACGTGCACAATTGACTGCGCAGGTTCGGGAACTGGAAAGGGCCCATAGCCGGACGGGGGCAACCAGGGTGTGGAGACAGCTTAAAGCGGCAAGGGCGCAGCTAGCGGGGATAGACCTAGACAGAGCAGAATATGCGGCGATTAGATTGAAACACTCCTACTACATCGGAGGAGACCGGACGGGATGCTTACTGGCAAATAGACTACGGGCCCAAAGACAGCATGCAAAGGTACACTCGCTAAAGAGAAGTGGAAAAGGGGAGGCCACTGGGGATCAGGAGATAGCTCAAACTTTTCGGGAGTTCTACGAAACATTATACACGGCGGACACTCCACCTGGTGGTGACATGACGTCATACTTACAATCTGTTAGTGTGTCCACAATAACACCAGAACAAGCACAATCCTTAGACGGTCCAATTCGGACCGAAGAGGTGGTCACTGCGATCTCGTGACTTAAATTACTCAAATCGCCTGGCCCAGATGGATTCCCCGCACTCTTCTATAAAAAATTGTCAAATACTGGCCCCGATACTGACGAGACTATTTAACTCCTTCGGGGTAAAGGTTCGATTCCATCTAATATGTTATCGGCGGCGATAGTGGTACTACCCAAACCAGGAAAAGAAGAGCAAGACTGCGGATCGTACCGCCCGGTATCCCTACTCAATGTCGACCTAAAAATATTCACTGGTATACTGGCCACAAGATTAGGACCGCTTATGCCGAACTTGATAGAACCGGATCAGGCGGGGTTTATTCTAACTCGGCAAAGCGGAGCCAATACGAAGAGGATTCTCCATCTCATAGATAAGGCCCACCAAACGAAAATGGATGCGCTTTTACTGACAGTCGACGCTGAAAAAGCGTTCGACCGGGTGGAATGGAGATTTCTGGAACAGACGATGGTGCATTTTGGCCTGGGCGGCAGGTTTCGGGAATGGGTGGGTTGCTGCTATGGAGCGCCTACAGCCTCAATTAGAGTCAATGGGGTCTCTTCTCGTCCCTTCTTTATTCAAAGGGGCACCAGGCAGGGTTGCCCGCTGTCTCCTCTCTTATTTGCTCTATACATCGAGCCCTTAGCACAGAAGAGCCGGGACAACCCCAATATTAGGGGGATACCGTTTGGAGGGGCGACACCCTATTAGTTTATACGCAGATGATATCATAGCGGCACTGATGGACCCGAAGAGATCACTACCCGCCTTTTTAGAGGAATTGGAGGTCTTTGGCCAGGTCTCAGGTTTCAGGTTAGTGTGGGTAAATCGCTGATCCTTAATCTGAATCCAACAAGTCACTTGTCCCGGACCGTGGGGGAACGGATCTCGGGGATACGGGTGGTCGAGTCAATCTCATATCTGGGACTGGAACTAGCGGCGACGATTAATCAAACGGTCCGGATAAATTATGACAGATTGGCGCGACAGATTAAAAAGGATTCGGCTAATTGGAGCAGACACCATCTTTCGCTGCTAGGGAGAGTGGCGGCGATTAAAATGACCCTTTTACCAAAGGAGTTATATCTGTTCCAAACTCTGCCTGCGCTCCCACCGGAAGGGGTAATCGCCTCACTACAGCGAGACATCAATCGCTTTGTGTGGGCTGGAGCACGGCCACGTATGGGTAGAGACCTAGGATACATGCGACCCGAAAGCGGGGGTCTCGCACTTAATGGATTATTACAAGGCGGCCCAATTGGTTTATTTAGTGGAGTGGAATAGGCCAGAGTCCGAAAAAAGATGGCTCTTTCAAGACAGAGCGCTAGCAGGGATTCCTCTTTGGAAGGTCCCCTTCCTGAAGAAAGCGCACAGACCCCAAAGTTTAATGAGATCACCAATCACAAAATCAGTAATGAAAATATGGGATGGGGTGGCTACTGCAAGGACGCTCACGTCATTTCGATCGCCCTTAACACCTTTATTGGGAAACAGTGAGTTCACACCGGGAATGGCAGACAAGGCATTTCAGACGTGGCATGGCACTCCCTGCCGATCAGTGGGGCATTTGTTCGACTTGTCGGGAATAATTTCATTCCCACAGATAAAAGAGGACTATGGGGTGCCAGAGACGGAACGGTTCAGATACATGCAACTGCGGCACTGGGTGCTTCAAACCGAGATACGATCACAAGGCAGCCGTCGGCTGACTCGCTCCGAACAATGGTTAATCACTAAACAGAACAACAAGAGGCTGATATCGGAACTATACGACATGATCAGACACTCAGCGCAACCACACGCCACACCCAGTCAGAAAAGATGGGCGAGAGAATTAGGCAGAGAGTTAACACAGAAGGACTGGGAAGGGATTTACTATAGAGCAAAACACACAGCTCGCAATGTGGCCAGTACTGAAACGGCTATGAAAATAGTTACGTACTGGTATCTTACGCCGGTGCGACTTCATAGAGGTAACCAGGACAGGAGCCCTACTTGCTGGAGGGGGTGTGAAGAGGAGGGCACATTAGTGCATCTACTATGGGGATGTCCGACATTAACGGCCTACTGGTCCAGAATTTTAGATGAGGTGGACCAATTATTCAATACGCAGATACCAAGACTACTAGGCCTTCCCATTCCTATTACATATCCACTCAAAAGCGGTAGGGGACGACAGATGGGGTTGGCACTGGGGGCAGCTCTTCAAAACATCCTGACACATTGGGGGGACACCAACTCCACCCACTTACGTAGGTTGGTTACATAGGATATGGTACATCCTGGGTATGGAACATATTTCGGCCTCCTTAACTAGCTCTGAGAATACGTTTCAGAAAGTGTGGGAACCATTTTTAACGTTATTATCAACAGAGTTTAATGAAATCACTCAGCCAAAATACCTGAGAGTGCTGCGCTTGAAAGATTTGGAAAGGGAGAACCAACCACCCAAGAATGATTGATAAGGGACACCACCGCACTATCAACAACTGTAATATGTACAGCACTAAGACTACCGGAAGGGGAGGGGGTGTTCAAGTTATTGGTTTATTTCAAAGAGAAAGAATTAAGAAACAACGTTGAGACATACATTGTGATAGAAATGATTATATGAGCATTGTATTAAGAATGTACTTCGAGCATGGGAATTTACGATAGTACGTTGGATGAAAAGCAAATCAGATTTTATTGCTAAAAGATATTGCATCGCTTTTTCAATAATGACAATAATAATAATAAAAAAGATTTAAACATAAAAGAAAAGAAGGTTGCCTCACAGTATGATGATTCCAATATAGAAATGTAACCTCGAAGCTTGTCTTTCAAAAATATGGATATGCCCCCTCCCAACTCATTCACTAGGTCCAGCCTGAGAATGGAGTATCCAACTGGAATTGAATGACTAAATCTGGGCCCGTTGAGTCGTGCAACCACGTTTCAACTAAGAATAAAATCTTGGGTTTATGTGTTTGAACAAGCATCCTGAATTCAAACTGAATTTTAGCCAAAGACCGAGTGTTAAGGAAGTACGTAATGGCATTCCGATTATCAGTATTACGACTCACATAGATCGCCTGAGTGTTACTTGCCATGAAAGTATCTTGTTCCCCTCAGTAGGTTTTAGACATAGCGTACTTGCATGGTTGACAGTACTATTCAGGGCCCATGTCCCACTCGGTGAGCTTTAGCATGACACCACTGTAGTGTCTTGGAATATTTTAGGATGGAACCCTTTTGGCTCCTAACGGACTCATGAAAGCTTGTTTTATGGTTTAAATCTTTTATTGATTTTCAAACATCAAAAGAAGGACAGACCCACCTGCTCCTTAAAGAGAATGCAATACAGACAACATGTGTCAATCATGAAAGTGTTACCAAGTAATGTGCTGGGAGCGGGTCTAAAAAAGGCCTGCAGTGGGAATAAAAGAAACATAACAACAGTTGCCCCCCTCCACCCCCATCCCTCCCCCCCCACCTCCTGTCCACAAATCGAAAAAGCCCCAGGGAAGGGGAATGGTGTTAAGCCTAGGGCAGTTTATCGTATCTTTTGGGGTTGCGCTTTGGTGGAATCTGTGTATCTGCTAATCGGAGGAGCCGAAGGTATCGAGGACATGTCAATTCCCGGAATTCGGTTGTAAGCAAGGTCAAGAAGGGCCTCCACAGCTCCGGGAACTCATCCCCCTGCCCGCCAGAGTGAGGGATAGTTTCTCCATTCCCATTATCGTCCAAAGTCTTTGAATCCAGCCTGAATGGGGAGGAGTCTGGGGTGAGCGCCAATGTGCTAGTATATTCTGGGTAGCGGCCCCTAGGGCAATGGCGATTAGTCGGCCCCTCTGGGATTTCAAGGGATATGTTAACGGGTTGGGCAGTCCGAGGAGAATGTACGCTGGGAAGCGTGGAAGCGGAGTATCAAGATGAGAGTCTATGTCGTCAAGGATTGGTGTCCAGTATGGTTGAATGCGGGCACAGCTCCACAACAGGTGCTCCAGGGTTCCCACCTCCCCACAGCCCCTCCAGCACAGTGCGCTAAGGTGGGAATCGAATTGGTGCAGGCGTTCTGGTGTGTAGTACCAATAAGTGGCGACCTTGGTCAGCGTTTCGGTAAGACCCGTGTGATAGGCTGAATGTCGGGCCCTGTAGTATATGCCGTCCCACTCCTTGTGAGACAAAGTCCTACCCAGCTCCCGCTCCCATCGTACCCGGCCAGCATTATATGTATGGGTGGTGGTTGCTAGTAAGTGTTGATAGAGGTCAGAGATAAGTTTTTATCGGAGGTTCGGGTGATCAGCCACTTCTCATATGGGGTTAAGAAGCGCTGAGCGCCAGGTTTGACCTGTGGTTGGAGTGCCCAGTGTCTGAGCTGTAGATATGGTAGGCGCTCCGTCTCCGGGACACCATAGTGCGCTCTAAGCTGTGGGAATGGAATGATACCCTCTAGATCAAACAGATGACCCAGAGATCGGCATGGGGTGGAGCGCCAGTTCGCGAACGTTTTAGGGTCTACCCCCGGGTGAAAATCAGGGTGGTTAAACAGTGGAGTCAGGGGGGAGGGGAATGATGTCAGCTCGTGTGTGGTAGCGGTGCGGTCCCATGCTTCCATAACCGTGCTCGTGATGTACGAAGCATAGAGATTAGGTGGTCTGTGCTTCTTCCGAAGGAATGGGACACCCTGCAGGGGCATGGCTGCAACCGCCTGGTCCTGGAACAGCCAGTGTTTCCCGGATTCCAGGCGGTTCCACTCCACCAGGTAGCGAAGTTGTACCGCATAAAAATAACGCTGTAGATCGGGAATTCCAACCCCTCCACGTTCGGGGGCAGAACTGCGATCGCGTGCTTGAACCGTGGTTTACGGCCCTGCCAAATGAATTGTGCCAGGTCGGACTGGGTCTGAAGGATCCAGCCAGCGGGAGGGCGTAAGGGAAGGGTCTGAAATAAGTAAAGGATCTGGGGAAGAATTGTCATCTTGATAGCTGCTATTCTACCGAGCCAGGAGAGGGGGTAGTGTTTCCATTTGCCCAGTTCCCTTCGAATGTGGTTGCGGAGCCTATCATAGTTAGCAGTTACAGTGGCTGGAATGGTGGAGCCTAACTGCACCCCTAGGTAGGGGACCGCGGTGGTGGACCATTGGATAGGATGCTCTTCCTGTATGCAAGCCAGCGTATTTGCCGTTAGCGAGATATTAAGGGCAGTGGATTTGTCCATATTAATTTTAAACCCAGAGACCTGCGCAAAGCTGTGCAGTTCAATAGTGCCCGCAGTGACGGAATAGGGTCAGTGAGAGAGAGCAGAATGTCATCCGCGTAGAGGCTTATCGTATGGATATCTCCGCCAAATTTAATCCCATTGATGAGGGGATGACGTCGGACTCTTAGCGCTAGGGGCTCCATGTATAGCGCAAAGAGGAGGGGGGAGAGGGGGCAACCCTGTCGTGTACCCCTGCCTATGGGGAAGCGGGAGGATGTATGCCCATTAACTCGAACTGTGGCCTTCGGTGAGCGGTAGCAATTCAGGATGCGTGTACGCATCTTGTCTCCGAGGCCAAATCTCTGTAGTACTTGTTCTAAGTAGGGCCAGTGGACCCTGTCAAAGGCCTTCTCCGCGTCGATTGCGAGTAGCATGTATTCCCCCTGTGTGCGAGATGCCTTTTCAATGAGGTGCAATATTCTCTTTGTATTGTCACTTGTTTGCCTCTGGGATATAAAACCCGCTTGATCCGGGTCCACCAGTTGGGGCATGTGGGTGGCCAGACGCGTCGCGAGGATGCTTGTATATAATTTGATATCTATGTTTAAGAGGGAGATCGGCCTGTATGCGCTGCAGAGAGTTGCGTCCTTTCCGGGCTTCGGGATGACGACGATCGAAGCCTCCAGCATTTCCTCCGGAATGGCGCCTGTATGTGCGAACGCGTTAAAGAGATCCCGCAATAAAGGGGCCACCTGATTACAGAAGGTTTTATAGAAGGCTGCGGAGTACCCATCCGGGCCAGGTGATTTCTTCCGTCCCTATGTCTCTGTCTAGGTGGGCGGCCTGTTCTTGATCAAGAGTGGGAACTTGCGCCGCCTCCAGGTAATCAAGGCTGCGAAGTATGTCGAGGGAGTCACCCGAATAAAGCTCAGCATAGAAGGCTCTAAAGGCCTCTGAAATGGCTACATCGTCCGATGTGAGGTCCCCTCCAGCAGGGCGGATGGTTTGCACCCCTGTCGCTGTCTCGCTTCCCGCAATTTATGGGCCAGAAGCCGGCCTCCCCTATCCCCTCCGGTGTAGTAGGAGTGTCGCAGGCGAAGGGCCGCATATTCGGCCCTGTCCTGGTCTAGTGCCGCGAGTTGCTTTCGTTCCGTGCAAAGTTGGCGCCAGGCCCTGGCTGCCCCAGTGCGTTGGTGCATCTGCTCCAGTTCAGCGACCCTCTGAGTAAGTTCAGCTCTTTTTTGACTGCGCTCTTTGTTAATAGCTGTGGAGATAGCTATGAATTCTCCCCGTAAGACAGCTTTGAGAGCGGTCCATTGTGTCGCAAGTGAGGTATCTGAGTTAGCATTAAGGGCTAGGTAATTCGAGATGGAGGATTTAATCTGGGTAGTTATGGAGGCCTGGTGTAATAGGGAGTCTCGCAGGCGCCAGTGTCGCTGAGGTAGCTGCATGTGTGGTAGTGAGAAGGAAGCCATGACTGGAGAATGGTCCGACAGGGACGCAGTGAGGATATCGGCGTCCGCGGCTAGCGCTTGTAATGGAGTGGAGCATAGGAAATAGTCGAGTCTAGCATAGGTCTTGTGGGCTCCTGAGTAATAAGTATATGCCCGACTATGAGGGTGGAGATAACGCCACAGGTCGACTAGCCCAAGTTCCTGGATGCGGGTCAACCCCGACCGGGAGAGAGCCCCAGCTTGGCTAGTGCGCTGACAGGAGCGGTCGGTGATGTTGTCGAAGACAAGGTTCAAGTCACCCCCAAGGAGCAGGCGCCTTTCCGAGTTGGCTGTGGCCTCAGTGAGTGCGTCGTGTAAGAATTTGTCCTGGCCTTCATTAGGAGCGTACACTGAACCTATTATAAGGGATACCCCAGCCACCAGAAACCGGTATGTGAGTAGGCGGCCCCTGATCTCGGCCTCCCTCTGTAGCGCCTTGCCCTGGAAAGAGCGGGAAATAAGTATAGCCACCCCTGCCGACTTAGTGGAATTGGAGGAAAAGAACTGTGTGGGGAAAGCTCTGGACTTCATCCTGTGATGATCTTTGCGCAGCAGGTGTGTCTCCTGTAGGAGACAAATAACGGCGGTGGAGTGCTCCAAATAGTTGAGGACCGCCCTACGTTTGATGGGGTTGTTGAGTCCCCGGACATTAAGGGTCAGAACCCTAAGCAGCCTACGTGACATCTAGCGTGTGGAGTATGTGTGGGCTATGGCAGGGCACCCCAGGAGCAAGCCCATGGAGCGGTACCAGTGAGCAAGAACTGTGTAGAGTTGTTTCCAAGCCGTGCCAGTAGTAGGGAGAGGACTGTGGACAGGAGGGACCCACCTAAAAAAATTACAAAAAGGAAAAATGAATAGAAAAGAGGGAAAACCAAAACCCCCAGGGAGAGGGTTCCCATGACTTGTCCCCAACGGGGAACAATTCGAACAAAGTTAAGTGGTCCAAATAGTCCGTCGTCCCAGGACGACTGGTCAGTCAACCAGATGGGGGTCATCATGTGGTCGGGTAGAGGGATCGGCCCACCCGCCGCTCCCCCGCAGCCAGCAAGGATGCAAGTGAAAGGTCCGGTATTTCCGGGAAGGTCATTTGGTAGCTGTGTCCCCTCCGGCCAGGGCCTCAGTGGCCGCATCAAGGGCCGCCCGCTGACCCCTGGCTATCTTAGCCCTGGGCGGCCGCCTGGGACGCCGTCTCCCTCCCCGCCGTTGCCACCCTGACGGGGAGATCTCGGGCCCCAAGGCGGTGCTGCGATCGCCATCTTCTCCGCTCGGCTCCGTCAGGCCCAGCGTGCGATATGCCTCAGTGAGAGAGCGAAGCTGGTGGAGCTTCCCGTTATGGCGAAAAATGAGGCGGAAGGGGTGCCCCCAGGAGTACGATGTTCCCTGTTGACGGAGATGCTCAGTAACCGGACGGAACTGACGGCGCCTCTGCAAAGTGATCAGGGCAAGATCTTGGTAGAGCACCGGAGACTGGCCTTGAAATGATATGGGATGGAGTGATCGTGCTTTGGCCAGTATAGCCTCCTTAGTCTTGAAGTCCTGAACACAAACCAGGATGTCCGCCGGCGGGGCGCCGCCGGCCCGGGGCGGCCCCACTCTATGTGCCCTGTCCAAAACCACATCAGACTCCTGCGCTTCCCCCAAGATGTGGCGGAAGAGTCCCTGAGTGAAAGCAAAGAGGTCATGGGTGTCCTCTGAAAGCTTGACCCCCCGGATCCTGATGTTGTGCCTTCGGGACCGGTTTTCCAGGTCCTCCATTTGGGTCTGCAGGTCGACGTTTTGGTCCTGAAGTCGGATAACCTCTTGCTGGAGTGTGGTCAGGTCCGATACTGTGGCATCGCTCTTCTCCTCGAGAGAGGCAACCCGTTCCCCAACGCTATCCACGTCCCGGCGTACCTCCCGAAGTTCTGTGGCGAATTCAGCCTTCACCGATTGAATGTCCTCTCTGAGAGTGAGGAATAGCGATTCAAGGAAGGCTTTTGTGATGGGTTCCTCTCCAGTAGCTGCAGGGCACCTCCCAGCCTCCGCCCCGGGGGTCGCGGACGCCATGTCGGGTATGGATTGCGAGCGGCCAAAAATGTCTTTGAGGGGTTTCACTTTGTTGTTCCTGGTCTTGGACATTCTGTCACTCCCGAGCCAGCAGTTGCCCGTCCGGGCACGGGCCCAGGAGGGGTCTCTTGCGGGCGGCTGTCCCCCCCGAGCAGGCGGGGGTTCCTCGCTGTTTCCTCCGAAGTGAGAGCAGCCCCTCAGTGCCGGCTGCGCAGCGGTGTCCCCCGTCAAATCACGTCCGCGCTGATCCCCCTCTCACGTGGTCGTGCTAGTGCTGTATCCCAATGGTGGGGGTTAATGTAGTGGGAGTTGCCGGTGTATCCGTGTCTCCTGACCTAGGCTAGGAAGGCCGCGGGCCCAACGATGTGTGCAGGTCTTCAGACAGGGCAGGCGCCAGGCGTGAGTATTGGCACAGTCAAGGTGAGCAGTAATGCTGGTGGAGAGGCCCCCCTCCACTGACACGGGGCCGTCCCTCCACCGCGCCTTTCAGGCCCGGCTCCGCAGCGGCGGCCGAGGGTCACCTCAACCCTGCTTCTGTCCCCGCCTCTCGCGAAGCCCTCTCCTTACCGCTAGTGCAGGCCGCGCAGCTCAGCGACCTCGGCGATCCCCCCCGGGCAATGCGTGGCCTCATCTCCGTCGCTTCTCTACCGGTGGCCCAGCAGCTCTCCCAAAGGGCAGACGGCCTTGTCCGTGCACGGCGGGGGTCTCCGCAGATCTCGGTCTAGAGACGACCAGGCCAGGGTAGCGGTGGGGCCGATCCCTGAGCCCGCGGCGCTGCGTCGTCTCCGCCCAGGTACCCCTCCTCCCTTGCGGGCCCGAATCCACCCCAGGCCGGGGATCACCGCGGCCCAGAGCCTCTGTTAGGCCCGGGTCCCTCCTTTCTTACTGCTGGTAGCCGTTGGAATTTGCCTTGCGGGCCTCTCCCTTGCCGCTGCGGGCGCCTGAGGGTATCACCAGAGCAGGGGGGGGCCCTACAAGCCCGGCCGGGCAGCGGGCGACCCCCTCCGGTAGCGCCGAGTGCGGCCCCTTCGGGTAGGCGGACCGGCCGTCCGCTACTCCGCTGTGGCTATTTCACAGCCTGGCGGGCGGAGATGGGGCGCCGGGAGAAGCGAAGCTTGCCTCGGTGGTCCGGACCTGGGCCACCGCGTTGTCGAGGCCGCCCTGATGTAGGGCGGCTGGGTCCGTCTCCTCCGCGCCGCCGATCTCGGCCCCACTGCCAGCGCCGCAGTGCAGGCCCCGGCCCAAACCGGGTCCGGAGGGTGTAGTGGTACCACCGGATCGGCTCATGCTGCTGGGGCCCCCGGGGGGCCGTGCTGTGCTGGTACGGGCGGACGGCGAGCAGGAGCCGAAATTCGAGCGTCCTATCCCTCCGCCATCTTGGCCACGCCCCCTGAAAGCTTGTTTTAGAATGCTGAGTTTGCAGTTACATGCAGCCGAATAAGGACGTGTAATTCTAAGCTTCGTGTGAGGCGTTATCACTGGCGGGTACCCAAGACTGAATAGATGCTACAAATGGCGACGACACAGGGGATAAGTAACCTGAAGAACAACCGTGCTATTCCAGAGAGTTTTCCGCGGTCCAAGCTAACTCCTTGTGCGTGCCACGTGTGTCGCTGTCGAAAAATGGAATCAACGCTTTATGCACGTGGAGTCAAAGCACAACTCCAGCCGCTGTAAAGCAAGTGAAAACAATGGAAGCCTTGCCAAGAATCTACACGTTGATGGTCGAGAACCTGCTGGTCAAGCCATACATAAAGGTTCTGCGCTGCCACGCAAGATAAAGTTGTACATTATACGGAGTGATACTATAAAAGGTGCTTACATACTGATAGGGAATAAGCGCTGGCTGACAGAATAAGTAAGAAACAAGTATATTATCATTGCACTTACCAGAGCCTCGATAAGAGAAGCTTTACGACCTTACTACCAGGCCAGGAGCCCCAAGAAGCACGAGGGTTGTGCTTACTGAGCTGTCCGATACCTGAAGTGGCCCACCACCAAACCTGCCAGGTGACGGCTCAGAACAATTCTAGAGGTCTCCAACAAATGCAGGGCTCCGAAGGAGACTGAGGAGAAGGTCACCGCTTCCCCGATTGTCCAGGACTACTCCAAGGCTGGTCCATCGCTAGGCCTCAGAAACAGAACGAATGATGCAGAGTCAAATGGACAGCCGAAAGGAGCAGAGAGAGGTCCACCCACAAAGTCAGCCACTCCCATAAGTAGTTACCCTGCTGCAGCCTTTTTGAAACCACCACCTTTCGATACCGCCAAAAAGCACAATATTGGTGATAGTTGGACTGCATGCATAGAGACATTTGATGATTTCTTTGATGCACTTGAAGAGACTGTTAACAAAAAGACTATCAAGTATATCAAAAATCTTGCTGGTGATGGTGTGAGAGAAGTCAAAGAAAATGCCACAAACTGACAAAAAAATTACATATCAGATTAAAGAAACACTGAATCTCAAGTTCAATCCAGTACCAAACGTTGATTACGAAAGATACATTTTCAGTCAAGAATGCTAAAAAGTTGGTGAAACCATTGATGAATTTGTAGAGAGACTTCATACGCTCATCAAACACTAAGTTCAATGAATTTAATAATAAGGAAGCTATGTGGCTTAGAGTTATTGATGGATGCTTGTCAGATTAATTCAGATGACGAATGATGAAAGAAACTGGAGCGAGTGTTGATGGTTGCCAGAGCTGAAGAGCGTGCTGAAAGACAAGCTGATAACATGGTGGCCGGAAGTGCCCAGAGTGAATCAGTCATGAGTATAAAAAGTAAGCAAAAGACTGAAGGACACAAAGTGATGTCCACACATACAAAGAAGTTACGTTTTAGATATGGATTTTTGTTTCCACATAAAGGTAAATGTCCCGCCACTGTACAGATATGTAAAGGCTGCGGGAAAGAGAACCATTTTGTGACGGTTTGTAAAGCTAAGGAAAAAGTAAGTGCGTCAAGGCGCAAAGACAAAATGGACACAAGAACATTCCAGAGGCAATGTTCGAGGCAACCCCACATGGCCAAACGGCAGCATCAACAGAGGCAAATCAACACTGAACGCAGTCGATCATCATCTAAATCATCGTCAAACAGCACGTTCATTTAAATATCAAGTGAAAGTGAGGAAGAAGGTTGCAGCATGTCGATGTTTACCTAAGAGAAACGTGCACATGTCAGACTAGCTGCATGTGAAGAAAAATGAAAGTCAAAGAAAATTCATCAGGCCGAAGCACCAAAGTCATACAAACATTGTCTGAAAATTACATTGAAAATAAGTGATTGCTCGATACCTTTCATCATTGACAGTGGTGAATCAATAAACATAATGCCTGAAGAGAAATACCATTGATTATTTTCATTGCCTTGACTTACGTCTTCGAAAACCAAAGTGTACACCTGGGCTGCATCAATGCCCATAAAAAGTCAAGGTTCATTTG
The DNA here is from genome assembly GCA_963921515.1 of Calotriton arnoldi. Lineage (NCBI taxonomy): Eukaryota > Metazoa > Chordata > Amphibia > Caudata > Salamandridae > Calotriton > Calotriton arnoldi. The sequence continues at coordinate 348,430 of CAWUFW010000974.1, read as the reverse complement.
TAGCGACACTGAAACACAAGAAAACGAAGGTGCAAGCACCCATCCATGTGCTTCAATGTACAGCAGCAGTTTCAGTACCGCTGCTGATATGGGACTGTGAATTACAATAAGAATGCTCACCTCGAAATAGGAAGTCATTTCCTTCATTGTTTCAAATCAAATCAAACAGCATTTGTAAAGCGCTAGGGGTATCTAGGTGCTGTGTCTCTGTCGAACAGCCAGGTCCTGAGTCTCTATCTGAAGTCTGCCAGCGAGGCAGCTGTGCGGAGCTAGAGGAGCAGGTCGTTCCAGGTCTTGGCAGCGATGTAGAAGAAGGAGCGACCACCACTGCGACGGATGCGGGGGGTGTGTGCGAGGGAGAGAAGAGGAGTGCAGGTGTCTGGAGATTTGGTGGAAGTTCAGTCTATGGTTGATGTAGGCAGGTCCGAGGTTGTGGAGGGCTTTGTAGGTGTGGGTGAGGATCTTGAACTGGCATCTCTTCTGGATGGGAAGCCAGTGGAGGTCTCTCAGGTGGAGGGCGATGTGGGTACGTTTGGGGAGCTCCAGGATGAGTCTAGCTGCAGCGTTCTGTATGGTCTGGAGTCTTCTGAGGAGCTGGGTGGAGATGCAGTCAGAGGGCGTTCGCTTAGTCGAGGTGGATGGGGATGAAGGCCTGAGTTTCTGGTGTTGGATGGGATCCATCTGAAGATTCTGCAGAGCATGTAAAGTGTGTGGAAGCAGGAGGCGGCGACTGCGTTGACTTGTCGTTTCATGGTCAGTTGGCTGTCGAGGATGATGCTGAGGTTGCGTGCATGGTCAGTCAGTGTGGGTGTAGGTCTGAGTTTTGCAGGCCACCAGCTGTGTTCCCATGTGGAAATGTTCTTCCGGAAGATCAGTACTTCAGTCTTGTCGGAGTTGAGTTGGATGCAGTTGTCTTCAATTCATTTGGCTACGTTGGTAGTGGCGTTGCAGAAGTTGGTTTTGGCGGTGGAGGGTTCTTCGGTGAGCAAGAGGATCAGTTGAGTGTCATCTGCGTAGGAGAGTATGTTGAGTCTGTGGGATCTGATGACATCTGCGAGGGGGTCATGTAGATGTTGAACAGGGTGGGGCTGAGGGATGATCCTTGTTGAACGCCGCATATGTCGTCTTTGGGTGCGGAGGCGAAGGGAGGCAGTGGATGTTCTCTGTGCGTCCTGTAAGGAAGGAGGCGATCCAATTGAGGGCGTCTTTCTGTATGCCTATGTTGTAGTCTGTTAGGGTCTTATGGGAGACGATGTTGAATGCCACGGAGAGGTTGAGGAGGATCAGGGCCCAAGTTACTCTGCGTCGAGGAGTGTTCTGATGTCGTCTGAGGCGGCAATCGGTGTTCTCTCAGTGCTGCGGTTGGCAAGAAATCCTGATTGGGAGGCGTACAGTAGGTGAGTTTGTTCCAGGAATTCGGTGAGCTGCTGGTTGATGGCTTTCTTGAGAACTTTGGCCGGGTAGGGGAGCAGGGAGATCGGATGGTAATTTCTGAGATTGCTGGGGTCAGCAGAAGCTTTCTTTAGGAGGGGTGTCTGACATCTGCATGTTTCTATCTGCCCAGGAAGGTTGCGGTGGCGAAAGAGGTATTGAGGATGCTGGTGAGTTGTGTGCTGATTGGGTTCGTTGCGAGGTTGTAGAGGTGGTGGGGCAGGGGTCGGTGGGCGCCCCGGATTGGAAGAAAGACATGATGGCTGAGGTGGTCAGGCCAGTGAGCAGAGACCAGGTGGTAATGCTTAGGCTGATGTTCACTGGTTGGTTGAGCTCAGTGGGGTTGAAGGTGGCGGATTGGAGTTTGAAATTGTTGTAGATGTTGGTGATCTTGCTGTGGAAGTAGTCTGAGAGGGAGTCGTAGAGTTCTTGGGATGAACTCTGGAAGGGCGGATTGTGTTCTCTGTAGCTCTCAGGTTGGAGAATTCTTTGACTATTTTGAAGAGGTCCTTTGTGTGGTTGGCTGTGGAGTCGATGCAGGAGGTAATGGCTGCTTTTTTGGCATCCTTGATGTGCTGGTGATGGTTGTGGAGGGCTGTTTTGTGAGCTGCTCTGTCGGCGTGCCATCGTTTCTCCAGTTGGTGGCAGTTGCGCTTGGTGGTCCTGAGTTCTGGGGTGTACCAGCTGGCATGTTTAGAGGTCTTGTTGGACTTTGTATGTTTTAGTGGGGCAACACTGTCGGTGATCCAGGAGACGAAGTTCTGGATGGCCTGGTCAAGGTCTGTTAAGGCCTCGGGTTGAGAGCCTCGGGTTGAGAGGTGGTGAGCTCCAGCTGCGGTGGGAGGAGGTCTGACATCTGATGATAGTGTGCTGGGAGAGGGTGATGGTGAAGTGTAAGATGGTGAGGTCAGTCCAGGTGAGTTCTGTGGTGTGGCTGAATTTGATTCTGTTGCTGGAGGTGAAAATGGGGTTGAATGTGTGTCCGGCTTTGTGCATGGGTTCGGTGAGGCTGCTGTTTCTCTGTTCTCCCGGAGGGTGGTGAAGTTGGCGTTGTTGGGGTTGTCGATGTGGAATTTGACATGGTGGGGAGAGTCGATTGCTAAGGGGGGCGATGAGGTTGGGTACGGCGTCGCAGAAAGTTGCTCGGGGTCCCAGGGGTCTGTAGGCGGGGTGCCTTTTATTGGGGTCTTCACGTCAGTTTGTAGTAGGAAGTTGAGGTTTCCATGAGAGGTGTGGAGTCACCGTTGGTGATAATGCATCTGATGGTTTCCTTGAAGATGATGGCGATGTCTCAGTCTTGTCTGTTGGCGCAATCTCGGTGTATCATCTTGTAGCCTTCGGGAGTGGCGGTGGGGATGTCGGGGTTCAAGGAGGGGTTGAGCCATGTTATGGTGATGAAGGCAACATCCGTGGAGGGGGTGGTGATGGTGTGTTTGCAGTGTGAGCGGGCGTTGAGCAATATATAATGGAATGGTTGCAGGGTGTTCTTGGTCTTGTGGGCTGGAGTGGTGTAGGATCTTTCATAGTTTGTGTTGCAGAAGAACTGACAGTGCCGGCAGGTGAAGGGTCCTTCGGTGGATCGTGGGGAGAAGGAGACGCAGCTGTTGTTTCGGCATCTGGGTTCCAGTTCCAGGATTTCCTGGCAGTGTACCATAGGGTGGCGGGATGGCCAGGGGTCCTGGTACTGGGCGTTGTCCAACCGGCATTGCGCTGGCTTCGCGCATCCGCTGCATGGCTGTGTGGCGGCCTCCATTAGAGGTCCTGGTGGGTGGTCCTGGTAGTACTGGGAGCCAGGCAAGGACCTGGAAAAGGCAGTGTGGGGACCGTGTCAGCAGGCAACGTAGTGACCAGGCACGAGGAGCGACAGCACAGTGATTGGGCAGGTGTATCAGCAGCTCAGGGTCAGGGGCAGGGGGAGCGGTAGCGCAGGAACCTGGACAGCAGGCAGCACAGTGACCGGGCAGGGGGAGTGGCAGCACACGGGCAGGGACAGCAGGCAGCGCAGGGACTTGGACAGCAGGCAGCACAGTGACCGGGCAGGGGGAGCGGCAGTGCAGGGACAGCAGGCAGCACAGGGACCTGGACAGCAGGCAGCACAGTGACCGGGAAGTGGCAGCAGCAGCGCTGGGGCAGGGGGTGGGCACGTTACCTTAGCTGGGGTTCAGACGAAAGAGGGGTGGCCCAGCCCAGCCTCTACCAGGTTATGACGGGCACCGACAGGACCTCCCTTTACCAGGGCACTGCCCGCACGCACCCCGTGATGCGTGAGACGGCGTCCAGATATGAGGCTGGAGGGGCCAGCGGGAACGAGTCCGGGCTCTCCTTCCAGCAGCGGAGGTTGCTGGGAGCTGTAGTTCGGTGGAGGGTCAGCTGGAAGTCCTGGAAGGTATAAGCCTCGCCTCATTCCCTTGCTCCGCTCATCAACGCCTTCACCCGCCTCAGCTCTACCTGGACTCTCTACCGCCGCCTCTTTTCCTTTCTACCCTTGCCTTCACCGGTCAATCTTCCCTAGCACCCGTCTAGAGACCCTCGTTTCCCTCCATATTAGGGTTGCTCATTCTGCTTCTATCCCTTACCAGCCTGGCTTGACTCCCCTCAGATGTCTTCTGTCCGGCTTCTCTTCCCTCAGCTCTGCAGGATTGGCTCCTCAGTGTTCCTCTCTCTCCTTTCAGTTCCTAAGGCTCGGCTCCCTCATGTTCTCCCCTGTCCGCCCACTCTCGCCTCAGCGCCTTTGGCTTGTTCCCCTTAGGTCTCCCTTCCTTTCAGTCTGGTTTGGGAAAGCTTAAGACTATAAAAGTAAAGTTGCTAAGAGACATAGACGAGTTGCTTTTCATGTACAAGAAGCTGTTGAAAAAGAACTTAAATCGTTACTTAGGCATGACATTATTGAGCGTTCAACTGATCTGACGCCGTGGGTTTCTCCCAAAGTGGTAGTGCCCAAAAAGGACACCGAAGGAGCTGTATGCATATGCATTGATATCCACCAAGCAAACAAGGCAATTGAACGAGAACAACATCCAGATCCACACATTGCTGACATGATAACGCAATTAAAAGGTGCAATGGTCTTCTCTCGCCTTGATTTACATAAAGGTTATCATCATTTGGAACTCGAAGATTGCAGGTATATTACAACCTTTACTACACATGTTGGTCTGTTTCGATATAAGAGACTCAGTTTTGGTGCGTCATCGGCTGCAGAACGTTTCCAAAATGTCATTCAACGTGTCATACAGCCGGTTGTGAATGCATTCAATTATAGCAATGACATATTGATTTTTCGGAGCTACAAAGAAGGAGCATGATAAAGTTTTCACCCAAGTACTTCGTTTACTGAGTGATGCAGGCCTGACTTTGAATGCAGACAAGTGTGAGCTCCACAAGACAAAGTTAAAATTCTTTGGGCATATCTTTTCAGATGGGAGTATGACACCAGATCTTGCAAAAGTACAAGCCCTGTCGAATGCTGATCCCCCACCGGATGTCTCTATGTCGTTTATTTCTTGGCATAGCCAGTTACTGTTCAATGTACATATGAGAGTTTGCTAGTATAAGTGCTCCCTTAAGAGAATTAACAAAGAAAAATGTGTCATCCAAGTGGTCACAAGAATATGAGATAAGTTTCAAGAAAATCGAACAAACCATAGAAACTACTACTGAAATGGCCTATTTCATTCCAAAGTTTCATTATAGAGGTGGTTGTTGACATTAGCCCAACCAGGTTAGGTGCTGACCCGACATAGCACAGCAGACACCCCCGTGCTTGAAGGCATATTGCGGCATATGCCAGTAGACGTTTGTCCCAGACAGAATGTGCTCATAACCTGGGAAAGAAAATTTGGCCATGGTATGAGTTTGTGAACATTTCCATGTACTTGTGTATGGAAAGCTTTTAACGACTGTAACTTATCATCAAGCTTTAATTACTATCTTTGGCAATCCAAAACCAAGATGCCTCCTCGCATTGAACTGTGGGGACTACGATTACAAGAGTATGATTATACCATTGTGCATCATACAGGGAAGGATCACAACCCTGCTGACTACTTTTCCAGAGTGCCTATACAAGGTCAAGGTACTCCAACCAAGACGGCTGAAGCCTACATTAATTTCATTGTAAAGTCAAATACGCCAGCTGCCATATGGTTAGCCCAGATCATCAATGCCACGAGCCATGATAGTGACATGCTGAAGTTGAAAGATATAATTACACATCAGTCGTGGAACATGCTCGAACTCTCACCAGTAATGGTGAATACCAAAAGTACAAAAACATTAAAGATGAACTGTTTATAACTCAGGAAGGAGTTATACTGCGAGGGTCGAGAATCCTAATTCCGGAGAGTTTGAGATGGAGAATAATTTAAGTGGTTCACGAAGGACATTGTGGTATTGTTGCCAGCGAGAGAGAACTCTGAGATCGAGTTTGGTTTCCATATTTAGATAAGAGGGTTGAAAAGAAACTCAAAGCCTGTCATCTATGTAGCTGCCTTTCTACAAACATTACCCAACATACTCTTACCATGTCAGAACTCCCTCAGCATGCATGGGAGAAAACAGCTACCGGTTTCTTTGGTCCACTTGATTATGGACATCATCTGATGGCAATTGTGGATGAGTACTCCCTTTTTCCGTTAATAGAGGATCTCTCATCCACAACTCATGAGCGAGTCATTGAGAGACTCAATGGCATTTTTGCAACATGGGGCGTTCCAGCCATTTTGAAGTCTGATAATGGCCCGCCGTTCAACAGTCGAGAATTTAAGGATTTCCTGGAGCATCTGAACCTAAAGCTTTAGAAGAGTACATCTTTGTGGCAGCAGGCCAATGGACTCGTTGACCATTTTATGAGTACACTAAAGAAAACAGTACAACATGCAACTCTTGAGAGGTTCAGTTAAAAAACTGTATTGACGAATTCCACCCTATGAGCCTATCGTTCAACACCTCACTCTACCACCGGCGAAAGTACTGCTACTTTGATGTTCGGGAGAGCAATGACAACCAAATTACTTCAATGGACCAACAAAAGAAAAGGAAGTGAGAATACAACTTCGATGAAGGACTTGGTTAGTAAGGAAACATTGAAAACCTATATCAATAAGAGGCGACATGCAAAGAACATTGAGTTTAAGACAGGATATCTAGTGATCGCCCGACAACTGCGAAGGAGAAAACCTGATGCTCCATATGATGCTGCCCCTTTCCATGTTGTGTCCACCAAGGGACATATGGCGACTGCCCAGTGTCCAGGAAAGTCTGTTACCAGAGACCCTTCTCACTTTCGGCAATTGATTCGTCAGTCTTCTGAGCAAGATGGTGAAAGAAAGACTGAACCCGAAAACTCAGTGACTGCTGTTACTTCTTCACCATCTTCAAAAATCTCCGACAGTGAAGACAACAGCTCCCAGTAACCAGATCAGGTCGAATAATCAAAGCGCTAAAAAGGTTAATTGAAGAAATATATATCTGCTGATTTGTATATTTTTTGTACTTTTTTAACAGAGGGGGAGAGGTAGTGTCTTTCAATATTTTATGATGGAACCATTTTGGCTCCTAAAAGACTCCATAGAGTTGTGATGTAGGTGTCAGAACGCAATGCCAAGAAAGCTTGTTTTAGAATGTTGAGTACGCAGTTACACGCAGCAGAATAAAGACATGTCATGCTAAGCTTTGTGTGTGGTGTATCATTGGCGGGTACCCAGGCTGGGAAGACGCTACAACTGCAACCTAGTGACTTATTGCACATATCGATTTTCAGAAGGGAGCTTGGGAAAATATTTACCTCTGCCGGCAGGCTGGGTTAGAAGGACCAGCAGTTGTAGCATTTGACGCTGCTCAGAAACGGACACTCACAAACGGTCTTGCCTTAAAAAGTGCAAGCGGATGGAATTACCGGCAACTAGAATGAGACCATCCCAAAATGGGGCCTCCTGATGACCCTTAGCAGTAAAAATGGGCAACTGTGAAAGACGCACTCTCTCCACCAAAAGAACTGAAGACCAGAGAGCTAAGAAATTAGCCAACAAATATGAAGCACAAATTAGTAATATATATAAGTGCTATGTATGTGTGTGTATATATGTGTGTATATATATATATATATAATATATATGTAATATATATGTGAACAAGCCTCGAGCTCAAACATGAGCATAAGTATGTTCACAAATACAATGCTGAATTTAAAGAGCACAACGCTTTTAAAGGATATAGCCCCTAAAAGAATTTAAAATTCCTTAAAAACAGTGGTTTGAATAAAAAAGAAGGTATCTTAAGCTAGGCTGTTCATCCATGCTGTGGCCTGCCCTAAATAGTGTATGAATTATTGGCAACAAGAGCATTCCAATCGCCCGGATACATGCAAATGGCCACCTGTGAAAGATGTGCTATCTCCAACAAAAGAACTGTGGACCTGTGAGCAGTTGAGGGGAAATGGGAAAAGAAGAGGCAGGGCCTGGACTGAACTTTTGTGTTTACCTGCGACCCCAGCCCACTGTTCCTTCTTTATCTTACTTCCTGCAACCCTCAAGCAACCGTGACTGACAGCTCACAGAGCCAGACTGGACCGTTTAAATTCAAACCCGTGTGCCGCTCTCACAGCAGACAGTGCTAGCGAAGAGGTGCAAACTACGCCCATATAAACTGCCCTGGGCATAGGTTTTTAATTAAGAACCATTTAATTGCTGTTTAGCCAGGCAAAGGAGATATAGCTGCAAGGTCCACTTTTATTTAAGCTTAGAAGGGAGATTTTATTTATTTTAATTTGTCTGAACTCTTGCTCTCTTTGATTCATAAGGTGCTCACCTGCAGCGCTGTCTTCTTTATTTTCCATAGTCTATCACGGCAATATTTTCCACTGCACCCTCCTATCCTCCTCAGGTCCTGCGAAATTTATTGTTGCTTCCTTGGGTGCCCTTCACTCTCCATGCACCCACTTTAGTTTAAGAGCAACCCTACCCACATATCTTTTTCATTCCAGCGAGACTGCGACTCATTTAGCTCAAATACCTCAATTGCAACTACCTTACGCCTCAGTGGCAGAACCCAAATGCTTCTGCTGCCCTGAAAACAATATGGATTTATTTCATATGGTATGGGGTTGCCCAGTTATAGCAGTTTATTGGCAAAGGATTTTGCTACTCTGTCTGGGGTCCTTAGGAGATCAATAGATCCTCCACTGCAAATTACACTGTTGGGAATCCTTGTAGATTTGGGGAGGAGTGACCGTAGAGACCAAACCCTGGTCGGTATTGGAAATGTGATTGCAAAAAGAGACATTGACAAGCACTGGAACTCTGCAGGTCCATACTCCTTATCTAAATGGCATTCTGGAATGGACTGGTACGTGAAACATAAGCCCACATATTTGGCAAGGGGACATCCTCAAAAGAATGTGAAAATTTGGAGGAAATGGTGGAGGGCTTATTTTGGCCTGGGATAAGTTGCCCTGAAAACTAGAAGGTATGTCGACTACGTACGCATAGAAAGCTATATTATTATGGCATGTTGTGTTCTACTTTCTTTTCTAAAAGCAATAAAATCAGATATAAACAAGCATTAGTAAATGCATTAGGTTTCACCTACGTGCTTAATAATAAGCTGTCTTTTGTTGTAAGTTGTAGCTTGCCGAGTAGTTGTACAATAAAAGTTACCGAAAGACACTTAAAGTGTTATGACTTGTTTATGTACAAAAAGGCACTATATTGTGTTGTTACTAGTGGTATAGTGCGGGTAAGTAATAGCAAACTTTTGAGAAGTTAAATGAAAGAGGGAAATAATAACAGCATTAATTGATATGAAAGCAATATTTGGTGTTTTGGCCCCGATGCCAAGGAACCTGCTGCACCATTGAAATCATGACCCGAGTGCCTGCAAGGTAACTGCACTTGTGACTGCTTATTTAGTAGTTAAATATAGCAATCTTTAGTGTTTAGAGGAGTTCTGACAACTTTTGGGCCCTGTGCCACTGCACACGCTGCACCACTCTAATAATGATCCTGTTGCCTGCAACATAACTGCATGTGTGACTGCCTGTTTAGTACTTAAATGTAGCAATAATTGGTGTTTAGTGGAGTTATGACAACTGTTGTCCTCGGTGCCACTGCACCTGCTGCACTATTTAAATCAAGCCCATTTTAACTACTAGGTAATTGCAATTGTGACTGCCTGAATAGTAGCAAAATATAGCAATATTAGGTGTTTAGAGGAGTTCTGACAACTTTTGGGCCCGGTGCCACTGCACCTGCTGCATCATTCAAATCATGACCCTATTCCATGCAAGTTAACTGCACTTTTGACTGCCTGTTTACTAGTAAAATATAGATATTTTAAGTGTTTAGTGGGGTGCCTAGCGCTTTTGGCCCTGGTATCACTGCACCTACTGAACCATTGAAATCATGACCCTGTTGTCTGCAAGGTAAACTGCATTTGTGACTGCTTGTTTAGTTTTAAACTTTAGCAATAATCTGGGGTTAGTGGGGTCCCTAGAGCTTTTGGCCCCAGTGCCACTATTCGTGCTGCACCATTCAAATCAAGTCCCTTTTAACTGAAAGGTAACTGTAATTGTGGCTGCCTGTTTAGTAGTCAAATATAGCAATATTATGTGTTTAGAGGAGTTCGAACAACTTTTGGGCCCAGTGCTACTGCACCTGCTTCACCATTCAAATCATGACCCTGTTGTCTGCAAGGTAACTGCACTTGTGGCTGCCTGTTTAGTAGTAAAATATAGCATCGCTCTTGTATATGAACTTTATTTTTAACGTGCAATGTTTATTACAACATTTAGAATTTGATCATAATGACCAAATAGATGAAGTTGAAAAAATCAATCCGATAATGCCTACGAGGTGCAAAGAAAGGTACTGAGGCAAGAATAGGAAATGCCACAAACGTTTTAAGGCTAAAGCATCTGCTTTACACAACTAAGGAATAAAAAGTAAGCATTCGAGCATACTGTTAGAAGCTGTCTGCCTTTTCTTGGATACTGTTGCAGTAATTCTTTCATTAATATTTAAATATTTGAAGTATCTGCATGACCAAATGACAAATTTGGCTTCCAGTGATACCAAAAAGTGGACTAGCTGGCAAATGTTTTTTAACGTGTGAGATTATAGGCACATACGATTGAAAGCGTAAGGAACTTATAAAGTAATTATTGAAGACGTACTTTGTCCAGTCATCAATATGTCTTTTCATCAGCTGTTTTACCCTTTTTCAAAAACTGAGCTGTGTCCTACTCTGATTTAAACACTGAAAACCGAAGTGAGTGTTGTGCAGGCTGACAGTTATTCCCATAGTGTTGGTTATGGTCGTACTGGGTGATAATTATATTGATGGCAGAGCATATTCATGAAAAAAAAAATCTGACATTTCAAATTTTTTGAAGTGCCCAAGATGAGACATTCCTGGTCAAGAACAATACAAGGCTGAAAACTGGTATAGCAAGAATGGACAATAACTGGAAGGTACAACTCTGGAGCAGCAGAAGATCTTCTCACTGCTACAGTGCTTGCCTTGAGGAAATGCTCTTTATGCATTGGTACATTGTGGTTGCATTGGCAGCGCATGCATTTAATCATTTTCTCTAGACAAGCTCACTATCTCAGGTGGTTCTCGGCACAACCACAGCCAGGACACCATCAGACTGCAGACTAAGTCTAAAAAAGAACAAGCATTGGCAAAGCCAATTGGTCTCAGCAATGCAAGATTTATTAGTTTTGTCAATGTTGATGTGTTTCAGCATTGCATGGCCAGATGGTAAGTGTTCCCCAGGCAGATGCAGCACCCAAGCACCCACAGCTGATGCGCCCTTACTCCTTTGTGTAATCACGGCCATAAACACCGGCATCGGTACCACCCCATGAGGCACTTCCCCTGTAAGTGCTGATGGAGGAGGCAATGCCCATGGAGGTAGATGGTGGGTGGCCCTGCAGAGAGGAGAAGTGTGAAAGCAGAGGGGTTTAGCCTTAGGTGTAGCACTTTCTATGAGGTGGTCTATGATACCTTTCAACGGACCAAAAGAACAAGAGCATAGCGCTCTGTCTATTAATAAACCTCTAGATGATGGTCTGACAAATGTAAACATTATTGAATTATCAAATATGAGGAAGAGTTTAGAGACCATACACTCACTATATGTATCAAAAGAAGTGTCATCAAAAAGTAACGCGCTCTCCCAGCTGTAGGAAAGTAGGAGCTGCTTCTTATGGTTACCCCCACTTTTTGCTGATGTATCACTGTGTTTGGACTAGTCTGACTGGGATCCTGCTATCCAGGACCCCAGTCTATCTGCTTTCTCCCTTAAATTGATATGCATGTACTTTAGGTACACTCCAGATTGGATACTAGGGTGCCCTTATAAGTCCCTAGTATATGGTACACCATGTACCCAGGGCATAGGTACCCCAGAGGCCTCCCATGGGCTGAAGCATGTATTATGCCACCCCTGAGAGGCCATTCAAAATGACACAACAGGTCTGCTACAGCAGCCTGTGTAAGCTGGTGCTTGCACCACTTACTTAGATATAGGTTCACTATATCCATCTAAATCACTACACTTAAAAACCTATCAGTCACCCCTATGGCAGGCCTTATCAATCCTGAAGGCAGGGTGCTGGATTTTATGTGAGAGGGTGCCCCTGCATGAGCAGAGCCCCTCTGCAGCCTTCGGAGACCATTCTCTGGGGTTGTCAGTGATGCAGCCAGACATATAGGTTAAGTGGCATTATAACCTCGCGGTAAATGCTAACTTTAAAACGGCTGCTTAGAAACATGTCATGTTTGGTGTCAAACACCGTGGAATCATACCTCCACACCAGTAACTGGTGTGGGAGGTATGATTCCACCCTTCTAGAACCACTAATGTGGGTCACCGGTCTACCCGGTACCAGCTTTCTCGACTTGGGCAGCACAAAATGGATGCTGCCAGCCACAGACACAATTCTGCTCTCCTGCTGCTGAGCCAAGCTCAAGCAGAGGAAGGCATGACAATAGGCATCCTGTCACAGGGAGGTGTGACCACCTCCCAGACAGGATTTAGTAGTGTATTGGGGCTGGGTGGGTGCACTCCAAGAGTGCCAGAAAGTCTGCACTGGGGGCACATTTGGTGTCCCTGTGCATAGTCCAGCTCAAACCAGTTCTGGGAGCCGGTGGCTCCTGCTCGGCGCGAAACTGGACAAACGACATGGGTGTAGCCACCCCTCTGTCCTGCTCCTCCCCTAGGAGGGTCCACAGAATCTGTCCAACCCTCTCCTGTGGATATAAAGTGGGATACCTGGCTACAGGACTTAAGATATTACCTGGACAAGATTCTGCAAAGAAGAAACCAAGTACTTCGACTGTCTGCACGACGCTGGACGACTGAAGAATCTCCCTTGGAGTAAAGGAGTTACTCCCCTGCAGCAGCAGGCACCTAAGCGCATCTGACCGGCTTGCATCTCCAGAGCTCCTGCGGACTCCGAAGATTTCAGCAACACAGGAGGTGGGTTCCCTAAGGTCCTCGAGGTTGATCTGACCTCTCAGTAATTCTGAGACCAGTATCCCTAGTGTGGACCGTGCAACCCGAACCCCTGTGCACCGCGTACATTTGCAGCAGCATATGCTTAGTGACGATCCCTGAGCTTGTGCTTTGGACTCCGTGTAGTCCTGACCCCGAGCAGCATTTGCACCGAAGATATCCGGCCTCCACTCACCGAGTGCTCTGTGGGCTGGTGCTTTGTGAATTCTCTCGAGGTCTCCTCGCGATCCCTGGTCCGTTGGCCTGTGGGTCCTGGCGAGGGTCACCTTGTTAATCCTTGGGCTTCCCTGGTTGCTCCAGATGTGCCCTGACTCCCCATTGCTTGGAGAGTCTCCTGGACCTTGCTGGTCCACACCGTAACCTGTTTCCTCTGCCCGCGTGGGTTGCATTTGCCAAGGCTTGTTGGTGCTCCAGCCGGACACTGACCCCTCAGCACTCAACATCCTTCGTGGGACAGCTCACCTCCAGACTTTGGTCATCGTCGACGTCTCCTGGTCCCCGTGGCTGCAGAGTCAAGCATCCTTACTTCTCACCTGAAGCACCCGACATCGGTGGGCATTCGACTACTGAGCCCCTGGTCACCTGAAGTGACCCAGACTCTGTCCCCTCTGCTTTCAGGTTCCTCTCACCTCGAATCTAGGCTTGGATTCCACTGGACACTCTTCGCCTTCCTGGCAGCAGCACTTCTTCGCAGCCCTCCATCGAAAACGGCGGAGGTTTCCGACACCACCTGACCCCTATGCACCCGGCTCCTCTGGGATAGGTAATACGGGTACCTCGGTACTCACTGGTGTGTTGGCTCTAGAACCTCTTATGTTCCAAAGGGTTTGCTTGAAGTCCTCGTAGAAGTGTCCTTAACTTGTAACTTTCCAACCGCGACTTTCCCATAGAGTTGCACGGAGCACGCGGTCGTGTTTCCTCACTGCACCCGTCCTCCGTGGGCGTCCTGTGTCACTGCCTTGGGTGGTTCCTTGGGGTCCCAGCGATTCCACGTGCTCTAGGCACTGTGTCTAGTCACGTCGTGATTGTTATACCATTTTTTTAGTATATGGTTCGGTCTCCCCCTGGAGCCCGCTGTGTATTGTGCTACTTACAACTGTTCTATTGATTATATATTGTGTGCTTTATGTTCTAATCTCGTGTAGACATTTGTAGAGAGTGTTATATTAATAAATACATATTTTTATATCACTACTGTGTGGTTCTCCTTTCATTTAGTCATTCAGGAGGTGATACTCTGGTAAAACAAGCTGCTTTACATTCCTTCAAGATTAAGCCTGAAGGCTGCTCTCCACAGCTACCACTAGGATAGCTTTCTAAAGGTTATCTTTGACCTCATACATCATAAGGGTCGTGTGGACTGGTACAAGGTGCCCACTTTAATTAGTGGACAGCATATACCAAGCCACCTTCTCACATTGGTGTGCAGCGGTTGGGATTAAGACGTGGGAATAGAGAAAAACTCCGGAAGACAGAAAGTGAATAGATAATCAAGCTTAGGGCTGTGGAACATGGTATCAATGTTGATAAAGAGATGTTCGAATTTCTGTAAAATATTGATGTTTTGCCCTCTATATCTGAATCTGTCTGTCGTAATCTGGACAGGTGATGGCCTCTTTCCTTTCATGTGCAACACATACTGGTTGTGACTACTATCTGACCCACTGTGCTTGATTTCGATTGGTCTCGTTCTGGACCATCTTTTGGGACCTATAGGTGAATTGCACTCATAGCACGTTCATTGGGCGTAGTGGACTATTTGTATCAGCGCTTGCATTTTTAGCTTTGTGAGAGGTCCCTTATATCTTATTTGCTATGGATATAGTAAATGGAACTGACCTGTGGATCTAGTTCTCGTGGTGTTGTCCGCCAGAGAAGGGCTGCCATATTTGGGACTATTTATGCCTCGGTGAATGATCAGTATGGTTTTACTAAATACGTGCTGATCATCCTGAGTATCATTCGGATGTTATTTTTTACTTTATTTACATTGGGTTGTCATTTTTGGGACTTCGACATTACAACCCTGTGATTCTCCTTATATCATGAATGAATTTAAAATCGTGGAGACGAAGGATTTTTATTTCCCGGAATTCATATTGGAAATCCACATCTTTGGGCCTATCCTTTTGTGGGGTTCACAATATTGTATTAGAGATATTAGATTCAAACTGACTTACACTATTGAATCTCAAGGCGTGTTTAAAGACGAAGGGTACATTCAAATATGGCCGCCGTTCTGGACCTTGTTAGTCATGGCTGTTATTGGGTGAGTCCGTTTTTATTTTCCATAAGTTCTCAGTGCGTGTATTTAATTAAATGGCGGCAATCGTACACACGAAGAAGGACTGATCGCATTGATACGCGGATCGGAACACACATCATTGTGTCGGTAAGATTCGTTACTCGTAAAAGAGTGTTACTTTCGGAACACACATACCACCCTTCACTGGTACTCTAGGACATAGACTAATTCGGTGGGCGTATACCTTTTGAAGAAAGCTCCTATGTTTTTAACTTTGGGGTTATATAAATATCTCTCCGTGGTCATAGGTGCGTGGGTTAGACTCGGGACTCTTATTGGATCATGGTTTTTGTTCTTCTATAAACACGCGTACTGCCCTCTATCAGTAGCCTGTTGACTATCTGGATATGCTGTCCGTGGGCTTCCTGCTTTGAATTTTGGTATATTGTTCTCTCTTTGTTTGTAGCTTTACAGTGGACGTATCATGGTCCGAATATTAATGGAATAGTATGGCAAGGAATTACTGGAGAGCTTTTCGGATACTTATCCCCAATAGAGATTAACGTTGTGGGATGGTAATATTTTGGTGCACTCGGTAAGAGGCTATTGTTGGCACATTGTCGAAATAGACACATGTTCAGAAACTGACTTGCTTACAACTAATGGGTCCCTTTATTTACCTCGAGCCTTTTTTCCCCCTACTTTTCCCCTCCTTCCTGCTGTGATCATAGAAAATCAAGCCAATTGAATGACATTGAATCGAGTGGGAGATTCACTTTTGTGCAGTGATCGGTTCCTGTTACAATTATAACTGCACTGATACTACTGAGTTAGGTGAGACATATGGAGTTTTATCTCGGACCCGTTGCATCACTGGTTTAAATGGAGTGGCCCACCTGGGTCAAGTCTGGGGCTATATACCAGCACGTTGCTTCTGCTTGTATGTGCACAAAACATCTAAATCTGACTCTGCTGCTCTCGGGTGATACTATCTTGTGAGTAGAGATTGGCTTTTACTCTGAATGCACAGTACACTTTTCTTAAACACTTTAGGTGGTCTTTATCTCCTTTTTCCTTTTTCTTTTTCTGTTTCTTGTACAGTTCACTTTCTACTTTGAAAAAATGAAGTCAAAGCCTCTTCAACTGTGGGTCCTGATTGTATACACAATCTTGCATGGATAATGAGGCATACATTTTAAACATTGTTATTGTTTTTAATCTTAAATAAATAGTTTGTACAAATCATGTTATATATGTAATTTTGCAACCTTGAGAAAGTCCAGGAGGACGAAACGCGTGTCAGCTGCCGTTTTTTATCCTTGAAAGAATAAAAGTGAATGACTGGACACCTCAACACCTGTGGATCGCTTATTTGGGACACTATCTCTGGAACTGTACTCAATGACTGTGTTTTTTCAATATTTTTTACTCATTAAGGATTATAGTAACACTGTTTTGGTGTGCTTCGGTGCTTTTGGTAGGGATTCAAGCCTGCTATTGTTTTACCAGATAAATCTCATTGTGTGATTAACTGAAAACCACTAAGTAATAGGTACATATAATCAAGATTAGAATAAGTAAGTTCTACTGAACTTGGAGTTGGGTAAGTCAAGGGTCCAGCACACCCTTTCTCCAACTCAAGAGAGTTTAGTCTCCACTAGGTTAGGTAGGTGCCTACACCACATAACACTAGTATGTCTTCTAGAGGAGAAGCCAGTGGCTCTCTGCCAACTAGGTACAATGGCCTCTCATTCCAAGAATTGAAAGCCATGTGTATGTCTAGGAAGTTGAGGACAGGGAGAAGTGCAAACACCCAACGTCTCATTGAAATGTTTCTCCTAGATGACCTTAGGAAGACCCCAGGGTCTGATGAGGCAGATAGAGTGGGTGGGGCAGGGAATGAGGAAAGGCCAGGAAGTGAAACCTTCTTTGACCTGGACTCAAACCCTGGCAAGGAGGATCAAAATGATTCTAACCTGGAAAACACAGAACTTCCTTTAGGTGGGGGAGAAGGCCCCAGTGGCCCTCTCTTTACTCCACCAGGAAGAGTACAGAGTTTACCTAGGAGATCTAGATCTCCCTCTGTAGAATCTCAGCACTCAGGAACTTCAATAGGGACTTCCATTTCAAATAAGAGGGAATCCTCTTATGAGAGACAGTGCCAACTTCTGGAGCTTGAGAAAATCAAGCTTAGGCTCAAGAAGGAGCAGTTGGCCCTAGACAGGGAATCCCTAGAGCTCCAGAGAGCTACAAAGAGATTGGGACTAGAGTCCCATGGTGGCAGCAACAGTGACCCTAGGGTTAAGGAGTATACCCATGATCATAGGAACCTGAACAAGATAGTCCCTCCCTACCAGAGTGGGGATGACATCCACAAATGGATAACTGCACTAGAGAGGGCCTGTAGGGTACAGAGGGTCCCTCAGGAGCAGTGGGCAGCTATCTTGTGGCTCTCCTTTGCTGACAAAGGTAGAGATAAGCTCCTCACTGTTAGAGAAGAGGATGCTGACAATTATTCAGTCCTGAAGAGTGCTCTCATTGATGGGTTTGGCCTAACCACTGAGCAATACAGAATTAAGTTCAGAGACACCCAGAAGAGACAGACTCAGGACTGGGTAGACTTTGTAGATTGTGCTACTAAGGCTCTGGAAGGCTGGTTACTTGGCAGCAAAGTGAATGATTTTAAGGGATTGTACAATTTAAATATGAGGGAGCAGATCTTTAATTGCCAAAATCAGTTGTTGCATCAGTACCTGGTTGACTCTGATCTGACCTCTCCCCAAGAATTGGGTAAGAAGGCAGACAAATGGGTCAGAACCAGGGTGAAGCAGAAAGCTCAGAACCAAGGTGGTGACCCCAAGAAGCAAGATGCTAAAACTTCAGATAAGGGTGTGGAGAAGGGTAAAGACCAGAAGTCTTCACAAGGGCCCCAAAAACCTGCACCGGGGGCGGGGGGGGAGAGTCACAATCCAACAAGGATAAAGGCAAAAGGAAACCTTGGTGGCATGTCTGTAAAGAGAAGACCCATTGGACAAAAGATGCCAATTGTCCAAGGGCCAAGGATTCCACTCCTACCACCACTGCCCCTAAGGCAACTGTTGCCCCTAGCACAGTCTCAAGTGGTGGTACACAGAACAAGGGTATAGTAGGGTTAACCTTGGGATCTGAGATGGATTCTGGCCTAGTCAGAATTCCAACTCAGGCTGTGTTGGTCTGTGATGGAGGCATGGATATTGCCTCCTTATTTGTAAGTCCCAGTAACCTGGGAAAGTACAGACAACAGCCTTTGATCAATGGTAAGGAGGCCATAGCATACAGGGACACAGGTGCAAGTGTCACTAAGGTGACAAAAGATCTTGTGGGCCCTGACCAGATCATACTTGGTGAGATGTACCAAGTGACCAATGCAAGCAATGTCAGGACAGACCATTCCTTGGCAGTTGTGAATTTCACATGGGGAGGGGTAACTGGCCCTAAGAAGGTTGTGGTGAGCTCAGACCTCCCTGTAGAGTGCTTGTTGGGCAATGATTTGGAGACTTCAGCTTGGGCTGAAGTGGAACTCAGGACACATGCAGAAATGCTGGGCATCCCTGCAGATGTGTTTGCCATGACTAGGTCACAGGCAAAAATGTCTTCCACTGAACATGGCCCTTGATCCTGGAATAATGGACCAGGTGCCTTCCAAGACAAGGAACAGTAGGGGTAAGGCAGTGTCTTCCCCCCTGCCTCAGAGTGAGGATCAGTCTCCTGAGGGAGATGATCTCAGTCCCTGTGAAGGAACTGTCTCAGAGGAACTTGAACCTGACCAGGTTGAGTTCTTGGGGACAAGGGGCCCTTCCAGGGCAGATCTGAGCCAGGAGCAGCTGAACTGCCCCTCTCTTGAACCCCTCAGACAGTAAGCTGCTGCTGAGGCTGCTGGGAGTGCCAGTGGGTCCCACAGGATCTACTGGGATGATGGACTCCTATACTCGGAGGGTAGAGACCCCAAGCCTGGTGCTACCAGGAGGTTGGTTATACCTCTGAAGTTTAGGGGCTTCCTATTAACACTGGCACATAATATCCCATTAGCAGGACACTTAGGCCAAAGCAAGACCTGGGACATAATTGTCCCTCACTTTCACTGGCTTCACATGTCAGAAGACACAAAGGAGTTTTGTCGCTCCTGTATCACTTGCCAAGCCAGTGGTAAGGCAGGTGGTACTACAAAGGCCCCCCTGATACCACTATCTGTTCTTAGGGGTTCCCTTTGAGAGGGTTGGCATTGACATTGTTGGTCCCATGGATCCTCCAACTGCATCTGGACACAGATTCATACTAGTGGTGGTGGACCACGCCACCAGGTCTCCAGAAGCAATACCCCTTAGGACCACCACAGCTCCTGCTGTGGCAAGGGCCCTCCTGGGAATCTTTTCCAGGGTGGGTTTCCCTAAGGAGGTGGTATCAAATAGAGTGCAAACTTTATGTCTGGTTACCGGACTGCTATGTGGAAGGAGTGTGGAGGGAACTACAAATTCACCACACCCTATCACCCACAATGCAATGGGTTAGTTGAGAGATTCAACAAAACCCTAAAGGGCATGATAAAAGGTCTCCCTGACAAGCTCAGGCGTAGATGGGCTATCCTTTTGCCCTGCCTTCTTTTTGCCTACAGAGAGGTTCCTCAGAAGGGGGTTGGCTACAGTCCTTTTGAACTTCTGTTTGGACACCCAGTTAGGGGTCCCTTATGTTTGGTTAAGGAGGGATGGGAGTTATCTCTCAAACCACCTAAACAGGACATTGTGGACTATGTACTTGGTCTCCGCTCCAGGATGGCTGAGTACATGAAGAAGGCATCCAAAAACCTTGAGGCTAGCCAGGAATTGCAAAAGGCCTGGCATGACCAAAAGGCTGTTTTGACTGTATCAGCCAGGACAGAAGGTATGGGTGCTGGAGCCTGTGGCCCCAGCAGCTCTCCAAGACAAGTGGAGTGGGCCCCATACCATTCTTGAGCAAAAGGGAGAGGTTACCTACCTGGTGGACCTTGGAACTCCCAGGAGCCCCCGCAGGGTACTTAATGTGAATAGGCTCAAGCCATATGTGGACAGGGCAGACATGGGCTTGCTCATGGCTACTGATGAGGGACAGGAGGAAGAGAGTGATCCACTCCCTGACCTCCTCTCACAGAACCCTGATGATGGTTCAGTTGATGGAGTAGCCTTGGCAGGCAGCCTCACTGAACAGCAACAGACTGATTGCAGGAAGGTCCTCAATCAGTACAGACATATGTTTTCACTGACTCCAAGTCAGACTACCTGGTGTACACATGAGGTGGACACAGGTGACAGTCTGCCTGTTAAAAATAAGATTTACAGGCAACCTGACCATGTCAGGGACTGTATCAGTACTGAAGTCCAGAAAATGATGGAACTGGGAATGATTGAGCCCTCAGATAGCCCTTGGGCTAGCCCAGTAGTCTTAGTACCAAACCCTCACACCTAGGGTGGTAAGAGAGAGATGAGGTTCTGTGCTGACTACAGGGGACTCAATGCAGTCACTAGGACTGATGCTCATCCAATTCCAAGGGCAGATGAACTTATTGATACTTTGGTCTCTGCCAAGTTCTTAAGTACATTTGACCAGACAGCTGGTTACTGGCAAATCAGATTAGCTGAGGAAGCAAAACCAAAAACAGCATTCTCAACCCCTAGTGGGCACTACCAATTTGTGGTGATGCCTTTTGGCTTGAAGAATGCACCTGCCACATTTCAAAGGCTGGTGAATAAAGTTCTCACAGGTCTGGAAGCCTATAGTGCAGCTTATCTAGATGATATTGCCGTCTTTAGCTCGACCTGGGAGGATCACCTGGTCCACCTGAGAAATGTTCTGGAGGCCCTGCAGAAAGCAGGCCTCACTATCAAGGCCACCAAGTGCCAGATAGGGCAGAGTAAGGTTGTGTACCTGGGCCACCTTGTGGGTGGAGGCCAGGTTCAACCATTGCAGAGCAAAATCCAAACCATCATGGATTGGGTTGCTCCAACTACCCAGAATCAGGTCAGAGCTTTCTTGGGCCTGACTGGGTACTACAGGAGGTTTGTCAAAGGATATGGCTTCATAGTGACCCCTTTAAATGACTTAACTTCCAAAAGAATGCCTAAGAAAGTTCAGTGGACAGTTAGCTGTCAAAAGGCATTTGATGACCTGAAGCAGGCCATGTGCACTGCTCCCATTCTGCAAAGTCCTGATTATTCCAAGCAATTCATTGTTCAAACAGATGCATCTGAATTGGGGGTAGGGGCTGTGTTATCACAATTGAATGAGGAGGGTCAGGATCAGCCAGTAGCTTTCATAAGCAGGAGGCTGGCCCCCAGAGAGAAACGTTGGTCAGCTATTGAGAGGGAAGCCTTTGCTGTGGTTTGGGCTCTGAAGAAGCTGAGGCCATACCGGTTTGGCACTCACTTCATTGTTCAGACAGACCATAAGCCCCTCTTATGGCTAAAACAGATGAAGGGTGAAAACCCCAAACTCTTGAGGTGGTCCATTTCCCTACAGGGGATGGACTATACAGTGGAACATAGACCTGGGAGTAACCATGCCAATGCAGATGGACTCTCCAGATATTTCCACTTAGAACATGAAGACTCAACTGGTCAAAGTTAGTTTAGTGTCCTTGCATTTGGGGGGGGGGTTGTGTAGGAAAGTAGGATCTGCTTCTTATGGTTACCCCCACTTTTTGCTGATGTATGACTGTTTTTGGACTAGTCGGACTGGGATCCTGCTATCCAGGACCCCAGTCTATCAGCTTTCTCCCTTAAATTGATATGCATGTACTTTAGGTACACTCCAGATTGGATACTAGGGTGCCCTTATAAGTCCCTAGTATATGGTACACCATGTACCCAGGGCATAGGTACCCCAGAGGCCTCCCATGGGCTGAAGCATGTATTATGCCACCCCTGAGAGGCCATTCAAAATGACACAACAGGTCTGCTACAGCAGCCTATGTAAGCTGGTGCTTGCACCACTTACTTAGATATAGGTTCACTATATCTATCTAAATCACTACACTTAAAAATCTATCAGTCACCCCTATGGCAGGCCTTATCAATCCTGAAGGCAGGGTGCTGGGCTTTACGTGAGAGGGTGCCCCTGCATGAGCAGAGCCCCTCTGCAGCCTTCGGAGACCATTCTCCGGGGTTGTCAGTGATGCAGCCTGACATATAGGTTAAGTGGCATTATAACCTCGGGGTAAATGCTAACTTTAAAACGGCTGCTTAGAAACATGTCGTGTTTGGTGTCAAACACCTTGGAATCATACCTCCGCACCAGTAACTGGTGTGGGAGGTATGATTCCACCCTTTTAGAACCACTACTGTGGGTCACCGGTCTACCCGGTACCAGCTTTCTCGACCTGGGCAGCACAAAATGGATGCTGCCAGCCGCAGACACGATTCTGCTCTCCTGCTGCTGAGCCAAGCTCGAGCAGAGGAAGGCATGACAATAGGCATCCTGTCACGGGGAGGTGTGACCACCTCCCAGACAGGATTTAGTGTATTGGGGCTGGGTGGGTGCACTCCGAGAGTGCCAGAAAGTCTGCACTGGGGGCACATTTGGTGTCCCTGTGCATAGTCCAGCTCAAACCAGTTCTGGGAACCGGTGGCTCCTGCTCTGGCGCGAAACTGGACAAAGGACATGGGTGTAGCCACCCTTTTGTCATGCCCCTCCCCTAGGAGGGTCCACAGAATCTTTCCAACCCTCTCCCGTGGATATAAAGTGGGATACCTGGCTCCAGGACTTTAGATTTTACCTGGACAAGATTCTGCAAAGAAGAAACCAAGTACTTCGACTGTCTGCCCAACGCTGGACAACTGAAGAATCTCCCTTGGAGTAAAGGAGTTACTCCCCTGCAGCAGCAGGCACCTAAGCGCATCTGACCGGCTTGCATCTCCAGAGCTCCTGCGGACTCTGAAGATTTCAGCAACACAGGAGGTGGGTTCCCGAAGGTCCTCGAGGTTGATCTGACCTCTCAGCAATTCTGAGACCAGTATCCCTCGTGGGGACCGTGCAACCCGTACCCCTGTGCACCGCGTACATTTGCAGCAGCATATGCTTAGTGGCAATCCTTGAGCTTGTGCTTTGGACTCCGTGTAGTCCTGACCCCGAGCAGCATTTGCACCGAAGATATCCGGCCTCCACTCACCGAGTGCTCTGTGGGCTGGTGCTTTGTGAATTCTCTCGAGGTCTCCTCGCGATCCCTGGTCCGTTGGCCTGTGAGTCCTGGCGAGGGTCATTAATCCTTGGGCTTCCCTGGTTGCTCCAGACGTGCCCTGACTCCCCATTGCTTGGAGAGTCTCCTGGACCTTGCTGGTCCACACCGTAACCGGTTTCCTCTGCCCGCGTGGGTTGCATTTGCCAAGGCTTGTTGGTGCTCCAGCCGGACACTGACCCCTCAGCACTCGACATCCTTCGTGGGACAGCTCACCTCCGGACTTTGGTCGCCGTCGCCGTCTCCTGGTCCCCGTGGCTGCAGAGTCAAGCATCCTTACTTCTCACCTGAAGCACCCGACATCGGCGGGCATTCGACTACCGAGCCCCTGGTCACCTGAGGTGACCCAGACTCTGTCCCCTCTGCTTTCAGGTTCCTCTCACCTCGAATCCAGGCTTGGATTCCACTGGACACTCTTCGCCTTCCTGGCAGCAGCACTTCTTCGCAGCCCTCCATTGAAAACGACGGAGGTTTCCGACACCACTTGACCCCTATGCACCCGGCTCCTCTGGGATAGGTAATACGGGTACCTCGGTACTCACTGGTGTGTTGGCTCTAGAACCTCTTATGTTCCAAAGGGTTTGCTTGAAGTCCTCGTAGAAGTGTCCTTAACTTGTAACTTTCCAACCGCGACTTTCCCATAGAGTTGCACGGAGCACGCGGTCGTGTTTCCTCACTGCACCCGTCCTCCGTGGGCGCCCTGTGTCACTGCCTTGGGTGGTTCCTTGGGGTCCCAGCGATTCCACGTGCTCTAAGCACTGTGTCTAGTCAAGTCGTGATTGTTATACCATTTTTTTAGTATATGGTTCGGTCTCCCCCTGGAGCCCGCTGTGTATTGTGCTACTTACAACTGTTCTATTGATTATATATTGTGTGGTTTATGTTCTAATCTTGTGTGGAGATTAGTAGATAGTGTTATATTAATAAATACATATATTTTTATATCACTACTGTGTGGTTCTCCTTTCATTTAGTCATTCAGGAGGCGATACTCTGGTAAAACAAGCTGCTTTACATTCCTTCAAGATTAATCCTGAAGGCTGCTCTCCACAGCTACCACTAGGATAGCTTTCTAAAGGTTATCTTTGACCTCATACATCATAAGGGTCGTGTGGACTGGTACAAGGTGCCCACTTTAATTAGTGGACAGCATATACCAAGCCACCTTCTCACACCAGCTCTGCAAGTATCCTGTCAGCGAAATAAAATAACTACTACCTACAAAGCATAGCACGCGCTCTGCATATTCTAATGTGGCACACCACACATGCAGTAGGAAGAAAAGCTTAATTTGGTCCAGTTGGTAGGGGTCTCTTCTGCACAGGAGCGGAAGCTGTTGGAAGAAAGCGAGGTGCGACCGAGAAACCTGGAGTGGTGGTAAGGCAATTAATGTATTTTTCTCTTTCACTATTGGGCAGCAAGCTCGAGCACAGGTGTGAGACTGCATAGCTTAGCCCTGGACTATTCTCCAGCAGTTTTGTTTGATTGTTATTGGGCGTGCACTGGATTAAAGTGGGCAAGAAGGTGGACTGTGCCAAGTAATGTCGAGGGGCAGTAGTGTAAATTCCATAATTATACAAACATTCATAACAACCCAAAATTAGAGCATGCCAAAGACGAGGGTATCTTTTTACACAAGAAAACCATACTTCCCTAACTTAGGGTGTGACCGTCTGGGAGTCTGCGAATAACTAAAATCTGCAGTTTTATCCATTTACAAGGTTAAAGTAGATGCAGCTAACCCTCCCCAGTACCCATCTCTAAAGTAACAAGCATTGGCATAGCCAATAGGTCTCGCCTTTGGGACCTTATAAGTGATTAGGCATGCAGTACATTAGCCTGGGTGCTAGGCCGCTAGGAACTGAAGAGCTATACAATTGCTACACACTGGGTCATGCAGTCTGATTCAGGAATACATGTTGTATCCCATGTTAAAAATAGCTTAGTTCTTAAATGCCTAATATGGCAGATTCCAGACATGCAGAGTTCTCATGGCCTCACACATGATGTGTGAAAACCTCACTCAATTTTTTTTTTCCTTTTGCATTGTAAAATTGGCAGCCCACAGCAATAGTAAATGTTATTGTTGCTCCATGTAATGTTCAAGGGGCAACAAGACAGGCTCATGCTGCAACCAAATGAAACAAAAGGATAACAATGGAAAAAGCACAACTACAAGTACCAGAATGCAAAGCGCAAAACAAAACTTGATGCAACTGACCTCGGACAACTTGAGATCTGTGCCTCAGACCTTCATCTCTTTTAGAAGCACAAGCTTTTCACATAATTTTTGAATTTCTCCCTGGTGATTCAGCTTTTCCACGTGCACCGTCACTTAAAAATGAGTGTACACTTAAAAGGTTACTGGAGGGAACATTGCAGCGGCTGCCCCATCCAGCCCAACCTTTTTAAATATGTGCCTGTGTCAGGGCTTTGCAGCAATGACAGTAAAACATCTTTGAAGTCTGCAGCAGGGACTCGCATGACCTGGGGCGAGGGTGCAAATGTGCTGGGAGGGGCAGAAGCTGTCCAATTCTCACAGTACTTTGTGTGTAACACGTTAAAAACATCCAACTCAGAATCTATTGCCTTCATTTCACTAAGTGTGATTAGAGTTAATGTTTTCTTGTAGTGCTTCTACTAGTATCACTGCTCAGTGGGTTAATGGCCTGCCGTCCAGATCCATGTGGCACTTGCTGGTAACAGAAAAGGCACTTAGTGGGGCCAGTTCATCTTTCATCCTTCTGATGTAGGTAAACTCGGTTGGGTGATTAAGTATTGTATTTATTCAATTATTTTTGCATCCTGCATACACTGATCTCAGGTTTTAACCAAGTGCTTTCGAAATTAACGTGTGTGCAATTTTTTCACGCAAACAAATTTTCTCGAATATCCTAGTTTTTGCACCTTATGAAGTTGAATCGTTTCCTGGTTTACATTTCCTTCACCCAATGCATTTTTGTGAGGCAGAAGGATACACCCAAAGAGCAAATAGCATTAAGTGAGAGGCGAATGCCCCAGTGAGCTGATCCAAGGTATGATTGACAAAGGCTTAAGCCAATGGCTGAAAAAGGCTGGATGAGGAGAGCAGATGGTTGAATGGGGCAGACACAATGACCACATTTTTTACATACTGAAACCAGTGGCTCTGGTTGACGTCTCAGCTGTCAAAAGCCAGACCTAAAAATGCTAGGGGGCAATTCCGTGTGTGTGCTTGCTTAGATGGAAAACTATAAGTCAAGAGAGGTGCCTAAGGCTTCGCTGCTCTTTGACATCACGCCCAAAGCCACAAAGAAACTTATTTGCCAGACGGCACTAATAAATATTTTCAGAAATCACGCAAGGATTTCTTGATCACACACACCTTTTGGACCCTGCTATGGGGGCCCTTAAAGCAGGGCTCTGCAATTGTGTGGCTCCGATGAGCTTTCGACTACGAACGCTTGACCAAATTGTCGATTTTATTTCATTTTTTATTTCTCCTCAGAAGCTACAATTTTCTTCAGAATATGGGGCTATTTTGGTATTTCGCCAGTGGGGAGTTCTGGAGTAAAGAGCGACAATTTACCACTGAGCCTACGGCTGCCGATTTTAGACCGGGAAAGCAGGTTGGAGTCCTGGCGTCAAATCTAGAACCTGTGATTGTGGGCAAATCACTGAGTATCTCTCCCTATGCCTAAAAATGAATGTGACCGCGTGCAATGTAACCTTTTCGCGCACAGCGCTGCAAAAACATTCGGGTTGAGTTTACACTATGTAAAACTATTTAAAACAAGCGGCTCGGGGAAAGAAAGAGTGACTGCAGCCTCGATTTTATGGCGCAAAATAAGTAATTGGTTAAGGGAACGGCAGAGACGCACGTACAGCCTGGACCGCCGTCCACTATTGTAACAAGCTGCTAATTAAAACAAGCAGCCGAACCAGCTGTGTGGGAGAGCTCGGTGGGAGGGGGAGAGCATATTGGAGTCCTGGCGTCAAATTTACAGCCTGTGATTCTGGGTAAATCACAGAGTATCTCTCTCCATGCCTAAAAATGAATGTGATCGTGTGCAATGTAACCTACTTGCGAACAGCGCTGCAAAAACTTTTGGGTTGAGTTTACGCTATGTAAAACTAATTAAAACAAGCGGGGCAGTGCGGCGACCCCGAACGCGCTAATTGGAGAAACAAGCGGGGCAGCACGGTGAATAGACCTCTCAAATGCTCGCTAGTTTACGTTATTATTGTAATTCATTTATTAATAGAGATGTTGCGGATGGTCGTGGTACACTGAGGGGATTAAGCCGTGCTGGTGAGTCCGTTGGGTGGCGCCTGTTTCCCCTGCCTGGTCACCTGGACACAATCCTAAATCTATGCTATGATGCAATAGTATCTCACTTAATAAGTGCCTGTAGCTGTAAAACAGCTGAAGAGGGTGAGTAGGACCCCGCGTAGCACCACCGATCAGCGGGGACTCGGGGGCTGAAGTTGGGCTCATCACCTACTCCATGACACCCTCAGAAGATGCGCCACGCCCTACCGCCTTCACTACCCATCTTACCAGCAGGGCTTGGATGTTGCGTGCGGCAAGTGCTGCGGGTGGTAAGAGCCAAACCCTCCTAGTGCGAATGGTTTACTGAATCTTGGGACTTGACTTGTGAGACGAGAGGCAGGAATTATATTTTCGTAGCAGTCCCCAAGGTTCTCTAAAAATGAAAACGAAAGCCTGGTTTGTTCTCAGACTGTGCGTCAAGGGCTAAAAGGGACGCTGCAGAAGCTTTATGTAACTGCTGGTCTTGGAAACGGTTAATAATTTCGATCTCCTTTGCTGTTTTGACTGAAACTCCTGACGGCCTGTAGCATTGGCAGCTGTGGGTTCTGTGGACAACAGCTCGCTGAGTGCCTGCGGGGCTCCCTGTTTACAGAAGACGATAAACAGTCTGAATCACGCTGGCTTACCCCCCAGACGCACTTATATGCACATGTTATTTGTACACCGAGTTCCAATCTTTGAGCAATTGTTGCCGTCGGGGCAATTCCTTAAAGAAAGCAAGGCTGGTTGAATAAACTCGGCATTCCCGCCTAAAACAAGCCATGAACATCAGAGACCAAGACATTGTGAGGCAGTATGGGAGATGGTTCTTTAACGATACATTGAAACAGGGTGTAAAATTTGCAGTAGATGTGGTCGCGTTACCAGTCCAGTGGCCATGTTAGAACGGAAAGAACTTGTGACCACATCAGTGTTTCAGAGGCCCCGCCCCCAGTCAGAATCTCTCAGCTCTAAACCGAAGTCTTTGATGGGAGTACCCTCGGGCATGACAAAAAGAAACAAGCGCGCGCGCCTCGCACGGCAGCAGGGGGGAGGAGGCCTGCGCGATTCCCTTGCGGGAGCGAGCAGCAAGGCGCGATAATTGCTACCATATGGCGCCAGCTGCTCGCTCCCGCAAGGGAATCGCCAAACGTGCACGCGTTGCCATTGAAGGCAATGGAACGCGTGCACGTTTTTGGCTGAAAAGCCGAACCGATTCCTAAAGGTCTTTTTGCCTATGCAGCGCATGCGCGCTGCGTAGGCGAGACCTAAAAAGGGAGTGTAGCCCTACATGGGCACTGTGAAACGCTTCAGTGCCTGGTCTCCCTCTCTCTCCTCTTTGGTTAGAGAGTAGTTGGTCACACTCACCGCACAGAGTGGCGGCGAAGGCCTGGAGTGAGAGCCAGACCAGACAGAAATCCCAGGCGGTTGGCCTGAACCCTGCGCACACATGGACACTCACAACAGCGCCTGTCCAAGATGCCGCGCGGAGAAGATAACCCAGGACTAGGAGGGAGTGGACAAGGTCGAAGTGCGTTCAAGCAGTCGCTGCTGCGGCCGCATGGGGTTATGGGAGACAAAGAGTCTGGGACCGGGCAGGGAGTCGCTGAGAAGGAGGTGATGCAACCTTGCGGAGGTACAGCCCCGGGTGGCTTTCGACTAGGACATCATGTCACATCAGTTGCTGCTGGATCATTTAGAAGGGGACTATAACACTCAGTGTACCTTGATGAGATTTTACTTAATAGCATTCACGGGAGCAGCTCGAGTCACTGGTGTGTCTCTGGCCTGAGCGCTGGCACACTCCGACGAACAGCTTGCCCTGGCCGCAGATAGCTGCGGCCTGCGGTCAGTATTGCCAGGTCTCAAACCTAAAACAGAGCCTCCCTAGAAAACAATAAAACATTTCATAACAACAGAACCCACTTGGCCATAAATCAATACCTATTTTAAACAACACAACATACACCTTAATCTAGTGTGTTTTTCAAGTTTATCGAATTATTTGAAAAGTTTCATTTAAACATATTACTCTATTTCTGAAAAAAACCTATCTTTCCAAAGACAGACAAAACATTAAATCAGCAACATACATCACAAATAAGGGTAAATCAACAATATTAAATCAATGACATATATCATAAACAATGTCAAAATATTAAGGAAATGTTTTGATACATCTGAGCTAGTCTACAACAAAGCCAAGAGTATGCTCACAAAATAATCAATGTGTTCCCCTATTATAAGATGAGGATGAATAAACAATTTCATGCAATATTATTTTCGCTTATCCAATCAAAGAGCCATTTAGATCGTTCATTCAAGGATTTCAAAATTAAATGTCCATCTTAAGACTCTATATGTGGAAAATGCTTCCTCTCATTCCTCAAAATGCTGCCAACGCATTTCGACCTCAAGTAGACATAGGGGTACAACATTTCTTAAGAGGTCATCATGAGGGCATTATACCAATCATTATATCTCAATGGGGCTATCAAAAATAAGTCCATGAGAATTCAGCAAATGTTCTGCGTAATTGGCAGTGCCCAATCAAGAAGAGTTCCCGCAAGGAAATTATGGATGCATCCTCAAAGCCTGGAAGTTTTCAGGGGAAGCCGGTAACCACATGAAAACAAGCCCGGTAACCACATGAAAACAAGCCCAAATAAGTACGAAAGCTATAAAAGAACCCAAAACAAGTCATGCTCCTAAACATCCATGGAAAGGAGCACACAATGAAGTATTCGCATAAAAGTTTCAAAAGAAACATTTTTTGTAAATGCATTCAATGCTTGTTACTATTTGCAAATATAACATGGGTGGCGTATGGGTTGGAAATGGCGACGGCAGGTGACGGGCCGTATGACTTTGCTCATGAAACAAAACGAAGGACGGGAAGAAGCAGCGAAAGAAACAAAGCTGTGTACTGGGACTGAGCAAGTCCGGGGGCGTCATACAGGAGCAAAAACGTAGTCTTGAAACAATGCGATAAAATGGCCACTGCGTATGTTTAGCAGTACTTGGTCGCTGCGTTTGGGAGGGCTAAAGTCAGGAAGAGGCATGACGCATGCATGCCATGGACCAATGGGGAGAAGGAATAACGGAGCGACGTAGGAGCCAGCAAATGGCAAGCCTATGGGCGGACTGAAGCCCACAACAGTAGATACAGCATGTCTCGGTTCGAGACAGCGCATGCACGCCATCTAGAGATGAGACCTAAAGAACAAGGAGAACGCCTTTTCCATCTATGTACCCAGGATCTAAAAAAAATTACTGGACTCATCAGGACCGTCCCATGCTGCTCCAGTTTAGGAAGGAGTTGAAGACTTACTGCCTTAAAGAACGCTATATCACAATGTATTAACGATCCATAATCCAGCTGCCTCTCCTATCACTTCTTGATTTTATGCTTGCTTTTAACCATGCCATCATAACATTTGTATATTACGGTTCTTGTAACCTGGAAAGCAGTATAGTTTAGAGACGTAGTAGTAGTTTATTGTCATTCACTTGCTCAGATAGCAAATTAGGGAATTAATGGCTTATACTTTGAAAACTATTAATCATTCCCTTCAAAGTACTTTTGAAACCCATATATCCGAGTTGGATAAATTCAATGATTGTAATAATGATGCAATTATTTTATAATAATATCCTTTGCAGTCTTTAGGCCCAATTGATGAAGGGCGCCGTTCAAGTGTTTTTAAAAAGGATTTTAAAGACGCGTTAAGAGGAAGACAATTATTGTGATCCAGATTTTAATTATATGCACCATTAGATCAACAATAGCAGGTAGGTGTGCCTCTTCCTCTCGTTCTGAATGAAAGGTAGTTAGTTCCTCCAATAGTTCTAAGGGACAACTAGTATTCTTATATTCTGCAGATCTTTACATGTGAGGTATCTCACCTAGGAGGGTGGCAGACTCCCAAGCGTACCTTGAATATTAGTCATAAGAAAGGCACCTACAGGATATTGTAACATTACCCTGGTCAGTCCCTCGTATAAGGTGAGAGTTGTTAATTTAAATGAGTTACTATGTAATTATATGAATAATGTGGCCTAATGGGAGTGTTTTTGTCCTCAGATTGGTCCCCTGCATTAGAGAGTCGGGCCAGGTTAACTGAAGGGACCATTTAGCCCACCGTATTTTGTTTACCTCAGGTAGCGGCTAAACAACTGAGTACAGAGTATAAGGTGAGAATTTTCTCCGCATAATATTTTAGCCTACCTAATGTTGAGACTCTCTTATAATGGAGGAGAGTATTTTGGAATGTAGGACTATGTCTGTGGGATAGAGTATTTGGAGTAAATTGTATGACTGTTTGAATGTGTCTTTATGAGTAGGGGGGAGTCTAAGTTTGTATGCTCAACTAGTGGGCCCACACAACTAAATAGTTATGTTATTTTGGTTTTAACAACCTGGTTTGTACTGTTAAGGTTGTTTTATGTGACTTTGTAAAATATACATATGCAATTGTGAATTTAAAGTATTAAGGGGAAAATGAATTTGAGTTTTTGTTATTTGTACACATGTTATTTGCTGCAAACATAGTATTGAAGAATGGATACTTATACATGTGTTTTATAATATAGGTATACGACCTAACACTGGCATCACATAGGTGTTATGGGAGTCATATTTTTGGTCTTGATAAAGATGGTTTAAGTGGAATATTGCCATAGAAACGCGTCGACGCTTGAGTACACAATTTGTGTAGTGGCTGGAACTACAGATATTGAATTAGGTACAACTTATCGGGTTCCAAGCCCAACGTGTCTCTAACACGGATGTGTGGTTTTTATGACAAATTGTACTGTCTTTTTTAGTGAACTCTCCATGACATATTGTGCTGTCCTTTTTTGTTTATGTTTTTTGTCTGTATGATTTGTTACCTTAATTAACTGTTTTGGTCGTTTCTTCTTAGCCACATCTAGCAAAATCCTGTTAAATTGATGTGTGAACTTGAAATTCATGTAATTTCTTAATATGTTGTTTTTAATGAGTAATTGATTTTGATATGTTTTTAATATGTTTTTTAAAAATAATAAAAGAGATATATTTTCTATTTCTTGTGTTTTGGCCTCGGGTAAACAACTAGACTCCCTTCTGTATAATTGGTGTGAGAATAAGTGGTTAGGTGTTTGTTGTGATACGCATATTGAATTTAGCAAACCAAAGTAAGCTTTGTTTTTAATTGCTTTTAACCATGTACAGCGCTCCACGGCCTTTTAGCTAGATTCGTCTCACAGATATACCATATAAACAAGTTACTTACATTCAGTAACGCTCTTTGAGGGGGATACTGTATCTCACTGCATATTTTTTACCTTTAGAATATTCTTCAGGCATCAGACATGCTGCTAGGTGGTACCATGTGGCTCTGTACCACCCTGGAAATGATAGAACACAAGCGCATATAAGGGCCACTATTGCGCTCTGACATCAGTTTCTTTCTGGACTCTTTCCATAAACCAGATAGGGTCACATTTAGGGAAGGAGCCATCCTCCCTAGTGTGAAACAATACCCAATGTCCAGGGAAGCAGAGGAAGGCATAGCCCCAACGATACAGGCCCTCATTGATCAGGAAGTACACCGTGCTGGGGTGTCACCCTGTAATACCCCGATACATCCTGTGAAGAAGGCAAAGGCGGAGCTTGGCGCCTAGTACAGGACTTACACCCCCTTAATGATATAGTGGTTCCAGAGTTCCTTGTGATACCAGACCCTTTCTTCATACTAACCAACATCCCAACCCACGCTGTGTATTTTCCAGTCATAGATGTTAAGAATGCTTTCTTCAGCATTTCGCTTCACCCAGACAGCCAGTAACTAACGGCATTCACATTTAGAGGAGCTCAACTGCTCTTTCAAAGGCTGCCTCAAGGAGCTTGAGTCACCAAGTATCTTTAATAGGATCTTGAGGCGTGATCTGTCCAATTTCCAATGTAACAGCACCCTGTTCCAATATGCTGGCAATATCCGGATATGCAGCCCCACTGAGCTAATATGCAGACAGGACACTATAGCTCTCCTCACAACGTTAGCAGAGAGAAACTACAAAGTGGACAAAGAGAAAGTACAATATGTACTACAGGAGGTCAGCTGATCTCAGCCCCAGGAAGACGGGTCACACCCGAGCGAACACACATCATTAGAGCAATGACACCACCACAGACAACGAAGGAGATGCAAAATTTCCTCTGGCTCTGCAACTAGGCAATGGGTCTTCGACTACAGCACCCTCGTAGCCCACTTGCTGGCCGCAATGAAGAATACAAAGTCCAGTGGTACCCAACTGACATGGACCCCTGAGATGCAGAAGGCCTTCACCCGATTAAAAGAAGAAATCACAGACGCACCCGTACTTGGGACTCCAGACTATAACGAGGAGCTCTTCCTGTTCTGCCATAGCAATGGACGGGTGATGATGGCAGTGCTCACCCAGGAGTACCCCTTAGGGCACAACCCCATCACGTATTACAGTAGTCAACTCGACTCTGTAATGCAGGGACATTTCCCTTGCGAGCAGAGCCTGGCGGACACAGCCTTCGCGGTGGACAAAAGCACCTGCATTGTCATGGGGGCACCCCTCACACTGCACACCAAACACGTATTCACGATCATACAGAAAGGGAAAGACACCCTGACCACCCAACGAGTCTAGGATATGAGCTTATGCTATCCAGACCATCGCTCAACATAGTGCAGTGCCATATTGTCAACCCAGCCACCTTCATTGCCCATGATGTTCAAGAAGGACAGGAAGTCCACGACTGCCCGGTGCAGACACAGATGAATCCGCCAGGGCAGAAGAAGACCCGATCCCCAATAGTACTGCCATGTTCGTAGATGGTTCCTCGGTCATAGATCAAGAAACTGGTGTTAGGCACACAGGGACAGCAGTGGTCAGAAATCCTCAGATTCCCTGCAAATCACAGCATGGCTAACATTGCTCATGCGCCTCTCTGCACAAGCAGCCAAATTGGTGGCACAAATTGAGGCCCTGACGAAAAGGACAGGGGACATCATCACAGCATATTCCAACTCAGCCTATCTTACAACTACTGTACATTCCAGTATTAGTGGATGGAAGAGAAGGGACTTCCTCAAATCTGAAGGCACACCAGTAATGCACTGTTAGAGCTCCTCATCAATACACTGACGCTACCAAAATGAGCAGCAGTTGTCAAGTACACCGCACACACAGGAGGCCAGGACTTTATCTCCCAGGGCAATGCACTCACCAACTGGGCCGCAAAGGAGGCGGTCTACAGGTCCACAGAAGCAATCCACGAGTTCCCTTTACAAGGAAGCTGAGAAACAACCTCCAGAGGGATTCTCACCACCTTCCGAAACTACCGAACAGAGAGACGGCTAGATTATACTCCATGGAAAAACAGGAAGCAGCTCTCCCACATGAGTGAGAACTCTGGGAATCTATGGGATGCACCCCCGCACGATTTCATCTACAGGGACACTTTTTCAGGGAGACCAGTCATGCCCCAGAGCCTACTCTACACCGCCCTGAACTAGCTCCACCTCCTGACACACACCCCTAAAGAGAGCATGCACAACTAACTACAACTAGACTGGTTTATTCCCTACATGGCAGAAATGATCTCTATGTATCTAAATGAGTGCACAGTATACCAGCTGCACTCACCTAAACCCACACTTAAGATCAAAGCCTCATCTATCCCAAGACCCTCTGGGCCATTCTAGGCACTACACACAGATTTCATCGAAATGATCGATGGGTGTGCCACTTACCATATATCTAATCGTGGTGGTCTGCCCCTTCTCTAGGTGGATAGAAACGGGCCCCTGTGCATACTTCGATGCTAAAGCCGAAGCTACCTTTCTGGTTCGGGAAGTCATATCCAGGTGGGGGCTACGAGAGGTCACCCTATCAGACAATGGGCGACATTTTGTAAACAAAATGTTTAAAAACATCTGGACCTTGATGGGCATAACCCACAAGCTGGTTTCAGCATATCATCCCCCAAAGCAATGGTATAGTGGAATGCCTCAACGGCCTTCTAAAAAACAAGCTCAGCAAACTGTATGCTACCAAGGGGAAGAAATGGCTGAATTGCTTGCCCTTAGCCCTGTTTGCTCTAAGGAACACCCCAAGCAGAGACTACCAGCTGACCCCCCACATCAGCTAGTCAATGGTAGGTCAATTCAGACGCCAATACCTCAGAGGAGAACTAAACTAAGCGCAGAGTCCAGCGCCAAGGCCTAAATTAATAAAATGTGTATATATCTCTCCGAATGGACCAAAGCTTGCAGACTCCTCTCTAAACAGGTTACTCAAAGGAAGGTGGTGTGCACCTCTGTGGACCTACCCTACACCATCCTGCAGCCCGGTGACAGAGTCCTGATCCACAACTTTCATCGCCAGTGGAGAGACAGTAAGTTTGAAGGGCCCTTCAAAGTAATGTTTTCAACTCCTACAGCTATCAAGGTCGAAGGGAAAGAGTCATGGTACCACTTGTCAGATATTTGCTTGGACCCATCACTACCACCACCACCAAAGGAGACACCATCACAGACTTTTCCAAAATGAACTATGAACACTTTTGGGACAGAAGCGCCTGCAGGGCTTCCCACAGACTTTGCAAACACTTTGCGTATAGGAGCACCCATAGGGCTCCCTCCGGACTTTACATCAACTCTTTCATACCCCGACTAAAAACATTCACCTGTGTATTGTCTTTTGCCCTATGTGCTTTGATGTTTTTCAGCTATGTGTCACCGTACAGGAACAGGTCAAGTTTCAGCCAGGGTCACCATGTAAAGTGGTCCAGCGTGAGTCCCGAGATCTAACCCATTTAACATACAACGTCACCACACACAATGACGGCATCCCACATGCATTACACAGCGCACTATTACACACCACCTGGTATCAGCACATGACCTCAGTGGGGAGCCAAGCATCTACCAACTCCTGCTAGGTTTGCTCATTGATACCTCATGCAGGAGGTTCAGATAGACTATACCTGTCCCAGGAAGTACTGCCCAACAAAACCTCATGCTACATACACTTATAACTATGCCGAATAAAAGCCAAACTCCAGCCCAACACTATAACACCACAGGAAGCCACAGTGAACCTAACCAAGTACGATATTGCGCCCAAAGTCCTTTACATCCTGACAGAGCAGGATGAGATCCAGTCAGAGTTAAACAAACTAAAGAAAAAGGGGATGATACGGTATTGGAAAACATGGCCTAAAACCAGCCCCCACAAGGGATTCCTGGAGCTCACCAAGCCCTCAGCCCAGTGCAATAATGTGTCTGCACAAGTACCAACCTGTGGACCAGGGCTAGCCCTTAGTGTAACTGGAGCCGTATTTATGAACAAGTAGAACCCCAATGTTCAGTTCACCTGCAGAGCCATCAATTTTGGGAACAAGAGTGACAACAGATCCCATGAGGGCAGGTTGAATGACACTCTACTGACACACAGCCAAGATACCTGGATCTCAGAGGTAGGAGGGTACATATGGATAGAGGGTAAGGAGAAACCCATAGTAGTCAGGAAGCTACCATTGTACTCCTTGTGTTTTAGGGGGAAGGGAATGATACCCGTTATGGTGAACAGCAATTGCAAGAGTATAACCTACAATAATGATAAGCAGTTGGGCACCTTCACCTTGATGGACTACTACTGGCAATGCAGCGAGCACGCCTACAACCAGGTCGTTCCAGACTGGAGAAGGGTTTGCTCACTGGTCACCCACCACACGCCCACATGGGTCATACCAGGAGAAAATCTTTCTGCACTGCATCACCACCCCATAAGCACAGGGACCACGCTTCTACACCAACTATGCGAAAGAAGGTCAGACCCAGTACTTTGGTTGGGACAGATTCAAGGACATTCCTGAAGAGTTCGGACTCTTTACTAATGTGCAAATGGGTGTAGGCGGTTCAATCCCCTTCTTCACTGTGCAAACCAAGGCCAACGCTCGGTGGCTGCAGATCACCAGTTCGGAACTGCTGAAAATGATGAACATAACTGATGAGGCACTGGTATGTGTTGGACTTAATGACCAGCAATGGAAAGGGGCGTATGCGGCAAGATAGGGACCGTGTTCTGTACCTTCACCCGCATGAACGACCTGGACAATGGCACACTGTCAATCGCTATCCAAGCAATGCACAACCTACAACAGGTCATGATTAAAGAAGGAGGCGCCCCAAACATAGAATGGTTCACAGGTTTGTTTGCCTGGGTACCAAGGTGGATCGCAGGCCTGTGCAAGGCCTTGTTACCAATAGTTGTAATTTTGCTCTTGCTGTGCTGCACCCTAAAATGTGCACGTGTGAAAAAGGCTACCCTAAAAATAGGGGCAATACACATGGTTAGGACACCCACTGCCAAGGGAAACACACAGACCACAAGCCAGAAACAGGAAACCCCCATGCATAAGACACAGACCCAAACAACCAGGGTAGTAGTTGATAACTTAATGTGAGGGGGGAATGTTAGCATCGGATCGATTTATAGAAAGGTCCCACTCTTAGGAGTCCAGCACACCACAGAGCAACTGTTGCCTGTGCTACCCAAATTCACCATAAAGCACTTTTTACGGTTTCAGAGTGAACCTTCATCAGATCAACATAACACAGCTGCCCTCTGTTCACACCTAGCGCTTCCCGTGATGTAAAAACGCAGATACAGAACAAGCCTCAAACACACCTTTAAGATTGCAGCAGTAAATCACGTATGGCCCCAGGACGTTATACCTAAAGAAACGAGTCAGATGCACACACTCAAACACAAATAAATGCATAGCCGAGGGCCTGCATTCGGCCCAACAACACGATACCAGAGCAGCAGTTTAGTTGCTTTCATCAGATAAAGCCTAAACAATGCCTAGTAGCGAGCATCACCCTAGATAACACACATGACACACCAGGCCACCTGGACCACCTCAGAATGTGACCTCAAGTTGGTATTTATGGCCCCTTCTATCAGAGTGGGATCAAGCATCTAAACACACAATTTATGACCCATTGTACCAGTATTTCCTGCCCAAAGGGAGACGAGCTTCACTTTATTGCACCCATTGTACAGTATAAAGCATACCATATACCTAATGCAAATTGAATTTCAGCATGCAAATGTAAGAGACGCGGCTGCTACTCCCGGCTGTTAGTGTTTAATTACACTTAAACTGTTCCCGATTGCCAAGCCTCGCTCGTCTCCTTTTTGATAATCAGAAACTGCTTCAACAAGGCGATAGCAACAAAGTCCACCCCCACCCACCACTTCGCTCTGCAACCATGTCTGCTCAGGACCATGAACTTTAAACAAATATCAGGTTGGACAACCAAGTGGAGTAAAATATGATCAGAAGAAATACCATAAAGGAACCTGCAGAGCTGCTCAAAGCTGCCAGCTTTACTGAAAAGAATAAACTGCATGTCTATCTCTAACACTTCGAACACGAGGAGATGATGGACGGAGCGCTGAAACGGTTCAGACACTCACCCCCAGTCACAGATCTGGGTTGACTCCATCATCGTTCTTTAGCTCACTTCACCACCCCAGTTCAGACATAGCTATATGCAAATCAGTCTTGACCCTATTCCTCATTGGAACAGTCCAGCCCAAACTGCCAAGCCATGTCTTCCCTGGACCAGAAACAAGCATCCTGGGACCGGTTTCGGGGTAACACCCCTCATCAGCTAGAATGAGCAAGGGACCCTGCCAACTTAGGGCGAACAAAGCAAACACGAGGAGAGGATGGATGGAGCGCTGAAACTTTATCTCTAACACTTCTTCATCCACCACACTGCTTCCCCCAAAACCATAACCGAACCTCACTCGTCATCACACATGCCATGGAAAACCCTTCCCACATACCATTAAAAACAAAGGCAACACCTTTAAAACCACACACCCTACAGATGGTTACTTGCTGTCCATGTAGGCAAGTGCTTCAGACACACACAAAGGAGTACTAAGCACTATGTAAATGCTACAATATAATACAATTCGTTTCATTTCCTGAGTGGACATATACTAGCACACAGTTACAAGTGAAAATAGGTTGCACGCACAGACACTGAATGTAGGTAAGTAGGATCTGCTTCTATGGTTACCCCCACGTTTTGCCTGGTGCTAAGCTGTATTTGATTAGTCTGACTGGGATCCTGCTAATCAGGACCCCAGTCTATCTGCTTTGTCCGTAAAGTATTATGTTCAGTACTTGGGTACACCCCAGATTGGCTACTGGGGTACCCTTATTAGTCCCTAGTATATGGTACCCATGTACCCAGGGCATAGGTATCCCAGAGGTCTACCATGGGCTGAAGCATGTATTCGCCACCTATGAGAGACCATTCAAAATGGAACTACAGGCCTGCCATTGCAGCCTGTGTAAGCTGGCGCTAGCAGCACTTACTAAAGATATAGGATTTCCTATATCTAGGGTCACTGCACTTAAAACCTATAAGTCACCCCTATAGCAGGCCTTTGCAATCCTGATGGCAGGGTGCTTGGTTCTAAGTGAGAGGGTGCCCCTGCATGAGCAGGACACCCCTGCAGCCTACAGAGTCCATTCTCCCGGGTTGTCAGTGAAGCAGCCATATACTATACAGAGGAGCACCGCGTAATTACGCAATGACAATCTCGAAAACGGCTGCAACGAATCCTATCATGTTTGGTATCAAACATGTTGGAATCATACCCCCACACCATAAACGGTGTGGGAGGTATGATTCCAAGCACTAGAAGAGCCCTCCGTTAGGCTCCCAGTGTTCCCGGTACCAGCATACTTGACCCAGACAGCACAAAATGGTTGCTGCCGACCAGAGACACGATTCTACCCTCGTGCTGCTGAGCCAAGCTCGAGCAGGGGAAAGCAGAACAATAGGCATACTGTCACAGGGAGGTGTGACCACCTCCCAGACAGGATTTAACATATTGGGGTAACCTCCCCCCTGTCTAGACCCTCACCAGGGAGGGTCCCCTGAATCTTTGCCACCTTTTCCCTAGTGTACTTAAGGGCTTACCTGGGTGTAGGTCCCTAGATTCGTCTTGAGATGAGATTCAGATCAGACAGCACTTCTTCTACCGTCTGGGCACTCTGGACTTCGTTTGGGCTCGACTTCGTCCCCCTTTCAGTCTGCTGCATCTTCTGTGCCTGTGCACCATACTGGAACCTTCCAAGGCCTGTGGGCATCAAAGACACCTGAAGAAATCTCCCTTGAAGTGAAGGAGTCACTTCCCTGCATCCGCAGGCACAGCAACTAAGTCGACCGAGCTGCTTATCCTGAGCTCCTCCGGACTCCAAAGGCTCTGCAACACAGGTGGGGGTTTTCCACAGCTCCTGAGGCCTGCCCTGCCCTCTCACCAAGTTTGAGGCCAGTATCCCTCGTGGGGGTTGCAATAACGGAACCCCTGTGCACCGCGTCAACTTGCAGCTGCAAAGGCTTGTTGACTTCTTTCCAATAAGATCTTCAGGCTCCAAGTAGCCCCAACCTTGAGCACCTCCAGTGACCAGAATCTTCAGCCACACCGCATCGTGGCCTGCATCTTTTGGTGAGCTGCTTGAGGTCCTCTTGCAACTCCAGTGCCTCCGGCCTGTGGGTCCACTTGAGGGTCACTGTTGTTTGTTTTGGGCTCCCCTGCTTGTGGTGAGTACCCTGGACCTTGCTGGTCCCGACGTTGCTCCTTCTTTACTTCCTGCATTGGTTGCATTTGCCAAGGCTTGTTGGTGCTCCCGCCGGACTCCGACCCCTTAGCACTCGACATCCTTCGTGGGACAGCTCGTGCACGGCTCCTGGTCCTCCTCAGCGTCGCCTGGTCCTCACAGCTGCAGAGTCAAGGTCAAGAGGAGAGGTGTGGTGCAGCGGCCAGGGCAGCTGACTTCGGAGCACAGGGCTCACGGTTCGATCCCCGGCTCCGGCGGCAGCTCAGCTCAGCACCATGTGACTCTGGGCAATAGCTCACTTAATTTCCATGACGGCCCCCAGCGCCTTGAGACCCGTAAGGGTGAGTAGTTCGCGCTTTACAAATACGGATTTAGATTTAGATCGTCACCCATCCTGCAACACCCGACAACAGAGGTCATTCGTCTTCCAAGTCTCCTGGTCACTCCTGAGTGACATTAACTCTGTCCCCTCTGCTTGCAGGTACCTCTCATCTTGAATCCACCTTCGGATTCCACCGGACACTTTCTCCTTCGTCAGCAGCAGCACTTTCCTGAAGTCCTCCATTGGGTTCGACTGGGGTTTCCGACACCACTTCACACGTATGCACCCAGCTTCCCTGGTGTAGGTAACATGGTTACTAGGGTATCCACGGGTGGGATGGCTCTCCAACGTTCTGTCTTCCACTGGGTTTCTTCAGGGTCCACTAGGAAGGGTTCTTAATCTTTAAAAATCCAACGGCGACTTACACATAGAGTTGTACGGAGCACGCGGTCGTGTTCCCACACTGCACACGCTCTCCGTGGGGTCCCTATCTACTCACCTTGGGTGGTTCCTTGGTTCCCAAGCACTTCTACGTCCTCTTGGCCCAGTCTTGATCCGGGACGTGGTCCTTATACCACTTTCTTAGTATATAGTTTGGTCCCCCACTGGTGTCCACTGTGTATTTTGTGCTATTTACTGTGCTTCTTTGTTAAAGTATTGTGTGCATTGTGCATATCTCCGGGTAGGAGATATTTCTATGTGTTAGATAGTATTATATAATAAATACATATTTTTATAAATACTTTGTGTGGTTCTTAGTCACTTAATCTATACTACAAGATTGCATTCTGGTAAAACAAGCTGCTTTACACTCCTTCTGGACTAAGCCTGAAGGCTGCTCTCCACAGCCACCACTTGGAGAGCTTTCTAAGGTTGTCTAAGACCTCTTAAATCACCAAAAGGGGTGTCTGGACTGGTGCAAGGTGGCCCCTTACATAAGTGAATATAATATACCAGGCCAGCTTCTCACACTGAATCATACAGGCAAATGACCACGCAGTACATTGGCATATGTGCAGGCACGGGGTTCTATGGAGTGCACGTCAGTGTTCACCCTAGTTAACACTTTTTTACCAGATACCAGCCATCAGCGCGACAAGTCCATCAGCATGTTTGGCTCACACGCATGCTGCCCCTCCTTAGAGAAATGATCCTGAAAGGCCTGCTACCAATTAATGCAGCAGCAAATGTACATAATTTGGATTATTTATTGTGCCTAGAAGTTTCATGCTGTTGGTCAGTTATCATTTGGAATGCTCCATCATAAGAGTGCCATATAAGCTTTTAAATAAACAGCAGTTGTTTTCTCTTTAAGGCATGGTTCTGCGTATTATTTTTATCAAGTAGAGGGTTCTAGCATGAATTAATTACGCCAAGCCCTTATTTATACAAGTCATTGTTTTTGCCCCCACCCTTTTGAATACCATCAATCTTTTAATTCCTACTTAAAGTACTGGTCACTGGCATGATCTAAAAGCTAGAGGAAAATGCTGAAATTACCAGGGCGCGCTGTGTAGATTACTAGTCAAAATACAGACGACACTTAAATCTTTAAAAAACAAAATTTGTTTTAAGTCATTTCTGACGATAACTTGATTACGGCAGGAGACCCACTTCATCAAACAAGAGGAACACTGCTTTTAAAAGCATTGGCAACTTCCATTTTGCAGTGATCTGCTGGACACGTTCTAGTGTTCCAGCCTATGCCCTATGTAACAAGCCCCCCCCCCGAAAGCTGGCCTCTAGCTTAGTCGCTCACCCCACACCCATCCATCACAGGTGTCGCTGGTCAGGTGACCCTGTCAATAAAAGGGGCCTAGCTCACGTGCTTTGGGTCAGTTCCAGTACCATATACAGTGTCGGCTTGGTAAGGCGGGCACTCGGGCAATGGCCGAGGGGCCGGCATCTGGTTCCAGCTGTGGACCGCTTTTTTGGGCAGCCTAGGGGCTGATTTGGGCAATATCTGTGCTGTTCGGATGCCGCCAGCGGCCCAGTGGGTGCC
Source organism: Calotriton arnoldi (assembly GCA_963921515.1). Taxonomy (NCBI): domain Eukaryota; kingdom Metazoa; phylum Chordata; class Amphibia; order Caudata; family Salamandridae; genus Calotriton; species Calotriton arnoldi. Next base: position 304,704 of record CAWUFW010000974.1, on the reverse strand, counting down.
CGAGTGGCCTTTTGGAGGAAGATGGGCCTCTATTACCTCCCTTTTACCAACGGGCGTAGGTGTCACTCCCTTTCTCTCGCTGGGCCAGCCCATTAGTGTATGCAGATTGGGGTAGGGGGACTGAGCTGAAGTGGCCTCACTTGTATTGAGGTGTAGTTCACCAGTGTGAACTAATATGTGCCTTATTTTTTATTTAAGTGAATTTATCAAAACATGCCTCTGTCGCCAGTGTTTCGCGGAAAGGCAATCCGCAAATATGGGCCACTTTTTTTGAGCGTGCCTGGGCCTATTTTTGATCCCAATCCAACCCTGACCATATACTCTGTGTCCGTGTAAACATTCCTGCGGCATGCGGGCCTAAGGGCCAAGACCCTACTAGAAATTTAAAGCAGTCCTGCCAAGTACCACGCATCAGGCGTTAGACTAACGCATTTCAGTGTGGTGCCCCGCATCACCGCACTGAAATGCATTGTCACGCATAGCGCCTCAGCTGTCATTTAAGTTGGCGCTGCTTAAAACTAAACTGGAGTGGCAGCTGGCAGCAGCCGTGGCGTGGAGCATGCTGGCTGAGTTAGTAGCAGCTGCTGAAGGCAGTATTACAATGTATTTCATCAGAAAAGGAGATTAATTCCTGCCGCGGCGCGGGTGACGTCACATCCTGGTGCTGGAGTTGTGGGAGACTGGCTAGTGGTATTTGCGGCAAATCATGGCGCTTGCAGCAGCGCTGCTCGCTTGCACCGGCCCGCTGCATCATGCTCAGCTATCAGAAGAGATGCAATTAAAATCAAGCACCCCCTACGCCCCCCTCGCGCCACGGAAAGTTTACTTGCCGTGGGAGACCGTCCTCGCCACAGAGAGGCGAGCCAGGCCGGTAATCTTTCTTCATTCCTCAATCCCCTGCACAAGTTGGTTCCACCGCCCGATTTGTGCCATGTCTGTTCCAGTGCCTAAGACAATGATCTGTCTCCTGAGGAATTACCTTAGGCTTCACGACAATGAGGTAATGACGTGTGTCAATTTATTTCACTGTAATAGAGTTGGTTTACGCTTCGCTCACCCAAAATGTCAAGTGCTAACATGGGCTGCAGCTTGTGCGCACCGTAAACACGGGCATCTGCAATGTCCTTAAAAAGTTACTAGTAGAGAAACTTCTTAAGAAAAGAGTGATCAGCGGTCCACTGCAGGTCTCAGGTTTGTTCCCCTCACTCACTGCTGAATATATAGTGTTAAGAGGCGTGCTTTCCTGAATTGAATTCGAATGAAATGTGATCCGGACCGTGGACATTTAAAGACCTTTTAATTCAGCAAATACTGAAAGCGGGAACGGGATTACCTTTATTTATTGGCAGCCAGGTGCTTTTTCGCACAGATTAAAAGTACTGAGGCTGCTGGCGTCGCATGTCTGGAAATACAGCTGCATATTAATTTCAAGTAACTGTGCCCCTAGGGTTAATTATAAAGCGCTCTGATACCTCATAGGGTCATGTTCGCGCTATAGAAAATGGCAAAGAAAAATAAACGTGTACTTGGAGACTGAACCTCAGAATGCTAAACTTAAGCACCACTAGCCCTGCTTCACTAGATAGCCAGAGGCCTGCTGAGCAGCAAAAGCCTTAAACTGGAGCTAAAAGTCAGAGACAGGGGTCTTTTGCACGCAGAGTCTGAGCCATGGGGCTGGAAGCCAAATCTGAGGCGTGCTGCACAGAGTTTGAGGCCTGGGTGTACTGTATGCAGACTGAAGCTTGCTACACACAGACATCCAGCCGCATGTAGGCAGAGTCTGAGAGATGCGGCCTGAGGCATGCTATCTAAGGTCTGCTGCACCCAGTTATACCCTACACACAGTCGCAAGCCTCACGCACCCATACAGCATAGCATAAAGTTCACTGTGCACACAGACACAAGCCTCCTGCATGCACATAGCACCGTGCACAGCTACACTGTGCACACAAACGCAAGCCTCTTGCACCCATACAGCTAGCACACAGCTACACTGTACACAGACGCAAGCCTCTTGCACCCATACAGCTAGCACACAGCTACACTGTACACACAGACGCAAGCCTACTGCATCCATACAGCTTAGTGCACAGCTACACTGGGCACACAGTTGCAAGCCTCCTGCATGCACATAGCATCGTGCACAGCTACACTGTGCACACAGATGCAAGTCTACTGCATCCATACAGCATAGTGCACACCTACACTGGGCATACAGTTGCAAGCCTCCTGCATGCACACAGCAGCGTGCACAGCTAAACTGTGCATACAGATGCAAGCCACCTGCACGCAAACAGCATCACACAGCTGCAGACTCTGTGGTGCCCACTGCTACACACAGAATGAACCTGCAGTCTATCATACATAGACAGTAAGGCCTGCTGCCAAAAGGGAGAGGACGCGTTCACGGCTATGCTGACAGCAAGCCGCCTTCAAGAGCCCACGGCAGCAAATTATACCGGGACTCGCTTAACCTCATTTGAAGGTCGGGAAATACATGCCATTATTGAGTATCTGATCGCAACAACACGGAGAGCTCACGGGAACATAATTGTACCGGGACACGTGTATATTCATTTAAACGCTTGGGACCCACAGTCACCCAGGAATCTGACTGCAGCATTTTGGAGATAACTCACGAGGCCTCAGAGTTTATCTTCCAACAACGGACTTGTTGAGAAGTTGTCGAGGCGGACTGCCCCTACCTCTCCTTAAATCCTTGATGGCAGTAAGGGCCATATGCCAGAGATGATTTGAGAGCACAGGGTGCTCATCCATAATTGATTACCTAGGAGCAAGTTAAAAGAAGCACGCAATTACTCACATATTGGATTCCCTCTGGAACCTACCTACTAGGCTATACACAGGCTATTTAGATATTGTCCTGAAGAAGACCCGCGTTTGATGCTTGCATGTAGCACAGATACACAAGGGTCGAAACGTCGACGCATAATTAGAAGCACGGAATTCCATTTTGACCATTTCAAATTGATTATGAATAATTCTAGGTCACTATGAGAATAACTACATGTTTTTTACTCTGTACCTGAATGTTATTGTCGTTTATGTATATAGTCCTTTTGTGCCCAATGAATTTGTGATTTATGTAAATTGCACACTTTATTTCACCTTATCTCACCTCTGCACTTGTTAACCATGTGTATATGACCTGCTTTTCATTTTGATACAAGATTTTTTCTGCCTAATATTGAATAAATTACAGAATAACACAATTAGCTTGTGCCATTTGACTTGGAGTATGTGTTTAGACACAGATGTATAACATTATTGATATCACAAACGTAGAAGGGGATACAACTTTGAAGTAATTTAGCTTTGGATAAGTGTGTTGTGGCAGAACCACTGTTCGTTTCATGCCAAAAGGGGCAGTGCAATAACTGCTGGACAGTTTGAGGCCTTCTGCACACGGGGCCGAGACCTGATGCGCGCAGTGCTCCGAGTCAGGCAGAGATCGAGGGCACACCAAACTCAGCAGTCACTAGCCTGTCTGCAAAGTTGAGCCACTCATTTACTTTTAGAGGAGCGCGTGGGTTCTGATATTTATGTTTCCCTTACCTTCATTGCTTAATTTTGCTCGCGATAAAGTGTCACTCATAGTCGTTAAATGTCACTCATAATTACACTGAAATTATGAAAATTTCACACACGGAAATCTAAAACCTTGGCAGCTATGTTAATGCCTTGAGCAGTAAGGCGCTGCTTTGAAATGCTGCACACAAAGTTTCGGAAAAGCGAACTCTCGATATAGATCTAGCACCCAGTGGCTTCGACAACACAGTTTTATGAATCTCTGCAATTTGCCTTTCATAGGTAATAAATTACGAAAACCTCCGCGCCTCTCACGGTTAACTGACTCTTTCACCTGTGGTCGGGGGGGAAGGAAATGAAAGTTGTTAAGGCTCTGGCACAGATTCCGAACACAGCAATAAAGGCGAGCTCTTTAGGCGCACACACGTTGAAATTACGAAGTTAGGCACCAAGTAATCCCTTGAGTGTTTAGCGCGCGCAGGAAGGATATTAGAGGCAGCCATCTATCATCACTAGCCTCCCATAAGGAGGCTTTTTTAATGAATTCCCATATCAGAAAGGGATTACTCTCGCGCACCGAGCGGCTCCTGGTTTACCGAAGAGCTGACGGGTTTTGCTCAAGAAATTGGCACCTAATGAGCCAGGGCTGTCAAAGTATAAATATCTAATTTAACCGGAAACCAGGGGCAGGGAAGGGGACATTCTGAGTGGCTAGAGACAGATGAGCCACGTGAACGTATGTCTTTGAGATCCTTTTGAATCACACCCATACATCCTCCGCGGTGAGGCTGGGGCTCGGGGGAGTGCCAGGAGACGCTCTCCCATACCCTCTGTAACCTTAAGCTGTTTTCCAACTGTTGCGTAATGGGATGCAGTCCAGCTGAAGAAAAATATAGGAACTAATAAGCAAAACCATTCACATATTTCATATTATAAAACAGAACAGGCCACATAAATTGGCAAAAGACAGAATAAACTTAACCCGTCCAAAGCTGGAGACTGAAGGGTGACATGGCCGTGGCTTTTATTAGCAGATTAGCAGATGCAGAGGACGCGGGGAATGGGTTATATGGGCCCAAGGTACACTAGTTGGGTTGCCACCTTTCTTTAATTATGTTTTATGCTACTGGGAGGTCTAGGAGTTGGTTATCAGGTAACGTGTTATTGTTACTAATTATTTAACTATAGTAAAGGGAGCCTCTGGGTCGCCCCTCTGGAATGCTAAGGCGGTTTGATTTACCATTCTGCCGCCTATGGAATGTTTCCATTGCATTGCGCAAGGGACTATTTTACATCTAAAAAGTACACTTAGTAATCACACATTATATTCTTTATGTCATAGATGCATGCTTAACGTAAATCAAGTTTTCTTTTTTTATTATTTTGACTATCATTTTTTTTAATGTTTTTTGTCAGTACTCAAGTACAAGCCTGCCCCTAATATGGCTGCCAACATTCTTTTAAATGATGGCCCGACTGCAAGGTTGTTGCATCCCCAAGTCTTAGTCGATCAGTTAAAAAAAATTGATCTTGCGATGTCCGCTCTCTTCTCCCGTTCTACCTCCTCTCTCTGCCCCATTTTCCTCTTCCCCATGCGCACTCCCCCTTCCCTACTCTGTTCCAAATCGTGATGGAGTGATTGTCAAAAATAAAATAAAAGTGGGCTTGGCACTGGATGCTGTCTTTTATTTTTGAATTTATTAAAGCAGCATCTGACGATTGTTTTGTTCTCCCCAAATATTTGTTGTTACACCTATTGAGACACCGCCTTACCGTCCGCTCTTCCCTCACAGAACTATACCGCTGACTGAGCCCAGACACTACTATTATTCCTCATGGCCAGCGTTAATATCATCACCTGGAACGTGAGGGGTATACACTCCCCCTCATGCAGATACTCCATCTATGCATACCTGCAGCGCAGGCCCACTGGCATTGCGCTGCTCCAGGAAACGCATCTAACTTCCCTTGAAGCAGAACGGCTGCGCCGCCGCTGGTGGGGTCATGTGTACAGTACAAATTTTTCCTCCCAAGCGAGGGGCACTCTGATATGGGTGAAGGCAGGGGTTCCCTGCGAGGTGGAGGAAGTTGAGGTTGATGCAGAAGGCAGATATGTATTCATTAAGGGTAGGCTAAACGGCCAGCCCCTTCTTATTGGTTTGATCTATGCTCCCAACATAGATCAATACTCCTTTCTATGCAGACTTTCTGCGGTGCTAGCCCGCTGGAGTGGCTTGCCTTGGATCATAGGGGGTGTTATCAATTCTGTCCTTGACGTCTCTCTAGATCGCTTCTTTCTGCCCGACACATACTTCTGCAACATCCAATGCTCAAGCTCTGCGTGCATGGCTTAATCACTGGTCCTTAATAGATGTTTGGCACTCCCATAACCCTGATGCCCGTATATACTTCTTTTACTCACCAGTTCACAAGCTCCATGTTCGTTTGGATCGAATACTCGGCTCTCCCTCCCTACTCCCTTTAATTCAAGATATGGAATACCTAGGTCGAACACTCTCCGATCATAATCCCCAGCTTCTGAGGCTTAACTGGAACAGAGGGCCCCCGCCGATACCCACCTGGCGTCTGCAACCAGTGGCGCTAGAAGATCAAGCATTTCGTGGTTCCCTGGGCTCAGCGATCTCAGGCTATTTTGCACTCAGAGGTTCCACAGGCTCTTCAACAGTTGAATGGGAGGCCTTCAAGGTCACGATCAGAGGGCACTGTCTAGGCCTCACTTGGAATATGCGTAAACAGTTAAATCATCTCTCAGTGCCTTTGAGCACAAACTTCTTTGTTATGAAACCGCCTCAGTTACACAGCCCGAGGCTGATACCCGCTTGGATGAGCTGCGTAGCGAGCACGCTGAACTACTGGATAGACTGCGCTGCCACAACTACCTGGCTCATTCAGCGCAAATGCATTCCACATTTGACAGGACAGGCAGACTTTTAGCCTACCTAATGCATCAGGAGCACCCCCACAGGCCAATTCACACCATACGCGATGACCAGGGCTGCGTATGCCACACGCAACTCGATATCCATACGGCTTTGACCAGACAATATGCAGCACTCTATAAGTCTACCACCCACGGAGGCCACCTGCAGATCAGTGCCTTCCTGGGTTCAATAGAACTGCCCACAATTTCCCTTGACTAATAGATGGCGCTTGAGTCTCCTATCACTATTGATGAGGTACGCGAAGCTCTAACAACACTAGCAACGGGGAAGGCGCTGGGCCCCGACGGGCTCCCAGCGGAATTCTTCAAGACATACGCTGACACACTGGTCCCACATCTCCATGTCCTCTATACCTCTGCACTAGAAAGTTATTTGTTACCAGCTTCACTGCGCTCGGGCACCTTAGTCTCATTGTTGAAGCCGGGCAAAGACCCCACAGCCTTGGGCTCCTCCAGACCTTTAGCTACTCTAAACGCAGATTATAAAATCCTGGCAAAAATACTCGCAGGCCGTCTCACACCCCTCACCCCTGCCTAGGTCCACCAGGACCAGAATGGGTTTATCCTCGCTCGTAGCACTTCCCTCAATCTTCGTCATTTTTTTAAAGTTGCAACATATGTGCCGCTCCGCTGGCCACACTCGGGGTGCCTGGTTTTAGACCTCGAGAAGGCCTTTGACTCCCTTGAATGGGATTATCTCTTTTCTGTTCTGGCCAAGTTCGGTTTTGGGTCCACTTTCATCGGCATGGTCAGGCTGCTTTATAAGCTCCCGACTGTTCGTGTGAAGACAGGTCCCTACATCTCTGAACCCATTGCTGTAGGACACGGGACTAGGCAGGGCTGTCCCCTGTCCCCCCATTTTTTTCTCCCTAGCAACATGTTGTCTCATAGCTGCCAAGGTTTTAGATTGCCGTGTGTGAAATTTTCATAATTTCAGTGTAATTATGAGTGACATTTAACGACTATCAGTGACACTTTATCGCGAGCAAAATTAAGCAATGAAGGCAAGGGAAACAAATATCAGAACCCACGCGCTCCTCTAAAAGTAAATTAAATGAGTGGCTCAACTTTGCAGACAGGCTAGTGACTGCTGAGTTTGGTGTGCCCTCGATCTCTGCCTGACTCGGAGCACTGCGCGCATCAGGTCTCGGCCCCGTGTGCAGAAGGCCTCAAACTGTCCAGCAGTTATTGCACTGCCCCTTTTGGCATGAAACGAACAGTGGTTCTGCCACAACACACTTATCCAAAGCTAAATTACTTCAAAGTTTTATCCCCTTCTACGTTTGTGATATCAATAAATGTTATACATCTCTGTCTAAACACATACTCCAAGTCAAATGGCACAAGCTAATTGTGCTATTCCGTAATTTATTCAATATTAGGCAGAAAAAATCTTGTATCAAAATGAAAAGCAGGTCATATACACATGGTTAACAAGTGCAGAGGTGAGATAAGGTGAAATAAAGTGTGTAATTTACATAAATCACAAATTCATTGGGCACAAAAGGCTATATACATAAACGACAATAACATTCAGGTACAGAGTAAAAAAACATGTAGTTATTCTCATAGTGACCTAGAATTATTCATAATCAATTTGAAATGGTCAAAATGGAATTCCGTGCTTCTAATTATGCGTCGACGTTTCGACCCTTGTGTATCTGTGCTACATGTAAGCATCAAACGCGGGTCTTCTTCCGGACAATATCTAAATAGCCTGTGTATAGCCTAGTAGGTAGGTTCCAGAGGGAATCCAATATGTGAGTAATTGCATGCTTCTTTTAACTTGCTCCTAGGTAATCAATTATGGATGAGCACCCCGTGCTCTCAAATCATCTCTGGCATATGGCCCTTACTGCCATCAAGGATTTAAGGAGAGGTAGGGGCAGTCCGCCTCGACAACTTCTCAACAAGTCCGTTGTTGGAAGATAAACTCCGAGGCCTCGTGAGTTATCTCCAAAATGCTGCAGTCAGATTCCTGGGTGACTGTGGGTCCCAAGCGTTTAAATGAATATACACGTGTCCCGGTACAATTATGTTCCCGTGATCTCTCCGTGTTGTTGCGATCAGATACTCAATAATGGCATGTATTTCCCGACCTTCAAATGAGGTTAAGCGAGTCCCGGTATAATTTGCTCCCGTGGGATCTTGAACGCGGCTCGCTGTCAGCATAGCCGTGAACGCGTCCTCTCCCTTTTGGCAGCAGGCTTTACTGTCCATGTATGATAGACTGCAGGTTCATTCTGTGTGTAGCAGTGGGCACCACAGAGTCTGCAGCTGTGTGATGCTGTTTGCGTGCAGGTGGCTTGCATCTGTGTGCACAGTTTAGCTGTGCACGCTGCTGTGTGCATGCAGGAGGCTTGCAACTGTATGCCCAGTGTAGCTGTGCACTATGCTGTATGGATGCAGTGGGCTTGCATCTGTGTGCACAGTGTAGCTGTGCACAATGCTATGTGCATGCAGAAGGCTTGCAACTGTGTGCCCAGTGTAGCTGTGCACTAAGCTGTATGGATGCAGTAGGCTTGCGTCTGTGTGTACAGTGTAGCTGTGTGCTAGCTGTATGGGTGCAAGAGGCTTGTGTCTGTGTGCACAGTGTAGCTGTGCACTGTGCTATGTGCATGCAGGAGGCTTGTGTCTGTGTGCACAGTAAACTGTACGCTATGCTGTATGGGTGCGTGAGGCTTGCGTTTGTGTGCACAGTGTAGCTGTGCACGGTGCTATGTGCATGCAGGAGGCTTGTGTCTGTGTGCACAGTGAACTGTACGCTATGCTGTATGGGTGCAAGAGGCTTGCGGTTGTGTGCATATTGTAGCTGTGCATGGTGCTCTCTGCATGCAGGAGGCTTGCATCTGTGTGCACAGTGAACTGTGCGCTATGCTGTATGGGTGCGTGAGGCTTGCGTCTGTGTGTAGGGTATAACTGGGTGCAGCAGACCTTAGATAGCATGCCTCAGGCCGCATCTCTCAGACTCTGCCTACATGCGGCTGGATGTCTGTGTGTAGCAAGCTTCAGTCTGCATACAGTACACCCAGGCCTCAAACTCTGTGCAGCACGCCTCAGATTTGGCTTCCAGCCCCATGGCTCAGACTCTGCGTGCACAAGACCCCCGTCTCTGACTTTTAGCTCCAGTTTAAGGCTTTTGCTGCTCAGCAGGCCTCTGGCTATCTAGTGAAGCAGGGCTCGTGGTGCTTAAGTTTAGCATTCTGAGGTTCAGTCTCCAAGTACACGTTTATTTTTCTTTGCCATTTTCTATAGCGCGAACATGACCCTATGAGGTATCAGAGCGCTTTATAATTAACCCTAGGGGCACAGTTACTTGAAATTAATATGCAGCTGTATTTCCAGACATGCGACGCCAGCAGCCTCAGTACTTTTAATCTGTGCGAAAAAGCCACCTGGCTGCCAATAAATAAAGGTAATCCCGTTCCCGCTTTCAGTATTTGCTGAATTAAAGGTCTTTAAATGTCCACGGTCCGGATCACATTTCATTCGAATTCAATTCAGGAAAGCACGCCTCTTAACACTATATATTCAGCAGTGAGTGAGGGGAACAAACCTGAGACCTGCAGTGGACCCGCTGATCACTCTTTTCTTAAGAAGTTTCTCTACTAGTGACTTTTTAAGGACATTGCAGATGCCCGTGTTTACGTTGCGCACAAGCTGCAGCCCATGTTAGCACTTGACATTTTGGGTGAGCGAAGCGTAAACCAACTCTATTACAGTGAAATAAATTGACACACGTCGTTACCTCATTGTCGTGAAGCCTAAGGTAATTCCTCAGGAGACAGATCATGGTCTTTGGCACTGGAACATCATGGCACGAATCGGGCGGTGCCACTAAATTGTGCAGGGGATTGAGGAATGAAGAAAGATTACCGGCCTGGCTCGCCTCTCTGTGGCGAGGACGGTCTCCCTCGGCAAGTGAACTTTCCGTGGCGGGAGGGGGGCGTAGGGGGTGCTTGATTTTAATTGCATCTCTTCTGATAGCTGAGCATGATGCAGCGGGCCGGTGCAAGCGGGCAGCGCTGCTGCAAGCGCCATGATTTGCCGCAAATACCACTAGCCAGTCTCCCACAACTCCAGCACCAGGATGTGACGTCACCCGCGCCGCGGCAGGAATTAATCTCCTTTTCTGATGAAATACATTGTAATACTGCCTTCAGCAGCTGCTACTAACTCAGCCAGCATGCTCCACGCCACGGCTGCTGCCAGCTGCCACTCCAGTTTAGTTTTAAGCAGCGCTAGCTTAAATGACAGCTGAGGCGCTATGCGTGACAATGCATTTCAGTGCGGTGATGCGGTGCACCACACTGAAATGCGTTAGTCTAACACCTGATGCGTGGTACTTGGCAGGACTGGTTGTCTATACTGGCAACATGCTACTACACCATGCATACACCACTCTATGCAACTACACTCTCTGCACCACTCCACGCCACTGCAAGCTACTCTGCAACACTCCACTTTACACCCCTCCACTACACTCTGCGTCACTGTACTCTTCACCACTCCATTCTGCGCCACTGCACTTTACACCACTTCACTTTACGCCTCTACTCTACACCTCTCTACTCTACGCCACCCTACTCTACACCACTGCACTCTACACCATTCCAGTCTAGGCCACTCCAATCTAAACTGCACAACTCCACTCTATGCCCTCCACTATACACCACTCTGCAACACTGCACTCTACACCACTGCACTCTATGCCAATACACTTTACTCTGTAACACTCAACTCCACACCCCAACCCACTATAATCTAATCTGCACCAATGCACTCTATGCCACTGCACTCTACACCATTTTACTCTACGCCACTCTACACGACTGCGCTCTGCCCTCCAAAACAATTTACTCTATGCCACTTCACTCTAAAATACTGCAGTCTACGCCAATGCACTTTACGCTACTGCACTCTACTCTGCACTTCTGTACTCTATGCCACTGCACTCTACTATGCTACTCTGCAACACTGCACTCTTTGCCACTAAACTCTATGCCACTCTACTCTACACTACTGCCCTGTTGGCCAATGCACTCTACGCCAATCTAATCTGCATCACTGCATTCTAGGCCACTCCACTCTGCACCACTCTACGCCACAGCACTCTGCCACTCTACAACACTGCACTCTATGCCACTCTACACTGCACCACTGCACTCTATTATACACCACTCTAATCTATGCCAGTAAATTCTATACTTTGCAACACTCTATGCCGCTGCACTCTACACCAGTCCACTCTACTAGACGCTACTCCATGCCACAGCACTCTACTCTTCTGCACTCTACTCTATGCCACTGCACTCTACCCTGCACCATTGTACTCAAAGCCACTGCACTTTACTCAACAATGCTCTGTGCCAATGCACCTAACCAAACTGCACTCTATTATACTCTACTCTGCAACACTGCATTCTACCCCACTGAACTTTACACCACTATAATTTGCACTACTGCATTCTATGCCAATAAACTCAACCCTGCATCACTCCACTCCACACCACTACACACTATGGCACTATATTCTACCCTGCACCACTCTGTCACTGCACTCTGTGCCACTCTACTCTACACCATTGCACTCTACTATGCAACACTCTAATCTATGGCACTGTATTCTACGCCATGACTTTTATGCCATTGCACTGTACGGCCCTGTACTCTGCAACACTCTATGCCAATGCACTCTATACCAGTCCATTCTACACCAGTCCAATGGACGCCACTGTATGCAACTCCACTCTATGCCACTTCAATACACAACATTCTATGCCACTACACAACACTCTTCGCCATTCCACTTTACGAAACTCCACGCCCCTCTCCTCTACGCCACTAACTTTTAGCCATGCTGAACAGCAGCCACGCTTATGTACAACATGGCTAAAACACATTGGAAAAGTCTAAAGCACTTGCATTGGGGAGACCTATTGACTTTGCCAATGCTTTTTAGTTTGCTACAAATAATGCAAACAGACATTGTCTCCCTGTCAGGAGGAAAGATGGTAAGTTGGTTTTTTGGAGAGGCCCACAAGGGTGTATCTTGGGAAGTTTGGTACTTTAGTACATCATTTTTTTTTTCAATAGCATTTAAGGCTTAATTTCAGTACGATTGTAGCTTTGGACAGAGCCTTAACAAATGTAGATTGGTGCTTTTATCTCCACACCGTCTCCAACATTTTCCGACTTTTGTTTATCCCATTTTTCCAAACTTCACTGGAGTGGGCTACACAACCTTTATTAAACAGGCCTCCCTCCCCCCAGGATATTGCGGCATAGATTTGCAAATTTTGCGGCACAAAAATTGAAATGTTGCGGCACAAAAAATGAAATTTAGCGGCATTTTTGCAGCACTTTTGTTTTTTACTCGTAATCATTCCTTTTCAGTCTTAAATCAAACTGTTATAGCAGAGCATTCCACTTTCAAATAGGCATGTTTAAAGTGTCTGAGAGTATTTGCGATGCTAAGTCCTCTAGTCCTGTAATGGCTGGCAGCAACATTTTTCTCATGTTGCTGGCAGCCAATCAGAGAACTTGCTGGATTCTGACTTCCGCAAGAGCGAGATTGCCCAAGGGAAATAAAGATCCCAGGGCCAATCATAACTCTCTACCTTTAAATTGGGGTGCCCGCGAGAGTCTAAGTCACTCTTGCAAGCCTAAATGCAGCCCTGCTGGGTCCCAAAACAAGAAGAGAGGGTATGCGTTGGTGCCCAACGCTGCTCCCCACTTCCTGCCTACTCTCGCCCCAGAACTGGGTGCAGGCACCCCTACCCTGACCAGTGGCATCAACCCTTCCACTCTCCCACCACCGACCCTGCTTCACCATGGTTTGTTGTAATTCAATTCTCTCCCGGCTGCTCATGCACCTAAAACTGCGCAGTAAACAACAAGTTACACACGTGATTATACTGACTGATCCCATCCTCGCCCCCACCTTCCTCCTACCACCACCCCCTCCTCCAGGGGACAAGTCCTGAAAAAAAAAAGAAGTGGAGGGACTAACCAAGTTAGGTAGTTTGCAAGTGAAATCATGGCGCGTGCCACCACAGCACATGACGCCACGACTCGTGGCATGGCACGTGGAATGACAGGAAGTGGTCTCTTTGGAAGTGACATCAGATATTAAGACCTCACAATATGTTTATCAGGTATATCATGAGTACATTTAAGCGCATTATGAGATTTATCAAATTAGATTTAGCTTTGGGCTTGTGCCAAAATAAGTAGTGCAATCCCAACACAAAATCTAGGCCTCAACTAATAACCTTTTTTAAAGCCTTGCCACAAAGGAATTGGCAACAAGGAGTAGCATGGCAGTAAATCTCTACTGCTTAATTGGTTGCAAAGTCTGCATTTTAAAATATTTTATGGGGTTAAGGCATCTGCTACAGAGGTGCCCAGTAAATCTCAGGGAATAATAATAATGGTGAGATAACTCTGGAGGTTAAAGCATTTGTTGGAGAGATCTGTGTTTTGTGTAGTCCCAGATTTGCATCAAAGCAGTATAGAAGGTTAATGTGTCTCCTGCAAAGCACATCACGTAACATGCAGATGAGAGATTTTTATTTTATGTAGCTAGGTATGCAAGTTACTGCTTTGAACACAGAGATCCTTTTGTTAATTGCAGTTCATAAATTAACATCCTTCTAATATAGCACAGTGAGCTGTGAAGGACATTGACTCCTACACTTTATAACCCTCACTGACTCATGTAACATCTTATACATTGATTTACACAGTTACATGATTTATTATCAATGTCTAATGTGTATGTTATGTAAAGCGCTCTGACACCCTGCATTGGGAGGAGTAGCGCTATAAAAGAAATAAAATAGCACTATATAAATTGTTATTTTAGTATATACTTGGACAGACCAACACATCTGACATTCTTACAGTGCATGCACTTAATTACATAAAGGGACTGAACAAAGTCATAAGCATGCCTCTCTTAAGTACCTGTGAAGAGACAAGCTGTGTGCTTTTGTTTCCCCTCCGTTGTATTTGCATTTGAGTGAGGTTCCAGGCCACGTGCACAGCTAGCCAGGACTGAGCTAAAGGTTTTTAAACGAGTCTGACTGGACCGGTTATGGGTTTGTGTGTTTATTACATGGTGATGTCGCACAACCACATTATATAATAAAGCACTTTCCTCATAAAGGTGAAAGTGGCATCTTCTAAATGAAATGGATTGTGCGTCATACCGCACATTGCTTGACCAAACACCATCAAAAAACGTTTTATCTATGAAGATCAAGGAATTAAAATACTTTGAATTATGGTTTCATCGTTTTTATGATTAGCATATTTTCGTTGAAATAACACTATACAACGCCTGCTAAGTGTGGACAATGGTTCACTTGCTCTTTGATCGGCAGTGCTCACAGCATCAATTCACCAATAAGAAAGAATGCTATACAAAAGGAATACTAAACAAACAGCGGGAAATGCTTACTGCTGCATAATTATGAAGACTTTCTTGGTTTTTAGTAAATAAATCATATGATTTAATCGCTTTACAGAAGAGTTCTCATTGAGCAAAAGGTGGCCAAGGCTGAATTTCCAAACGTCACAGAACAGCTGTTTTGGCTGGCAAAGGGCTCAACTAATAACATTACTCCTTTTGATACTCGATCAAAAGGAGCCGCCTGATGGCCCCTTAACTTGGCCTTTATCTTCGACACAGCTGGAGTTGACAGTAAAAAAGCAACCCTTGCTGCCTGGACATTGTTGCTGTGAACTAAATGCAAGAATTTCCTGTTCTGAAAGCTTTCTGCCGCCCAGCCGCCAAGCCCTGATTTTGCAGGCACTTTTGTAAAAAGCGCGGCCTTTTTACAAAAGTGCTGATTTCGCGATTATTTTGCAAATCGCGAAATCCTGGAGGGTCTGATTAAAGTTTCCTCATCAGTGGCCGATTAAGCCATCATATGGGTCTTAAAATACACATCCTTCCATTCATAGTAGTTAAATATAGCAATATTTGTTGTTTAGAGGAGTTCTGACAACTTTTGGCACCTGTGCCACTGCACCTGCAGCACCATTTCAATCATGGCCCTAGTGTCTGCTAGATAACTGCACTTGTGACTACCTGTTAATAAAGTTTAACGATATTCTGCATTTAGAGGGGTCCCTAGAGCTTTTGGCTGCGGTGCCACTGCACTTGCTGCACCATTAAAATCATGACCCTGTTGTCTGCAAGGTAACTGCACTTGTGACTGCCTATTTAGTAGTCAAATATAGCAACATTAGGTGTTTAGTGGAGTGCATAGAGCCTATTGCCTGCTAGAAAAATGCACTTGAGACTGTCTTGTTTAGTAGTAAAATTTAGCAATAATCCTGGTTTAGTGGGGTCCCTAGAGCTTTTGGCCCCAGTGCCACTGCACCTGCTGCACCACTCAAATCAATTCCCTTTGAAATGCAAGGTAACTGCAATTGTGACTGCCTGTTTAGTAGTCAAATATAGCAATATTACGTGTTTAAAGGAGTTTTGGCAACGTTTAGGTGCGGTGCAAATGATGATCCTGTTGTCTGCAAGGTAACTGCACTTGTTGTCACCTGTTTAGAAATAAAATATAGCAATATTAAGTATTTAGTGGGGCGCCGGGAGCTTTTGGTCCTGCTGCTGCACTATTGAAATCATGCCCTCTTGTGCTGCTCTCCCTTCCATCCCCGCCCCTCCTGGATGATGCCACTGTAAGCCAATATATGTGTCTAGTTTGAATTTACATTTCCTTCAATAATGGAGCACGAACGCTTAGTTGTGTTCATTTTCCTTGGAGTAAACCAGTTCCAGCAGGTCAGCTTGTGGCTTGAGTGATGAGTCGCCTCAGCAAAGGTATGACTACTTCAACCCACCTACACAAAGGAGAGAGCCTGACTGTCCATGCCCTGCATTCTGTTCTGCCCTAGAAGCAAGAACCCAGCAGCAGGTTACAATTAGATGGACGTTCTCTCGATCAGATACACATATTCCTGGCCCCTTAATACACCTCCGTAAAAAAATTGTTGTCCAGAGATTAACATTTTTGATTTGTGTTTTTGTATCATTAGAGAAGTAATTAACTTGGGTAGACATTGCTAATCCGGGCGAATTTTTCTGGATGACATTTTTAACAAGCATTTGCAATGCAATTGGTCTCGCATTCGTGAGAGTTTAAGCTATTGGCATTGTAAATGACAATGCCTTTTATTTATCGGTTTTGATAATTAACACATAAATAAAAGGCATTGTCATTTACAATGCCAATAGCTCAAACTCTTGTAAAAGCGAGACCTATTTCATTTCAAAGAAGCAGCCGCCATTGTCCCGGGCTGCTTGGAAGGTGAAAGCGCGCATGGCACGCTGAATGTTGCAGGAAAGCATGTCGTGCCTACAGTAGGAGAAACTCATTAAAGAAAATAGTGCTTACAGACTAAATAAGACATACCATGTAACAACCGAAGTAAAAGGGCTAGTCTTCATGGGAGGTTACAATTGAAGACAAGGTGGTACTAAGGAGGGACTAACAAGCCTATTAACGAATCAGAAGCCAGCATTTACAAAGGACAATGACACAAGCCAATGGAAAATATGGGCGGAGAGTGGGCGGAGCTTCAAGTCCATACTCTAATACAGCATGCCTCGCAGAGCAGTGCATGCGCTGTCCAGGCTCAACCTAATAAATGAAAGTGGCAAACCAAAAGGACGCAAAAAAAAATGCAAAACCCGGGCAGGTGAAAGTAGCGGCAATAAAGGCCAGACTAGAGGAGCACCCCAGCATAAAAGGATCAGTCTAGAAGAACGCTACAGAACTCTGTGCTACCACGATTTTGTCTCTTAAGTAAAGGGCCTCTCTGTTTTAAAGAGATTCTGTTAAAATGCATAATTCTTTGTATTAAAAAGAGGTCTTTGGGATTCAGAAGCTTTGCCAGTGGGTGGTAAAATCCAGAAGGTAGTGCCAAAAACCACTGAGAGCCTCTCATGAGATCACTTCCATCAACTTCAAGAGTACAGCCCAGAAGCAGAGAATGCCTTTATCCAACACAAGTGGGTCTTTGGTGGCCCGGTCTTCCCTTGTAAAAGTCGATGATTTGATGGGTTGAAGAGAACAGAGGAGAAAATAGCTCATCCACGGGCCAGATGAGAACTGGAACTGCTGAGCGGCAACATGTGTTTTCTTGTGTAGCACCAATTGTGAACTAAATCAGTATCATCTTAAGGATTTTGGTGCCCTTGAGCAAGAATTACCTTGTGAGCCCCTCTAGGGAATAGATCTGTATTTCATTTCCTATTTCCTGCTACAACAAGCCTGCATTATGTCAAATGATACTCAATGAACTTTAACAGGATCACAAAAAACAGTTGAAGTATACCCTGCCGGGACACCAAAAATCCTTTAGATGACACTGGGTAGAGAAACAGGTAGATGTAGGCAGAGATGGAGGGAGATTTATATAGAGAAACGTAATAGACAGAGGTCAAATATAGAGACAGTTCAGTTTCCCAAGGGGTCTCTAGGAAGATGGGGGCCCTAGGCGGTTGTCCACCTTGCCCATGCCTTTAAACGTCTCTGCTAAATCATAAACTAGGCATACAAGAAGGTTTAGGGTGTGGACTTCAGGCTTTGAAAATTATCCTGACGGACGACCCTTGAACTGTAGTAGTATCATTGCTTACTTTGCTACCTGTGTTATCACAACACGATGAGATCCAGGTTCAGTGACGATTACAGATTTATAATATTCATTTGAATATTCAAATGACTGTAAGAATGAAGACAATGATGATAGTAACAATAATAATAGTATTGACGATAATCGCGTTGATGATGATAGTAAAAACATTATAGCGATCATTGGGACAGAAAGGATTCATGGGTATTCTCAGCGTCCTGTTTTTTATTGAAAAGATGTTAGTAAATGATAAAAAATAATACTGGCACGATAAATATCAATTAAACTAGAAATAGTTCTATGTATCTTAATGATGAACATATTAAGATTACAAGTATGCCAAGGAAGATAACTTTGATGAATATTAAAGTGCTAATAATGGTTGGAAAGAATACCAGAATTATGATAATATTGATAATGATGATAAAAGCAACGGTGCGACGTTAGTAATTATAACATGTGTTTATTATAATAACGAAAAGAGGAGTAAAGATTATTATTAGAGTCTATGAAGAGGATGAGTTTGGTGCTTTTCTAGGCCACAGAAGCAGTATGAGTGGGAGGGGACCCTCTAGGAGAGTGGAGATGGTGAATGTGCTGCAGTCATGGGGATTAAACATCTAACAGGTGGTATCTGCTCACACTCTACAATGCACTGCTTGAAAAAAGAAATCAATTAATATCTCGGGTCATAGATAAGGCCTCAACTATCCAGATCCTAACCAGAGTTTCCCAGCTAGGGGGCCAGTGTGCCTACATGCAGGATGCCCCTGTCCCATGCTGTCACTACTGCTCTTGATTAATAGAGCTCCCCGAGCTGATGCAGCCCAAAAAACATATTAACTTCATTTTTGTTCTTGTAATCTATGGCGGCTCGTGTCACGGCTCTGGCCCGATAATTCATTCTGATGGCACTAACACAAGCATTGACAAAGCCAATTGGTCTTGCCGATGTGAGACCTATTTGCTTTGTCAATGAGGTGAGTCACAGGGCTAGTAAACGCAAAATGGAGGCATAAAGAAACCTGGGCACTTTCCACACAATGCTTGCATATTGAAGCGATGAAGAAACGAAGGCGACCGGAGGGGAACAGCAGAAGCAGGGTGGTGTTGGGAGTGGCTTGATCATAAATGAAAAACACAGGAAACAGAGCAGCATCGGCATCCTCATGAAACGGACTACAATGAGGGTTCAAAGCAGTGACAGGGGAGGGGATGATTTGTGGACGGGGCAAGCATAGACGCGTCAGGCAGTACAGCATACAGCTTTAAGGCCTTATCCTGTTACATGAAAGAGTACCTGTGAATCATGGGAGGTATAGGGCAGTGTACTTGAAAAAGTAAGTGTGCAGAGCTAAATAAGAGAGAAGGCTTAGTTCTAGATTATGGCAACGATAACAGGTAAAGGAAAGGTGACCAGATTTGCAGAGGAGCACTCAAGTTGACACCTGGCTTAGAACTCTACCGTTCTTGTTTTGTTACAATCAACATCCATAGCTGCCAAGGTTTCAGATTGGCATGTGTGACATTTTCATAAATTCAGTGTTATTATGAGTGACATTTCAATGAGTATGAGTGACACTTTCTCGCTAGCAAAATTAAGCAATGAAGACAAGGGAAACATATAAATATCACAAATTACAACCATTTGCGCAACGAAAAGCTCTTCTACAACTTAATGCAGACACAGGGTAGAAAGACACAGGGCACTCACACTAAAGGACACAGAAAAGGGCAGAAGTACTTAGTTACTGTACTTACTGAGTGCGTGAGTTGTCAGAAGTACTTGTTCTCTCACTCTGGCTGCTAGCCCGTGATGGCGGTGAGCCCAGGACTAAGCCCCGGCGCAGGGGTGACTGATGTGCGGCGCCTCGGCCTGCTGCCTCTCTCTCGTCGGACCGTGGCTCACTGCGGCCGGCGCCGCACAACATCATGCCTGCAGCAGCGCCAGTCTCCCGCACACGCTGCGCGCCCGATGATGCAGCCACAGGCCTCTAGATGCGGCGATGCGGCCTGCCATGGTGACTGAGACTCTGCGACCTAGTCCGTCCCGCCGCCGCTCGGCTTGCTTCTTGTCACTCAGGGGGAGCCTCACTTGAGTTAACCGTCCCAGCCAGGGCGTGAGGTAATGGGCGCCAAAGAGGCGCCACACTGCCAGAGCCAGTTAACGCTCGACTTGCCACAAGTAGGGCAGGCCCAGGGGACTCCTGATAATTTAATTGGGACCAGCAGGGTGAGTCTCAACATCATGACTCACTCTGTCATGATGTGGTCAGCGCGCCGGGCCGCGGGAATCGAGACCGCACTCTGCAGAACTGTGCACAGGTTTGCAACATTGTTGCTAGTAACATGAAGCGTCACAGTGAAGCTTATTTGGGCACGCACGGGCCCAGAGCAGCAGCATCCGATCAATTACTGTCTCCTGGAGTCTGCCGCGGGGAGCGAGAGCTGAGCAGACTGTGTGCACTCTCAGCAGAGCAGCCCCCCCCCCCCCCGGCACACATGACCGTCAGAGTGCACCACAGCCAGCAGGCAGCGCGCGCTAGCAGCACCTTGGGGGTTAATTTAGCCAACTTTCAGCGCGTCAGCAGAGAGTGGGCAAATGCGTGACAATGCATTTCAGTGCGGTGATGCGGAACACCACACTGAAATGCGTTAGCGTCACGCCTGATATGTGACACTTGGCAGGACTGAACATCTAAAGAAATTATGTGCAGGGATCCCCGTTAAAGCTTCTCAAATGTGCTGAATGCGTGAGCACCCTCCACAGTTACAAAAGCACTATAGCCAACCCATCACCACGCAAGGAACTCCCGACTTATTTAACCCTGCTATCATTCACGAAGGTAAACAAGAAAACGAGCACGTGAAAATGGACTAATCCGGCTGCTTCAGAGAGTGTTTTGCTCAAAGGGTCTGGGTGAACAAAGTCATCACACACCATTGGCGCAGGGGGCAGCCCCAGGCAGGTGAACAACAAAGGGAGGGAGTGTGTCCCAAAAATCGCGGGCTGGCACTTCACAGTGGAGGGAGCTACCTGCTACCCCTTACCCCTAGGGAAAGGTTCTTGTACCATATCTTACAGCCCCTTCGGGTAATAGGATGGAAAGGATTAATTACAGACATTGCATGCTAGGGAAACAGAGCTCATCCTTGAGGAGCGCCAGATTGAAATAAAACATGCGTGTACTTCGCATGTCCGGGGCTCGCTATAGAAAGAGGACTGCGCTTCCCAGCGATGCGAGCACCCACCTATCCTCTTGGCCTGCGGTATTGCTCCACGCTGACAAAGGAGACTGCAGTCTCAAAAAACAAAAGAAGGCCAATCTAATGGTTTAAAACCTGTAAAGGGGCAAGAAAATGAGCACATGAAAATGGACAAACCCGGGCCGCTTCAAAGAACGTTTTGCTCGAAGGGTCCAGGCAAACAAAGTCAACAGACAATAAAAGTAAACGAAGTCAATGTGAGGTAAACTGTGTGGCTTTCACCACGGCGTGCCAGTCTCGGGGAATCCCTCTGCACCACAAAGGCACATGCCCCTTCTCAGCAGCTCCGATCATAGCACAACAGCTGGTCTTTTCCGGCTTGGGAGGAGGTGGTAACCGCAATGTGCGTGTTGCTGCTCGTTCCCGAGCCAATACTCCATGGGCGTTAACTTGAGAGAAAAGCTTGGACATGCAGCAAATGTTAGCCGTTTGCAAGCTACCATTTTTTAATGACACAGACAAAAGCCAATCCTAAGCAAAGGAGGAGTCAGACCCCACAAAGCACATACAACAGATCGCCTGACAGCGCAAGCACTTTTTAGGCTCGACTTAGAAACGGAGGATGTGTTACAGTGATGATCTAATATTTCACAAACCATGAGACCTACATACTTCATTTTGGTGTCAAAACATAGGTTTTGGGGGTCAAGTAGTCTTATAGAGACAGAAAATAACTCCTCAGAGCAACCCATCCACCATTTTCCAAAATGCGGCTCTATAATGATGTGTATATTGGTAATTTATTTTAATACTGTTTTTGTTTCAGGTTTTCCATTGATTCAAATTCGTAAAAACATGAGCGAAGCAGGTGGTAGCAGAGGATCCTTACCTCCTGACGGAGTGTTGCTAACTACGAAATATGAAGACTTCTTCAACAAAGAAAAATGTGTCATATGCCAAACTAATCTGAAAGAAAACCTCACAACAACTGCGGCTGGACAGAAGAGAGTTTGAGATGCTGCAGAAATACGGCAAGACGAAGTTAAAAAAAGATTGAAACGGATGGGTGAAGAGGATCAAATATTTTATCAATTGTAACAACTAGTGCTACAAGTTGTATACAATTGAAAAAAGCCTGGAAAGAATGTAAAAAATAGCAGAAACCAGTGAATCTCAAGAATCCGAGTCTTCTGAGAAAGCGATGACAACCAAACCCAATGCCCATCCACTTAGAAGATCAATAGCTACCCCTTGTCCACCTCCAACAACTGATCAGAGAGCAGAGGATCTTCAATGTGTTTTCTGTGGTTTAGCCAGAACAACGGCCAAAACGACTGACGAAAGAACAAAGCACAGAGCAATTGAGTCTCAAAGGGCAAACATGTTTTTATCAGCAGCTAGTTTCTTCCAAGATGAAGTTTTCAGCCGAGTAGCTGACCTAAACAGTGAGGTGAATGTATTTGCAGCGGATTTGTATGCCCACCCGAAGTACATGCCTGTATACATTCAAAAATATGAATGTACAATGAGCTTCCAGCAGCAACGTAACCACCAGCCTTCAAATAAGTTTGCACTCTTTGAAAAAGTAAATTAAGTTTTAAAGCCACTCTTGAATGCTGGCTACGGGTTCCCACTCAGTGAGATCAGAGAAATAATGGTCAACATTGATGAAACTGTATTGATCCACAATAATTAAATTAAGATTTTTCTGGTGAGAATGTACAGCAGAATTTGTTTTTGTCAGTCTAACAAAAAGAATGAGTCACTTAAGGTGTTCTCAGACGATTTTACTCCTGAAGTTCTTGCTGCCAAAATAAGATCACAGTATGCTGTAAAATCAGCAGGAACATTTTAAGAAATGTCCTGAAAGATTTAGATTTTGGACTTTATGACAAATTGTGTGATGCCCCATAGCTCCGCAAATCATTGGAGCCAACAAGAATGCCTGACGTTGTCTTAACATTTTTTACATCGTTGTTTAAAATCAGCAAAGCAACACTGTTGCAAACTAAAGTTCTTGAGTTCGGAACAGAGGCCGACAACATTGATGCCATAAACATGTCTCAGTCTACCAGAAAGTTTCAAAGTGGCTGAGGGCATAAATCTTCTTCTACCTGATGCTGCGGCGCACAAAGCAGATTTAACTGAATTTATCATATTGCTTATTGGGTGCGAACTGAAGGATGAAGATAAGCCACTCTGTGGGCTGGAATTCATGCTTTGATCTCCCAGAATACCATCCCTTTGAAGAAGGTTGGGTTTTTTAAAGTAATACCATCTGCAGTCAAACTATGCAACAGTATACACAGCTCTAAAGAATTTTCAAAATGTGCATACTCCGCTTGAAAACCAGCCTATCCTGCCAATTTTCTACAATGAAGGTTTTTTTCAATAGTGTAGATGACATTTTTATGAGAAATCCAGTAGAATTTGATGATCTTTATCCAATGATGGGCGTTTTTCACATGGCAAAAGTTGTGCTGTGGTGTGCAGGAAGTTATTTCAGTGGATGTGGCATAGACGAAGCACTTATTGAGGCTGAAACCTTTGGAAGCAAAACTGTCCAGTCACTATTGAGCGGAACTCATTATGTTTGCTTTTTACAAGGTATGCTCCTCATATCTGAGGCTATAGAAACATTTCGTTGGAATGCTTTCTGGAACAAGAATGACAAATTAGGTTTTGCATATCTTCTATCCGAGCGAACAAGACACAGGGTGCACTTCATTCAAAAGACATAACGCAAAGCCAGGCAATGTTCAATACACTCGTTCAAAATCAGAAAACTAAGTTTGTAGAGTTTGTTAAAGAATGTGAAGATAAATCAGAACTTTGCAAGTACTGGGGAAATGTTTTACACAATAGCTTTGGTGAAAAACCTGGTACATACTGATCGCGAAGGTGATTGGGAGCTGCATGTGAAGACTGTGGAGTCACTGATTACTGAGTTTCGTGAATTAGATTCCATAAACTACCTGAGATATGGGTTCTGGTATTTGGAAAGAGTGAAGAAGCTAGAGGTGGAAAAACCATACCTCTGCAGAAAATTCATCCAAAGACATTTTGTGGTGGAAGACAGAGAGGGAAGGTTCAATGCTCTGGCTCCAGAAATGAAACTGGAACAGACGATCCAGAGATCACAGAAAAGCTCCAATGGAATCGTTGGTCAAATACGTAAAAGTGAATACGTTGCTCAATGGCAGCTAGTTTACCATGAAGTCCTTTCTATTTGCTATGTTTTCAGAGAGATGACAAATTCAGAATTAATGGACCATCGTAAAACCGTTTCTTACCACGAACCTGTGGGAAAGAGAGGGAACATTTTAATAAACATGTTGACAGCAGTTGATGGAGCAGGGTAAACGGAAAATTTTTAACCTCCTAATATTTATGTTGAATACTTAACACACAGGTTCGTCTCAGTAAATAACCAACCATGTATGTGTCATGATAAGGGTTATGGGTAACACGCCATATCCGTGCAAACTAATTTACTTACAATTGTTAACGTGGATAACATAAACCTAATGATTTGCGTACTAATTAGAATAATAATTGCATGATTTGTGCTTGGAAATAAACTGTGTGGTGGCAAAGTAAAGCGGTTGGTAAGTAAGAAATAGCTTTATATGTCGCTTTGCTAGAGTAACACTTAATTGGGGTACGTAGAATGATGGGAGGGAAACGAAAAGGCTTATATTCTTGATTCTTAACTATGTTCTGTTTATCCTTATAAATAGTTCGCTTAGGCCTGTTGTGCCGCGATGTAAAAATGGCTGCTGAGGCAAACAAGCTAGAGTACGCAGGCGCAAAATGGTTTCCGCGAGTGAGAAAAAGCTGTGAACAGAGGGATCATGTGACCGTCCCAAAGCCTAGGATGGAAGCGTGGTCAAGGCTGCGATGACCTTATCATACAAACGTGTGCCAAAGAAGGACATAGCGAAAAGCGTGAGAAGTTGCAGTGAATACGTGAATAAACAATGAACTGTTCAATTTAAAGTATCAGAAAAAGGATACAGATAGAGACCAATGTGCGGATGGGTAATGTCATGAACCCGTGAGAAACGACAGAAGTATGAACTTTCCACAAAGAACTGGTTGGAGCAAGGATATTCATAATGAGATGTATACTGACCCCAAATGGACCAATTAGAGAGAATCTCGCCCCAAAGATGTAACATTTTCACTTAGTAAGCTAGTATTAGGGTATAAGAAGACCTACTCTGAGGGAGGGGAGAGCTGCTGTTTTTATATTTTTGTTGAGCACAGGACGCTGCTGCTGGAGAAACCTTTTTGCTTTTAATAGATTTTCAATTTTTAATACTATTAGACCTTTTTATTCTTAAATACTATAAGGGAAAAGAACTGGATTGTGGCGGGAAACACCATCTAGGTGATCCGTCGAGAAGGCCTGTTTTACAGGACAGATAGACAGTTTTTCGGGAGTTCTATGCTGTGATCTGAATTCATTGCTGTGACGAACTTTGTTTTTCCATCTAATAGGTATGCATTGCAATTTAAAGTTATTCTTATAATGATGATAAATGTATTAATCTGAATAATAAATTTGAAACTTATTCATGCTTCTAAAAATTAGATAAACTTTATTATCTTTAAAACAATGAGTCTGTGGTTCTTTAGCTCAATGATAAATGTAAATGTTTAAAGGTTTATAGTGATTGAGCTGGTCTTAATCACCATCAACTGATTCCTACTAGTTGGTCCATCGACCAATGAGCGGAATACCTTAAAGTTTGAGAAGTATTATGTCGTTTTAAAAGGTATCCCGTCTCCTTCCAGCAAATCATTTACTGTTTTCTCCTAAGTAAAACGGATGAAATCCAGGGAATATATGAGAGAGTGAATGTTTATGCGGTGTTATGGGCCCCACCGTCATATGGATATAGTTGTGGAAAAGGGATATTTGTACCTGGACGTCCAAAGCATATAGGAGAAGAAATTTTATTGATAGCGCTGGATCAGATTTCTTGGTAGCAGAGTTATGGTTACTATAGATTAGTTTGGTGATTATTGATTATTTGTTATTTTTATGTATAACACTTCATGTTGTATGGTATCACGTTATATGTAAGTCAAAGGTTTTGAAGCTTCCGGGAAGTAGGAAGTGGACGCGAGTGGCAAGAGAAGTCACATGGAATAGTGCATTGTCTGAGTTCATATTGGTGATAACACAGGTTGTGTTATGATAGGGACATTTTCCGTATATAAGGTGTGTGAGTGAAATAGCAACCGGTTTTCTTGTGAAACTCTGGCCTTAATTCTCAGGAGCAGTGTAGTCTCCACATGTGTTTTATCCCCAGAGAAACGGGTTTACCCCTTGCTTGAAAGAAGGGTAAGGTAGAGGGAAGTGCTACACTTATCGAACAAAACTGTATTCTTACGAGACAGAATAAAACTGTCACTTTTGTTAGCGAAATCAGACAATGGAAATGTGTTTTTTATGTCGTAACTAACCAAGAACAGTTGAAAAATAAATTGCCGATAAATTTTGTAAAGGAGGGGTCAGGAGCAGAACTGACGTTGACAAAAGCCGCGCTGGGATTGGACAGTGCACTAGTTATACAGAAGACGTTCTTATTGGTGCGTTGGTGTGAGACGCGCTAGGATTGGTTGAATAAGCTGTGACGTAGAAGCTTTGGATTGGAGCGTTAGTGTGAGTCGCGCTGTGATAGGTCCGAATAACGCATAGAGAATAGTGTTGAGTTACGGACTTTGAGAAAGGAAAGAGATTGTGAATTATGGCTTATTATGAGTATGGTAGAGAGAAAACGTCGTGGATGGCGAAAATTAAGAACTTTTTTTAAAAAGACAAAAAGGTAGTGACTAGAGAGGGACAAGTAATTCCTCCACCGAAATCACCAGCTTCGCATATGATGCTGAAATACGGATATCATACCTGCATATGGTTAGAAAATTGGACTAAATATACTCAAAATGATGGAGTATTAGCATTTCCTGAGAATGGTTCATTTAGCGTAGCGGCATTCCGGAATTTGAGGAGAAGATGACGATGCTTGAGCCTAAACCTAGACCAACACAGTTTGAAGCTTTAAGTGAATGGGAAGATGAGATGTATGAACGAGAAAGATTCAGAGGATTAAAAATCATGAGTTTGTACCCGGAAGGTTATGGGGAGTGAATCATGAGGACAGAATAAAGCGTTGGAGATATGCTAATATGACAGGAGGTTTGTTTCCAGCTTTTACAGTTGAGGAAGAAGCAAGGAGAAAATGTACAGAGAAAAAGAAGCATTTAGTTACTGAAAGGTACGGGTATGGTGTTAGTGAGACGGAAGATGAATTGCTGGAAGATATTTTAAACAGAAACCCACCTCCATACCAACAGAATTCTGCGGTGGTGACACCTAATGCACCGTCAATGGAAACTGGGAGGAATAAAAATCCCGAACGAAGAGATGAGATAAATAGGTCACAAGATCAATTGAAAACCCCACAAAGCGAGAAAGTTGAAAGTGACAATACAACTGAATTAGCAAAAACCACAAGAGAATTGACTGAAAAGATAAGAGAATTAACAATGAATATGAAGCTGTAACTGTACCAGTAACAATAGGTCCAGTAATACCAGTTTTTGAGAATGAAAAGATAGAAGAACATTCTTTGGTCATTCCTATGAATTCAAATTTGCAAAGAAGAGAAGAAGGGATGGAATTAGACAATGAAGGTGCAAGAAATCTGGTCAGTTCATATAGACCAAGCCCACCTACTAATTTGACGGTAAATGAGAATGAGTTTAGGAGGATTCCTATGGGAACTGAGTCTGCGTCAGACACCAGAAAGAAGTAAAAATTGGATAGAAGCACAAGTTACTAACTTGTGTAACGATATATCTGTAAGAGACAGTAGTTAGTGACAGATTCCTTACCTTAGAATATCCCCAGGCGTCAGGCTGGATCCGGAAAGTTTTTTGCGTAGCAGTACCCTTGCGCGTCAGTAGGCGGCGTCGTGCGGCTCCGCGTCCGTCGTCGGCGTCGTGATCGCCGGGATGACGTCGCGGGCAGTACTTAGGCGCCGCCCCTGCGCGCTGACGTCAGTTCTGTACATGACTTTCTCGCGCCAGGAACGCAGAGCCATGCAAGAAGCTGACATAGGTGTCTGAAAAATACTAGGGCCCTGAAAGGGATGTCCTTAACCCTAGAAATCAGTTCGCAGAACGGGGAGGATGGGTGGGCGGTAAGGAATCTGTCACTAACTACTGTCTCTTACAGATATATCGTTACACAAGTTAGTAACTTGTGCATCTGAAAGAGACACGTTAGTGACAGATTCCTTACCTTAGAATAGATACCCCAGCAATACCAACCCCGGTGGTGGGTCTGCGAACAAAGATCAGACAAGGAAGTCCTGGAGGACAGAACGGCCAAAGAAGCCGTCCCTCCGGACCTGACTGTGAAGGCAGTAATGCTTTGTAAACGTGTGCAGCGAGGCCCATGTAGCTGCCTGACAGATAACCGGCAGCGGAACACCGCGGCCCAAGGCCGTGGTAGCAGCCGTTGCCCTGGTGGAATGGGCACGCAGCCCAACAGGAGGCTCCTTTTTAGCCAAAGAATAGCATGTCTTGATGCACAAAGTAACCCAGCGGGAGATAGTTCGTTTGTGCACCGCCCGACCTTTTTTGGCGCCCACGTAGCCAACAAAGAGCTGGTCATCCACCCGGAAGTGTTTTGTGCGGTCGATATAGAAGGAAAGCGCACGTTTTGGGTCCAGACGGTGGAGCCTCTCTTCCTCTCTGGAAGGATGCGGAGGCGGAAAGAAGGTGGGCAAAGTGATGGTCTGCCCAATGTGGAAAGCAGTAACCACCTTTGGCAAGAAGGGCGGACGCGTCCGAAGAACAACCTTGTCTGGATGAACAGACAGAAAGGGAGGCTTACAAGATAGAGCCTGGAGCTCACTCACCCGCCGAGCGGAGGTGATGGCCACCAGAAAGGCTGTCTTCAGAGTCAGAAGACGAAGAGGACAGTTATGTAGAGGCTCAAAGGGAGCGCACATTAAAAAAGTAAGAACCAAGTTCAAGTCCCACTGAGGCATCACAAACGGAACAGGAGGGAAGAGGTGTGTAATGCCTTTTAAGAACCTGTTAACAACAGGGGACTTGAAAAGGGAGGGCTGATCAGGGAGCCTGAGGAAGGCCGAGATAGCACAAAGATAACCCTTGATGGTACCCAGGGCAGAACCCTGTTGGGCCAGAGAGAGAAGGAACAGAAGGACCTCAGAAAGAGGGGCAGAAAGTGGATTCACAGCCTTTGCTGTGCACCATGCCACAAATTTGTTCCACCTGCAGGCGTATACCACCTTAGTGGAGGGACGCCTGGCTGCCAGAATCATATCACAAACTTCGGGAGGCAAGTCGAAAGGAATCAACTGCCGCCGCTCAATCTCCACGCAAGCAGGTGGAGGCTGGACAGGTTCGGGTGGAGGACCGTCCCCTGCTGCTGCGACAGAAAATCCTCCCTTAGAGGCAGACGGATCGGGGGATCTACGCTCATATTGAGTAGCTCGGGATACCAAACCCTTCGAGCCCAGTCCGGAGCCACAAGAATGACTTGGGCCCGGTCGTGCCGAATCTTCTTCAACACTCTGGGTAGAAGTGGTATAGGCGGAAAGGCGTACAATAGACCGCAACTCCACTCGTGACGAAAAGCGTCGCCCGAGCGAGTGCCGCCTTGGAAATTCCAACGCGCAGAACTGATGACATTGCGCGTTCTCTTCGGTGGCGAATAGATCTAACCAAGGCTCTCCCCACTGTAGAAAGAGTCCTTGCGCCACTTCCGAGTGAAGACGCCATTCGTGATCCATCATGCACCTGCGGCTGAGTTCGTCCGCCCTGGCGTTCAGGGAACCTGCCAGGTGTTGAACCATCAGGAACATGCCCTGATGTTCCAGCCATGTCCAGAGGCGCAGAGCCTCCTGACAAAGGGTCCACGACCCCACCCCGCCTTGTTTGTTGCAGTACCACATGGCGGTGGTGTTGTCTGTGAACACCTGCACTACCTTCCCTTTGACAGAGGGAAGGAATGCCTTGAGTGCAAGTCGGATCGCCCGGAGCTCCAGAATGTTGATATGGAGCCGGGACTCCGCCGGAGACCAGAGGCCTCTGATCTCCGCCTCTCCCATGTGACCGCCCCATCCCAGAAGGGACGCGTCCGTCACAACTGTGTGCTCTGGCTGGGGAAGGGAGAGGGATCTGCCCATGACCCATTGCCGGTTCGAGAGCCACCACTGCAACTGTTTTGCAGTCCCCTCCGAGATCTGGACGTGATCGGACAGGTTGCCCTGGTGCTGCGCCCACTGGAACTTCAGGTCCCACTGCAGAGCCCGCATATGCCATCTGGCATGAGTGACCAGCAGGATGCAGGAGGCCATGAGGCCCAGCAGCCTCAGGGTCATCCGTACCGAAACCCAGGATAAAGGCTGAAAGATCGGAATCATAGCCTGAATATCCCGGACTCGCCGTTCGGGAGGATAGGCCCGAAACTGCGTCGTGTCCAGAACTGCTCCGATGAAAAGGAGCTGTGGAGAGGGAATCAGATGCGACTTCGGCACATTGATGGAGAACCCCAGCGAGTGCAGGAGTTCGGCCGTAGTCTGGAGGTGGGAGACGACTGCCTGGGACGAGCCCGCCTTCAGCAGCCAGTCGTCGAGGTAGGGGAAGACTGAAACCCCTGCCCGGCGCAGATGAGCTGCGACCACCGCCAACACTTTCGTGAACACCCGAGGGCACTGGTAAGGCCAAAGGGAGCACGGTGAACTGAAAATGCTCGGGGCCTACCGTGAACCGAAGGTAACGCCGGTGGGTCGGCAGGACGGGGATGTGGAAATATGCGTCCTGCAAGTCCAACGCTACCAACCAGTCTCCAGGGTCGAGGGCAGTCAAGACCTGAGCTAGGGTGAGCATCTTGAACTTCTCCTTCCGGAGGAAGCGATGGACGTTCCGGAGGTCCAAGATAGGACGCATGTCCTCCTTGTCCTTTTGGGCACTAGGAAGTAGTGGGAGTAGCAACCACGCCTACTTCTGAGGTCGGAACATGCTCGATGGCCCTCTTGGCCAAGAGGGCCGTGACTTCCTTCTGCAGAAGTACCAAGTGATCCCCTGACATGCGGTGGAATTGAGGTGGCATGGCTGGGGGGTGGACTCGAAGGGGAGGGAGTAGCCCCTTCGGACAATGTCCAAGACCCACCTGTCCGAGGTGATGGTACGCCAGTGGCGAAGGTGATGGCGGACCCTGCCTCCTACTGGCGTACTGTGCACCTGAAAGGAGGGACTAGGAGGGTTTGGAGGCCGCGGACGGGTTGGAGGTGGTGGCCTGACCCGCACGCTGGTTGCCCGATCCGCCACGGCGGAATCCACGTCCTCGGCCACGCGAAGACGCCTGCTGCGCGGGCCGGTGGCTGGGCTGCTGACATGAAGGGGCGCCCCTACCGTGGCCACGATAGGGGCGAAAAGCAGAAGTCAGCGGAGGGCGTGTAGCAGAAAGGCCCAGGGACTTTGCAGTAGCCCGTGAGTCCTTAAAGCGCTCCAACGCATGGTCTGCTTTGGACCCAAAAAGACCGACTCCATCAAAGGGCATGTCCATGAGAGTATTCTGGACATCCCCTGAAAAACCAGTGGTTCTCAGCCAGGCGTCGCGTCGTAGCGCCACCGTCGTTGCAATAGACCTGCCCAGCGAGTCGGCGGTATCAAGGCCACATCGAATTGTGTATTTGGCCGCATCCCTTCCTTCCGCAATGGCGCGGGAAAGCAGTATCTGGACCTCCTCAGAACACTGGGGCAAAACATTTGCCACCGAATCCCACAAGGAGTGGGTATATCGGCCCAAAAGGCAAGCAGTGTTGATGGACCGCAAGCCAGCACTGGAGGAAGAAAAACCCTTCTTCCCAAATTGATCCAGGCGTTTGGATTCCCTATCCGGAGGGGCGGTAGGGAAGGCGGTTTGGGAAGCGGAGACTTGGACAACCAAGCTCTCAGGGGTGGGGTGGACAGAGAGAAACAGGGGGTCATCCGGAGCTGGGCGATGGCGTCGGGACACGTTCTTATCCACAGGAGCCCCTGTGTTGGGCTTGGACCAGGCGCCCAAAAGAACGTCAGTGAGGGCGTCGTTAAACGGCAGCACAATCTCCGTAGAGGAGGCTGCCGGCTGAAGCACCTCTGTCAAGAGATTAACCTTGACCGCCACAGTAGGGAGTTGGAGATGTAAGGCTCCAGCCGCCCTACGCAACACCGTTGCAAAATTGGCTCCCTCCTCCGTAGCCACGGGAGGAGACAGCATGCCAGTGTCAGGGGAAGTATCTAGACCACTGGCATCCCCTAGACCCTCTGTCCAGTCCTCATCGTACTGACACTGTTGTGTCAGAGGGTCATCAGACCCCTCCCAGTCCTCCTAGTCCTCCTCAGGTTCAAAATAAGGGGGAGGAGGGACATTTGGGACCCAAGGTCTCATCGGCGCCGGAACCGGCGTCGAGCGACGTCGGTCCGGGTCCATGTCCGGAGCCGGAAGGAACTGGGGAACGACGCCGCCCGGAGCCCCAGGCGGCGTCGAGAACGGCACCGGAGACATCGGCGCCGGCGGAGGTGTCGTTAGGTCGACCGGCGTCGATGGGGGTTGCGGAGCCGGGACCGAGGCCGGGGCCGGGGCCGAAGCCGGAGCCGGGATCGAGGCTGGAGGCACGTGCGACGCCGGGGCCGGAGCCGTCGGCGACGCCGGAGCAACCCCATCAGGGTCCGCGGGGCCCGAAGGCACACCGGAGGGGCCTGGAGGCCCGAAGAGGCGGGCCATGGCCGACAGGAATTCCTGCACTTGGGCCGGATCCGCCCCCGAACCCGGGAAGGGCGGGTATTGCGGGGGCGACTCCACAGGCATGTCCGGGGCCGCGGGGGCGGGGACGGTGCCGGGAGGGGCCTCAGCCGAGTCGCGAGACCGGCGAGGCGAAGTCCTAGAGCGATGATGCTTTTGGACTTTTTGTGTTTTGACTTACCGGACGAAGAAGACTTCGATGCCAATGACCGGTGTGGACTCCGCGATCGACCCCTGGACCTCTCACGCGACCGGGGCTTCCGCGGAGCCGAATGCCGGGCCTCGAGGAGCTTTCGAGACCGCTCTCGCAAAGCTTTCGGGTTGAGGGCCTGGCAGTCGGTACAAGACTCCGTGTCGTGGCCTCGGCCGAGGCAGAAGAGACACTCCCAATGCGGGTCTGTGACGGACATCATCCGGGCACAGGCGCCGCAACGTTTAAACCCGGGCATCCCTACGACACCTTGAAGTCGATTGAGAAAAACAGTGAAAAATTCACCAAAAAGTATGGTCAAAAAATGACCAGGGCACTGCTCTTCCCGGATCTGCGCTTGCTGGCGCGGAAAAGAAGAACTGACGTCAGCGCGCAGGGGCGGCGCCTAAGTACTGCCCGCGACGTCATCCCGGCGATCACGACGCCGACGACGGACGCGGAGCCGCACGACGCCGCCTACCGACACGCAAGGGTACTGCTACGCAAAAAACTTTCCGGATCCAGCCTGACGCCTGGGGATATTCTAAGGTAAGGAATCTGTCACTAACGTGTCTCTTTCAGATTTAAATAGTACACCTGTAGGTCCGACTCCGGATGAATTGAATGAATGGATGAAAACCCTGAAAACGAAAGAGACAGAATCAAAACCATTAGATGTAATTAGGTTAAAAATAGATATGGAGGAATTGATCTTGGGGACAATTGGTACAGAAAAATTGAAAACTTATCAGGATGATGAGATAATATTCTTATGTAAGAGCATTACATGGAGAGCTAGAAATTTACATGACAAATTAGAAGAAACAGCAAATGAACTAGGAGTAGAATTTGTAAAGGTGAGAAGTTTGCAGAAACCATATAGAGTAGATTTTTGCGAGAAAGATATAGAAAATTTGAACACATCAGGACGGTTAACCCAAATAAAAGAATTAATTGTTTTACTGAGAAAATGGGGTGATGTGGATAGATGGAGAAGCAGGTGGACTAAGAGGAATGAGAAAACGACCGATAAAGCGTCTTTGGCTTTTGCCGTGACAGACAAGGAATCAATTGTAAGGGAGTACCCGATGAGAGAAACTCCAGGAGGTAGTTATGTGCATGTCCCATGGTCTAGACAAGATATACTGTCATTCACAAATGACTTCCCAAAATTAAGAGAAAAACCAGTAGAATGGTACAGACAAGTGGAGAGGTTTGTTAAGGTTTCGAAAGTGTTATGGATAGATTTAGATGGATTATTTGACATAGTAGTACCAGCTGATTTGTGGACAGAATGTAAGATTACTATTGATTGGCCAACTGTAGAATATCCAAGAGACGCTAAAACAGGAGCGCCAGGACCAGAAGTGATGAGGAAATATGACCAAGTTATTACCTTTTTGAAAAATAAAATCCCACCCAAAGAAACGGATTGGGTCAAAATCGACAGAACCACACAGGAGAGTAAAGAATCTGTACACGCGTACTATGAAAGGCTACTGTTAGTTTTTAAACAGTATAGTGGATTTGAGACATTAAATGAAAAGGACATGAGCCATTTCGTATATAGGTTTGTTTATGGGTTAAAACCAGAGATAAGTGAAATGATTAAGCAACATATGATTTGTTGGCAGAATAGCACGGTAGATGAGGTTTTGAGATATGCTAAATACTGCAGTGATGACATTGAGAGTAGACAGCGTAAATTGAAAGAGAAAGCAATGTGGGCACAGGTGAAAGTGGCAGAAAAACAAGAAGCTCAATTGAATAATCAAGTTAATGAGGCAGGACAGACGAAATCCAGACCAAATATAGGTAAAGGAAAAGGTCAAATGAGTATAGAGGAGGCAAAGAAAAAGTGGCCATGCCACAACTGCAGAAAATTTGGACATTGGAGAAACGAGTGTAAATTCCCTCCAAAAACTAATGCGGAAAATCAATCATTGAATCCACAGGTGCAGAGTGAGGTGAGTTACCAACAGCTGCAGCAACCACAGGTAGTTACTCAGCAAAGTCAGGTGCCTCAACCACCACTTCCCAAGAGTGTAAATCCACAGAGATACAGTGCAGAAACAGGATTCTACGGAGGAGAGCAGGTAACACAATTGCCGCGCGCAGCTGCCATATCTCAATACTGGTTACGACAGGATGGGAATGAGTCGGATGAAAGTTTATGACGGTGCCTAGGAGAGGAGGAAGAGCGCGTGCTTGGCGCAACTCTAGAGGTAGATCAAGCAGGTCCATTTGTGGATGGAGAAGTGAATGGTGCAAATGTAACATTCCTTGTGGACACTGGAGCTACCCGTTCTACTGTTAGATCAGTGGAAATTCCAAACCTTCCTCTCTCAGGTGAACATATCCAAGTCGTGGGTTAGCAAATTAGGGCGCCTCTTACCAAATTAGTGGAGGTAAAGATTGGGCCATTCAGTGATATGCACCGATTTGTGGTGTGTGATTGCAGTCCTGTGAACCTATTAGGACGCGATCTACTTTGCAAGATGAACTGCACCATCTACTGTACTCCAGATGGGGTTGCGTTTCAAACCCCAGATGAAGATGTACTCTATAAAATGACATTGGTAAATTTAGAGTCAGAAGTGAGTGATTTATTCCCTGTGTTTGACGTAGAGAAAATCCCAAATGAACTGAAAGAAACAGTGAAACAGGAAGTGTGGGATTTTACGGGTGAAGATATAGGGTTAATGAAAGGAGTAGACCCTGTTAAAATCTCTGTTAAAGAAGGAACAAGTTACCCAAATATGCCACAGTATAAATTGACACCAGAAATAATTGAAGGAATAACACCTGTAATAAATAAAATGATTGAACAAGGAATTCTGAGAGAAATAATGAGCAGCCCATGTAATTCACCTATAATGGGACTGAAAAAGCCGAATGGAACATATAGAATTGTACAGGATTTGAGAAAGGTAAACAAAATTGTTGTGCCTTGCTGCCCAATAATACCAAACCCTGCTGTAATTCTATACCAGATTCCACACGAAGCAGAATGGTACACAGTTATTGATTTGTGCCATGCATTTTTCTCTATCCCATTACATCCAGATAGCCAGCCATTATTTGCGTTCAGGTTCGGAGAGCGTATTTTGGCATGGTGCAGAATTCCTCAGGGGTATACAGAAAGCCCCTCGATCTTTAATCAGATTCTAAAGAAATCATTGGAAGATTTAAAAATGCCAGAAAAATCTGTGATGGTTCAGTATATTGTTGACCTATTGGTGGCATGAAAAACAAAGGAAGCATGTGTTACTGACACAATTGCTTTGCTGAATCATTTAGCAAAAGGAGGACATAAGGTGTCCCCATCAAAATTACAGTTTTGTCAACAAGAGGTCCAATATTTGGGACACAAGATTGAAAAGGAGTGCGAAAGTTAACGACTGAAAGGATAAAAATAATTCAAGGAATGAGAGCTCCAATGACACAGAGAGAAGTAAGAATGTTCCTAGGAATGGTTGGATATTATCGACAATGGATAAGTGGATTTTCATTGATTGCAAAACCATTACAGAGATTGACAAAGAAGGATGTTAAAGATCCTTTTGAAATGAATGATGAGGAAATGAAAGCATTCAGAGAACTAAAAACAAAACTGTGTGAAGCCCCGGCATTAGGAATGCCTGATTATGAAAAAGATTTTGAGTTGTATTGTAGTGAAAGAGATGGGTGTGCGTTTTCAGTCCTAGTGCAGAGACACGGAAACATGAAAAGACCCATTGCATATTTTTCAGCTGTCTTAGACCCAGTAGCAAAAGCGTTGCCTGGATGTTTGAAAGCAGTTGCTGCTACTTGTGTAAGTCTGGAGCAGAGTGAAGGCATTGTGATGGGATATCCACTAAGA
This sequence comes from Calotriton arnoldi, assembly GCA_963921515.1. Classification (NCBI taxonomy): domain Eukaryota; kingdom Metazoa; phylum Chordata; class Amphibia; order Caudata; family Salamandridae; genus Calotriton; species Calotriton arnoldi. The sequence goes on along the minus strand of CAWUFW010000974.1, from coordinate 267,440 downwards.
GTATATGTCCCTCATTCTGTGGAAATTCTTTTGACAAGAACCAAAACCCAATATATGACACATAGTCGGCTGACTAGGTATGAAAAAGTAATTTTGAGTGTAGACAATGTCACCATTGACAGATGCATAAATGTGAATCCTTCAACATCATTGCCAGATGAAGAGAGTGTGATTGAAATGGATGAAGTTGATCATGATTGTCTGAATGTACTTGAATATTGTACAAAACCGAGACCCGATATACGGGATGAGCCTTTAAAGGAATCAGATTATATTCTGTTCGTGGATGGCTCATGTTTGAGAACGAATGATGGAGTTCTGAGTGCAGCATATGCAGTTTGCACAGTAGCTGCTGTAATGGAAGCATCTTGTTTGAGAGGGATACGTTCTGCCCAAGTAGCGGAGTTGATTGCTCTAATTCAAGCATGCAAATTGGGAAAGAATGTCCGAGTCACAGTAATCACGGATAGCCAATATGGCTTTGGAGTGGTTCATGATTTTGGGCAGATCTGGTCCCAGAGAGGTTTCTTGACGTCTGCAGGAACCCCAATAAAAAATGGTGAATTCGTGAAAAAGTTGCTTGAGGCGATACAGCTGCCTAAACAGATTGCGGTGGTAAAGTGCAATGCACATAAAAATGGGGAAGACTACATAACTGTTGGCAATACGTTTGCTGATGAAATAGCTCAGTACTGTGCCAAAAACGTAGTCTCATTAAACAGAAACAGAGAGAGAGAGAGCATATTTCATGTCCGTTGCTTTTTACTAACCCTGTCGAGACATGGGATGAGGTGAGACAATTACAGGAAGCAGCAGATGATGAGGAAAAGGATAGCTGGATAAAAGCAGGATGCAGAAAACGGGAGGAAAATGATGTTTGGATTTACAGAGATGAAAGACCAGTTATGCCTGATAGCATGATTTCTGACATGGCACGGATGTACCATGGACAAGCACATATTGGGAGGGATGCAATGATCAGACTTTTTAGGCAAACATGGTATAATCCAAAATTCAGAGCCATAGCTGAGAGTCTTTGTCAAAGATGTCTTATCTGTCAACAACTAAATCCAGGAAGAAAGACAGTAGTGAGTCTAGGAACAATAGGACGAGAGGGAGGTCCTTTCACGAGAATGCAGATGGATTTTATAGAAATGCCCCCAAGTAATAGACTAAGATATGTTCTTGTAGTAGTCTGTTTGTTTTCCCGTTGGGTGGAAGCATACCCGACCAGAAGGAATGATGGAATCACAGTAGCTAAACTTATGCTGCGAGAATTCATTCCAAGGTATGGTTTTCCAGTAACGATTGAAACAGATAGAGGAACACATTTTCAAAACGAATTGATTCAACTGATTTGTGAAGCACTTAGTATTAAACAGAAATTTCACTGTGCATACAGACCAGAGGCTTCTGGAATAGTAGAGCAAGTGAATGGAACAATAAAGAACAGGCTAGGGAAAATGTGTCAAGCCACAGGACTCAAATGGCCAGATGCCTTGCCATTGGTCTTAATGACTATCAGAAGCATACCTGAAAGAAAGACAGGACTTAGTCCCCACGAAATAATCATGGGACGAGCAATGAGGCAAGCACATGTACCTGTCAACAAACTACTGACTATAACTGATGATCTCGTGTTGGATTATTGCAAAGGATTGGCTGATGTGGTACGTTCTGTGTTTCATCAGGTTGGACCGGATGCGACCACTCTTGAAAGAAAACCAGCTCATGACTTGAATCCAGGAGATTGGGTCCGCATAAAAGTCCACCGAAGAAGAAACTGTTTGGTTCCTCGCTGGGACCAACCACGACAAGTGATCCTGGTGACAACAACTGCAGTCAAATGTGCAGGAGTAAAACACTGGGTACATGCCAGCCATACCATCAGAGTTCCAGATCCTGAAGCTCGACCTGTGAGTCGACATCTGGAAATATCAGATACCAGTTCAGCATCTGATGCAGAGGAAGAGACGAACAGGGCTCCAGAAATTGAAGATCGACCTGTAAGTCGACATCTGGAAGACCCAAGTACAAGTGTAACGACAGGAGGAGAGGAGGAAATAGCAAAGCTTCCAGAATCTGAAGATCGACATGCGAGTCAACATCTGGAAATATCAGACACTAGTTCAGCATCTGATACAGAGCATTCTGATTGTGATGAAAATCTGAAAAGAAATTGGAAATTTGATAGCATAAAGGAAGAAACTGAGCAAAAAGATAGTAACAGTGAGCAACCAAGTACAAGTTATGGTGAAGATCCTTCAGAAATTATATTAATAGACGAAGAAGGGACAGTTTCAAATAGAAAGGTAGAAGAATCGGAAGACTCCCGAGGAGCAGTAGGGACAGATCGACGAACAAAGGAACAGGGAAATTCAGAAACAGATAGAGAGATTGACACAAATTCGGAAGAACCTCGAGGAGGGACAGAAGTAGGTGATCAAAGGAAAACACGAGGAAAATCAAAGACAGATGAAGGAAGTGAAATTCTAAAAATTAAGATAAGAGACAATAAAGAAAGGACTGAAACAGAGACAGAAGAAAGTGGAGAAGAAAGAAATCAGAAACTAGAGTCAAGAAAGAGAACTTGGAGAACAGAAAGAGGGGAAAAAGAAAGTGAACCAAAAAGGCCAAGAAAGGGAGACAATTGGCCCCACGAAGTTAAAAGATTGAGATACAAGATCATAAGGTTAGATGGAAAGAATGCAGAACAAGTAAATGAAATAAGTCAAAAGGAACAAGAAAGACTAGGAGGAAAACACTTGCAGAAAACAAAAAGAGTAAAGAAAGCTAATCTGAAGTATAAATCGCCTGAATGGCTATACATTGCGTTGACTGATATCAAAGAAGAAGAGATCACTCACGAGAACCCGGAACAAAGCTACAAGCTAATGGGTGAAGGTGAAGTGCAACAAATTGAAAGAAATTTGAACAAATTTCTACCGGACTGGACAAAACACTGACAAAAAGTTCTGAAAAGAACTAAAGAAAGTACCAAACAAGACAAAGTGATAGCGTAGGGTGGCTAAGAGGTCATTTCTGAGGTGTGGTGACACATTTTCTGTACATATTATAAAGTAGGTAATAGAACAAAATGGTAGATACTAAAAATAGAACATGTAGATGTGAGTTCTTACGTAGATGGTGTAAGATGTGCTTCTTTTGTACAGGATTATTAATGACCGTATGGATTATTTTAGCAATCACCATTCCAATTAGATTAGTTGTAGAAGAAACGTCTATATTAAAGAATAACACAGAGAAAGAAAAGGGAGCTAACATGCAGGAAACAGCTATATTAAAAAGTAGTGCAGAGTTACATAAAGACAAATCAATAACAGATTTTTCAAAAAATGTTTTTACTAAATTATTATATGAGTATGTAGAAACAATGGATGTGAGAGATTGTTATGTTTGCATGCAATTGCCTGCGTCTGTTGCAGAAGGTGTGACCTATCATCACCTTCCTTTGACGTATGGAATAACATGTAGTGTTTTAGCAACACTACAAGACAGGAAGATTAGAATATTATTATACTGATATAGATAAGATTTTTGCAGAGATTCCTATAGTTTCTGAACTAAACAAAGTGAAAGAAGCAAGAACGTTTGGTGAATTTTTCATAGAAAATAAAATTCTAACATTAGATGATATAGTTAAAAACAACCTTACCTGTGAGTTAAGGAATGAAGAAAAGGTGTTTTTAGAGATTGTAGAGGATAGAAGAATAAAATTTCAAAGAAAAGTGATAGAAGAGACAAAAACACCTCTTTGGGCGTTTGAGGAAGAAAATCATGACAAGAAAAAGACAAATGCAGCTATGACTCTGGATTGGCCCCAACAGGGAAGGTTGTGCATTAGAAGAAATAGAACAAGATATGACAACTATTTCGTGGGTTCCAGTGATTGTCAAGACAATTATAACATTTTAGGAGGTTGGGGATTCAAAGGGGAAAAGATCCAATATTTCCTGGGATCTATTATATTTGCGGTAACAGAGCTTATTACAGGTTGCCGGACCATTGGTATGGATCATGTTACTTAGGCCTGGCCTTTCCAAAGATTTTTCCTGTAGATAGAACAGAAAAGGGAACACACGAAATGGTAAAGACATTTACACGTAGGAAAAGGGAGTTTTTCCAGTAATAGTAGGTGATATTTTTGGAGCATTGATACCAGCAGTGGGAATATCTTTGAATGCATTTAAAATTCGGAAGTTATCCACAGTAGTAGATCGTTTATCTACAGATACTGCTGGAGGGTTCTTGATGGTAAATACCGAAATGGTTGCCATGAGAGCTATGGTGATGCAAAATCGACTTGCCCTTGACATTCTTTTGGCAAAAGAGGGTGGAGTCTGTGGAATGTTGAAAGTCCAACATTGTTGCACTTACATTCCAGATAAAAGTGAAAATATACAAAAGTATATTAAGAATATTACCAATTTGCACAAAGAACTTGTTTCACTGGAGGTTGAAAATGCATTGGGAAAACTTGGTAAGAGTTTTTCCTCAGTAATAAATTGGTTTACTAGAATGAGTAGATTAAAAATAGGGAAAATCATAATAATAGCGACCATAATAATACTAATAGTTCTAGTATTAAAATTAATTATTGTATGTATAAAGAGAAGAAAAGATAGAATAAAATAGAAAAAGAAAATAAGATAAATAAAGAAAGAGAAAGAGAGATGGGTGAAATGGAGCTAGAAGAAATAAAAGAAAACATGTATAAGAAAACAAAGAGACAAGATGAAAGGGATACAGTTGTGTAAACTAACAAAAACAAACCGGACAAGAAATATGCTATCTGACAGAATTGTGTAACATGGGTTTTTGTGGTGATGTTAAAAATCACCAAAGGGGGGAGTTGATGGAGCAGGGTAAACGAAAAAATTTTAACCTCCTAATATTTATGTTGAATAATTAACACACAGGTTCGTCTCAGTAAATAACCAACCATGTATGTGTCATGATAAGGGTTATGGGTAACACGCCATATCCGTGCAAACTATTTTTATTTTTTATTTTTTTATAAACTTTATTTTTTTGATTTATCACAAAAACAATACATTGGCATCAAATAAATACGTATGCATACATTTCGTTGACAGCAATTATAGGCGCATGAGACACAAGGCCGCACCAAGAAGGGAAGGGGCAAAGGGAACAGAAGAATCATTTCTAAACATGTCGCTGCGGGGAGAGGGGCGGCAACAAGGCACCCCTACCCAGTGTGGACCCCCTCAGAGCCAGGTGTCGCGTTCCCCACTAGAAACAGACCCCCCGGTTATATCAGCATCACTCTGCTCACTAGTAGTGACATCCCGGGAGGACGGCTCCACCTCCGTCAACCCTGTGGCACACAGGACCCGCCAAGCCATCAGGTCATCCTGCAATTTCTCATCCCGTCGGGTGTGCTTCATGTGGGCCTCTTCAGCCAGCGACCACTCTCGGACGTCTTTAAGCCAAGCAGGAAGTTCAGGGGCCCTCTGCCCCATCCAAGTTATGGCCACCCTGCGCCTGGCAAGCACCAACATTAACTGTAAGAGTTTATAGGGGAGTTTCTTCCTCTTGGGCCTGCGAACCATCGCGAGTAGACACTGCAAGGGATCGAGGGCCACCCGAAGCCCCGTGGCGCTTACCACCCTAGGCACCACCCCAGACCAAAACTGTGCAACCAATGGGCATTCCCATGCCAAATGTAAAAAGCCTGCATTGTCTGCTGCACATCTAGGACAACCAGCGCCCCTGCTACTGTCAATGCGCCTCAGTGACACCGGGGTAAGGTAGGTGCGGTGTAGGTAATTAAAGTGTGTTAGTTTAAATCTGGCATTGCATGAAACGGTGTGTGTAAGGGAGCCTATGCGTGCCCACTGTGCCTCCTCCAGCGGGGCAGCAAGGTCCCGCTCCCAGGCAACCCTGGACGGGGGGACCGGAGGGGTAGAATCCTGCCTCATCGCTTTGTATAGGAGGGAGATCAAACCGCGCCCCCTGCCGCACGTAAGCATAACATCCAGGGTATGCGTCAGTGGTGGAATGTCTGGGTACTGGGGCCAGGTGATCTTCACTACGTCCTGCATACCCCTGAAATGCAAAAATTGGCCCTGCCCAAGACCAAAACTCTCCACCGCCTGCTCATAGGTGATAAAAGTTTCATTAGGGTATAAATCAGCGAGAACCTCACATCCTCCCTCCCTCCAGAGTCGGAAGGACATATGACGTGCCATAACTAGAACTGGAGCCAGTATCCAGAGCGAGAGCTCCCTGTGAAAGGGCGCCCTTCGGAGGACCCTCTCAACAAAGCGCTGCCATATACCAGCAGTATGTCGCACAGTATAGGGGAGATAAACATCCGATCCCGCACCCTGCATCAGTGCCTCCTGCAGTGTCTGGGTATCTGCCCCAGCAAGCAAAAGGCGCTTCTCCCAGTTGTCAGTGTCGGTGAACCAACGGGCCGCATGTTGGAGCTGGGCGGCATAATAGTATAGGTCAAATCGAGGGGCTTCGAGACCGCCCTCCTCGTAAGTACGGACAATGGTGCGAAGGGCTACCCTACTACGCCGACCTGCCCAGAGCAAAGATGTGAGCAATGTATTGAGAGTTTTAAAAACTCGGGGTGGCAGAGGGCAAAGTGAGTTCTGTAGCACATAAAGTACCCTGGGGAGCATCACCATTTTTGAGATGGCGAGGCGGCCCATCAGTGAAAGTGGGAGAGTATTCCAGAAACGCACGGACTGTTGCAATGCCGTCGTGACGCGGTCCACATTCCGGACTAGTGCCTGCTCATCCGTCAGGGTCACCTGAATACCTAGGTAACGGTATGCCGTCCGCTCCCACCGCAGTTCCAGATCCGGCAGATCCTCCGAAGGCACTGCCGCCAGCCCCGCCAAGGGAAAAACTAGGGATTTGCCACGGTTCAGCCGCAATCCAGAGACCTCACCAAACCGATCCAGGTGGTGCAACAGCACCGGCAGGGCATCGCGGGGGAGGTCAAGTAAAACAAGGCGTCGTCCGCGTACAAAGAAATGAGGTGAGTCATGGTTCCCAGCTGAATACCCCACCGCGCCATATCTGCTCTAATCCGGACCGCAAAGGGCTCTATAGCGAGGGCAAACAAGAGTGGGGAGAGAGGACACCCCTGTCGTGTACCCCTCCCAAGTTGCCACTATTCGGACCGCGCGCCCCGAGCTTAACTCTAGCGCATGGGGCCTTATATAAGATACGAACCCAGCGACAAAATTGGGGGCCCATCCCCACAGCACGCAAGACCTCGAGAAGATATCCCCAATCCACCGTGTCAAAAGCCTTGGCAAGGTCAATAGAGACCAAAACCATCTGCTCCTCGCTGTCCCGCACCTCATGCAAAATGTGAGTCAGTCGCCGTAGGTTCATGGCCGTGTTGCGTCCCGGTATGAACCCACATTGATCCTCGTGGACCAGGCGGGCCATATGCGGCGCCAAGCGAGAGGCCAGGAGCTTGCAAAGGATTTTTATATCCGTATTAATCATTGTAATCGGCCGATACGATGACGGTTCGTGTGCATCCCCCCTGGTTTCAAGATCATACAAATCTCCCCCTGTGTCATACTTGGTGGGAGGATTCCTCGTTTGAAGGCCTCATTATAAACTTGCAGGAGGAGAGGGGCAGAATGTCGGGGAATGCTTGGTAGAACTCGGGCGGAAAGCCATCACTACCCGGAGATTTGGCCCGCGGAAGCTGCTTCAACGCGGATTGAACCTCGCACAGTGTCAGTGGCTCATCCATTTCCTGCCGTGCCTGTTCAGACATGGTGATCAGGGTCAACCCATGCAAATACGGGAGATAGGATGCCTCCCCTACCACAGGATCCGCGGTGTATACTGCCTGAAGATGTGATTGAAGGACCCGCAATAATCCCACCTGTGAATGCACCAGGGCCCCAGAGGAGTCCCGTAAAGCCTCAATCGCAGCAGGAGCGTGTTCTCGGCGGAGGATCCAGGCCAAGAGACGACCAGATTTATCCCCTTCTCTGTAAAGGCGCTGTCTGTATTGCGTGAGCGTATATTTATCAAGCCTATCTAGGATGTCATGGATGCGCTCCTGGATCTCTCGTTCCCCATCCCTCTCGGATGCGTCAGAGACTGTCGAAGTCTGCACCGACAACAGCCGGCATTCCTCGTCTCGGAGCTCTTGTTGGAGCTGCTTCCGAACCCCAAACGTCACACTCAGACATGCCCCTCTCACTACCGCTTTCAGGGCTTCCCATTTGGTAGCCTGCAATAGGTCTGTCCCACCCCAATTGAGATCGACGTAATCTGTAAGGGCAGTCTCTACATGGTGCCTCCCCACCGGATCCTCAAGAATCTCTGCCTGCAACCTCCAAGTCCGCGGGCGGCATCTCGGGGCTCCCCACTCCATCACGCATGCGACAGGGGAGTGATCAGATAGGAATCGCGCGAGATGGGTCACCTCCAGAGACATGTTGGGATCGGGATTCGCGACTAAAACCCTGTCGAGGCGGCTATATGTGTTATGAGTAGATGAGAAGCAGGTATACACTTTCTGGGTTGGGTGTCTTTGACGCCATACGTCTTGGGCCCCCAGATTCCCCATAACCTCCCGGAGTTTCACGGTCATTCTGGGTTTCGTGCCAGTGCGGGAGGAAATCTGTCCAGGGCAGGATCGAGAACACAATTAAAATCTCCCAGCCAAAGCAATGGAACCTCTAGTTCCGAGACCAGGACCTCCTGCAGGGACTGATAAAAACCCGGGTCATCCGTGTTTGGCGCATATGTGTTCACTATGGCAACGTCTCGACCATCTAGCCTAGCCCTGAGGAGTAGGTACCGCCCCTGGATATCAGCTTCCACATATTGGACGGCCAGAGGAACCCCGGGCGCCACCCACACAAGGACCCCTCTAGCATAGCTCGAGAAGGAGGAATGAAAGAGCTGGCCCCGCCACTTCTTTGCCAGTTGTTGAGCCCCCTCGTCCGTGAGATGAGTCTCCTGAAGGCATGCTAGGGATACCTGATGTCTACGAAGGAAAGACAGGACCCTGTACCGCTTGGTGCATGTACCCAGCCCCCTCACATTCCAGCTTAAAAATTTAAACCCCATAGTGGTTGTAACTCCCAATCCCCGGGCAGACCATGCCCTACGCAGCGACCATGCTGTGCCTCAACTACAATGCATACGATGCCAACAAAAACCCAACAAAACCCCCTTAGAGTCCCCCTCCCTCCACCCACGAGCAATTTACTGTCAACCAAACATGCAGAAATGCCCTTCCCGTGCTGGTGCCAGGACGTGCACAGCGAACCCATGAGCCCAACAGGGCCTAACTCCATTTATGAATGAAAGAAAAAGAAAGAACCCCCTCCCCCTCCCCAAAGTCCGACCCCCGACCGGAACCAGCCGCTCATGTCCTGGGTATATATCCCGGGCCACCCAACTAGAATCTGATGCACATAGTGCAGACCAACGCAATCAGCGGAGCCCAACAAAGACAGCCATCGTCATCCCTGTGATCTCGGCAACATCTCTAAAATCCCCAATGTGGCCTAATCCCCGATCCCTCCCAGCCCAGCCCCATCCACCCCAACTTTGGGAAGAACAACAGGAGACCAGCAATAGGGGCCCACAAGGAGCCCATGTCCGAATCAGGAAATGCACGGGGAATGTACAGATGCGGGACCAGCAGCGGACCCCCCCGAGCCGCATCCCCAACCACGGAGCCACCACGGACCAACTGCCGGCGTGACATAAAGTGAGGCAGAGGGTCCCTGCGCCCTCAGGGTGGGTCCGCAGCAGCAGGAGGCGGATCCATAATAGTTTCTGGAATCACTTGATTAGTGGGTAGAAGGGTGTCCGGCACCAAGCTCTCCCCCGGCGGTCCCACCATCGTGCCCGGGGGAGAAGCCTCCGAGTCCGAGGAGTCCACACGCAGAGCACCATCATTCCCCACCGTGATCCGCTGTCGTTCCTCCCTGGCGCCGGCTAGGGCCTGGCCCCCGCGTCTACTTCTGCGTCTTCTCCTGGGTCTGGTTTCCCAGGTACTCCGGGATTCCCCCCGCTCACGCTCGGGGAGGGCCCCCCCTCGGACCTCGAGCCACTCCCATACTTTCTCCGGTGAGTCAAAGAATTGAGCCTTTCCCTGGGAGATCACCTTGAGTTTCGCTGGGTACAATAGCATATATTGCAGACCAAGTTCATGGAGCTTTTGTTTAACGCCCAGATAGGATTTTCGCTGTTCCTGAACGTGGCGGGTGTAATCAGGATAAATGGATATTCTTGCGCTCTCGTAAGTGAGGTCCGCTGCCTCCCTAGCGGCTTTCAGGATACAATCCCTGTCCCGGTAGTTCAGGATCTTAGCTATGAGGGCCCTAGGGGGGGCCCCGGGCGGGGGGGAGGGGTCAACGCCCTATGGGCCCGTTCCACCACAAAGACCGCAGACAATCCCGTGGGGCACAGCTTCGTTCGGATCCATGCCTCTAAGAAGCGCTCCGCATTGCCCTGCTCCGCGCGTTCCGGGACACCCAGGTCCCTGATGTTACTGCGTCGGGCCCTGCCCTCCGCCTCCTCCGCTCTGCGCTCCAACGCACCGGTCGTGGTGGTGAGCTGGGTAACCTGGTGTTTCAGGGAGGCCACCTCCCCTGTAGCTGGACGATGTCCCCCTCCGCCGTAGAGACCTTATCTGATACCTTCCGCAGATCCGCCCGCAGTAGGTTCACATCAATGGACACCGCCTCTATTTGCTGTCCCAGGGCAGTGTGGGAGCCCCGTATAGCCTCCAGCAATTCGGCTCGGGACGGCTCAGTAGGGGAGTCACCCTCGCCCTCGAGGCCGGTCTGGCGAGTGATCCTCTGTGTAGGGATACGCTGCGTGGTGTACTGCATAATCGTATTAGGATTAGAGGCGCGCGGGGGCTTATCCTTACCCATGGTGCAAAACTCAGGTCGGCAAGTATGGCGTTCACCTGACCCGGTCCGGTCCTGTAGTGTAGTCTCGTCCCCTCCGTCGACACAGGGAGCACAGCCGAACAATCCGAGGTTCAGCGGACCAGCGGCGCCCCTCCCGGACACCCACTCTGGGATGGCGTCAACCACGGGCGATCAGGCCGGGCAATCTGGCTCCCCAGGGTCACTTCACCACTTCATCAGCTCCAGGTCATCAACTCGGGCCCACTGTATAGCCACCGCTGGGGTCTTTGGCACCCCTCCCGGCTCCAGGATCACTGTCAGGAGTGCCCCGAAAGAAGGGCCAGACACCTCCGCCCTCACTCAGGAGGGCACTCCGCGACCAGGGGGGGGGGGGGCCGGACAGGAACCCCCACTCCACTCACAGCGCGCACCGTGGCAGGCCGGCCCCCACCTCCACGCCCGCCTCCTACCAGGTCAGCGTCGCCAAATAGCCGGGGAGGAGTGCACGACTCCAGCATCTCCCAGACGGCCGTCGTGTAGCACCTCAGGCCCCGCAGCCCCGGGCCCCGATCACGATCCGCTGCGCAATGCGGGACCAGGCAGGCAGGCACCCCAGGGCCAGAGAGAATCCACCAGGCCTCGGGGCCCCCGTAAATTAAGGCCCAGCGCCCGTCAGCGCGCCGCGCAGGCCTCCAGCCCGCAGGCCTCCAGCCCGCAGGGCCGTGTCGCAGGGATCATGGCCGGCACCCCACCGGGATCCTCCGGGGGACAAGACCGTCGTCCAGGCCGGTCCGAGGGCCACAGCACAATGTCAGGGGGAGCTCCCACACTCAGGGCCCGAATCCTGCTCACGCGAGCAAAGGCCGCATCCCCGGCCTCCCGTAGGAGCGATCAGCCGGAGCAGCCGCCGGCGGAACAATTCCGCCGGTCCCCAGGGCGGACCCGGCTCCGAGACAGGTCCGGAGCACCGCCGCTCTATTCAGGGCTCCAGGCGCTCAGAGAGTACTGTTGTGGGCGCCCGGAAAGGATTGCACAGGATATTTTGCGGCTGGCGGGTCGGGAGCCGAAGGAGCTTACGTCCTGTCGGCCATGTTGCTTGGCCACGCCCCCCCCGTGCAAACTAATTTACTTACAATTGTTAACGTGGATAACATAAACCTAATGATTTGCGTACTAATTAGAATAATAATTGCATGATTTGTGCTTGGAAATAAACTGTGTGGTGGCAAAGTAAAGCGGTTGGTAAGTAAGAAATAGCTTTATATGTCGCTTTTGCTAGGTAACACTTAATTGGGGTACGTAGAATGATGGGAGGGAAACGAAAAGGCTTATATTCTTGATTCTTAACTATGTTCTGTTTATCCTTATAAATAGTTCGCTTAGGCCTGTTGTGCCGCGATGTAAAAATGGCTGCTGAGGCAAACAAGCTAGAGTACGCAGGCGCAAAATGGTTTCCACGAGTGAGAAAAAGCTGTGAACAGAGGGATCATGTGACCGTCCCAAATCCTAGGATGGAAGCGTGGTCAAGGCTGCGATGACCTTATCATACAAACGTGTGCCAAAGAAGGACATAGCGAAAAGCGTGAGAAGTTGCAGTGAATACGTGAATAAACAATGAACTGTTCTAATTAAAGGATCAGAAAAAGGATATAGATAGAGACCAATGTGCGGATGGGTAATGTCATGAACCCGTGAGAAACGACAGAAGTATGAACTTTCCACAAAGAACTGGTTGGAGCAAGGATATTCATAATGAGATGTATACTGACCCCAAATGGACCAATTAGAGAGAATCTCGCCCCCAAAGATGTAACATTTTCACTTAGTAAGCTAGTATTAGGGTATAAGAAGACCTACTCTGAGGGAGGGGGAGAGCTGCTGTTTTATATTTTTGTTGAGCACGGGACGCTGCTGCTGGAGAAACCTTTTTGCTTTTAATAGATTTTCCATTTTTAATACTATTAGACCTTTTTATTCTTAAATACTATAAGGGAAAAGAACTGGATTGTGGCGGGAAACACCATCTAGGTGATCCGTCCAGAAGGCCTGTTTTACAGGACAGATAGACAGTTTTTCGGGAATTCTATGCTGTGATCTGAATTCATTGCTGTGAATAACTTTGTTTTTCCATCTAATAGGTATGCATTGCAATTTAAAGTTATTCTTATAATGATGATAAATGTATTAATCTGAATAATAAATTTGAAACTTATTCATGCTTCTAAAAATTAGATAAACTTTATTATCTTTAAAACAATGAGTCTGTGGTTCTTTAGCTCAATGATAAATGTAAATGTTTAAAGGTTTATAGTGATTGAGCTGGTCTTAATCACCATCAACTGATTCCTACTAGTTGGTCCATCGACCAATGAGCGGAATACCTTAAAGTTTGAGAAGTATTATGTCGTTTTAAAAGGTATCCCGTCTCCTTCCAGCAAATCATTTACTGTTTTCTCCTAAGTAAAACGGATGAAATCCAGGAATATATGAGAGAGTGAATGTTTATGCGGTGTTATGGGCCCCACCGTCATATGGATATAGTTGTGGAAAAGGGATATTTGTACCTGGACGTCCAAAGCATATAGGAGAAGAAATGTTATTGATAGCGCTGGATCACCTTCTTCATTTCATGCAGCAGCAAGGAAGCCCCTTTGAAATGACTGAGCCTGTGCGACTACACAACTTTGTGACCAAACAATATGTGAATAACAATATAAAGACACGTCTACTAGATGTCCTGGAACATGGATCAAAACTATACGCAGAACTGAAGCAGGAGAGATTTGTAGTGAAAGAGAAAAAGCTGTTTGACAATCACTAAAGCTCAACTTCCACGCTCTTAATTGTCATACAAATCAGGTTACAAAAAAACAACTTGCGCAAGCACAGAGAGATGGATAAAGCAAAACAAAGAGGTGAATTTATCAAGGACATTCGGTTGCATGATCTTCTTCCAACAAACGTATTTTTTGATGGAGATGTTGCAACCAAACCAGAGAAGTACAAACTCGTACAAGAGCTCGAAAAAAACCTTTCACCTAAAGAATTTCAATTTGAAAAGGTGTCCTCACTGAAAACTGCTGTTGTTGTTGTGGACTATAGGTCACAATTGCGAATGGTCAAGATTTCATCCATGCCAAACTTTGGAGAGGTTGTTCTACAGATATCAAAGTCAGTGTGCACCTTGCAAGAACTGTACATTGTCTTTGACAGTTATCTTGAACTATATGTCAAAGAATGGGAGAGAATCAGACAAATGTCTACAAGTGGAACAATTGACCTTGCCTTCATCAAAACTTCGACACCTATACCTGTGCTACTTGATAAATTCTGGCCATCAACATCGAACAAGATGAACTTGGAGATGTTAACTCGCCAAAACATTGCTGATGCTTCAGTGAACACTGAATTCCCAATTATTGCAAGAGGAAGGAATATCAATGAGGAGTTGGTGCCTACAGAGATATATTCAAAAGGTAGGGGGCCATATTGTTCAAGAACGTAACAGCAAATTGGAGGAAGCTGACCTTCGTGGTGTGGCACATGTTGAGTGGGCTATTCGAAATGGTTCCAATCGAGTCATTATACTGTCAAATGACACAGATGTTATTATTGTGCTACTTATATTTGTTGCTATGTTCATAAGTCAAGGATTGTCAGAGTTATAGATACGTTATGGAACAGGAGAGAAAAGACACTAAATCCCGCTTCATATTCTGTACAAGAAACGTGACCCAGAGGTGCCCAGTGTTCTTACAAGTGATGACACTATGAGCATAACTGGAATAAAGCTTGGAGCTTTAAATGCTGAACCTGTGAAGTTTCTAAAAGGATTTGCTGAGACAGACGAAGAATGTGACTTTAAAGATGTAGAAAAATACCTTGTGTGTGTTTGTGTGTGGAAAACGAGTTCTGACTGTCACACATTTGACAATCCTCGGTACAGTGAGTTCAAGAGATCAGTCCCGCTAAGTGACCTTCCACTGACGTCATATTCTGTGTGTGGGCACAATAAAAGAGCGTTCTACTTGATCAGAAGATTTACAAATGTTGCGGATCATGCATATGTAGAGAAAGATATGTGTGAATTTGGCTGGGAAGATATTGATGGGTGCTAAAACCTACGAAATTTCTAAAGCCTCTACCCACAGAACTCACACATACATGTACTTGAAAAACCTGTGCTACAAAAAGATGTCAGTCGATATGCTCTACTCAAATGTTCAGCATTCTGCAAATGTACCATGAGTGATTGCCGAAACAAATAAAGTGAACTATGATAATGTGTCTAAAACAGGAGTGATAAACATGATTTTTTTCATATTCAGATCATATACATTGTTTGGTGTATACATAAAAGGATTAAAGATCACTATTATTCGTTTCATTTCTATATATGTCTCGTCTTCCTCTATTATAGCAGCCATTTTGGAAAATGGCGGGAGGGTTGCTCTGAGGAGTTATTTTCCGTCTCTATAAGACTACTTGACCCCCAAAACCTATGTTTTGACATCAAAATGAAGAATATTGGTCTCATGGTTCCTGAAAATTACATCATCACTGCAACACTTTCGCCATACTTAAAAATGTCGTCCAGAGAAATTCAGCCCAGTTCAGCAATGTCTATCCAAGCTAAATTACTTCTCTAATTATCCAAAAACACAAATCAAAAATTAAGATTTCTGGACAACAATTTTTTTATGGAGGTATATCAGGGGGCCAGAATTTACACCACTGTGGACATAAGATGACTGTCATTCCCTAGAAAATCAGAGTGACAACGCACTTTTCAGTACTTAGGTCTTATTGAACTGTACAATACTTAACAAAAACATTCACCTTTTATTGATGGTTTACCTCAAAAAGATTTGGGGACAGCTTTAAATTTGAGTGGCCAGGTGTCCTTTAGCCCAACTGCCACTGTTTCGGTCTAGAAGCGGGACCTGTGAAAGTTTGTCTTTTTACATGAAGACGAGACAGAAAAGAGATAGGAAAACCCAGAGTAGTAAATTTACTCCATATTTAAGAAAAAGCCGGCTACTGCTGCAACCTAAACGAAGGTATACTGCCGTGCGTGCTGAGGACCAGTCTCATTTTTAGTCAACTCCCGTCCCAGCAGCTCATTGTGTTGCTTTAAAGAGCTCTGTGTCCCAAAGTGTGTGGAGAACAGATACTGCCAACACTGCAGAGCTCTCCCAGCATCTCTTGAAGTGAAAGGTGTCAAGAGTTAAGAAGCTTTAGGAGCAACCCGGTGACAAACATGAGCGCACCCATGACCTATTCCACGCTTCCTGCATGCGTGTTTCCTCCAGTGTGGTGTGACCAGGAGCATGGTCTATGCCAGTAATTCTCCACTGGGCTTTTTGATTGTATGGTCATCTTGCTTAGATGCCCAGCTGCCATTTGGTTGCTGTTGTTTGCTCCTCTTTTTGTAAGCTATTTGTTGGCCTTCCTAAAATGCATTGCAGTGGGGCAAGAGTCAGATGACTCACCGCTACCCTCCACAGGCGAGACCATTTGTTGTACGCACAACTGAGAACTCAGAAAAGCATCACAAAATGCTCTTAGTCTAATACAGTGTAACCTGAATTTAACAAAAAAATTTTTTTAACAGTTTCGATTCTTTGTTCATAATGAATAGACCAATACAATAGTAACAAAATGAAGCATGTTTCACTACTAGACAGTTCAGACCATTACATGTCCACATCTAATCATTAATAAATAAGTTGTAGCGTTTTCTCATCTCACACACCTGTGATTGCGACACAACCCATGTGCAGCCTACCCCAAAAGAAGTAACTGTCTGCAAAATAATAAGCTTCACTCGACCAGTGGGCACAAGGGCATCATCATCGTTCAATTCCTAGTAACTCCTCCAAGGCCTCCACATTTTAACAAATTTCTGAGCGCATCGCCGTCTTTTACAGCTTACCTTTTCTGCTTTCATACATGAGTTCATATCAGCACGTCTTTTCGTTGTTGTTGAGCGTTGCTGGTTTTCCCACTATCTCGCAATATCCCTCTTTGCAATTAGCACCAGAGACCTGATGGTAATTTTAATTCTAGTCCTATCAACCTCATGTGGGATGCTGAATATCGCAAATCATGACCTTAGCTGGATCTGGGCACCCACAAGGTGTCAGAGAGCTCTTCACCACGTTGCCAGAGAAAACCTGGAAAACCGTAGATTCTCATATAGCGTATCTAAAATCGACCTCTCTCTCACCACACCTCAGGCACTAAGCTTTTGCTACCAAGCCTATCTTAAGTAGCCTACTCGTGTGGTAATATGCCCTATGTAAATTTTTAGCTTAATAAGTTTCAAGTCAGCTTGTATTGCTACCTATCCTTGATGTAGCCTCCCAGTGTCTGCGAGGGGACTAAGGTCTTTTAAGGTAAGTCCTGTTCATGAAGTAGGCAATTGGGCATGCTATTAAGAAGGGTTCTGTAGTTCCAAAGGATAGCTGTTATATTGAAAGACTCTTATTATGCAATATATGTAACAAATTAAGTATTTATTCTTTGCATACTCTCTTCACCTACAAGAAGAATATTTTTTACCTGGGGTAGCAAGGCTGGACTGGCAGTAGCAGGCATTGTGTGTTTGCCCAGGAGGCTGGAAGGGCGGGGAACGGTTTTGGATGGGGTGGGGGCCTGTTTTGCACTGGGTTCCTACAGTGAATCCGAAACTAGAGGGCACTATGGGCTTGCAGCCGGGGGCAGGCCTACACATATTTCCCAAGGTTATGGAGTCAGTTTCCGATTTCCTGATTGGCTATGGCCACCATGCTGCCAAAACCCCGTCTCTGGTTATCGTGTTTTTATATATACTTGTCCACTGGACAAAATGGGCATTAAATATTCTTGTTATACAGTGGAAATCTACATTTCTCGGACATCAGGGGGTATAAAATCTGCACCCCTGTATGTGTAATATATCCATATGTACCTGTCACCTTATCTAGATAAAATATTCATCTCAACACCGGATACATGTCGAATATCCCAAGCCACAGGTCCTCACCTCATGCCCTTCAATACAGACATATTAGACTGACATTCAGGTACACAGAGGCAGGTCGACAGCTATGCGGTCCAACAGCCTGATCCAGACCGCAGTAGGACCGAGCCCGTGCAATCAACTAACCGCAGCCGAGAAGCAACCACAGATCAATTCGGATCCGCCTCGGCAGGATACAAGATTGAATACCACAATACTAAGAATCAAGGACTACATCTTTGTGGGTTGTATGTTGAAACAACGAGTTCCTCTACCCCGCCTACCTTTACAACGCGGTTTCTACAACGACTGCGTCTTAACCATGAATTGCTTTACCACGCATTCCTTTACCACGAATTTTCGTTGTAAAGGCATGTATGGTAAACGGCTATCCGTGGCTAAGGTTACCACCCCCCTACCTCTCCCCCTGAGCTCTAAATACACCCCCAACCCCCTAAAAACTACTCCGAACCCCCCTACCTCCTAAAAACTACTCTGAACCCACACCCCCTAAAAACTACCCCAAACCCCCCCACCCCCTAAAAACTATTCTGAACCCCTCCCACCCCCTAAAAACTACTCTGAACCCCTCCCACCCCCTACAAACTACCCCGAACCCCCCACCCCCTAAAAACTACCCCGAACCCCCACCCCTACAATCTACCCCGAACGCCCCCCTCCTTACAACTACCCACAACCCCCCACCCCCTAAAAACTACCCTCAACCCCCACCCCCTAAAAACTACCCTCAACCCCCTAAAAACTACCCAAACCCCCACCCCCTAAAATCTACACTGAACCTCCCCACCCCCTATAAACTACCCTCAACCCCCCACCCCGTAAAAACTACCCCAAACCCCCCACCCCCTAAAAACTACCCTGAAACCCCTCTTACCTGCCCTGTTTGCTTTCCGACGCTCCTCTCTCCCCGCTCATCCCGAACATTAGACCAACTTTGCCTTAACCACGCACATGTGTGGTTAAGGTAAAGTCGTTGTTTGGGCAAATCGTTGTTCGGCTTGCGGGCTCCCGGAACTCGTGGCTCTGGCCTCATTGTTCCGGATGTTCCCCATCTTTGTGGCCTTAGCCCATACAAAACAGAATCACATACAGGCCTTGAAAAACACCAAGGTCTGCACACGACAAGCGTGTTGATCCTTGAAAAACATAACAAAGAATAAAGTAATACAACAAACAACCCTACTGCAGCAATTTACTAAATGTTTAATTCTGTCATGTTTTCATATGTGCTCTTGCTTTATGTACCTAAGACATCACAATGTAAATTAGAAGGTGCCGGCAGTTCCAGTCTAAAATGCATAGGGGTGTGCCTATGTCTGCAGTGTGGATATGTCTGCAGCGTTTGTTCGTCTCTCTCAGTAGGGGATGTGTTTGTCTGCGAGGTAATTGGATGTCTCGGGCAGTGATGCTGACCCATGACATTTTTACCATTCAAGCTCAAATCAGAAGCATTGTGAGGATGTATAATAAAAACGGGATGCAGAAGAGGAAAAGGAAACTGGACAAACCAAGAAAAGATGATTTAAGAAAAGAAATGAGAGTAAGCCATGGCTCAAAAGCAGAGGAAGAGTAACAAGCATTTGCAATGCAATAGGTCTCGCATTTACGCGACTTTGAGCTATTAACATTGCAAATGACAATGCCTTTTATTTTTGTTTTCGTTTTTAAAACATAACTAAAAGGCATTGTCATTTACAATGCCAATAGCTTAAACTCGTGTAAATGCGAGACCTATTGCATTGCAAATGCTTGTTTTAGTCTATAAGCACTATTTTCTTTAAATAGTTTCTCCTTCTGCAGGCACGACATGCTTTCCTGCAACATTTAGCGCGCCATGCACGCTTTCACTTTTTAAGCAGCCCACGATAATGGCGGCCTCTTCTTTGAATGGGTCTTGTATTTACAAGTGTTTGAGCTATTGGCATTGTACATGACAATGCCTTTTATTTATGTGTTAATTATCAAAACATACAAATAAAAGGCATTGTCATTTACAATGCTCATAGGTTAAACTCTTGCAAATGCAAGACCTATTGCATTGCAAATGTTTGTTTTATGCGAAATCATTCTTGCATTCAAAATGGACACAAGGAAGCATTCATGCCAAAATATAGCCCTAAATGTCAGTTTTACATTTTGTGTAATTTTTGCAGTTTTACATAAGCAAATTGTGCAAATATTGGACACTCCTATATTAAAGCAGCCAAAGAACGGAGCACCCTGTGACAGCAGTCTATTCAAAGGGAAGTGTATGGCACCAGGCCACGCATAGATCACTGTATTACACCACCCGAAAAGCACTGTATGACATCAGCCCATCAATGCAGTACTGTAAGACACCAGTCCATCCACATAAATTAGTATAAAGCCAGCCAAACCACAGAGCACCCTGTAACACAGCCGTTTCATAAGGCCCCGTATAACTCAGATCATCCATGGGGCACTGTATGACACAAGCTATTAGTACAATAAAAAATGCCGACCCCCCCCCCCCGGTAAAAGAGGGTGGGGGAGGGGGCGAGAGTATCAAGCGGCAGTCTGAGGCAGGCAGTGACATCTGTGTGAAGTTCGTCAGATGCATGAAGGCCATCAGAAAAGCTGTCCAGAGCTGTTCCCAGCCGTGAACTCAGGGGCCCTACATGCTTAGGTGCCTCCCCACCAGCTTCACTGGTAAAAGTAGCCCTGTGTGCTTTATATTTAAGCATTGTAGTGCCAGAGTTACGCTCCAATCAGCTTATCACCTCACCCTTTCCCAACTCGTCATACAGTTAGGAAAGGGTAGGGTGAAGGTAGGATGGAGCTATGTGCCTGCCACGAGGGTCAGTGAAGCACCAGGAGCTGAAACAGAAATTATTTTGTCAGCTGAGGCAAGGAAAAACTTTCAAATTTTGTGTGCAAGAGCGCAGGTGAAAGTCTGTGTGTGAGAGACAGTGTGTGTGGCAAAAGTGAGTGAGAATGAGCATGAGTGAGTCCATGAGAATGTGTGAGAGCGCATACAAGTGAGTATGAATGAATGTGTCGGAGAATTACAGGGACAGTAACAGAATGAGAAGGAGCGAGCGGAAATACGCAAGACACACTGAGAATAAGAGAAGGTGTGATCAAGTGAGAAAAAATGGAGCAAGTAAGGGTAAGAGTGACCGCAAGTCCCAATGAATGAGTAAGAGTGAACGTGAGTGAGATAATGAAAGAATGTGAATGAGTAAGAGTGAATGTGAATGAGAGTAAACGTGAGACTAAATAAGAGATTGAATGAGTAAGTGAGTAAATGCCTGTGTGTGAGCGAAAGATGCTTGTGAGCCTACTGCTAAGCCTGGCATACTGGAGGTAATTCTCGCATATGAGGCACTCATGAAGGGGTGCGTCAAAGCCGTTTGAAACTGGAAAGTTCGGTACAAATATTTAGTACGTCACGGCCAACCAAATGCTCTTCGTCGTGTAGGTCTGGTGCGAGGCTCGCAATCGTTTAAAAAGGTGAATCTGAACCATGGGACTAACGGGCTGCTGTGTTTACCTCGTCGCTAGGCAGTGCGTCTACAAATCGAGCGAGGACTCCCCGAACATATGCAAGACATGTAGAGAGTACGGGGTCTATAGATGGTACACTTAGTGAAGGCTCTGAAGCCCGCGAGCCGCCGTGCGTGTGCACATCTGCTGTTGGGCGCCGTCAGTTGCGTGGGGCATGGGCGGGGCATGGAGCGCGCGGCCGGAGGTGTCCGGGGCTCCCGTGAGCTGAGGGAGCCCTGTGTGTTGGAGAAGCGAGGCGGGAGCCCACCCCGCACAGGATTCCTAACTTTACTACTACTAAATCCCTTTTGTGAATACCGAAAGTCGTTTATGTGAATACCGAAAGTCGTAAAGTTAGGATTTTGTCTCAGTTTAGTAGTAGTAAAGTTAGGAATCCTAACTTTACTACTACTAAATGCCTTTTGTGAATACCGAAAGTCGTAAAATTAGGATTTTGTCTCAGATTACTTTTGTGAATCGGGCCCTATGTTAATCTTGCTGGTTTCAGGTACATGTACCCCCAGTCACAATGGATATGCAGACAACTACGTGCATCTTCGATTACCTGTATCATGAGCCCCAAAGCAAAAGACTCCTGGGAAGTTTTCCTAAAATGTGGCAATGTCATTTTTCACAGTAAAAAAGCATTTTTAAAATCTTTTAATTGTATTTTATGCATTTCACATAAGAGCAGAGAAACAATTTAATACTTAACACATGTTGTTTGGTGTAATCTGAATATTCAAGCATGGCAGACAGCATGGCCACCCCTGACATTAGTCCAGGTTTATGCAGTCTCTCCATTGACCCCATATTTTATCAAATTTTCAGGGACAACCCCTGGCGCTGTACACTCTACGGGTGGCCTGCGTACACCAGTCCACACCCACCTTCCAAAACGATACGGTTGAGGCCCCCCGCCCCCCCACAGACGGGCTATATCTCTCCTAGCAACCATGAGAGCCACATTACAGAACAATAATATACATTTAGGCAATCTTTGAACCCCTCATATACTCAACATGGTCAATTTCTGGTCTATCACCAATTGTTCTTCTGTGACATCTGAGAAGCATCGGCCCACTTGCACCCAAAATGGCTTTAGCACAGGACAATCCCAAAGGATGTGTAACAATCTCCCCCGTCCGCCACATCCCCCAAACAATTATCATTAGCTGCCTTCCCCATATGGAATATCCTGGTTCTAGTATAGCATGCTTAATGTAGTATTTTAAGTTGCACCAGCCTGAACCCAGCTTTAATCGTACCCTCTCACAGGAGTTGGCATGCCTCCCCTAAGCCTTCATCCGCCAGAACCCCCCAAATCACATCCTCATTTGCCCCGTAGTGGATCAAGAGACGGCAGGTTGTTTAGGAGTATCCTAGAGATTTATAAGATGGCATGCTTTACGCAGTGGGACTGACAATAATCGGAACTCCAGTGGTGATTTGTCTGCTACATCTTGCCCAATTCCCAATACCCTGTGAAAGCAGGTTTAACTTGTGTTTAACAAAAGATCTGAGAGTCCACTAGTTTGTATGTTTCTTGCATCTCTGCAAAGGATAGGAGTCTCCGGGGGCCCCAGATATCACAGAGTTTCATTATCCCGATCATGTCCCACTGTTTTACTCTCAACTCGTTGGAGGTCTTCAAATATGCCGGCTTGCCATAAGGGAGTCTCCAGTGTCACCGGTCCCTTAAAGCCCAGCTCCACTGAAGCACTCTTCCACAGCTTGACTACCAGTTCTGCCGGGGATGAATGTTGGGCTGCTCTCTACTGTATAATTTCTTCACGTAACCAGTCAGGCCCATCAGTTGCCTATCCGCCATCAACAAGGGTTCCAGTGGGAAAGCGAATGCCCACTCGTTAACCATAAGCAGTTGTGTAGTCAGGTAGGGCAATTCCTCCTTCGTATGGGTTTATTTGTAGTGCTATACACAGGGCACCCTGATCCCAAAGCAAAGTCCAAGTCACTGTGTATACTGCCTTGAAAAAAATCATCTGGGACCTCATATTATGTATTTTGGAGCATACAAAGTAAGTTGGGCAGTAAGATAATTTTGTATAAGCTACCTCTACCCATCATCGATATCAGGAGTGTCCTCCAGATTCCTCTGTCTGGCATATATTCATTTAAGACTCACCCCATGGTATGTCTCTGGAATTCACCCGGATCCCAGGTTACAAGAATTCCCAAGTATTGGAATCTCTCATCACTGTATTTTTAGCAGAACTCTGAAAGTCGTACTTTTTTTCTAACATTTTTTCTTCATCTTTAGTTTGCCTGATTTTGAAGTATGCTAAGCGCTTAGATGCCTTTTGAGTGAATGTTTGCCCTATAGAAGTTCTTTATTCCATAGTCATTTGTCGTTCATTCCTATTGGGGTAGCTGCAATGAAATATTAGAGTCAGGGAAGGGCAAAGCAATCCTACCTAGTGCAAACAAGGCAACTGTTTCCAAAATGAGGATGATGAATGAATGCTTGTTCCAGCCTTTGCCAGGTTTCCTGATATGAGAACAGCATTAGAATGATACACCTGGATACCCAGATAGTACAAAGTGTTGTGTTCCCAAATCAGAGGCAGCTCAGGGAAAGCCACTCTCAGATGGCTGTCTGCGGGTCTCACAGTTAACATACAGGGCCTGGTCTTATTTACCCTCAGTCCTCAGACCTCCCCAAATATGTCCAATACTAGGAAGACCTAAATGCCACAATTCATAAACCATCTTCCCGTTTTTAACCATGACTACTGTGTGAGTACAGCAATTTTGTCCACCATAACATCCCGTCTCTAAAGTCAATTTCCCCCAACACCACAAAGATATTCCCAGTTTAAGGTGTCAAATGCCTTCTCCATGTTTATTGAAGCTACCTCCGGGAGCACCGCACTACACAAGCATTCCCTCAGGCCTGGATGAGGTGCTTCACATTCAATGGTAAGTTTCTGAATGCTATGAAGCCCAATTGGTCCACAAGGACAAATGTCCGCAGGACTTGACAATAGTTCGCCAAATTCTACAATCCAGATTAAACAGAGAGCAGGCGGCATGATGGCATATCTGAATGGATGCGGTGTTACAATGTCGCTATTATGGCTTCTATTGCCAAGGGAGGTAGAACACCATATTCAAAAGTCTCTGAATAAGTGGTCACCCATCTTGGGGCATCCAAAAGGTGCAGGGAGGTTTGCCAGGTGTTAGATCTATCTCTGACAGCTCTCCTTGAGTGTAAGAGGACCATTCCATTACTCAATGATCAGGAAAAAAGTGTGTTCAGTTCCATAGATTGCACATGAGCCATGCTGCACATGAGCAGTGAGGGTCTCCCGGTGGTGGTTTCCCCTATAAATGTTTTCGTACGATTCATAGGTTTTCATAAGATGCCGACATCTTGGTATTTTTCTGCATTTGGGTATTGACTATTAGGCTCTCAGCAGTTCTAATCACAGCTATAGGGCTATGTGTGCCATTATTGTCAGTCACCCAGTCCAACATCGGGCTTGATTTCTCACCCAAGAGTGCTGAAGGTTCTTACATCACTTGCTATCAAATAGTTGAAGATGTTCCACACATTCCCTATATGTGATGTGGGCCTGAGAAAGTGTGTACCCACTTGGGTCTCACTTACGGTTTCCAGCGGTATGAGTTCCCGTTCTAATTTTATGTTGTCTTTGATGAGTGTTTAGTTCACTCCATGCATAGTTGCCTCTTATGAACACTTTGAAGGCGTCCCATTCAACCAAGGTGTCTCCAATCGAATCAAGAAGACCATTTTTGGAACACCATTTAACACAAAGGGTTTTATAGCTTTTTCAATATATCATCAATGTAAAGCATTGACAAGTAGGGTGCCTGATTCTTGAAAAGTAATCTGATCTAGTTCTTGACAGGGCTAAAATTCATTCAAATAGCAGACCTGGAGGAATCCCAACAAAGCAAGTGAGTCATAACTGAGTCCGTTGCCATAGAAATGGTCATGTTTTACAGATTACAACCATATTTTAATGTCTAATAGCTAGTTAGGGCCTCAAAAGTGCCAACTATCTATACATGAAGAGGCTTACTGGATATGAGCAAGTACCAAGCTCAAAGACTGCGCTTGACAAAGCACGCCAGCGTCCCTCACAGTAAAGTTTTGGGATGGAAACTTTAAAACACTTGCTGTGGTTGCTGACATGTCTATGAAGACAGAAGAACGTCCAGCAGAAAAGGATAACATTACTTACCTAAAAATAACAGTTTTACAGCTTTGATATCTTATTGAGATTCACATGCTTGAATTATACATTATACCCCGTTATTAGGCTAGGAATGCTCTGTAGTAAAGTCAATTGACAGTGACAGCTGACACTCAATTTAACACAGCACTTAACATTAGCCTACCCACCTCATTATACGCCTCAAACTTGGCTCAATGACGTGGTGAGGCTTTGTGCTCCATTTTCAACATTGGCTTCCAAAGCTTCAGAGCAAAGTGAAAGGAATAAGAGAGTAGGAAGAGCCTCAATAGTAAGGGAAAGCTTGCACATGAATCTATGAAAGGTACAGAAGCTGGACATGGCACTTCATAGATTAACATCCTTGAATTATGGCTAATAAGCAGTGTGAATGTACCAGCAGAAGGCAGGAAATGATTCTCTGGAAAGGTTCAGTCCATGAAAGTCTGTGTTCACCATTTCTCTGGTGGAACACAGTCCCACTTTCTCCCTACGGGGTTTTTCAACTTTCTTGAGGCAAAAAGCAATGCAAGCAGCTAGACATTGTGTCTTGCCTTGTTTTGATAATGCTCGACGACCTTTTGAAATGTCAGCAAACTGAGAGAGCATCTGATTTGTTAAAGTACTTAGTCTTAAACAAATATACTTGTAGACATTGACATCCATCAGGTGACGTGCTCTTTCTGCAAATGTAGAGGTCTTCGGAAAATTGTAGGTAAAATAACTGGATGTTTGAGGTGAAAAAAAGCGTAACCTTCGGAGTGAAATATAATTTGCACAAAATGACCTTACCTTTACAGAATCTCAGGTACGAGCTTAAATCATAAATGCTTACAGTCATCATACGTTTCCTGTTCTAGTTACTGTCAACAGCGGATTTTCTATCCAAGTGTTGTAAGAACACTTAGTGAATTTGTTCAAATGGACTTTTCATTAGCACTCTCAAGACTATATTGAATTGCCATATTGAAACTGGTTTGTCCACTGAAGGAGAGGTTCAAAACAACCCGCTCTTAAATTTGGTGATAATCCTCTGTGAGAAATGTGACTGTATATCTGGAGATAGGGCTAGATGAATTCCAACTGATGAATATTTAAGACCTGGCTCCATAAAAAGAATGGCAGAATTTGCTTTGGGATGACAGTTAATGCATCTAGGCCATATGCAGCATACAAAACCTCTCAGGAGGTGTGAGCCTGAGTAGAGAATGCTGTATTGGCTACTTTTAGTAGTGTCCCAGTGGCACCTGGTAGATTTAGTATGCCAAATTCAATATGCTTTTCAGACAATTGCCGAATTCCAAGTCCTCAGCAGATGGGTTGACAGTTGCAATTACAGTAGTTTATGGGGGCGGACACTGTGTTGCCTGGTGAACAATTGCCAGTTCACTGTAAAAGCTACAAAGTATTTAAAGACATCCTCCATCGGTCCCCGAACCAGTGCTGCCTGGCCCTATCTGGTCTTACCAAGACAATTGTGGATGTTCTGGTTTCATTTTCCTTGTGAGGCAAAGGATCCTGGAACTGTCAATGAAGCATATGCAAATATTCTGTCCCAGGAACTGAAAAAGCTTCCTTCTTATTGTTGCAATGCCACCATCTACTGGTAGAGGAAGAACATTTGGTATTCTGTGGAGTGGCAATTAGATGCAACACCAGGGTTCTACATTGTCTAAACTCTAGACCTAACTCCCTGCCGCCCATCACCCTTTGTCAGCATTCTAATGTCTCCTCTAGAATGTTAACTAGACCCAGCACATGCTCCACTGACAGAGGCACTCCATGCTTGACCCCCAATGCCACACTTGCCAGACTACCTGTGGCAAGGGTGATATGACACTTTGCTTCTGTAGTGGGAAACAACATGTGATGCTTAAGTTCTGATCCTAACAGTCGTGACACTGATGAGTAGCCAAAAAGGTTTTCAGATGTAATCTTACTGCCCTGAGGTGGGTATGTTGATAGGTAGGGTGACTCTACCTGTGTCCAAAGACCAATTTTGACTGGATGCCAACGAGAAGTGCTGCATCTCTTCAGTAAGGCGTCTGTTGTCAACTGCAACTGAGGATCTTGCAGGTGAAAATAAGGGCCTTTTATATTGCTTTGACACCACTGTAAAACTCGCCTTAGATGATGTGTATCCTGAATACTGTCACCCAAGCCCCTTGTTATGTGTCACCACTGAGCATCCAGTTCCCCTTGGACAATTCACATGCTTTGCACAAGGTCAGAATGAGTGCACTGGAGGATCCCAACAAGGCTTTGGATCTTCAGACCATGCATAGTTTTGTGACTTGACTGATTGCGCCCAACGGATAAACGGGTTCAGTCTTTCTGCCTGTGGGAGTCGCCATGCCATCTTTTATAAAGATTTATGACCCAAGACACAAACTGCCCCCACCCCCTTTATTAGCGATGAGCTGGGCTGGGCTGGGGCTTCAGACCATCATGCTCAATAAAGAATATCGCTGGAACTCCACTCCTACCCAGGGCAAGCCACTTACAGCTAAACGAGCCCCTGCTTGCTTAAAGCATTTACTTCTGCTGTTGCTGCAGCCTCGTTCCCTTCCTGTTTGCTTAAAGCGTTAACTTCTTGGATTGCTGCAACCTTGTCCCCTTTCTAATTGCTCTCCCTTAATGTAAACCAGTAATTAGGTGGCATGCAAAGAGTCTTCGTTAGGCCGTGAAAGTGGCTGTTTTCACATTCCATCCCCATTCACAAAAAACGACAGCAGAAGTGTCATTGCATCTCCAACAAAATACAGAATGCAAATCCCATCAATATGTAATTAAGAGACAGAGACGGTGAAGTGGCAGAAACATTCAGGCAATGAGTTTACATACCCAAGAAAATGTAAATATGTTATTCAAAACTCGCAGCACTAATTAAATGTACGTTGACCACAAGAAATGTTACATTAGGTTAAAATGTTGTATTACTGAATATTTCCCCTTCTACACTGATCTACTTGCAATTGTGTGGGCCACGGTTAATTTCTAACAGGGGCAAACCAGCCATGCCCTTCTGAAATTGACAGAATGGATGTCACTGGGTTGACTCTGGGGTAATTGTCAAGTACACAACTTCAAAATATGCAGTTGCAAGCACTACATAAAACACAAGACACAAGTGTGTGATATATTCACTCATGGTGGGAGAACATGCACTTTATGCGCATTTGTGCACAGATATACTTTGCCCTTTATTGTGCTGGTTTGCACAATACATTTTGCACGGTTTGCGTTAAATGGCCACCTTGGCTTCTGTGCTGATGATACAAAACCTAAGACTAATTGCACTATTGTATTTTGCACATTAATGCGTTTGTTTTGCACTGATACATTTTGTGAAACTAGCACTACCATGAGATTTCTGGGCTCTCGTGCTATGTATAACAAGCATTTGCAATGCAATCGGTCTCGCCTTTGGGACCTTATATGAATTTAGCTATGCAGCACATTAGCCTGGGTGCTGAAACATCTACTGTTCTTTAACACGGAGGGAAAGTAAGCACCAAACTGCGTGACACGCCAGGTATGGGAACACATGGAGAGAAATATTGCCTTTTAGCGGGAGATGGTATAGTCCAAAGCTCTGTTTTTAATATAAAATCAGGGCCTTCGGTGGTCAAATCACTGAAAATACAAGATTTGAAAAAATATTATTGTTTACGGGTGCTCGTGGAAGACAATTTCTATGGACTGGAATCTAGAGAATGCTAAAGTGATTCTGGTATTTTACTGACCTTTCCTGGTCGTTTTCTATCAAGAAAGTTAAATAGAGGCAGTTGCCAGAAAAATTTAAAAAAAGTCCCTCAGCAGAAAGCAATTCTGGTATTTTACTGACCTCTACTGGTCGTTTTCTATCAAGACAGTTAAATAGAGGCAGTTGAACAAGCAGAAAGCAACTCTGGTATTTTGCTGACCTCTACTGGTCGTTTTCTATCACGACAGTTAAATAGAGGCAGTAGAACAGTAAAAAAAAAAAGTCCTAGGGCTGATCTCCAGAGCCCACAAAGTACATACACATATAAGTATATACTAAAGTATATACAAGAGGTCTCGAATGCTCAACCTAAAAACTGACCTTTCATTACTCAGGAAAAGCACGTCAGCATGTGCCATTATTTGAACTTGTTTGCAAGTGCTGTTGTGACATGACATGAGATCTGTGTTAACTTGCAATGACTGGTGAAAAGTATACTTGAAATTTATACCTTGATGGAATGCAAATTTCGCATAACAGTCTGTGTCCGAGATGTAATGCCTTGAAACGTGAAAAAATGACGGGTGTGTTGTGTCGTAAAAACCACATTGAGGGCAGCGGCTCAGTGTTTTTGAATTGCACGGTAGTGGGAGTTGGAGTGAGCCCTTTAAATGGACACTGTACACACACAAATTCTATGCCCCTGTTGAAGACTACGGCTGAAACGCGCTGGTCTCTTTCATCCTGCACTGTTTGAACTTTAATGGATTAATAAAGGATCATTGAACTGGTGGAATTGTGCCGCTTGCTTCCTTCCTGCACCCAATTCCAAGGAGATGTGGAGTAGGAGTTAAAGGAGCAGATATTGCAATATATGTATGTGTGTATATATGATTTTTTTACTGGAAAAAAACAAAGGTTAAAGTAATGTTATAGGTAAGTGAGAATTTCAGTGACAATGGAATGTTTTATACGTACAAAACCCCTGAAATTCACCAGCGATCGTTATCTCAAGGAATTAGTTATCTCAAGGGCCTCTCCGTGCCTCCTAAGCCCCCAGGGCCAGAGGTAGGTGACCGGCCCCACTGCCCACCTAGAGCACCCACAAACCAGTATTTGGGGGAGAACCAGGATTCCCGCTGAACCCTGCTGGCTCCCCAAATGCTGAAGGAGCTGGCATTGCTCTCGCTCGAGGGTGCAGGTGCTTATGCTTCACAGAGGTCTGCTCCCACCCGAGTGGAGCATTTTTTAATCTCCTGCCGGGTAGGAGCAGACATGCCTTCCCTGACTGCTCTCCTGGAGGCAGGCAAGGCATGTTTGCTCCCACCTGGCAGGAGATTTAAAAATGCTCCAGCCAGATGGGAGCAAACCTATGAGTCCATATCCGCGCTGGTGTGGACAGGGAAACTACTGTGTCCCATGGGTGAACTCTCCGGGACACGGTCTGGGGCCTGACCTCAGGGGAAGGGGTCCCCAAGGCCTTAAGAGCCTCAGTGAGGGGGGCCACATGCCCCCCTTCCTTTTAACTTTAGTTCTGCCCCGCATTTTCAGGCTTGTGGAGGGAGGCCATGCAGGCCCCTCCCCTTCATTTAAATATCGACCCCGAAAGCTTGGGCTTCCGGGGCCTCTTAGACACTTGGGTAGGGGGGGCCACGCACCACCTCCCCTTTGTAAACATGTCAGAGCCTTTTTAGGCTCGGGGATGGTGGGCCGCCCTGGGGGGTATTGTTTTTTTAACCACACTTTTAAAAACAAAAAAAACTTTACAGGAGATTCACGGATCCCCCCCACAAATTTGAATCAAAATTTAAAAAACATGGGTTTGGTCCCAGGCCTCTGGGGCCCACCACCAGGCCTAGAGGGTCAAGGTATTCCTTCCCTGTCCCCTTAAGGCTTTTTTCCATTTTTTTTAGTCCCAAGTCCTAAGATGGTTGCCGTCACATCGTTGTTGATGTGGTGTCAGACAATCAGTTCTCACCAGATCTCATCAAGAGATCTGTCGGACCCCCGGATCATCTGCAGCATGATATATACAATGTTTTTGAGCATTAATAGCTCCAGAACTACTAAACGGATTTATACCAAATCACAAAAAGCACTATTTCTGGACATATATATATATGAAAACACACCACACCTTCCACAGTGTGAAAACGAGCCCACCAACCGGTCAGTGAGAAAAACAACTTACTTGCAGAGATGCATGAAGCGTTTCAACCTGCTCTCAGTCTTAATCATATGCAAAGGTAAATTCACTCAGGTGTTTGCCTTTTTAAACTTGAGACTTCAGTCCCAATGGAGTCATATAAACTCACAATATTTCAAAAGCAAAATCAATACCATAGTGCTCTTGGACTCAGCAATAATTTGGTCACAAAAATGATGTGATTACAACTTTTATAACATCAAAGGATAAAAACAGTCTGGTTATCTATTGTGATCAAATTATTGCTGAGTCCAAGAGAAACGTGCACGGAGCACTATGGCATTGATTTTGCTTTTGAACTATCATGAGTTTATATGACTCCACTGTGACTGAAGTCTCTCTAAAGTGTCTATGCTTCTCAAGTTTAAAAAGGCGAACACCTGAGTGCTTTACATTTGCATATAATTAAGACTGAGAGCAGGTCGAAACGCGTCATGCATCTCTACAAATAAAATAAGTTTTTCTAATGGACCAGTTGGTGGGCTCGTTTTCACACTGTGGAAGGTGTGGTGTGTTTTCTGGTGGAATATATATGAGTTGATGCCCGATACCAGCTCCGACCCGAGAGGGCATCCATATTTATAGTCAAATGTTCACTTGGAATATATATATATATATATATATATATATATATATATATATATATATATATATATATATATATATATATTTCAGCTCCCTGTTCACCAGCCTGTTGCACTCACGGACGGGTGCATGTCAAAGCGGGGGTGCTCCCGCATGTATATACTGCTCCCAACTCCACCGGGTAATCGTACCCTTAATAGATGACAGCACTCATGGGGGCAAGTTCCATAGTTTTATTCACAAAATGAACTCGGGGCACACAGACGCGTTTCGGCAACCGCCTTCTTCGATGTTTGCACGAAACGCCGGAGCCGCCATTTTTTTATATATACAATCCATTTACACACCAGCAGTGTGAATTTCCGGGTAGTAGAAACAATGAAAGGACCAATAATGCATGACATTCCTTACTAAGCACAGAAAATTCCGCCATCTTATAATATCTGAAACGGAACACGGACCTAGTGAATATACATTATATTGCACCGCCCAAATGACATTATCGCCATCACTATGCCTTCGTAAATTCATCAGTTATAGTGAATGAGTCTCAAATCATGCCCTGGATGGCCCACATTCATTCCGAAAATAAATGCATTTAACCAAACACTTTCCATTATCTCGCCCTGGATGGGCTATGGTCCCTAACATGAATCTACCCGGATACAATTCTGTGTGAAAAGTTTTTTGAAACTATTCATTACATCATACAATAACTAATAGATAAAACAGTCGGCTAAAAGACAGTGTCAAGCATGTACATTATCCTTCAAGCTAATAAATGCAAATTCATTTCATGGGACCGAACTAGATAATTAAATACAGAAAAAAGAAGAAGAAAAAGAAAAGGAAAGAGTCAGCCATACTGATTATACTGAAATATCAAGATATAGCAATTGTAATTACTCCCCCAAATGTACTGCTAACTCCTCACTACTGTTTAGGCCATGGGGACTTTTGCTCTGTAAGTCTATAATGTAACGCGATTCTAGGCGTCTCAGTCTCTGAATTCTATCCCCTCCCCTGGGATTAACTGGTACATGGTCCATACAGTAGTATGTTAAAAGATCCCTGTTGCGGTTATGCTCCTTGTTAAAATGTCTCGCAACAGGGTAGGCCTCGTCAGCATTTGCGATCGCCCTCATATGCGAATTTTCGCATGGTGAATGGTGCTCCCGATGTATCTGAGCCCACACGGGCATACAAGGCAATACACAGTGTAGGGGGTCGTGCAGGTTAGGAACTTCATGATTTTCTTGGGTTTAGTCAACCCTGGAACAGTATAAGACAAAACACATTTACTTCTTTTACACGCCTTACACTTTCCACACGGATAAAATCCGTTGAGCACTTTCAGAGTCAACTTGGTGGTTTCAATGCTCTGATAGCTATGAACCAAGTTGTCTCGTAATGATCTGGCTTTTCTGAAGGTTACTAAGGGGTTAGATGGTAAATCATCCCCTATTACCGTGTCAGAAAGAAGGGTATGCCAGTTTTTTCGTAGGATCCTTTTTAATTGTCCTGCGTTGTCAGAAAAAGTGGTAATCATTCTGAACGTCCCATTCTTGGACTTACTGGCCTCCTTCCCTCTAAGCCTGTCTTGCTCAATGAGTAACTCCCTTCTTTGGGTTAAATTAACTCTTTGTAAGGCGTGTGAGAGGACTGCTTCGCTATAACCTCTCACTCTGAAGCGTTCCATGCTGGCTTTTGTTGCCATTTTAAATTCCAGATCACTGGTATTATTCCTCATCAATCTCAACAGCTCCCCATAGGGGATGCTGTTGGAGTTTTTTAGGGTGACTGCTCGTGGCGTGAAGGGTCGAATTCCCTGCGGTGGATTTTCTATAGAGCCTGGTATGTAGCTGTCCTTCTGCCACATATATATTCAGGTCCAAATAATTAACTGCCTGTGTGCTCACTTCACCTGTAAATCTTAAATTGATGTTATTAGAATTTAATACTTCTATGTATGATCTAGCCAGCTCAGGTGGTCCTTTAAAGACAATAAAAAGATTGTCAATATAACGATGCCATGCTATTATCCTGTCTGTCCAGGCTTGATTGGGCGCGGCCCAGGCCACCTGCTCCTCCCACCAGCCTACGAAAAGATTCGCATAGCTGGGGGTGAAGCAGGTGCCCATCGCCGACCCAGAAACTTGTCTAAAGAGTTGGTTTTGAAAAAGGAACATGTGATTGAGGCAAAAATTGATTAACTTTATGAGCATAATATTATGCTCAGTGAATCTTAATGGGCGATGCTCTAGGACGAACTGTGCTGCTTTCAAACCATCTACATGTGCTATGCATGTATAGACTGGCAATGTCTAGTACCATCAAGGAAAATCCCTCCTCCCACTTGATTTTATCAATGTGTGTAAGGAAATCCTTGGTATCCCTTAGATAAGATTTTAATTTTACCACATGTTGGGAGAGAAAAAAGTCTATATATAGACATATGTTCGGTTAAACTGCCTTGTGAGGCAACAATAGGTCTCCCAGGAGGGTTCTTGATATCCTTATGAACCTTAGGCAGGTATTAAAATGTGGGAATAACAGGATTAAGACATCTCAGGAATAAATATTCTTCCAGCTCCAGCATGTTTTTCTTATACCATGAGGATATCATTAGATGGTAGTCAGTGATGCTCTGATTGTATGTTTTTTCATTTGACTTCTCATAACAGAGAACATCTGCCATTTGACGATTCACCTCAGCATTGTATTGCTCTCGTGTCAATAAGACAATGTTGCCCCCCTTGTCCGATGGTTTGCAGATTAGTATGAAATGAAATACCAGCATTTGTAAAGCGCACAGCTACCTCGGAGAGGTGTCCCGGCGCTGGGGGCCGTCGGGAAGATTAAGCAAGCTATTGCCCAGAGTCACATGGTGCTGGGCTAACCTGACGCCGGCCCCGGGGATTGAACCGTGAACCCCGTGGTCCGGAGTCAGGCACCCTGGCCGCTGCCCCACACCTCTTAGTGAGCTATCTTGACACAGGCCCTCCAGCGCAAGTTGTTGCTTGGAAAAATTCGTTGTTCTCTTCTGGTATTTGTTATCACCTTGAGGCGTACCAGATCTTTGATCACAGATTCGGAAAGGGTGTCAATGGCATCTGCCGGCATCTGTGGGAGGAATACGGAGGCTGGTTTGAATGGACTCAAACCACCGCTTTGCTGTACTTCTAATTGGGCAATTAGTTGAGTCGGGCCCATTGTTTCATCCGCAGTTTCTATTCCTTCCATTTGTAGACTTTACAGTACTTGTAATGTTCGAAGATCTTTACCCGTTAAAGTGTCCATTTCGGTTGTCTTTGAACCCGATTGTTTGGGTCTAGTTCAGCTTGAAGTACTTATGTAACTTCAGCTTGCAGGTGAACTTAAAGAGATCTATACGTGTTTGTGTGAATTCCATGCTCTTTTGTGGGCAAAAGGACAGACCAAGTTTTAAAACCGATTCTTCAGCAGCTGACAAGATTTTGGGTGTCAAGTTGATGATCGTTAGATTTCCTTCCTCAGTTATTTTTTCTTGTTGAAGGGCTTCTTGCTGCGAGTGACTGGTGGAGAGCGTTCACTTTTTGCGACCCCCGCACTCCCCCCCGCCTCGTCTTCCTCTTGCTGCATATTCCGGAGGCTTGCCTCTGCCTCCCTTCTGTTGTTGCTTGCGAATGAGCCTGAACTCCTCGTGAAAAGGAGTTTTACCGGTGGTCAGTCCACTTCCACTTTCCTCACTTGACGAGTCATCCCCCGTTACCTCTGATTCCGAGGTGTCCCGGGACTCTACTAATGACAGAGTCTTCTTTTGTTGTAGTTCTTTTCTCGGGTTATCGTATTTCCTGGCAAAAGTCAGCACCCTGCCTTGGCTGTAGTCTTTCTCGTCACAATCAAATTTTTCCTCCTTGCGTTGTTTAATCTTTTGCTCATAAGTTTTTAATCTTTTTTCATGAGTTCCCTCTTTTCTTCCAATTTTATTTGATCTTCTTCTTTTGATTCTTCTTCTTCCAGCTCCTTGATATTTAATAGAGCTTTGTCTCGGTCACTCCATGCGAATCTTACGAGTATAGCCAACATCCCCTTACAGGATTGGGCCGTGTGCTCCGCCCACTCATCCAACAGAAGGGGATCGGGATTCTCGTAAGCAGGGACGGTATAGATCCGTAGACCCCTGGGGACCCTATTGACCTCGATGTAATTTTGTAGGGAGGTCGCCTCCCACCACTTTCTTATCTCACGCTCATAGAGACGTTCTAGAGCGGAGAATCTGGAGGCTATATTAGATGTCAGTTGTGCCCCCCCCCCCCATTGTTGTCCGCCTTATTTGTCCCATCACGCTTTTTAAACATGCTCTGTGCAAGTAGAAGTATGTTATGCACGGTTGTGCAGTTGGAAGATGTGTCATTCCTATGTTTTTAGCAGAGCGCACATGCCTACAATAATACATTTTTTCCCGAATGAGCATGGCGTTTTTATGGTCTGTTTTCTTCCTACGTTTATCTAATGGTTGTAAATGTGATGCTGTGCGGAACCATCTACATATAAATATTTGCTTTGATCGTATTTTTTAATAGGTTCGTATGTACTCTGTTGGTTCAAATCTACAGTGGTTTCAATAAATGTACATTACTTTATCTGAATGTACATTAATAAGAGCAAATGTACATTCGATTCAACACAGTTTTGTATGCTACAAGCAGACGCTGATTTAATGGTCATTGATTATTGAATAGTAATCAAACTTACGTTGATGATGATGGCACTGTGGAGAACTGGATATGTCAAGTATGTGTGTACTCAGTCAACAGGATTTCATTTTTTCAGTGCATACACTCAATACAAGTCTTAAATAAGTTCCGTGTTTTTTCTAGGCCTGCGTTAAAATTAAATTATGTCGGCGTAATATATGCCAGTTCATGTAATTACGCAACACGCGCAGTAAAGAACCTCGAACACGTGATTCGTGGTCCCGCATACACACAGGAACAACAGAATGCAAGCACTTGTTGCTCTTGGGGCTTTTGTTTTTTTGCACTTTCCTTCGGAAAATTGCAGAAATCCCACATTCTCCTGTTAAAATGTGACACAAAATATAAAGCTAAATGACAGATTTGCATTTTCCGTAATTAAGCAGAAATTTTGTATAATTATGTGAAGGCAAATAACGCAAATTTCGCACAGCCCTTGTTTTTTCTCAAACGGCGGAGGCAATTTTGCCATTCTTTAAATGCACATTTAAACTGTGATATATGTGGCCAGTGCTCGCTAAAAGTAACAATGCAAGCACACGTGCATTGCGGAAACTATTCAAAACGTAGTTTCACTAGTATACAATAATGCTACTATATTATTTACGCATAAAGAGAGTACAAACGACCATGACTCCATTATTGAATCTATGCCTAATTTATATTACCAGTCCCTCATTAATTCCCTCGTACCTTGGCTATCATTAGTGAAAATAAAGAACTGAAACATGACAGTAGGATAGTCATCATCTACAAAGATTTCCTCACTGCATAACACACTATACTATAATACTATAGTACTAATACCATTCTTCCACTTTTGAATGCTTCAAAATCTGTCCTTATCACGATTCTTCACAGTTCATATACATATTATCTACGGTGGACCCAAGAACAAATCAAAATTTACTGACCAGTACACAAAATACCTCACCCTCTGCATAAAATATAAAAAATAACATGTTCATAGGCAATTTCAACCAGTAATTATGGGGCAATCATAAATATAATTCTTCCAACACCTTGTAATGTAGGCTCTTGTAGACCTTGTAAACTTCCACCTACTTTTTTTTAAAACAAATATTTTAGTATACTTTTGACAACACGGTAGACATTAGAAAACTGTGCTCATACCGATTTCAGTAATCACTTGGGAGAGGATGTAGCCTTATGGCTAGGGCGGTTGACCTCAAATCTGGGGAACCGGGTTGGAGTCTTGGCAAGGACGCTCAACATCCTGTAATTCTGGGCAAATCACTCAATCTCCCAGTGCCTTACAAAAATTAATGTGTCCTTAAGTAACGCAACTGGTGCTCATGTAAAGCGCTCTGATACCAGACAGCTTAGGTCAAGTTTGCTCTATATAAAACTCCAAAAAATACTGCTTATAAAAAGGTGATGCAGAGCTGCGTGAATTACAGGCTCTGAACATATAACACTTTTCTTAAACACAACATTGAACAAAGGAATAATAAAATAAAATAAAGACAGGGTGGTTGAGGGACGTGTCGATGTTCACCCAGCCTCACCATAAAGGGGAGCAGCACTCATCAGAGAGAGGAGGCGTCTCCTCAGCCCTCCATTATTCCCGTTGGGAAATCACACACACACAGCCAGCATTTTGTTCAGTCAGACTTTTCTGGTGTATTCAACAGTCGCCAAGTGTGATCTAGCATAGGGCAAGCCTCAATAATTGCATCCCATTCCTGCACTATTCAGCACTTGTGCAACCGCAGTCATTCCTCTATTTTTAAGTGAAGTACCTTCAAATTTTCATCCCAGTTTTGCAGGATTCTAAGCCATTTCCACAGATCAGGACAGTTTTCAAGACCTGGCTCTTCGAGCAGTAGCAGCACCCCTCACCCCCCCCCCCCCCAGCACCTTGAGACCCTCACGGGTATGTAGTGCGCTCTACAAATGCTATGATTGATTGATTGATTTTCTAGCTCATGGAGATTTGCCACCTCGCCAGTATAAAAAAAACAGGAAGGAGTTTACCAATAATAAATTGCCGATGGTCCAATGCTCACTCCCTCTCAATATTTAAATTCCCAATAATTTTCCAATTTTTTATTTCGTTCTGCGACACATTATCTTGCCTTGAACACCAAATGAGGAAAATTTAGTCCCGCTCTATGAAACATGCGACTCCTGTAGAAGATCTCCTGCTGCCAGACTCAATGAGATTGACCTATCTATGCAGCCAAGCCATCAACCTATGACACCTTGGCTCAACAAAGAAATCTAGACGATAAAAAAAGAAATCGCTGCTTTCCAATGCCAAAGGAAATCTAACAGTCACTCCCAGCAACTGAACATTAACTACTTTTTTATATCCTGCTCCTGTGCACAGACCGCCATGGGACAGATAAAAGAGAGAGAATCCTGAAGAGACATTATAATATCTACAAAGAGAGGCACAGAGAGAGAGTGACACAGAGAAACCAGGGACTGTTTTAAGTAAAAACCTGTTGTTCTGAGATCAGCTGTTGCTTATTTGAATAGCTCTTTATGGTCACCTCAAAGCAAAAAGGGCCAGGAAGACAAGTGAGTTGGAAAAGATGAACAAGGAAGATGAAAAGACGATATGCTAGAAGGGATGAGGAAGGAACATTCTCATTTGAGAGATCTGATGTAAGAAACTGATATCTCACTGGACAGTGCAACAGCGCTTAACGGACACTTGACTATAACATCTGACAAATGGGTGGGGAAGAAAGGGAGAAACTGAGGAGAATAGAAGAGAGCAGGAGATAACATAAGAGGGAAGCTGGAAAAACAGTGTCAGCTGACACAGGAATTAGGGAGAACAGGGAGTCCGACAATGTTCTTACAGTTCAACAGTGCTAGAATGCACTAACCTAGTGCTTGGAATCCAACAAGGGCAATTCATCTTCCATCTTTCACTGCCTTCACCAACAGCCACATACACACTAAAATGATGGCCAGGGGTAGATACGGGGAAAGAAGAATGGGATAAAAGAGAAAACAGACACACTGGACTCCACCACACTGACTCACCACTTCTATTGATTAAGAATGTCTACAGGATGTAGAAGGTATCTAAAACAGTTATATCTTAAGTAACTTGGCATAGAAGATTCTATGCTTAATTGTAATAGTGAATGGATATACACTAGCAATGCCTGTGTGTAACCAGAACTCTATACTTTGCCATGAACTTTGTAATTCCTGACAACTGAACTAAAAAGGCTAAGTACCTCAAATATATATTAATTAACACACCTTCCCAGCACTTGAATAATTATCAGTACTTAAATAATTACTTCATGGTTATTCACTATACACTCTCTGTACAAGATGAGTTCTAGTTTCTACCTGGCACTTGAAGAACTGAAAAATAATCACCAATGTCAATATTTTGGTGCTCCCTACTCATAGTAATAAATATGTACATACAAGACCTCTAATACCATACAGGAGAGAGTAATAATTGGACTGGAAGAGAAGTAAAGAAGAGGGAGGGATGGGAACATCGCTAGGAATATAGACAGTGTATTGGCTGCCCAAAGCCCATTATTTGCCAAAGAAAATCCATATTCTGAAAGAAGAAGGGAAGGGGGACTTTCCAAAAAACCTGTATATTGCATGGACAATTGAAATGTTACTTAGTTGAGAAAAATATAAGTGAAACATTAAAAAGATATTATTAAATAAACAACTTCAATACCTTATTCTTGACTTTCCTTGACTTGGGTACTCTATTACGTTCTAGCTCACTCTTCTGTTTTCGGCCCTAAGGTGGATAGCACTTTCCAAGATGGTGCTGCCTCCAAGGACACTGTATTTTTTGTATTGCTCCCCATCTGGATGATGAGGAAAATGTTATTGCTTATAGAGCTGGTTTGGGGCACAAAGCACTGCAGAGTGGTGTTGGGTAAATTTAAGCTACTGTTTGATTGGGTGGGGGGTGGGGTTAGCGGTTCCTGACCTACAGTTGTTTTATCTGGTTGCGGACAGAATGAGAATCATGGCCAAGGTTAAGAACCCTTCCGGTTCAGTCACAGGATAATCCATGTTATATGTAAAACCCCCAGTCTTGGAAGCGTTCATATAAATGCTCAAAAATCGTTCAAAGTTTGTTGCCATTAACAGCACAACCTTCTGAATACTTCACTGTATTCCCTACGTCCTACAATACAAATTCATAGGAAAACAAATGGGTTCTGGCAAGGAAATTCGAGATCCATGTAGCAAGATCCAGGCAGCAGCAATATTGTATCACGATTGCCTAGCAAAGATACATTGCCCACCAGGGAAGTTATGCCCTAATATCCAAGATAGCCACCATCTTGCCAGGCTACGGCAGAGTTCATGGCCTACTGGGAACTTCCACATGCACGGAAGCCTCAGTCCAGATAGCACCAAGACTACGCAAGACTCCTTTAAACAAACTCCGCACGAGCTGGTTTGAAGAATCGTTCTCCATGCTTGCCCAACACCAAGCAGTAAGCAATGCCTCCATCCCACTTCCTGACACATAGGTACAGGAGCAGGTCTGAGAATGCCCAGACCTCTCCACTGCTTACCCAAGAAACGAGAACCCAAAATTCCACACCCAAGTGGCTCAATAGGTCTAAGGATGCAACATTTGTAATTTAATCTGCTAAAATGTCTTGAGTAAGAACCCTAAACTCACTGTAATAGTTGTTAATCCTCATGTCAATACTACTAGCCCTGTACAGGGCCAATACTGCTAGCCCTGTATATTTGAAATTCAATACATCCCACGCATTGTTTAGAAAAATGAAAGCCCATGTAAAGCACTGAACCAAAAAACTGAAGAGAGCACACACAAATAATTTAGATTTGGGCTCCGAAGATTGCTCCGTACCCACTGTTCAAAGTATCAACCCTCCCACCTCCCAATGCCTGTGTCTAGTTGCACCCCCTGTACGGAATAATTTTTTAATCAGGGAGCTGCTTCAGCAACCCAGTTGAGAGAATTCAACAGCAAGCTAAGTTCACATATACTGTGTCTGTAGAAACATGCAGAATAATGTAGCCATGCCTTCATGCTTAGTGCTCTGGAGGCCATTACAATGCCAATGCTAAAAAGATGGCCTTGGTTCTTCCTATTTGTATATATTTATTTATAAAGCACTAGCACACTGAACTGGGCAACTAATTCACATCTCTGCATTTAAGACAAGCCAACACTGCAGCAGCATTCAGGTTGCCATGGCAATAAGCAACGTCACTTTGGTTTTGCCTCCTGAAGCAAACATCTCAAAAGCCCATTCTTATTCTGCAGTAGCAAACACCATAATGTTATTAGCAAAGTAGCTCAGTGAGATACGTGCACCATGCAGACACCCAAGTCTGTGCAGAACCTCAAAAGCAGGAATCCTCTTATCATTTTTAAATGAACAAATTCAGTACCATTAATTTGGTTAATAGTAAACGTTACGGTGTTTAAAATCTGAAAAATGCATAATTGAGCACTAAAAACAGAAGTTCTTACTATCATCAGAGGTCGAATATGAGGAAATTTGCTTTCAGTGGAAATGTGCTTGGAATAACTTACTTCTTGTAGGCTTGAGGTATGTTTCAACACACCCCTCACATAAGTGCATGCACACAATAGGACAAATGAACGTACTATGAAATCCTCTGACTCCAATACTATTATGTTACGAGCAAACAAGGCCATGTACCAATGTAAGCATAGGCAGAAGAGAGTAGAAATTCTTAATGCCTTGGTTCCCGAATAAGAGCGCATGAAAGTAATAAATGAAAAAACCTCCCACTGGCCTTAAATAATTGTGGGCAGACTGAACTGATGAGCAGCCAAACAAGCAGTAGCACCGCAACAAGTCTGTTTTTGTTGTGCTAACGCTTCCAGACACCAATCAATCAATCAATCACGGCATTTATAGAGCGCGCTACT
Source organism: Calotriton arnoldi (assembly GCA_963921515.1). Classification (NCBI taxonomy): domain Eukaryota; kingdom Metazoa; phylum Chordata; class Amphibia; order Caudata; family Salamandridae; genus Calotriton; species Calotriton arnoldi. Next base: position 224,635 of record CAWUFW010000974.1, on the reverse strand, counting down.
CACCCGGGAGGGTCTCAAGGCGCTGGGGGAGGGGGTAAGTTACTGCTCGAACAGCCAGGTCTTGAGCTGCTTCCTGAAGGAGAGATGGTCCTGGGTTCGCCGAAGGTGAGTGGGGAGGGAGTTCCAGGTCTTGGCTGCCAGGTAGGAGAAGGATCTTCCTCCGGCGGTGGTTCTGCGGATGCGTGGTACGGTGGCGAGGGCGTGGCTGGTTGATCGTAGCTGGCGTGTGGGTGTGTAGAAGGTCACGCGGTCGTTGAGGTACTTTGGGCCCAGGTCGTGGAGGGCCTTGTGTGCGTGGGTGAGGAGTCTGAACGTGATTCTCTTGCTGACGGGGAGCCAGTGCAGGTCTTTCAGGTGTCCGGTGATGTGGCTGTGTCGGGGGATGTCCAGGATGAGTCGTGCGGAGGCGTTCTGGATGTGCTGGAGTCTTTTTTGAAGTTTGGCTGTGGTTCCGGCGTAGAGGGTGTTCCCATAGTCCAGTCGGCTGGTGACGAGTGCCTGGGTGACGGTCTTCCTGGTTTCAGTGGGGATCCATCTGAAGATCTTGCGGAGCATGCGCAGGGTGTTGAAGCATGAAGATGAGACGGCGTTGACTTGTCTGGTCATCGACAGGGAGGAGTCCAGGATGAAGCCCAGGTTGCGTGCGTGGTCCGTTGGCTTGGGCGCGGTGCCCAGGGCCGGGGGCCACCAGGAGTCGTCCCAGGCGGAGGGTGATGAGCCCAGGATGAGGACTTCCGTCTTGTCTGAGTTCAGTTTAAGGCGGCTGTTCCTCATCCAGTCGGCGACATCTCTCATCCCGTCGTGTAGGTTGGCTCTGGCGGTGGTGGGGTCGTTGGTGAGGGAGAGGATCAGCTGGGTGTCGTCGGCGTAGGAGATGATGTTGAGGTTGTGTTGGCGTGCGATGGCTGCGAGGGGCTCATGTAGACGTTGAAGAGGGTTGGGCTGAGTGAAGATCCTTGTGGAACGCCGCAGATGACTTCGGTGGCTTCGGATCTGAACGGGGGAGGCGGACTCTCTGGGTTCTACCGGCGAGGAACGAGATGATCCATTCCAGTGCTTTCTCTCGGATTCCGATGTTGCTGAGGCGCTTCACTAGGGTGCGGTGGCAGACGGTGTCGAACGCCGCGGAGAGGTCCAAGAGGATGAGGGCAGCTGTTTCCCCGTTGTCGGTTAGGGTTCTGATGTCGTCGGTGGCTGCGATAAGGGCGGTCTCGGTGCTGTGGTTGGCCCGAAACCCGGACTGCGAGGGGTCGAGGATCCATTCGTCTCGAGGAAGGCGGCAAGCTGTCTGTTGGCGGTCTTCTCGATGACTTTGGCCGGAAACGGAAGGAGCGAGATGGGACGGTAGTTCTTGAGGTCGGTGGGGTCCGCCGTTGGTTTCTTCAGGAGGGCGGTAAGCTCGGCGTGCTTCCAGCTCTCCGGGAAGGTGGCGGTGTGGAAGGAGGAGTTGATGATGTCCCGGAGATGGGGTGCGATGGTGGCGTCGGCTTTGTTGAAGACGTGGTGTGGGCAGGGGTCGGTTGGTGATCCGGAGTGGATGGAGTTCATCGTGCGGGTGGTGTCTTCGGTGCTGATCGGGGTCCAGTTGCAGAGGGTGGTGGTGGCGGGCGTTGGTTCGGCGGTAGGGTGCGTGGTTTGTGCGTCGAAGCTGTTATGTATGTCGGTGATCTTGCGGTGGAAGAACGCGGAGAGTGAGTTGCAGAGGTCTTGCGAGGGGGTGATGTCGTTTCCGGCGCTGGGGTTGGAGAACTCTTTGACAATGCTGAAAAGTTCCTTGCTGTCATGGGCGTTGTTGTCCAGTCGTTCTTTGAGTGCCGACTTCTTGGTGGCACGGATCAGCTGGTGGTGTTTGCGGGTGGCGTGTTTGAGGGCGGTCCTGTTGTCTGTGGTCTGGTCGAGTCGCCAGGTTTTCTCGAGAGTGCGGCAGTTCTTCTTGGATTCCTTGAGTTCGTTGGTGAACCAAGGGGTTTTCTTGCTTCCGGGTCTGCTGGGAGGGTTTTTTAGTGGTGCGAGGCACAGACATAACTATGCATAGACTATTTATGCTGTGTAATTGTGCAACCTGCGACTCTCTGTGCTTCATATTTCTGTGCCCTATTTTAATTTTATTTCCCCAAATTTAGGGTACTGCATGGCACCAGCACAGCAGGCTCAAGGAATAGATATCAAGGCATAGACTTAAGAAGCATAAAATGTAGGTTGCACAGAGCCATGGCACCAATAGTCTGTTTGCTCTTGCGCATGCCAGTGCTTGCATGTGTTAGCACATTAAAGCCAAACCGGTTGTTTTCACCTGTGAGTGCTGTCAATTTTTTGAAGGTCTCTATATTATACCATTTCTATGTCCATTAAGCATAGGGGTGCGATATGGTTTTGAAAAGATTTTGAAAAGTGGTCTGACCATTGCAATCTGAGCGGTTTAGAGATTTGTATATGGTGTTTATTCATGAAAATTAGATTTTGGGTCGAATCCTTATTGTGGGCAAGAAGATGCAAAATTGCAAAACGTTGTTTGACAGTAAGGATCGGAGGTGGAGTACGTGGTAGACTTTGTATTTTCTGCAGTGAAAGTTGAAATCTTCCACCGAAATCTGATCACAAGGTGATTAATGCTGTAAGAGAACATCAATAAAACTATTTAGCAGCAGAATGGACAGTAGGGATGTTCAATCCAGTAGTTTAAGTGTTGTGTTTGTAATTTCCAGAGTGAGGCATCGAGGCAAGGTGTTATTTATTGATCTAATCAGTTTGCTTAAAAGGCACTCCTTGCGGATAAAGGCAACCACCCACCAGTTTTTGGTTCTTGCCTAGTGATAAGATAGTGGTATGACGAGTACAAAGAAATTTCTGTAAGTATAATAGGGCAGATATGGTAGTTGCATTAGAGACCTCAGACCTTCAGGAAGGAAGCTCTGATTTGATGTGAAGAAGATTGGTCATTGGGTTCTTCTGAGGTTGCATAGGCCCACTGATCTATAATTCTGTTTGGGACATCTATCTCAGGAGACTGTGATACTAGGAAGTGCTGTAAGAACTCTGACTGCAGAGTGTTTGGGTGTATTAATGTGCATGGAGGTTTGCTTCGGAGCACTGGAGTTTGTGTGTGTGTTGGGCTGTTCAGGAGTAGGTGTGTAGAGTGTGGTGTACCATGGGGGTAAGGAATAATTTACCTGGTTGGATAGTGTTTGTAGGAGTGATGAAAAGTGTGGTTTGCAGACTTTGTATTATATCATGCAGGTAATGAAGCTTCAGATTGATGTCAGGGAGTTCATTTTGTGGAGTTGGAAAGAGATTTGTTTTCTGGTCAGTAGTAAGTGGTGATAATGAAGTATTAGGTGAGTAACAACACCTCGCATGTGATTAATGCATATGGGTTATCAACTCTTGAAGAGAGTCAGTTTGTGTGCTGTTGTTTTGGTGTAGCTGAACTAGACAGGAGCTTGGATGACCGTGCAAGGCTGGATATAGGCATGGTGGTGGCTACCAGTAGGGCTGTAGATTTGGCAGTATTTTGGTCTGTGCCAGTGTTGGGAGAGCTTTATCCCAAGTTATGCCCCTGTCTACATTGATTTATGCTGGTATTAAGTGATTTGGGTTAATTTCAAGAGGGGTGTGTGTGAATGATAATGAGGTGATGAGCAAGTCCAGGACGATGAGCTAGTGGCCTTAAGTCAGTAGAGAAGATAGGAATGGTATCAATCAGTGTTGACTTTCCAAGGCATGGCAGTAACATTAAGGGCTTTTATTGTATCAAACAATGTGGTAAAGATATGGCGTTAATATCCAGGGTTTGGATCACCATCTTGCCATTCTCATATAGAGTGTTGTGAAGCTCACATCCTGGTAACCGGAGTTAGGAAGTTTCACCCCCCCTCAAAGGATATTTGTGCTCTTTGATACTAAGAAGAAAATTCATAGCTTATCAGTCAAGGACAGTATCACTTAAGTAACTAAAAAAATATATATTTATAGGCTTGTTTTAATAAGCCCAGTCTGAGACTCTGGGGTTTGTCACTAATTAAGGATTGTGCCTAGCCGTCAAGGGTAAGTTTTAGTGGTATTTGAGAGTAGTTGTGAATAGGCCAGGGCAACCGGGTTTTTGAAGCATTGTTAAATTTATCCTGGAGTCTAAACTTATTTGCAGCTTTCCTTTCTTTTAGCTTAGTGACCGTACTAGAATCACTAAAAACATGTAGGTTGTTTATAGCAAATTGGCATCTCCTGCATGGTCATCACAGATTATTTGACCTTTTTCTGGCCCCTATTTGTGCTGGCTTTAAGATTTTGTACACCATTGCTAAACAGTAGTAAAGTGCTGTACATTAGAACTCTCTTTGTGGCCAATTTAACTTCCCTATAAGCCCATTGGAAATGATGCCTTAAGTGCGCTAGTGGGATACGAAGTAAATGTCATATGTGGGCATTGTGTATTTACACCACTCACATGTATGACAAAAATATGTTTCTGCAAGGAGCACCACTGTGCTCTGGCTAGGCAGTTTGGATACACTGCAGTGACACATGGCAGGTACAAAAAGCCTATTTGTATATATTTATATTTCACCGCTAAAGTGTGATTTGTAAGCCCAATGGACAGGGTGAGAATATATAAAATAGTGTACTCTATAGATTGGAGATAGACAGCACTCCCAGTGAACCAAAACCCAAAACCTACTTCACTTTGTAAGCCTGGCCTGACCTTTCCCTAGCAGGCTTAGGTGGGATTAAAATATTTCTCACCTCTGCTTATGACAAGGGTAGAAAATGCATCAAAATTATTTCCTGCTTAGTTTTTAAAATCAGACTTGATGGCCAAATCAGATTTTCGATAACTTAAGCGGAAAAGTAACCTTGCAATAATGTACATTAGACTTCCTGAGCCATTTCTAGCGCATATCACACATCCAGATCTGGAATACGGATCTTTGGCTGGAAGAGGAAGCAACTTTGTCCCTTCTCCTATTCTTGCTGGCACTAGACCTCAATCTATAGGGCAAAACAGAGATATTAAGGGCATAAATACACCAGTGGGAGAACAGAAAATACTATTACATGCTGATGACATAATGGTCACCCTTCCGGAACTACTTCATCCACAACCACACTCATGTCACAGATTTCAACATTTTCAGTATTCTCAGTGTATACAATTAATTAGAACAAAGGTGAGTCTCTCACAAATAAAATACACCACAGTTGGAGCACTGGGTATGTCATCTTCTCAATGGAAATTATCCAATTTCAAATATTTAGGAATATATCTTAATCAGAGGATGGAGAATGTGATGAATGATAATCTGAACCCTCTCCTAGCGAAGCTGATGACAGATCTCACCACGTGGAATAAAATGCAATTGTTGTTGTGGGGAAAGGTGCAAATTAACAAAATGAATGTAGACCCTCAAATTAACTATGTATTCTCCATGGGATCGCTAAAAGAAACAAGAGAACAATTATGTACTTTTGACAAAATAAAAGAAATTGTGCCGAACACCAATAAAAGCAGACTGAGTATATCATAGCTATACACAACCACTTAGCATGGCGGCCTGCATCTACTACACATAACCCACAAATCGGTTAGCCCACAAATTAATTCACATCAAACACTTGCTCCAAACGCACACAGAAAAAACATTACGGGTAAGATTAGAAGTGCAATCCTACATGCAGCAGACAGTATACCTATCTAATATGCAAAGGATAGGCAGACGAGGGAAAACAAAATTCCAATAGTCCATTCTTTAGCACATGGACGGTGCAAGGCACATGCCAAATTGAACTCCCCATGGCACCCAAATGGGATAACAGAGCTATTCTCATAGATGGTTTGCCAGTATGATGGAAGTTATGGCGAAACAAAGGCATCCTGGTGATTGATGATCTGCTGGTAGAGGGTCATTTCAAGATTGTCACAGATTTTGACTTGCCCCAGTAGCAACACTGGAAATATAGACCGCTGACACACTATCCTAGGCAGCTTCTAGGCCCAAAGCCTATGAACCTAAGTCAATCGAGCATTATAAAATACTTTCAGACATGGGGCTCTTACAAAGGCACAGTTTCAATTCAATTCAAATGATTTATTAAGCGCATGGCTACCCAGACGTTTAAGGCCTCTACGGAATATTGACAGATCACGGTTTTTCGCTAACAAATCTAGAGGCCTAAAGAACTGTTAGCAGGGCAAATTATTGAAAAATGTTGCTGAGGAAGATTGGGAGGATATACTTTTAAACCATGACAAAGAATTGGGAGAAGTCAAATTGAAACTAGGGTACTTTAAAATCCTACACCAGTAGAACTGGATTCTGTCCCGCCTGCACTGGGCTGGACTTAGCCTGGTCTCCACATTTTGGAGCTGTACAGAGGCTAATTGCGATTTTGGCCACATTATCTGGGATTGCAGAAAACTAGAGAACTACTAGGTAGCAGTGTGGATCAGGTTGAAAGACACCCCTGAGGTAAGCAAAAATCCAGAGGCACGCCCCATTCTGCTGTATGACACTACCCACCCGAAATTGGATCTAAACACTGAAGATGGTTCTTGACCCCTCTAGCAAAAACATAAATATTAAGACATTGAAAAATGCTGAAGGTACGTATGCACGACACATGATATGTATAGTATGGCGACATATGAGAGAACAACTCAAACTGAAAGATCAAATAAAAAAATTCAAGTAACGGTAGTGTCATTTTTTTGCAAGATTGAAGGATAACATGTCAGTGATCAGTTATCATATGTACAGTCGTGGAACATTAATATGCCAAACATACCCAACCACCCGAATTGGATGATATAAATAGGGAGAGGAGAACAGAATAGAAGGGACTGGAAATTTAAATGGTTGCATTTAACTCGCTCTAATCGAGATGTATAGGCATGGGGGTGTGGACGATAACCTGTGCTGATATTAGTTAATGGTAATCTTTCTATTAATTTCCTTTTTTTTTTTTTTTTTTTTTTTAAAGAGTATTTATTTTTGAAAGGCCCTTGTAAGTTTTTCTGAATGTGACAACCTCAGGAACAAAATGTTCAATAAAGAATTGTTAAGACACAAGAAGCAAAATCATATTTATAAGCAAAATTACATCAAGGAACATCATCCATGGTGAAACATCAATAGGAGTGTGGAAACATTTTGAGGAGTAGTAGCACAAATTACATTTAGGAGACTAGGAACACTTTGGTTGACCCAATATTAATAGGAGTGTGAAAACACATACAGGTGCAAAACAAAACAAAAACACATCTAAGTGCAAAATTAAAATTTGGCCCCACCAGGAGGAGTGTGGAAACACTTGTTGGCACAAAAACATTTGGGTGCAAACATGCAAGTAGGTGGAAAACACATGAAAATGCATAATCACCTTTGGTGTAACATCAGCAGGAGAGTGGAGAGAGACATTTGCCAACACACATTTAGGAGCAAAAATCACATTTAGGAGCAAAATCATCCTTGGTGCAAAGTCAGCAGGCAAAACTTTCATGCTCAAGTAAAACATTTCTCAGTACAGGCGAGACACCATATCCTCTCTTTATTAGATCATGCCTAGAATAAGGCAAGGAATAACAAAATGCACAGTCTCCACATTAAAAATGATTCAAGTAGTCAGAATCATAGACAGAGGTCTCACAGTCGCCCAAATTATCCATAGCTTAAAAGACCGCCCATGGATTCCAGAACCTTTGCCAAGTTCTCCTGCATCACCCATTAAATCCTACATAAGTAACATAGATAAAAAATCAGGTGACAATACAGATCCGCAGACACAATCTAAGAGTTAACAGTGGATCACCTCTGCCATAAAGCAAAGGCAATACCCCATCCGTTCTTTTACACAATGCCAAGGAACACTAGCTTTAACCTTCTCCAGCAATTTATTATACCTCAAAGGGTACTTTTTTAGTTGCATGAATCAAGCTGGTTCCAGTCTACATAAAACACGATTAATGTAAATTCCTTGTGCATAACAGGGAAACAAAAGCTCCTAAAAGGAGCAGTACACATTTCTGAATTCCCTCCCCTTACCTTGTGGCTGACTGCCTGTTCACCACCAATGTGATGCTCAACATTCCATACAACATCAGCATTCCAAGCCTAACACAACACACAGGAAGAAAAAGCATACATGTGGCAAAGTCCCATCCGCCTGGGAACTATTCTGGACTTTGCAGTACAAATGGGAAGCAGCTTCTTTATTTAAACATTAAGATAAGTTAACAAAGAATCACGTTCAAATACAGGTTACTAGTATATATCTCTACAGGATACGCCACCAGGAGCCTAGCAATCTGTTCAGCCCCGAGTCCTCAGTGGTGTTTGGCCTACAATATTAGAGACACAGCATCATTCAATTCATGGTGGAGCTGTAACAACACATCTCTCTCCTGTATACAACCAACAAAGACAGGTATTGAACAAAGCCCTTAGAACTGACAAAACATGCCACACATGACACAGCTACACCCTTCCAAACAGGCTACTGAAATACTATCTCTTCCAGCCATCCAGACTCAATCTTTTACCCTCACTTGACCCAATCACACCTTTTCATCAGTTCAGAGAAATACATCCTCTTCCGTCCAGCCTGACGCAATCCAGTGACCCCAGCAACCCAATCACATAACTGGACAAGCCAAGTGAACCAAAACCTCTTACAGGCAGCTAGGGTTAATCCAAAAACCTCCCCTACACAATAACCACCTGACTACCAGCAAACAGAACCACAACATCTTCCATCCAGTCAGGTTTGATCAATGATCTCACTTACGCAATCAGAAAATTCGACCGACTAAGAGAATCACGTCATTTTCCATCAAACTATGGCTAAGTTAAAGGAACAATACTTTCTTCCTACTGTCCACAACACACATGGCAATGTTACTTCTGTCTATAAATAAGCAGCTAAGAGAACAGAAACAGACTATCTTCCAGCCAGCTCAGGTTAAAAACAATACACACCACATTATCATTCACCCCTTCCATTAAGCCAAGATAACCGCACTTTCTTCAAGCCAACTCAAGGTCAACAGTCCATTCACACATCAAAACAAGGTAACCCTCCCTTGTGCTCACCAGGTAACAGTGACACGATTGGCAATGCACTAGTCCCATACCGTTCACTCTAGAACAAGGTACGCACCCTCTGCACAGAACAGCAAACCTAACTTACGGTCTTCCTACTACACTCAACCCAAAATATAATTGAACAAAAAACTTTATAACTCACCACCTATTACCAAACACATTCTACATACTATATACACAAACACACGCACACTCACCCGGTCTAGAAGGATTACAATGAGCAGAAAATCTTCAGCATAAACAACATGTGAGCATGGTGTCCATAAAGTTAAGGTTCAAGGGGAAGCTTGTTCCCGGTAAACTTCTTTCTCTCTTATCAGAACATCCCGGTATGCTATGTTCAAACTTGAGGAAAAATATTTATCGACCAACATTTTTTATGCAATATTCTGTTTGGGCGCGTTTTTTAACATGTTTACACCCAAAGTGCCCCATTGAGCTGCAGCAGGAAGCCGAAGAAAGAAGCTAAAATGTTTCGCTATCAGAAAAAAATGAGAGATTCACACTATGTGTGGAAAAATATTTAACCAAGAAGGATTGTTTTTAGTTTCTTGGCTGAAGGTCTCGCAGAGCCTGAGGGGCATTTCATTCTATATAGAAAAAGCTAGCAACTTGAGGCTCCTTTCTTTTCCCATTGGTATGCAGCCAGCAGAGGGTACTGTCGGATAAACATAGGGATGAGGTTGGAGAATATTTATTAAGTATGATCCTCAAATACATGTGTGCTTTACCACATACGGGCAATGGATAATGCATTTCGCCTTGAACAGAAGGTGAGATTTTTAGGTCGAAGCCTGCACTGTCTGGTTTGCTAACAGCATCTCGGGGATATTCTAAAAGCTTCCCTGGGAATGCATTCCGCCTATTGCTTACCATTGGCTTTGTGGTTTGTAACTCACATTTGCTTGCTTTCTATTTTCTGTCTGTATTTGTTTTAGGCTGGTCAGTTTGAGTTCGCTCCTTCCCTTGCCCAAATTCTGCTTACCGTATCCTTCCACCAGTGCTCAATTTCTGTAAACAGGCCTTTAAATTTTGTCCTTATCATGTCACATTTTCTGTGCATTCAAAGATAGAGGTCACATGTCAAGCTCCGTCTTCCAGGGAGCTTGGTGTTTACTTTTCTTTCACCGACTTCAAAGTGAGAGGATTTATGTGATAATCATGCTGGCTACTGCAGTGTGCTGGACGGCTGGCTGTATGTTATGTTTTTTCTAGCACACAACAAAATTTCAATGTCTGTAAATGAACTATGCAGATATTTCAGAATTAGGGAAGTACAAATGAAGCAATTTTTTTTAAAATCCTGAATTGAAGTGTGGTGGAAACAAATATTTTAATATGAACAAATAAATCAATACAATAGGTGATGACAGTTTCGTTCATTATCGTTTGCGCACTGTATAGTTTTATTTGTAAACTCTATGTCTGTGCAAATGTAATGGTCATTTCAATTGAAGATGTGCTGTCTGTAATGGCAGTACATTACCACACCACGCATACTCCACTTTACCCCGTTACACTCTACTCTGCACCTCTCCACGCCACTGCACTGTGCTCCACACCACTCCACATTACGCCACGCTACGTCGCTGAACTCAAACTCTGCACCTCTCCACTTTACGCCACTTCACTATACGCCTCTCTGCATACACTACATCACTCTACTCTATGCCAATGCACTCTGTCCTACTCTACTATGCACCACGGCACTGTACACCACTCCAGTCTACGCCACTCCACTCGATGCCACTCTACTCTGCAACACTGCACTCTATGCCAATGCACTCTCTGTACCACTCCACCCTATGCCAGTGCACTCTATGACAATCCACTCTATGCCACTCTAATCTACCCTGCACCCCTCCACTCTACCACACACCAGTGCGCTCTACACCACTTTACTCTGCTCTGAAACAAACTCCTCTGTGCCACTCCATTCCATGTCACTGCAATCTATGCTACACTACTCCATGCCACTCTACTCTGTGCCACTTGACTATTCTTCTCTACTCTAAGCCACTGCACGCTACTCCCCTGCGCACCACGCAACACACTACACCACTTTACTCAAAATCAATACATTCCACATCAATCTACTCTACACCACTAAATTCTACTCTGCAACACTATACTCTATCCCACTGCACTCTACACCCCTTTACTCGACGTCACTGCACTCAACTCCACTCTATTCTACACCACTGTACTCTATGATACTGCTCTCTACTCTGCACCACTCTACGCCACTCTACTGTGTGCCACCCCACTGTACTCTACACCACTCTATGCCACTCTACTCTACTATGCACCACTGCACTCTACACCAATGCACTCTCCTCTGTACTACTCCACGTCAGTGCACTCTATGCCACTGCACTTTACCCTGCACCACTCCATGCCACTTGACTCTACTATGAAACAATCTACTCTATGCCTCTGCACTCTGCGCCACTGCACTCTACGCTGCTTCACTCTACTTTGCTCTACATCACTCTACTCTAAACCACTGCACTCTCCGCCAACGCATTCTACACCACTTTACATTCAAACCAATGCACTCTATCCTGCTCCACTATACTTTTCACCATCCTACTCTACACCACTGTGCACTACGCCATTCTACTCTGCACCACTGCACTTTACAACACTATACTCTACAACACAGTACTCTGCGCCACTCCACACCATTGTACTCTACGTCACTGCACTCAACATCACTCTATTCTATTCTGCACCACTGTACTCTACACCATTGCTCTCTACACCACTCTACTCTACATCACTGCACTCTGCACCAATACACCAATGAACTCTACACCATACCACTGCACTATAAGACATGCTCCTATGTGAAACTGCACTCTCCGCCACGCTACTCCGCACCACTGCACTCAGCTATGCACCATTCAACTCTATGCCTCTCTACTGTACTCTATGACACTTTACTCTGCATCACTCCACTCTGTGCCACTGCACTCTACGTCACTCTAATCTACTCTGCACCACTGCACTCTATACTTCTGCACTCCATCCTGAACCACTCAACTCTACTCTGCGCCACTCAGCTCTACGCCACTTCACTCTACTCTGAAATAATCTACTCTACGCCACTGCACTCTACTTCACTCTACTCCACCCTGTGCCACTACACTCAACCCTGTGACACTTCACTGTATGCCCTCCACTCTACCCTTTGCCACTCTACACCACTGCGCTCTACACCACTTTACTCAAAACCAAAGCACTCTATGCCACTGCACTCTATGCCAATCTACTCTGTACTTTACACCACTTCACTTTAGGTCACTCCACGACACTACACTCTATGACTCTCTACTCCATTAAACTGTACTCCACTCTATGACACTACTCCACTCTATGACGCTCTAGGCTACTCCCTCTACGCCACTCCATGCCACTTTACTCCACTCTATTCTACGACACACTTCTCCACTCTATGCCACTCCACCCTATGACACTACTCTACAACACTCTACACCATTCCACTCTACTACACTACTCCACTCTATGAAAATCTACGCCACTCTACTCTACAACACTCTATTCCACTCTATGCAAAACCCTTTATGCCACTCAACTCTACGACACTCTATGCCACTCCACAATACGACACTCTGCTCTGACACTCTACTCCAACTCCACACTCTTCCACTTTAAGACACTCTACACACTCCACAGCACTACACCACTCAACTCTACGCCACTCCATAACACTCCACTCTACTCCACGATAGGGGCGGCTCCTCCATTTGAGCGAAGGAGCGTCACCCCACAAGTCCCAGAGCTGAAAAATAAAATGGTAATAAAGTTTATTTATTACCATATTCGTTTTCAGTAACGCGTCCCGAACTAAGTGTCAGGACGGGGCCAATGCTGCCAAGTGGCAGCAATAGGGAGCTGTGCACTTTAAAATGTGCATGTCTCTTTGTCCGGCAGTCTTGGGATGGCCAGCCAGACATGCGCATTTTAAACTCCTCTAACCTAGTTGTTTTAGACAGCTGGGTTGGAGAAAGCGCAGACCTCCAGTGCTCATAGGAGCACTGAGAGAACCTGCTCTATCCAATCCTGGCATTGCTCTCATGTTGTGAGAGCAGTGCCAGGAATGGGTAGTGCAGTTTCCTGCATCTGGAGCGTCCAGAAGACACGCGAGGGAGGAGGACGTTGCGCTGCACGTGGAAGGTAAGTATATTTTCTTTCTTTTGTGCCCACCACCCTTGGTACATACCAGCAGCCACTGCTCTAGGATACTCTACTTTACGACAGTCCACGCCACCCCACGCCCTCTTCTTTACGCCACTAACCGTTAGCTATCCTGAACCCCAACCACGCTGGTGTGCAACATGGCTAAAATATATTGGCGAAGCCAATAACTCTTGCATAGGCGAGGCCTATTGTTTTTCCAATGCTTATTTCAGTAAAGGGGTTGCTGATGCAAAGTTGTTGGCAAATGCTAGCAGGTTAGTTGCAGAATTCTAGAACACCTGCAGGCATGAAAGAAAACTCTCGAGAGGTGAAGATACGTGGATTTCCATACTCCCCTCAAGAACCCACTAACACAGTGAACTGGTGTTATCTGTCAAGTAACAGACGAATGGCCCCAACTTAGCCTGGTTTTGAGGACAGGCTCTGGATTAACACACTATAGCTGTGCTTCATCAAAATCCCATATTCAACTATTCCTAAGAGAATGTACACTAAAGGCCTCCTAGAAGTATCCCTAGAACTCCCCATGATATTTTGGGTACAATTCAACTAACAACTCTGCCAGAGGTTGTGGTGATGTAATAATCAATAATTACAGTGCAACACAGTTAAGAATCATCCCAAGGTGGTCTCATTGTTCAAGGTGGAGTTTGAGGAATTCTTTGTGAATGAGAATCTGCCAAAATGGTGAAACTCCTATTTAATCTCAGGTCCAATGAAAGGACACATTTAGGTGTTCCTTTAATTAGAAATTAGTAACGATGTTATGCCCTCTTTCCAGGATCCCTGAAAAAATTCTCGGAGATGATCTGTAGCAATGAACAAAATCACAGGCCATTATGCCACTGATGCAACTGTGATTGAGGAGACTGTCAACTATTTATTATGTGGCTGACCTCATGCTAATCGGGAACAAATAAAGACTTGCCATGTGGCATCATTTGGGTACATAGGGCAATATGTACTTTAGTTGACATGTCATTGAACTGATCTAACAATTCTAAGGCAGACGCTACAATTATGATTTGCACCTAAAATCTTGCAATATAGGTCACTGAAATGTATTATGATGCTTGAATGGCAACAGGCAGCAGGCATGCAGATAATATCATTAATGGGTGCTGCAGGGCTGTGTCCTTGCCTTTGCTTTTGTTAATTTACATCGCTTGCTTTGACCATCAATTTCTTTATTCCAAAATTGGTAACAGAACCTTTGTACCATATTAGTATGTCAATGATGAACACTGTCAAACACAAATTTAAGATGTCCCTGTCACACAATCAACAGATATGCCTTTTAGTACCTCCTCGAACTGGGAAACTGAGATCACAGATGCTAGTTCATACCCAAGATACTAACGTGTGGCTATGTTAATTTCCAAATCTATTAAAAATTGTCGACATTCAGAAAATCCCTAGAGGGCAAAGACTTACAACCCAAGACACATATGGAGGTCCTACGAACTAAGCATCTATGATTTGGGTACAGTACTGATCCTTACTAACCATAAATCTCTTTCAAAAGTACTGTATCCTATGTAACCATAACACAAGGTTATTAAAAGAGTGCTTGAAAACCACAAATCCAGAAGGGACAGATCCTTTAGGCCAAAGCTACATTTCTTCCTCCATGCAACCATATTCACACCAGTCCAAACACCTGTCAAAACCAAGCACAGCACGGTCAATCCACACCACTCGTGCGTCTGAACTAAAGAGTCCTTCAGCCACTCACATGGAACATACAACTCCACAACACCCTCAAACTCACACCTTAATAACTGAGCTAAGGGCTAGCACGTGGAGTTCACCCATTCCTTCTACATCTCGTACTTAAACAACCATAAAATCCTTATGATCATCCTCAACTACCTGCAAGCAACCCAACATCAACAAATTGTACACTCATGCTCAACTCCATCAACAGTAATTCATTCATTATGGAAGTAATCTACAAACCACCAGGTTATAACTCATAATATCAATGCCCTCAACCTGGCCCCACACCTTCTATCACTTTCTAAGAAGGGTGACTGATTAATGGATTGGCACAAATGAAAACCAATAAGCTTCCAATATTGTGTACAATATGGAGCTTTTAGACTCAACCCATTGGGTGCAATGATCCATACACAAGGCCTGGCATATTCTGAACCTCATCTTCTCTTGAAACATGCCACTAATTTAATCGAGAGGTCACTCCCCTGTCATGGTCAGATTCCGATCTAAAAAGAATTAGATGAAAACTCAAACACACAGAGAAGAATATACTTGAGTCGGGCAAGTTAAAATGCCAAATTAATATGAGGAGCTTACATAAAGCTGTCAAGCGTGGCAAGAACAATTTATAAACTCTGCATATTATTGCAACTCCCAACCCGACCTGTGAACGTTTTAAAATCTCGAGAGAAATCCCTAACCCGGAAACCCTGAATCACGATCCCTCTGTTTTGCAACAACACTGCAATGACCTTATCATTCCTGGTATTGAAAATTACCAAGATCCACAAGGCTGTTAAAGATGCAAGAACATGTGGTCTTTATCTATGATTTCCTTTTTGACGAGTTACCTGACGCTTTATTTATTACTGAAACCTGGCTCTCATGTAGGACCAGCACATTAATTGAAATCGCCATTCTTGCGGGATATAACATTTATTATCAAGCTCACCCAAATGGGAGGGGTGGGGGAACCGTCATTGTGTACAAACAAGAGCACAGGTGCTCAATATTCCCTACCTGTGATTTGATAGGAGCTGAGACTTTTGGATTTTGCATCTTACTCAATCCTCAACAGTCTGTAGGGCTGGCCCCTTTCTAAACTCTTTGAGCAATGCTCTGTACCACATGGCCTTGAGGTTTTCCCATTTTATGGTCTTAGGAGATTTTAATATTCATTTGGACTGTCCATCTGAAAAAGAGGCTTGCTTTTTGTTTGGCATAATGTTGTCATTTAACAGGACTCAATTTATCTCCAAGCCTACTCATCAGCTAGGCTATATGATTGACCTTGTGTTCTCTAATGAAAAGTTACTAATGTTCGATCCCCTGCACTTATCGTCGACAGACCACTGCCTAATTAAGTTTAGGCGGGCCACCATTTCTTCAGCCGGCGAACTTCTCAAACAACCCCCTCATGCATTGAAACCCTATAATAAGGTTAATTAGAATGAGCTCATAAGATCCTTGAAAGAATCTGCACCCATGCTCTATGGATCTGTTGAGGCAGATGGTATGAGAGTCGATACCGAGAAAGAGTCAAAATATTAGAACCTGTTTAGGTCCGAAAAACATTGCAGTAATAGACCCTTGAAACCTTGGTTTACGGAAAGCTTAAAACTGGAGAAAAAATACTGTAAAAGGGTTGAGAGAAGATGGCGCAAAGATTATAAGGAGGAGAATAAAGCCAGATACACTGCTGCCCTTAAGAAATACCAGGCATTGGTTAAGATGGCAAAAACCACTATAATAAAGGTTTGATAGATACAGCTGATAGAACCTAGGAAGTTTTAAAAATAGTGAAAAATGTAATCTCAGGGGAAGGATTGGGTGAGAAGCTTGGGGCCTTCGGCTGAACGGTGCAAACAACTGGCCTCTTTCTTTGTTAACAAAATTCATGATATTCAAGTTAGCCTGAACATATCACTGCATGATTCTAGCCCTACATTCTCTATAGAACCAACTAAGGCAGTAGCAGGCTCACTTCTATCTTTCGACTCCATTTCTTTGGAGGACACCATGTCGGCCATCCTCCGCTTTAAGTCAGGATCGCTCTCTGATCCCTCTTGCCCTAATCTTTTAGCTTTGGGTGCTGAACTGATCAATTCTATGGTCAATAAACTGCTGAATGACGCCCTTACCACCACAGTTATTTAATTAGCCTGAAAGCAGGCTAAGATTCTCCCCTTATTAAAAAATAGCAGCAGATTCCAAAGTGCCGGCAAATTTTAGGCCTTTCTTTGCTGCCCGTGCTTTCTGAGCTACTAGAGAAGTTTTTTAACCAGCAACTTTCACGCTACCTGGAGACCAACGACCTCCTCCATCACAGTCAATCGGGCTTCAGGCCCAACTTTAGCACTGAAACTGCCTTGCATGAAGTTAAGGAGCTTATCAGATATACTTTAGATGTAGGAGGTAAGGCTGTGCTGATATTATTAGATCTATCAGCAGCCTTTGATATGGTACCCCATCCTAGGCTCCTCTCCTGCTTTCAGACCATCGCTGAACAGAGGCGGGCGGTGCCAGCCTGGAGCAAGCCCACCGCAAGGGAGTCCCCTGGCCTCGGTGGGGCCCGGCTTGGGTCAGCTGCCCAGGCCTGCACTGCGAGAGCGGACCGAGGAGCGGAGGGGCAGGTGGCCCAGACTGCAGTGAGGGTCTGATCCGCAACCACAGCGGCAGAAGGTGGTGACAGGGAGCGAAGTAGATGGGGGTCCCTGAGTGGGCCCCAGCACAGAGAGAACCTGAGGGGCTGTGGGAGCTGCTGCGGAGACCCAGAAAACAGGGAGACCTGAGCTGCAGATGGGCTCTGCCGGGAGTGGCGGAGCTGCACGGGAGAACCTGTGAGGAGTGCCTGGGCCCGGAGCGACTGAGCAATCGGAGGCTCCTGTGGTTCGTGGAGCTCGAAGGAAGACACGGTGAGACAGTTGGGGGTCACACAGACTTAGTTGCTGCCCCTGCCTCCCCCGAGGGGCGCCGTGGGTGTTCCCTGTAAGAGCGGATGGGGACTGAGACTCCCTAGTCACAGCCACCTGCGAAGGAGAATAACTTAGGCCCGGTGCCTGGGGCGGCGAGCCATTTCTTCTCCTGTGGGGATCGCTTGGGGCAGTGAGGAGGCCCCCGCTTGGGGAGCGAGGTAGATTCACCGGGCGGCCTGACAGCTATGGCCCGGCACCGAGCTGGGCGAGGGGCTTCCTGCTGGCCGCAGTGCCCGATCCTGACGTGTAACCCTGCCCCGAAGGTGCCGGTGGGATTGCCCCCCACGGACTGCCGCGGCACCTGCTCCGACCGGTGCCTGGGGCGCCCCTACGTCAGTAGATATTCCGGCGGGCCCGCACTTCTTTGAAACCACCGGAAGCAGCTGCTGATTCCCAGAGCGAATAGATCCCGGCGGAGTGGGGGGTGAGTGATGGTGGGTCCTCCACTCCTTCGCCAAGCAAGAAGACGCCCTGGAGCTGAGACCGGGTTGAGGCCTTTGGGTTGCTAAACGTAGGCTGGGGTGCTTGGGAGTCCCGGCCCAATCAGAGTATAAGAACGGCCCCCAGCCTAACAGTCCGGGATATCCACTTTTGGGAGATCGGACGGCAACTCTCAGGAGGGGTGAACGAGGTAGCAGAGCGGTCTCCCTGGGCCATGTCGTCGGCGAGGGCGAAGAAGGATCGGTCCCTCAAGGACATGCTAACCAAGCCCTCTGGCACCTCGGCCGGGGATCGGCAGACAATGCCTAGTACAGGCCAGTCGTGGGACGTGGAGGGGAGTGAGGAACCTGCCATCTGCTCCTTCCTAGAGGCACTGTTCTCCTCCCTGAGTGGAGACCTACAGGCCCTCAGAGGAGAGCTCTCCAGTGACATCAAGGAGATTAGGCACGATGTGGACTCCATTGGGGAGAGGGTCTCAGTGATCGAGAACCAGGAACATACTCGCGATGACGAAGTGGAGCATCTGCTGCAGGAGGTGACACGCTTGCGGGAACAACAGATTGATTTACAAGACCACGCAGAGGATCTGGAGAATCGCTTGAGGCGCAACAACATTCGGATCAAGCGCGTGCCATCCTCTGTGGAGGGTACTGATCTGGGTCTCTACCCGAGGGACCTGTTTCTCTTCATCCTGGAAGCCTCACTAGACCTAGAGATCAAAATTGATCGAGCGCACAGGGTTGCACTGCGGAGGTCGGCATCGGCCCCACCTGCGGACATTCTGGCTTGTCTCCAAGACTTCCAACTAAATGAAAACGTTTTGCGAAAGGCCCAGGAGAAACATCCACTATCTTTCCAGGGGCACCCGCTGACGCTCTACCAAGACTTGGCTATGATAACCTTACAGAAGAGACGGGACTTCCGTCCTGCGACCTCCCAGCTACGAAATCTGGGGATCACCTACTCATGGGGCCGCCCTTTCTGCCTCAAGGGCAAGCTGTACCAATTTTGCTCTATGGCAGAGACTTGCCAGATACTAAGAATAGAAGGTCCCTCAGCTGGGGCCCACGAGCAGGTTCTGGTGGGGCCCTCTTCCCGCAGACGCCCACAATGGCAGAGGTGTTGTTCAGCCCCTGAGACTGTGAAACTTGACCTGGCCAAAATTGCGCTAGAGCGCCAAGAGGTCCTGGAGTCACTGGCCGAAGACCAGCATAATAAAGACAACGCATGATCTCGCTGGACATGACAGCTGCTGTTCACTGAGGGGCCAGCCTGGCGGGCGGCAGAGACCGGTGGGGACCGAGGGCCACAACATGCACCCATTACTTCTATTACCTGGGCACCTGTGGACTTGTTCTGCCAGTCCTGGACTTGATATGGTTACTTTCATGTTTACGTATTTTATTATTTTTGGTTTCGTTTGGGGTCAGTACTCAACTTTGATGTTGACAGGGGATGACCTGGATACATTCATACAGGTGTCGGGGTGAGGGGATGCGGGGAGTGAACAGGGGCTCCCGCAATGGACGCGCACAGCACAACACTGTCCTTCTAAATATTAGGTATGCCCTCCCAACAAGTTATGGTCCTTTCGCTGAGTGTGAAGGGGCTCAATAACTCAATTAAGCACCGAGCAATGCTGTCATATCTAGAATACTCAGGGGCGGACCCATGCTTACTCTAGGAGACCCACCTTTTGAGCAGGGACTGGCATCAACTCCACTCTCGAGCCTTCCCTCATCAGTTTTTTTCTTCCGCATCTACTAAAAAAGGGGGAGTGGCTATGCTGGTCGCCAGGTCCTTCAGGGGTAGGGTGGGCCCCAGGGTAGTGGAATTGAAAGGTAGACTCCTAGCACACACTGTATTTATAGGAGACCATTCTCTTGTGCTGGGCTCCATATACGCTCCCAATACAGGACAAGAACGATTTATCCACTCAGCGTTGTCGAAGGTGATGGCCTCACAGACATGGCAGGTACTCCTCGGGAGGGAACCTCAGCCTGGTATTAGACACAGATAAAGATAGGTCAGCAAATCAATACGGCCAGGAGGGTTCTCTGTTCGAGGGGTGGGGCAAGTGGCTTCGAGAGACCAGGTTACTAGATCTCTGGAGGGAATTCCATCCACAAACCCTTGAGTACACCTTTTTCTCCCAAGCGCACAAAACATACCCACGACTTGACTATTTGTTGGGGACTAGGGAGGTATATAAATTTCACGAAGGCCACTGATATAGAACCGGCAGCTTTATCGGACCACGACGCGGTCACCCTCACACTGGAATTCCCTCCGCTGAAGAGACCCACTAGGGCATGGCGGCTTCGGGAGACCCTGCTTCAACACCCCAAGGTTATACTACAAGTCACTAAAGCAATGCAAACATACCTAGGCTTGAACGACACCCCGGAGACCATGCTGTGGGAAGCTTTGAAGGCTCTAGGGAGGGGAGAGCTCATAGTCATCTCGGCAGCGGATAATAAGGCCCACAAAGAAAAGCGAGACCAGCTGACCAGTCAGGTCAAAGAGTTAGAACGAATTCACAGTCGAACTGGGTCTCCGACAGTGTGGCGCCGATTACCCGCAGCACATACTCAACTTGTGGGATTAGACTTAGACAGGGCAGAATACGCTGCTCTCCGAATGAAACATTCCTTCTACATAGGGGGAGACAAATCCAGGTGGTTGTTGGCTAATGAGCTGAGGACCCAGTGGCAGAAAGCCGGGGTTCATTCTTTCTGGACATCGGAGGGTAAGGAAGTGTTTAGCGATAAATCTATCGACCGTAGAATTTCAGAACTTTCATGCAAACCTTTATTCGGGACAAGATCTGGAACCGCAGTGCATCGCTTCTTATCTGCGAGGTGCAAAGACGAACCGCTTCACACCAGTACAGGCGGTCTCATTAGACTTCTCCATTAAAATGGAAGTGGTCATTTTGGCGATATCCCGTCAGATCAGAAGCTCCTAAAATCGCCGGGACCTGACGGATACTCGGCGAGCTTTTACAAAACCTACTATCCGGTCTTAGCCCCTATTCTCACTAGGTTATTCAACACTTTCTCGGGCCCCGGTTCCATCCCCCCTCCATGCTTAAGGCGGCCATTATGGTTATCCTGAAACCAGGGAAGGACAAACGGCAATGTAGCTCATACCGCCCAATTTCGCTGCTGAACGTAGATGTCAAGCTCTTTACGATCATACTCGCTCCGCAGCTGGGTCCCCAGACGCCGGGTATTAACCAAAGACAACGCAGCGATAATACAAAACGAAGCCTGCACCTAATAGATGAGGCCAATCATTCAGATGTCAAGGCCCTGTTGCTCACGGTCGACGCAGAGAAGGCGCTCGACCGTGTGCACTTGCCCTACCTGGAGCAGACTCTCTCCCATTTTGGACTGGGCGATAGTTTCCGGGCTTGAGTAGCAAGCTGTTACAGCTCACCCACGGCAACAGTCAGAGTTAATGGCATCACCTCATCGCCCTTCCCCATTAGCAGAGGAACCAGGCAGGGGTGTCCCTTATCCCTCCTGCTGTTTGCCCTTTACATCGACGCCCTTAAAATGACTGTCTTGCTGAGGGTTTTGTACCCCTTCCAGATGATACTGGTCGCACCCCCGAAAGGGGTGATTACAACGCTGCATTAGGAATTAAATCAATTTGTGTGGTTGAGTGCCTGACCTCGAATACATAGGGTGCTGAGCTATCTCTCTCCGGGGGCAGGGGGTTTGGGGGTACCCAATCTTCAGTACTACTTTCAAGCGGCGCAGTTGTGCTACCTCCTGGAGTGGAGCAGAGACGAATCGGAAAAGCATTGGCTGTTCCAAATTAGGGCAATAGCCGGACTTCCCTTCCTCAAGAAAGTGCATAGGCCAAAGAGCTTGCAAAGGTCCCCCATTACTAAGATGATCATGAAGGTTTGGGATCAGGTAGCAACTCGACGTGGTCTCACTACATTCCCCTCCCCCTGACACCCTTGTTCGATAATGCTGAATTTTCTCCAGGGTTGCAGCAGGGGCCATTCAAAACCTGGCGCCAGACACCATGCCGCTCTGCGGGTCACTTCTTTGATGAGGACGGGATAATTCCATTTCTCCAAATGTGCCAACAATATAACTTGCCTGAGACCGAAAGACTGCATTATCTACAATTAAGACACTGGCTCCTTCACTCTTCAGACTCCTCTGCGGTGGGCAAGAAGCTTACACCTTACGAAAAATGGTTGGTGACCAAAAGTACTGATAAAAGGCTCATTTCCGAGTTCTATGACTTTCTACGCCAGCCCACCCAATCGCAGAGCATTCCCAGTCATAAATGGTGGGAGGGGGTACTGGGGAAAACGCTATCCTCAAAGGAATGGGGAGAGATCTATTATAGGGCGCTGCACACAGCCCAAAACACAACCAGTATAGATACTGCCACCAAAGTAGTTACTTACTGGTATCTGACCCCAGAGCGCCTCCACAGAGGCAACCTGGAACGAAGCCCAGACTGTTGGCGTGGCTGTGGCTCCCCGGGCACTCTGCTCCATCTGTTGTGGGACTGCCCTTGTCGAACGGCCTACTGAACTAAACTCCTAGACGACATAGATCTACATTTTAACACACAGATACCTAAATTTCCCATCTACACGATCCTGGGTCTGCCCAACTTGCTAACTTACTCACTCAAATCCCGCAAGGGGAGGCAAATTGGGCTAGCATTGGGGGCGGCGCTTCAGAACATCCTTGCCCATTGGGGCACCAGAAACATGCCCACATATCAGGGATGGCTCCACAGTTATGGTATATCTTGGGGATGGAGAGGTTGGCTTCCTCCCTCGTCGCCTCTAGGACCTCATTTGGGGAGATATGGCACCCATTTTATAGTCTATCGATAGAATTCCGGGAGCTCACTTGCCACAAATATCTTCGCATTCTCCGATTAACGGAACCCCCCCCGACCTGACAACGGGTGATGGGTAAACATCCCAGGAGTATTTCCCGTGGCTGCTGACATACTTAGCATTTTGGTAGCGAGCAGTGAATGGGTGGTGGAGTGAGGGGGGTACGTTAGGGGGATTGTTTATTGTTACTGACTTTTGATTTCCTAAAACGTTAACATGCAGAGCGCTGCAACGCTCCTATTCCTGCCTTGCACAAGTGACACATGCAGAGCACTGCAGTGCTCCTATTCTGTTTTTCCTGCCTCACACAAGTGAATAAAAAGATTTAAACCATAAAACTCTGTACTCACTTCTTGAGCTTTGCATCTTACATGACCAAGCTGCTTTAAGTCCAGGATGCATACATATCTCCCGGCAAGGAAGCTGCGTTCCTCCAATGGGACACTGGCTACAGTACCCAGGGTTTGGCTCTCCAGAGCCAGGGGATGCTCTTTTTCTTATCTGGGGCAACAGGCGTGGAACAAACTTACCCTAGACCTTCGGCAAGCTGAATCTGAACAGCAGTTTAAAAAGAAGTTTAAAACCTGAGTCTTTTCTCAATGCTAACTGCCTTTACCCATGGCTTAGCACAGAGACACTCGTAGGAGTAGCAGTGCGCTCTATAAATCCCTTTTCCATTCATTCATCATCTTGCTCTCCTTTAACTAACCGATCATAAACACCAACCTCATCTCCTTCAAACTCAAACTTAAAAAAGTGCAAGCTTGAGCTGAAAAAAAAATTAAACCACCAAACAGCCCATCTTACTCACACTGTAACAAGAAAAGTGCCCCCTCCTTAGCACGTTAACAAGCATACCTGATCAACGTCTCCTCTCATCAGGATTGAGTTCCAGCCAAATAGGCAGTAATCACCCCATTGCTAAACAACAGCCTTCTCAGATCAGGCAATACTATCCACCTGCAGAACAATCTCAAATCTTTCATTTCTAAGCAGACCTCTAGATAAAGAAGTCACCAGATAATTCCAACCATACATCAAAGCAATAACCTCTTCCACGACCATCAGTCAGGCTTCAGATGAGGAACGGACACAATCCACACTAACAAACATCCATGAGAAACTCCCGTCTTAGATGAGATTGAAGTGGCTGCCTTGATTCTTTTTGATCTGTCAAGTGCCTATGACAGGGCTGATCATCAAATTATATCAAGCCACATGAAAGAATGTAAAAAAAGGTTCAAGGCTAATCTTTTGATTGGACTGGCTAAGTCCTTTCAGACAAAAGCAGACAGATTAGGATAAGTGCATCTGAATCAAACTAGTGACTTGTCACTTGTGGGATTCCCCATGGCTCATCACTATCCCTGCTCTTATTCAGTGTGTATGTGCAACCCTTCACCTAGATCATTAAGCTATACCACTTTCAGATGTATACAGATGACAACCAGATCTACCAACGGTTTGAGGGAGTCTCAGAAGCCTAAAACAATATAAGTAAAATCTTGGAACATATATTCTTGTGGATGAAGGAAAGCTTCCTATATCTGAATGACAAAAAACTGATATTTTGAACTCTGCAAGTGATGCTTACAACATCTTCCCAGTCCAAAAGTAGCTTTATTCGAACATTAAATAATGATAATAAAATCTAGTACATTAAAAAACATACATTACATTAGTAACAGGATAAGAGTAGGAGTAAAAATCATGATAAAATTCTTACCCATACCAGACATATGGCTGACATTATAGTGTGAAGCTCCAAACCCAACATATAAAGCAAAAAATCTGGGAATCCTGATTAATACTGGGCAGTTAGTTATTCTCCAGTCTGTGAAGCAAACAATCTTTACATACCCCTGCTACGCAAAGTTTACTCGCTTCTTCAGACCAACGACGCCACTGATTTTACAAAAACCTTGGTCTTGTCTAAACTGGACAGGATTACTGCAACTTCATGCATACCAGTGTGCAACAAGTAGACACGCAAAAACTACAAATCCAAAACTACGCTATTTATACACATAAAGAGATATGTGCCGCAACCGATACATCCCCCCCTTCTCCCTCCCCCGCTCTGATACCCATCCATTGCATTGGCTTCCAAGTCAGCAGTGTACTTAATTTTACTTTCAGTGCAAAGGCCTCCTCTATCTGCAAAATCTGGATTCCTAATACACCAAACTACAAGGAACATAAGGTCCAAGAACGCACCCCACCTGCGCCAGAGTAATCACTGGTGTTTAAAGGCTGGTCGAATAATCCTCAAAAAACTCCTGGGCTCTCACATCTGGAATGATCTCAACCCTTCTTTACAAGACTAATCAAACTACTTCAGATTCAGGAAAGACTTAACAGTTTAACTTTTTATAAAAAATCCTACAGCATCCTAATATCTGTTCAGGACCACTCACTCCTCCTGGGATTCACAAGCTCCTATCCTAGAGATACCCCTGTTAACATCCATGGGGAATTGTAGGATCAACCAATTCTCTTGTGGTTCTTGATCTTAACTGATGTGGCCATAAAGTTACACGATTCAGAGATATACAAAAAATGATGAATAAATTATATTGCTCAGGGCACACTCACACCAGGGATATGCAGCAGGCAGTAAATGTTTAGCTAACTATCTTTGCCAAATACTTTGGTGACCCTTTGGGACATCAGTATTCAAGCAAGGCTGGTAATTCAATGGTGTCAAGTTGTCAAAGTTAAAAAGTATACATTAGTGGGTATTTTTTTGATAACTTAACATAGAGAAGAGAAAGAGAAGCAAAGAAAAAGTAGTCAAAATAGTAGAGAGTGCTTTGACCAGACCATAATATACATGTTGAGACATAGAATGAAAACTTCTGTTATTAATCATTTATAGCACAGTGAGCTGCCTCCTTTTGAAGGAAGAACCTAGTTTCAGAAATCCACACCACAGAAAATTTCATGTAATACTTTTTTTTAACATTGTTCTGTAATTTTGGATGATTTGAGATAGGCGATTGGTTTCCTTCATATGTATATGTGTATGTGGATGAACTTTTTTCCAATACTTTATTTATATCAGTTTTCAAATCGACAGAACAAACATCGGCGGCCAAGCCGAAAAAAGGCTAGGTCACTGAGTGCATAACATACATCCACACTACATGATCACAACAAATCATATAGCAAGCCACTGCCAACAGGAGTTGTACAGCAAAGAGTGACAGCGCATACCAACAATTCTGTTATACTGAGTTTCATCCGGTTTGTAGCAAAGTCAACAAATTTTCACAACTAAAGTATACAATGTCAAAAAGCTAGATAGAACCATTACTGAGGGACGTGCCATGGGATTTAAGCGACCTGATCAGTCAGTGATGTTAGTGGTATATGAGCTAGAACATTTTTTTTCAAGGGGCCCCACATATCTCTGGGTCTGTTACTAATTGGCATTGTGGAAGAATAGGATTCGATTAATTTATCACAGTACGAAGCATCAGTCCCTGGATTTTCAGGGTCGGACCTCGCATTCATATAGCCACTAACCTTCGCTAACTTCACTCACTTATCCCAACAGGGCAACCAAAGATGAAAATTCAGTCTGACGACCCACGATTCCAGCAACTGCATCAAAAACAGACATCCAGTACTCAGCAATGTTTGTATAGGTCCATGCTAAATATAGGAAATCTGCAGAGCTATACAGTGCAGCCCTGCCAAGTACCACGCATCAGGCATTAGACTAACGCATTTTAGTGTGGTGGTCCGCATCACCGCACTGAAATGCGAAGTCACGCATATTAGCCTGTGCCAAAGCTCTGCGGCCCGAGCACTGGCTGCTAATTATAATTACACTAAAGTTGAGAGGTACAGGCAGCGCGCGGGTGCGCACTGCTGTGCAGACTTCTTGAGATGCTTTAGCACTGGTTCAATCACCGCGAGGCATACATTTCAGGAACGTCAAGTAGTGCCTGCCAATGGCTACTACAGAGACATTGAGGAGAAAGTGTGAGTTCTGTCAGACTCACAGTTATAGGTCAAGTGGGTCATTACGTAGCCTAGACTGCCTCCCGTGGCGCAAGCGGGTGGCAGTTAAATTCAGAATAGTGGCTGCTGCCTAATGACTCATGAACTTGCGGTGCCGCGGTAATGAACACTACGGCGCAACTGACCCGACCCAGCTGGGCCTATCGCGTCTGACAAAAACACCCGGACTCTCACTGCGGCGGCAGGAGTGGGGCTGGGAAGTGCCACACCCTGCACAGTGCTTCGTCCACCCGGCCCACCCACTGGCGTTCCTCCAACCGGCCACAGAAGCCTCGGTAGGAATGCCAAAGTCACCCGAGGTGCGACGCTGCCTCAGAGTACGTACTAGTGACCTGCTTGTCACATATCATCCCCAGCAGCGCCCTTACGAGAATCCGCATGGCGATGTGATGCCTTGCCTGTTGTTCATGTTGCTTTTCAGCAACTGGCACTGCTCCACAGATGTAGCGCGGGTGACACTGACACTTTCTGTGGCGGCCGCGGGCAGATTTTTGACTTTAAAACTCAAGAGCCTCCTGATTGGGTCAGACATTTGCCATAGTTGAAACCAAAGGTATTTCTGCATCATTAGATACATTCTGTAGGTCCCTGCAGCCAAGTGAATCCCCACTGTCTGCATGTTTAGTGTCACAAGTAACTCGATCCCCAAATCTGATTTAGATTCATGAATGGCAACAGACCCTCGTTCTGTTCACTTTTCTGTAGCTTTTCTCCTATGACCATCCTAAATTTATCAAAGGCTGATTCACCCAATGAATGGACAAGTCACGTATTAAAGAAGCAGCCAGGACACCGAATGAACGAGTGCCTGCCTTTCCTCTGTTACTGAACACTGCAGCCACGCAGTCTGTCTCCGGTTAGCGCCCTTCCACTTCTGGTCCTTTGTAGCAATTTTAAGATCTTCTAAATTTCTCCTTGCTCAAATGGGTGTAATTTCTGATATTTATATGTTTTCCACATCTTCATTGCTTGATTTTCCATGCAAGAAAGTTTCACTCAGTCTTTGAAATGTCACTCATAATTACACTAAAATTATGAAAATGTCACAAATAGCAATCTGAAACCTTGGCAACTATGCTGACAGTGATGGCATGTAGGATCAAAAGTTGAATCTGATTATGTTCAGTCTCACAGGGGTATCATAAAAGGGTGCTACAAATTGAAAGCTTGTGCCTGTAACTTACAGAGACAAGCTTAGTTTGTTTACACATACGGTTCTACAACGAATAGCTCGAGATCTACTGGTAGGTCTCCCGTTACCTGTGATTAGCTCCCTATAGTATTTAAGAGTTAAATGCGTGCATTTTCAGAACTAATAAGCTGCTGTCTGCAATAAAAATTTGTGTAAGTAAGGCTGTTATTTAAATTGAATTTCATTCAGCGTTGGGTCTGATTACGGATGTTCTTTCTTAGGTGCCAGGGTGAACTGCGTATATGATTCCTATGACAAGGAGGGGAATTCAAAATTTAAATTGAGAACGCTTTCTGTACATTATTTTTGGTATCTTTGCCTGGTGCATTGAGGTTGTCACTGCTAGCAATCCTACATGCAATGGCCACTTAGTAGCGCTGGATGAGTTCACATAAGATTCTCTTGTCGAAAAGGTTGGAGATTCCAGGTTTATACCAATATGCCCACACATCCAACAAGGGTTGTAGGTTACAGCAGCAATGTCCAAAAGCAGGATGAACTGTAACTGTTGTGCTGTCTATGGATAAACCATGTTCAAGTCAGTGGTTGCAATCATATATTGTAGGAGGGGAAATGGCAGGGGTTCCCTGGCAAAAGTAGGGATTTCTGACAATACAGTGGTAAAAAGCCTCTGATACAACAAAACAATAGAGAAGAATCCCACCTCCTCATTCGTGGACTGTTCTAGTGTGATTACCTGTCCATTATACAAGTTACCTAGGTAGTTTAAATTCCTACTAGCAAGTATCTCCTTCACACATTTTTCTCGGGTCACTGGTATTAGTGGATTGTCAGCTAGCTGCACGCTTGGCACATATGACTGGTCTAGTCCCACCCATCTGCTGGATTCCAATATAGGCCAATGTGTGGTACATACAGCATGCACTTGTTGACCGGGTCTAGATAGGAGAATAGAATGCATCATAGGTAACAATCCGGTGTTTACCTGGGCCTCTACCCAGAGAGCCCATGGGGCCTACCATTCTGGATTCCAGCAGTGTAAGGAAAAACCCTCAACATCATCTTTCAATGGAGTGGAATCCAAGTATGAAGCAGTCTCAGCAGGGGTTTTATCAGAGTAATCCGATGGGTGCGAGTGCTTTTTTACTCACAAAGGTCAATTTGGCTGGCATTTGGTCATTTTTTTGTAGGAGACTGGCTTAGTTTATGGTGCACACTTATTTAAGTGAAGCACCTTGCACTAATCCAGACAACCCTTATGGTGATTTTAGTGGTCATAGATAACCATAGAAAGCTCTCTAACTGGTAGCTGTGGAGAGCAGCCTTCAGGCTTATCTTGAAGGAGTGTTAAGCAGCTTGTTTTCCCAGCTCTAATCATGTAGTGTAGGTTAAACGAAAAAGAACCACACAGTGTAGTTATAAAAATATGTCTATTTATTACAGAACACTCACTAACACATTGGTATATCTCCTACCCAGAGATATCAACACAAATACACAAGAATACTTCAATTACAAGAGGTAAGGAAGCACAATACACAGTGGTCTCTAGGGGGAGACCAAACCATATACTAAGAAAGTGGAATGCGAACTGAGACCAAAGTCGGGACTTGGACCAAGAGACTCAGAAGAGCTGGGGACACAAGGAACCCCCAAGGTAAGTACCCAGGAACCCCACGGAGG
This sequence comes from Calotriton arnoldi, assembly GCA_963921515.1. NCBI lineage: Eukaryota > Metazoa > Chordata > Amphibia > Caudata > Salamandridae > Calotriton > Calotriton arnoldi. The sequence continues at coordinate 194,434 of CAWUFW010000974.1, read as the reverse complement.
ATGTGTGCAGAGTAGAAACACAGCCGCATACTCAATAGGAGTCAAATGGAAAGTCACGGTTGCAGTTTTGAAGAAGAAAGACCCTTCCCAGTGGACCCTGAAGAAACCCCGAGGGAGACAGAAGGTTGGAGAGTCACCCCACCTGTAAATACCCCAGGAACCAGGATACCTACACCAGGGAAGCCGGGTGCATTGGTGCAAAATGACGTCGGAAACCGCTGTAGACCACAATGGAGGACTTCAGTAAAGATGCCGCTGGTGAAGACGGTGCAAGAGTCTGGTGGAATCCAAGGGTGGATTCTTGAAGAGGAGAACCTGCAAGTCGAGGGGACAGAGTCTATGACACTCAGAGGTGACCAGGAGGCACAAAAGAGCAATGCCCACCGATGTCAGAAGATGCAAGAGCGATGACGGTGACCTTGTCGCTGCAGCTGTGAGGACCAGGCAATGCTGAGGAAGACCAGGATCCGTGCACGAGCTGTCCCACGTCAGAAGTCGAGAACCAGGGGGTTGGTGTCCGTCAGGAACACCAACAAGGTTTGGCAGCAGCAACGGACGTAGAATACGATGAAGGAGCAACGTTGGGACCAGCAAGGTCCAAGGGACTCACCAAGTGCAGGAGAGTCAGAGCACACCACAAGCAAGCAGGGGAGCCCACTGTAGCAAGAGAAGACCCTCTAAAGGACCCAAAGGCCGCAGGCACAGGAGACGCAAGAGGGCCTTGAGCAGCTCACCAAAGAAGGCGGCCCACGGTGCAGAGGATGCAGTGAGGACGATGATCTTGGCAGGAAGAGATGCTGCAGGCTGGAGCTTCTTGTAGCCCGAAGATCTCTGGAGTCCAGAGCCACAAGCCTTGACAACAGCAAGTCGACGCGGTGCACATGGGTGTGGTCCCAGCGGTTCCGACGAGGGATACTAGCCACAAAATTGCAGAGAGGACAGGTCAGGCCTCGAGGGAGTTGCAGAACCACCACCTGTGTTGCTGAGCCTTTTTAATTCCATGGGATGTCAGGAGCAGCAGACCGGTCAGCTTTGTTGATGTGCCTGCAGATGCGGGGAAGTGACTCCTTCGATACAAGGGAGATTACTTTGAGTGTCCTTGATGCCCACAGGCATGGAGAGGAACCTGGAAGAAGCACAGGGACAGACGACAAAGAAGACTTGCAGAACAGCAAGACCAGGAGCAGCAGGAGTTTTCCTTTGTGCAGTCTCGGTTCCAGGCGAAGTCCAGGTTCCCTGATGGTCAAGGTTGAAGTAGTTTCAGGTTTGAATCTTGTCCCACTACGAATCTGAAGAGCCACCCACAGGTAAGCCCTTAAGTACCCTAGGGAAAGGGTTGGAACGATTCAAGGGTCCCTCCCAGAGGTGGTGCTGGACAGAGGGGAGGATACTTCCATGTCCTTTGTCCAGTTTTGTGCCAGAGCTGGAGGAAAGGGCTCCCGGACCTGGCTCAAACTGCAGTATGCAAGAGGGCACCAACTGTATCCTTCGAAGCAATCTGGTGGCGCTGGCAAGCGTCCTCACCCCAGCCCAATACACTAAGTCCTGTCTGGGAGGTCGGCACACCTCCCTGTGGCAGAAAACCTATTGTTCTACCTTCCCCTGCTTCAGCTCAGCTCAGCAGCAGGAGGGCAGAACCATGTCTGGGGTCGGCAGCAGCACTAGCTTGCAGGCAGACCCTGGAAGCCTGTTACCGGGAGTTCTGTGTGCTTCCCGAGGGAGCCCCCCAGTGCATGGAATCATACCTCCAACACCGGTAACAGTGTTGAGGTATGATTCCAACATGTTTGATACCAAACATGCCCAGGTTCAGCACAGCCAATATTTAGTTAGCCATCACGTAATGACGCATGGCCACTATATGTATCAAAATGGCTGACCGCACTTACAAAGCCTGGAGAATCGACTCCGGGGTTTGTAGGGGGGCCATGCTCATTCAGGGCACCCACACACTTATAACCTAGCACCCTACATTCAGGATTGAAAAGACCTGCCTTAGGAGTTTAAGTAAAGTGACCTCAGATATAAGGAAACTTCTATCTGTCGTAAGTGGTGCTAGCAATGGCAGGCCTGTAGTCACAATTTGGGTGGTCTCTAATGGGTGGCATGATATATGCTGCAGCCCATGGGACACCCCTGGTGTACCTATGCCCTGGGTACCTTAGTACCATACACTAGGGACTTACATGGGTACACCAGTAGCCAATTGGGAAGGTACTAAAGTACTTACCACTTTCAAATTTAGGGAGAAGGCATAGTGACTGGGGTCCTGATTAGCAGGATTCCAGTCAGACTAGTCATAAAACAGAACAACACCAGAAAAAAGTGGGGGTAACCATGAAAGCAGATCCTACTTTCCTACACAGAGCACCAGTTGGGAGTTGTTCTATCTCTAGTCCCATACTTGCATATGCAAAAGCCCACCACATTCATCCCCGACCTAACTGAGCCAGACCGGTGCAGCATAAGAACAACAGGCAGTAGATAAACATGTTTGTGGCAGACCACCCCAGAAAAACTGGAGATCAGAGCACGACAATGGTGACAGGTGGCACACTCACCCTCACTAAGAATGGTATAATGGTATTTGGGATGGGAATTGAGATGTTGGAGAGGCTGATCACAGACAAAAGGAAAATATCCTCACAAGAGCTAAGTAAATAAACCAGGTGGAGTTCCGCAAGAGCCTTGTGACACTATCAATACATATCTGCTGTGACCCTACAAAGACAGAGATTTTAGACCATTTACCCAGGCCCAACATAAAATACAAATCTGAAACAGGCGGCTCTTTTCGACAAGCTTGCAAGTCACGTAGAAGGGTGAGAATAAGAGATATTAAAGAAGCGATGCAATTCATATCAGCAGCAAACGACTATGAAACATAAGATGGAATCTAGGAAAACATTGCTTCACAGAGGGCAATGTGGGACACTGTTAAAGTGGAAAGGCCTCCTAAACATCAGAGGGATTAATCAGTGAAGAGGAGACAAGATACTCCACTGAACGCCTAATTCTGGGTGTTGAGCTTGGTGATAACCACAAGGACATCAGATGCACTGTATTACAGGGTGGGAATTAAAATCACGTTTGAGAGGAAACCTGTTGCAATGGTTGCTATATGAACATTTGCTGGGTAGGAAAAAGTGACAATTAGGGTGGGATTGGGTGTGGTGGGCCTGGCTGAGGGGCTGGGAGGGGGTGGCGGGGGTGATTATAGCGTGAGCCTGACAATAGCGTTGCAGGTTCTTACTTCATTGAGTAAGTTTATTTGGGAGACAGTTGGTATTGCTTTATTTGCTAATCTGCGGATGTTAGAGGAAGGTGGAGTTACCAACAAAATCCTCAGGGAACGAAAGGGGGAGTGAAGAGGGGGGGGGGGGGGTGGAGGGAAGGGCGTTCCACCTCGACACATGTACCACTCATTACACATAGCACCTTGTTTACATGTGTAATGACTTCTTCTGGCTAAGTAACACTCAAACTTCAATTTCTAAATGTTATGGGGCTTGATGCTCCTAAAATAACCAGTAAAATTGGACATGTGTATTACTACATAGTCCAGAGTCTTTTTTTTCAAGAAACACATTTACAGCTTGAAGACCAATTTCCCTTGCGACATAAAACATATCCTATGCAAATATGCTCCTCTGCGAGAACTATAAGAGTAGGAATGGCTGTCCTCTTTAAGCACTCACTGCTGGGTGAGGGATCTAATATTGTTGTAGACAAACAGGGCAATATGTGTAATGCTAACTTACTTTGGGACCAACTGCTATTGCATTTATCAATTTATACATGCCAAATTTTGCACAAGATAGTTTCTTGTACAGTACCATCAACAGATTAACGGGAGGGGCAACTGAGGTGGTGATCCTACAAGGGGACTTTAATTTGGTACAGAATGCACAGATGGATATAACGGAGGGTCCCGAGAGCACCTCGGGGATGGCCTAAAATTGGCTAAAAAGAAGCTTTCAGGAGTGTGGGGATATTTAATGCATGACAATGGGGGTTATTCACTTTAGCCTCGTGCATAAATCATACTCATTAAAAGATCATCTTTTTGTTATGCAATTTTATGAACTTCATACAAAAGGTAGAAATGAACAAGTTACTTACCTTCGGTAATGCCTTATCTGCTAGAGACTCTTATTTAGCTGAAGATTCCTCACCTTAAAATATTCCACAGGCATGAGACTGGATCTGGAAATTTGCCAGCAGTACCCCTGGGAGACGGTAGGTGACGTAGTTCAGTTCCACAGCGGCATAGTCTGTGCTGGATGTGACGATTGCTGAGCCTATATAGACGCCACCACCAGTACGCTTGCTTCAGATTCTTTTTGTGACTTATCATGCCAGAAGCGCAGAGCCACAAAGAATGCTAACGTACTGGTGTACATTACTGAGGCACTCAGAAAGGTGACACTAATGACTCCATAATCGCACCCGTGTTACAACGCACCATCAACACCACCTTCGAGACCGGCTCCTTTCCCGACGACTGGAAATGCGCAGAAGTCAGGCCCCTGCTCAAGAAGCCCTCAGCAGACCCGACGGACCTCAAGAACTACCGGCCCATCTCGCGCCTCCCTTTTTGCAGCAAAAGTCGCCGAGAAGACAGTCGACACAGAACTGACGAGGTTCATCGAAGACAACGCCATCCTCGACCCCTCTCAATCCGGATTCCGAAGCAACTACAGCACCGAGACCGCCCTACTCTGCCACTGACGACATTCGCACCCTCCTCGACCAAGGCCACACCGCAGCCTTGATTCTACTCGACCTGTCAGCAGCTTTCGACACCGTCTCCCACCGCACACTCGCAGCCAGACTACACGACGCCGGCATACAAGACACCGCCCTCGACTGGATCAGATCTTTCCTCACCGGCAGGAGCCAAAGGATCAGAATGCCACCCTTCCTCTCCGAACCCACGGAAATCAACTGTGGAGTCCCACAGGGATCATCACTCAGCCCAACCCTCAACATTTACATGGCTCCCCTCGCCGCCATCGTCCGACAGCACGGCCTCAGCATAGTCTCCTACGCCGAAGACACCCAGCTCATCCTCTCCCTCACCAAGGACCCCAGAACCACCAGACTCAACTTCCAGGAAGGAATGCAGGACGTCGCAGCCTGGATGAGCAACAGCTGCCTGAAACTCAGCTCGGAGAAGACAGAAGTACTTGTCCTCGGAACCACCCCATCGGCGTGGAACAACACCTGGTGGCCCACCGCCCTCAGCAGCCCCCCGACCCTCACGGACCACGCCAAAAACCTCGGCATCGTACTCGACTCCTCCCTCTCCATGAATCGACAGGTCAACGCCGTCACTTCCAGCTGCTTCAAAACCCTCCGCATCCTCCGTAAGACCTTCAAATGGATCCCCCCCGAGGCAAGGAAGACAGTCACCCACGGACTCATCACCAGCAGGCTGGACTACGGAAACACCCTCTACGCCGGCATCAACAAATCTCTACTCCGCAAGCTACAGACAATACAGAACACCGCCGCCAGACTCGTCCTGTGGGACTTCGACACAAACACATCAGCCAACATCTACGCAAGCTCCACTGGCTCCCCGTCGAGAAAAGAGTCACCTTCAAGATACTGACCTACGCCTACAAATGCCTACACAACACCGGACCCCAATACCTCAACGACAGAATCACCCTCCACGTACCCGAACGAAACCTCCACTCCACCAACCTCCTCCTCGCCGAAACCCCACGCATCGCCAGAGCAGGGAGAAGATCCTTCTCCTACATCGCGGCCAAGACCTGGAACGAGCTCCCCACCGACATCAGACGTGCCCCCTCCGTGAACACCTTCAGGAAGGCTCTGAAGACCTGGCTCTTCAACTAAATCGGAGCTGCTGACCTCCCCCCCCCCCCCTCCCTCAGCACCTTGAGACCCTCACGGGTGAGTAGTGCGCTTATAAACCCCCTGATTGATTGATTGATTCGCAGAGCAAGAAGGATGGGTCGGTCGGTCAAGAGTCTTCACCTAGACATAGCCTCTACTAGATAAAGCGTTACCAAAGGTAAATAACTTAGCCATCTGATAGAGACTTCTAGCCACAGATTCCTTACTTTAGAATAGATATCAAAGAACACCGCCTCAGAGGAGAGCCTGAGAACAGATTACACCTAAAAGTCCTGCTGGACGGAAATGGCAAAGTGCTTGTCACAACAGACCTGACCATCCAGGCAGTAGTGTTTGGTGAATGTGTGCAAGGATGCCTATGCTGCTGCCTGACAGATGTCTATAGCAGGGACTCTGCAAGCTAATTCAGTGGTCACAACCTTGGCTCTGGTAGAATACGCACGCAAGCCTTAGGGGATGCCTTTTGACCAGCGGTCAGCAGATTTTTATGCAGAGCATTATTCATCACAAGATGGTCAGTTTCTGCACTGCAGACCCTTTCTTAACTCCAACATACCCCACAAAGGGTAAATTGTTCACCCGGAACTCTCTTGTGTGATCAGTGCAGAATGAGAATGCTTTTTTTGGGTCCAGACGGTGTAGTCTCTCCTCTTCTTTAGGAGGGTGAGGTGAAGCAAAGAAGGTAGGAAATGTAATGGTTTGGCCTTCATAAAAGGGGGTCTAACTTACGGGGAGGAAGGATGCACGGGTCCTGAGAACCAGCTTGTCTGGGTCAAAGATGGTATGAGGAGCGTGTACAGAGAGGGCCTACAGTTAGCTGGCTCTTCTGGCCAATGTTATGGCCGCAAGAAAGACTGTTTTAATAGTCAGCAAGCAAAGTGGGCAGCTGCGTAATGGCTCAAAGGGAGAGCACATGAGGAAGGTAAGAACCAGTTTAAGATCCCACTGGGGCATGATGAATAGCCTAGGGGAAAAAGTGTTGTAGTACTTTCTGGAAACTAGTCACAACAGGTGACTTGAACAAGGGAAGATTGGTCTGGCAACAGCAAGAATGCCAAACTGGCAGACAGATAACCTTTAACAGTTCCCACAGCAGAGCCCTGCTCGGCCTAAGAAAGAAAAAATAGAAGAACCTGGGATAGGGGTGCAGAAAGGGTATCAATGTTTCTGGATGCACATCATGCCACAAATTTGTCAGATTGGCAGGCGTATAACGTCTTGGTAGAGGGTCGCCTGACTGCCAGAAAACATCACAAAATTCAGGAGGAAGGTCAAAAGCTGTCAACTGTCACCACTCAATCTTCATGCATGAAGGCAGAGGATGCGTAGGTTTGGGTGCAGAACTCTCTCCTGTTGCTGCGACAGAAGATCCTCCTGAAGGGAGGACCGAGAAGCTCTGGATACCAAACTCTCCATGCCCATTCCAGAGCCACCGGAATGACTTGGGCCCAGTCGTTCATGATCTTCTTGAGAACTCTGGGCAAGAGTGATATTGGCGGAAAGGCGAACAGGAGGCTGGAGTTACATTCGAGACGAAAAGTGTCTCCAAGCAAGACCTACCTTGGAAACTCCAGCACACAAAACTCAATTGAAGGAAGAAAGGCTTTCAATGCCAACTGGATTGCCCGGAGCTCAAGCAGGTTGATGGTAAGCCAAGACACCGCCTGAGAACAGTCATCTGATCTCCACCTCTTCCAGATGGACGCCCCCGCTCAGGAGTGATGCGTCTTTTGCCACTGTCAACTCAGGGTGGAAGGGAGAGAGGTATGCCGCTGATTCAATTGCAGTTTGTTAGCCACCACTGCAGGTCTTTTGCAGTTTCCTCCGAGATATGGACCATGAGAGTCACCTGATACTGTGCCCACTGGAACTTCAAGTCCCACTGCAGAGCCCTCATTTGCCAGCAGGAATGTGTCACAAGAAGTATGAGGATGGCCATGAGGACCAACAGCCTCAGAGTCAGTCTCACCAAAATCCAGGACAGACGCTGAAACATCGGAATCATAGCCAGAATATCCTGGACTCGCCATTCAGGAGGATAGGCTTGAAACTGCAGGTCCAGAATGGCCCCATTAAAAGAGCATCTGAGAGGGAGTCAGGTGTGACTTCAGCACATTTAATGTGAACACCGGCAAGTGAAAGAGGTCTGCCTTAGTCTGGAGGTAGGAGACGACTGACTGGGGCAAGCCCACCTTCAATAGGCAATCATCGCGGTAGAGGCAGACTGGAACCCCTGACCTCAGCAGATGTAGTGCAACCACTGCCAACACTTTTGTGAACACCCGAGGGGCGCTGGTGAGGCCTAAGAGGAGCATAGCAAAATGGAAGTGCTCTACGCCCACTGTGAACCGCAAGTTATACCTGTGGGCCGGCAGGACCGGGATGTGAAAATATGCTTCCTACAAGTCCAATGCCACCATCCAGTCTCCAGGGTCCCTGGCAGACACGACCTGAGCTAAGGTCAGCATTCTGAATTTCTTTTTTAGGAAGAAGTTGAGAATGCGCAGGTCTAGGATAGGATGATGGCCTCCATCCTTTTTGGGCACCAGAAAGTAGCCAGAATTGCAACCGCAACCTACTTCTGATGCCGACACCCTCTTGATGGCTCCTTTGGCCACAAGAGCGAACACTTCCTGATGGAGCAAGGAGAGATGGCCATCTGTCAGCCAGTCGTAAGTGGGTGGCATGGGTGGAGGGTTTTCCAGGAAAGGGATGGAGTAGCACGTCTGGATGATTTTCAAAACCCACTTGTCGGATGTTATCAACCTCCAGTAAGGCAGATAATGGCGAAAAAACAAGTTACTTACCTGTACACTGTGGTTCTCCAGTATTGATATCTTTCATAGATTCACATGCTTGTATCTTCCCCGTCGTCATGGTGGGAGCCTCGCAGTAGATAGAAAAGAAGTACTATAAAAGTACATTAGAAACCACCACAGGAAAAGAAAAACTTTAACATTTGTCAACCTCTTTATGTAGGTCCAAACTCTGACCAATCAGAGACGAGCCCTAGACCTCAACTCCCCAGCAGAACCACCAGACCTAAGATTTCGTGCACAAGTGTGCTAAGGTTAAGAGTAGCATGAGGTAAGAAGTGGCAAGCCTATACGGGGAGGAGGGAGGGCCGCATGTGAATCTATGAAAGATATCAATACTGGAGAACCACAGTGTACAGGTAAGTAACTTGTTTTTTCTCCAGCATTGAATCTTTCATAGATTCACATGCTTGTATCAGAGTAGATAGCAGTGTTCTTTGTTAAATTGTTGCGACTAGGCTAAGACCTTCTTATGCACAGAGAATGAAACATAGCATTTAAGAAAAACATATATAACCATATAGATCTATATGCTTCACTAAATCCATAAACATAACTAGAAACATGTAAAAACCATGAAATCCAAAGAACAAAGTGAAGCAGAGGTAAAAGATATAAATAAGCTGTACCTCAAGCGAACAGATGTCTCAGGACCGCTTGCCACACTGCGGCATCCGTTTTCCATGCTGAATCCAGGCAATAATGCTTGGTGAACGTATGCACGTTAGACCATGTTGCTGCTCTACATATGTCTGGAAGCGATACCCCTGCAAAGAGGGCAGTAGATGCCGCCATCTTCCTTGTGGAGTGCGCAGACACCTTTGCAGACAGGGGTTTTCCAGGTTTATTATGGCAGAAGACAATTGCAGAAGAGATCCAACGTGCGATACTGTTTCTGGAAAGGGCTTGACCTTTCCTCGGAGAAGCAAAAGACACAAAGAGCTGGTCCGACTTCCTGAAAGCCCTTGTTCTATGGATGTAGAATTTGATGCATCGTTTTACATCCAACGAATGCAACGCCTTTTCGGCAGAAGTTGTAGGATTTCCAAAGTACGTTGAGAGCACGATCGGCTTGTTTAAGTGAAAAGATGTAGGAACCTTTGGAATAAAGTGAGGGTTTGTTCTCAACACTACCTTGTCTTGTTTGAATTGTAGAAAAGGTTCAGCCACCGTGAAAGCCTGAATCTCACTGATTCTTCTAGCCGAAGTCAGGGCCAGTAAGAGAGCAGTTTTCCATGAAACATATTTTAGATCAGCTTTGTGGATCGGCTCAAATGGCGATTTCATCAATTGAGATAGGACCGTGTTTAATTCCCATGGAACTGCCAGACGTTTCAGTGGAGGAAAAACTCTGAAAATGCCCTTCATAAACTCTTCGCGTTGACCACAGCGAGAGTTCCCCACGCTTTCTGCGAAACCTAGAAATCGCAGCTAGGTGTACCTTGATGGAAGAATGAGCCAACTTTAGCTTTGCTAAATGAAGTAGATGAGGCAAAATTTGCTCCGGAGTCGAGAGCAAAGGATGTATGTCACACCAGTAGCAAAATCTTTTCCATTTAGCAGCGTATGCCCTATTAGTGGAAGAAGCTCTGGCCTGCTGAAGGATGGACTTGCAATCTGGAGCGATATCTATATTTCTAAATTCATAGTCGTGAGGTTCCAAGCTGATAAACTCATATTTTATCTGAGGATGAACAATCTGGCCGTTGTCCATGGACAGCAGGTTTGGCCATGGTTGAAAGAGAATGTGTGGAGAGATGGAGCGCAGGAGAAGCTCTGGGAACCAAAACTGTCTCGGCCATGCCGGAGCTATGAGAATGAGATGACATGGTTCCTTCTTCATTTTGCTCAGCACCCTTAGGATGAGGGGGAACGGCAGGAAAGCGTATGCGAACATTCCTGTTTACTGCATCTGCAGAGCGTTTCCCCAAGAGTTGGCCTGAGGAAACCTGCTGGCGAACCTTTCGCATTTTTTGTTGCTCGCTGTCGCGAAGAGATCCAGATTTGGAGTGCCCCATAGCCTGAAAACTCTCCGCAGCTGTTTCCAATCTAATTCCCATTCGTGACATTGAGCATTGGTTCTGCTCAGAGAATCCGCCCACTAGTTGTCCACCCCTGGGACATGCTCTATCTGCAACGTTATCTTGTGCTGGATTAACCATCTCCACATTTCTTGGGCTTGGTCCGATAACGTGAGAGATCTGGTGCCCCCTTGCTTGGCTAGATAGAACATCGTTGTGGTGTTGTCTGTTCTCACCAGAACAGAAGATCCCTGGATTCTCTGAAGGAACGCCTGAAGACCTAGATAAACAGCCCTCAACTCCAATAGTTGATGTGTAATTGCTTTTCTTGAATGGTCCATTTTCCATGGATTTGCAACTCCTGAAGTTGTGCTCCCCAACCATCCATCGAGGCATCCGTGGTCATTATAAAACTGGACTGTGCTACCTGGAACGATAGGCCTGGAGAGATATTGCAGTCCTTCACCCACCATGACAGTGCCTGTTTCATTGCCTGAGAAATAAGGATGATGTCCTCGAAGGAGACCTGCGCCTGAATCCACTGTTTGTCTAACTGCTGTTGAAGAGGCCTCATTTGGAGCAGACTATTCGGAATTAGTGGGATGCATGATGACAGCATCCCCAGTAAAGATTTGAACACTCTTACAGAAGTGGACTCTCTTGCGCGCAGGAGGGATGCTAAGAGCATTATCTTTTGCTTGCGTTCTGGAGTGGGAAACGCCTTCATCAATCTGGTGTCCAGTATTGCTCCGAGAAAAATACGTTTCCGACTTGGAATCAGGCATGACTTCTCCTCGTTGAGTTGCAAGCCTAGAGATGTGAACAGCCTTTGACAAGCCCGTGTAGACTCTCTTGCCGAGTGGAAAGAAATCCCTTTCACCAGCCAGTCGTCCAGGTAGGGATAAACCTGATGGCCCTGCCTTCTCAGGAAAGCTGCCACCGGAGCTATACATTTCGTGAAGACTCTGGGAGCTGAGCGAAGGCCGAAGGGCAGAACCTTGAACTGGTAGTGATCCCCACCCACCTCGAACCTCAGGAATTGGCGATGTTTCGCCAGAATAGGAATGTGGAAGTATGCGTCGAGAAGATCGAGAAACGCTAAAAAATCTCCCTTGTTTACCAACAAGAGAATGTCCTGCAGGGACAACATTCTGAATGATTGTTTCTTGATGTATTTGTTCAGCTGTCTGAGGTCCATGACCTGTCTCCATTTCCCACACTTTTTCTTTATGAGGAAGAAATTGGAATAGAAGCCTTTCCCTCGTTGACTGAGAGGAACTTTTTCTATCGCCCCCTTTTGCAGCAAGATTGAGATTTCCTGCTTTAGTAAAGGAAGATGGTGATGTATTCTCCTTGAGGGCGGATTCCGGGGAGGCTTGTGAACAAATTCCAGGCTGTGGCTCAAACGGATGATGTCTAGTACCCATTTGTCCTTTGTAATGGCTTGCCATTGACTCAGAAAAGGAGAAAGATGATGGGACTGCAGAGGCTGAAGTCAAAATGAGGTGGCTGGCGGAAGAGAAACGTCACTGTCATCTAGAAGGGTCTTGCGATTTTCCTCATGCCGAAGACTTACGTCTAGCTGACTGTTGGCTGTATGAGACATTGGAAGCTCGAAAATGCTGCTGTTGTTGCTGTCCTCCATATTGTGGTCTGTACGATTGTTGGGAATACGGCTGAAATCTGTAGGACTGATAGGACTATCTTTGCTGGAACTGACCTCGTCCTCTTCCCCCACGAAAGGACTGATAATGTCTTTGCTGCAACATGCCCAAAAAGCGAGCCGTCTCAGTATCCTTGTTGATACCCCGAAGTTCTTTGTCCACGTGTTTCCCAAACAGGTTTTCCCCGTCGAAGGGCATGTCTAGGACTTTCGATTATACCTCGGGCGGAAAGATGTCGCCCTCAGCCAGCCCTGTCTACGGAGAACAGCGGCTCCTGCCATTTGTCTAAAAGCAATTGAAGACAAATCCATTGCCGAGTCAATCACTTCGGATGAAGCTCTAGCACCTTCCTGCAACAGGTCTTTTGCTTCCTTCTTTTTGTCTTCAGGAAGATATTCAAGAAGAGGTGCAAGGTCTGACCATACCTGGCGGTCGTATTGCCCCAAGATTGCTAAGGCATTAGAGGCCTTGATGGAAGTGGTGGCCATAGTAGCGAAGCGTCTGCCTATGCTGTCAAGCCGTTTGCCTTCTCTGTCTGGAGGCACAGAACAAGGAGATTGCGGATTCCTAGAGCGCCTCTGCGCAGCTTGCGTTATCACGGAATCCGGCCGGGGATGACCAATCAAACACCCCGGAGCTGAATCGGGTGCCTTGTATTTCTTCTCCATCCTCGGCAAAACAGCTGGAACCGAGGCCGCATTCTTCATAATCTTTAATCCCTCGCTCCATATGTAATCCACAATAGGTATGGATCTAACTGACTTCTTGGCCGGATCCTTAACATCATAAAGGAAGCATTCGTTTTGAACTACAGGCAAAGGCAAATCAAATCTTCTAGAAGCTCTCCCCAGTAATTCGTGGAAGCCCCCAATATCTCCCGGAGGAGAACTTGCCGGAGGGGGGAAGGCGACAGACGATGGAGCCACGTAATCATCCCACTTCTGACCAACTAAATCAGGATCCTGAGTGAGCTCACCTTCTTCAGGTTGATCATCAGCTGCACTCTCGATGTAATCATCCTGAATTGTAATGCATCCAGGAGCCGGTCTCTCTTCCTGCACAGCAGGTGGTGGAGTAACCACTGGCGGTGGCAGTACTTGAATGCTTGGGCCTCCAGGCGTCAGCGGAACCGGAGCGTGAGAATCCGGAAATCGCTTATAGTAATCGTTTAGCATGCGTCTCAGGTCAGAAACCAGGGAAGTTGGCACCAGCATGGAATCCCTTCCAACCTCCTGACGCTCCTCATAAGCATCATAAGGATAGTGTTCCTGAAAAGAATCGTAACGCTGAGCCCGAGGATGACCTGTGAAGGAGTAGTCCCCTTCCAAATACTCAGACGTGTCCTGCCCTTGTGCCTCCTCTTCCTCATCTGTGTCCTGGCATTTAACCCTGAGCTGGGAAGGGCTGTAAGCTGGACCGAACAGACTTTCATCTCCCGGTTCCTCCGTATCCAGAAGGTGAGAAGGAGGCAGAGGTGAAATCTTTGACAAAGAAGTCAAACCTGAAGACTTCTGGATATAGTGGAGGCTTCTAAAGTCCTGTTTTTGCTCCTTCTACGACGGAAGACGTCTGAAAGGTAATCATCGTCGAAACTAGCAACGAAGGAGGTGATTTAAAAACTGTCGACGGAGTGGTTGTCGACAGAGCCGTCGTCGACGACGACAGTGCTCCCGTCGACGGGGCCGTAGGCGAAATCATCAACGCAGAGGTCGTCGCCGTCGACGATGCAATCGACGAGGAAATCGTTGTCGCCATATTCGTCGACGAGGCCATCACCACAGCCGTCGTCGAAGCGGTCGTCGCCACAGACATTGATCTAGCTGGAGTTCTCAACGACGGGTCCGTCGACGGAGCCTATTTTCGTTGACGAAGCGTGTTTTAGAGGTGTAACAGGCAGAGAAGCAGCAGAAGATTTCTTCAAGCCAGAATCTTTTTGTTTTAGAGCTGCTTTATCGGCAGATGAGGTTTTTTCTACCTTTAACCTTTTAGAATCAGCCTTCAACGAGGCAGAGCCCTCATTTTTAAGTTTCCTCTCAGCTGAGGATGGTCCAGGGCTCTCTTCCACATCAGATCCAGAATCAGATTTAGATTTTTTCTTCTGGAGCCATAACAACAACCTGGCTTCTCTATCCTTTAGAGTCTTGGCTGAAAAGGTTCTACAATATTTACAGTCCTTGGCTGTATGCTTGGGATAAAGGCAATACAGACAACCTTTGTGAGGGTCTTCAGAGAAAAGTCTTGCCTTCCCACAGGATCTGCAGGGTCTAAAAAGCCTCTTCTTAGATCCCTTTGACATTGTGAAGTAAAGAAGATGAATCGAACAGTACCTTGAGGTGAATAGCAGGGTCAAAAGTTCACAAACTGACAAAACTGAGCAGAGCTCAGGGAGACTCCCTTACACACGACGTGCGGTTAGAAATCTTAGGTCTGGTGGCTCTGCTGGGGAGTTAAGGTCTAGGGCTCGTCTCTGATTGGTCAGAGTTTGGACCTACATAAAGAGGTTGACGAATGTTCAAGTTTTTCTTTTCCTGTGGTGGTTTCTAATGTACTTTTATAGTACTTCTTTTCTATCTTACGCGAGGCTCCAACCATGACGACGGAGAAGATACAAGCTTGTGAATCTATGAAAGACTCAATGCTGGAGAATCGTGCCTCCCACCGGGTGCCCATTCTGGTATAAGGACAAACTAAAAGGGTTTGGAGGCTGTGGCTGCTGGGGGAGTGGTGGACTGACCCGACCTCTGGCTGATGGTCCCATGTGATCAGTGGGAACTGCGTCCACAGCCACTAAAGGGCTTGGAACCCTGCTAACCTTGGTGGCTGGGCAGTAAATAACACGGTTGGTAGCCTGTACCATAGCCATAGAAGTGGCAAAAGGCAGACTGGGTTTGGTGAGGGGCCATTGATAGGCCCAAAGACCTGGCCATAGCTCAGCTATCCTTAAAGTGCTCCAGCGCTAAGTCTGCCTTCTTACCAAAGAGGTGACAGCCATCAAAGGGCAGGTCCATGATCAACGCTTGGACATCCCCCAAGAAGCCAGTGGTTATCAGCCAGGTGTAGTGTGTCAGTGCCACTGATGAAATCACTCTGCCCATCGAGTCGGCTGTGTCAAGTCCATGTCTGATGGTGAACTTTGGTGCATCTCGCTTATCACCAGTTGCTTGAAAGAGCATGGCTCTGGCATCCTCCGAGACCATGGGCAGCACTAGTGCAACTGAATCCCACACAGTGTGATGGTATCGGTCCAAAAGGCATGGAGGGTTTACCGACTGCAGTGCTAGGCTGGCAAAAGAGAAAATCCTCTTACTGAACCTATCAAGCCTTTTGGATTCCTTATCCAGTGGAGTGGTAGGAACGGCGCCAGGATTGATCCTGGAAGTCGAGGTTTGGACCGTAAAGCTCTCTACAGTGGGGTGCTGAAGCACCTCCGTCAAGACGTGTCTTGACTGCCACTGTGGACACTTGAAGATCCAAGTCCTTCGCACTACCATTGCGAATGAGGCACCCTCCTCCGTAGCCACGGTAGGGGGAGAGACCAGGCCATTGTCTGGTGAGGTGTCCAAGCCACTGGCATCCAACATTTTCTCGTACCAGTTGTCCTCTGTATCATCCAGGAGGTGGTGGTAACGATAAGCGTCATCTGACATCTCCCAATCATCACCCTATCCAGGCCTGTCAAAAGAAAAAGGCACTGGCACTAACTTGGAAGGCATGGTAATGGTCGGAGCAGTAATCAACATCCTGCTCTGTGTTGGGTATAACGATGGGAACTGCGCTGCCATGGGGCTTCTGTGGTGCCGGGAGCAACGGCAATGGAGCAGGTGATGGGGAAGGTTGCCGCTCCAGATCCAGCACCAGATCCAAGGAGCCCGATTGGTGCAGAGGGTGAACTCGCTGGCCGAGAACCAGTAGGGGCCCCTCCCACACCCATGGGGCCGAATGCACTCTAGAGGAGTCGGGCCGCCCAAGTATAAAGTTCATAGCCTCATAAAACTACTTCAGTTGGGCGGGGTCGCTCCGGCTCCATTAAACACTGGGAGGCACATAGCGGATCCTGGCACAGGCTCCATCGCGGAGCGAGGCCTCGAGTGCAGACGCTCCTCTGTTGAGTCCGATGACTTGGACCGATGCGGAGAAGGCATAGAACGCTTCTTTTTCGTATGTGACTTAATCGACGACCAGGTAAAAAAAAACGATGAACGAGCAGTCCAGAGACCTACTCTCCAACCTGGATCAAGAGCATCACATGGTGGTCTGACGTCAGGCACCGAGGAGCTTGAGGGACCATTCCCTCAGCACCTTGGGATTCATGGCGTGGCAATCCTTGCCAGCCTTGGAGTCATGCTCCCGCTTTAAACACCAGAGGCAAACTAGATGAGGGTCTGTCACAGATATCTGCTTGTGACAGGCACCATATGCTTTGAAGCCAGTGGCTTTGGTGATCCTAGCACATCAGGAGATGCAATCTCTAAAAAAGTCTCAACAGAAAGTTAAAAAAAAGTCAGTCAAAAAAGACTGGAGGCCGCTCTCTCCGGATCTGAGCTGACTGGTGGGGAAAGAAAAGAACTGACGTCAGCGCACTGGGCTGGCGTATGTATAGGCACCGCGCACATCACATCTGACATGGACAACGCTGATGCAGAGCCGCACGACGCCGCTTACTGACATGCAAGGGGTACTGCTTGAAAAATTTCTGGATCCAGTCTGATGCCTGGGGAATATTCTAATGTAAGGAATCTGCAGCTCTCTATCAGATATATGACATTTCAATCTGAGACCAAGCCGATGTTGATCTGGTATGCGGACAAAATACGGAAACACGCGGCAAAAGTACCTAGAGATTAGTAGAAACGCTATTTCAAGTCCCTGCCAAAAGAGCTGACATGGTGAAGAAGACGGAGGATTGTTTTTAATTAAATAAGAGATAAGACACATCCCCTGAAACTAACTAGGGATGCTTTTGAGGGAAGTAGTGAGGGGGGGCAAATATTTCACTGGCCACTAATACTACCAGAATAGCTTTTTACATTAAAAAACAGGTGGCTGAACTTAAGGTAAATGACAGGATTGATAAAAGGTAAATTCATAAGAATACATAGGTGCAAATTCATGGATTTAAAAGACCAACTCAATTCAATTAGTAGAAATAAAGTGGGCTCTTGCTCTTAAAATTGAGGCACCGTTAGCCAGGAGACTAGGTGCGAAGATGATGAAAACCTTTTTTGGAACATTAAGGGAAGAAGCCGTGAAAGGACTTAAAAGAATGTGCATCTTTTAGACCCATATCTCTTTTTAATTCATATGCCAAGATAGTTACTAAAATGATTACAAACAGGCTGGACAAATGGATGCCCTATGCCACGGATCCGGAACAGGTTGACTTTATTTAAGTTAGGTATGAGGCAGATAACATTTATTGAATTGCTCACTTGACAGACAACTCAGCCAGGAAGAAGACACTAATGGTACTAATAAGTCTTAATGGTAAAAAGGCATTCGACTAGGTGAGTTGTGCATTTATGAGTTTTCTTTCGAAGAAAATAGGCCTAGGCCTTTAGTTTTGGGATGGATTTTGGCAGTTTACAAGGCTCCTGTGGCACACGTGACAGTCAACAGAGGGTGATCAGAGAAGTTTATTTGTGAAGGGGCACCTGTCAGGGCTGTCCCCTCTCCACTTTGCTTTGATAGTTTAGAAGCTTGCTTAAAACATTCTGAGATGTGGGGTGCTCAGTGGCATCTGATTTGGCTCGGAGGACTATAAAATGTGTCTCTTCGCAGATCATATTATGCTTATGCCTACTGATCATTTGAGGTCTCTTCCGTCAGTAATAATTCCGAAAGGGTTTCTGGCTATAAAATGAAAATGTCTAAGTCTGAGATTATAGAAATTGCACTTCTGGGGAAAACCAAACAACAGATTAATCAAATATGTTCCTTCAGTTGCACCGCAGATGTTAAAATACTTGTGGGCATACCTAACACCCACCCATGATGGATGCTATCAGGCAAATTGACCCTAGGTTACAAATCAGATCCCGGAAGATTTGAGGAAATGAACATTATGCTTAGACTCTTATATGTTTCCCAAGAGTTCACTACATCCACACCAGTAGACAAACTAAAGAGTATACAATGGAAAGTTACTGATTTTATTTGGGCTGGTAAGAGGGCTCATAAAATTAACTAAATCCTCATGACCCCAACAGAAAAGGGGGGTTTGGCCTGCCTGGATATCATGTTATATTATCAGGCCCCACATGCTAAAATTATTGTCAAATGGACAGCACAGAAAACTGATAGAAAATGGCTGTTCATGGATATGGCAGGGAGAGGCAAGCCCATATAGGACCTCCTAAGGCTGCATAAAGAAAGCGTTGTGGCCACAAAACACCTACATTTCCCTCTCAACAAGAACGGTCTTAGAAAGCTGGGACAGGTTAACAAAACAAAGAAGCTAAACATTGCTCCCTTCCCCAAATACACCAATGCATGATAAACTACAATTCACCACAGGGAGATCTTCAAGAAGTGGAGGGATAATGACATGTAGAAACCTATAATGATAATATAATGATAATGATAATGATGATAATGTAGAAACCTATCTGATTTGTTCACTAAAGAGCAAATCAAGACTTTTGAACAACCTAAAAAGGAGTCTGGGTTTAATGAACAAGATGGAATGCAATACCCACAACTGAGACACTGGGCACTGCACCTCCTGAATAAACCAGCTGGCACACAAGAGTTCAGCTTGTTAAAGAAGTTTGTATGCACCCATTTGGGGATTAAGGGATTCATTTCTGGACTGCACAGATTGATAGGCGAAACCCAATATACAGCGCAATGGCGATACCAGATTAGATGGGCAGAAGCTTTATGGAGGGAAATTCCAGAATAAATATGGGATAGAATCTGGAGATCTATACCAAACATCATACCGCAACTGCCTCCTGAGAAACATCTGTAGCCATTAAACGTATTTATTCACAGCTAGTGGTAAGTGTTGAATATGTGGAATAGAAACAGGGACTATCTTCTTATCTGGTGTAACAGTCACAGAGATGATTCTGTCAGGACTGGAGAGGGAGGAGCATAGTATTATACAGACATCACACTAAGCAGTATTTTCTCAGCTCATGGGGTGCGAAATCCCTGATAGATATCTACTGGAAGGAAAGAGACCCACCCTATCACATATTATGGTTTCAAAAGTTATAGCAGGTCCTGCTCTATAAAAAACTGTCATAAGTTTTAAACAAAAGGAAAGAGGGTTTCAAAAGCGATGGAAAAATTATGGAGATTGCCAGATCCTGGCCAGACAAAGCCAACGGAAATGATCTTTTTGGAAATATGCTACGGAAATGATCTTTTTGGAAATATGCTACGGAAATGATCTTTTTGGAAATATGCTTAATACAGGTTGAAGTCGCTGTCACTCTTAAGGTCCTTGCTTGATGTCCTGAGGAGACCTTTGCAAATATATTTATAGGTCAAAACATATCGATAAGCAATCGGAGATAATCAATTATCTTTCATTTCCAAAATGGTTATAGAAGGCAAATGTGAAGGACTGCTAGAAAGACACTTTCAGTCTCCATCTCAATTTCAGGATTAAAGTACCAAGCCTGTGTTCTATAACTAAGACACAAATACTTTAACCTTTTTTGCAAAATACTAACAAAAATGATTTTAAGTGAAAATAGAATTGTTTATACATCCATTTTTTCAATGTGCGCCACAACACTATATAATCCTCTTTTCATATTACTAAATGTATGCAAATAAATGTAGGCATTGGCACATGTGATTAATATACAGGTTGCCATTAAATCTTTTGCTTTGTTCTTTTGTTGCAAGATAATCTCCTTTCTGTTCATGCTTAGTCCCCATCTCTTGAGGGTTGTAGGGAAGTCGATACCCCACTTTACTTTCAAACTGCATCCATCTAACCAAAGTGGGGGAATGCTCCTCTGCTATGAAACGCACTGGTTGGTTCCACCAAGGGCCTTCCTAGCTACACTTTTAAGCATTTACATTAGACTTCTTGCTCAGATCATCCTTGTCTACTAATTACAATTCCAAATGTATTCATATGATATTTACATTTACCTTGTGTGGTCAAACCTACAGGCCAGGAGATGACCAAAACAACCTGCCTAAAAAAAAATCAGTACATGATAACCAGTAATGCTATGACAAGGAGTAAGCTGTTTGAGTGGCTGAGGAACTTAGGAGATGCCCCACCCAATCAGTAAAAAACTCTCCATGTTCAGTTTAATAATGACCTCTCATTTGCACACTATACAGGACCCCACAACGGACAACACAATAACCCCTGCAGACCGACAACCCATAGTGCCTTCAACAATCAGCTAACTCAAAAATATACTACAAATACCACACAGATGGTGTCTACAACTGAAGCCGCCTCACACACCAAGCTGTCACAAATAAAAGGAGCATCAAACATCTCCTCGAAACAGCAAATCCCAACAGAAGAACCAGCAGAAGCCTCTTCAAATACCAGTCCACACTCTTCCATCACGAAAAGGGAACATAAACGCTTGAGAAAAGCCAGGAAAAGTAAAGGCAAAAAACAGAATATCTACGTACTACACACACAAAAGTTAACTTTCGGCATTAACAGCGACAAGAAAACAGTCACAGAATTGGAGGAAGACACCAAATTTGTGATTTCTAATGCAACTAGCAGCAACAACAACAACAAGCAGCCGGTTACGGACTCACTTACAGAACCAACCAAACAAACACCCACTGCCATCAATTTGCATCAAATATTCAAGTGTCCAGAACCTCTTGAGGTAAAGAAGACAAAAAGCCAAGCTGAATCTACGGCTTGCACAACACAAACTCATCCACAGCTTTCACAGACCATTACAACACTAAAGAATTCAATTGAGAATTGGTGAAGTCTCATTAGCAAGAACTCCACAATCTACGGGCAAGCATATGGACAGACAACATGGCCAGATACAAGAAAATCACCAATAGGAACCAAAGGAGAAGGCGGCTCTGCAGTGTTGGAAACGCCAAGTGGCTAAAAAGGCGGGAACTCCCCTGTACGCCCCGGCCCTGCCCCTGATAGGCTTACCACATGGAAATCCAAAAATAATATTCACCCCTGAACAACTCTCAGCCTGGACTGAGGTTGGACGGGAGACAGAGGGGGACTGTTATCAGCAGTCCGTCCTTGCTTCCTTGGAGTATCTGGTTGAGGGCTTCGGCCTCCGGTCAGGTCAGTTTCTGCAGTACGAGGCGCCTTGGCACAAACATTCAGGGTGTTGTGGACAAACGGACGAGAAGAACCCATGAAACACGCGGTGTTACAGTCCATACTCACTTTGGGCCTGGCGAGACACCAGGTGAAATTGTTTTACTCTTCACTATCCGAAATGTCCCGTACCCCATTACAAAACTGCGTGACAAATTGGAGACAGTATTAAATAAGGAACTTTCAGACCAGGAATGGGGCAGAATCTTAGCGCACTCTAAACGGGTTTCCCACAACACCAGGGTGAAATATACACAATTCAACTACACCCATATGACATGCATGACTCCGCTTAGACTCCGTGGCGCTTACGGTGGTGAAATACGTAACTGCCAAAGGTGTAACTATAGCATCGCTGACTTCATCCACATGACATGGGACTGTACTATATTAAATAGGTTTTTGGATGAAGTCACGAAGATGACAAGTGTAGCACCCTCAAACCTACGATTGAAACCTGCCTGCTGGGACTATTCCCCCGACCACCCAAGCAGAAAGGGAGTACAACATTTCTGGACCCAGCCTTAGTCCTGGCTAGGAAGAGGATAGCATTGACCTGGAAATCTGCCTGTGGCCCCACAATTGGAGGCTAGAAGCAGGAAGTAACTTACTGGGCGGGGGTGGAGGGGAGGGCCTTGGCTAGGGAGGATGCGTGGGGACTGAGACGGCAACTCATGGTAGAACCTCGGAGAGAGATCCTTGAGAATTGGGAACATCTTGAGAGATATAGTGGAATGGAGTATTGCGGAGACAGTTCTCACTCAGATGGAGAAAAAAAACAGATAACCTGAGACACTGATAGGGATAAGATTCATGTGGGAAATAAAAGAATTACAAAAGAGGGAATTAGAGACACATTGGACCTATGAACAGTATGAGGACTGCCTCCCCATGGAACCACCCCCTTGGCCCGCCTGCGCCTTTAGGAAGACTGACCCAACAATAGGTTAATTGACCGCCGTGCATTGGAGTTGACCGGCGACCCCCACCCGACATGCCCCCTGGGCCTTTTTCTCTTCTCCTGATGGACTCCTGTGTTACTGCACCACCCTGCACAGAAAATTAGTTAATTTTTCTCTGAAGTATATAATCTGGGTTACTTTCCCTAGATGCTCCCTTTTTTATTTCGAGTTGCACATAACGGTAAACTACAAATTGCATAAATATTAGGCACATGTTCTAGGCTGCCACGACTATACAAGAATAGCCACGGACTCTGGCTCCTGGGGTTGTGTTACACACCAGGCTGTTAAGTATAGCGTTATGTTAAACGTCAGAAATGGCGGCCTAGTCAGACATAGTTGGATGCTGCAAAGACGAACTGTATCTTAAACTATACCTCATGTACTGTTATGAGCTGGTATATCTGTCAGATGTTTAATTAAATGCTAATAAAAATATGTTGAAAAAAAAAAAAAAGAACCACAGGAGAAGGTCCCCTAACGGAACTCCAAAGCTCACCTCTGCATCCTACGGAGCAAATAACACATGCCACAATAACATATCATGGGCCAATAGAGGCACCAGTAGTGACCCCAACTCAGGGCAATTGGATACACGGCCGAGGGATTTCCCAAGTCAGGTCGGCGCCAGGAACGAGTTGATCCCTCATTATATATCATGGGGCGCCTATGACATTCTAAATCGAAGCGCAATACTAAGACTACTAGAAGAGCTACCAGGCCTGAACCACATCAGATCAAGAAACTTAGAAAGAATTGAGTTTAAACCAAACCCCGAACAACGAGAACCGACATGACAATCACAACCTGGCCAGACACGACTATAGCAGAACAAGTATGGCAGCACAGGAAATCCTTCGCAATATGTGGCACTGAGTTAACGAAGGCTGAACCAACAAGTTACTGGGATAATCTTTCAGAAAAAACAGAGAGAGTCCCTGACTTAACTAGATAGATTTAGAGAAGAAGGCAGGGAAATCACAATGGCAAATAAGAACAGGAACTTCTCCAAACGACTTCATATACTAGGCTACAATATGTCCATGATATACAAAATGCCATGCACCCGACCAGTGGTTTTTAAAGTTTATTTTATCAAACGTACAAAAATATATATTCAATTATTCTTCATCTTTTTTTTAAATATATGTGCATCATTATTTTTTGTATATAAAAACAAGAGAGAGAATACATACAATAGAATGATTCTATGTATTCAATAGGTGAGCACCCACAACAACAATACAATAGTACAAATACAAACAGAACACATAATATCTCACAGTGCAAATAACAAAAGCCAAATGCAGCAAATAGTCAACTTCAAAGAGAATCAGCCAGCCGGGCCCCACAGAGGCAGACACAACAGGAAAGCATGAGAGAAGCTTTCAAGCCCCACCACTTCAGTTCAACCCTGTAAAGTCTGCTCCTAGAACATGAATGGCTTAAGTAGCAAAGCGGACGAGGACGACTTCACAAAATTCCTTCAAGAACATGATGTCTTGCTACTGCAGGAAACCTGACAGCTTACAAACACACCAATAGTGGGATACGAGGAATACCACAAAAAAGCCATAAAAGAAGCATGCTCTCAAAGAGCAAAGGGAGGCCTACGGACATACTCTGGGCCCACGAAGAGGTGGATTTGGATACAACATGGATGCAGTGCGTCAAACTTGAAGCCGCACCTTACCTCACACTAATAATTATGAAGGTATATAAACACCTAGCTCTCAAGCATAAGGTGGAAAAAATGTAGTCCCTGATAGGGACGCTCAAAGCACTGAAATCCCCATATCCACAAGCAAGCCTAATTCTTTCAGAAGATTTCAACGTAGATTAATTACAGGGCTCTGAAAGCAAATTACCAGAACAAACACAAGAAAAAACAGGGCAACCAAACAAGATGCGATCCGTCTGGTAAAAAATGCATCTCTGCGCTTGAGGATCTGGGCTTGTTCACACTCAACGGATGCAGTCCTTTGGATCGTCCAGCAGCCTTTA
Organism: Calotriton arnoldi; assembly: GCA_963921515.1. Lineage (NCBI taxonomy): Eukaryota > Metazoa > Chordata > Amphibia > Caudata > Salamandridae > Calotriton > Calotriton arnoldi. The sequence continues at coordinate 169,783 of CAWUFW010000974.1, read as the reverse complement.
CGAGAGTAACCGATAGGGCCTGCTCAACCATAGATTTTACTCTGGTAGACCCAGACCTGTACAAGTACATTTCAAACTTAATATAAAAGAAAGATTGGACAGCGATCATTTTACGTAAACTTTTACACCCTGGACCTCCTTCCCTCCAGGACCCAGAAAGCACAAGATCTTGTCTCAGCTGCACAGTCATACAATCTAAGGCGTCTCACATTGAACAAAGAGACGATAGATGCTTTCATGGAGGCCAGTACCATCTACCTGTCATGCCCTGATGACACGCTGACTTTGACACAGGTTTGGAAGGAATTTGTCAAAACATTAACCTCAAAATGTTTGATCAAACCCTCCACCAACAAATCAAAAGGAAACACCAGGGCAGTATGGTTTACCCTACATTTAAGGATCATGGAAAAACAACTCAACAAAGAGCTTAGAAATACGTGTCTACGCTGACATCATCCAAGCCAAGATTCGATCGCCAAAATCACCACAATGAAACAAACGTACAAAAAAGCGATCAGGGTGGCAAAACAAAAATAACGAGGCAAACTGGACAAAACTGCTATACGCAAGTCAGCAAAGAAACTCTAAACACTTCTGGGCGGAAAGAAACTGGCTGGGAATGGCCACAACTGGCATCATAACTCAGACATCATGGAAGCCGATTGGACAAACCACATAACCACGGTATATAATGATGTGGCACAGTACAGTGCACCAACAAGACACGCTGAGCCTCGAAGAGCCCAACCAGCTTCAAAAACATTTCAGTCAGATCACTCCCACATAGAACAAAGGCAGGCATAGAATAACAACTCTAAACTCATGGAAGCAGCTTGGACTAACCACATCACCACTGATAACGTCCAAGTGGCTGAGGCCAGCTCTCCATCAAGCGACGTAAAGCCCAGTTGGGTACCCACCACTCCAATAAAATCAAACATCGACCACCTTCCACCAACAGTCGATAATGACCCAGTGGTTCAGGTTAGCCCTCCAGTCAGAGATGCAAATTCCAGCAGGGTCTCAATGCTGATAAGCTCTAAGGAAGACAGCCCTCAGTTTGCTCAAAAGCAGGTTATGCACACCATAAAAAAACTCCGGTCTGAGGGGGCGCCAGGGCCAAACAGTCTACCTAACGCTTTATTAAAAAAAAGCCCCCAGTTTGTGGTCAACATATTTAAATCCCCTGTTTACCTACGCACTGGAAACTGGCATCATTCCAGACTCATGGCAAGGTAGTATATTTCAACAAATACACAAATCGGGGGAGCGTTCGAATACCAATAACTACAGATTAATTGCACTAATAGATGTGGAGGCCAAAATATATGCCTCAAATCTGCTGTCCGAACTAGAGGACTGGGCTACCAACATAAACCTAGTCCCTAAAATGCAAACAAGCTTTCGTGCTGGAAAGAGCACCTTAACCAACCTATCAGCTGTCACTCTCTTGGCCGAACAAGCCATCACAGAATCAAGCAAACTTAACGCATGCTCTATTGCTTCATCGACCTCAAAGCAGCCTTCGATAAGGTCCCAAGGACCATGCTATAGAAAAAGATGGGACGCTGGGGAGTCCCTGCAAAATTGCTTGAGGCAATCATAATTCTCTACTCAAACACATGGGTCCAAATAAAACTAGGAGACGGCCAAAGCATAACCAACAAAATGTTCACCAATAGAGGCTTAAAGCAGGGGTGTGTCTTTGGCACCCTGCCTGTTCAACATCTATACAGCCGACATAGAGAACCATCTACGCCAAGTACAGGGAGACCCTCCTAAGTTGGGCAATGAACCAACAAGAAGTTTGCAATACGCAGACGACATAGTCTTGCTTAGCAAAACTCCGCTAGGCCTACAGCGGCTGATAGGCCAATTGTTAGATTACACAACAAATGCGCATTTAACTACAACAATACTAAGGTACTGTGTTTCTCAAGTGCACATAAAAGACAATCCAGATTCACCTGGAGGGCAAACACTAACACCTTGGAACAGGTCTCAACTTACAAATACCTTGAGGTGCACCTAGCTCGCCATCTGAATTACAAACTGCAAGTACTATCTAGGCAAACAAAAGCTAACAAATTGTTATGCACATTTAAAATTTTGCAACAAACACCAAGATTGCTCAACAAACCATCTTTTGCAAATCGTAGGAGCAAAATTCATCTATTCCGTATCGTATGGATCAGAACCACTTAAAAGCAAGGATGCAGCAAGTCTAAACACCTTAAAATCCAGCCTTCAAAAAATTGTTTAGGATTCCACAACACATATCACAAGCCCACATTAGGTTGGAGTTTGGGCTACACAACCAGATTCCAGTTAGACAAGGCTCCCTAATAAAATACTATTGGAGAATGAGGGCAGCAGATACAAACTCACTCGCCTACAAATGTTGGCTTGAAATAGAAAAACAAGCCAGCGCCAAGAACTCAGTCTACACCTCACTACAGCAGTCAATTGTAGCTCTAAAGGTAGAAGAGGCCTGGCACACAACAAAAGAATACCCTGAGTTCAAACGGGCAATCAACAAAGTAGCCAAACAGCGATCATTTTCAACAGATAAAGCAGCTCTGGCGAATAAAATACAAGCGTGGGTGGTCCTCCCAACATGCAAAGTTTTGAAACCCCAACCATACCTGTTGGTACACTTCTCAGAGTCAAAGAGCACAATTTGACGCTAATTAAGTTAGGAGTCTTTCCATCAAAAGAGTTAACGCTGGCATAAAAACAGACCTGGCCAACCATGGAGTGCTGTCTCTGTAGACATAGTAGTGAATCATTACTCCACCTATTATGCATTTGCCCGCCGCTTTTATCACTCAGGAAGAAACTAATACAGCCAACACTAAGACAGTTGCAAACAAGATCATGCCGACCGGCCGTAATAAAGCTATCAGGAGGGCATTTGGTCCAGTAAGCATGCAAGGCAGTGAAGTTCTTGGACCTAGCAGCCAAGGAGTTAGAAAAGGATAAATAAGAAAAAATAACAAATAAAATTCAATCTGCAAATTCGGGCCTGGCAAGGCTTGCAACAAGAAGTAACAGCACTTTAACTATAGGACCGAAATCCCCATGTTTTTTTCTTTTCTTTTCCTAAATTCATGCGAATAGCACTCCTGAACTTGGCATGGAACACTTGCAGTACAGATACAGAGGACAATTCATTTAACAGACCCGACTGAGCATCTTAATTTGTAGCACCAAACCTGTCACACTACACATGTTAAACAAGCATTTGTAATGCAATAGGTCTCGCATTTGAACAAAAGTCCTGTGCACACGTTACAATTGTTAGATGAAAGTTCATTTTGTCAAGTATGCTCCAAATGAAATGTCAATAAAGTTCGAGTGATTCTGTCCGTTGTCTTTATTTCTTTGGTACAACAAAAAGCAACCAGCCAACACGTGTTTCGTCACAATGGGAGAGTGTCCCGCGACTTCTTCAGGGCTGGGAATGATACAATAGGTACTGTAAAAAGAGAGTGCTACATTATATTTATAAAATGGGAGGGATTAGGCTCCTCATCACAATGGGTGAGAACAAATCACCTTAAATGTGGAAACCCTAAACAAGATATACCACCGTAAGTGACAAAATGGTCACTTCACTGACCGCAAGTGCAATCAAACAAGTAGCGACAATCGTTGACATTAAAAAGTAAGGTGCCTGTATATTTGATACCGTGAGGACCATATAACCCGTATTTGTTTGTGTGGTAAGAAACGTTTATAATGTATAAAAAATGGAGGTACAACGCTGCGCGATATACAGTGTGTGGTTGTGTATAGGAAAGATACCTGTACTTCGTGGTTGGATTCTTTAAAGAACTAAAGTAACAAGGTAATTAAAAAACCCTAGTTAGGAGAACCTAAATAGGAATAGGGCATAGCGGCAAAATATCATAGTATGGTCTAGGAAGTGTGGCAGGAATCCTTACCACTATGCCGGTGATAATTCCAACCCGGCTGGTCAATAACTAAACTTATTCTTGGATCTGAAGGATTCACAATAGTGAGTATCGGTACCAATCAACTGTATAGGTAATGAGGTGAATCAGTGAAAGATAAAAAGGTAGTGTCCAAGTAAATGAAATGTAGCTAGACGTTACTAAGACGAGTGAGTAACTAGCGCCCAGGTCTTACCTAAATTGTGGTGATCATGCGATTCTTTGAGATCTACAGGGACAAGGTAATGCAAGAGAACCAAAGTTAGGGCAACCTATATGAGATTGAAGTTGAGAGGCAAAATGTATCATAGAGCGATAATAGGAAATATGGCAAGAGCCCTTACCACTAAGCCGGTGATAATTCCGACCCGGCTGGTCAAATAGAGAGTTAAATCGTAGATCCCCAAGATTCTAGTTTGTGAGTTTAGTTAACAGTCACCTGTATGGGTAATGAGGTGAATTAGTAAAGGATAGGGTATCGGCGTTCAAGAGGATAACACAAAACAAAAGAATAATCAGCTGGTGCCCGGATCTTACCTATATTATGGTGACCATCAGTGGGGCCGTGCCGCTAAGACAGGGGACGGTGAGTAAACCACTCCGTGTGTCATGTGATCTGTAAAGCAGACCAATCCCTCATTCAGGTGCGATTAAATACAATAAATACAGTGAGTACTGTAATGTTCATAGTGACAAAGTCACATGGCAATCGAAGTCTCCTTACCTATAGCGTGTGCGCTAAGCTGGGAGGCGGCATCGGCAGGGGTTCTCCGTTCCAGATATGGACACATGAGTAACCCAGAAGTGACAATTTATACCGTCACTTCACGTGAAGACACTAGAGCGCGCGGCCCAAGGTGTCTTTTCAAAAGGAGAAGCTTTATTAGTAACGAACAGTATTGTAAAGAGTGAGTGATACGGACCTACTGAAAAGCTTGAGCGCATTGCTCAATCAAAGGTCAATATTGTAATGGCATAAAGCTACCTTACGCGAAAGTTGCGTGGTAAACTGAAGGGCGCTGTAAATAGAACGGAGACTCCCAATTATGGCAGTCTTGATTGGGAAATGCACAGGCGGAGTAATAGGTGCTGTGCTTGACTATGACCCTTGATAAATACAGAGACAATGTTACGATTCTTTCCATAACTGAAAGGAGAAAGAAGGATAGTGGGGACAATCAGAGAACATTTTAAGCTGTCTAGTCTTGGAAGGAAAACGAAGGTGGATAGGGGAAGTGTAAGGGGATAGAAAGGACAGAGGTGTCAGAGTGCTACTTTGGGTGCTGTGTGTGCACCGCTGACACCACGAGCTCCCATCAGTACCAGCACTAGCACTAGAAACATCACACGTAGAAATAGTGTACATGTATCCATAATTAGGAAACTTAAACTTGATCATTATGTCCATGTGGATTAAGCTCGAGTGTTTTTGGAAGAGGATTTAGAAAATATTAAAACGGGGATCTAGAGACAAAGTGCACGTGGGATGGTACCCGCCATGAAATGATGTGTGATTGTGCATTAAAACAGTGAAAAGAATTCTTAAAATTTCAACATTGTTGTGAAGATGCGTCAGTGTCATAAAGAGCATGGTGATTGTGTCACTAGTAATGATGAAAGGTAATGCTATCAAAATAACAATTAACTACCAGAATTTGTTAGGCGAATTTATTAGGCAATGAGATTACAGTTGTGGCATGTGTCATGAGTAAAACAAGACATAACAGATTACACATAGGCAGTTCTAGTGTGCTAAGGTGGATTCATACAAGTGGTGGAAGATTCATATTAGGTCATAACAAATTTTTTGACACATACGTTACGAGAAGATTTAACAATTATGGCATGAATTGTTATAAAACCAAGCACATCAGTTATGGCATGTGTGGTGAGTCCAGCACATCAATCTTGACATAATCCGTTAAAGTTTGTGAAGTATGATTATCTCGGTTAGTCACCCAGAAAGTACTGCATTTTGTGATCGCTGTTTAGGCCTTGTTCCATAGTCCGAAGGTGCATAATCCATGTGGTCTCCGTGCGTCTGAGTTTGAGTTCTCTGTTTCCGCATTTACGCGAGTTTAAGCTATTAGCATTGTAAATGACAATGCATTTTATTTACGTTTTACAAATCAAAACATAAATAAAAGGCATTGTCATTTACAATGCCAATAGCTCAAACTAGCGTAAATGCAAGACCTATTGCATTGCAAATGCTTGATAATGTCTCCTGTCAGTCAATTAGCCGAGCAGTTGCACAAATTTCTACTTCTTCCCCCAATTCTCTGATTGTTTCTCTCTCCACGTTTTGCCCCAAATGGCAAATTACCAGCCCTATTAATTGCAAAACAGCTGCCAGCCTGAGCGGAAGTAACAGGCAACTTGCCAAACACATATAGAACACAAGCAATCAATCAATCAATCAATCATGTCACTTATAAAGCGCACTACATACCCGCGAGGGTCTCAAGGCGCTGGGGAAGAGGGGGGTGGTGCTGCTACTGATCGAAGAGCCAGGTCTTGAGGAGTCTTCTGAAGGCCAGTAGGTCTTGGGTCTGTCGGAGGTTGGTGGGGAGGGTGTTCCAGGTCTTGGCGGCGAGGTGGGAGAAGGATCTGCCGCCGGCGGTCGTTTTCCGGATGCGGGGGACTGTGGCGAGGGCGAGGCTGGTCGAGCGGAGCTGGCGGGTGGGGGTGTAGAAGCTGAGTCGTCTGTTGAGGTAGGCTGGTCCGGAGTTGTGGAGTGCTTTGCACAGGTGTTGTGGAGTGCAAGCACAGGTGCACCACATATTCGTTATAGAATACAAAAGTACATAAATATAATCTATATACAATTCAAATATTATTCAAAATTTCTTTTTATTCCAAAGTTCTCTTTTTAAAAACGTAATCATATGCATCAAATTTTCACAGTGATACAGCCACAGCCGACGCGTTTCGTCCTACTTGAGGACTTCTTCAGGGCGCTAGTAACTTTAAAGAGATCAATCACCACAAAGAGGAAGAGTCAAAGGAATAACCAGAGAGACTGCCTATCTCTCGTTCCCCATCTAAGTCACAGTTATCCAGAATACTTCATGTCAGAAGTTGAAGCAATGTTCCTCAGAGCTATCGATATTAAAAGAGTATGTACAGCACGGATATCAAAGAAAATGGATGAAGGGGTAGGGCGTGCATATAGATTAGTACCTTGCCGCCTATTGATGGTCGCCCAATTCAGTCACATGGGTATCGTCACGTTTGACGCCTGGAAACCTGTTGATAGCCTGATATCGACTATTAACAACAGTTCCGGCACATATATTTTGCATTGGAACTGATAAGGCTTGGGTTTGCAGCTTATGGTTTTGGGGCTGGTGATATGATACCCATGTGACTGAATTGGGCGACCATCAATAGGCGGCAAGGTACTAATCTATATGCACGCCCTACCCCTTCATCCATTTTCTTTGATATCCGTGCTGTACATACTCTTTTAATATCGATAGCTCTGAGGAACATTGCTTCAACTTCTGACATGAAGTATTCTGGATAACTGTAACTTAGATGGGGAACGAGAGATAGGCAGTCTCTCTGGTTATTCCTTTGACTCTTCCTCTTTGTGGTGATTGATCTCTTTAAAGTTACTAGCGCCCTGAAGAAGTCCTCAAGTAGGACAAAACGCGTCGGCTGTGGCTGTATCACTGTGAAAATTTGATGCATATGATTACGTTTTTAAAAAGAGAACTTTGGAATAAAAAGAAATTTTGAATAATATTTGAATTGTATATAGATTATATTTATGTACTTTTGTATTCTATAACGAATATGTGGTGCACCTGTGCTTGTGTTCTATATTGTTGTGATCCCATGAGGATTTGCATTGTGACGGTGGGTGCGTTTCAGTGTGCACACAAACCCCAAGAAGAATAGAGGGGTAATAATACTAGAGGGATAGCAGTTCAGGTGCTGTATTCTTTAAGGGTTCCACTGTCAGATCTTGGTTCAAACTTGCCAAACACACTCACGTCTCATGTAAATGCAGGCATCCTTTTATGCACCTAGTACATCCCGTTTTTTACAGCCTTTACTGCTAAGGATGGCTAATCTCTTCACGTATTCAGACCTGCTGAACTAATAAAAGATGCACATTCCCGTCTCTGCTGCCCTATGTGGCAAAAATAAACATCAAAGCAAACACAAGGAGATGATGGACGGAGTGATGAAACTTTTCAAACACACCCCCAGTCACAGATCTGGGTTGAATCCATCATCATTCTTTAGCTCACTTTGCCACCCCAGTTCAGACACAGCTATATGCAAATCAGTCTTGACCCTGTGCCTCATGGGAACAGTCCAGACCGAACTGCCAAGCCATGTCTTCCCTGGACCGGAATCAAGCATCCTGTGACCGGTTTCGGGCTAACAGCCCTCATCAGCCAGGCTAGCTTGAATCCAGTGGCCACTCTGCTCTAAGCCACACTACACCTCGCCACTACCCTGCACCACTCCACTTTATACCACTTCAGTCTTCTCTGAAACAATCTACTCTACGCCACGGCACTTTATGCCACTCAGTTTCACTCTGCACCACTGCACTCCACGCTGCAGCACTCCACTATATGCCAGTCTATCCTACACCACTCTACTCTACATCACTGCACTCCATGCCACACCACTTTACTCCGAACCAATGCACTCTATGCCACTACACTATACACCAACCTACTCTGTACTTTACTCCACTTCACTCTTGGACACTCTACTCCATTCTATGCCACTCCACAATACTCTACTCCACTCTGTCACGCAACAACACTACTCCACTCTTTAACACTCTATGCACCTCCCTCTACACCACGGTACTTTATTCCACTCTATTCTACGACACACTACTCCACTTTATACCACTCCACTCTACGACACTCTAATCCACTTTACGCAACACCCTCTACGCCACTCCAATCTGATCTACGCCACTCAAATCAACGGTTCTCCAAACTACGACACTCTATGACACTTTGTAGAGTCGAGCTCTATAGGACCCTGAAACTGCCTCCGACCAGCTGTGCTAGTATGTCCTCAGCAGGAGGCAGGAAGTTTAAAACGTGCAGACACTGGAAGGGAAGTTAGTTACATGTAGGGCATTGAATGTATAGTGTGTGGCTGCCTTTCGCTGTCACTATAAAAATAAAGATTCAAAACAACACTCCTTGTGTCATGTCATTACTACTGCATAGACACGACAACTGGCGACGAGGAGGTAAGTACTTGCTATCCTGCCACAAGTATGTCGCGCTCAGACGCTGGCCAGCCCCGGAAAACCTTACGAGAAGGTGAGCGTTTGCTCGTGCAGCGATCTACCAGGCCTACACTCACCTCAGTGCACGTAGCGCTTTGACACTAGCCGGCCCCAGGGTAGTCTTGCATGAACCACTGCAGTCACCATCTAATGGCCCCGCGCGGCATACAACTAAGCACTGCATTTGTCCAAGTCCTGGAGCCCCACCTCAGCGTCCTTGAAGCCTCCTCACCTGTGTGGCTCTCAGCAGCACATGAGAACCCTGCACGCCTGCCCTAGCGCTTTGGACCATACTCCTTGTCCGCCGGCCATCTTGGATTGGGAGGCCTGCCCAGATACTGAAACTATCTTACCTGACAGCAGCCATTTTGAATTGGGAGCGGTTTGTCTTATGTCAGGCCTCTTTGACTGCTGGTGGCCATCTTGGACTGGGGTGGCCCACTGCTTCCGAACCCGTTTCCTGCTGACAGCCATATTGGATTGGGAGACCCATCATCTCCTGATTTTGTGTCTATTCTGCTTGGCTGCCGTTCAACATTGCGCAACAGTCAACATCGTTGCCACTGCAACATTCCTGGATGTTTCCAGCTCACGACTTTCACCCATTATTGCCTGCTACCTCTGGTGTGGCCCGAACATGCCTTGTTATCATTCCTTCACTGTAAGTGCCCGTGCGCACAATTCACCGCGTGTCATCATGTTTGCTGACAGGCGGCCTGCATATGATGCTGTTGTATTCCTATAGCCACCACCATACATCCAAAAAGCTCAATATTGGGGCACGGTGAGCTGACTAGATTGAGATATTTGACGACTTCATTGAGGCCTTGGATGCCAAAATATTTCGCCATCTCAAAAACCTTGCAGGGGATGGCGTCAAAGAAGGTCTCAAGAAAATTCCCAAAGAAGAAGCCAACACACATCGCTTGATCAAAGAAGAACTTGCAAAAAAGTTTGATCATCCCACCAATGTGGACTATGAACGATACGTATTTGATAAGGCTTGCCAACAGCCAGGGGACTCGATGGATGACTTCATCGAGCACCTGGAACCTTCATTAAACACTGTTGTTTCACCAAATTCTCCAATATGGAGGCCATGCGCCTTAGGACCATAGACGGATGTCAATCTGAAGCCTTTCGAAGGCGAATGCTTCAAGAAACTCACTCTCTAGCCAAGATGCTCACCACAGACCGCGCAGAAGAACATGCTGACAAGCAGGCAGCTGACATGGAAGCAGATGCAAGCACTGTAAAATATGTACTGGCCATAAGCAACAGGCACTGGGTACAAAAATACAAACCCAAGAACCAGCAGTCAGATACCCCAAAATTCTACTACAGTTGTGGGCGGTCATAGTTCCATGATGGAAAGTGCTTTGCTCTCTGACAAGTGTGCAAAGACTGTGGCAAAGAAAACTATTTTAAATCTGTCTGCCCCGCCCAATCAAAACACTCCTCCAATTGCAGCAGACGCAGAGAAAAACTGGGTAGTGAGCACCGACGCTGTTTCAAATGAAGCGACAAGCCACGCCATCACTTGTAGGCTGTTCTCACCACGCCCAGTGGCCAGCCGCCAACATCACCATCCTCTCAATCCACCACATCACCGGCTAGCGATAATGAGGAAGATGGATACCTCATGATGAAGTCAACATGCAGACCTGCAAACTCATGAACTTCATCGTCAACAGTGGTGCCCTTCTTAATGTTGTCAGCCAACATGATCTCGTCTCTCTCCAAGGCTGCGTACAGTAGATTGACACTTAAAGAGAATACATGTGTGCGTACAAGATACGCCAATACGCTGCTTAAGGAAGTTCACAACATCCCTCACGTACAGAGAGCGAAGCAGCACTGCTACTTTCTACATTCAAGACTGCCGAGTACCCATGCCCAGGGTCCTGAGCCTGAATACTGCCACTAACCGGGAACTCGTGCAAATACATGCGGGTATCAAAATTATTTGATCAGGTACACCTTCCAAATGCCACAAGCACCTGACCAGTTGTGCACCTAGTTCTGAATGGGCAATCCGTACCTTTCATCATTGACAGTGGGGCATTGATCAATGTAATGTCCTTCAATCAATTCAACGAACTCGACCCAGAGCCGAAACTCGCCCACTCGCCTGTCACTGTCTATACTTGACCTGCATCCAAGCCTCAACATAGCCGCAGTTCCTTCACTGCTACCTTGTCACATGGCAAGAAATCCATCACAGCTTCCATCCATATGCTACAAGGAAAAACATCTGGAGCTTGTCTTCTCAGCTTTGCCATGGCAGCAGCAATGGAACTCATCTGCATCAACTTCTACCTTGAGACAGTCCCAAACATCACTCATCTTTTCCCAGCCCTCTTCACTGGTGTCAGCAAACTGAAAGATACTCGTGCCCGCCTTCACATTGACAAGAGTGTCCACCTGGTTGTGCAGAGACACAGAAGAGTCACATTCCACCTCCAAGAAGCAGTGAAAAGAAAAATCAACAATCTCCTCAACCTTGAAATCAGGGAGGCATTCGAGGGCCCAATTCCAATGGCTGTCTCCCATTGTGAATGTCCTGAAGAAAGACAATCCAGGGGCTGTCCACATATGCGCAGTTATGCACCAGCCGAACAAGGCAATACATTGAGAGCAGCATCCTGGTCCGCATATCGCAGACATGATCACCCAACTCAATGGTTCAAAGCTCTTCTCCAAACTGGACCTCAACAAGGGCTACCATCAGACCGAGTTGTAGGAATGGTGACATTACATCACGACATTTACCACTCACTTGGGCCTTTTTCGCTACAAGAGATTGATCGACAGCAGCTAAAATCTTTCAGGAAGTCATTCGTAAAATCATCCAGCCCGTGACCAACCCATTACACTACAGTGACAACATACTCATCTTTGGAGCCACCTGTGAGGCACATGATGGTGCAGTGGACAAGGTCTGTCATCTACTCTGTGAAGCTGACCTCACCTTCAACTCCAGCAAATAAGAATTCCACAAAAGCAAGTTAAAATTATTTGGAACCTCTTCTCAGAAGAGGGTATGACACCAGACCCAGAAAAAGTTCTGCTCCTTCTTGGGCATGGCCAGCTACTATGCCAGATATATCCGGCACTATGCCACAGTCAGTGCCCCTTTTCGACACCTCACAAGGCAAGGGGTAGCTTTTCTGTGGTCTCTGGACTGTGAATACAGTTTCCAACAAATAAAGACTGCTCTGGCCAAAGCTACCAACATGGCTTACTTTAACCCCAAGCTATCTACTGAAGTAATGGTTGACGCCAGCCCGGTAGGTCTTGGCGCTAATCTCATTCAGGAACCCAGGAGGCCAAACGTCACGTAGTTGCATATGCCAGCAGAAGCCTCTCAGATACTGAATTGGCCTATTCTCCACCTGAGAAGGAAAGTCTTGCAGTGATATGGGCTGGAGAGCACTTCCATGTCTTCCTGAACGCAAAAAAAGTCACCATCATAACGAATCATCCGGCCCTCCTATCTTTGGGAACCCCAGAGGCAAAATGGCCCTTAGGACTGAACGTGGAGAATACACCTCCAAGAATATAACTAGGTCATCATCCACAAGCCTGGCAAGGAACATAATCCAGCCGACTACTTCTCCAGACAGCCACAGAACTTGCCGAAAAGACACTCATCCATGACTGAGGAATACCTCTAATTCATACTCAGCACGAGTATATATCCTGTGCCCTCAATTCCTCAAACCGAAGAAGCCACAAGGGATGACAGCACTCTGATGCTCATCATGCATCTGATGAAACAAAAGTAGAAACATAGCAAAGAGTGGAGTGATGACTCTGAGGAGATCAGGGAATTCAACAACATCAAGGATGAACTAGTAGTCATTCAAGAAGGACTTGTCCTGAGAGAGCATGCATTGTGATCCCGAAGACACCCTGCAAACAAGCTGTTAACCTAGCCCATGAAGGACACCAAGAAATAATTGCCACCAAGAAGGCACTCTGAGATAGACTATGGTACTCTGGGCTAAATGTCATGGTGGAAATAGAACTACGGAAATGCCACCTCTGCATCTGCATGGCGCCAGTTACACTCCCATTGCCACTGGAAATGGTTGGAAATACAAGAAGGTGTGTGGGAGAGGGTAGTGGTCGACTTCTTTGGCCCACTAGAGTCTGGTAAATACCTCCTAGTAGTGATTGACTAATAGTCCCGGTTCCCACTGGTCAAGATGGTCTAACCAAGGTCCTCAAAGTTCTGAATGACATATACTATGGCTTTAAAATCTGACAATGGGACGCCATTCACCAGTGGTGACTTTTCATAGACTTTATGAAATGCCTTGGTGTTAAACACAAACGAATAACGCCGCTTTGGCCTCAGACCAATACAATAGCACAGCAGTTCATAGGGATCCTCAAGAAAACTGTGGAGAGCCACAGAGGAGGAACTTGTGCTGAAGAAGCCCTCTGTCAGATTCTGAGGGCATACCGGACTACCCGACACTTAACTACTGGAGAAAGTCCGGCCACCCTCATGTTTGGCAGATCCGTTTATACCAAGCTATCACAGTGGACTTCAGAGCGACATGTGAGCTCTACTGTGGTCAGGGTCACAGACCGAGAAAAGAAAAAGAAGATGAAAGCTCATGCTGACGTCAGACCAGGAGCGCAGAAAGCCCTCTTTGAACCGGGTGACTAGGTCCAGGCCTCGAAAAATCCACTCGCCCTCTCGCAATTGCTAGTGAAATTTTAGCAGGTCGAGCTATTTTTAGCACTTACTCGACCCTGCTGGTGAGTAAACTTAAGCTGGAAGAAACAGGTGTTCTTTTTGTTCAGACAGTGAATGAGCAATTAAAACGGCATCTTGACACATTTGCCAACTGCTTAAGGACAGAGTTCAAGTGTCAGTTTGTCTTTTTACTAATTGTTGCTCATGTGTTCCTGGAAAATGGTGTTTACTTTTCTTTCTCTTTTTACAGTTAATGCTTTTTGTCAAGTGAGCTATTTGACAATAATTGTGAAACAAAATGCAGTAAAATGCCAGTTTTTTTCTCTGAAACAACATTTGAACAGCTTGTAAATGAATAGTACAAGTAGATCAGAAATTATGAAAGAACTTTTTTTTGTAATTCAGAAGTGTGATGCAAACAAAGATTTAAATTGGAGTAAAACAAATCTGGATACTTTACTTGGTGATGTGCAAATGACAAATATTTGCAGAAACTTTATTTCCAAGCATTGTACATTATATAGTTTTAAAACCACATGTCGGTGACAAATTCTGTGGCCATTTCAATGTAAAATCTGTTGATTGCAAATAACAGTGGGCTGCTACTTTATGCTTTTGTTATGTATTTATTAAAAGTGATAGTTTTTAAACATGCTGTGAGAGACAATCCTGGACAAGCCCTGATGACAATGCATTTAGTTAATTAAGAGGCAAGTCTGCAGTCAAGTGTATCTTATATGTGGCTAGATTTGCATTCTATATGGAGCTGATGTTTAGTCTATTAAATCAAACAAAAGCGTTTTCTGTACAGCAGACGTGCTGAACGTGCGTATTTGAAGGTGATCTCATATGTGATAAAGAAGAAAATGGCATCTCAGTGAATTAAAATACTTGCCCAGGATCACATAATTTGAAACCAGTTTATGGGTCAAGAGCATTATAATTAGGTCGAGTAGATTATTTAAGTCACTAGATCTGCAGGTCTAGTAACATTTTTGGGATTTTTCTAGCCAAGGCAACGGAAGAAGGCAGACACCCCTTTCAACACCCAATCGTTTCAAGTCACCACAGTTAAAGGGAGCATGGTCACAGCGTCTCGTCCTGGAAGATAAATCACCTGGAATGCATCACACTTCATGACCACAGAGCATAGTCAAGACCATGATGACCCCTCTGCGACAACAGTGAGCTCTGATGTACCAGCTACCGTCCTGATTGAGCAGAGGTGTAAACTGCTGACACCTCCACTGACGAACACCTGGTCCGGCAGAGTGGTGACTAGACCTCACAGATTTATTAAAGGTATCTGATTTTGTAAGAACATTGCGGCCATGTTTAAACGGTGGAGGTGTAGAGTCTGGCTCTCTAGGACCCAGACTCTGACTCCAGCCGTGTCATAACGGCCTCAGCCAGAGGCAGGAAGTTAAAAAGGGGAGGACACCAGAAGAGAAGTTAGTTATATGCAGAGCAGTGAAGGTATAGCATTTGGCTCCCTCTTGCTGCCATGATAAAAATAAAAACTCAAAACACTCCTCGTGTTGTGTCATTACAACTGTATAGACGGGACACACTCTACTCTATGACACTCTACTCCACCACTTTACGAAACTCTACTCCCTCCAAAACATGACCCTCCATGAAATTCAACTCTATGCCACTCCATAGCATGCCACGCTACACCATTTTATCCTTAACGCCAATAACTTTTAGCTACGCTGAACAGCAGCCACCCTGGTGTTCAACATGGCTAAAACATATTGGCAAAGCCAATAGCTCTTGCAGAGGCAAGACCTATTGGCTTTGCCAATATGTGAACTCTGTTAGAACAAGCATTTGCAATGCAAAAGGACTCGCATTTACGCGAGACCTATTGCATTGCAAACGGGAGTGCTGGCGGGTGGGGGGCAGGGGGCGAGAAGGCACGAACAACGGACTGCGGGAGGGGGGAGAAGGCACAGGCAGTAAGAGAACCCCATTAAAGAAAATAGTGCTCACAGGCTAAATAACACATACCGTGCAACACTCTAAGTAAAGGGGCCAGTAGCCATAGAAGGATACAAATGACATGGCCGTCATAAGGCGGGACTAACAAGCCTATAAACCAATCGGAAGGCAGCATTTAGGAAGGACAAAGACACAAGCCAATGAAAAAGATGGGCGGGGCTTCCCTCACGTAGTCAACTGCCACAGATCAACCCCAGAGCAGCGCTTGCGCGCTGGCTCAGGGCTCAACCTTAAAAGGCCTTGTAAATGCACTTGCACTTTCACTGGGGTACCGCTGAGCAAAATAAGGAAAACTAGTTGCAATCTAAACAGCCGATCAATGTGAAACAATATTGTCATAGCAACAGGCTTGAACCTCTTGTAGTTTTTAAGAAGAAAAAAAAGTGATTTTTAATACACTATTTTAATTGTAAAGGCTTTTAGTACCTAAATGAAATGAATGTTGCCGCTATATTTTAGCTACTGTCAGTCTTGTCGCAATTTAATGTACTGCTTTTTGATGAATAAAACATTGTAAAAGATTTTAATGAATCGTACAATAAACATATTTTACCGTTTACCCTGCAGACCGACAACCAATGCACACCAAGAAGCTCCCTGATCTTGCTAATGTTCGACAATTGCTGGCTCAATGGGAGAAGTTCTGAAAACGTAGACCGTGGACTTTTGAAAGATCTAATACTACACAAGCTGGTGCTTTACACATCAATAAAATAAGTATTCAAACTGAGATTAGGAAAGAAGCGTTATATAAATCCTAACCAAATCAAAAGTTTTACTTCTTAATATGCTACCATATCATTGACAAGTTCAAGTTTATATATACTATGGTTTATCAGCATGGCCCTCAATCCTCATGCCAGTATGTGCCGTGAGCATACAACAGCCATACACTGAAACGCTAGGAAAGTAACACCAGAGTTTACCAGTGCATGTTTACAAAGTTACATTGTGCATGGGAAAAGCCTTGTGAGCTTGCTGCGCCCATCACTACTGCAAGATGCTTTTCCATGTACATTTTAGAAGTAAAACTATACGTGCATCATGTAGCTGGTCTATCAATATAAAGGGACTCGCATATGATATTAGCTATGAAGTTCTGTAGTGGAAAACTGCTGTTGTAAGGAAACAGTTGAGGCTAAGGTGTGTTCTCCACTATTCAGTTATTGTCTAAAAGGAGTGTGCTTACAAGACAAATACAAATAGATGCCAAGCATTAACAGTTCCTTAACAAGGAATTGGGAAGGCAGTACTAGCATCACATTGCTGCCAGCCACATGGCACACATACGTGTGTGTTTTAGCTGTGAATGTGGGACAGTGTGTTTGTGCCAGTGTGTGTGTAACTTTGTATGTGTGCATGTGTGTCTCTGCATGAGTGTAGGAAACTGGATTTTCAAACCGTGAGGGAGAGAGGGTACAGACTTGATGTAAGCTGTAGATGAGCTCTCACAAAACCAAATCAATCTAATACCTATTAAGTAAACTGTTTTCTATGAGGAATGCCTGGCTCATGCTTGGTGTCAAGGCACAGGCAGCAAAACCTTAATCGAAGAAAAATGCATGCAGTACATGTACATTGACAACAAAACAACATTACAATTAAGAAATAATTTAGTTAAACAAATACAAATAATGATTAAAATGTCACCAAAATGAAGACATTTGATATAGAGATCTGTAGTGATTTTAAAAAGAACTGTGCCAGAGGAAACAACTATAGGTACAACAATCTAATGCAAGTTTATTGAGTGCAGCTGATCCCTACCATCTGAGGCCAAGCATCAACAGAGTATGGCTGAATACATGCTGTTAGTTCACCCCAGTCAAATAATATGGAGGGCTGGGACCTACCCACCCTCTATAGCAGACCACTGGTGGAAAGAGATTAAGGGCAGTTGGCTGTTCCTCCTGGTCAAATGGCTTTCCTTTGAATTGTTAATATTTTCTGGACTTTGAAAATCATCAGCGAGGTAACGCTACACACTCCCTTAAGACAGGATTCTTTCTTTTTTTTACAGTCCCAGAGAAGCCTCAAACTTTGCAGGAAACGTTCTGAGATTGACAAACCTGAAAATTTAAGTCACAAGGCCATACCTTCTTTGGTCAGCCTACGTCTTGTGGTCCTCGTGATGTACACAGACCCAAATTATTGGAAAAAAACTCTGTGACGCCTTCAATGGCGTCCCAAACGTTTCCAAACTTCAAGTCTTCGTGGGCACCAATCAACAGGTACGATATGTGATAACGGTCTTCACAACTCTGTGTCAGGTCAATCCACTCCCCTGATACAGGGCAGAGGTTTACATTGGCTGGCTAAAGAAATGTTCAACTGCCACTAGTCTACTAGTTCTCTTCCAGGTCGCTGCTGTCTGTCTCCAGAACATTCTACAAACTGCCACTTCAGCAGAGAATGTCCATCAGGAAGCCAGGCTCCAAGAATTTGGAGCCCTCTGTCCTTGTGGTGCAGCAAGAGCTATTTAATTTATACCGTGGAGCAGCCTTACAATCCCAATCAATCAATCAGGGGTTTGTAAAGCGCAGGGTCTCAAGGCACTGGGGGGGGGGGGGTGGGCTCCGTTGGGTGCTGGGGTCATCTGAAGAGCCAGGTCTTGAGGTCTTTCCTGAACTTGAGCAGTGTAGGGCTTTGCCGAAGGTGGAGGGGGAGGTCGTTCCAGAGAGTCAATGTAGCACTGGAGACACTTTTCTCAAAAGTCCTCTAACAGGTAGATAGGAATTATTTCAGCAAACAGTGGGCAGTCTTCTTTTGTGGTTGGTGACAAATCAAACTAAAGTTATTGCCTTATTCACATACTATAGCAGCTATTCTAGAATTTTTGGTGCTAAAGCCAACCAAGATGACAGCCCTATGCGTTCACCAAACTCTTCTAAAGCTCTAATCAAACTCCACCCTGATGAGATGTTACCCCGAAACCGGTCCCAGGATGCTTGTTTCCAGTCCAGAGAGAACCTCACCTGGCAGTTCGGGCTGGACTGTTCCCATGGGGAGCAGGGTCAAGACTGATTTGCATATGGCTGGGTCCAAACTGGGGTGGTGTGGTGAGCAGAAAAACGATAGATTAAACACAGACCTGTGACTGGGTTGAATGTTTGATTTGTTCAGCATTCCGTTCATCATTTGTTCTTTTTGCGTAAATATGAGATTTGACATTTGGGTAATTTGTATCACTTGTTGCTGATGACTTACCAAAGTGTGAGATAAAGCAATTTAATTAATAAAACGTATTTCATTTTAGGAAACTGTACAGGCTACTGGAAGCTAATTAGTAGGCCCTGGTTGCCCAGTGGCCCAAATACCATGTGTTCAGAGCTCCTCCAAATAAACCAGATGGAGCATAGCCAAAGAGGGAACACAGGAAAACAATGGATTTCTAAGAGTCAGAATGTGTGGATTAGAGGTCGGCTGTGTGTGAATGCGTGTGTGTGTGGCTCTTTCTGGATGTATGCTCATGTGTATGTGTTAGTTTGTCTGTTTTACAGAGTGAGAGAAAAGTAGATATGTCCTTGAATACTAGGTAATGTATGCTCTGCCATTAGATCTCACAATATATGCTCCCAGTGCATTGTCTGGATTCTAGTTATTTGCACTTGTTTGCATACTGTGTCTTGGAGGGGCTTGGAGTGGCTGTTAGGAGTTAGGTTTGCACCCACACTCACACCTCTCTTTAGAATATTGGAAACCAACATCTTGTCTCCACAGCTAAATTAAATCACACAAAGTGTTACCATAGTTTACAATTATAATTGTAGTTACAAAGCATCAGACTGTTGGTACAAGTAATACAATATTAATACACATATGTCTATGCTGTGGTTGTGAATCCAGTGATTTTAAAGGAACTACAGAAGTGTTGGTACTCTATTCAGAGTACCAAGCTGCTCCTGTGAAGTGCTGGTACTATCCAATTAAATGTGTTACAGCAGAGCTGAAACTTGCAGGTGCCAGGGGCCAAAGCTCTGCTCAGAAGCCAGTGCAATTGAAGATTGGCACGCCAAATACCAAAGCCAGTAGTCTTTAATCCACTACCCCACACTCCCTACCCTTTTTGATTTTACCTAACTAATGTGTATAAAATACTTACTTAAAGGGGCTTTTAGCCACTTCTCTTCATTCATCGGTCTCTTGTTCTGTCAACAACATTTTGCTTCTGCCCACTACAACATATAGCATGGGGCTGTGGGTCAGCCTCCATAAGTCTCTGGTTAACATCACTTTGAGTGACTGCATTTTGCTCTTTCACAAGGTGGACATCCGCACACAATGTAGTTTCATTTAGTGCCAGTGTTGCCTGGTGTGATAGTAGGACGCATATGAAGTGAGCACAGGGCACATTCAAGCATTATCAATTCCTGTCTCCTTCCAGTGCGTTTGTAAATTCCTTTTGAAGTGGACTGCTGCTATTTCCCAGCATACCATATGGTGTTCCTGGACTCGGTTTCACCAACGATTCTTTAATAAACTTTGTCCAGGAAGAAAAGCAAACTTTATTGAGTTTAATTTGTTGCACATTTGTAACAGTTTTATTTAAACGTAAGTGGGGTGCAATTTAGGTTTTAGCATCCAATATTTTATACTATGAACCCTATTGACTTCCTTCTTTCCATCTTCTTCCTTTCCTTTTTTCTTTTTTCTTCTTTTCATTTTACTTTCCATCTTTCTTTCCTTTTTTTCCTTCTTTTTTCCTCCTTTCTTTCTTTTTGGCCTTTCCCTATTTAAGTTTCGCCATGCGCTGTCTTGCGAGACATGTTGTTTACATACAGTTGGTTTATTGCCCGCCCATAGCTTACCATTTGTTAGCTTCAACGTCACTTTCATTTCCTTCATCTCCATTTGTCACAGCAGCGGGCGTTTTGTCCTCTTCTTATGTTTAGCCCTCCCCTGGAGCCTGGACCTACTACTTGTGTCCATCTACTGCTCCCAAGTTGGAGCTACTTTTTTCTTTGTATTGAAGCACTCCATATGAGTGCTTGTGTTTTCAGTCCTTCTCTCATATCCCCGTCCATGGAGCTTTTATTCCCTCCCACCCGTTCCCCTTCCATGTGGCTTCTTTTCCCTTCCTACTCTATAACACTGCGCTCTGTGCCACTGCACTCTATTCTGCACCACTCTGCACTCTCCTCTGCACCACTCTACACCACTGCACTTTAAGCCACTCTGCTCTTCTCTGCACCACTCTACTTCACGCCACTGCACTCTACTCTACTCCATACCACTCTCTGCCATTGCACTTTACGCCACTCTACATCACTGCACGATATGCCACTTCACTCTACAACACTCTACTTTGCACCACAGCACCTTACTCGGCACCGCTCCATGCCACTGCAATTTATGCCACTGCACTCTACGCCACTCGATTCTAGGCTCCTGCACCCTATGCCACTGCATTCTGCTCTGCATCACAGCACTCTAAACCACTCTAATCTACTCTGACCTACTCTAATCTATGCTTCTGCACTTACACCACAGCACTTTACGCTACTGCACTCTACAACACTCTACACCATTCTGCTCTATGACCCTGCACTTTACACCATTGTACTCTACTCTGCACCACTCCTCTCTACACCACTCTACGCCACTGCACTCTATTCTACACCACTCTACGCTTCTGCACTCTACAGCATTCTATTATGCACCACTCTACTGTACACCACTGTACTGTGCACCACTCTACACCACTGCACTCTATGCCACTCTACTCTATTGCACTCTAACCCCAATGGACTATTTGCAACTCTACTCTGCACCAGTGCACTCTGCATCATTGTACTCTACTCTGCACCACACTACGCCACAATACTCTATGTCACTGCACTCTACGCCACTTCACTCAATGCCACACCACACCACTCTATGCCACAACACTCTACCCACTCTACTCTAGGCCACTCCACCTCTCTTCACTCTACCCCACTCTACCCTATGCAACTCTATGCCACTCTACTCTATGCCACTCCACACCATGCTACTCCACTCTACTCTATTCCACCCAATGCTGCTGTACAACATGGCTAAAACACATTGGCAAAGCCAATAGCTCTGGCGAAGGCGAAACCTATTGGCTTTGCTAATGGTGGATTCCTTTTCCCTTCCTTTCTTTTTTGCTGACTTCCTTTTTCTTCCTCATTTCTTCCTTTTTGCCTTCTTTTCTTCTTTGTCTTTCTTTTTTGCCTCCTTTCATTTATTTTTATTTTCTTTTTCTTTCTTGCTTTTCATTCTTTCTTTCCTTCTTTCTTTCTTTTACATTCTTTCCTTTAAAAAATGTTTCATCTTTATTTCTTGCCTTCTTCACTTTTTTCCTTATTTTTTTTCTTGATTGGCGTTTTTCCTTATTACTATTTTCCTTCTTTCTTTCACTTTTTTACCTTTTTTCCTTCTTACTTTCTTTTTGACTTCTTAAGTTCCTACTTACTGTCTTTTTGCCTTGCTTCTTTACTTTTGTTGCTTTTTCCTTCTTTATTACATTCCTTCTTTCTGTTTCTTTTTGCTTTCTTTCCAGTTTTCTTTGTTGCCTTTTTAATTTTTCCTTCCTTTCAGTTTTGCATTCTTTCCTTTTCTTTCTTTTTTGCTCTTTCCTTCTGCCTTTTTTACTTTTTTACTTTTTTCTTTCTTTCTTTTTTGCTTACTTTTTCCCTCTTTTCTTCCTTTTGCCTCCCTTCTTTCTTTTTTGCCCTTCTTCCTTTCTTTTTCATCTGTCTTCTTTCCTTGCTTACTTTCTTCCCTTCATTCTTGCCTTCTTTCTCAAAGGAGAGGCTAGCAGCCATTACCAGATTGATAACTTTTTTAGGTCTGTGTTAGCCAAAACCTTTTCATTTTACTGTTAGTTATAGGAGTTTTCAGTCAGACTTCATCCATTTGATTGCGACTGTCATTCACATGTTTCTTACACCTACTACAACAAGCTTCAAGGGACAATTTTAGCCCACTCCAGCCTTTAACCGACTTCTCTATGAGTTAAGGCAAGCTGTCCTTTACCAAGGAAGTTCCCTCAGTGCCGGGTGTACCATGGTAATGTGCACTTTTTGGAGACCAGAAAAAATAATTTTGCCTTTAGCCAATGTTTTTTTTTTTTTGGGGGGGGGGGGGGAGGTAGATTTAATGAGGGCTTGGCAGCTTTCCAAACAATAAATATTTTCAAAAACCATGACAAAAGAATTGCCAAGAGGTTGGTGGGCAAAGCTATTGCCTTTGCCAATGCTTTTTCTCGCTGTTGCAGGTTCCTGCTTTGTGCCTGTGACGGTTTTTCCATCTTTTTCTTCCTCCATCTTTCTGATCCGGTCTTTTTCTTTCTCTTGCATTGGGTAAATATCTGATATGAAAAAACAAGTTCCGGTCCCTAAAAATAGGTGCTAGTGCCCCCGATCGGCAACCACTGGCTCACATTAAGCACTGTACTCTTCCATTCAAATTAATTAAGTGCTGGTACTCGGCACTGGACACTACCTGCCTATTTAAAGCACTGACTGCATCTGAAAATGTTCTTAGAATATACTCTAATAATTACTGTTTTGTACACCCTCTAATTGACACTATATCTTTTCATTCCTTCATTCTACTGCACAAACACTTGGCTCAGTGTACTAATGCAAACTTCACAGTACTGCATCTGTGAAGTTGAGCTGGTTGCAACAGTTCAGGCATACTACAAACTCATGGGCCATTTTTGGATATTGTTATTACCACAATGCAGAATTGTAAGCACGGTACAATTGTGCATTGGGAGAAAACAGTGACCTATTTTGAAAATGTATATTTTTTTTCTTTATTTTTTTCTCCTTCGGAAACCTCTTCTTCAACTCCCCAATGAAACTATGGAGTGTTTAATTTCCCTTCCCACACTGGAAAGGAAATTATTGCAGCTCTTGAGTATAAATCCAAGGAGGGAAAAGAGCAGAAAAGAGTTTGCATGTGGCCGTGTTTGTGGTCTTCCCATCCCACTCCCCCATCATTGGTGTAGAGATCCACCTGGCCACTATGGACTGGCCCCTGACCCAGATGTGTAACATCTCAAACTTCAAGGCCCGACGCGGCCGAGGGAAGCGTAAGACCGCGCAGAGTCTTGCGCACAAAGCCAGTCTATCGTGTGTGAGTGCCTGTAGTGTCTGAGCTAGCGGCTACTCTACTACCACGAGCGCCGCAATACACTGGCAACAAGGAAGACCCACACGCTCGCAACAACCTCTGCTTTTGATGCAGCGGCTGCCAATGGCGGCACCACCCTTGCGGCCCGCATGCGACACCTGCTTCCGTCCACGCCTGGATCAGCGCTTTCAGATCAGCGGCAATGCCCTTGCGGCCTCGCCCACGCAGCGCCTCCAAGCGCCTGGGTCAGTGCTTTTATATCTGTGAAAATGCCCTCAAGGCCCATCCATGCATCAGCTCCCAAACACGCACCTCTGGCGGCACTTCAGACCTACCGCTGTGGCCCAGTGATCACCTGATCATCTGCAGCAGGTCCACCGACGTCTTCTCTTGGGCCTGTAGCCCACTTGATGGCATTAACCTGGGCCACAAGAACACGTGTTCCTATGGCTTCCGGCCACATCGCAGGCCCTGCATCTGGCTTCTTAGGGCCCCACATCCCTGCACCGGTGCTCTCATGCCTGCCACCTGGTCCTACAGAGAGGAGGACAGGGCCTACTGCGAATGCCTGCGGGAAGGCCTTCATTCTCCATCACACCGCTCCGCAGGTCCCACTTGGCCTACAGAAGCCAGGGTAAGGACAGTCTGCTTTGCCCCTAGTCCCCGGCGGTACAGAGGCCGCACCTGCCTTGTGTACGCTGCGCCAAGGTTCTGCACAATATGGCGGATTATACCAATTCCGCACGTGCTCCAGCATCCCCGCAACACAACCCTGTTGTGGTGCTCCAACCCTTCAGCAAGCTAGTCAATCCCACCACTGCCTCCCCAGATGGAAGACGTGGGTTGGCTGCCTGAAAAACTATTTCTGGGCAACCCGCGGAACAGATGGCACTGTAATACACTTTCCTGCTTTACACCGTGGGGGAAGAGATCTACAAACTATTTGAACACCACCCTGATGTAGGCACAGATGATGACTACGATGCTACAGTGAGGGCCTTGAATGCCTATTTCGACCCCCATTTGGACCCAGACTTTAAACGTTTCAAGCTTTGCCAAGCCCGCCAATGCCGAAGGGAGTCGATCGATAACTTCTATGCCCGTCTCCAGAAATTGGTCGGATCCTGCATGGCCAATGACCAGCCAAAAGAGATTTGTGCAGGAGTTGATCCTGCGGCAATCCAAATTCAGTCTCAATGACATTCTCGTCCTAGCCCCATCCCATTACCTGTCGGCAACGCGTGCCGCTGAAATGGACATGGCGCTGACCACAAACACAGTGGCAGCACTCCACCTGTCATCAAGACTGAAGTCTCGGATGCAGTGTCCACCACGACAAGGGACACCCACCCCAAGGCGATGGCACCCACAACCAAAACCCAGTGCTGGAACTGCAGGAGGGACAAACACCCACTGAAACACTGCCCGGCCAAAGGCAAGTCATGCTCCAACTGTGTGACACCACTTTGCGAAAGGTATGCCGCAAAGGCCTGAAGAGCTGAGGCAATAGAGGGCAGATGTCTGTGACAAAAGCTGTCCGACAACCCTCAATTACTGACCCAGGTGCCAAAAGCACGACCCCACGACACATGTGGTCGTACAACCCCCACAACGAGTCGCCCTTGGATGACTAGGACGTCTTCATGGAGCACCTCAAGAGACAGACGGCCCTAAACCATGTGCGAACTTGATGTAGCTGGCATGACCATCAGGGCCCTCATCGACACAGTGGCGCACGTCAACGTAATGTGTTACCCAATACCGACGCCTCCACTTGAGGCCAACATTCTTGAAGAGCATGACCAGGATCTACTCTGGGGGCACACGCCCATGCCGCTCAAAGGGACAATGCCTGCATCGGTTCGGTCTAACAGTAAGAAGATCCCGGCAAAGTTAAACATCGTCAAGTGGAAGGATGAGACCCTCCTCGGATGTCACACTTGCGGAAGACATTGGTCTTGTGTTCTATGCCCGGAATGTGCAGGCCTTTCAGGTAGATGAACTCCTACACCAGTTCCCCAGTCTATTCCAGGGCTTTGGGTGCCTCCAGGCACTCCTGATAAAGATGCACATCGACAATACTATCAGGCAATTGGCATTAAGACACTGGAGAATCCCGTTCCACCTACGGCCACTGGTTGAGCAGGAGTTGGATAAGTTGGAGAAGCTAGTTGTCATCGAGAAGGTGTCCGGGCCTACCCCATGGGTGTCAACGGTGATCATCGCCGAAAAACCCAAGCAACCAGGCAAGAACAAGATTTGCCTGTGCGCAGATATGCGCCTCCTCAGAAAAACAAACAGATGGGGGAGGCACATCACACCACGATGGACAATATCATCACCAACCTCAACAGCGCCCAGTGGTTTTCAAAGTTCAACCTTAATACCTGATACCACCAACTAGAGCTCGATAAAAGCAGCAGGTACATTATGACTTTCTCCACATACCTGGGCCTGCAGCAGTATAAGATCTAGCCGCAGCCTATGTGTTCCAGAACACAATTCGGGAGGTTCTCTCTGGCCTCCAGGGAGTACTGAATGTCAGCGATGACATTGATATATACCACAACAGCAGAAGAACTTCACCGCCGACTCAGGGCGACCCTGCAGCGACTGTGCGATCACTGCATCACCCTTCATCAGGAGAAATGCTCCTTTTTTGAGACAAGCATTGACTTCTTCGGCTATGTCTTCACTAAGGATGGCATCCAGGTTGACCCCTGGAAATCACAAGCAATCCAGCAATGCAATGGAAGTCTGCAGTTTCCTGGGAATGGCCACATATCCATATATTGCGGGCGTTTCATCCTCAACCTGGCGACGATTGCAGAACCTCTCAGAGCTCTAACGGAGGCCAATGCCTGGTGGGCCTGTGGCCCCACTGAGGACAAGTTGTTTCAACGTATCAAGACCGCACTCCTCAGTAAGTCGACAATGGCATACCTTGACCATGCAGAGAACTGAGCTCCTCGCTGATGCCAGCCCGGTGGGGCTGAGGGCCGTACTGACGCAGGAGACGAAACTGGGGCAGTGGGCACAGCTCGCCTAGTCAAGCAGAGCACTCACTCCAACGGAAACCAGATACGCCCATATAGAAAGAGACGCCCTTGCTATCAAGTGGGCTTGTGGCCATTTCCACCTTTACCTCAGTAGGCGACTATTCCGTGTTGTCACAGACCATCAGCCACTGGTCCAGTTGTTCAAGGGCACTGCACTCCATCCCCCACCCAGGATAGAATGGTGGGCGATACAACTCCAGCAGAATCAGTTTGAGATTGTGTACCAACAAGACTCTCGGAGCCTAGCGGATGTCTTCTCTCCGGCACCCTTCACCAGGGAACAGCAAGGTGGAGAAAGATGAAGGACGGACTAAGGAGTACATCCGGACTCTGAGCAGGGGAGCATGCCCAAGAGCGCTGAGCCTCCAGGAAATCAGCCAAGGCACCATAGAGGGTGTGGAACTTGGAAAAGTTACAGCGACGTTATAAAAAGGAGACTGAAGCACGCTCCTGCAGGATGCTAACCAATGGGGAGGCCCAGACAAAGAGCGGCTGAAGCAACTCTGGAGGGTCAGGCATGAGCAGAGTTCCACCCCAGACGGCCTCATGCTACAAGGGTGCCGCATAGTCATATCAGCAGGGTTACCACGCCGAGTAGGAGAGCAAGTTCACGGAGGACACCAAAGGACTGCCAAGACTAAGAGTAATTTGAGACAAAAGGTGTGGTTCCGTAGAATGGAAGCAGCTGTGGATGACCTTGTACAACAGTGTGAGGCCTGTCAAGTGGCCAGCAGTCCAGAAGCCCCAGGACCAGTTATTACGGAGGAACAAAGTGAGGCTCCATGGAGGAAAGTCAGCCTTGACTTTGGAAGTTTCCCAGATCAATGCACCACCCAGGTGATAGTAGACAGTCATTCTAAATACCCTGTAGTGGAGCTACTTGAGTTGACAGCATTCCCCAACGTTGGCCCTGCACTAGAGAAGGTCTTGGCCATATTTGGTCTCCCAGAGGAAATTAGGACGGGCAATGGCCCGCTGTTCCAGGGTATCGAATGTCACAGTTTCCTACAATGTCTTGGCATACGGCACCGACGAATCACCTCTCAGTGGCTGCCAGCTAACAGCAATGTCGAGTGTTTTTCGTGAACTTTGAACAAGGTGCTAAGGATCACCATCCATGAAAGGGTCGACCCCAAGAACAGCTTACATTTATTCCTAGAGGAATACTGGGGAACTCCATACTGCACAACCAAGTGTGCCCCATGGATCCTCATGCTGAAAGAGCATTGGCAGGACACCATCCCAGTTCACCCCGAGTGGCCCCCTCCTGAATATGACCAGATAGCACTCAAGCAAGGAGAGAATAGACCAACACAAAAGCAAGCTGGCAGCAGGGAGCACGCCTTCGCAGGTTATAATCTGGAGACTATGCACTCCTGAGAGACCACTGCCCATGGTGGACGTTTTGCACACCCTACGAGCCTGGGGCATGGAGGGTGACGAGTATATCAGGCACAATGGTGACTGCTTGCAAAGGTGAAGAGACAATAACCAGGAACATATCATGGTTCAAAAGAGTAGATGCCCCTGCAGGGAGTGGAGAAGACAGCGAAGGTAGCCATGAAGAGCTGGACACAATCGCAGGAGATAGGCTCATTAGCAAGCGACCAGAGGGCGAGGAGTTCCCAGATCACAGCCATCAGGAGAATCCAATTGCGAGGCCGGCGGGAAACGCGAGCCAAGAGGAGCCCAGTGTTCCCAGGAGCCAGCACTATAACCTGCACCCAAATCCCCACCCTAGTCAAAGACTGAATGACTTTGTATGCCGGACACAGTCAAGGGAGTCATAGTAAAGTGGGGAAGAGATGTAGTGAGCCACCTGGCCACTATGGACTGCCCCTGTGACTCGGATGTGTAACACCTCAGCTCTCAAGGTTGGGCACGTCCGAGGGTGTAAATAAAGAAGCGTAAGACCGCTCACATACCCAGTCTATTGTGTGTGAATGTCTTTGGTGACTGTGATAGTGACTGTTCTACTACCACGATCTGGGAAGCAGGTACACTAGCAAGAAGGCTTGTTTTAGCTGTCTGCCCCTCCCTCAGTTCCACAGTACAGGGAGACTCATGCCTTACACTTCAGCTGAAGCATTTCAACTGGGACTGTCGTGCCTTCCAAATCCTCCACCCCACTTTAACCATTGGATCACACACAAGGAGACAACAAGGTTCGGCCTTGGAGTCAGGACAAATGAGGCTCGAGTCTGGCCACAGCAGTAGTCACGAGGTGTGGTCTCCATCTGGTCTCGTCTCCCCTTCGCTATTTGCACCCTTTTGCGCACAAAGAGCGGCGGGGGGAGACGAGAGTGCTGTGATATATTGCTCGCAGAGTCCTCATTCAGCCTGTACAAAATATCATGGTATGAAGCAAAATTACTAATGCGGATACCTGAGCACAAGGCAGGATGCACACACACTGAAGCCGAAACACACAGGCATACAGCTGTGCGTAGAGAAATCGAATGCACTCACAAGGTTAAAGTACTTGCATTCCACACACACACAAACTGCACAGAGTTTGAAAGCATATCTCTTTGAACTCTGAGCCTTGCGGTGTCTTGAAAGTGTTTCACAAGAGTGATAAGACTTGCCCTCAAAAGGTTCGGAGCCACTTGCTGCAATCCTACAGGAAACAAAAGGCTTCTGAAGCCTTTGAACCAATAAGGACATACTTTTTTCACCTCTCTGGTTAACATATAGTTTTGAACGCGCTTTCAAATGGGCATAACAACCAATAGCCATGACGCTGATTTTAATTTACGACACAGAGATGCTGAAGTCTAATGTTAAAGTACACTGCATTTTCTGATTAACAAGAGAAGGGCAGTATAAATACCGTTTCAAAACAGACTGGATTTTTCATAATGTTATTGTGCGGCCCACAATCCCACCATTCACATATGAAAAGTTACGAACGTTTCTTTTATATTTTCTCCATTCTAATTATGCAAATGCTGTGTAAAACTAGCTTGCTCCGTGTGTTGCCATTTTACAGAAGTATGATTTGGAGCAAATATCATCATGCGTGGCCATTTCTACTAGTCATGGCGTTGTACCAATAGAAACTCAAACTCGTATACCAAATTCAAATTATACTTACATTTCTGCACCCACAGAAACCTGCACATCAAATAAATTCAAATGTGTATGCACCCTGCCGTCCCGAATCACTAGTCTCACAGACTAGGAGATGGACTCCACTCCATAAGGCCTGGTAATTGAGCGGATCTGCGCTTTGGATGGAGTCGGCAGGACAAAAATGTGGCTCACGCCTGGCCACAGCAGAGGTCACAAGGTGTGGTCTGCTGATGGTCTCTCCGAGAGTAGGATCTGCTTCTTATAGTTACCCCCACTTTTTGCTGATGTTTCACTATTTTTCGACTTAGCCAGACTGAGGCCCTGCTAATCAGGACCCCAGTCTATCTGCTTTCTACTCTAAATTGATTGGATGTACTTTAGGTACACTACAGATTGGATTCTGGGGTACCCTTGTGAGTCCCTAGTATATGGTATACTATGTACCCAGGGCATAGGTACCCCAGAGGCCTACCAGGGGCTGCAGCATGTATTGTGCCACCCCTGGGAAGCCTTTTAAAATGACACAGCAGGTCTGCTACAGCAGCCTATGTAAGGTGGTATATGCACCCCTTACTGAGATATAGGTTCCCTATATCTCTCCATATCACTGCACATGTAAACCTATCAGTCACCCCCTATGGCAGGCCTTAACAATCCTGAAGGCAGGGTGCTGGGTTTCATGTGAGAGGGTGCCCATGCATGAGCAGAGCCCCTCTGCAGCTTTCGGAATCTTTATTCCGGGGTTGTTTGTGATGCAGCCAGACCATATACTCTTAAGTGCATTATAACCCCGCGGTAAATGCTAACTTGAGAATGGCTGCATGGAAAACTGTTGTGTTTGGTGTCAAACACCTTGGAATCATACCTCCACCCCAGTACTGGGGTGGGAGGTATGATTCCTCCCTTCTAGAGGGATCAACATGGCATCACCGGTACACCCGGTACCAGCTTAACAGAACCCTGGCATCACAAAATGGATGCTGCAGCCACAGACACGAGTCTGCCCTCCTGCTGCTGGACGAAACTCCGGCAGGGGAGGCCTGGACAATAGGTTTCCTGTCACAGGGAGGTGTGACCACCTCCCAGACAGGCTTTAGTGTATTGGGGCTGGGTGGGTGCACTCTCAGAGTGCTTTGAAGTCTGCACTGGGGGCACATTTGGTGTCCCTGTGCATAGTCCAGCTCAAACCGGTTGCAGGGGCACACAGCCCCTGCTCTGGCGCGAAACTGGACAAAGGAAATTGGTGTAGCCACCCCTCTTTCCTGACCCTCCCATAGGTGGGTCCCCAGAGTTTGTCCCACCCCTTCCTTGGGTATAAAGTAGGAGCCCCTGACTACAGGACTTTAGATTACACCTGGACTAAACTCTGTTACCAGAAACCAAGTACTTCGACGATCTGCACTACGCAGGATGACTGAAGAATCTCCCTTGGAGTAAAGGAGTTACTCCCCTGCAAGGCAGGCACCTTTAACGCAACTGACCGGTTGGCATCTCCGAAGCTCCTGCGGACTCCGAAGAATATTGCCACACAGGAGGTGGGTTTTCCGAGGTCTCTGAGGTCGATCTGTGCCCACAGCAAGTCTGAGGCCCGTATCCCTCGTGGAGACCGTGTAACCCGAACCCCTGGACACCGCAACCATTTACAGAAGCATCAGCTTTCCGGCGACCCCTGAGGCTGAGCTTTGGGTTACTTGTAGCCCTGACCCCGAGCAGTAATTGCACTGAAGATTGCAGGCCTACACTCAACAAGTGTTCCGTGGGGCGGCATTTTGTGATTCCTCTCGAGGTCCCTTCGCGATCCCTGGTCCGTTGACCTGTGGGTCCCCAAGAAGGCAACTCTAACTTTGATTGGGCTTCCCTGGTTGCTCCAGACGTGCCCTGACTCTCCATCGCTTGGGGAGTCTCCAGGACCATGCTGGTCCGCAAAGAAGCATCTTTTCTCTTCCTGCGTGGGTTGCTGTTGCCAAGGCTTGTTGTGGTCAATCCGATCACCGACACCCAGCACTCGACATCCTTCGTGGGACAGCTCGAATCCGGTTCCTGGTCGACATCTCCGGGACCCCGTGGCTGCAGAGTCAAGCTTCACCTCTTCGCACCTGAAGCACCCGACATCGGTGGGCATTCGATTGCTCCGCTCCTGGTCACTGGCTAGTGACCCAGACTCTGTCCCCTCTGCTTTCAGGTTCTTCACATCTTCGATCCAGGCTTGGATCACACCGGACACTTTCCTTCTTCACGGCAGCAGCACTTTGCAGCAGATCGCCATTGAAATCAACGATTCCCGACACCCTTTGACACCTATGCACCCGGCTCCCCTGGGTGAGGTAACTCGAGTACTATGGTGCTCCCGTGGGTGTTGGCCCTAGAACCCCTTAAGTCTAAAGGGGTTAACTCAAAGTCCTCTTCTAAGTGTCCTTTTGCTTTAAAATTCCAACCGCGACTTTCCTCATAGAATCCTACGGCGCTCGCGGCTGTGTTCTCACACTGCACACGTCCCCCGTGGGTCTCCTGTGTCACTACCTTGGGTGGTTCCTTGGGGTCCCAGCGATTCTACGTGCTCTAGGCACTGTGTCAAGTCGTGGTTCTTATTAACCCTGGGCAAAGCACTACGCTACGCTCGCGTAGTTTGCGAAGTTTGCGCTACTTCGCACAACGCGAATTGCACGTAGCACAGTGCAAACACGCGTAGCGTAGGGCAGCGGTCATTTTTTGCTTGCTCGCGGTCCTCAACGTCAAGTTGGCGACCGCGAGCAAGCAAAATGACATCCCGGCGAGATTCTCAACGCAGGGAGGTCAGGTTTCTCATTGCGCGTGGTCGCGTATGCTCGCGACCGCTCGCGATGAGAAACTACTGGTCGCGTTGAGAAGCTACCGCTCGAGTAAAAATCTACTCGGCGGCAGTAAAAGACAGCTCGCACTGTGCAAGATGCCGTTTTCAATGATTGCACAGTGCGGACAAGCATCCGGCACTGTGCAATCATTGCGAACAGTGCACTACGCAGTTCGCGTAGTGCTACGCGTAGTTCGCGTAGTGCGAACTGCACTTTGCGTAGCTTCGCGTAGTGCTACTTCGCGAACTACGCCCAGGCTTAGTTCTTATACCACTTTCTTAATATATGGTTTGGTCCCCCCCTGGGGCCCAGTGTATATTGTGCTATTTACTGTCGTTTTAATACTGTGATATTGTGCATCTTGGACTCTAATCTCATAAAGAGATTAGTAGTTAGTGTTTAGAAATAAATACATATATTTTTATATATACCTTGTGTGGTTCTCCTTTCATTTGGTCATTCAAGAGGTTATAATCTGGTAAACCAAGCTGTTTTACATTCCTTCAAGACTTAGCCTGAAGGCTGTTCTCCATAGCTACCACTAGGATAGCTTTCAATAAAGGTGGTCTTTAAACCTATCATCAATAAGGGTCGTTTGGACTGGTGCAAGGTGCCCACTATAACTAGTGGACAGCATATGTCAGGCCAACTTCTCACACCTCGCATCCCATGTGCTATGCATACAACACACTGACACAACCCTGCCCAGCCACAACAAACATGGCCAATCACTACATGGCTTCACAATAAGGGATTACAGCGATGGGTCATGAGCCTCCCACCCTGTGGTGCCATGCGGTCTACACCCGAGGCCTAGACTAGGTCTAGCAAACACATCTGGCAGCCGATCCAGAGGCTGCTCTCTGCATCAGAGCAGCACCAGGAATGGCTTGAGCGGGTAAACTCACCGCTCATTAGGAGACTGGGGGTTTTCAGCTTTGAGCAACCCCCGCTCTCTAATGTACAGTATGAGGGAAGTCTCTAGTGCGCATGTCGGGCTGGCTGGAGACGGGGAGCCGTCCAACCCGACATGTGCACTTTGGGCTTAGGTGCCCTGCGCTCGCTACTCACTCACTCCAGTATACTTACTACTGGTGTGTGGCTGTGGTTTCCATCAAAATTGAAATCCCACCCACTTCACAGCCGCTGACACCCACGGCTGAAGGCTGATTGCCGTGGGTACATGAAATAAAATGCAAGTAGTCAGTGTGTTTTAAATTAAAACTTACATTTATATGCACATAAAAGGGGGCACGGGAGCCAAAATATCAGTGGGTAAACGCCCCAAAGCCCATAGGCAGGAACCGCCCCTGTAAAGCAGCCTCAAATCGAGACTTTCATTAGTCTACTCTAAATGTACATTTATGATGAAAAATGGCTTTGTGATTCATATCGTTCTTCAATATTTATTTGTATTTTAGTGCTTATTGAAAAGCACTTAATCAGCCACTAAAATACGACTCACACTTCAGTTCTCTATTAGTGTGTGTAAGAGAGCTAGAAAGTTTCTTTGAATACAATCAGGGATCGTAGAAATCATACAAACGTGCTGGCGTTTTTTAACTGAGCTTTTCTGTTTCTGTGATTTTAGTGTTGCTTTAACGGTCAGACACTTATCTGAAGGATCCCTTGACATCACCATTGGCCAGTGACGTGTTTCTGTCACTGGCTGATGTGCATCTTAAGAGTGGTGCATTAAAAGACTGACAGCGGGGTATTGATCGTTCTACCAGTGGATTACAGCTGTCGTCTACGAAAGCGGCAGACGAAACGAAATAACTGCATGGTTCGCTTGCGCACAGTAAAATGGATGCTGCGCAGGTTTGCGCGTGCGACGACTGGCAGGTTTTTAAATACGATGTTATGTCGGCTCGTGATTCAGGATAAACCAACCCTGTGCGCGTGTCAGAATCAAACATTAATGCTATTACATTGCAGCGTCGATGATTTATTGATCGGGCGCGAGCACCTCGGCCCGCGGCGCTGCACAAGCCCCCCACTGTAAACAAAGCTATATTCCGAGCAAAGAAGCTGCTGGGGTGAACGTTAAATGTCATCAAATAATGCAGGCCCACAATTTAAGTGGCCTGTTGATCCCATCTTAAGAAGCGACGGCTGGTGTGTACATCTCTGACTGAGGCAATGAGCACTGCAGACACCCGGGCGACTGAGCCCGGATTAATGATCCCAGAAATCGCTATGTTCTCCACACCGAAGCCTCCGTGCCGTCACTAGGTGCACCGTGCAATAATGAGCCGTCCCCTCTGGGCAATTATTCTTACACTGATGACTGCTTCTTTGACACTTCGCCGTCAAGTTGATTTCTAAGATACCCGGAGGGAAAACCGGGGGCCCTAACCTTAGTTCTGATAAAGGTCATCATACACATATAAATCTAAATGTTGCTTTCAGTGATCGGTAATAAAAACTTTGCTGAGGAAAAAAAAGTAATAACTCACTGAAATAACCAAAGCAACTAGAGCAGCATAACTACCCCAACACAGGAGCGGCTGTTGGGGCGCCTAACTGCGACAGACCACTGATTGTGCAAAGTATTTTAAGAGAAGATGTACATTAAAGCAAGGCTTCCCTCTGGCCTGGTCTACAGAAAAAACTGCAGCTGTCCTACCCGCACGAGGCAGCACAGTAGTGCTGGGCGAAGAGGTCTCAACTGCCAGATGGGGGTCTGTGGGGTCCCGCAACGATCAGGGGTCTTCGGTGGACTTCACATGGAAAGCCTGAATTAATGGGGTGGCCGACAGCCTTCTGGCAATTTTTGTTTTGTATTGATATTGTTTTTGCAAAACTTTGCTTGGGAATATGCCAGGCCCTCATCAGTCTAAAAAACAAAATCATTTGCTACAGGCAAACAAAAAAAAGCACACGTTCCCGTATTGCTCCCTGGCACTGAAGGGAACTATTTTGGTGTGTATGTGGTATGTGTTGTTCCTTGTAGTAGTACACCAAACGGAGGTTGGGGAACGGGGGGTGTGGAGGGAATAAAAAAAACACTTACCTGGATACGGCCGGCCGCCCGCCTCTCTTCGTCCTCTTCTCGCCGGCAGCAGGAACCAGGAAGCACACAGCCTCCCAGACTCCCCCTGACCAATCACCACGCTGCCTTACAGCAGCGTGGTGATTGGTCTGAGCGCTGTGGTTCAGCGCTCAGACAGGGGCTGGGAGGCTGTGCATGTTCTCCACCCAGCATGTAATGCAGCCTGGGTGGAGAACATGCAAAGTGAGCATGACTGTTTGGCCTGCCCGAGAGGGCTGGCCAAAATGTTATGCGCACTTAGGAAGTGACTACCACTCCTCCCCCAGCCCAGCCCCCCAAGCAACTGAGCCAGTCCGGTTAAATAAAATTATAATAACGTTGCGTTATTATCATTCTATTTTTCCGTTTTGAATTGCTCAGTAGGGCGACGCTCCTCCACCTTAGCGGACGAGCCGCCACTGCCCTTAATGCATGCCTGAGTAGGTGGAAGAAAAAAGTGAATGACACCAACAACAGACTAATAGATGAAGTCTTGCTGAACCCCTGTAAGAAACTATGGACCAAGAGGACGAAGTGTATTAAAAATAGTAAGGGAACTGTGATGTTGTGCACAATGGGGCCGGGGCTTGTAAGCGTGGGGTCAAAGGCGTGGCTAAAACACAAAATATTCGGTAACTTTGATCGGTCTTGCACCTTCAGGTATATACATATAAAATAACACTCGGCTTCAATGTAAAAATAAAGGCAAATTAAGTTAATCAGTGGGAAATGCACTATCGTACTGTATGAAACCTCTATTAGTTAATGCACTGCAGAGGTCTGTGTCTGTAACCAGAGAGCCATGGAATTGGATCCTGGTTGGAGCAGTGAAGAATATTTAGGGGCGTAACACAGGCCCCAGGGGTTTGTGTTACACCCCTTCAAAAAGCACACACTTCACAGCTCAGCTGGTAACTCCTTTCCAATACAGCTCAAAAAGAACAATTCTGTGTCATCAGGAAGTGTCAAGTGATTCCATTAATTAAAGCCAATACCGGTTTCCAAGCTCCCTTTACATTTGCAGATTGATCCATTATGTACATTTACATTTCTTTCAGGCAGCAGGCACCCGGGTGACATGCTTTATTTAGCTGTCTGCCCCTCCCTCTGTTTCACAGCACAGGAGACGTCTGCCATACACTGCAGCTGAAGCATTTCAGCTCTCGTAATGAACAGTCCCGGGACAGTTATCTTTTCAGAGAAAGTAGGGGACTGGTTTTCCTTCAATTAAAAAAGTATGTGCACGCTGTGCCCTTCCGATCCCGCCTACTTCGACCAGTGTATGGGCCACATGTACGACCGAGTCATTTTGCGAGATGCTAATTGTGATTTTTTGCAAATTGCTATGTGGAACTCACAAAATGAGATGTACTAATGTGTCTCAGACACATTTTGCGATTCCCAATGGGGTCACATTTGACCTCCCTCATCAATATTCATGATGTAGGCTGAAATTTGCGACAGGGTGGGTGGCCTGCTGGGGACAGGGGACTTGCGGTTATTACCCAGGGTAGGCACCACGGCTGGAGTTGTGGAAGCGCATCATTTATTAATTAACCTTCCTGAGAGGTTTAAGTGTAAAGTATAATGGACACTGACTTCCCGGTCATCCAGAGTAAAATCTACCAATCTGTCCCACAAGGGAACATAAATAAGAATGTAGTCAATTTTGGATATGGTTAACCCTCTCCTAAACGTTGGTTTACTGCATTTATCAGATATAGATCTACCAGTGCATGCCCACAGTCCATTTGAAATAGCAAAACGGGAAAGCTGAGAGGGTGCTGTTTTGCAAGGGACATAAGAGATGGCGCAAAGGGAGGGTATACCCACAACTCTTGTCTTTTTCTTCTGTGTCCAAGTCGAGGGGGGCTCGAAAGGGATGTTCATGTCTCCCCCAATAAGGATGTTATGTTATGTTAATAAAAATTTCTATAGCGCACGTACACCAAGAGGTTTCATGGCGCTTAAACTTGGTCAGTGTCAAGGCGAAGGCGGATTATGCATAAGCCTGCTCAAACAGCCATGTCTTGAGCATTTTTCTGAACCCCAAAAGATTATTGCAAGATCTAATCGCTAGTGGGAGTGAGTTCCAGAATTTGGGGGCCAGATGGGAGAACCTACACCCTCCCTGGCGTTTGAGCTTGTAGGTAGGGGTAGTTAGCAGCTGGAGATGTGCTGAGCGCAAATTACGGGTGGGAACATGCCTTGATATCATGCAACTGATGAATTTAGGGCTCCTGCAGTGAAGGGCTTTGAAAATTAGGCACCCTGTCTTAAAGGCTGCCCGCTGGGCGATTGGGAGCCAATGAAGTTTTGAAAGTAGAGGACTGGCAGATTGCCATTTTGGCCATTTGTAGATAAGTTTCGCAGCTTGGTTTTGTACCAGCTGGAGACGTTTAAGTAAAAACAATGGAAGGCCGAGGTAAATAGAGTTGGAGAAGTCAAGACGAGAGAGAACCAGGGCAATCACTACCTGTATAAGAGCGGTGTGTGTAAGCAGGTGGGCAATCTTCCTAATTTTGCGTAATTGGAGGAAGCATGAGGAGACCACTGCCCCTACTTGACCTCTAAATGAGATATCAGCATTTATGGTGATTCCTAGACTTTTTACGGAGGGGGACGGGATGGGGGGAGGTCCCAGTTCAGTCGGCCAATTGTGTGGGCCCCAAAAGATCTGGCCTTTTCCGGGCAGGACTAGTTCGGTCTTGCCCGGATTAAGTTTAAGATGGTTATGGTCCATCCAACTCTGGAAATAGAGCATGGTGTCTTGAAATTCCTGAATTGAGTCAGGGGAGTTGTCGATGGTGAAGACAAGCTGAAGATCATCAGCGTAGTTGAAGGTAGTTAACTTCCTGTTCCTTAGAGAGTGAATCAAGGGCAGGAGGTAAAGATTAAACAGGTGGGGGGACAATGATGATCCTTGTGGGACCCCACACGTGATCGCGGTCTTGGGGGCAGTAAAAGAAAAGGGGCAAGGCGTACTGCTTGGGTGCGACCCTCGAGAAATGCCTTGATCCAATTGAGAGCTGCACCTTGTATGCCGGCCTGTCTGACACGGTCCAACAAAATTTTGTGGTCGACCGTATCAGACGCGGCCGACAGATCCAGGAGCACCAAGGCCTGAGGGGTACCCTTGTCCGCGTTAGCTCGCAAGGCGTCTAGAACCGCGAGGATTACAGTCTCAGTAGAGTGGGCGGGCCGGAAGCCTGCTTGGTGAGGGTCCAAGTGTTCGGAATGTTCGATGAAATTGTATAGACACCTGGCAACATGGGCCTCCAATATCTTAGCCAAGAAGGGGAGCAGAGAGATGGGGCGGTAGTTTGATGGATTTAGGGGGTCGGCTCCAGGTTTCTTTAGGAGAGGGACCACAATTGCATTCTTAAATGCGTTCGGGACCCTGCCCTGCCCGAGGGACTCGTTTAAAAAGGGCAGTACCGTGTGTGGTAAGGCAGAGAAAATGTCCTTTAGAATGTGAGGGGGGCAGCAATCTCTAGGAGACCCTGATTTAACTCGGACCAATAAGTCTGAGAAGGTCTCTAGGCAAATAGCGGGAAAATGATCCATAGTAGCTGTATTCATTATCATACTATCGGAGTGCTCCACGTGTCTGAAAGGGGGAACGCTGGCTTTAATGCTGGAGAAAAAAATTTGTCCACGAAATAGTCATTCAGGGAGTTGCATAGATCTTGAGTTGGAGTCTGTTTGGGGATGATTCGTTCAGCATTGCAAAGATCATTGACTATCATGAAGATTCCTTCGACCTGTTTTGGGAGCTTAGAATTCTAGCAGAGAAGTGGGCGGCCTTGGCTGCAGTTATAGCGTTTTTATACTCTTTACAAGCCTTAACGTACTGAGTTTTTTCTTCAAGAGAGTAACTAACTCTCTATCTCCTTTCTTTTTGGCGGAGAGCTAGTTTTTTCTTTTTTGGCTCCACTGAGAACCATTTCTGAGCATCAGCTTGGCGTGCACGATTGAGTTTAGTGAGCGGGGCATGTGCATTACTTGCAGCGAGTAGCCAGGTAGAGATATTCTCTTCCATGGAGTTAATATCAGAGTCAAGGGCGGGTGATGAACTAGCCAAGGTGTCAACAAAATCCTGTTTAATCAGTGCCCTCCACTTCCTAATCATGCCACCCTCAGCCTTTGGGGTCTTGATATTAAGGGGGATCGTTGCCGTAAATGTTATCAAATGGTGGTCTGACCATATGCAAGGTGAGATAGTGGGTGCCGACAAGGTCAGGTTTGTTGACCAAAGCTGATCCAGTATGTGCCCTTTGATATGAGTGGGCAAGGATATGTGCTGTGTGAAATTAAGATTGGAGAGTAAGTCAGATAATTCTGTGGCGAGCGGCCCTCCGAGGGTGTCGTTGAACCAGTAGTTCATATCGCCTATGAGTAAGATGTTAGAGTAATTCGTGGCCAAATTAGCCATTTGTTCACTCAAGGAGAAAGGAAATAAGGGCATGTGCTGTGGGGGCCTGTAGACAATAACACAGATAAGGGGGCCAGCATAAGAGTCCAGTTTGATGACCAAGTTCTCTGTCGACGGGAGGCTAAGAGGGGTAATGGTGGTGAATTTATAATCCTTATGGATAATGGCGGCTACTCCGCCGCCTGTTTTGCCTGGGAGCCGATTTGCCTGTATTATATAATAATCCTGAGGAAGCGCTGCTAATATGTCCGGAGTGGAGTCGAGGTTGAGCCAGGTCTCCCTGACCAGAAAGACGTCTGGTTTTTCGGACATGAGCAGCAGGAAGATGTCTAACTGGTGTTTAACCAGTGAGCGGGTGTTAAGATAAAAAATACGTAAGGTGGTGTGTTTTAACTTAGTAAGAACAGAAGTTTGAGGGAAGTGAGGAATGGGGGGAGGTGGAATGACAAGGGAACTTCGTGCTCGATAAATCAGGTTGATACTAATGCACTTGTGGGTATCTGGGTCAAGGGGCACAGCCGGCTGGGCCAGCGATCTAAGTTCCTCCGAGGAGTATTTCATGATTTGGCCATAAGCTGTGGCCCCTGGGCCCGTCAGGGCGCGGACGGGCGCAGACGGGCTTGCCTTTGGCGCGCCGCTGGCGCGTCCGCTGCGCGCGTCCGCTGCGCGCGTCCGCTGCGCTCCCGCATTGCAGCGAGCATTTGAAGCCAAGTCCCGCCTCTGACTCCTGCCCCTCCCGGCGAGATTGGTTGAGGCCGAGGGGTGGTGTCGAGCAGAGTGACAGGGAGCTGCCCGCTAATGAGGTGAAGTGGATTCTAGTTCCCAACAAATTCACAGTACAACAAATACAATTTAGGGTTAAAAGTTCATAAAAAACAACAGAGCGCTACAGCAGCGGTCCGCGCGGCAATCACACTAACAAATTGCCCGCTCCCGCGTCGCGGCGAGCATTTGAAGCCAAGCCCCGCCTCTGACTCCTCCCCCTCCCGGCGAGATTTGTTGAGGCCGAAGGGTGGTGTCGAGCAGAGTGACAGGGAGCTGCCCGCTAATGAGGTGAAGTGGATTCTAGTTCCCAACAAATTCACAGTACAACAAATACAATTTAGGGTTAAAAGTTCATAAAAAACAACAAAGCGCTACACAGCGGTCCGCGCGGCAATCACACTAACAAATTGCCCGCTCCCGCGTCGCGGCGAGCATTTGAAGCCAAGCCCCGCCTCTGACTCCTCCCCCTCCCGGCGAGATTGGTTGAGGCCGAGGGGTGGTGTCGAGCAGAGTGACAGGGAGCTGCCCGCTAATGAGGTGAAGTGGATTCTAGTTCCCAACAAATTCACAGTACAACAAATACAATTGTATCATGCATTTGGACTTAATTGAACTAATAAAGCGCCACAGAGTGGATAGGGTTTGGGATTCCAGATTCCTAAGTCTGGGCCTGAGGTAGGCGTTAAAACAATATAGGCTGATTCCCTTCAGCATTTTGATTTTTATCCCTAGTATATCAAGTGAATCAATACTCAATTGTTCTATGCAAAGATTTAAATCGATTCTGATCCATGTCTTTAGGCTCCCAGAAGCCCTACCACTTGCAGAAGGAACCGCATTAGCATGAAAGGTGATATAACCAGGTCTGTATTATGGCTAGGTTAACCACGTTTCTTGAAACATGCAAAGGTCAAATTGGGCAATATACTGTAGCCAATCAGGGGGCACTATTTGGTCTTCAGTCAAGCAATGTTCAATGATAAAATGTTAAAAAGACCTAGAGTGTTAACCTGCATTTGCCTTCCAGGAGGACTCTCTGGGTCTGGTTCTGATGGGCTGTGACCTGTGTTCACCAATGGAATCGAATCCTTTGGGGCAGTGCCGTCCACAGTTAGGAGATCTGAAGTAGGGGGATAACTAATATCCCACATAGCTTGTCCTGCTGAACTTCAACCTTCAGTAGTTTTCCTGCTGGATTGACTACAGGGTGCATCCAAGTAAGAGAGCGCTTCGCAAGAGTTCTGAGTGGGGATGCTGTACAGCTGCTGACCAGGATTATATCTTGAACCTACTCTCAAAGTTGTATTCGTGTTCATGGCCACTGAGCTCTTAGAAGGGCATGCTGGTCTATAGAAGTAACCTAAAGGAAGAGCTTTAATTTGGCTTGACGGTGAATGCTTCCTGTTTAGGCGCTGTAGTAATAACTCAGTGATCACTGGGTTCTTGAAATTAATTGGCACACAGTCTCCAGTTGAATCCTTAGGAAAGATACCTATCCATGGGGCCCTCCTGGCTGACAAAACTTCATGTGGTAGATCCTGTTACCATCCTGAGTTGATTCTAAGCCAGTACATGGTTTTGTTGGTCAGGTCCAAAACACCTTCACTGGCCTGGGGCTGGAGAACTGGAACGTCTTTAAGTACAATTAGGTAGGGTGTGCATTCTAGGTGGGGAGTTGTGGATAACAATTATATGTCCTACCAGTTTGGCCAACTGAGTTTGAGCTGCTATGTTCGTCTACTGCGTGGCCTCTTGTGTGGCTGAGAGTTTGCACCTCCCGGTTTACCGCACTGGCCTGGTTGGCCAAAGTTTCTGGAGTGCAGTTGGTTGAAAATGGGGCAAAATAGTGTTCCTTGGCTGTGGCTTTGGGTCATTCGTATGCGCTCCTTCTATGGGAAGAAGTGCAATTCCCTACCATTGGTGGCAACTAATTGTTTTGTAGGGTCTCTAATTTTGTTCCACCAAATAGAGAAGGGCAAGTAAAGAAATGAGTTCTGCTTTTAAAATATGCTTACATTTCTCTAAATAAAACTTCATAGTGCTAGCCATGCACTCAGAACTACGAGGAGGGGAGCCCACATCCCCTTCAGGTGATGGGGGCATAGTGGGTAAAGTTCATCACACTGGACAGGCTTTGCATGTGTGAATTAATGTTGTGTCGAGGACCTTCGCTAGTTTGGCTTCGAGCGAGTTGCCCTCTTAATTTTTGGGTGGCAAAGGGGCTAGAGATCGTAGGTGGAGCATTTGGGGGGGGTACTGAATGTAGTCGTAGAAGCCAGGAGCAGGCTAGGAGCAGTGCTAGTTGCTGGAGTATTGACCAATGCTGGTTGCAAAGCCTGGATGGAAGGGCTTGCGTTCAGATATAGCCTTCTCTCTGATAGGGCAATCTCTTTGCTCTCTACCACTATTGCACTTTTCAACATTCGGTCTATGGACATAAACTTCGGAGCTGGTAGTTGGAAGTTTCTTTTTCCCCATAATGTCAAAAAAAGAGAGAGGTGTCA
Source organism: Calotriton arnoldi (assembly GCA_963921515.1). NCBI lineage: Eukaryota > Metazoa > Chordata > Amphibia > Caudata > Salamandridae > Calotriton > Calotriton arnoldi. Next base: position 126,025 of record CAWUFW010000974.1, on the reverse strand, counting down.
CTCTAGAGTTACTCATTGCTGTCAGGAGAAGTTGTATGTCCGGTTTAGCACACTAGAAGCAGGCCTTAAAAAAAAGAAATTAAAAAAAAAAAGAGTACCTTTGAGCAGCGAGGGCCACCGGGGGTGGCCCAGCCCAGCCTCTTCCCGACTATGATGGGCTGGTCTTCGCCCAGGCACAACTCTGGGCGCGCCATGTGCATGTCCTGCGCTGCCTGCTGCCGTTGACGCTTTTAACACTTGTACTGAGTCCCGCCCTCTGGGCGTGCAATGTGTTGGGGGACCAAGTCCCATCCCAGCTGTATGGCCAGCAACAATGTAGGCGGTGAAGCAGGCAGGGAAATGGCCTGTTGAGTACCAAAAGGAATTTACATTGGCAGGAGATGTGATCTGATAAATATGGATTTTGCATCAGAAGCTTCCAGCTATCACATTAGGCACTAAACACAAAGGCAACACTAAAGAAATTATAAAGTAAAAACAATAACACTGCCACTGAAGGGAACTACATTGTCTGTGGATGTGCTCATTGTGAGAGAGCAAAATGCAGTCACTCAAAGTGGAGTTAACCAGTGGCTTAAGTAGGCTGACCCACTTCCTCATGCTATATGCTGTATTGGGCAGACACAAAATTTGATTGAAAAACAGACCAATGTATGAAGAGAGATGGCTGAAAGACCCAATATGTAATTATATTATACATATTTTAGTAAAATCACATGGTCTTGGCTAAAGCCAGATCTTAAAAAGAAAATAAATAAATAACAAAAGCAAAAAAAAACAAAATTCATGGGGAAGGGTGGGTATGATGAAAGGAAACTTCTTCGACAGGGAAGATGGAACAGTGAGCTCCCTTAGCCATATTCATGAATAACGTCCCAAGATCAGACTGGCCAAAAGTCGGTCTAATCTTGGGCAGTGTATGTCCTGTCACCATGAACAATGTAATGCTATTTTTTAATTAGCTGACAGAGGGGATGTTACCTGATTTGCATTGAGAAGCCGTCTTGCAAATGAGATCCTGCCCATCGACATTCAATGGTAGCTGTTGACTGTTCCAGATTTTCGAATGGTTCAGTGGTTTTTCCTGGTGCAGCCCAGTTTTACACATGGTGTGGGCTACCTCTTGTAACATAATACAGGTCAAGAAGGCCTGCCGATATCCCAAACTGTACTTCAACTTCAAACACCTGCTGCGTTCCTTTGGTTAGGCCGATGTGTGCTCAGAACAAATTGGAAGTGAGAAGCGTCAATTCCATTAAAAGCAAGTTTTCTTCAGTGTGGTGTGATAAAGATCTTTGAGTCATAACCGAGAACCACTAAAAAAATACACTTTCAAAAATAGGGAAATAAAATTTGTGTGCAGACTTGGCGTAAGGATTTAACCCCTTGCGTGTGTCGGACGGCCAGGAGCCGTCCGACGCACGGTGGCCGTCCTAGCACCCACCCACGGGGGAAGCGCTGGCGCTCCCCCGTGGGCCGCCCTGGATGCTGCCCTTACCGGGGAAGCCCTTCTGCTGCCCCCCCCACCCCCACTCCACGTTATCGAATGACGTCAGCGCACGAGGCGCGCGGATGTCATTAGAGGATACCGAACGCGCTGGAAGCCGTTTGCTTCCAGCGCGTTAGCAGGAGAGAAGGTAAGTTTCTCCTCGGGGAGGGTGGGGGGTTTTAAAAGAGGCATCAGAGGAAAGGGTTTTCCTTTCTTCCAATGTCTCTTTAAGCATTCCTGCTGCACGATCGCGCATGGGGTGCGATCGTGCAGCATGAATGCCCGGGATTTTTGTTTTTAAATGCCCTTTGTGTCGGAGAGCGGCCCCTTGGGCAAGGGTCGCTCCCCTTGGGGGAGCAATTTGTTTGGCCTGGGCGGTTCTGCCACATCGGACATATAAAAATTACAAAAAATTAGCTCTGTGCCCACTAGGCCACAAGGGATTTATTTTTTTTAAATATGTTTTTGGGGAGCGGCCCCTTAGGCAAGGGTCGCTCCCCTTTGGGGAGCATTTATTTGGGCCGTTTCTGCCCCCCCTAGAAGGGCAGATCGGCCCAAATAAACAATTTTATTGTGTGCCCACTAGGCCACCAGGGATTTTGTTTTTTTTTAAAATGTTTGTGGGGAGCGGCCCCTTAGGCAAGGGTCGCTCCCCTTTGGGGATCATTTATTTTGGCCGTTTCTGCCCCCCTTGGGGGCAGATCGGCCTTGTGATTCTAAGCCTCTTGGGGGCAGAAGCCATTAGACACCAGGGATTGTTTTAGTGTTGTTGGGAGTTGCCCCTTGGGCAAGGGTCGCGCCCCTATGGGTGAATATTTTTGTCGTTCTAGGCAGATCGGCCTTATGTTTTTTGGCCCATCTGCCCCTAACGGGAGCAGAACCCATTATACACCAGGGATTGTGTTTGTGTTGTTGGGGAGTGGCCCCTTGGGCAAGCGTCACTCCCCTTTATGGGGTGATTATTGTGGCCCTTTCTGCCCCCTTTGGGGGCAGATCGGCCATACGTTTTCAGGCCCATCTGTCCCCAAGGGGGGCAGAAGCCACTAGACACCAGGGTTTTTTAAATGTTGGTGTTGGGCACTGCCTTGGGCAAGGGTCGCTCCCGCTTTATGAAAGTGAATTTTTTGGCTGTTTCTTTTTTAGTGGGATATTGTTGGTCCTTACTGTGTCTGTGCAGAGTAGGTGGTGGTGAGTCTAGCTGCTTCTGGCAAGTGAGAGGTATAGTTTTGGAGTATATAGGTCTTTGTGATAAAGCCACATTTTGTTTATTACTTATTTTACAAAGTGTTTGTTGACTTGTTTGACAAGTTATCTTTATTAGTTAGGATTATGGCTAGCCGTAGAATTACTGCTCAGCACGTGGTTGGTATGCTTTTTGAATCTTCCTCTGAGCAGGATTATGAGACTGACAGTGCGTCTGAGGGAGAGGAGGGAGTGCAAGATTCTGGCAGTGAGTTTTCTGTCCATGAGGAATCATCTGATGATGAAGCTACTCTCAGTGCGGATGAAGCTACTCTCAGTGCGGATGAAGTGCCTGTTTTAGAGGAGGACACTGATGTGTCGATGGTGCAGCAAGAAACATCGGGATTGCAGCCTGAGGCTTCCTACAGGAAGTGCTGGACTCTGGGTTGATTCAAACATGGTGCAGCCGGTGTTGCCTGCCTTTAGCGGTGATGCAGGGTGTAGAGTGGATTGTGAAAAGTTTTTGCCCATACAGTTTTTTCAGTTGTTATGGATGATGTATTTTTGGCTGAGATTGTTGAGCAGACTAATTTGTATGCTGAACAGTTTGTGAGGGACAACAGTGCCCGCTAGGCCCCACTCTAGAGCTACCCGGTGGACTCCCACAAATCTGGACGAGATGAAGAGGTTTTTGGGTTTTACTTTTTTGATGGGCTTGATAAGGAAGCCGTCGCTGGCTTCATATTGGTCTATCAGCCCCTTGATGGCAACTGCCATATTTCCTGCAATTATGAGTCGTGATCGGTATTTACTTTTGCTTCGGATGCTGCATTTTGTTGATAATGCTTTGGCATTGCCACGCGATCACCCTGACTGTGACAGTCTTTTTAAGATTCGGCCTGTTATTGATCACTTTGTAGATCGATTTGCAGAGATCTATACTCCAGGGAAACAAATAGCTGTTGATGAGTCTTTGGTCCTGTTCAAGGGCCATTTGGTTTTTAGGCAGTACATTCCTAGCAAGAGGGCAGGTTATGGAATTAAGATGTATATGTTGTCTAAGAGTAGGACAGGATATTTTCTGGGCTTACACTGTTAGGGATTCCACTATTGACCCCCCTGGTTGTCCGTCCACTTTTGGAGTTTCAGAGAAAATTGTGTGGAAACTTGCTAGAGGACTGTTTAAGAGAGGTCACCATTTGTACCCTGATAACTTCTACACTGCTGTGCAATTGTTTAAGGAATTGTTTAAAGTGGACACTTTTGCTTGTGGCACAATCCGCTCCAACCGTAAAGGTTACCCAAAAGAGCTTGTTTGCAAAAAGCTTCAGAGGGACAGTGCTGTGCCTTGCGTAGCGAGGAACTGCTAGCTGTGAAATTTGTGCACAGGAGGGATGTTTACATGCTGACTACCATCCATGATGACAGTACTTCACCTGTGACTGTTTGGGGTCAGGTTGCTGAAGTGCGCAAACCTGTGTGCATTGTAGACTACAATAAGCACATGAGTGGTGTTGATAGAGTAGATCAGAGGTTGGAACCTTACACTGCTGTTCGTAAGGCTTACATTTGGTATAAGAAGTTGGCCATCCATCTCTTCAATTTAGCAACTTTTAATGCTTTTGTTGTGTTCAAGGAGTGTTCTCCTGCGTCAAAGATGACTTTTGTTCAGTTTCAGGAGTCTGTGATAGGCAGCCTTGTTGTAGTGGAACAGGCAAGTGTTCCTAGAGTTGGAGTGGTGGAGGATGTGGCTATATTGAAAGATCGCCACTTTCCTGATTTAATTCCTCCCACGCCCAAAAAAGACCAATCCCTGTAAGAGATGTAGAGTCTGTTTGCGAAGAGTTATGCGGAAGTAGCGTCATATGCTCTGTGCTGATTTTCCTTCTAATCCTGGGCTGTGTGCGCCCACATGTTTCAGATTGTATCACACTTCAAAGAGGTTTTGGGAGCAACCGTGATTCTAATAGTGTACTGCCTGGTCTGTATGGTTTTATATAGTTGTTGTTCAGTTTCACGGTTGGCATTAGAATCATGTCTTTAGTTACCGCTGTTTTTGTAGTTATAGTTTTGTATCTGGTTCCAATTGGTTTGTGTTTTCTTTCTTGTTAAAAAAAAAAATTTGATGACGGTGTGTGTGGACTGGCGCTTGGCTGGCGGTGTGCGTGGACTGGCACTAGGCTGGCAGTGTGGTTGGGCTGGCGCATGGCTGGCGGTATGCGTGGGATGGCGGTGTGGTTGGGCTGGTGCTTGGCTGGCGGTATGCGTGGGCTGGCAGTGTGTTGAGTAGTGACTTGCTGCTGGTCATTACACACTCTGCTAGTCAAACGCCACTGCACACACTATGTCAACCACCAGTCGGTGTGATTGCTGTGTCAGTCATGTGGACGTATAAAAGTGATGGGCCCTTGAATGGCGCTGTCTGTTGATGTGAACGTTGTAATGTGCTGGGCCCGCAGCTGGCGGTGTGAATTGTCTTGTGTGTCACGTATGAAAGGTGTGTGAATGGCCTGTAAAGAGGTTGGTGCCTTGCCGTGGCTTTACAGCTAATGAGCTGAGAGTCATTGGTTCAGGTTTTTAACCTTTTAAATATTAACAGTGCATTTCCTTTTTGTGAAATCTCTTGTTAATAGAATTTTACGCTCTGAACCTTCACTCACCCTCGTGCCAAATACAACCAGTATGTGTGAGTACTTAAGGAATTGTTCATTTTGAAGTAATATTTGTCTTTTTTGTCTCTCTGCCAGGGTGTACATTGTCTCCACATTGTCTGTGGATGTGAGTGTTGTAATGTGCTGGGGCCGCAGCTGGTGGTGTGAAAGTGTGTGTCAAGTATTAAAGGTGTGTGAATGGCCTGTAAAGAGGTTGGTGCCTTGTCGTGGCTTTACAGCTCACGAGCTGTGAGTCATTGGTTCAGGTTTTTAACCTTTTAATTATTAACAGTGCATTTCCTTTTTGTGACATCTCTTGTTAATAAAATATACATTTTGAACCTTTCACTCACCCTCGTGCCAAATCTAACCAGTATGTGTGTGTACTTGAGGAACAGATGGATAGGCAGTCATATTTGTCTGATCTGTCTTTCTGGGCTAAGGTGTAGTCTGTCTCTAGGGAAAATTTACCAACTTTAGATATTTCTGTAAACCAAAAAAATGGGGAGTGCTGGGTGGTGTGCCTCTCATGGATCCCAACAATGTTTTTTACTCACAATGCCATGCAAACGTCAAAATGTGACTATAGTCACGCATTTTTCTTGCATTACTGTGTCATAATATTCTGGTGTCAGAAAAACCACATTTTTCCTACCATCCAGAATTCCCCCCAGGCTCCCGATAAAAATGGTACCTCACTCGCATGGGTGGGTCAAGTACCCGTGACAGGAAAGGGCCCAAAACATATTGAGGAGACATCAAAATTACCCATCACAAAACAACCTGGTTTTGCAAGGCGGGTCCACCTGGGTTTTTAGCCCCGGGCTTGGAGGTCATCTTGGGAAACCTACCAAACCCACACATTTCTCAAAACTAGACACCTGGGGGAGTCCAGCGAGGTATGGCTTGCGTGGACCCCCCAACGTTTTCCTACCCAGAGTCCCCTGCAAACCTCAAATTTAGCTGAAAAAATCTAATTTTTCTCAAATTTCTGTGTGGGAAAGTTGTGGGATCACCGGGCTGACACAAATTTCCTACCACCCAGCGTTCCCCCAGGTCTCCCGATAAAAATGGTACCTCACTCGTGTGGGTGGGTCAAGTACCCACGACAGGCAAGGGCCCAAAACGTATTGAGGAGACATCAAAATTACCTATCACAAAACAACCTGGTTTTGCAAGTGGGGTCACCTGGGCTTTCGGCCCCGGGCTCGGTGGCCATCTTGGGAAACTACCAAACCCACACATTTCTGAAAACTAGACACACGCGGGAGTCCAGCGAGGTATGGCTTACGTGGACCCCCCAATGTTTTTCTACCCAGAATCCCCTGCAAACCTCAAATTTAGCTGAAAAAACCAAATTTTCTACATATTTTTATTTGGAATCACCGTGCCAGCACAAATGTCCTACCCCACAGCGTTCCCCTCAGTCTCCCGAGTAAAATACCTCACTTCTGCGAGTTGGGTAAGGGCCTGTGACTGGGAAGAGCCAAAAACATAGGGACTAAGGGTATAGCACCGCAAATTCTAAGCGCTACATTTTTAAAAAAAAATACGTTTTTAGCCAATTCTGCATTGGACACCCACACAGGCCCTTGCCCCACCCAAGCCATACCTCGCTGGACTACCATTTTTATCGGGAGACCTGGGGGAATGCTAGGTGGTAGGAAATTTGTGTCAGCCATGTTGATCCCACAACCTTCCCACACAAAGTTGAGAAAAATTTGATTTGTTCGGCTAAATTTGAGGTTTGCAGGGGATTCTCGGTAAGAAAACGTTGGGGGGTCCACGCAAGCCATACCTCCCTGGACTCCCCCTTGTGTCTAGTTTTCAGAAATGTGTGGGTTTGGTAGGTTTCCCAAGATGACCGCCGAGCCCGGGGCCAAAAACCCAGGTGACCCCCCTTGCAAAACCAGGTTGTTTTGTGATAGGTAATTTTGATGTCTCCTCAATACGTTTTGGGCCCTTCCCTGTCGCGGGTACTTGACCCACCCACGCGAGTGAGGTACCATTTTTATTGGGAGACCTGGGGAAACGCTGGGTGGTAGGAAATTTGTGGATCCTCGCAGATTCCAGAACTTTCCATCACAGAAATGTGAGGAAAATGTTTTTTTTTTTTTTTTTTTACAAAGTTCGAGTTTTGCAAGGGATTCTGGGTAACAGAACCTGGTGAGAGCCAGACAAGTCACCCCATCCTGGATTCCCCTGGGTGTCTAGTTTTCAAAAATGTATAGGTTTGCTAGGTTTTCCTAGGTGCAGGCAGAGCTAGGGTTCAAAATCCACAGCTAGGCACTTTGCAAAAAAAGGGTCAGTTTTCACTGTAAAAATGTGGTGTGTCCACGTTGCGTTTTGAGCCGTTTCGTGTCACGGGCACTAGGCCTACCCACACAAGTGAGGTACCCTTTATATCGGAAGACTTTGGGGAATGCAGGGTGGGTGGAATTTTGTGGATCCACGCAGATTCCAGAACTTTCCATCACAGAAATGTGAGTAAAATGTGTTTTTTTGACAAAGTTTGAGGTTTGCAAGGGATTCTGGGTAACAGAACCTGGTGAGAGCCAGACAAGTCACCCCACCCTGGATTCCCCTGGGTGCCTAGTTCTCAAAAATGTATAGGTTTGCTAGGTTTCCCTAGGTGCCAGCAGAGCTAGGGTTAAAAATCCACAGCTAGGCACTTTGCAAAAAAAGGGTCAGTTTTCACTGTAAAAATGTGGTGTGTCCACGTTGCGTTTTGACCCGTTTCCTGTCGCGGGAACTAGGCCTACCCACACAAGTGAGGTACCATTTTTATCGGGAGACTTAGGGTAACACAGAATTGTAGAGCAACTGTTATTACCTATTGACTTTCGATGCATTTCTGCCTTCCAAATGAAAGACAATGTGTAAAAAAGAAGTCACTTTGAAAAATGTCCTATAATTCTCATGCTAGTATGGGTCCTCACAATTTCGGAAATGTGCAAATAGCTACTGTTTCTAAACTCTATATGTTGTTCCAATTTCAGAAATACATAGGTGTCTTTCATCCCGATTTTTCACTGTATATATTTTCCCAAATGAATTGCTATATACCCGGTACACAATAAAAAAAACATTGCAAGACGCTGCTCAGTTATTGGCTCTGGGTTCGTCGGGTTCTTGGTGAACCTACAAGTCCTATATATCCCCACAACCAGAAAGGTCCAGCGGATGTAACGGTATATTGCTTAAAAAAATCTGTCATACTTAGAAGTTACAGGTGAAAACGTTGGCACAAATGGCTGTTTTTTTCAACTCATTTTCAATTTTTCCTATTTTCAACTGTTACTTTCTATAAAGAAACCTTGAAGGATCTACACAAATGACCTCTTGCTGAATTCAGAATTTTGTCTACTTTTCTAAAATGTATAGCTTTCCAGGATCCATTATTGCTTTCATACCCATTTCTACCATTAACTGGAAGAAGGTTGAAAGCACAAAAAATAGGCTATGTCCCAGTAAAATGCCAAAACTGTGTAAAAAATGTTGGTTTTCTGACAAAAGTCTGTCAGTCCCTGAAAGCTGGGAAGATGGTGATTTCAGCACCACAAACCCTTTGTTGATACCATTTGCAGGGAAAAAACTAGACGCTTTAATTTGCAGCACTTTTTTCCATTCCCCCCCCCCCGAAAAACACATTTTTTTGTTTTTTTTAAAAACTTTATTTATCCTTTTTATTTAATACGCAAAATAAAGGAAATTTGCATTTTCATACACCATAACAATGATTACAACATTTGTTTGTAACGAGGGAGGCCGTACTAGGTCCACACATAAGCGTACATAAAATGAATCCTTCAATTTACATATATTTCACCCGCCTTCTGAGGCCATAAAAAAAAAAAAGGGGTACATTTTGTTGATTCCTAACGGGGTATCCCGGTCCACACATTTCATACATAGTAAAGTGCAGGGGAACATGGAGGAGCATCAACTGTAGAACATTTAGCCTACTCCAGTGGGGACAATACCATCAGGTTGTGTAGTCGGGGGTGGGGGGTCTAGGTTGCAGCAGGTAGGCCTTCAGAGGTTGCCAAATGTCTTTTGGCCTGGACGTAGGGGGCTGCAGGGATGCATACAATTCACTATTAGTATTACAATACGTGAGACTTGACAACCAGGCATTAGTCGTGGGGGGGGGGGGGAACCAAAGTTTAGCTGTATTTTGGTTAATTTCTAGGTCCCCTCCAGGAGAACCCACAAACCCTTGGTACCTTTAGAATCCCCATGATGTTGGAAGAAAAGGACGCAAATTTGGCGTGGATACCTTATGTGGTCAAAACGTTACAGGGGTCTAAGCGCGAACTACCCCAAATAGCCAAAAAGGCTTAGCACAGGGGGAAAAGGCCTAGCAGCGAAGGGGTTAAAACCCTTCTTTAACAGAGCACCAAGGAAAAGGTATAAATAGGTGTCAAACAGAAATTCTCTCCAAGACTCAGCTCATCATTTACAATGATGAACCAGTGGTCATGTGTAATTCTAGCAAAAGGCAACACTACAAACAGATACACAGTTAAAGACTGGCCAGCTTTACGTATGAACTTTATAAGGATAAACAGATTAAACCTTCAAATGTAATTTTTCAAGAAAAAAATGCACCCTTTATAATCAACAAAATGGTGTTCATGAGTCCTTCTGATGAAGCGTTAAACAGCACTACAAATAAAACATACACTACAGCCGCAGTAAGAATAGTGACACATTCCCTGCTCAGCTAAGATCTTCTCGACTCTGCCAACTGCTACAAGAGAACTACTCTTAAGCAACAGAACATCCTGTGCTAAATATTCTGACACACAGCATGTCAATCAATCAGTAGATTTGTAGAGCGCTTCTTGTAATCTGTGAGGGTATCCAGGTGCTGGCAAGGTCCAGTTATCCGAATAGTCAGGTGTTCAGGGACTTTTGGAACTCAGGAAGAAATGGGGAGGTCCGTAGATGAAATGGCAGCTCATTCCATGCCTTCGCTGCCAGGTGAGAGAAGGTGCTACCTCCGCATCTGTTCCGTCAGATGCAGGGGGTGAGGGTTAGAGAAAGGGACGTGGAGCAGTGGTGTCTGGTGGGCTGAAGGTAGTGCAGATGGTGGTTCAAATAGGCGGGACCGCAGTTGTGTAGGGCCTTGTATGCATGGGTCAGGAGCTTGAACTGGCATCTTTTCTGTACAGGGAGCCAGTGGAGTTTCCTGAGGTAGGGGGTGATGTGGGTTCGTATAGCGAGATCCAGGATGAGGCTTGCTGTGGTGTTCTGTATGGTCTGTAGTCGTCGAAGTTGAGCTGCGATCCCTGCGTAGAGAGCATTGCCGTAGTCCAGTCGGCTGGAGATGAGGGCCTGGGTGATGGTACGTCTTGAGCTGTGGGGTAGCCATTTGAATATCTTGCGGAGGATGAAGAAGCAGGAGGAGGAGGAGACTGAGTTGACCAGAGTCATTATGGTTAGCTTGTTGTTCAGAATGATGCCTAGGTTCCTACGTGGTAAGTGGGGGTATTAGTAGGATCGAGTTCTGAGGGCCACCACACGTCCCATGAGGAGCTTTTGTTTCCGAAAATCAATACCGCTATCTTGTCCGTGTTGAGCTTCAGCTTCATCCAGTCTGCACTGTCTGTCATGCAGTTGTGGAAGATGGTGTTGGTGGTGTCTTCGGAGAGGATCAGTTGTGTGTCGTTGAGTCCATGGGTTTTGGTGATGCTGGGCAGGGGTGTCATAAGTGTTGAAGAGGGTGGGCTGAGCATGGATCAGATGATTTCCTTGGTTCGGAGGTGAAGGGTTGAAGGTGGACTTTTTGTGTTCTTCGGGTGAGGAAAGAGGCGATCCATCGGAGAGCGGCTCCTTGGATGCCTACGTTATGAAGCCTTGTGATGTGTGTGTGATGGGAGACATTATCGAAGGTTGTCAAGAAGCCTAGGAACATAAGAGCCATAGTTCTCCTTGGTTGAGCGGGGCTCAGATGTCGTCAGTAGCGGCAATGAGGACTATATCGGTGCTGTTGTTGCCGAGGAATCCAGATTGGGAGTAGTCGAGGAGGAGGTTTCATTCCAGGTGTGAGGAGAGATATTGGTTGATGGCTTTTTCTAATACTTTGGCTGTTAACCGGAGCAGGAAGATTGGTCAGTAGTTGCTGAGTTCGCAGGGGACTGATGATGGTTTCTGAAGTAGTCCGTTGACTTCTGAATGTTCCCAGTCCTTGGGGAAGGTGGCCGCGGCAACTGAGGTGATGAACACGGTGGTGAGCACGTGGCTGATTCTGGCTTCACCTAGGTTGAAGATATGGTGAGGACACGAGTCGGCTGGGCCCCCTGATTGGACCGAATTCATGGTGGAGGAGGTGTCCTATGGGGCGTGCTGGCTCCATTCGGTTAGTCGGGTGTCTGTGGTGGTAGCAGGGTCGTTGTGTTGCTTGAAGTCGTCGATGGCGTTGGTCTGGGGTTTGAAGTTTCTGTAGATGTTGGCGATCTTGTATTGGAAGAAGTTTACAAGTTGTCACAGAGTTCCTGTGAGGGGGTAAGGTTGTGTGTTGCAGTTGAGGAGATGGAGAATTCTTTGATGATGTTGAAGAGTGCTTTGCTGTTATTGGAGCTTGATTCGATTCGTGAGGCTAAGGCATTTTTCTTCGATTCTCTCAACTGTCTGTGGCAGAGATTGAGGGCTGTCTTGAAGGCGGTCTTATAGGTTGTATACTTGCTGGTGCACCATCTCCTTTCCAGTTGATTACAGTGTCGTTTAGCAGTTCCAAGGTCTTCAGTATACCTGCTAGCCTGCTTAGTGGACCTTCTGTGGGTGTTGTTGCAGAGGGGAGCAACACTGTCAGTGCAGCTGGTGATCCAATTGTTGAAATTTCTGACGTTCTAGTCTAGGTTGTTGGAGGAGATAGGGTGAGTGCATTGATCCATGTGTCCTCTGAGACTTTGCTCTAGCTGCGGTGGGCAGACTGAGGCAGAGGTCCGAGACCTAGTGATGTTGACGTGGACGATGGAGTGGTCAGTCCAGGTGAGTTCAGTGGTGTGGCTGTACCTGACAAAGTCGATGGAGGTGAAGATGGGGTCTAGTGTGTGGCCTGCAGTGTGTGGGGTCGTGGACGAGTTGGGTGAGTCTATATACCATTGCATAAAACAATTTTTGAGACACACCACTTCACACAGTCTCTGTTTAATATAAGACACTAGTTAACCACAGAATCCACTCCTCATAAACCAAGCTCACTGTACCTTCAGCCACAAAACACAGCAAATTAAGAATGTAAAAAACCTCCACATAACACAGGAGCATGCAACACCACATCATTCCTCACCTAGCCAAGACACTTCTCACCACATACTCACATCATGCAGGCTATGCTTATTCACAGGTTTACTCACTCAGGTTGACAAACCTCTGAGAAACAGGCATACATACACATATATCCACCCACTCCACATTTTCTTCACAGTCCTGTCTCCACAGAGGTACTACAAGGAAATATATATTTGTTCATGAGCTTGTCCCTCGGTCAAGGAAATACACTCCTAGCACGCACACAAACATCTGTTCATATGACTCTTCCTTAGTCAAGGGTAAGCCTTGGCGTATGCAGTCCTATCACACACTCATTTGTTCAGGATTTGTTTCCAGGTGAAGGGTCTGACTTGATGAATGCCCTCTGGCATAAACACATTTGTTTATGGTACTGAAAGGAGAGAAGGAGATCATGGGCCTGTCACCAGCAGAGTCTCTTCCAACTGGCCACCTGTTGCGATGCACCCAATACATGCACACCTGGCCACAATGCATGCACTGGAGAACAATACACACTCTCTTGGTAAGTTATTTAACACATTACCCACTTTTCTTTCGTAAATCAGTTTTCTTTGATAATACAAGGGTGGTACCCTCCATTTTCCAGGTACATTGATTCATCCTACATGTGTTTTCTTGAATTCATACCATTTATTAATGGACCTTTCCTACCACAAAGCATTACCCCACATATACTCAGTTTAAGCTAAACTGCAAAATACTTTATTCTTCACAATTGTCAATCCTCTCATGACCCTACAGCAAGGGACTTTTTTTGACACACAATAATACTCCCTGCCTCCTTTATTTTTTTATTCACCACCTGCAATCCTTTTATCGTTTTTTATTGCCTATATTATTTCTGTGGCTATTTCTTCCTTACTGCTGCTCCGTTTTACTTTTATTCTGATTTGTTTTGATTTATGTTGGGGTTTATTTCACAGCCTACACTTAAATATTGGCACAGTCTACCAACTAAATATTATCGTGACATTTTATTATCATTCTAACAAGAGGATGCAGTACAACAATAATAGTTCTACCCTTATGAATTGCTCCACAGAGTAAGTGTTACCTCTCCTGATTCCACCCAGCATTTGCTACTTTAGTTTAGACACGATATACATAGCCACTCAATTCCTTTGCTCTTTCGCAAAGCAAACTCTTATCATTATTAACCATTTATTATTATCAAATTATTATTTTTATAGAGCAGCTACCACTCCAAAGGAGTCTCTTGGCACTCGGAGTGACAAACTACAGAATGGCAGGATCTTATAAGTGGCTTGTTATTGCAGTAAAAAAACACGTTTTTGGTGACTTGTGAAACTTGCTCAATGAAGAATCTAGGCGGAGGGCTAGTGGGAGAGTGTTCCAGATCTTGGCACTTTGTACTAAGAACTCTCTGGCTCCCCAGTTTTCAAATTCAACTGATGGAATCTCAAAGTTATCTTTGTTTTGTGACCTCAAATCACTTCATATTTTTACATTTCTGCGCTAAGAACTTAGGACCTGTATTATAAAACATTTTGCAGATAGTGAAGACTATCTTAAACAGGATGTGTTTTTCAACGGGAAGCTAGTGCAGTTAGCCAAGATATCTTTGATTCTAACCTTTGGTCCAGTTGCTCAGGCTGTTGTTGACCAGAAATTTTCAAGTACATAAATTACTTTTCAGAGTAAGTTCCTACATTATCTCAACTACTCCTGCATCATTAGTGCAGCTAAGCCGCATTTCGTATTTTGTTTCCAAATACTCCAATTTTCTTAGTCTTTTTACCATAGATACTTTCATTTGAAAATGTTGCAATCATTTGGTAGCTTCATTGGGAGAACCCTCAATTACAAAATTGGGGCCCCAGGTAACTGTTCCACCTACTCACTCTATCTTTTTTTAAACCAGATTTATTGCCCCTGATCATATACATCTTTCCTTTCCCCAATATACACTTTTCAAGTATTGAAACTTTGGCTGCTACTTCTCCTCTACATTATACACACACATCTGACTCAAGAACAGAAGGACAAACTACTCTTTCCCGCCCATCCTAAAATATAAAATTCTGCACAGATGGAGCACTGCATGAGGCGTGAACCATATATATATATATATATATACATATATATCCACATTTCTTGGCTCATAATTCGATTAGAACCCATGGCGCATCACTTCGGTGCAGATTCCCAGGCAGAGCCACGCCACCACTTATTCCCTCGACATCCTTTCGGAAAAAATGAAATCGCACTCGCTGAAAGACTGATTTCCCAAATCCTTTTATTTTTCAAAGGCTTCCAGGTTGAGAGAACAACCGACGCGTTTCGTTATCACAGATAACTTGATCACGGTTAGGAATATATTTATATATATATATATATATATATATATATATATATATATACATATATATATATATATATATATATATATATATATAGTCCAAATCCCCACTCACTGTAAAGAAGGGTCCGACACCACACCGCCGGGATAGAATCAAGAGGATTTATTTCAGAGTAAAATCATAGCGCAAGTCATGTAACATCTTGGCAGACGCGTTTCAGCGGCTTCGCTTTCCTCAGTGCCTGTTACAATGGCAGGGCCTCACAGCTGGTGGCCATTTAGGTGCTTCCTTGACCACTCCCCATAGAGTTTTTATTGAGGCCACTCCTCTGCCTTAAAGCAATATTTCATCTCGCGCTAGTGAAACAGGCTGCTGCATGCTGGTATTTGAAGTCCGTGTATGGATCCCCCTTGAGTAAGTGGGAAATCCAAAACACCAGGTGGTGTCCCATCACATATATATATATATATATCACTGCACCTCGTGAAATCGCTTCATGAACAAAGACTAGTGCAGACCTCCAATCGTGCATAAATTATTTATTGCTTAGACTTCTGCCATTACGCGTTTCGGCTGTACAAGCGGCCTTGATCATATATATATATATATATATATATACATATATACTGAAAAAACCAAAGGTTACAGGGACGTTATAGTTAGGCTGACATTTCACTCGTACAAAACCAGAGAAATTAAGCAGTTATAGTTAGCTGAGCTAACTATAACTCGCGCATCCGGAATGCACTGCTTACAAAATCACATATTCCATCACTCATGACATGGTCAGTGACATCACTCATGACATCACTGATGACATCCTCCACAGAATCTCTGACGCACCCACTCACACCCCCATATAACCTTTCATACACCCACTCCAACATCCACACTACCATTCTCAAACCTATTCCAGTACTTACACAGCTACTCACTGATTTGTATATTAACACACACATCCACTCACTCAACCATACAGGCACTCATACACCGACTCACTCACTAATACAGCCACTGACCTATCCACTCATACAGCCACTCACTCATTGAGTCAGTCAGCCATAGAGTTACTCAAACACCTTCTCACTCACCCATACAGTCAATCACACAGCCACTTACTCACCCATACAGTTACAAACACACTCACTCACTTACTCAAATAGATATCGGTGACTGTAGACCGCGTCATCGTCGGTAGTCACGAAGTGCGCGTGTTTTTTAAAACTCGGGGACATATACTTAGACATATTTTAATTAATATTTGACACAAGTTGTTTATTGATATACTCTTGAAACCTAACTTTTGGAAGAATTTTTTCAATTAAAAGCCTTTTACTTGAGGTTTTGTGTGATTGCCGCGATGCCGAAGTCGTAATGACGTCGATAACCGTAATGAACGCGCATTTTTTGTAAAGTGTATAACACGTATTTATACATATTACATTGAATGATCCACATATGGAATATATAGAGGTAATGGAGTTGACTTTACAGATGAAAGGAACAGGGTGTTTCTAGGCAACCTGAAACTTTGCATACAGTCTTATATGTAGCTGTCTTATACACACTCTCAACACAAAAGCTCTTGTCAGAGCCACCCAAGAGCCCAAAATGTTGTTCATTTTCTTGTTAACTGATTTTTTGGGGGCATTTTAGAGATGATTGCGATGCGAAATAGCAAAACAAATGCAAACATTCAACGACCACTACCACATTTAAGAATTATAACTTCAAAAATGTCATTCTAACTATTACAATACACACATTACTAACTTGAATAACATGTTTGTACACATATATTTGTAGTAACTTTTAAAGCGTGTTGCATCCTACATACTGTTTTGCGATGACACAGACCGCCGTGCTCCTATGGAGGACGGTCCCATTCACCGCTTTAAGAGGTGGAGGACGGACTATATGTCAGACCCGTCATCAGTATTATAGACCCCTAGGTGTTTATTACTGCACTGTTTAAAGTCATATTTCTGTAGGGAGTTTGTATAAAAACAATAATTTAAACCAATTTTCCATTTTCGCTGTGACGTCAGGCGTCGTGATGATATAGGTAGCCGCAATCGCCACGAATATTTTGCAAAATGAATAAACAAATGCAGACATTCAATAGTCACCACCACATTCAAAACTTATAACTGCAAAATCGATTATAACCAACAGACTAAACACATTCCTATCTAAATGACTGTATAATAGCATGTACAACTCCTTTAATATCTCTATAACACAGTGCATAACTTTTTCAGTGTAATCTATAACTGCATGCATCACTGTATCAGTAAGTCTCACATTCACTGTATAAGTATCTCAGTGAATCTGTAAGACGGTGCATCAGTCTATCAATGCTTCTGTAACGAACTGCGTGACTGCTTCAGTGCATCTATGAGTGGGTGCATTGTAGTGTAGCTCCTATTTCCCTAATAGGCTCTGCGCATTGGAATAATATATCCTATAGGTTTGACATAGGACTAAGGTCAGTATGTCCCTATCGAGTATATTAAACTTAATTACTTGTGCCAGCTAGCTCAGAGGCCACTAGAAACTCCTTGACAACAAGAAGGGAGTAGTTTCTGGCAGCCGCAAAACATGACCAATATGTTTCCCTTTTAGAATCAGAATGTGTCCCAGAGTCGTGGAAACACTAGATAACTATTTCACTCAGCTCAATCGTGCATGCTTAGTTTTCCTCAGAGTTACACAGAAATAATAGATGGGCGTTTTCAATAAAAGATTTATTGAACAGTCTTGTTTCTGGTGTAAGTATAATGTGCTGTTACGATCACAAGACAGTATGCGAGATAAATAATGTACAGGGTGAGCAGTAGAAATAAATAATACTGCGATAGCATTATCTTTTAGTACAAATGCTGTTACATAAATAACACAGACTAAAAATGAGAGTACTCATACGATGCAGTGCTAAGCTAGTTCTACCCCAATGTACCTAACCTAACCTAGGTGTAGGACAAGGTATGAAGTAGGTGAAGTATTCCTTACTATGGTATACTAAGAGTATGTTAAGTCTAGTATGCCTAGTATGCCAAGAGTCCCTCTAGGTTCTTATCAGCTCCATACCTGAGGAATGAGAGAGGTTGGAATCTCTTTGCCAGACTCGAACTCCAACACCCCGCAAGGGAAGTCAGATCACTGGAAGCTGGAAGCTGGGCTCTCTGCGTGCAGGGAATGGCAGCGTCTTCTCAGTGCGTCAGGCCGGGTTACGGGCTCCTCTGAAGTCGAGGTCTCCTCTGGTTTACAGGGGCTAGGGAAGGTATATTTATACCTGAGAGTACCTTAGGAATGTTAGCATTGACGTGAATTGGACAACGAAAGACGTCATGAATGAACCCCTAAGGAATAATGGTTCATGCATAATAGATGAGGCCTTGAAGAAATCAATAGTCCTGGGCTAGGGAAACTCCTGCAGCCTAAGGGTCTGTTCTTCATGAACTCGTTGTGACGTTAGGGTGGACGGATGTCAGAGACCATGCCTGTATTTGGAGTGCATGGTTTAATGCCTAAATAAGGCCTGGGATTCTATGCCTATATAAGGGCAGGGCGAATTGTGCCTATATAAGGACATGATATTGGAAAGCCCGTTATGGACACCCTAAGAGGAATACAACACCCACTCCACTTTCGTGTATACGATAATACATAAATGCTAAACATTTAAAATGCTAAACATAAAAATGGAGTACGCATATTTCTAAAATATTTCATAAAACCATTTAAAAAGGCATTTAAAAAAACATATTAGAATGCAAAAAGGTACTGTACATTCGAAGCATTGCTTATCATTTCAGGCATAAAGTTCGAAAATAAATGCAATTGGAATGAACTAAGCAGTAATATTTACATGTGACAGAAAATGATCGATAAGTTGTTCATAAATCAAAGTCATTTCATGTCAGGAAAATTAAATGAACTGTTTTTAGACACATAAGATGACTAAATGTCTTTGGAAGGACCGCCAAGTCTGTACTATAAGGCTAGTTCTACTTTAAGCAGATTGAAGTTCCATTTTCCTTCGAAAAAATGGGAAAAAGTTCAATTTTTGGTAGAGTTCCAAGTTTTTGAAAAATGAAGGCTAAATTGTTGCTGTATTTCTGGAACACGGTATGCTGATTCAGAGTCAGTTTACGGGTCTGGTGTAAACATTAGATCATCTATTTCTATAGACAAAACATCATCCACTGTAGTTGGTGTGAGTTGGAACACCTCGTGAAGCAGGTTAATTGCACAGAGATGTGAAGCATTGCTTTCAATTGTCGCAATGTTCGCGTCCGTTGTAACCTGTGTGCCTGTAGTTCTTTCTCGTACCTCAGCAGCTGCCGGAAGCGTCTGTGAGATCTCAATGAATGCTGTCATCAGGATAGGAAGCCGCTGGGGACAACACATAGCATGGGCCGTTATCGGGTCCAGCAGAGTATCGACGTCCGTTGGCGCATCCGATGGAAATGTTAGACAGGTGTCCAACACACATTCTACACCGCATAGCAGGCATCGTAGAACAGGTAAGATGCAATCTTGCCAGATTGGTCTAAAGGACAGGAACCATGTGGTATTAAGGTCCCGTAGACGATTTATGCCCAAAAGCTGTACTATTTGCTCACGGCACTTTCGCTCAAGGAGAGCTTTCTCCATGTCGCTCGGAGTGATGTCGGCGAATTGGCTGGCCATAGTGCAATAGCAGGAAGAAAAATAGAATTCCGGCAACAAGTGCTAGAATTAATGGTATGCCACCAAACACCGAATGTGCAAAGTTCGGGATGATTCCGAGTATTGCCTGGAAAGGTGCTAACAGACCCGAGCAGATGCCCTTAAATACATGTACAATTCCGGTTGTATCAGACATGTTAAAGATACGTGATATCATTTCCACAAAATGTATAGGGCAGTTTGTACGTATTAAAGTCTGTATCTCAGCCGAAGTCCTTGCTACTTGTAGATCATAGGTTTCTTTGGCCGAGGTCAAAGGCACTGTTTGCTGTAAAAGCATGGCTTTCATTCTGCTTAAAGTATCAAATCTTATAAAAGAGACGTTCAGCGAAGGCCATAGAGGCGACTCCCTGACTGTGTCTATTGGGGCAAACAATACTTGCATACAGCAAGTGACCCTGGAGTTGACCGTTACTAGATATGGGATACCTGGCAGCATGCCACAGCAACTCTGATCATTCAACATGAGGTAACTCCCTTTAGAAAGTTGTCCGAACGTTGGATTAATCACAGCAGCTGGTGTACCCTGCTGATGGCAAGACAAATTTGCCACAGAACCATTACAAGCCTTGTGCAAGGAAATGTCCTGACATACAAGTGAACCGCTTAGTGCACGTTTACAGTTTTTACCGCTTAAAAACACTTCACGATCCCCGCTCCAACATCTATATGTATACGGTAAAGCCCAAGATGTCTTAATGTATTCCTTACCCAACCTTTCATATTTGCCTGCTTGCATTTGTCTGAGGCAATACTGAAACTGAAAAGTAGTCACAGGTAGTGTAATTTTGCCATGAATAAGCCATTCTGTAGCTGGTTTTTCTGCCACTGTGAATGGTAACTTTTCTAGTTTTTCAATGCTCAGTACTGTATACTTTGCTCCTCTTTGTGCCATTTTGATCTGTTTATCAGTTAGATTGTATTCTGCAAACAGAGCCGTTGTGTTGATGAAACGCCAAGGCACATAGCCCGCTCGCAATGATTGCAGCGTCCAGCTTAATAACATAATAGAACGTATTTGAGATTGGCCTTGTTGTAACATCGCCAAATCTTGTTCTAGAATGTCGATAGCAGAGGTTACAATGCCATCCAATGAATATATTCTGGAGGACAAAGTTGTTAACCCATTGTCGACCACAGAGAGTGTTTTCTCTAAATTAATACGATCAAGTTCACGTATTCGTTCTGCGGCCTCTATCTGTGATACCTTCCAAGCTTCATTATAAGCAGCATAAATGCCGGCATATATGAAACGTTTTTGACGCGGTTTTCTTGGTCCAAGCAAGAAATCCCTAAGATCTGCGTCTTTTGCAAGTAAGGATAAGTGTCGTTTCACATCCTGTAGTGTAGATGTATGCAGTCAATCGAGGCATAATTTCCCTACACTGTATGTTGTTACTACCCCCGGATGTTGTCTTTGGACGTATCTTGGGTCTGGCCTGTGAATGGTAAAACCCTGAGTTTTATTCAGGAATCTTTCCTGACAGTTATTCGTGTCTGTGGGCTAGATCAACCATTTTTTCCAATCAGGATTAGATCTGTTGAGTTGTAGTATATTGTCTACTGTCACCACTGCCTGTGTTTCATTATTTTTTGCAGGAGTTGGTACAGAAGGTGTGTTCATCTCTTTGATCTTGGCTAATCCAAGACAAGATGTTTGTTGGATAGTTTCATTCAAAAACATTATTTGTTCAGGGATGATGCAGGCTCTAAATAAAGCTTCTATCCCCTGTACTTGCGTTCTTTAGTACCCCACAACGTTTTTGTGTCTATTGTGTCTTTCCAAAAGTCGAAACCCTGTCTAGACAGTTGGGCATTAAATATTGCAGAATAAATCTGTTTTGTATTTGTTAACATAATTTTCAGTCCTGTTTTGTTTACATTTTTATAGTAAAACATTTCTGGATCAGATGTATTGTAACCTGAAAAATATGGAAATTTACTGGCAAATGTTTTTGAACTACCTTTAGGTGGTGTAGGACAATGTTCCCATTGGTTAAACATAAACACATTTCTTGGATATGCAGATTTACCCATAGTGGTTATAACAATACAGTTGTTCATAGTCTGATGAACCCTCTAAATATTCATTTTTAGAAAATACAGCAGATTTTTCTAGGTCAAACATAATGTCAGTCACAGTTTCAAAGTCCCAATCATCAGAATAGGTACTGGACGTGATTAGATCACTTAGTGAAATTTTAAACAAATGTGGAATGTTCAATTTTTCCGTCGGACCGAATATATCAAAATCTGTTTTGTCCCACACTATACCATCGTGTATAGGAACAGCTGTGATGTTCACTGATGACAAGTCTCTTGCTTCACGATGGGAAGATTTATGAGGTTTCAAAAGTACGTTTACGTCTTTTCCTTCAGTGTTCACATGGATGTATCTGCCACTTATAAGCACGCTTACAGTTGTTACCAAAGCTAGCCAGAGCAGGAAAACAAAAAGTCCAGATGTAATCCAGAGTTCAATCCATGGAGAAACCAAATAAGTCTTTTTCAGAAAGTGAAGAAAGTCTTGTATTTGCTGCTTGAATTTCAATGACACTGGCGTTGTTTCAGTTTCACTCGGATCTTCTGAGAACGTATCAAAGTTAATGAAGTAGCCAGAAGCAGTTCTGTCAATTGTTGGAATTGCATCAGGATTTGTAGAAATCACTGGAACCAGTTCATCACTTGTTACGTTGGTGTAGACAGGTGTATTTGGACGAACTGTTACTTGTTCTTCAAGAGGGATGATTTCCATAGCATTGTTGCTTAGTCCTTCATCTGTTTCAGCTGAATTCTCGATTGTTATCAGTCTTTCAGTATGAACCTCTTGGATAGTAGCGAGAGGAGTGCATTTGCTACTAGGTCAGAGTCCACGAGGCCTACTATTTAGTATTGGCCACATACTGTGGTTTAATGAGGTCGATGGACACAAATCTTTTCTCCTTTCTTCCAGCAAGGGGCGGCAGTAGTACTGTTCTTGTTCCTTGAACTGCTAGGACAGGTACTGGTTGTCTGTAAGAAGGTCCAAATTCCTTCTTGTCCGCAATTTTTTCTCTGACTAGATCCCCAACTTTAGGAATCCAGACAGGCCTTGCTGGGACAGCCGGTTGATCCCCAGTGGTGGTTGACTGTAGAAATACATTGCTTTGTTTGGTTCTTAATTTGTTTACGTCCTGTAAAACAGCCAAACGATCTTTGATATCAAAGGGTTTATTTTCCACCACTGTGCCTACGTTTTCTAAGTCTGGTACCCACATTCTTGTCCCAAATAGGACCTCATATGGAGTGACCCCCCCTAGAGAACTTCTTGGCAGGTTGTTAAGTGCACGTTGAACTCCACTAAGGTGTTTGACCCACCCGTCACCCGAGCCTAATACTCTAGCTGTTATAGACTGCTTTATGTCCCGGTTTTTCCTTTCCACAACCGAATTTCCCTCAGGATGGAATGTAGAGGAGTACCGCAATGCAACGCCCAGACTGGCCATGGCGTCTTTGTAAGCCCGAGAGCTAAACGCAGGACCCTGGTCAGAATGTAGCGTGCCTATTGCGTATATGCCGATAAAGACTCGCAAATCTTTTATAACAGTTCGAGCGTCAGCTGAGCGCTGAGGCCATAACCATAGGAACCTAGAGCATGAATCCACTGTAACCATGATATATTTATAATTACCGTCCCTGTGCAAGGGACCGCAGTGGTCCAGGTAAACACAAGCTAATGGTTTGTCTGAAATTAACAGGGGTGTCTGCGCAGGACGTTTCACTGTGGAGACTTTCATCTGTTGGCATATATCACATTCTAAAACATAGTTCTTTGTTTGTTTTCTGATGCCAGGCCACCAATATCTTTGCTTGAGTAAAGATACTGTTGCAGAAACACCTGCATGGGCAGAAGCTATCCCTTCGTGTGCTGCTAGGATTAGTCCTAATCTGCGTTCCTTGTTTGGAATTACCCTATCCCCCACTCCAGGGATTCGAGCAAAAGGAACGTTGTTCGCATCAATTACATAAGAGTACTTGAGTGGAAACTTTTTGGTAATGCTGCACTGCTGCCTTTGCTTGAAGCATTGACAGCCAACATTATCTCACCGTCTATTTTTGTTTTTGAACGAGTGATCGCAGCTACGGAAGCTGTTTGCACAGCTCCCTTTGCGGCTTCGTCAGCCAATGAATTCCCTGCAACGTGAACGCCATCACGTTGATGACTCAGTGTGTGGATCACGTGAGCCTTTGGTAGTTCGTTTTTCAACTGAACTACTTGTTCCCAAAGCAATTTGTGCTTTATTGTGCCACCTTTCGCATCTTTGAAACCATTTTCAAGCCAGTTTTGTATATATTCATTATACGACTGCACACAGTAAAAGGAATCGCACACGATTAGTGTGGGGAATTCTCGATCTGTACTTTCAAGTGCCAGTTTGAATGCTTGTAGTTCAGCTCGCTGAGCTGTACAATCCCCTAGAGATTGTGTTTTTGTGACCATAGGTCTGAAGATGCCATTTCGCATGTGACCTTTAACGATAGCACACGCTGCACTGTAAGCTTGCTTACCCCCTATTGCAGGTTGTGCGGATCCGTCAGTGTAAATTATGAATTCGTACTGATCGAGAGGCAGAATTTCAGTAGGCAGGGGACATTCATGTTCATACTGCAGGAATGCTTGTGTTTTCAAATCTGGATCAAAAACATATTCAACATCTGTTGCAGCAAGAGAATTAACCCATTGTATCCATCTTGGATGCAATGCCTTAGCATTTGGAATGCTTGCTTTTGTAACCGCTTCTAAAGCAGGTACTGGGGTTACGATAATAATGCATTTCCCTTGGGCTAAGGCTCTTTCTTTTGCTACAGTGGTTTGAACTGCTGTTAGAATTTTTTCAGTAGAACTGAAGCGCATTTCCGCTTGTGTGTACAAGTGTGATTTATACGCTATTGGTATTTTTTCA
This sequence comes from Calotriton arnoldi, assembly GCA_963921515.1. Lineage (NCBI taxonomy): Eukaryota > Metazoa > Chordata > Amphibia > Caudata > Salamandridae > Calotriton > Calotriton arnoldi. Next base: position 101,403 of record CAWUFW010000974.1, on the reverse strand, counting down.
CCCTCATTGAAAGTTAAGTAGGTGAATCCGCATTGACCCGAAATTATTCGGATCACCAAATTTCGTTCACTTACGCGTGTTTGTAAATGATGTGTTGCTAATATGTTAGCCTGGAGTGAACGCAAAATTTCTGTGTGTTCCTGTGTCCAGTTTTTGATTGAAAAATCAGGTTTGATTAATGCGTAGAGAGGTTTAACCCTTTCTGCGTAGTTTAGAATGTATGTTCTTCCAAAATTTAAGAAACCCAGGATGGATTGTAAGTTTTTTAGCGATTTTGGAGGTTGGAGCAGCGCACACTTTTCTAAAAAGTTAGCTGCCAAGCTCTTGCCTTCGCTTGAAAGCTCATATCCTAGAAATAGGACATTGAGATGGGCAATTCTGGACTTTTTAAAGTTGAATTTGTAACCCTCAGAGGCGAATCCCAGTATAATTGTGCTCACCCTGTTCAAGTGTTTTTCCAGGTCATCGTCTGTCAGATATATGTCATCGACATAGGACAATGCCTCATTGTCATAAATTTGTAGTAACTCCATTACCCTCGCTGAGAATACACCTGGGCTATTCTTGAACCCTTGTGGGAGTCGACAAAAGTGACGCTGGGTCCCCATTATGGAGAATGCTGTTAAGTACCTGCTTTCAGGTGCTATGTTTTGACAAAAGAAACCATTTGAGATGTCTAATGTTGTTTTATATTTTTTACGCACAATGTTATTCATTAATGCTGTGCTATGTGCATTTTGCACTGCAAAAGTTTTAGAACAAGTGTTTAGATGTCTGTAATTCAAAACTAGACGATATGTTTTGTCTGGTTTGGAGACAGGAAACAAAGGATTGTTCATTGAGGAGGTGCATGTTTCAATCACCCCTTGGTATTCAAGTTGATCTAAGATCTCCCTGACCTGTTTTTAGCTTCTTGCTTAATAGGATACTGCCGTTGTGCAGTTGGTTCATGTTTCAGATGTATTTTATGGTGAGGTGAATCCTCATCCCATCCTACATGATTTTTATATAATGCTGGGGCCTGGGCCACTGCCCATTTCCTGGCATATGTATATCTTAGATGAATTGGTATATGGTTGGAGAAGGCAGGCATAATAATGTCCTCGCCATGTGGGCACTCCCTGACAAATTGTGGTAGCCAGTCTTTTTCTGCTAGAAGTATGTCATAGCCCTCTGATAGTCTTTCCCAAAAAAGTGCTTTCACCTGTCTAGGTTTGTCTCCCTCCATCCGGAGTGTTATTTCAAATAACCTTTGTGGAGTACTAACCCTGGTGTCTACAGTCTCGACTGTGATGTACTCATTCAAGTCCACTATCTCCAGAAGTTCCCTCAGGTTCTGGTGAACTATTGTGACTTCTGCTGCACTGTCCAGCATGGTCTGAGCCCATTCTCCGTTCTTGAGTTGTGTTCTCAGTATTCTCGGCATGTCTAATCTTTAGACCAGCTACTTTCTTTTTGGAGAATTGAGGTTTTGCTTTAGCTTTTGGAGCGTGTTTGTCGTCTTTCGATGTCACGCGTTCTTCTCTGTGTTCCGTCCGTCCTTTTCTTTCCGAAGTTTGTGGTGAGATCTGAAAGGGACGAGAGGAACGTGTATCAGTATCATGATACCTATCAGGTTTTCTCAAATTATCCCTATTCCTGAGGTTATACCTCCTTTCAGAAGGCTCCTTTTGAGGAGACCTACCTCGGGATTGAGAACGTTTCTCGTTTGATTTTTGTTTAGTAGACTCCCACTTCTTTTTAGAAGATGTAGGAGTTTGTTTTATTGAGTCCTTCTCAGGACTTTCAGATAGTTTCGGCTTCAGTGGTCTTCCACCCAAACTATCTCTGCCTAATTCTGCATAAGATTGTTCAATTATTCTGGGTAGCTTAGTTTGATGTTCTGTAACATCGAATTCCCTCAATTTTTGGCGGATCGCCACTGCTGCTGCCTCCCCTTTAATATTAGATAATATTATTGTTGAGACCTGGTCGAAATTTTTCAGTAATTTCATACCTAAATTTAGAGCAGGCTCTGCCCCGTATTCGTTTTGAATTTGTTTTAGGACATCAGGTATTACCGCAATTGACGGAATACCATGTGTTTTAGTATAGATGGCAGCAAAGACTGAGCCCCAAGTGGTGCAGTCTTCCAGTTGTGGTGTGATCCCCATCGGTAAACTGATTGTTAGGATTCTGTGTTTCTCATGTGGGCTAGTATTTGGAAATACTGCTTCGATTTGAGAAATTTTTTGAGCTATCCAAAACGGAATTTGCTCATGTTTTGTGGGCATTTTACCCATGACTGAATTGAGAGTCTGTGGTGTAATTTTTAGTGTATTCCCCTGTTGGGGAGTTGGATTTGGATATGTCAATGGTGGTCGGACTGTAAAAGTCCGCATGACATATTGGACCAATTGTCTGTAAATTTTTATTAACTCTTTTATTTGAGTATGTAATTCCTCATCTGTCATTATATCCAGTTCAGGATGAGGTGTGTAGCCAGCTAAAATCGGCCATGTTGCTCCTGGTCTACCTAGTGGACCGAGCCTGGTAATGTTTTTGTGATGTTTTAGGGCGCCTTTAAACCAGAGCTGATGCTCTTGGTATGTTAATGGAATTTCAATATCCTCGAAAGGAATGTATTCCTCTGGTAGATCATCTTCTTTGTAGAAGTGAAATGTTTGTGATGTTGGATTGCATTCCGGAAGTAGTACCCATGAATAGAATACCTCTGTCTGAAATGATTCATGTGCCTCTATCACGAAAACTGCTCTACCTCGTCTTGGCGATAGGCCATGTTTTATAAGTTTTAGAGTTATGGCTCTTCTTAAGTTTTGAGGGATGTGAACCACACCCTCCTCAGTTTCATTTAAACCTGTAAGGTTAAAAACTGCTGCTTGGGCTGGATCAGCCGCAGCTCCACCGTTTCCGGTGTCTTCAGTCATTTTGTTTTTTGAAAAATGTAGAACAAGTTTCAAGGAAACAAAGATAAGGTGCACGATATTTTGGAATACTGTATCCTTCAACGTTGAGCAAACCAAACAGCTAATATATAGGGTGCTTCCCTATGTAGCCTTGGTGGATACTAAACCCTGCCCACTCCAGACGTCTTTTGGAGTATATGGGTAGGGGTCTTTGAGAGAAAATAGCACGGCTGAGTTACTCAGTATCTAACTTTGAATTACCGCCTTACCAAAACGTTGGGCGCCATGTAGTGTAGCTCCTAATTCCCTAATAGGCTCTGCGCATTGGAATAATATATCCTATAGGTTTGACATAGGACTAAGGTCAGTATGTCCCTATCGAGTATATTAAACTTAATTACTTGTGCCAGCTAGCTCAGAGGCCACTAGAAACTCCTTGACAACAAGAAGGGAGTAGTTTCTGGCAGCCGCAAAACATGACCAATATGTTTCCCTTTTAGAATCAGAACTTGTCCCAGAGTCGTGGAAACACTAGATAACTATTTCACTCAGCTCAATCGTGCATGCTTAGTTTTCCTCAGAGTTACACAGAAATAATAGGCGGGCGTTTTCAATAAAAGATTTATTGAACAGTCTTGTTTCTGGTGTAAGTATAATGTGCTGTTATGATCACAAGACAGTATGCGCGATAAATAATGTACAGGGTGAGCAGTAGAAATAAATAATACTGCGATAGCATTATCTTTTAGTACAAATGCTGTTACATAAATAACACAGACTAAAAATGCGAGTACTCATACGATGCGGTGCTAAGCTAGTTCTACCCCAATGTACCTAACCTAACCTAGGTGTAGGACAAGGTATGAAGTAGGTGAAGTATTCCTTACTATGGTATACTAAGAGTATGTTAAATCGAGTATGCCTAGTATGCCAAGAGTCCCTCTAGGTTCTTATCAGCTCCATACCTGAGGAATGAGAGAGGTTGGAATCTCTTTGCCAGACACGAACTCCAACACCCCGCAAGGGAAGTCAGATCACTGGAAGCTGGGCTCTCTGCGTGCAGGGAATGGCAGCATCTTCTCAGTGCGTCAGGCCGGGATACGGGCTCCTCTGAAGTCGAGGTCTCCTCTGGTTTACAGGGGCTAGGGAAGGTATATTTATACCTGAGATTACCTTAGGAATGTTTGCATTGACGTGAATTGGACAATGAAAGACTTCATGAATGAACCCCTAAGGAATAATGGTTCATGCATAATAGATGAGGCCTTGAAGAAATTAATAGTCCTGGGCTAGGGAAACTCCCGCAACCTAAGGGTCTGTTCTTCATGAACTCGTTGTGACGTTAGGGTGGACGGATGTCAGAGACCATGCCTGTATTTGGAGTGCATGGTTTAATGCCTAAATAAGGCCTGGGATTCTATGCCTATATAAGGGCAGGGCGAATTGTGCCTATATAAGGACATGATATTGGAAAGCCCGTTATGGACACCCTAAGAGGAATACAACAGCATCAGTGTCACAATGGGTCTGTGATTGGTTGTGGAAGTCTATCACTCAATCTGTGAGTAGGTGCATGAGTTATTTTGTGCATTTGTAAATAAGTATATAACTAACTGACTGGATCTGTGAGTGGATACATGAGTATCTAAGTGGATGAGTGGGTGAGTGAGTAGGTGCATGAGTGTCTGAATGGGTCTGTGAGTGAGTACATAAGTCTCTCAGTGGGTCTATCACCGGCAGTGTGAATGGGTACATGAGTCTCTGAGTGTGTAACTGACTGGGTGCATAAGTCTCTGAGTGGGTCTATGAGTGGGTATGTGAGTGACTGCATGGGTGTGTGAGTGTCTGAGTAGGTCCGTAAGTAGGTGTATGAGTGTCTGAGTGGATCTGTGAGTGGATGTATGAGAGTCTCAATGGGTCTTTGAGTGAGATCATAGGTCTCTGAGTGGGTGAGTGAATGGGTGCATGCATGTGTGTCTGAGTGGGTCTGTGTTTGAATGCATGAGCCTTGAGTGGGTAAGTGAGTGGGTGTGTGTATATCTGAGTGAGTTTGTGAGTGGGTTTATGAGTTTCTGAGTGTATGAGTGAGTGACTGAGTCCATAGGTCTCTGAGAGGGTCTGTGACTAAATGTGGGGGTGACTGTATGGGTGTGTGAGTGGGTGTATAAGTGTTTGAGTGGATCTGTAAGTGGGTGTTAGAGTGTCTCAGTTCATCTGTGAGTACATATGTGAGTGTGAGTGGGTCTGTAAGAGGGTGCGTGAGTCTCCGAGTGGGTCTGTACATGGGTGCGTGACTCTCCAGTTGAGTCTGTAAGTGGGTGCATGAGTATCTGAGTGGGTCTGTGAGTGGGTGCATGAGTGCCCACATGGGTCTGTGAGTGGGTGTAAAAGTCTCTAAGTGGTTGTGAGACGATATGCTTGCATCTATGAGTGGGTCTGTACATGGGTTCATGAGTACCTGAATAGGTATGGGAGTGGGTGCATGAGTATCTGAGCGGGTTTGTGACTGAATGTATAAGTGTGTGAGTGGGAATGGGTGTATAAATGACTGAGTGAGTTTGTGAGTGCATACATGAGTGTGTGACAGTGACCCGCAAGTGTGTACAAAAATATAAATTTTTTATATTTTCACCAATTTTCACGATGATGTCGCAATATTCGCAATGTCCCCATGATGGTACAAGGAGGGGCATGTGTGAGATTGCGGATTCATCGTGAATATCTACACGTGATTACAAAAATCAATTTTGAACACATAATTTGTGTCACTAATGCTCTCATTTCTAAAACATGGGGTCAGAGAACCTCCACCTTGACCCCTTATGTTACCTTTCACAGAAAATTTTCAGCCCCGGGAACTGTTCCCGATCAATAAAATGGCGTCCGCAACTTTCTGTTCAGGCTCTGTCCAGCCAATCAGAGCATTCCCGTTGGCACGTGCATTTGTCGTGAAATAGCTGCGGCCAGATATATCACTATAGATTTCGTCTTAAATTTCGCAAAAAGTACTGAACGGATTTGCACCAAATAACAAAAAGTACAATATGCGTAACAACATCTACCTTTCTGCTAAATTTGGTGTGATTCCATCCAGCAATTCGGGCTTTAGGTTTGACAACTCGTTCCTATGGGAATTAACATTACAAACGCAACCTTATTTCATGCCCCTATTTCTCGGTCCCCACTGCACAAATGACCTCCAAACTTTCTATGACACACAGAAACTAATTTGACACTTGTTCTGGAAAATTTCATGCAGATTAGTCAATTGATGCCAAAGTTATAAGCAGGTAAAAAAATACTTTTCTATGGAAACTAGGTTCCAACTATAACTACCTACTTGCAACCGCAAACATGAAGATAAAATACAACTAAAACAGTAAAGGAAGTTCCTTTGTGACCAAAAGTAGTAGCAAGACGGCAGGTCCTGACCTTCAGCTGCAAGTATGATGACATAAAAAGAAATTGGAAAAACATCACAAAATTTGGCTACCTTGAAGGGTGACAACTATACAGAAACATCCAGTTAAGCCAGTGACATTAGTGATAGTGACATCCCGGATGCAGGCTCAACTGGTCAACAAGACACACCCACAGTAAGACCTGTACATTTTTGGAAGGAACTTCGCATGCTCCAACAAGAAAGTAATCAGTAGAACTGGAAGAAGGACTGAGGTAAAGGATGGGGAAAAGGAAGGGGAAGCGAAGGCCGAGGCAAAAGAAAAGGGAAATGAATAAAAAGACAAGGAGAGGATGACATAGCAAAAACTCCCATGGGAATGACAATGAGGGGACAAAGTATGTGACAATGAAGACCGCACCTAATAGTGTGGTAAATCTTTCAAACGGTTCTTTATCTTCTGAAGAGATGAAGGTTTCAAATTAGGTTTATCATTTTGCCCAGTCACTGAGTTTAACTATTCGCAAAGCAGGGTGGATTTATTCCATTTTACTAGTAAACTGAAGTTGCGTAAATGGTTTGCCCTTAAAGGTAACAAAATGTATGACAATCGTAGTAATAGATCTACTTTGAGTGAACTAGACATTGGGGACATTGACTTACTTTTTACCCTCACTAACATGGATTCTGAAATGAACATCAGTAGGGACAATGATACTAACTTAGAGGGTCTGGGGAATGATCTTGACCTCAATAATCCCAGTTTGTTCAAACCGAAGTCCGTATTTAATCCCGTCCTCCCTCACGAGGCCATCAATACATTTGAAGCCGTTGTAATTTTAAATCTTTAGCCAAACACCAAAGATGGCAATGTGACAATCTGAACAAGGAAGAGAGGATGGCTATACAAGATGAGCACAACATTGTCATCCGGCAATCAGATAAGGGCGGCAATGGGGTTTAAGACAACTTAATGACTGTGAGTGCTGCATGTTGGTCTCTAGAAATGATGTTAGTGCCTCAAATGCTAAGTTTTATGAATTACTCACTGACTGGAGGGATTGAGACCTGATTAAGTGAGATGAATGCCAGTTCCTTCTCAACAAATTTCCCAAGATACCTGTACTGTCCTCATCCCAAAAATCCTTCAAAAACCATAAAAAAGACGCAACCCCCAGGTAGACTCATTGTGTCATCCAGCGGATCCCTTCTTGAAAACACCTCAAGGTATATTTACTTTTATCTCCATCCCTTTGTCAGTTCCCTCCTGTCCCACATACAGGACAGTAAGGATTTTGTTAGGAGAATTTATGACATTCCCTGGGAAGATGACTATCTTCTCATTACCCTGGACATGTGCAGCTTGTATACGAGTATTAAACACCATGATGGCATCATGGCCTGCAGGCATTTTCTAAGGGCCAGATCCCTTTCCCTCCTGTATCACACAGAAACGATCATTACCATTATCCAGTTTTGTGTGGAGAACAATTTCTTTTGGTTCAATAGCAATCTATATCATCAAATACAAGGTATGGCAATGGGTACCTGCTTTGCTCCCAGCTCCGCTAATGGGGTGGTGGGAGCAAAAGTGTGTCCGCAACCATTGATGACTTCAATGAGTATGTCATCCTCTGGGTCAGATACATCGACGACCTGTTCCTAATATGGAAAGGGAATAAGGAACATGCGTCTGACTACATCACCAAATTGAATGACAATGATATCCATCTCAGGTTTGAGAGTACTATGAGTGGCACCAGTATTAATTTTTTGGATATCAGAGTGACACTAGAAGGGAATAGACTGACATCTAAACTTTTTAGAAAAAGCACTGCAGGTAACACTCTTATGCGTGCACAAAGTAGTCTCCTAACCAACCTCATAAATAGCATCGCCTGTGGTGAATTTTTGTGGGCCCACAGAAATTGCAGAATCGTTGCCTCTTTTAATACTGAATGCAAAACTAAGATGGCCAGTTTTTAAAAAAGAGGCTACAATGACAAAATACTTATATCTGCCCTCAGCAAAGCCCAAAATGGGAACAGAGAAACACTCCTAGGAGCTAGATTAGCACCCACTAGCCAAGAAGAGAAACAAGCTAGGTTTATTATGACGTACAACCATAAATCTAGAGCGGTTAGGAAGATACTCAGCAAACATTGGGATGCACTTTCCACTGAAATCACTCTCACTCACTATATCAAGGACAAACCCAACATCACTTTTAGGAGAGGGACCTCACCAAAAGACAAACTGAGCAGGAATGAGGTTGTGGCAAAATGTACTAATTTTGGCACGCTTCCTAAGGGCTTTTTCACATGCACCAAGTGTAAGGCCTGCAAATGTAGCCAAAACATGCCAACATTTTTGTCCGCTTGACAGAAAAATGTTTGAACTGTTTGTCGGATTTCTGTGTGTACGTCTTAATTTGGCAATGTAATAAGTGGTGCATGATTAGCACAATCCACCCTGTCAAAACGAGGGTGTTGGAACACATGAGGGCCATACAAATCTTGGCCAAGCAATACCCTGTGGCCTGTCACTTGCTCTATTTCATAGACACAATTAGGAGGGTCTACGATTCTTTGCCATTGACAGGGTACCAGAGTCATCTAGAGTGGGAGACCGCACTCGCAATTTAAGATGGTTGGAGTCCAGATCAGACTGGAACTTAACACCAAAATCCGGGCAGGTCTGGATACAAATGAGGAACTTTATGTTCATTTGGGTGACTGACATAGATAGGGAGAGTACAGTTTGCTACTGTATTTTACTACACATTTTAGGAAAATCAGTCTTTCCCTCATGTTGGGCTTCATAACGTGATTTTTTCACAGTTTTTTCCCTTGTTTTTCACAGTTTTTCTAATATTTTCATGTTTCACAGGTCTGGGGTTGCTTTGTGCAGGATGTAGGTTGCATCACACTACCTTGTGTGACCGCATACCCATCTTCTCTTCTCCTGAATTTCAAAGGGAACCGATGAGATAAGGCAATCTTATTTCATGTTTTCTTCTTTTCTGCCTTGAATTTCTTCTAAATATATTCTCTTTCCATGCAGGGAATGGGTAGCATTCTTGTGAATGGGATTACTTTTGTATGATTACCAGCTGACATTTAGTACCATGTCTACCGTTTATGCTGAGTTATACAGCCAATATACCAGTTGCCCACTAGGACATTATGTGATTCACCACTGTATTCATTGAGTTGTTGCCTGAGGTTTTTTGATCACATATGTCATACTCCCATGGACCCATTTACTGATCTGTATGGGGATTTTCTGTGGAGGAATTTTTGTTGCCATTGATTTAAATCATGTAGTAATATGCCCATGCCCACTGGGGCAGAATTGGTCAATCTCAGTATACCTGTAGGCTATACATACTTAATGCATATGGGGACTATATATTTTTCCTGGAGTTACGGACTGCTGTTGGGGACTCTGCCACAGCGTGAGTCATCTAATGCAAGGAGCAAAGCATAGCATTTACCCACACACGCTTCTTTAAATTGCTTGAACCTGTCTGCATGATGTGGATTTAGGATTAGTTCTGTTATATGCGGGGAAAACTGTGCCATGAGGCAATTGACTGTTAATTTATTTATTTTTATGTTTCTTTTCCAATTGCTAGAAAACCATTATAGAATGGGTCACTTATGAGAAAGAGTTGCTGCATTGGCAAAAGAATGTACAGAATTATGTATAACAATTCAATTCTTAAATACTCTACTCCAAAATGGCTGCTCATTCTTCTGCCTTTCAGCCTGTATGCATACCCAGCCGCTTTCTATGCTCACTAAGTGGTGCATTTGAGTTTAGGGAGAACACATTGCTTGACCCATGACCAAAGCATGCAGGACGCCAAAATGAATTGGGTTTTTGTGTGGTTTCTTTGCACAAATACATGTATGAATCATTTACAGAAACTGACAGAATTGTTTTCTTATTGGACTGCGGGTCTTCGTATCCTAAATCAGAGTATGCTGTTGGATGAGACAATTGGGAGATATAGATTGTTATGAAGTGATCTTGATAGAGGAGTATGAAGCCTCTGTCAGTTCCTATCAGTCCCATTTGAAACAATGGATGGAAGAGGACATTTTAGATCAAGATGAGTATAATGTTTTAAGATCAGATTATCCCAGAATTCCTTCATTTTATATTTTACCCAAAGTGCATAAAAGCCTGATCAATCCTCTAGGGAGACCTATTGTCTCTTCCAATGAGAGTTTTTTTTAGAGAATACTGCCATATATATTGATACATTCTTATTACCCTTGTAAAAACCCTTCCAGCATACTGTAAGGACAGTGGTGGTTTTTTAACAAAGATCCATAACTTGGTATGGCCAGACACTTATTTGATGATAACACTGGATGTGACTGCACTTTATACATGTATTGATCACACATTTGGAACACATGCTGGTGAATATTTCTTTAAAACCAGACCAGCATGTTTTCTGGAACATAATCAGATGCTTATCAAGATGATACAAATCTGTCTTAAAGAGAACATATTTATGCATGACGGAGTCCTGTATCGACAAAAGGTCGGTACTGCAATGGGCCCCTGCTTCGCCCCCAGCTTTGCCAATTTGTTGATAGGCTGGTGGGAGAAGCAAGTGGCCTGGGTGGATGACAACTATGAATTTGTGCAGAATGTTTTAATTTGGACTCAGTACATAGACGATTTGTTTTTTATTATCGAATGGAACAAGGGAAAAAGCATATGAGTATATAGAAAGGCTTAACAGCAATTCTTTCAATCTGAAATTTACTGCATCCATTAGTTCGAGTGAAATAACATTCTTGGATATACTATTGAAGATTAGTGATGGTAAAATCAATATATTGGTATTCCGTAAAAACACAGCTGGAAATGGCACTTTGCACTTTAAAGACAACATGCCAAGATTTTAAAAGAAAGTATTCCGTAGGGGGAATCTCTCAGATTAAACAGAATATGTAGCTAGGAAGAAGACTATAATAAACAATTGGCACAGATGAAGGAATATTTCCAAAAAGAGGATACAGCTCCACAGTAGTAAATCTAGCCATGAGGAAATCTGAGAATTTAACAGTAAATCAGTTGTTGTATCCTAATGCCAGATCAGAAAATGAAAAGTCTGTAACCCGATTGATTACATGTTATAACTCAATGTTGCAGAAAGTGAGCCAAGTGATTAAAAAATATTGGCCAATAGCCAAATGTGATTCAGTGATAGGGCACCGCCTATAAGTCATAGGAAAGAGAGGACTCTAGGGGATGACATAATCTATAGCTATTTCAACAGTAATCGTAAGCAAGACACATGGCTGTCTAAAACAAAGGTTGTTTTTTAAGTGTACTCAGTGTAAGGCATGTAGGCTGGTTATAAATACATTATAATACACCTCCTAAGATGGTCAAAAGAGAAGGATAAATAACGTTTACAACTGCAACACTGATCATTGTGTATATGTGTTAACCTGCCTATGTTCTCTTATGTATGTAGGCAGTACTCTCTTCTCCTGAAGAAACGTATATTAGAGCATCAACAGGCGATAAGAAATCATGATTTTAGCTATCCTGTGGCAAGACATTTTTATGAGAAGCATGAGAGTGACCGGAGAAGATTGAACTATTTTGTGGTTGACAGAGTATCCCCCAATCTTAGAGGTGGGAATAGAGTGATGAAATTTAGATGTCTGGAATCAAGATATATTCTGGATTTACATATGACATGCCCTACAGTATTGAATAGAGATGAAGAAATGGAAGTCCATGTAGGATAACTGACTGTAATCTGTTGCTGTCTTCCTTACTGTGCTACTATGATTGGGATTTTTGATATGAAGATATTTTAAAGGAATCAAATGTTGATTGATGAATGTTGAATATATGAATTGAAGGCCCTGGCTTATTTGAATGATTTATATGAATTATCTTTATTATGTGCTTGGGTAAATTAATATTGATGGATTATTTATATACATTAAGTTATTTAAATATCAATTTGAGGGGTCCTTTTAATATTGATATAGAATTTGTTTACATTTTGTGTTTTTGCACACTTGAGAGTCGGTTGTTTACAGTCATATGTATAGTGGATAGATTATATTGAAGTGACTATTCATTTCCACTTACATTGGGTTTTAGTGCAAAACCATTATATAATGAATATTTTTTATGAACTTTTTGCTGCTGTATAATTGCGATTTTGCAGATGTTAGGAGCATTTTAATATGAGCAAGATAGGAGAATTGTGAAATAGAAAATGTTGATCAGGACCTATGATAAGATGCAATGTTCATAAATGAAGTTAGAAACATCCATGAGAGGAACCCGTACATAGACTCATATGTGATTAGTGAGTAAGATAAAGATTGGTGTCCTGTTAAGTTTACAATGTAGATGTTGCAATAGAACAATTTTTTCAATTCGCTTGAAATCTAAATTGAATGAGTTTAGTTTGGTACCATGAATAGTGAAAAAATAGAAAAAAAGGAAAAAGAAAAAAGTAACAAAAAATGTAAATCACATGATGGATTATATTTGTAATTGTGTGTTGTATGGATCCTTTTTCGAGAAAAAAAGCCAGATGGAAGTATGTTTCTATATTTATGATGATGGTTTTTAAAACATTCACTGGGCTGTGGGCCTTATACATTTTGAGAAATGAGTCAGTGTCGGACGTGCTGCAACAAAGATTTTTGAAAAAAGATACGCCGTCTGGAGTTCCCACACTTCGAATCGCAGGAGGAAATTGTGAATATATATATATATATATATATATATATATATATATTCACTGAAAAAACCATAGGTTTTAGGGACAGTTATAGTTAGTTGGACATTTCACTCGTACAAAACCATAGAAATTCCCCGTTATAGTTAGTTCAGCTAACTATAACTCACGCCCCGCAATGCACTGCTGATGATGTCACATATTACATCACTCATGACATGGTCAGTGACATCACTGATGACATCTCAAATGACATCACTGATGACATCACTGATGACATCATCCAGTGACTGTGTGTTTCTGTAAAGTTTAAATATGTTTAATATATATAGGGAAAGGCGTATTGAAGAATGAGTGGGTGTATAAGTGTCTGAATGGATGATTTAGTACGTGAGTGACTGACTCTACAAGTGAGTGATTAAACGTATCTTACTGAATGCATGGGTTAGTGACTAAACTGTGTGAATGTCTGTATCCGTCTGTTTGTTGGTGTGTAAGTGGATGCATGGATTTGCGAATAGCTACATGAGTGTCTATATGGGTTATTGATTGGTTCTCTGAGTATCTGTATGGCTGCCTGAGTGTTTGTGTGGGTGGGGTGTGTGTGACTCTGTACATAGATGTGTGAGTGGGTGATTCACTGGGTGCATGATTTCAAGAGTGCATCTGTGATGGACTGCTTGGGTGGGTGAGTGTGTGTATGGGTGTGTTAGTGAGTGAATGTATATCTCAGTGGTACATGTGCGAGTAACTACATATGTAAAAGGCAGTATATATGTGTGTTAGAGTATTTAAATGGCTATAAGTGAGAGTATGTGATAGTGAGAGTGGCTGTATGGATGCGTGTGTGCTTGTATCAGTTATTGTATAAGAGCGTAAGAATGTGCTAGTATTTGTATGAGTAAGTGAGCTGGTGTGTGTATAACTGTATAGGTGAGTAAATGGGTGTGTGATTAATTTTTGCATGACTGACTAGGTGTGTGAGTACCTCTATGGATGAGTGGCGGTGTGTGAGTGTTTATATAGGTGTATGAGTGCATATGATAGTCCTGTACTGAGTGACTGTAAGTATGAGTGACTGTACGGGTGAGTGAGTGGATGTGTGTGTAGACCTAAGAATCAGTGAGTGGGTATGTAGTTTTTGGTGTTGGAGTGGATGGTTTTGAGAATGGCAGTCTGTAATTTAGAGTGGGTGTATCAAAAGTTATATTAGGGTGTGAGAAGATGCATGAAATTATCACATGGAGGATGTCATCAGTGATGTCATTTGAGATGTCATCAGTGATGTCACTGACCATGTCATGAGTGATGTAATATGTGACGTCATCAGCAGTGCATTGCGGGCGCGAGTTATAGTTAGCTGAACTAACTATAACGGGGAATTTCTATGGTTTTGTAGGAGTGAAATGTCCAACTAACTATAACGTCCCTGAAACCTATGGTTTTTCAGTGAATTTCAAAGGTTTTTTAAATGCTAATTTCTAACTATAACGTCCCTGAAACCTATGGTTTTTTCAGTGAATTTCAAAGGTTTTTAAATGCTAATTTCTAACTATAACGTGCCTGAAACCTATGATTTTTAAGTGAATTTCAAAGGTTTTTTAAATGCTAGTTTCTAACTATGCCTACAGAGGTAGGACATGTGAAGAAAGAAGAAAAACGCACAGAAAGAAGCAAAAGATGTGCAGAAAGAACCAACAGAGGAGCAGAAAGAGGCCTTGTTGCAAAACCATCCTGTGCCCACAACTTTTTCAGACGGGTGCTGGTGGTAACTGACTTTGACTAACCAGAGCCAGTGCTTGCTAAAAGACACTTAGAATACAGTGAAAACACCTACATACACTAGGGAACACTATGCGTTGGGGTACCCCTGTGATTAGCATGACCTCCTCTGCAAGTCCCTAGTACATAATAGGGCAGGGGGATTAAAACTACCTCTTAAAACGCCCTACAGGGCGCGTTTGCACAGTGGTGAAGGGAGGGGGGGCCTGAGGTGACATGTGTGCAAACGCGCCCCGTGGCGCGTTTTAAGTTGCGGGATTAAGTCCCCTTGAATCCTGAGGGTCCCTGGGGCCCAACTAGCCCCCCAGGTACCTACAGTTAGGACCACGGAGCTGAGTTGCAGTGAGGCGTTTCGAGGCCACGCACCTTTTTTCACCTCTCTGCAACGCAACTCTGTTTTGCTTACTGAAGGTACCTGGTGGGCTAGTTGGCCCCCAGGGTCCCTCAGAATTCAAAGGGAATTAATTCCCCAACTTAAAACGCACCACAGGGCGTGTTTGCGCACATGTCACCTGAGGCCCCGCCCCCTCCCTTCACCACTGTGCAAACGTGCCCCGTGGAGCGTTTTAAATTAGGGGATTAGGTCACCTTGAATCCTGAGGGTCCCTGGGGCCCAACTAGCCCACCAGGTACTTCCAGTAAGCACCACAGGCCTGCGTTGCAACGCCTGTAACAAATTGTGCAGTTGTGTTTAGGTAGTGAAGAGGGTCGAGCTGGGGGTAGTGTTTTAGGGTTTAGGGTAGTGCAGTGGTGTTTGTGTAGTGTAGGGGGTCATGCTGGGGGTAGATTTAGGGTTTAGGGTAGTGCAGTGGTGTTTGGGTAGTGTAGGGAGTCGTGCTGGGGGAGTGTTTTAGGGTTTAGGGTAGTGCAGTGGTGTTTGGGTAGTGTAGGGGGTCATGCTGGGGGTAGTGTTTTAGGGTTTAGGGTAGTGCAGTGGTGTTTGGGTAGTGTAGGGGGTCGTGATGGGGTAGTGATTTAGGGTAGTGCAGTGGTGTTTGGGTAGTGTAGGGGGTACTGCTGGGGGTAGTGTTTTAGGGTTTAGGGTAGTGCAATGGTGTTTGGGTAGTGTAGGGGGTACTGCTGGGGGTAGTGTTTTAGGGTTTAGGGTAGTGAAGTGGTGTTTGGGTAGTGTAGGGGTACTGCTAGGGGTAGTGTTTTAGGGTTCAGGGTAGTGCAGTGGTGTTTGGGTAGTGTAGGGGTTCGTGCTGGGGGTAGTTTTTAGGGTTTAGGGTAGTGCAGTGGTGTTTGTGTAGTGTAGGGGTAGTGTTTTAGGGTAGTGCACTGGTGTTTGTGTAGTGTAGGAGGTCGTGTTTTAGGGTTTAGGGTAGTGCAGTGGTCTTTGGATAGTGTAGGGAGTCGTGCGGGGGTAGTGTTTTAGGGTTTAGGGTAGTGCAGTGGTCTTTGGGTAGTGTAGGGGTCGTGCGGGGGGTAGTGTTTTAGGGATTAGGGTAGTGCATTGGTGTTTGCGTAGTGTAGGAGGTCATGCGGGGGGTAATGTTTTAGGGTTTAGGGCAGTGCAGTGGTGTTTGGGTAGTGTAGGGGTCGTGCTGGGGGAGTGTTTTAGGGTTTAGGGCAGTGCAGTGGTGTTCGGGTAGTGTAGGTGGGTCGTGCTGGGGGAGTGTTTTAGGGTTTAGGGCAGTGCAGTGGTGTTCGGGTAGTGTAGGGGGTCGTGCTGGGGGAGTGTTTGAGGATTTAGGGCAGTGCAGTCATGTTCGGGTAGTGTAGGGGTCGTGCTGGGGGTGGTGTTTCAGGATTTAGGGCAGTGCAGTGGTGTTCGGGCAGTGTAGGGGGTCGTGCAGGGGTGGTGTTTCAGGGTTTAGGGCAGTGTTGTGGTGTTCGGGCAGTGTAGGGGGTCGTGCAGGGGGTGGTGTTTCAGGGTTTAGGGCAGTGGTGTTCGGGCAGTGTAGGGGGTCATGCTGGGGGTGGTGTTTCAGGGTTTGGGGCAGTGCAGTGGTGTTCGAGCAGTAAAGGGGTCGTGCTGGTGGTGGTGTTTCAGGGTTTAGGGCAGTGCAGTGGTGTTCGGGCAGTGTAGGGGGCGGTGCAGGGGGTGGTGTTTCAGGGTTTAGGGCAGTGCAGTGGTGTTCGGGCAGTGTAGGGGGTGGTGCAGGGGTGGTGTTTCAGGGTTTAGGGCAGTGCAGTGGTGTTCGGGCAGTGTAGGGGGTCGTGCAGGGGTGGTGTTTCAGGGTTTAGGGCAGTGCAGTGGTGTTCGGGCAGTGTAGGGGGTCCTGCTGGGGCTGGTGTTTCAGGGTTTAGGGCAGTACAGTGGTGTTCGGGCAGTGTAGGGGGTCGTGCAGGGGCTGGTGTTTCAGGGTTTAGGGCAGTGCAGTGGTGTTCGGGCAGTGTAGGGGGTCTTGCTGGGGCTGGTGTTTCAGGGTTTAGGGCAGTGCAGTGGTGTTCGGGCAGTGTAGGGGGTCGTGCTGGGGGTGGTCTTTCAGGGTTTAGGGCAGTGCAGTGGTGTTCGGGCAGTGTAGGGGGTCATGCTGGGGGTAGTGTTTCAGGGTTTAGGGCAGAGCAATGGTGTTCAGGCAGTGTAGGGGGTTGTGCTGGAGGTGGTGTTTCAGGGTTTAGGGCAGTGCAGTGGTGTTCGGGCAGTGTAGGGGTTGGTGCAGGGGGTGGTGTTTCAGGGTTTAGGGCAGTGCAGTGGTGTTTGGGCAGTGTAGGGGGTCGTGCTGGGGGTGGTGTTTCAGGGTTTAGGGCAGTGCAGTGGTGTTCGGGCAGTGTAGGGTGTCGTGCTGAGTGGTGGTGTTTCAGGGTTTAGGGCAGTGCTGTCGTGTTCGGGCAGTGTAGGGGGTCATGCAGGGGGTGGTGTTTCAGGGTTTAGGGCAGTGCAGTGGTGTTTGGGCAGTGTAGGGGGTCATGCAGGGGGTGGTGTTTCAGGGTTTAGGCCAGTGAAGTGGTGTTCGGCCAGTGTAGGTGGTCTTGCTGGGGGTGGTGATTCAGGGTTTAGTGCAGTGGTGTTCGGGCAGTGTAGGGGGTCGTGCTGGGGGTGGTGTTTCACGGTTTAGGGCAGTGCAGTGGTGTTCCGGCAGTGTAGGGGGTCGTGCAGGGGGTGGTGTTTCAGGGTTTAGGGCAGTGCAGTGGTGTTTGGGCAGTGTAGGGGGTCGTGCTGGGGGTGGTGTTTCAGGGTTTAGGGCAGTGCAGTGGTGTTCGGGCAGTGTAGGGTGTCGTGCTGAGGGTGGTGTTTCAGGGTTTAGGGCAGTGCAGTGGTGTTCGGGCAGTGTAGGGGGTCGTGCAGGGGGTGGTGTTTCAGGGTTTAGGGCAGTGCAGTGGTGTTTGGGCAGTGTAGGGGGTCGTGCAGGGGTGGTGTTTCAGGGTTTAGGGCAGTGCAGTGGTGTTCGGCCAGTGTAGGTGGTCTTGCTGGGGGTGGTGTTTCAGGCTTTAGTGCAGTGGTGTTCGGGCAGTGTAGGGGGTCTTGCTGGGGCTGGTGTTTCAGGGTTTAGGGCAGTGCAGTGGTGTTCGGGCAGTGTAGGGGTCTTGCTGGGGCTGGTGTTTCAGGGTTTAGGGCAGTGCAGTGGTGTTCGGGCAGTGTAGGGGGTCGTGCTGGGGCTAGTGTTTGAGGGTTTAGGGCAGTGCAGTGGTGTTCATGCAGTGTAGGGGGTCATGCTGGGGCTGGTGTTTCAAGGTTTAGGGCAGTGCAGTGGTTTTCGGGCAGTGTAGGGGGTCGTGCTGGGGCTGGTGTTTCAGGGTTTAGGGCAGTGCAGTGGTGTTCGGGCAGTGTACGGGGTTGTGCTGGGGCTGGTGTTTCAGGGTTTAGGGCAGTGCAGTGGTGTTCGGGCAGTGTAGGGGGTCGTGCTGGGGGTGGTGTTTCAGGGTTTAGGGCAGTGCAGTGGTGTTCGGGCAGTGTACGGGGTCGTGCTGGGGCTGGTGTTTCAGGGTTTAGGGCAGTGCAGTGGTGTTCGGGCAGTGTAGAGGGTCGTGCTGGGGCTGGTGTTTCAGGGTTTTGGGTAGAGCAGTGGTGTTCGGGCAGTGTAGGGGGTCGTGCTGGGGGTGGTGTTTCAGGGTTTAGGGCAGTGCAGTGGTGTTCGGGCAGTGTAGAGGGTCGTGCTGGGGCTGGTGTTTCAGGGTTTTGGGTAGAGCAGTGGTGTTCGGGCAGTGTAGGGGGTCGTGCTGGGGGTGGTGTTTCAGGGTTTAGGGCAGTGCAGTGGTGTTCGGGCAGTGTAGGAGGTCTTGCTGGGGGTGATGTTTCAGGGTTTAGGGCAGTGGTGTTCTGGCAGTGTAGGGGGTCTTGCTGGGGGTGATGTTTCAGGGTTTAGGGCAGTGCAGTGGTGTTCGGGCAGTGTAGGGGGTCTTGCTGGGGGTAGTGTTTCAGGGTTTAGGGTAGTGCAGTGGTGTTTGTGCAGTGTAGGGGGTCGTGCTGGGGGTGGTGTTTCAGGGTTTAGGGCAGTGCAGTAGTGTTCGGGCAGTGTAGGGGGTCGTGCTGGGGGTGGTGTTTCAGGGTTTAGGGCAGTGCAGTGGTGTTCGGGCAGTGTAGGGGGTCGTGCAGGGGTGGTGTTTTAGGGTTTAGGGCAGTGCAGTGGTGTTCGGGCAGTGTAGGGGGTCGTGCTGGGGCTGGTGTTTCAGGGTTTAGGGCAGTGCAGTGGTATTCGGGCAGTGTAGGGGGTCTTGCTGGGGGTGGTGTTTCAGGGTTTAGGGCAGTGGTGTTCGGGCAGGGTAGGGGTCTTGCTGGGGGTGATGTTTCAGGGTTTAGGGCAGTGCAGTGGTGTTCGGGCAGTGGAGGGGTCTTGCTGGGGGTAGTGTTTCAGGGTTTAGGGCAGTGCAGTGGTGTTCGTGCAGTGTAGGGGGTCGTGCTGGGGATGGTGTTTCAGGGTTTAGGGCAGTGCAGTGGTGTTCGGGCAGTGTAGGGGGTCGTGCAGGGTGTGGTGTTTCAGGGTTTAGGGCAGTGCAGTGGTGTTCGGGCAGTGTAGGGGGTCGTGCTGGGGGTGGTGTTTTAGGGTTTAGGGCAGTGCAGTGGTGTTCAGGCAGTGTAGGGGTCGTGCTGGGGGTGGTGTTTCAGGGTTTAGGGCAGTGCAGTGGTGTTCAGGCAGTGTAGGGGGTTGTGCTGAGGCTGGTGTTTCACAGTTTAGCGCAGTGCAGTGGTGTTCGGGCAGTGTAGGCGGTCGTGCTGGGGCTGGTGTTTCAGGGTTTAGGGCAGTGCAGTGGTGTTCGGGCAGTGTAGGGGGTCATGCTGTGGCTGGTGTTTCAGGGTTTAGGGCAGTGCAGTGGTGCTCGGGCAGTGTAGGGGGTCGTGCTGGTGGTGGTGTTTCAGGGTTTAGGGTAGTGCAGTGGTGTTCGGGCAGTGTAGGGGGTCGTGCTGGGGCTTGTGTTTCAAGGTTTAGGGCAGTGCAGTGGTGTTCGGGCAGTGTAGGGGGTCGTGCTGGGGCTGGTGTTTCAGGGTTTTGGACAGAGCAGTGGTGTTCGTGCAGTGTAGGGGGTCGTGCTGGGGGTGGTGTTTCAGGGTTTAGGGCAGTGCAGTGGTGTTCGGGCAGTGTAGGGGGTCGTGCTGGGGGTGGTGTTTCAGGGTTTAGGGCAGTGGTGTTCGGGCTGTGTAGGGGGTCTTGCTGGGGGTGATGTTTCAGGGTTTAGGGCAGTGCAGTAGTGTTCGGGCAGTGTAGGGGGTCTTGCTGGGGTAGTGTTTCAGGGTTTAGGGCAGTGCAGTGGTGTTCAGGCAGTGTAGGGGGTCGTGCTGGGCGTGGTGTTTCAGGGTTTAGGGCAGTGCAGTGGTGTTCGGGCAGTGTAGGGGGTCGTGAAGGGGGTGGTGTTTCAGGGTTTAGGGCAGTGCAGTGGTGTTCGGGCAGTGTAGGGGGTCGTGCTGGGGGTAGTGTTTTAGGGTTTAGGGTAGTGCAGTGGTGCTTGTGTAGTGTAGTGGGTCGTGCTGGGGGTAGTGTTTTAGGGTTTAGGGTAGTGCAGTGGTGTTTGTGTAGTGTAGGGGTCATGCGGGGGGTAGTGTTTTAGGGTTTAGGGTAGTGTAGTGGTGCTTGTGTAGTGTAGGGGGTCATGCTGGGGGTAGTATTTTAGGGTTTAGGGTAGTGCAGTGGAGTTTGTGTAGTGTAGGGGGTCATGTTTTAGGGTAGTGCAGTGGTGTTTTGGTAGTGTAGGGGGTCGTGTTTTAGGATTTAGGTTAGTGCAGTGGTGTTTGGGTAGTGTAGGGGGTCATGCTGGGGGTAGTGTTTTAGGGTTTAGGGTAGTGCAGTGGTGTTTGTGTAGTGTAGGGGGTCATGCTGGGGGTAGTGTTTTAGGGTGTAGGATAGTGCAGTGGTGCTTGTGTAGTGTAGGGGGTCGTGCTGGGGGTAGTGTTTTAGGGTTTTGGGTAGTGCAGTGGTGTTTTTGTAGTGTAGGGGGGTCATGTTTTAAGATGCAACGCTCCAATACCTGACCAGTCTGCACTACATAAAACTGCAAAAAAACTAAAAATAAAAAGTGTTTTGCACACTTTTGTCATTTGGCTATATGTGGGCTACATCTGGGTAATATTTGTGCTATATTTGGGCTCTTTTTTTACTGGTGGCCATCTTGGAAGACTTCTTTGTTATGAAGTTTCCTAATTTCCTCATTTACTGCAGTCTCCTCAGTAGGAAATGCTTTCAGTTTTTACTTTGATTCCATCTAGAAGGCATTCAGATGTGTCTCACATTTGCCATAAATTCAGAATGTTAGCACTCTAGTTGCTCATTAGATCACTGTAGTAAAGCTACTGCTCACCAGGGAGTTAACTGGAAGTCTGCTGCTGGTATTGAAACTGATTGTTTCAGTCTGCATGTCAGAATTTTCTAATGAAATAGAAGAGGATTTGAGATCTCACTTAAAACATGCCCTAATTTTTCTTTCTGCAGCACTAACCATAATTTCTATTTCAAACAGAACCCCCTCATTTTGTTCCTTTTTAAATTAAATGTTTTAAGTGTTACCGGTTTATTCCAATCAAGATGGCTTCAGGTGTGCCATACTATTGTCATAAGTAAGGCTGTTAGCGCTCTAGTTGTTCTTTAGAACACTCTGGGAAGCTGCAGTAGAACACAAAGGCATCAACTGGCAGGCTGCTCCTGTTGAAATATAACAGGAAGATATTTGAGATCACACTTGAAACATGTCCTAATTTTTCTTTCTACAGCACTAACCATAATTTCTATGACAAAATGAACCCCATCATTTTGTTCCTTTTTAAATTAAATGTTTTAAGTGTTACCAGTTTATTCCAATCAAGATGGCTTCAGGTGTGCCATACTTTTGTCATACGTAAGGCTGTTAGCACTTTAGTTGTTCTTTAGAACACTCTGGGAAGCTGCAGTAGAACACAAAGGAATCAACTGACGGTCTCTGCCCTTGTTGGATGTACATGTTTTACTGAGAATGTCAGACTTCATTCTCACATGACTGAGAAAGATAATGTGAATTTACAGAAAATATGCTCTCATTTTAGCTTCTGGAGCACCTTCCAAAACTGTATGGGACAAGCATGTGAAAATAGTTTTCTCTCAAACATGATTCATGATATCCCAGCAGAAGGTTTTTCACAGGGTAAAATCACCTTAGAACACACCACAATTCCTGAAATTAGTATGGTACCATCAACAAATGAATTCTAATGTAACTAAAGTCTGTTATCACCCTTTATAGTTCTCCTTTTGGTAACCCTCAAAATCTTTGATTCACTACAATGCATTTCAATGGGGTACTATCATTTATATTGGTCCCATGATGGCTGCCAGCAATTCCAGGATGAAGTGCTGACAGCCAATCAGATCTCACGATGACATGTGTGGTTAGGCACCGCCTAGATATATATGTGATTTTACTTTTGATTTTCTCAGGAACTACTGAACGGATTTACACCATTTAAGCAAAAGGCACGACACTGAACCAAGGGCTACCTCTTTGCCAAATTTGGTGTAATTCCGTTCAGCAGTTCGGGCTGTAGCTGCGACTAAAGGTTCCTATGGAAAAATGAATGGGGAAAACACGTTTTGGGACCCCCCTTTTTTCTCGGCCCCCACTTGACGAATCACCCCGAGACTTTCAGGATAGGAGCGGACCGGAGCGCCCCAACAAGTTGGAAACTTTCGCGAAGATTCGTCAACCGACGCCAACGTTATTTCAAATAAAATGTTGCGGATTTACTATGGAAAATAGGTCCTAACTATAACTATCTACTGGCGACCGCCAGTAGATAATATATATGCGATATATATATATGTAAAACAATTAAACAATATAAGCGATTGTTGAAAAATATAATAATTATGTATCATTTAATTTTTTTTATTTATGTATTACTTAATTAACTTCCCCCACTATGCTCCCACAAACCTGGCAGCCCACACTTAAAATATCACTAAAATAAATAAGTATAATTATTTGTTAATTATTGATTACTTCACTAATGTCCCACCCCATACCCCTACAAACCTAGCAACCCACAACTAAAATATAACTTAAATAAATCAATCTTACATAATTGACATAATTATAGAATAAATAATTCATAATAAATGCATAATTAATTATTACTTAATTAACTTCCCTCCCTATATCCCTACAAATCCAACAGCCCACACCCAAAAAATATAACTAATATATAAAGTTATCATACAGTTTACATAATTATTGATCAATTAAATAATTAGTAATAAATTAATAATTAATTGATAAATAATTATTACTTAATTTCCTTCTCACCCTTTTCTCCTACAAACCCAGCAGCCCACACCTAAAATATTACAAAAAAATAAGTATTACACAATTTGCTTAATTAATAATCATCCATAATCAATTAAATACTTATAATAATGTGATATTTAATTGTTATTCAATTATTACTTAATTACCTCCCCACTCTATGCCATTACAAACCTAGCAATCCGCTACAAAATAATAAATTACTATTAGCAATAAAATGAAAAATTATACATCACTTAAAATTATAAACTATATTTGAAAATATTTTTAACAATTAGACCAACAATATTAACACATAGAATTAATAAATAAACTAAAACACATTAAGATAATTAAAATACTATGTTTTTTACAACTATGTCATTGGAAACGAAATCAACAACAACGATATTCTTAACAATGATACTTACCTCACAAAATCGATATTCTTGACAATATTTTTGCATCACAATATTTGTATATCACAATATTTGTTTCTGATATTTCTATATCTCGATATTTACAACTCAATATTGTGTCCAAATACCAGTCACAGACAATCTGACATATGCATGCCAGTCCAGTTCCTTATCAGGAAGCACTGCGCTCTGAACAGACCACCAGTACAGCCCTTTTTTCTCTTTGACAGAGTCATTGAACTATAGGACAAGTTAAACTGTTTTCTCTGGGGGCTAGCAAAGTCACAGAGAAGGTAAACTATTGTGATTTGCACCCTACGAGTTGACCCTTTGTCCCCTATTTTGCTTCCACACTGAAATGGTCAAAAATTGTTTCCCACTCTCAGAAAATTATGACTATGTTTAAAGATAGGAATAATGGTTTTCTCAACATTTTTACAAGAGTGGCACCATCTCTTTATAAGTCAACATTGGGTAACAAGTCCAGAGATATTTAGATGACTTGCAAGTGTCAACCACTATTAGTCACAACAAAATGGACCTATTTCCTTTTGTGGGTGATTTAGCTGCTTGCCTGACAATTATTTTAATATCTTTATAAGTATGCACTATGTCCCTATTAACGCATGCCAGAATAGAATAATCAGCATTCAGATCTATTCTGAAATAATGTGTGGGAGCATACGTCGATTCGTCAGCGGAAGTGTAGCTGTGTTAGTGACAGAAGCTGAAGATTCCTGGGTTGGGGATGCTTTGAAAGCACCATTTCTAAATCTGAGTTAATCACATTTCAGACAAGATGATGGTTTTACAAACATATTGCGAAATTGTTCACCAAGTTAGAATAAAGTTAAAGTGCCTGCACAAGGTTGACAACCAATTACATTATGCAGCTAAGTAGGTATTTGTGCAAATCGGCCTAGCTCAAGATGGCAGTGCAGCACTGCATACAGCAACAAATGACATTAGAATAACAGAATCATGAATATGACATTATTCCAAAAGAATCACAGAAATTAAAACATTAATGTATATTCTTACAGGAGTATGGTTTTCATTTAGGATCTAACAAAGAGTTGGGGCACTGTTATTGATGTCAGATTGAATTTGTAAGTGTTTGGAGTTTTAAATTCTTTTGTATGAATTTGATCGTCACTATGAATCCCGGTGCCCACATTCTGATTTGTATGCACTAATGTACTTATATAAAAGAGGTTGTTAAGTAAAAAAATGTTAAAAAAAGCAAAAGAAAAGAAAGAATATATGATGAGCCAAAAAAGATAAAAGAAATGGAGAAGCGTAAAAGAAAATAAAGGAAGTTATAGAAAGTTAACAAGAGGAAACATTGTTGAACAAAGTGGGGCTAACAGAGAGGTTGTTGGAAAGGGAATAAAGCAAGAAGAATAGGTATGTATTTCAATAAGCAGAGCTGAGGTACATTTAATTGCAGATTCTTTGTCGCCATGGACAATATTAAGGCTGATCCAAGAGACGTTTTTACACA
Organism: Calotriton arnoldi; assembly: GCA_963921515.1. Classification (NCBI taxonomy): domain Eukaryota; kingdom Metazoa; phylum Chordata; class Amphibia; order Caudata; family Salamandridae; genus Calotriton; species Calotriton arnoldi. The sequence goes on along the minus strand of CAWUFW010000974.1, from coordinate 76,025 downwards.
CTTTTGATAAGATATATGAGCCAATGTATTTGAAGAGGAAGACATACAAATCCAACAGTATTTGTTGAGGAGGTGCTGCTGAAGTGAAGGAAGGTTAATAGTTGTATGTGATAGAGAAATCTGTGTGAGTGCTTGAGTGTTGTGATTAGATAGAGGTAAAGACTGTGTTAGAGCCACATGCTGACAGCAGGTGCACATGACACAAAAACATGGAAAGTCAAAAAAGGTGAATGAGACAATATGAAATATTCATACAGTCTGACATTCTTGAATTTACCAAAGATTAACTTTGGCAAAAAATATGTGATAGACTCAAACCAAAAGGTGTGATAATAAAATTTGACAAATTAAAATTATATTCAGACCAGGTGGATTATATGGGGCACAACATTTCCAAGGAATGGATTAGGCCTATGGATTCCTGGGCTAAGGGCATTAGAGGATCACTTGTACAGAGTAGCTGCGCTATTTTTGCGAAATATGCTATGAGAAGTTCATATGCCACCTCATAGATAAGACTGGTTCTCGGGAAATGTTTAAAAGGGGCTAATTATGTGTTGAGGGAGGATCAGCAGAAAAAGTGAAATGTGACATTTTGAGAGCTCCCATTGTTAGGATCATTTGTTAGAAGAAAGGTCCGGTATTAATTTCAGCTTATAGTTTCAATGAGGGTGAAGACTTAGGACAAAACTATGAGAGGAAGGTATGCAGTGGTGCATTTGCCTCTATTGTTTGACACCAGTGGAAATTTGAATGTGAGCCTTTGGTAGACGTGTGGGTGGTACAGCAGTTTTTACACTAATGGTGGAACAGGGAGTTTAATCTATTGATGGCTTATGATCCTTTTGAGGTGTTATTGACTCTGGAGTGGGGGGACTTCCACTCCTCACAGAGTGTGTCATAGCTCAAACATTATGTAGATGTGCAGTATCTTCCTGGATGCAATACTCTAATTGCAGAGTGTGGGTCGTGGTTGCTAGTCAAGGAGGAGAATGGAAGGAGTGAAGGTGGTGATGAAGAGGATATAGCAAGGTTGTAAGTTAGATGTTGCGGCACAGAAATGGGGGTTGTCAGAACTGAAAGACAATCATTTGGCAGGTAAAATCTCGTACTGTAAAGAGATGGAAGAGGGAAAGGCTAATAGGCACAGAGTTAAATCCGTACATGCAGATAAGGCGTGATTTGATCCTGAAAAGGGATTTCTTGCTGAGTCATACATGTCTGATTCCACTGAGTGGTGTGAGGAAAGAGATCAAAATTACAAGAGGATGTCTTCCACAAAAGATTACTATAAAGGATTCTGCATGAGTATTACAAGTGGGCCTCTGTTGATAAAGTGGTGAGGGAATGAAAGCTATAATTAGGCTCACAGAGTGTTGAAAGAATGCCTACTGAGATGCTGCCTATGGAACGGCCAGAGAAGAATGTGTAACACAGCATTTGATATAAAGGGTCATTTAAATATTGACAAGACAATTTACATTTTGCTTTGGTATTGGTGGATTATGGCTCCAAATGGCCAGAGATAGTGTTTTTACAATCTGTTACCTCTGCTTGGGTGCTCACGTTCCTTGACAGGATGTTCCGCAGAGAAAGAATACTGAAGTTATAGTGTGCATGTATTTGTGCCTTAAAGTTTAAAGTCACCAGCAGCCACTATGGATAAATATTGGTTACACTTAGTTTATATAAGCCTCTCCCTTGCCTTCCAGGTGGCAGGGAAGAAAATTAAAATTCCAGAGAAGATTAAAGTAATCCTTATTGGAGACCTGTACAATGCTTGGGCTTTGGTTGGCCATGGCTTCAGACTACTGCCTTCAAAACAATTCCATTTTGGTCCAATTTAGCCAATTATATACTCTCTGCATCAATTAGTCAGATGTTTACTAGAGTGAGTTAACTGAATATTGTGAAATGTTGTGATGCTAATGGTTTGTCTCAAGCAAATACTTGGTTTATATTCAGAAGAGCACTTGATGCAGAGACCTGCCCTTGAAGAAGAGGAAAGTGTAGTGTTCTGTGTGAAGAGAGTAAGAGGGCTCTGATCAGGAGGACACACAGCAAGGATCAGAAGATAAGCTTGTGTTGAGGTTGTCTCATTAGACTTACCCACTAAAGAGGACTGTGTAGCTCATCTGGTTCATGCCAATTGAAGAAGCAGCTTTGTAACCAAAGGTTGAGAACTTGCAGAGAAATATTCCAATCTGCAGGTGTGGTGAGCCTTTATTTCCCAAGACCTATTGGCCATTCCTGATTCTAGTGGATCTTATGTCTGCCTATTTCCAGCAGTGAGTATGACAATTATTTATTTTCACCACAGTCTATAAAGATTCGCCACCTTCCAAAACAGCGCACACCAACAGGGATTTTTCAAGGTCTAGGACAAGTCCTGGCCTACCAGCAAACATTTATCAGCAGAGTTCCAGCTCCTCTCAAAGGACTCTCTAGATTGGTGCAATACTAAAGTGTCACTAGTTGGAATCAACCAGGCCAAAGTCCCAGATAACTTCAACACTCGTAAATCAATAGTATGGGCTTCTTTGCACCTTCCTGGGCTTTTTACAGAAGGTTCTGGATACAAAATGCCGCAAAGTATGATAAGAATGTGGATTGCACCCAGACTCACAGAGCCAAGGCTTTCTGATTGTTAGGCAGAATACGCCAGAAGAAAAAGAGGGAATGAAAGCTCTACTGTTATTGCAGAAAAAAGGTGTCTGGTAAGGAAGAAAACATATACTTCTGCAGCCTGACAAATATCTGCAGATTTTCTCTGTGTAAGGTTTAAGGACAGCAGGTCATCATGTTCACAGAGAAAAACAAAGTCAGCATGAACGCAAATGCTTACTATGTCTTACCTGGGAGACCATTCACACTGTCCATATTCTCCTGGCTACACATCCTCTATGTAGCATGCCACATGCACAACACACGTAACACATATTACAGAGAAAAAGGAAGGGCCTTAGGTCTAGGACACAGTATAGATTTCTATTGGAGGGCCAGCACCTTGCATCACCTCTAGAGTTGCATACATAAAGGTTGGTGACTTGTACTATGTACAGATGCCACCCAGCATCAGTATGCCCCCAGCCTGGTACACAGGGGTTGTAGCTTCTCTCAACCATTTCTTGGGGGGTCATTCTGTGTGCTTTCCGATGCCAGCAGATATAAAATGCTTAAATTGGCAGGTAAGGAAACTAAGGGGCATATTAGCAAGGGCGTTATCGCCGCTTTAGTGGCACTTTTTGCCGATAAAGCGGCGATATTTTTATCGCCCTATTAGCAAGCTGTCGCTAACAGCTGTTAGCGACAGCTTAATGGCGATAGCGGCCGTTTTGTTGCTGCTTTGCATGTCAGCGATAATTATCGCTAATGACATGCAAAGTAGGCGTTCCCAACTAAAAGCAACTGCAAACAGTCGCAAACACAACTTCCCCCTATTAGCAATGCCCGCGAAGTGATAAAAAAAGTCACGCTAACCGCGATTATCGCTGGAATTTAACACCTGCTAAAAACTTGACTTAACCATTTGTGTCAATGGGAGGTGGATTGTAAGGTTAAGTCCTCACCTGCCTATTAGCAAGCTTTTCATTAGCGCAGTGATTTTATCGCTGGATTTCTCGCGCTATTGCTGGGTTTCGCCGCTATTGCTGGATTTTTTATCGCCTTGGAGATAAGCGTTGATAATAACGCGTTATCTCCGCGATGAAATCCAGCGATAGCGGCGATAAAAAAAACAGCGCTAAGCGCGCTTTGCGATAATTATCGCAAATCCTAGGTAATATGCCCCTGAGTTACTTAACGAAAAGTGGCTTTGTACAAGCCATTTCACAATGTTGATGAGCATGTCTATGCACCACACTCTGCAATGTACACATGTCTATACCTGGAGCACACACCTTAAGAGACAGGGGTGAATTGTGCAGTTTCATCAAAATAATGGCAATAAGGAGAGTCACATTCCAAATATTTAAAGGGTGGAGGAGAAGAGAGGAAGGTATCTTAGTCGGACATAAAGTGCAGCCATATTTAAGATTCTGCCTGCCAAGCCTACTTCAGCTAAAATCTAGCTTTCAACGAATACGTGATTTAGGAAAATTCATTTTTATTTATAGAAATGATGTCAATTGCATGGAATATGAACGGATAAAAGATGATAAATTCTTGCAGTAGGCAAAGATGATACTATATAAACTCTTCGCAGGCCATGGGGCCACAAGGAAAATTTCATAATTTAGGAGGAGATTCAGCACAATAAACAACAAGAGTAATCGACCATTTCCACTCAAAATCATATGTTCAATTGTCTGTCTTTTAGCTGAGTCTGCGGCATGTGGGTTATGCTGCCCAGGCCAAACAAGATAGTAACTTAACCATATTTCCAAAAATATTTTCAGCATACACTCTAGCAACATGGCATTCAACCCAATCTGGAATAAATCAACTCCTGAAAAGTATTTCTTTCTTGCTGGAGCTCTTCAAAAGAAATGCAGCTAGTCCATGAGTTAGCCAGGTCCCCTGTACTGGTAAGACAACTCCTCAGAGTGGTAGGGGACACCTAAACTACCCCAAACAATGTAAGAAGTTCGGAGATGTTCTCAGTTTAGTTGGAGTGTGTTCATATTAAAATGCATAAAACGCACATGTGCCAGTAAGATGTTTGATCAAATCCCTTTTTTTGTGGTTTTAGCCTTACGGATTAGTAAAATAGTTTCCTTGCCAACCCCAAATGTGACTAAAGCAAACACTTGTGTGCAAGAAATACTGTAAATTTCAAATGCTATAATAAAATACCACTTTGATTTCATTGTCTTTATATTAAACACTTAAGCAGCTATTTATTTAAAAGTGATGCAATGTAGCACAGAAACTAGTGTTGCTGTGCTGTGGTGCGTGAAAGGGAGCGAGCAGAACTGCGCCATATCTACCAAGATGTGATGTTCTTTTCCTCTCTAAGGGGCCGATTATGATGGCGGGCGCCCGCCTTCGCCCCGTGAAATGGGACCGCCCGCTATGTGTGCGGCGGTCCCGCACATGTGATTAGGATGCCATCACCACGGTGGCGGTGGCATCCCGCATTTTTAACATTGCGGCGGGCGGTGCTGCCAGCAGCACCCACTGCAAGGTTAAAAATGCAAGTTGTGCATTTGAATGCACAAGGTGACAGGCACCGCGTGGTGCCTGCATGTTGTATATGCAAATGCAGGGGTACCCCCCATGTGCACCCCCCACCCCCCAAAATACCTGGGGGCCCGCTACGGGCCCCCAATGTCAGGGACCGCGAGCCTTTCCATGGCGGCGACGCCGCCATGGAAAGGCTCATCACCGCCGGCATCATAATGTGGATGGCGGTGTCTTGCAGACACCACCACCATATTAATCCCTTTTCCGCCCGGTCGACTGATCGGCCGGGCAGAAAACATGCGGACGGTCTTTCCGTCCGCCGGGGTCCCCTCCGCCATGGTAATATGGCGGGGGGAATTTGGTGGCGGACGGACGAAAATGGCGGGCGGATCGCTTTACAGTCCATGCCGTGCAGGAACCTTGTAGTGCGGTCCCGTTGCGGTGCCTTTTTCAAAAGCACAGCGACCTTTGAAAGAGCCACCGCAATGGGAATGCCACGCCGCCCACATGCCAGACTACTAAAAAGTCGTAATCCGGCGGGCGTGCGGCGGCATTCTTCAGCGGAGCGGTGGCACAGCAGTTTGCACCGCTGCACCACCACGCTGCTGAAAAGTAGTAATCAGGCATATGTGTCAGGTTTGCATTACAAATGTAACACACAAGTTTTAGTAAATCTGGTCCCAATTGCTTGATTTATAGTTTGGTAAATGGGATACCCTGTCACAAACACAACAGAAATCTGTCTGCCATATCACAAATACGAAAGAGCATGAGGCACTTGTAATGTGGCTGACAGGAAATGTACCATGTTTGTGACAGAGTATTCCATCTGTTAAACTCTAATCAGGCCCTTAATATTTTTAGTAATATTTCTCAAACATATCCTGTTTTCTCCATTGCACAGAACCAATGTGCTCAAAATTGCATCAGTGCCCAACCAGGTAGGCAAAATATGTGATTTGTATCCATATTTTCAGTTACTATACACTTTTGGGGTGATTACGATGGCGGACGGACTTAAGTCTGTCCACCATCGTCCCGAGGATTTGGACCACCCACCTATATGGCGGCGGTCCCACACATGAGATTACAATGTGACCACCACTGTGGCGGTCGCATTGTGCATGTTTGCCATTGAGGTGGGTGCTGCTGGCTGCAGCACCCGCCGCAATGGTAAAAATGCATGTTGTGCATTTCCCTGCACTACGTGGCAGGCACCACGCAACTGGCCCCCAAAGTACATCCCCGCCAGCCTTTCAACGGTGGTTGAACCGTCATAGACAGGCTAGCGGGGATGCAGCATCCAAATCTGGTGGGCGGTGCCTGCTGGGCACCACCACCATTTTGTGGATGCGGGGTGGGTCTGACAGGCAATCGTAACGATTGCCTCTGTCGGACCCATGGTGGACGGGCTTTCCGCCTGCCAGGCACACCGCCTGCCATCCTGATTTGACGGGCGGAAGAGGGCCTTTCAATGGCGGTGAACCCGCCACTGGCAGCCTGCCATCATAATCACCCCCTTTGTTCGTATTCTTTAAACATTAAAAATCAGTCCTCCTTCTCTGTAAATGGAATGGAACAAGGTGTACACAAGAACTTTCGTCTGAATCGCATTATAGGAAATGATACCTACAGGAAGATTCCTCAATATTAGCTCATGTTGCCAATTTTCCAGCCTGAAAAATGTATCTGACTCAGCACTTGTCCAAACAATTGGGAGGGCAGCCTGGGGAGGTGACGAGGGGTGAAAATACTTACTCATAAAGATGGCCTGTATAAGCAATATGAAAATTGAGAATGCATCAGTTCTTCAAAAGATAACTGATAGTAAAATTACCAGCAATGAGAGCTGATCACAGGAAATATCTACAGCCTCCACTTCAAGAAGTGCAATGTAAGCATTAATGTATTAAAATATATGGATTTATGTAACAGATGACAGTTTTTTTTTAGTCAGGCACGTTTTGAAGTATTTGTAGAAACAGTTTTAGTTTTATGAACCATTTTATAACTACATATTACCATAAAACACATTCATTATGTGGGTTGAGAGCAGAAAATACATCCAGTATTAGACTGTAGCAGATTAATAATGCTGATAGCCCTTTTCATTGCTAGGTCGAAGACCATTAAATGGAGGTTACTTACTTATTTTGAGATGATGCCGGAGTCAGCACATAACAATAACACTAAAGTTACATTTACGGTTTATACTTTAACCTGATACAGCTCTATAGTAGGGAAGGACATCTGCATTATGTAAAATGAAAAAATTGCTAGCCTCTAAGCTATATGCATACATATGGTGATGGAATGGAGAATGAAGAGCATTGATATATCCAGGGATAATGTGATCAATGGTGTATAAAATACTTTCGAAGTATATTAGTTTGTACCCTCTTCAGACTCCTCCACAATTTCTCAAATTTGTAATTTGCAAAAATACAGAAGCCCTGGCAAAAAAAATCATTTTCTTCAAGAAGATAGATTGCCCATTTTTTTATTGGCTTTGCACTGCCACTAGGTCAATGGTGGCACAAGTGATAACATCCCTTGCCACCTGCCTTGAAATGCTCGGTTACTGGGAGACCGGGATCTGCAGGTCTCTTTGCACTTCATGTAATTTGCCCTCCTCCCTCCACACAGCAGACTGTCTTTTGTTGACCATGGTATACCCGTGGCCCTCAACCCACCCCTTGCTGCACTTGCACTTGACTCTCTTCCATCCATAACTCTGTGTCTTCCCTGGCCTCCCTTCTCCCACTGTCCTTTGTACCCGGTGTCTCCTCTCACCATTGAATCCACTTCCCCAAGCCCCTGCTGCCCTGAGACTCCTGTGCTACCCTCACCTCCACATCTTATTTTCTGGGCCCCTTTTTTCCTGCAACCCTTGACCAAGACACTTCGGATCCCACCTTCCTGTGACCTCCAGCATCCCCCATGCTGACCTGTATACCGTGGGGGAAGTAGGTTTCTATGAAAGAATATTGAGGAAAATGATATCGACTTACACAAATTTTGTAAAAGAAATTCTCACCTTAATTGTGACTCTGTACTTAAAAAAGAAAAGCACTGATATCAAATACAAATATTGCTGTAAATAATATCTAAAATACCTACATATCGAAAACAAAAATTAAAATATACACTACATATTGTGCCCACAATAAAGCACATGAAATGCAACTGAAATATCCAAAACTAACTAATCAACAACAAAAATATTGTTACCATTTTATAAAACAAATGAATAATAATTCAAATGAATGAGATTAAAACATAAAAATTGCCAAACATAAGTAAAAACATTAAAGACTGAAATAAGCATTTTTTAACAACCAAAACACAATTTAAAACGTTATGAAATACTGTTTTTAGAACTGCTTAAATATATTACATTAAAGAATAAATAACTAGAATGAAAACAGTAATCATTTTAAAATATTGTTTTTTAACAATAGCTACAACAATGATAAAAATGAATTAATTATTTAAACATTAAATACCAAAATAAATATAACACTAACATAAAAACATTAATTAGCATTTATCAAATTAGGTCAAGACAAGAAAAAGATTCAAACAGCAAGGAAATAATTCAGTAAAATTAAAGTTGAAAAAGTTAACTAATAAAAATGTTTTACTAATTAAAATAATATTTTAAAGTCACAAAACTGTGAAAGAAATTGTTTCCAAAAAAATCCAATAGTGCAAGAAAAAGTCACTCTTATGGATTGCTGACACAGAACAAAAGAAAAGGCCACCTATAATAAAAGGAACAGCCTATTCAGAGTAAATGAAATAAAATAAGTTAAAGATAGCGACATTTTAGCAAAGGCCAAAATGTTGGCTTTTTAACAAATCAATTAACTCTGTCCCCCAGCAACCACCTTTTCAGCCCAAAAGAGGGGCTTTTCAGCACGCCTGATTGCCAATAAATTGACTTGTTATTCCTGCAGCGCGGGGCAAGCGCAGGACACGCCAAGCGCATGCCCGGGGCAAGACCGGACCAAGTCCATGCCAGTATTCACCCATCATCAGCAGGAAGAGGCAGGGCCACCCCCCCACCCCACCCCCTCAGCCTGGTGGAAAAAGATTTACCATCTGCATTGCATTGCAAGGTATGGTTCGTAGTTTGGTTGGGCAGAATTCTAAAGCAAAATCTTATTCAAGCTTTGGTAAACTTTGATATTCTTTTGACTATGGGCAAGAGGAAAGCCATTGCATGTAATGGTGGGAGAGAGCCCCCAAACAAGCTTGCTCTGTCCATCACTAACTATCTGCCCTCTGGTATGGGTGCTATTGATTCTGAAATAGGCCGTCTGAGGAAAGGACAGGCGCTGCTAGACGCCATTCTGCCCAACCCGTAAATAGTAACTCGGGGACCCCCCGACCTTCTAGCCAACTCCACTGTGACTTCTAATGACGTGGTGGAGGGGAACTGTGGCCACACTGTTAGCTCCCGTCCATTAGGGCATGATGGTTGTGGCAACTGGGCATTCCAGTAACCCTTGTATGCATGTGGACACTTCAGCGGAGGTCTTGGAAGTAGTTGCTGACATCCATCTTCAACCAAGTGCACCCCCCTAAAAGAAAAGTCAGAAAAACACTAAACCAGTGACTAGACAGAAACGTACATCCAATTCCTTAACTGTCTCCCAAAATTCAAGTCACCCCTGTCCACTAACATCCAGGCAGAAGAGAGGCAGAAAGCCCTACTTGTGGATCTTTTCAACACCAATGTCAAGGAGCATTGTGACTGATTGTTTGGCAATTTGGAGACTATTTTGAACTTGCGTTCAGACATTTTCATGCAATTTGAAAAGGAAACGGAGAAAATCTTGGCTTCAACACAACCTATATTTCCATCTTCCCCGGTTCAGTCACTCCCTGCCGAGGTCCCTAGGTGCACACCGGTCAATTTCAATGCTAGGCCTGCCAATGTGCATGTTGTAGACAACTCCTTCCCAAGGGCTAATGACTTTGTACTTACTTTAGCTAAGGGCCTGCTGTCAAAAGACCCCATATGGGCAATTTGGATGATCATCAGCATAGTTTACACCTGCCCCCGGAGTGTACACCCATTTCATTAGTTTAGATAACGTTCCACCCCTGCACTCAAATAAGAGGGAATCCTGGGTAGATATAAAACATAAGGCAATTCACTGGCTTACGGTAAACTCAGGCTGTCCTTGATATCTTTTTAGCAAGATTCTGACAGTGAGGAGAGACCAAAATCTACTTTAGGCAATTGTGTGGTTAATTTCAAAAGACCTTTTTTGGTGAGGAAGTTATTATACACACTAGGGCACTTGACAGACACACAGGAAAGGATTAGAGCCTTACCTTTAGGTTTTTATTACAAGCCCCACAATAGCCAGGCCAATGACCAGATGGCTAATAGGAATATTCATGTTCAGATATCCAGTCTGCTCCCTAGTGTGACTCCATCTATTTCTCCAAGTAATCATTTTGCTCCACTGGGAAATCTTCAGGATATTGACTGACATTCAAAGGTGACTGTCCCCATAATTTCTAATTCCCCTTTTCCGACATTTGTCTATTCTACTCCTAATGTTTTTATTTCCCCTTCATTGGATATAGCCCCCCTGCATTCATCGTGGGGGGAGGCTCTTCAAAATGAGTCATCTAAATTAAGTGCCCTCCTGTTTTTTAAGCTCTATAGTTTGCTAGCTTGGAATGCTGCAGATATTTATTCTAAATTGCCAAATGAAGACAGTGTTTCCTTTATAAAGGGTTTTGAAATAATCTGCCTGCGAGATACTTGGGCCATGAAGGACCTCCATGTGGACGGCTTTCGATCCCTTTGTAACTTGGCAAATCCAGCCCCCTTTGGGAGGGCAAAGGGAGGGTGGCTGTTTTGATTTCGGTCAATTTTCTTGTCCTAAAGTAACGTTTTTGTGTTTGTTCCCTTGGTTTAAAATACTGCTGTTGTCTGGTCTAGGCCCAGTAGATTTGTTGATTATCAACTTTTATAATAATCTGTTTGACCACCAATCTTCAGAAGTGCTAGACTTGCTAGCTGACCGTATTGTAAAACTGAACTGTAATACAAGCTAATGCTCTATATTATAGATGGGTGCCTATAATTGCACTTTGTGCCCTTTAAGTGGGTCTCCAATCTGTGGCCTGGAGGACCATTTGAACCAGGAGGTGACACATTTTAGGCATATGGTGTATGGGGATGTCATCCATAATGGGATACTTAACAACGATCTTCTCTCTGCGAGAGAGTACAGCCTGGAGCCCTTGTCCAACTTTTACAGGGGGTGGCGCTCATAGCACCATTGATTTCATGTTAATTTTGAAACTGTTTATAGCTTTTTCATTTCGGAATTCACAATTCTACCTAATTATATGAGTGACCATAACCCTCTTGTTTTGATATTTAATTCTGACCAGTTAAGAGTGGGCAAAACCTCTGAGATACCTCCTATTACTTTTTCAGCAAATAATGGTCTTGGATTTTAAGTGGGTAGCTGTTGATACGTAACGCTTTTTGAGGTCTACAGTGTCCCAAAACCTAGACAAAATGAATTAGTGTTTAGCTATTGACATGCCCACCAGTCTGATAATAGTTAGTTTTCCGAGGTTATGTCATGCAGTTTCTGTAACACTAATCTCAAAAAGTAAGCCCCGTACTCCTCCCCCATACAGCTGGTTTAACTTAGCCTGTTCTAAAGCCCATAGGTGCTGAAGTTCGCCTTAAAATCTTACCCGAGGAATCAGGAGAACATCAAGTTAGTAAGATCATTTTATAAAGCAATGCCATGCTCTCTCCAAGAGAGGAAATCTGAACTCCGAGAATTAGTATGGGCATATCTCCTCATGGCAGGGAAATCAAATGACTTTAGATTATTCTGGGAGGTGGTTAATCGACCCACGTTTACATCAGGGCCCCTGACCTAGATCAATTGTTTAATTTCACCAGAATCTTAGGTTTCTCATTTTTCTCAAGTATTTAATTCAACGAGAAAGCCCTGCACAGAACAAGGTCTTTGGGATATGACACCAGTTGATAGGGTCAGGGCCCATTGGGGTTGACAACGTCCCTTTAGCCATCAGAAAGAGCAAAAGTGACAAAGCTCGGGCCGGGACGGTGTTTCTCGGGACATTTTTAAAGAAAATGTTGACCTATGGGCCCGACTTCTCATGAATATATTCTGTGCTGCAATAAGTGGCCCCTTTTACCTACTTGGAAGGAAGTAGTTATTGTGCCCATTTTTAAGAAAGGGGAGAGATCCAGCCCTGCCTTTTATTGTCCAATATCTTTGTTGGACTCAACCGTGAAGATTTTAGATAGGGTACTTTTGGCGAGACTGGATGAGTGGGCAGAAACAAACAATATTATTTCAGATCTCCAGTGAGGAAACTCAGAATATGCTTGGCGGTGCCGCAGTGGCACAACCAGCTTATTGCTGGGCCAGACCATCGTGCCACTGCTGAGGGCAGCCACAGTATTATCGTAGTACCATTAGCACTGATACACCTTTAAGCCTGTATATACATTTGCCTTAGACAAATGAGGCTGATTCCTGCACAACAGAAAGTAACCCTTAGCAAGAATCTCAAGTATGACTTTGGTATCTTGGCTGTCCCATGCCTCAACACATTACCATTGCTGGAGCACATGGTATCTGCTCTCATAAAAACTCGGGTCACAACTGCACATTACTCAGCACTACACATAATCTATCTAGTACAACTTGGAATGCGATAGAACCAGGATAGGGTTTCCAACAATGAGGGGCTCTTTAAAGACATTATCTCTAAATGCATTTGACACTTAATTTATTCTCTCTCTACATGTGGCCTTCGGTAACATTGATACTAATGTGTGGCGCATAATAGAATTTATTCTTGTCTCAATGTACTACTCCCTGGATTTGAATGTTAAAATCTTGTTGATTATTACTCGGTTATTTTGGGCTCTGTTTGCTAAACTGTATTACAGAAGAGGGGTTGTAAATGGCATACCATGTTCTCTTGCTTGATCTGTTCTAACTTACATAAGAGCATGAATAACAATGTCATTAGCAGAGATATTAATATTTCTTGCTGCAATGCAAGATGGCCTAGTCTACCGATACATTTGATTATAGTGGGACATTTCAATAAGGAACTTAGACAGCTGGTTTTCGGTTTTACCTACGAGGTATTTTGCTTGGTTTGCCTTGATATAATATTCTATTCTTTGTTAAGAAGCATGTTTGTATAAAAAATTCTTTTCTGCTCACCTTCAATCTCCACTTTAGAATTTTGGGCTATTGGTACTATATTATTTCCCTTACCATGATGAGCTTCCTAACAACAATTATGGCTACAGTCTCTAAATAACAGAGCCTCACACTTTGACCTTATAAGACCTTCTACTTGTTAGCACCAACCTTATTGCAATGCTCAGTTTGCCAGCACCACTTCTCAGCACAATTTTTGACTAATGGAGTTACACACTCGGAATTTTAAGATCTTAATTAACTTGTCCCATCTTTGTAAACCCGTGTACTAATCAACCTAATCACTAACACAACCTGGAATGTACCATTCAGGTCACAACCCTGCTTAGCAACACATGAGTGTTTTATTTTTCCTATTTTTCCACTTTGTACATGGTGATGGATTCCCTTGATCACAGCTGCAATCTCACCACTCATATTTCCATCGTGTTTCCCACAGCCTTGAGAAAGCCCCAGGCCAATGGGCCACCGGGGGGGCGAAACACATGTCAGCTGCTTTGGCATCTGCTACCTTGTGGAATACTCCAACAGTGATGGACTGATGAAAAATGTCTACTCTGAATAAAACTCACAACTGAAAGAACATACAAGAAGTTGCTTTTATATTTATTACATTGTGGAATACTCCAAAAGTAATGGAATATTGGAAAGCCATATATGAATGGGAAGACGCACTCATCCCTTTTATAAATCTTGACAGAGAGGCATGGAAGGTCCAAATCTCAAGTAGCGATTCACCCACAACAAAAAGGGTATTGCTCAACATAGAGGGAGAGCTGGAACTTGAACTTTATCATCACAAAAATTCATCATACTCCCTCACCTGTATCACCCAAGATTGGAACACATTAAAACTAAGCAAAGAAAAACCTTCAAACAATTTCTTAACAGACAATAGTTAACCTATTACAACATGGTGGATTATAGAAACTGGAGAGAATGAAAGAACACCAGACTGAATGGGGTCTTTTGACACATTCGGTGCTGGCACTTCTTGACAAATTCAAATCAACCCTCTCTCAGCAAAGAGCACTTTCCAGACCTTAGAGAGAGCTATAAAGAAGGAAAATTCAAATTGGTGGGAAGGGGCCTTACTCAAAAAATACCTAGAACATGATCTCATTCCCAGGTGCCTAAGAATCCTTATATTCCCACCTACAGAAACAACAGCTCCAGAAAGACTTCAACAATGGGAAGTCAATTCGTGAATAGCATCAAATAACTTGCTCCATCAACTGATAGACATAGCACAAGAAGAGTTGGAAAATACAAAACGGAAGTAGACTCCCTGACGAAAAGAATTGAGGAGGCCAACTAGGGGGGATAATAAATCCCAAAAAAACTATGAAATTCTCAATAAGGTTATTGATGAACATGAGGAGGACATCGTACAGAGAAACAATAGAACATTCAGGCGTGATCTAACGGATTACCAGCTTGGCAGAGTCTATACATTTGCCCAAAAATATGACAACATTAAGTCCACCGCTACTCCTACTAATCCAGCAAGTTGCTTCGAAACTATTCCTTTCTCGGCTGTGGAATCAGTGGGGGACGTTGACAATATCAGAACTACATGTCCAGTGGTATATTTTCACTAGGAGGTAGGCAGGCACCGTCTAAAGATGCACAGGACAACCGTAAAAGACCACCAAATATAAATACCCAAGATCCAAGTACGCCAGGAGTTCAGACAAGGGCCAGGAGCAAAGAACAGGTCAAGAACCAATCTTGGACAACCAATTAGTTGTTAACTTATCAACTTGTACACTGCATTAGACTCATTCTCAAATCCTGAATAAAGTCCTCTCATTTTGTCCAACGGCGGGATGGGACCTAGTGCAGAATAAAATTGATCTCTTTAAGTTTACCAGGAGGTTGAAACTACAATTATTTCTTTGCGGAGGAGGTAGAACACAAACCACCAACTATCAGCCAACCAAAAACAAGCAATCTCACTGCTCAGGAGTTTTAAACTATCCGCTTATTGACAAATCTATCACAAGAGGAAGGAGTTCAGTTGGATTAATTATTTGAAACTACCTTCAAAATTGAGAATTGATATCCAACACTCAAAACCATCTATTTTTCTACAAAATCATATTTCACGCCTACTCTACCACCGGGAAACACAATAGACTTATTGTTCACGGACATGATGAAAGACCTAGATATGGAACACCTGAAATATCTATCCAAAAGGAATGTCTACCCTTGAATACTATATTAAAGCAACGACAAGCACTCAAGTAACTTCGAGAAGATCAAAATACAATATTTAAAGAAGCTGACACAGGCGGTAATGTGGTCCTTCTAAACAAGGAGGACTACCTTCATGAAGTCTATCGACATCTTGGTGATATACATGCAACTTCACCATAATCCAACTAAAGAGACACAGGATAAATTACAATACCTTCTTGATAGCTGTCACAGCAAGGACCCCCTCACCTTAGAAGAAAAGCAACTTATTTTCATTGAACATCCGGTGACTCCAACTTTATACTTGCTGCCCAAATTTCACAAGGCAGGTACGTCACCTAAGGGCAGACCGATTAATGCAGGTATTGACTTGATTTATTAGAATCTTGGAACATATATTGATGCAGTGCTCCTGCCTTTCATAAAAGACTTACCTTTCTTTATTAAGGATACGAAGGATAGTCTCCAAAAACTTCAGAATATTGACTGGTAACCTGATTACTTACTAGCAACCGTAGATTTAGTAAGTCTGTACAACTCAATTAAAGATCAGGATGGAGTTGAAGCGGTAAGGAAGTGCCTATCCTCGAGATCTGGACACTTTTTAGGAAGGAATCAAATGATCATTAACATGTTGGAGTTTTGTGTACACAACAACTTCTTCCTATTTAGAGGCAAGTTCTACTTAGAGCTACAACAAACCGCGATGGGGGCTTGATTTGCTCCACCATACTCCTGTCTCCTGATGGGGGAGGTTGAAAGACAATGGTTTGGAATGACGAGTCCGAGCATCTCTCCAGGAACATTTTGTTTTAGGGACAATACATAGATGATAATTTGCCATATGGCAAGGTCTAGAGACAAATCTCAAACAATTTATTGGCAGCCTCAAACCAAACAAATGGAGCATTGATGTAGCCTACACCATCTATAGAAAGGAAATTGAGGTCTTCGATCCCACACTTTATGTTCATAGAGATCGTCTCCACACTAAGATTCATAGAAAAAGAACATGGCCAATTCCATCCTCCATGCCACCAGCTGTCATCCTCACCATACCATTGCCAACATGCCAACTGGGGAATATAGAAGAGCACGTAGAAATGGCAGCAGGCAAGATGACTATGACCAGAAATCAACTGTAATCACTGAACGACTAAGTAAAAGAAGGTACAATCGAACTAAGATGGTCAGATACAACATTATTTCACAAATATCGACCGGAACTCTATACTTCACAACTGAAAAATCAAAGAAAATGAACTAGCTATTCGTTTTATTACCAGATATAGTAATGGCCATCACTATAACCGTAAGACACTACAGAGACACTGGTCCCTTATTACCAGCAACCCTACTTTAATTAATGACATTCAAGATTCTCCACAGTTTCGTTTCAAACGAGCATCGAATCTCAAAGGTAAATTATGTCCCTCTTTTCTCCAGGACAAAAGGAACTGATAACTTTTCTCAAACAGCCCTGGCTTTTACACCTGCTCGAATTGCTCAATATGTAAACTAGGCATGTAAAAAAAAAAGGAACTTGTAACAAATGGTCACTCACATCTGATTCGTTATTTCATAAATTGTGACAGTGTCAACGTGGTCTACTTAATTTCCTGTCCATGAATGGACATGAGGAGCAAAAAAAACAATGGATTTAGGCCCAGAACTCTGTACTGGGGTGAATGTTTGACATTGTTCAACATTCTGTCCATCAATTGTTCTTTTTGCAGTTACCGAAAAACACACAGCAGATCTGGAGGTTGGGGCCCCAAATGTTGCTTTTTGTGCCACAAAATTTACCAACCAGGTTGTAAAATCCTGGGGGGGGGATGGGAGGGGGTGTCAGTCTTAGATAAAGGAACCCCCAGTCTCAAGACTCCTTTCTGCATAGAGTTCATCTTCCACTCAAATGATACTTTTTTTGTCCATGTTTGTTGCAATGTAGGTGGACGTCCTTAACGGTTAGAGTGATCATTTTAAATAACATTGAAGCGTTCTATCTGTGGCAAACGCAGTGAGAGGAAGACCGATGTGATGGAGCCAAAATTGTGAGTTCCTCAGTTCAGATGCCATACCCTATAATTACCAGAGGAGCTGCGGATTAGATTGGGAGGCCGACTAAATGGCCATTCACACGCTCAAGTCTGCAACCGACCAGGGCCTGACACACTGAGAAAAGGTCCAGACAAAAAAATTATTTAATGCCAAATGGAATTGGAATTGAGCACCTTTCATCACGTTTTTTGCTATGCCATCAATCTGCAGAACAAAGCCTTCAGATTTCACTTTACTGACGAAGGTTAAAAAGAAGAGCAATTTTTTTAAATAAACCATGGGGGATATTAGATGTTCACAAAAACAAACAGCGCAGTAAATGTTCTTTCTAAAAAGTATGAATTATATTGTGAACATATTTCAATGTATAGCGCATACGAAACGAGTTTCCACTACCACTTGTTCTTCGTGTTACTAAAATTGCAGGGGGTTTTGTAAATGTCCACAAGCGACAGTACAATAGTGCCCTCTTCCTGTTTCAAATACTTTATAAATTACCCTGTATTAGAATCTTCTATTACAGAAGATTGTTCTGAAAATGCATCGTAAGCGAAGCTATTTTCGTGATAAACTGCTAGTCCAGGAAACGTGCCACTAAATAAATAGGACAACATTAATTCAAGTGTCATGCGCGCGCCCTGCAACACTTCCATGGAGCATTTTCTTAATGGAGAATAAAAGCTATTTATATATAGTAAGCGCACAACGTGACATTCCCTCCTCCCCAAATTTCATCACCTTACCGCCCCGCTACGCCCAAGAAACTCTCTGAATCAGGGTATGTTGTCCACGACGTAGCCTTTTATTCACATCAATCCAAGTAATTCATCACAGACCATTACCAGAGAAAAGTATCCTTCTTGGATATATACAACTATTCACAGCATCACTTTAGATTTGCATCAACCTGCTAACGGCAGTAAGTAAATTAGGTACAACATTACACGTTAACTTTTTAACTCAGCCGTACACTAGAAATTGGCCGTACATTTGAACTGGGCCATATTGGCCACCAATCCTCCCCTCTGCTGCGCACATTGTGCCGTCAGGCCCCAACGCGCTACAGCCAACAGTAAAGAAATTAGGTAGGACATTACACCTTAACTTTTTAGCTCGGCCGTACACTAGAACTTGGCCGTACATTTGAACTGGGCCATCTCAGCCCACCAATCACCCATTCTGCTGTGTTTGCTCTGCGCACATTGTGCCGGCAGGTGCCCCACGCGCTACAGCCAACAGTTGCATTACTTGACATCCAGGGCACCGCATTCCGCACTGGCCCACCGGGGTACCTGAACACAGGCATCCTCCCCAAGATTCTACTCAGTCCATACATTGTGGGTTAGGGCAGTAGAGTCCAGGACTACCGTCAGGCCAGTCCCTCCTCCCCGCCTACCCCGTGCACACGAGGAATCCACCCCTTCCTGGGGTCCATCGAATGGCTGCACCTCCATTGTTGTGCATCCCCCTTTTTTGTTAACTGTCAGCGCTCTGCCTCCTTGAAGCCTTGCTCTTCTGATGGGTGGGTGGGTGGTCGACAACGCTCCTGTAGCTCTGCTGTGGTCCGAGGGGACAAAGAGAACAAGACCCCCCGGTCACAGCCTTAAATACCTGCTACATTTACTTTTCTCCGCACCGCCTCCCGATGACATCACACAGCCCGCCCTTCCATGACCAGCCCCCTTCTCCGGGCCCCGGAGGAGGCTCAGCCCTGTGGCGCTACTAAGGGCGCCCCTCCCCTAGGCGTGGGGGGCGCCTGCTCATTCCACCAGTATGCCGCATACTGCACGTTATAAAAAGCTCGGATTCTCCCTGAAAATAAGGCATGATTCACGAAAAAGGTGTTTGGTATAGTTTGAAATTAGTTTTCACATGATCTCGTAAATGTAAAAATACATGGCTGGATCTGTCTTTCTAGTTTTTGGTATAATCATGAGCGTTCTTCAGTGATTATTTTGTGAAAGAATAGGAATGGGTGGGCATCCCCCTCCTTGAGAGCCTTTCTTAATACCATGCCTGCTTGGTCTTGATAACTCATTCCTCCTTCTTCCACATCAATACACTTCCCTTGCTTTAGCTCACTCTTGTAGGTTCATCGGTGCTTTATTTGTAAATAATTAAATGCTGGGGCTCAAAGTATTTCTCAGGAGTCCTGGACCTGCCCCCGATCCTGCCACTGCTTCCAAATGCCAGTGACAGAAGTACTTATGTATATTAAATTGCCACTGAGGAATTCTGCTAAAAATATAAGCGCACAGCGCTACCATGTGGTGGATAAAATGTGCCAGTGTGTGTTTAGAAACGGGTGTCGTTGTCGAGCACCTGCAAACACGGCACAAATTAAGCACTGACTCGTTCCTGCTTTCTCTCTCTTCACCCTTTTTCCCTCTTTTCTGTCTTGCTCTCTCTTGGTCTGAGCCATTGCGATGTCGATGAAAAATATGTCTTGGTCTCCAAAAAGGAGTGCTGGTGCAAATAAAGCATTGGCATTGCTTAAAACTGGTAAAGAGATTGATGTTTAAATTCAGATGTGCCATGACCGCACAAAGCTACTGAAGTTCTAAGACAGAGGAGGATGCAAATAAAAACTGCAGCATCATGAGTTTCGCAACTCAGACCCAGTGAAAACATGAAGTTTTACTACATTATCCCAAATTCACACCAAAAAAACGTCAAATGGGATAATAACTAACTGGGAAAGAAGGAACCCCACAGTACTGATATTTTTCCAAACTGGATTATTGCACCAAAATACAGAAAAATTATGGTTTAGAGTGCAACGTCCAAAAAGAAAGTGGTACATTTTGCAGCAATGTTTACATTTTTTATTGCAGTGCATCCAAAGATATGTTTAAAAAAAAAGAAAATTCTGATCCAATGCCACAAGTGTAAATGAACACAAATTGGACATTTATGCCTACCTGGGATGCTAATGACATTTATTTTAGCTCTTGCAAATGCAGGAACATATCCACATGAGATCCACTAGATGGGGAACCTGAGAAGAGACAGCGACCCGCTTTTTTAGAGGTGCACTGTTTCCATTTACTTGGAGGGAGCTTCATAGGTGGGTTTAACACAACTGCACATACTACTGGAATACATAACACTGACGTCAATTTTGCTAACAGAATTTCACCCACAATAATGCTGAGACGACAACATCTTTCTTAATGATTTCGTGGTCAGAAAAAGGGTGACATATTTACTGCAACCTGGTAAATACTGTAACCGAGTGGGCAGGTATTTATCTGGTGCGGTAAATACCTTATGTTCCTAGTTTTTCTCTAGAAAATGGGGAAATACATGCAGAATCTGTGTTGATCAACTGGATTGAGCACACATTTTACCCTCGGAAATTTCTGAAGGGTTGACCTGCTGAAATTTGCCGGGTGAAAACTGTAGTGATGCAATAAAACTGTATTACATGGAACCGGAGTTTGTGCAGGGGTCAGAATAATAATTTACATCAATAAGAATTTACACCTACCTCAGAATCAGGGCCTAAATATGAAGGGTTTACATAAAAGCCGTGCTAGAGCTGAACCTTGTGCCTCTGACAGAAAAATACATTTCGGCCAGCAATCTCTGAATGAAGCAGGGGCATAACGCGAGCCCCTGCAGGCCCTGCGGTGCAGAGGAACACCCAACCCTCCAAAGGGCTCCAACCACTCAAGACGGGCTCCATTCAGTACAAGGCCAATTAATAAATCTGTGAGATATGGTACCTTCGTCACATTCTGGAGGAGGGGCCCACTGGAATGAAGAGCACCGATTAAAGATTCACCATTGACACAGTCAACCACCAGGCTTTGTTAAACACCCTGAAGCATTGAGTGGGCATCGATGGTGTCGCCCTTAAGGGGCTGACCTCATACTTAACAATCTGCTCCCAAATAGTAAAAATTGGGATCCAGATCCAGTGAGCCTGCAACATGAGGTCCCCAAGGGCTCGATTGCCCCTCCAACTCTTTTCAACCTCTACCTTGAATCCCTCTACATGCTACTGAAGAACTCAGGAGTCCTCGTCCATCTATGCACTGAAGACACCATAATCTACATGAAGCTCTCAAGTCCAGAAGAGTTCACAGGCCTATCCAACTCCCTGAAAAGGATTCAAGCTTTGATGGCAAACAACCACCTCAAACTACACCCAGAGAAAACTGAATTTCTTCTCTTATCTCCAAGGAAATCTACCTCTTCGATCCAAGACTGGATAGAACTCCTCCCATACAGAAACGGCTGCACCTCCATCATTCAGAATGCCAAATCTCCTGTATTTACCCTCGACAGAGATCTTAACTTTCAGAGCCATACCTCCTCCATGGCTAAGAGTGCCTAGTTCCAGCTAAGAATGCTTTGTGGAACCAGGAACCTTACCCCAGCACAAGACCTTAAATCTGTTGTCCAGGCACATTTGCTCTCCAGGTTCCACTACGGAATTTCACTCATTTCTGACATCTCCCAAAGTCCACTTAGGCCCACTTAGAACAGTCCTCCTTGTGGCAGCCCAGTTTGCAACACAACTCTAGAAATTCGATTACATCTCACCCGTTCTACACTCCCCTTCAATGGCTTCTCATAGAGGAGAGAGCTCATTTTAGAACTTCCTACCACTCATAAAGCTCTTTACTCCTTTTTACCCTCGTACCTCTCCAAGAGGCTGAAAATCCCAGGCACCGACTGAAATTCAAGAAACGCTTATTTGCTCCTCCTCGAATTCCCTACTTTTAAGCACAAGCGATACATGAACCAACCCTTCTCCAGAAGTGTCACAAGACTCTGGAATTTCCTCCGCCAAGCCTCTGCCTGACCGCACGTTGTACCACATTAATAAAAGACCTCAAAGCTCTATCTTGTTGTACGACACCTGGCCAAAATTGCTCCTACCTCCTCACGCTCCTCCAATCGCATACCAAACTCAACCTGCACAAGCTATTGATCCTCATGAAGTATTGTTCCACCTGCTTCTCATTGCTTTGTTTTGCATTGAATATTTGTAAAGTGCTCTACATCCCAGGAGAGTCTAAGCCGGAGTTCAATCCATCTTTAATGTACATGAATATTTTGTATTTGCTATTGATATGTTCTGGCTTTATTGTGAAGCACGCTGATGCCTCCAAGTGTTGTACGCGTTGTATAAAATATCAAAAATAAATAAAAAAACAAAAATAAATAAATAAAACCTATTTTAAAAGGCATAGTGAGGAAAAAAGGCTCACTAAATCAAACTTAGTCAACCATTCCTCCAGGTAGTTTTTCCATAATACTTTCTTACTTACTTACGTAATACTTTCCTAGCTATAAAGGTACGATGAAAAATGCAAAGTTAAAATGCATCAGTTCACTGGGCTCCATTTCTGTAAAGGGACTTAAGGATGTTAGCATAGAAAACACTATATGCTGCCTGACCCAGCTGTGCTACCGACCATTGCAAACAACGTTGTCAACGTTCTGCATTCACATGGCCTATCAGAAGTTCCGCCTCCCAATTGTCTATGCTAAAATTATCCCGGGTCTCTTTTAACAGATGATTTGAGAACATTCAAGCAAGACCAGCTTCTCTACAGTGACAAGACTTCACAGCCTCCCAGACAGGCTATGTCTGTGACCTTTTAATGACTGAGAAGCCAGCTAAACTTTTGTAAAGTATTTTTAGAATCTGCACATTTATGCAGTACGCATATCA
This sequence comes from Calotriton arnoldi, assembly GCA_963921515.1. NCBI lineage: Eukaryota > Metazoa > Chordata > Amphibia > Caudata > Salamandridae > Calotriton > Calotriton arnoldi. The sequence continues at coordinate 52,691 of CAWUFW010000974.1, read as the reverse complement.
GCTGCAGAGGTGTCGTCCATGCGTTTCAAACGTGTATCACTGTTAAGTTTGAAACACGTTTGAAGTCCAAAGTGTCATATGACTTTTGTCAGCTCCCTAGGCCAAGTCTTCAAGGACAGATGCCATGCAGTCAAACAGATGCCCATGCAGTCGAACAGATGCCCATACAGTCGAACAGAAAACCCATGCAGTTGAACAGATGCCCATACAGTCGAACAGAAGCCCATGCAGTCGAACAGAAGCCCATGCAGTCGAACAGAAGCCCGTGCAGTCAAGCAGATGCCCATGCAGTCGAACAGAAGCCCGTGCAGTTGAACAGATTCCCATGCAGTCGAACAGATGCCCATGCAGTCGAGCAGATGCCCATGCAGTCGAACAGAAGCCCAGCAGTCGAACAGATGCCCATGCAGTCTTACAGATGCCCATGCAGTCGAACAGAAGCCCATGCAGTAGAACAGATGCCCATGAAGTCGAACAGAAGCCCATGCAGTCGAACAGATGCCCATGCAGTCGAACAGAAGCCCATGCAGTAGAACAGATGCCCATGCAGTCGAACAGAAGCCCATGCAGTAGAAAAGATGCCCCATTCAGTCAAACAGAAGCCAATGCAGTCGAACAGATGCCCATGCAGTCGAACAGATGCCCATGCAGTCGAACAGATGCCCATGCAGTCGAACAGATGCCCATGCAGTCGAACAGAAGCCCATGCAGTAGAACAGATGCCCATGCAGTCGAACAGAAGCCCATGCAGTCGAACAGATGCCCATGCAGTTGAACAGAAGCCCATGCAGTCGAACAGAAGCCCGTGCATTCGTTCAAATCAGCTGGAGGAGTCCTGTGCACATCCTGACTGGAAACCAGAATCAGCCATGTTCAATTCAGGTCCACCCACTGTAGGAGGCCGTGAACAGAGTCCGTCTGTTAGTCTTTTCTTGACTGGGTCAATGTCAACCATATCAGCCCTGAAAGCAGCCCCTAGCCTCCCACCTGCAGGGAAAATGGTGACGTGGCAGAATGACAAGTCCTGTCATCGTCCTTTTCACCAGATTTGCCACGAGCCACAATAGCTAAATTTCAGTTTTTGAAGCATACTTACATCTGCAGCAGGCAGATTTAAACAATTTTGCCAGTAGAATGATTTTGTTTGGGCATGGAATCCAAAGGGGTATTTTAAAAGAATCAGATGAATCATTTAAGCCCTAATTTAACTCAGTCGTACCCGTAATAATTTTCAGTAGATCCTTCCGGAAATGCGAAATGTTAGGGAGGCTGTACAATTTATGGCAGGCTGTCAACATAAGATCCAGCCCTCCATCACACTAGTGGCACATTCTTTCTGTATTTGGACTAGAAAGTCAGCAGACAAGTGCCATTTACTAAGCAATTTGCACTGAATTTCAATTGACTTGACAGAAGGCACAAGGAACCGTTGCGTGTCCTCCCCAGACCACCCCCGAGGCCTATTCATTATACTTTATTCGGTTTGTTAGAACAACCATAAAAGCATTTACAGGAGTTAAAATACACATTTAAAATCAATTATATAATTTGATGGCAAATTCCATAGCCATAGAAGACAGTGATGGTAACATGTCTTACAAAATTGATAACACGGCATGCTACCAAATTCCATAACCATTTACAAACAATGGCTGATCATATCGACATTATACAATTTTGCATATATCTTTTCCTTAATCAGTTTACAGTGACAATACCTTTCCTTACATTAATTGCTTTTAAAATATATGATGCTACATTATAGCAAGTTCCCGGATCATTCAGTGCAAGGAGTAAATTCATAGCAGCATGATGTGATCTTACATTTTTTTATAAAAAGAGGCTTCAGATAAAAGCATCTAAAATACAAATAAAATTTACAGAAGAGCATAAAGTGCATGGTGCTTTGTTTGGAGAACTCGTCGCAAGGGCAGGGGGTAGAATCCAAGGGGCATTTTTTCATAACTGGAAATGCGACTAGGTGATGTACTATACCTAATCTCAGTCTAGTCAGCACATAACGATGTGAGGATTTATTCACTATAATCAGATAATCTTAGATTCCTCTTTTGGATTCAATTAATTGATTAAATGTAAGACTTGATTGTTTCTCTATGGTACTCCTACGATTTTCTTTTTTGTATAACAAAAATGAATCCTTGATTTCTTTTTTATTTAAGGAAACCACTTGGCCCGGGTTATCTGAAATCTGGATATTAAATAACTTGCTGTATATATCCATAATATATTTTAACCACGGGATACGTGATTTTTCTCAATGAGTAAACAACCATTAATAATAGATCTAGTAAAAGCTGTCTCATCTTTAGCCCATATCGATCTCCATATCAGCAGTGGCCGCATAGAGGTCAAATCTGCTAGGTATGTCAGATCCACCTTCCGATGTATTAACTCAGTAGATGCTGAAGGTGGTAGACTTAGGAGACGTTTTAAAAAAGCATTTTCTTCTTGTTGTATGGGCCTGGCAACAATGATAGCCCCATACTCCTGCACCATATAAGACTGTAACGACGCATCTCGCCTTGTATATTGTCAGCATTTCCTTAACAGGGTGATTACCTAATTTAGAAGTAAATCTAAAAAACCCATGTGCATTCTTAGCCATCTTGGAACAGACATTAAGTAATTCCTGTTTACCCTTGTAAGAATTGGCCCCCACAGATCAACCTCTGCTTTATATACATCAGCTTTCCCTCCCCTGCTGCCCCTCAGTCCTTCCTGGACTTCTTCCATTGATATATTTAATGGTATGGCATGCCACTCACTCCGTTTTAGATTATGTGCCATGCATGTGTCCAAACCATTTGGATTAAAAATGCCCCTAAAATGTGATACACAAGCTTCGCATGTAACATGGGATAATAGTTCTGGGAGTGAATCATCCTTTAAAAATGGCATGTTTACAGTATCCCAAAATGGCTTAGTATTTGCCGTATTTACGGCCAAGGAGAGTTTGTCCCAAGCTATCTCCTGTAGCTCCCTTTTCTTCATATCAAGGGCAAGTTTATAGTTATATCTTAGGTTTTTAATTAATACATTGTCTCTCGTCTTACAGTGTAGGGCTTGTTTCAGTTGCTTTAGCGCTTCAGTACAAGTATGGTCAAATCACCCCTTTCTTTTCTTCCTTCCCTCCTTAATGGGAGCCGTTAAGATCCTGTCAATAGTAATATTAATCTTTGCAAAGTTTGCAATCAGCTCCCTAAGGTCTACCTCTTCTTTCAAACAATAAATAATCTCTTTGTTACATTTTAGGGCAATGTAATTTATAACTTTTTGGGGTTCCACTCCATCCCACCTAATACGGGTCACATTGGGTCTATGTGGGGCAAAGTTTACTACAGTACCTTGGTGCATTGGCCTTTTTGGGCCCCACATTTGAAATGACATAACAATACAATTGTGATCACTTAGTGATAATTGGGCAACCCGTGGGGTATCGCACATGTAGTTAGCGCTAGATGAAATTTAAACATGATCAATGATCGAAGTAGCATTCCTCCCAATAAATGTTGGCATCGGGTCCCCGTCAATATCACAAGCACACTGCAATATTTCAAAATCATATTTAGCAACCACTGTGTTTAACACTACCCCATATCCATTGTGTGTAAAGTGTATACAATCGTTCCCTTAATCATTCCTAATGCCACAAACATGGGTAGCTGCCAGAGGACATGTTTGAATGTTAAAATCTCCAACCCATATGAGTACCACATTATCACTAATGGAATCTAAAAAGGTACCTAGACCTTTATCCAGCTCAGTTACAATGTTACTCCTGTTAGTGTCAAGCACATTATTATAATAGTTGACCACAATCACATCCCTCTCTTCTTTGCAGTGCAGCCATATAATCTGTTAATGTGCCCCAATTGAAGCAACTTTTTTATCAGTTACTGGTAAATTGTTCGAAATGAGGGTCAGAAGCCCCCCTTTCGCTCTTGCAGAGCTTGATGGTACAGCCTCTAACCAATATAATGAGAACCCTTCTATATATATTGGCACCAAGTTTCTTACAGGCAAATCACGTCTAAACCCATTGATAAAATCTTGCCATCCTAACGTGTCTCGTTTACTCATAAATCCTGCAATATTCCAAGTTGCTATTTTGTAATCATCTCCTATACTGCTCTCTAGGATAGCAGTAGGGGTCTCCAGATGACTATCAGCGTCCCTATTTATATCATTTAAATTATTAGGAATACTTTCTTTGTGTATAATATCCAATGAGGCCCTATCAGGTAGAGTGACTACCACTTGTGATACCATGCAACTGTTAGTATCACATAAATCAATATGAGAACTATCGGCGCTTATGATGCCAGATAAAGCCCTTTCAGGAAAAGCATTTACAGCTTGTTGTATTATACGACTGTCTGCTATCCCTATTCCAGTAGAGTTGATATCAATACTGGACGGATAGTTACCCTTTTGTCAGTCGATATCTTGAAGATTGCTCAAGGCCTGGAATCTATTCGAAACCGGTAGTGCATATTGGGGGGTAAGTGAGCATATCAAAGGGCACCCATGGTTTACTGTGTTCTTCTTCTAGCCTCAGTTGGGTCGGCCTTAGATGCCTATAAAAGAAGCCAAGGGGTAATAGAGATATATTCTGTTCGTGTTGCCTAGACAAGCCTACTCTGTCTAGGGTAATGCTTGCCCTCCACCTGTTGCCTTTGGCTGATGTTATTTACTAATGTTGGACTCCCAATTATTTCCTTTGAGGTTGATGGATCGTTTAGGCCCCTTGGTACATCCCTTTTCATGTCTTTACTGGATACCTTTTTTAAAGGGTCGATTATTTGTGATGATGAACCGAGGCCATGTCATCATACTCACTTGCCCACCTCTTCACTGAACTTCCTCAAATGGTTACATGAATCTTGCTCAGGAGATGTGACTTTTTTGTAAATAGGGGTTATCATGAATAATGATTACAAGAGAAAGAGAATGTCATCAAACCTCCCTTAAGTGCCCTTCTGTTCCAGATATCTAGAACTGAACAAGTAACAGTGTTTCGATACACCTATGATTATCTTTTGCTTTCGTAAGTCATATTGTGCCTCACATAGATCATCCACACACTACTCTATCCTTAGCCCCTCATTCTTTGGAAGATATGTTTCAACACTACAAGCTAAGCAGATCCACCTGAGCAGCCTTAAAATAAAGAGGGATCTCTGGGTAAACATTCTACCTTTATGCCAGAGAAGATAGTGCTTTTTTCTATCAACAAGGGTTAGATTACCAAGGCCCCCAGGTTCTAGAACAACATTATTTCTGACATCAGAAAAGTACCAACCCTCCTACAATTCAAGAAGAAACAGAAACTGCACCTCTTTAAGCAACACTATCTTAGAAAAGCTGACCTCTGAACCCTTTCACTAGCTCTACATCCTCCATTTTCCACTCCTACCTTGGATCCCCACTGATGCTTGACCCCTGTACTAGCCAGTGAGGCCTGTGCTTTAGACATAACAAAACATAGAAATATACTGTAAGAAATTGGGTTATTGGTTGAGGGGGTGGACACCCCATTCAGGCAACAACCACAATCCTTGTCACGAAGAACCACAAAAGGCACTAAATTAACCTGCGCTTAACCCTCTAATAGCTTGCCACAAAAGCAGTCAGGTTTAACTTAGAGGCAATGTGTGAAACATTTCAGTATTCAAAGCTTTATTGTTTAGTTAATAAAAACCATCACAATTGAATACAATCTGCAAAAAAACTGTTATAATATTCAAAGTGCAGTATGCAATGAGCCAATGAGCAGTTACAGTAGGCAGTCAGTGCTTTTTGAGGCGGCTATTAAAGTGGCAAACCAACCACCAAGAGCCAGGGTGCTGTGGTAGAACCCACCCTGACTAGCTGAATTTCCACCAGATCGTAAAAAAAAATAATAGTTGAGATCCTCATACCCTAGCTGAAATGCAGTTAAAATATTCTAGGTGCCATTTGCAAAAGACTAGTGTGCAGTTACAGTGGGCTGTCAGTACTTTACTAAAAGGCAGTTAAAATATTCAAAGGGCAATTTGCAAAGGACCAGTGTGCAGTTACAGTGGGCAGTCATTGCTTTACTGGGGCAGTTGGGGGGTTGAGATACTGAACCATTCACCAGGAACCAGGAACAAGAGCCATACAATAGGACTCAAGTGACTTGCTGGGATTTGACCAGTTCATGAAAAGTGTATTGAGATCAATCAGACCCCAAGATCGGAGTCTCCCTTTACTTCTTGTCCTTCCCGACATGGACTGCATACTTTGTTATTGGGTTCTGCCCCTGGTTGTGGCACGATGTGGTCGTGGTAGTTGAGGAGAGCTGTTGCCTGAGTATTTTGATGAATTTGGCACAATTTGCCAGGACCCAAGCAGCAAAGTTCTTAAAGCAGTTTGAAGAAGCTTTTTGGCATGTGCGCACCCCTAGAGACAAGAAGACCAGTTTAAGGAACAACCTCCTTTGATGGTTTAAAGAGGGGCAACAGCATAGCAGATGTAATCAAGATTCATGAATGTAATTACATAGTCTGCAGTCTCTGTTACCTCCTCGGTCAACCCCCGGCTGGATTGCAGTCTTTTATTGGGAGCACAAGTAATCGCATGTACAATATCTGTCTGCGCGTTTCCATGTTTATGGCTTCCAAAAAATAGCATTGTGGCTTCCCAACGAGGTAGGTGTCATTTAGGGGTGGCACCATCACTGAGTTTCCTACTGATAGCAGGTTTTGCTCTCTTGAGGTCTCCTTCAGTTGCTGATTGAAGGCGTAATTGTGTGAAGCATTTATGCAGCACACCAACAGTAATAAAGTGAAAACACCACACAAGAAAAATCCCAAACCAATTTATAACAATAGAGCCAATTTTAATCAATAAAATTTACTAGAATGACAAAAATCAAATAAGTAGAACCAGAGATATTCAATTTTAAAGTTTTTTTGTGAAAATTGCACCTAAAAGCACAAAGTGCCACTCGTGTCTATCTGGTCGTGTTAGACCTTTGGAAAGTGACAAGATCAGGCTGACTGCAATGCAGGGTGGGCCTGATATAGGGACCAGGTTAGTTGCGCTGAAAAAGTTACCTTCTTAATGTCAGGCGAAAAGAGTTCTGTTCGCAGTAGAGGAGGCCGCAGGGGCAGTAGTGTCGTCGACGGCTGTCGTCGCTGTAGATCAAGAAGCTGGGTGGTCGTTGCTGGAGTTTCTCGTTGGCGGTCACCACGGGCCGTCATTGCTATAGCGTGATGTGCAGATCTCGAATTGCCGGTCGTCACTTGCGGTCGCTGTAGCATGATGAGTCAGGTTCACCAGAGCTTGACATTGACGGGCATTGCGGGCGGCAGAGTCTGGGTGCGAACGGGCCTGTTCGCAGTTGTGAAGAGCCTAAAACTTCAAGATAGTACCTTTCTTCACAGATTTCTTTTGGCGGTGGAGGAGGCGGCAAGGGGCAGGGAGAGGGTTGCGGATTGTTGTCACCATAGTGCAAAGAGCCGGTTCGGCCTCACAGGCAGCTGTTGATGGAACTTTGCGTTGGCGGTCACCGTGGGCTGTCATTGCTGTAGCAAGGAGTGCAGATCTTTCACTGGTGGTTGTCACTAGGGTCAGTGTAGCGCAAAGAGGAGGTCTTACCGGAGCTTCACATGGCTGATCATTGCGGGTGGCATAGTCTTTGTGTGAATGGTCGCTGAGATCCCAGACTTCAGGATTTCACCTTTTCAATTCAGGAGGAGTGCACTCTGATGCCAGCCAAAGGTCCAGGACTTGGGGTGGCACCCTTTTGGGATCAGGGACTCCCTCCAGCAGAGGTCAGCAGGGCTCAAGTAGGTACAGTTGCAGGTCCTGGGCAGTGGGTCAGCTGAGCAGTTGCACGGAGGTCTCTAGAATGTATGTCCCTGTAGCTCACACAGGAGTTAAGCCAACTGACCCTTTGAGTCACTCGGGCTAGCCTGGGATGAAAATAAGCAGGTACAATATTCCTTTTCAGACAGCAAAGCAGTCCTCAAGCAGCAGAGCAGTCCTCTGCAGCAGGGCAGTCCTTTTACAGTAATGTCCATATGTCCAGGAGTGTTCTTGTGAGTGGCTCTGGCGGCCTAATATTTATCCATGGTGCCAGCCTTTGAGTGTGTGGGGGGACACCCTGTCCTACCCCCACATTTTGTTCTAAAAGGCTCGTACCTTCCCCTGTCAAGGCTACAGGAAATCTGAGATGACAAAAGGCCAATGTTAGGTTCCTTTGTGTGTGCTGAAGGCAAACCCTTTGAAGTGCACGTGGGGTAGGGCACAGCTCCCTCCCTAGCCATCCTGGCAGGATGGCCCATCCTGCCCACACCCAGCCCCCTTTGCTCAATATCTGGGAGCAATGCACAAACGCCAACAGCAGAGTCATTCATTTATGTGACCCAATACACTGGTCGAAGGCACATTTGGTTACAACAAAAAAATGGCAACTTTCTAAAAGTGGCATTTTCAGAAAAATACCATTAATGAGGATTTTAAATTGAAATTCATTTGAGTGTAACTAGCATATTTCTACTTGCTTCCAATCCAAAGTCATCACTTATTAAATGTAATAACATAATCCAGTGTTAGTGACTGAAGAGACATAGGCCTTACAACATTAAACATTGACTTTAGGAGTTTTTCACTGAGGACATTTAAGACTTTAAGTACACATGTCCCACTTTTTAAATACAATGCACCCTGCCCTATGCACCACTGAGGCCTGCTTTTGGGGTGAAGTATATGTATTAACAAATAAGGTTTAGGCCTAGCAAAAGGTTTATTTTGCCAGGTCGAAATTGGCAATTTAAAACTGCACTTCAGGGTGCAGTGGCAGACCTGGGTCATGTTTTAAAAGGATACTTTAGTGAGTGACACAATGAGTGTTTCAGGCCCACTAGTAGCATTTAACTATCAGGACCTGGTACATGTAATATCATTTACTAGGGACCTACAAGTAAATTAAATGTGTCAATTAGGTGTAAACCAATTTTACCATATTTGAAGGAGAGAGCAAAAGCACTTTAGCTTTGGTTAGCAGTGGTAAAGTGGGTAGAGACCTAAGGCCAATAAAAACAAATTCAGCAAAACAGCAGGATTGAAGACAAAAGGCTTGGGGGCATACCAAGCCAAGGATGTCAGGTCTAACACATACATACACAAATACACACATACGTACCAAATATCTTCCATAATACTCTTCAGGTGGTTGAATAGCTCATACTTGTGCAGTACTGGTGAGAGAGTTTACAGAGATGGAATTGTAGCATATTTGTTTTGAGCATATTCATTCTTCCTATACAGGAGTTTGCTTATCCCTCCCATCTTTCTAGATTATTTTGGATGGTGTTGAAAAATTATATATAAACTCTAAAGAACTCTAATTCTCTCCTGTTCAATGTGCTTTATATTGTGTACTTCTTACTTCTGGTTTTGGGAGCGATATATGAATACATAAATAAAGAAAACTTTCATTTCTTATAATTTGATATATTTTTGGTAATTAGTATCTTCACTTCTCATAAACATTAATGCATCAATTTAAAAGTAGGGCTTTTCTTAAGTTAAACCTACGCACATGGGACTGTTATGTTGAAAATCTCATATTTAGTGAAGTTTACTTGGAACCCCGAGAATACAGCAACTGTTATTATTTTACAAAATATTGCAGGTAACATCTGTAGCATGTGTCTGATCTATGTCAGAATATCATTTGTAAATAGTGCTATTCTATACTCCAAATGGCCAGATTTACAAAGAAGTCATTCAACGCAATGTAGCAAATGTCAAGTTGCTACACTGCGTTGCATGAAAGAGAGAACGCAGAACATTGCCATGTCTAGTAAGATTTGGCGCTGTTTTGACCTATCCATGCGTTGGCGCAAAGGTGTCTGCATTTTGGTCTCCATAGTTTTTGTGCAGGAAGGGGTCCAACTATGCTTTAGGGCAAATTCCTCTGTTTGTGTGCTGTATAATGCAGCAAACATGCAAAGTGAGAAAAACAAGGAGAAATAAAAATATTTCTCCTCGTTACGCATGCCTCTGGGAGGTGCAGAATTTTGTTGTAAATCCCTGTCTAAATGTTTTTTGGTACGTAGGGATTTGTGCCAAAACCCATTTGTGGTTGCATGGGAACGCCCAAGCACCACCGATAGAACGCCCTTGATGCAAAGTAATGCAACACAGTGCATTGTGCTGACTTTTGTTGCTTTGGGTTACAATACACAAATCACGATTTGTGCTGAATTACAAATGCTAACCCAACATTTTGTATTGGGTCTGTATTAAAAAACGTAACAAAATCCCGACACAAAGTCTTTGTAAATCTTAACCATAGCCCTTACAGGGAATAGCCACCATTTCCAGATTACCTCTCATTCTGTATGTCATGTGTTCCATCACCACAGCAATGGGGACAGTGAGAATATCTAAACTTTTCCTCAGCTTAGCTGGAAATGATCTGATAGCTCAACATTTTTAAAGGGATCTTGGAGAAAGGGCTATTATAAGCTGCGAAAATGAAGCTACCTATCCCATTGCAAAAACCATCTTGACAAGAGTAGAGGACAAGAAGACCCAGCTCACACAGGCAAACCTTTTTTTCAACCTCAGGACTGTTGAAGCCTTATTAAATTTACTGATACTGTCAACTAGATGGAATGTTTGCCTGATACTATCAAATGTATAGTTCCCATGTATAAAGCCAAACTCCTCAATTAAACTTTTGAAAGAGTTTATCTTGCCGACTGGTCATAACTTTGGACTTAATATTCATGTCAATAATTTCTTTGTTAATACACCTGTAGGATGCAAAACCATGATGACCCTTGCCTGGCTCAGGGCAAGCACAGCTTCTACAATGTATTTGTCAAATTCCCCAATATTTGTAATGGATTTGAACCTTTTTACAAAGCATATGGTAGTATATGGGATCAGGCGGCCTACCTCTAGCTCCTCCTGAACTATAACTGCACATTGCTTTTAGAGGTATTCTGACATCTGTGGCAGGTTCATGGGGTACTTTGTGTACAGACTTTTGAAATGCTTCATGAACTCACCACGCTTAGTTTCCTCATAGTAAAATTTGAGAAGCACTCTCCCCACTTTTGCGAATGTGTTACCACCCCAACTCGGGAGTTGGTAACTTTCTAATGTTTTGCGACCAAATTGCAGCCAGTAAACATTGATACATCCATCATTATTTGGAAGGGACGCCCTAAACACTTCCCTTCCAAATAATGATTCGGTATGAGTTTCTAAATTCACTTTTTCATTTGGTAACCTGTGAACAAATGGCAAAATGGGTTTAGGACTTAACAAATAGCCATGCCCCTCTCACTTGAAGGAGTAGTAATCATACTCAAGGACTTAAGAAAAGACTTACTGTTGATTCAAACTGAACGGAGAGAGGACAACTAACTGGAATGTAGATAACAATTATTTAGGTATAGCTGTTCCATGTAATGCTGGGAATAAGGTTGTTTGAGAACTTCTGCCAAGATTGAAGATCGAAGACTGCTGCCCAGCTCGACACAAGATTGTGCTCAACAGCCAAGAGTGGCAAGCAGAGAGAGATGAGAAGTTGCTCAGTATCCAGCTGATGGAGGGCAGCTTGTTGATATCTCTCTGTCATTCTGGTACAATCTCAAAGTGTGTGCCATCTCATGAGTGCAGTTTAGGAGGAAGAAATACTGGAGGCCTATGAGTACCACCACCTTGACCTACCTGCATCAACTTACATAGGCCACAGTCTGACAATCATATCCGTGTTGGGCATGAGTTCCCATCCAGCAGCAACTGATCATCTCTGACACCAAGGATAAATAAGTGAGGGCCTTGTCAACAGGCCCATGTGCCTACCAGCTAGCACCCAGTCACTCAAAACAGCAATTTGAATGCCTTTTAAGAGGCAAGCTACTGAAACAGCGAGAATTGATCACCTCTCCACACCACCCCTCAAACGCAACACTGAAACCTGCAGACCTGCAGACCTGAGACCGGGCACTATAATAGTTATCTGTAGCAGCAGCATGCAACTTAATGCTGTTGAAAAAAAAAGCTCAGAACGCTCATGAAAAAGTATTTAGTTACAAATTAAAGCCATGGATTTTTGTATAGTCTTTTAGCCATAACATGCACTCTGGTAGCTTTCATTCAGGTATTGTTGCTTAAGGCAAGCTTATTCATGCAGAGCTCCCGACAGCACAGAAGACAATATTAAGGGTCTTATTTAGAGTTTTGGATCATGATACTATAGCAAACTTGTAATACAGCTGTTTGTACATTTGCCACGTGTGTGACATAATTTCACATTAGCCATAATCTAAATAAGTCCCTTAGGGCCAGAGTTACAAACCTTTTGCACTGGGTTTGCATCACAAAAATGATGCAAATCTGCACAAAATGTTTTTTGTTTGATTTGCTTTCCAGCGCAATACGTGCTTTGCGCTGGTAAGTTGTCAAAGGTAACCCACTTCAGGCTGGGCTGTTCCCATGAGAAGCAGGGTCAAGATTTATTTGCATATGGCAGGGTCCAAACTCAGGTAATGTGGGGAGCAAATTAACAATGGATTAAACCTAGATCTGTGACTGGGGATGAGTGTTTGAAAAGTTTGAACACTAGGTCCATCATTTTATTTTGCAATGTTTCTATGTGTGCCCTTAGTGGCTAAGGGTATGCCCAGACGTGGGTCCCTTGCTCGCTGCACTACTGAATTCAAGCTAGCCTGACCCTGAAACCGGTTCCAGGGTGCTTGTTTCCAGTCCAGGGAGGACCTGGCCTGGCAGTTCGGGCTGGAATGTTCCCATGGGGAGCAGGGTCAAGACTGATTTGCATATGGCTGGGTCCAAACTGCGGTGAAGTAGCGAGCAAAATAACAATGGAATAAACACAGATTTGTGACTGGGGCGAGTGTTTGAAAAGTTTCAACACTCCGTCCATCATTTTATTTTGTGATGTTATAAGTAACACAAAGCAGCACAAAGCTTTGTGTTACTCTGCGTCAAGGAGGTTATATAAATAAATGTATTTGTTGATTAATAAAAATCGTTACAATCGGAAAAATACACATGATAGAATAAAACATTTCGTTCTTAAATTAGGATAACAACATTACATCGGAGATTTTAGCAGCAATTTTTAAAACACATTATCTCTAGACTTAAGTTTGATTGACCCGCCCTATAGCAAATTCAAATCTTTAACGGCTATGGAGTAAAATTATATAATAACATAATATGGTAAAACATTATATCCATAAAATATGCATATCACATAACACTAGAAAACTTAGCAGCAATAGACTTAGCAGCAATAGAGAACAACAGGAAATAAAGTGCGTTTGTGCTAATGGCTAAATGCCAATGTCCAGGCTATCAATCAAACATTTGTTCTTTAAGCTTAAATTTGTTTAACTGATGCTATAACAATTTCAAGCCTTAAAACTCCAATGACGATATATATTCAAAGCCTTTTAGAATGGTATTTAAAAGCAAAAACTTCGTTCTCATTTCATATTTATATTCAAGTCAATAAAGCCTTTTTTAAATGGTATTTTAAAGCAAGTACTTCATTCTTATTTCATATTTACATTCAGGTCCATAATGAATGTTACTGTATTATCAATCAGAATCATATTGGGTTAATAGCTTTTTTTCAACAATAAGAATGAACTTTACAAATCGGGAAATCAGGCGGGGCGTAGCCCCAGTAAGACACAAAGGGGCCGATTCCGATTCGGGCCGGAAATCTCTCCGACCGAGCCGGACCCGGAGAGAATTCCGACCGAATCGGACCCCAGCAGTCCGACCGGACGAGTACGATGCATTCGCATGCTATCGGACTCGATTCGGTCGGACTCCCATTGAAGTCAATGGGAGCCGTTCGTACGACGCAAACGCGGGCTCCCATTGACTCAATGGGTGCGAGGCGAACAAGGGCGCCCCCTACAGTGGGTACGCGTCCATGCGCATCGCGGCGTACATGCACAGGTAGGGGGGACCCATGGGTCCCCCCTGTGTGCGACTCGCGCACCTACGCATTTAGGGGGTCCGATTCGGACCCCCAAAGTCCGGCTCCGACAGCTCTTTCGAGCCGGACGGCGCGAGTCGGTCGGACTGCTTGCGGCGCGCATCGTACTTACCCGGCCGGGAAACGTCTCCATAGCGCGGTGCGAGTCGTGTCCGTGCGAGTCGGTCGGAGCGTGTTGAAGCCGCGTACGAGTCGGTCGGCGATTTCGCGGGCGCATGCATCGTACTCGCTCGGCCGGACCCGCGTACGATTCGGTCGGGAAACAGGTCTCCGAATCGGATCCGGTAAATCCGAATCCGATTCGGAGCCCTACCGGCCGAGATCGGAATCGGCCCCATAATAGTGGCATTTCTACAAGTTCGCACCCCTAATTCATTAAAAATAGGTCTTAAAAGGAACTTCCGCTCTTCTAGCAATTGGGGACATATGGTTATATTATGAATTAAGGTTTCATCATGTAAGCCACATAACCTACAAAGTTTGAAGGGCCATTTTTTTTCCCATTTTGGAATTCCGTCCTTAGTCGGATATCTCCCAAAACCGCAATAGCATACATTTATTCTTTAATAACGGTTTTAAATGGGTCACGAGATATAGTTGAGGTTCCAGTTCATTAAAAGAATTGGCAACTGACCAGGAGTGATGTTTTTTCCTGAGCTCATCTTTGTCTATGAGTGACGATAGTAGAGTGGCTGATTGGTTTATTATTTGTTTAAAAACAGCTTTGCTCCTAAATTCTTCTTCTAAAGTTGGGCACTTGAAATTACGTAAACACTCACTTAAAAATATTCTCCAACTGCTGGCGTACTCAGACCTCATCATCTCGTGCCAACACTGATTCACAAGGGTACCTTGTTCTGAGCGATATAATGATAATAACATTTTTAAAAAGGCAGATTGCCGTACCAGAGTTTGCCTTTTCAGACCAAATTCTAATCTTACATTGGCCTGTCCTATATACCTGGGGATCCTAAAAACTGATTTATAAATTTTTATTTGTATATCATCAAGGATGTTTGCGTCTTTACCTCGGAAAATCATTGAGCCATAATCCAAAGATGGAATCAACTTTGCTTTCATGACCTTCAGCAGGTGCTCATGGTTTGGACATGATAGCTTATCCCTCAACTTTCTGAAAGCAAATGACAAGGCTGTTGCCTTTGCTTTGAGGTTATTAAAATGCTGCCTTAAAGACATGTTGTCGTCAAATGTAATTCCTAAGTATTTATATGATTTTACCGTGTCAATATGTAATCCATTGATGTTCCATTCTTTCATTCCTAATTTAGTTCTGCCTATAGTCATTATTTTTGTCTTTTTAGCATTCATTTTTAGACCGTTAAGGGTAATATAATGATTAAAAGAGTTGACTAATCTTCTTAGACCTATGACCAAATGACTCAATAAAATAGTGTCATCAGCATATTGTAAATATTTAATGTCTTTGCCTAATAAGGTAGGGGAGTGTGCATTAACTTCTTTAAAATGTGTGGGAAGATCAGCCATAAAAAGATTAAAAAGGCATGGAGCCAGGACACAGCCTTGTTTCAAACCAGTCTTGGTTTCAAGTCGGCGGGTTGTATTTCTGCTGTCTCCGACTTTAATCTGGACCCATGTGTTGGTATATAACAATTTAATCATATCAAGCAAATGATTTGGGATACCCCAATTCAAAAGTTTGGCCCATAATAAGTTTCGTGGCACTGAGTCAAAGGCAGCTTTAAGATCGATAAAGCAGACATATAACTTTTGTTTTCTATTTTTAGCGGCAAGGAGGTGTTCCATGGGTGGTGCTTGGGCATTCCAATGCAACCACCTATGGTTTTGCCCAAAAAAACATATCTACTAGCAATAGAAGGCATGGTTTTGCACCAAAAATAATGCCATTTTGAAGTAGACGTTAAAAAGGAGAAATTATTTTATTTCTACTAACTTTTCCCACTTTGCTCGTGTGCTACGCTGTACAGCACACCTCTGAAGTGGGATACGTTTTAAAGTTAGTCTATGCATAGTATTCTGTACTTGAGAGGTACCCTTTTCAGTACAAAACTTACGGTATACTCATGCAGATACTTTTGTACTTTGGGCAAAGGTGTGCACGGCGCTCAGCAGCCTAATTGAGCATCAGTGCAAGGGAGAGAGCAGGATAGTGCCATGTCTCTGTAGGAACTTTCCTGTTTTCTTCGTGTCACGCAACGCAGTGCAGCAACTTTGGTTGTGTGTTGTGTGGCAGTTTTGCAGATCTGGGCCTAATTATCTACAGACCCTTACCCAGATTTATATAGAATGTAGATTATTTATCCATGTTATTAAGCATATATACTCAATTGAACTTAAACCTATGTTCGATACTTAAAAAACAATGAGTTATTTAAATGAGGTTGGTAAAATTAGCAACATTTCTTGAAGATTTTCACCCTCAAGAGACTAGGTCGCACACATAATAACTTGCTAAAATATTCCTTTACATAAAAATAGTTACATGACATGCCTATTAATAATGTTTAAGCTAAACATGTAAAATAACAACATTTCCATGAAGTTTCACGATTTTTTTTTAAATTACCAGATTTCTAAACTTTTACCTTCAATCTATCCTTCCACACCTCTAATCATTACAGCATCCATCAGATGGGCTTGGCAGTTCAGTGATATTGCATTAAAGTGTTGAAATCTCTGGTTCCAGAGACAACAACAATACTTATCAGAGGACTGTACAGAGCCTTTGAGTTCCCCCGACACCCACAAACAATAGGCAAAAGAGTTTGTAGCATGGAAACGTATGAATGTGAACTTCCAAGAAGATAAATATATAGCTGC
This sequence comes from Calotriton arnoldi, assembly GCA_963921515.1. Taxonomy (NCBI): domain Eukaryota; kingdom Metazoa; phylum Chordata; class Amphibia; order Caudata; family Salamandridae; genus Calotriton; species Calotriton arnoldi. The sequence continues at coordinate 35,827 of CAWUFW010000974.1, read as the reverse complement.
TTCGCCTAGGCCACTTTGATGCAGAGGCGGCTCCTCCGTTGGAGCGGAGAAGCCTTGCCCCACTTAAAACCCCCCAAAACCCCAGAGATGAAAAATAAAATTTTCATCCCCCGTCCCAAACAGAGGATCAAAACGGGGGCGAGGCTGTTGCTGAGTGACAGCAGCAGGGAGGATGGTGGGCTGTCTTTGCACATATCTTTTTGGCCGGCCATCTTGCGATGGCCAGTCACACATCCGCACTTTAAACATCTCTAACCCAGCGCAAGGATTGGTCAAGGGAGTTGCAGCATCCAGTTCCTGTGAGAAGAGGCCCGGAGTGGAGGTCGTCCTGTTCTTCTTCAGGTAAGTGTTTTTTTTCTATTCAATCAATCAGGTTTCTTGTATAGCATGACTACTCACCCGTTAGGGTCTCAAGGCAGTGGGGGAGGGGCGTCTGCAGTTCAGTCAAAGAGCCAGGTCTTGAGTTCCTTCCTGAATTAAGGCAGCAACGGTGATTGCCTGAAATGCAGGGGCAGGGAGTTCTAGGTCTTCGCAGTGAGGTGGAGAAGGATCTTCCTCCAGCCATGGTCCTAAGGATTCGTGGGATGGCGGATAGGGCCAGTTGGGCAGAGCAGAGATATCTGGTGGGTGTGTAGAAAGAGCTTGAAGGTAATCCTTTTGTTGATCAGGAGCCAGAGGAGGTCTCTCAGGTGGCCAGTTATGTGGCTGCGGTGGGGAATGTTCAAGATGAGCCTGGCAGGGGCATTCTGGATGTTCTGCAGCTTCTTTAGGAGTTTTTTGGTGGTGCCGGTATACAGTACGTTGCCGTAGGCGAGTCTGATGCTGACAAGGGGCATGGGTGACCGTTTTCTTGGACTCGGTGGGGATCCACTTGAACATTTTCTGAAGCAGGTGGACCGTGCGGAAGCAGAATGACGAGACGGCATTGATTTGGCAGTGAATTGAGAGGATGATGCAGAGGTTTTGTGCATGGTCTGTGGGTGTGGGGGGGAATATGAATGCTGCTGGCCACCATGAGTCATCCCAGGCGGAGGGGGTGGAGCCCTGGATGAGGACTTCGGTCTTGTCTGAGTTGAGCTTGAGGCAGCTGTTCTTCATCCAGGTGGCGACTGCCTTCGTGCCATTGTGGAAGCTGCTCTTGTGGCTGTGGGTTCATCTGTGAGGGAGAGAATCAGCTGGGTGTCGTCGGTGTAGGAGACAATGTTGAGCCTGTTGCTTCTGATGAAGGCTACAAGTGGGCCATGTGGATCTTGAAGAGGGTGGGGCTCAGGGAGGATCCCTGAGGCACTCTGCAGCTGATCTCTGTGGGTTCTGGGTAGAACAGTGGCAGTCTGACTCTCTGTGTTCCGCCGGTCAGGAAGGAGCAGATCCATTCTAGGGCTTTGTTGCAGATGCCTGCGTAATGGAGTCTTGCGCAGTGTGCGGTGGGAGATGGTGTCGAAGGTGGCCAAGAGGTCCAGAAAGATGAGGGCTGCAGTTTCGCCTCGGTCGAGGAGGGTGCGGATGTCATCTGTAGCGGCGAGGACAGTGGTCTCAGTGCTGTGGTTGTTTCTGAAGCCCGATTGGGAGAAGTCAAGGATGTGGTTCATTTTGATGAACTCGAAGAGTTGGGCGTTGATGGCCTTCTCGATGACTTTGGCTGGGAAGGGGAGCAGAGAGATGGGTCTGTAGTTCTTCAAGTCCATCGGGTCGGCAGAGGGTTTCTTCAGCAGTGGGTTGAACTCTGCATGTTTCCAGGCTACATGGAAGGTGGCAGACTCGATGGAGCAGTTGATGGTGCGACAGAGTTCGGGGGCGATGGAGGTGGCGGCTCTGTTGAAGATGTGGTGAGAGCAGGGATCCAAGGGGGCTCCAGAGTGGTTGTTCTTCATGATCCTGAGGGTGTCATCAGAGGTGAGGGTGGTGCAGTTGAGCAGGGTCTGCTGGGGTCTGGAGTCATTAGGTGCAGTGGTTGAGGATGGAGTGGGTGGGTCTTGGGTTGCGAAGCTGTCGTAGATCTCCTTGATCTTGCGGTGGAAGAAGGTGGCAAGGTTGCCCCAGAGGTATTAAGAGGGGGGATTGTCTGCTGTCTCCGTGCTGGGTTGGGTGAATTCTTTGACCACAGTGGAGAGTACTTTGCTGTTTTGTGCACTGGCGTTGATGCATTCCTGTATGGCTGTTTTCTTTGTTGTTCTGATGAGGTGGGGGTGTGCAACGACGGCAAGTGTTAAAGGCTGCTTGGTCTACCGAGATCTTGCTGCTCCTGCATCTTTTCTCGAGCCATCTGCAGGTGCCCTTGAAGGGCGGGAGAGAACCAGCTATGTTTCTTGGAAGGCAGTTTGCCTGAGAGTTTCCTGAGGGGAGCCAGTGTGTTGGAGCAGTTGGAGATCCAAATGTGGAGGTTGCGTGCTGAGACGTTGGCATCCTTGGATGTCGGTGGTGGTGTTTTGCTAAGGGAGGTGGTGAGCTGGTCTTCGGTGACCTTGTTCCAGCTTCTGCAAGAATAGTGGTGGGCATGGTGGTGTACGGTGGGTTTGTGAAGGAGAAGTGGAAGCAGTGGTGGTTGGTCCAGTGTAGCTCGGAGGTGTGGCTGACTGAGATGTTGTTGCTTGTGGAGAAGATAGGGACGAGAGTGTGTCCTGCTGAGTGGGTTGGAGAAGTGACCAATTGTTTGAGTCTGAATATGGCGAGGTTCTCCAGTATGGAAGAAGTGTTGTGGTCATCGAGGTTGTCCGGGTGGAAATTGAGGTCACGAGAAGGATGTAGTCCATTGAGGCGAAAGCGTGGATGCGATGCAGTCAGCTATGGCTTCGCTGAAGGGGGGCAGGGCCTGGGAGGTCTGTAGATGAGGGTGCTGGGGATGGTGGTACTCGGGTTGGTCTGGATCTGGAAGTTGAGGTGTTCCATGTCGGGTGAATGTCGCTGGAGCTGGTTGTGAGGTGGAGGGTGTTTTTATATACAATGGAGATGCCGTCTACCGGCCGGTTGAAGTTCTTTGTGGATGGTTTTGTAGCCTTCGGGGATGGAGGTTGCGATGTCTGGGGCAGAGGTGGGGTTCATCCATATTTCCGTGAAGAAGGCGACTTCAGGGAAGATGAAGTCGAGCAGGTCCCAGATCTCCACAGCGTGACTTTTGAGGGAGCAGGTGTTGAGTAGGATGCAGCTGAGGTGGTCATGTCAGATTCTTGGGGGTCGTGTGGTCGGTGGGTCTGTGTGCAGAGGCAGGAGAAGGCGCAGTTGCGGCAGGTGAATGGGCCTGGGGTGTCCTTCGGTGATGCAAGGTGGCAGGTGGTGGAACATCTGGGGTTGGGTGCGTGGAGGGTGCTGGCGTCATAGCGATCGGGCCAAAGGAACCAGATTCAGCACGTGCCTACCTCACCTCCTCATAGATGCCAGCCGCCACTGCTTCAATGTAGTTTTTTTGGGGTGCTCATTGAAAGGTCGTCACATTTTTTTCACCTTGTGCCCTCTCTCTTTTGAGTTTCTCTTCTACTGATGTCCTATTCAAATGTAACTTTGATTCTTAACATGTACAGGTCAGCATATGTAAATGCATAACACTCCAATTGCAGTCAAATCTTTTTCAAAAAGAACAAATAAATAATTGTATTCTTTTTGAATTCTTCATGCACTTTTTTTTGTTTCAAGCTACGTGCCCCACTGTTTTACCATCGTGAATATTTCTTACACAACATAAAAATATGGCTCTAAGACATCGGTTCATGTACAAGAAGGGATTTTTCATTAACAAATTTCCTCAAATCTATATGAAACAAATCATTGAAATGTCCTCTACACCATGTGTGGTTCCAAACCAGGGATCTGGCAAGCTTGGAATAGTCATGAAAACATAAACATCACTATCAGATCACGTTTTCCTACGATGTGAAAGCATTTACTTAATTGAATTGAGGATACATTTTTCTTACAAGTTTCTAATTAATTTCTCATCCCCAATTACTGTAAATGATGCTTAGCTGCAGCCCCTTAAGTCATGAACTATACACATATTTTGAATTATCACTGTTGTAAATAAAGACACTATTATGACTCAAGCCAATTACATTCTCTTAGAGGGAACTAACTCACTCTACTGCTATTTACAATGCTTCCAAATAGGGATAACAGTTATATTACCCCCAGCTTCTGCACCAGCAAGAGAGTTTGCAGATTAACATACTAATTATGCTGCTCCACAGATAGATTGGCACAGTGAGGTGAGTACCCAGACGAAGAAAAACTTGCAAATCAAAAGTGCCAGCAACAAGATTAAGGCTGCTCATGCAAGGGAGGTAAGGGGGAGACCACAATGTGACAGTGATAAACCGGGGCGGCTACTCCGCTTAGGCGGAGGAGCATCGCCCCACTGCTCTCAGAGCAGAGTAGCAAAAATAAAATGATAATAACGTCGTTATTATCATTTTATTTTTTGTAGCTGCTGGCTGGGTTAGAGTGGGGCAGTGCTGATGGCACAGGGAGAGGAGTGGTTTGCACACTCCCTAAGTGCACATGACTGTTTTGCCGGCCCTCAGAGCCTGGTGAGGGGATCACTGACAGAATATCGACAACACTAATATCGACCTACAGAAATGTCGTGACATAAATATCGTTGTCAAAAATATCGACCTCCTATCTTCATAATGGTAAGTACAAAAATATCGGAAAAAAATATCGTTGTTAAAAATATCGAAGTACAAAATATTGTTTTTTTATATGTATTATAAATAATGTAAAATAAATTAAATAATACATTTTACTTTAAAAAATATTTAGATTTATTTGTGAATTTTAACAATTATAATTTTTATTAATTATAAAATATTAGAAATATATTAAAAAATAAAGATAAATATATATATACATCCACCTGTAACATAATTTTTTTTAAAAAGATATAATATAAATTAAAATATTTAGGGGCCCATTACGATACCTGGCGTAAATAAATCCGCCAGGCATGGAAGCGGCAAAATTCCGCCCACATACACCGTCTGAACACCGACCACGCCATTACGATAACACAAACCGAAAACCGCCATCGGCGGAAAAATCACACAAAATACCGCCCGCCATCGTCCGAGTCGGAGTCAAACCGCCCGCCACGGACGGAAACACGCACGACAACACAAAACCGCCCGCCCTCACGGCCGACACACCGCACGTGAAATTACGATCGCACCGCCATGAGCGCGGGAAAACCACAAATATACCGCCCGCCAGCGCAAACAACGCCGATGCCAATCGACACGGCAGAAACCATGGCGCCCACGTCCCTGCACAGAAACCATCCGCTCACAAAACCAATAGCACACAACATGGCCAATAAGTCCACACAGCAAGGCACGCACAAATACACAAGCACAGTACACATCCCGAAAACACCCCCTGGACAAACAAAAACTACAAAGGCCAGAACACCAGACACAACACACCTGAAAACAACAGACCATGAGGACACACCCACATAGGTAAGTACAAAAGCAGAACTCCCACAGACCACAACCCCTTGCAACATCGCAAACAAGAGAGGAGAGGAGAGGACACAGTGACACAGCAAGGACAGCAGCACACCACAGAAACGCACACATCACAACCACCACCACCACCACCACCAAACACCGGCACCACAAACCCCCTGCACATTACACAACACACACCGCACCAGCACCACAAACACCATGGCACCACAAAGAATGCCCAAGTTCACGCCCATGGAGCTGACGGTCATGGTCGACGAGATCATCAAGGTGCACCCACAAATCTATGGGAACATGGTCCAACACACACCACTAGCCACCAGAAACAGAATGTGGAACCGGATCGTAGACCAGGTCAATGCAGTCGGGACCCTGCCCAGGAACAGAGTCGAAATTAACAAACGGTGGAATGACGTCAAGAGCCTGGTCAAGAAGAAGGAGGGCAAAAACAGAGAGCTGGCTGCCGTCACTGGCGGAGGGAATCCCGCGCTCTTCAAGACCTTCAAAGCGTGGGAGGAGAAGGTGCGAGTCATCATACATCCCGAGATCCTCGCCGGATTAGCAGGGGAGTGGAGGCTGGTAAGTACAAACTAATGTATACCAGCACACCGCTATGTACTCACATGCACTACCACCATGCCACAGCTCCCAGGGACAAACACCCCCATGTCCAGCACACAATACACAACACATCACACACACATGCAACAGACACCACCACACACAGCCCAAACAGAACAACTGTAAGATGCGTGGGGACATGTGTACACTCAGCCAGCCACGTAACCACCAACAGGTCCCCAAATATGCCAGAAGCCCCACAACGAGCACCCACCACACCCATGTGTCCACCATAGCTGCACTAACCGACAAGTAACAGTTAAGTGGCAGGAACACAAAGTGCAGTGGGTGGGAGGGTGGACAGCCCAAGTACAAAACACACCAGGCCCCTAGTCCCACAGTACAGCAAGGAGGAGCATCCCCCACACCCCACAGCCACGTGTCAGCCACCGCAGTGCACAACGACAGCCGAAAGGTAGACATCACGGTCCACAGCAATCGGTGTCAGTGGGTGTCCAGCCACCACTACGACCCACAACACCCCCCCACCCCCACAGACCTGCAACATGGAGCACCCCCCGCTTAGAACCATGTGGCATCCAGTACAGTGCACGCCCGAACAACCTGCAGGTGGGAAACTGGACAGGGCTGGATTACTGGAGGCATGAGGGCCGTAACACGACCAACACATGGGACATGTCACGTAGCAGACGAACACGCAGCACCGCCCACCGTCACGAACAAGTGAACAATGTGCACACGGACATGAACCACAGACTCACACCCCACATGACCCATCACAAACACAGCAACACCCAAGGAGCCACGTCTGCATGCACAAGCCACACTGAACATAGTACCACACGGCAGCCACTGTGCAACCCATCACACACAACCGAAACACCATTGAAGTCCAGTCCATGTAGCCCCTACTGCCTGTCAACCACACACCCCACAACTACGCCTATGTAAGACAAACAACACTAGACGCAACAGAGCGGAACAACATAAATGCACACGAACACCACTGAACCCATCAAACACACAGACACACCATGCACATACAACATACCATCCATCCCATCCGTCAGCCCCAGTCTCATGAAAGGCATGTCATCCGCACAGCTGCCACATATACAGCAGTCACGCTAAGACACATGCCCATGACCAACCATGTGCCAGAAGTCAATGAAGCGCACGACACACTGTGAGCAACAACACACAACATGGCCCCCCCGAGCACTGCAGTGATGCACATGGCACAGGGCAGCACGCACACCAAGGAGATGGGACAACTGCAATACGTTGGCTGGCACACAACCAACACTCACTCATAACGATGCGTCCAATGCCATGTCCAGTAATCACAACAGACAGCAAATATGCAGGCCATGTCAAGCATGCACACACCTCAAACCATGCACTGTCATGCTGCCACAACACATGTCACGTTCGGCACCCATGGCTTACAGCATGTACCCCAAAAGCATATCCCCTCCCAAATGCGAATCTGGGGCATGGCCCCCATGTTGCCATATGCGTTCCTAAGCGTCCCATTTGAACCCCAAAAGCATATTCCCTCCCAAATGCGAATCTGGGGCATGGCCCCCATGTTGCCATATGCGTTCCTAAGCGTTCCATTTGAACCCCAAAAGCATATTCCCTCCCAAATGTGAATCTGGGGCATGGCCCCCATGTTGCCATATGCGTTCCTAAGCGTCCCATTTGAACCCCAAAAGCATATTCCCTCCCAAATGCGAATCTGGGGCATGGCCCCCATGTTGCCATATGGGTGCCTAAGCGTTCCATATGAACCCCAAAAGCAAAGTACAAACCAGACCCAGGATGGGCCAGGAGCCCGCATACACCAGAGTCACAATGAGTAGGGGCACAGCAACACACCCATCGGCATGGCCAATCCGTCCCATGCCACATGTGCACAGCACACAGTCCCATTGCCTAGCACACACAACTACAGATGCCACAGCCACACACTCGCCTCCGGGAAACCCATGTATGAGATTGCACGAACTGCCAATGTCAGACGACAAATACATACTTCGCCAGGTGCAACACAATAACAAATCTCATTCTCTCCACAGGTGACGAACTGCCGGATGCTGGGGATGGAGACAGCAGCCAGCACAGCCAGCCCACAAGCCCCCAACGAGGACACACGGATCTGGAGGATCTGTCCTCCTCTTCGGACACGGACCACCAAGCAGGCCCATCTGGTGTGGCAGGGCCCAGCCGCTCCCCAGGACCCCTCCTACCCACCAACTCATCATCCAGGGATGCTGAACAGTCCCAGCCCCCTGCTGCCACTGTCGTTGTGGCCACACCCACGGTCATTGCGGCCACTACCACTGCCGCAACCGCCACCATCGCCGCACCGACCACCACCGCCACCACCACCACCACGTCTTCGCTGGCACCAGCCCCAGCGCAGGTGGTGGCCCGGCCGACTGGATCCACCCTGGGAGCCACAGCGAGGACCGTGGTGTGCAATGTGGCTAGTGGGCAGGCCGGTGGCAGCAGGACTGGTAGGAGGAGCAGGGTCAGGGAAACGCCAGCCTCCCCTGGGAGCCATGCCCTGCCTCAAATGGCCAGAGTCCTTGGGGCCTATGAGGAGGCCCAAGAACAATGGGTCAGGTCTGCTACAGACACGCGGGAGGTGCTGGGGGTGCTGAGGTCCATGGACGCCCATATGGGCCAATTCGTGTCCCGTATGGACCAACTCGTGGACCTCATGGGCCAGCTGGTGGTGGCGGTGGGGTCACAGGCAAGGCCAGCAACACCACCTCCGCCACCACCTGCTAGGGCGCAGGGTCGGGCAGCAGTGTCCACTTCCCCTGCGTCCACAGCCAGTGAGCACACCTCACCCACCACCAGCAGGTCGCCACCACACACCCCCTCCCAAACGTGGAAGGGGCCGTCCGAAGAGGAAACAGATCTCCCGGGAGGACTTCGCACACTCCAGTCGCAAGTGAGGCAGCCAGCCAGCCTTCCGCCAGCCTTCCTTGACCAGCCACTGCATTGACTTGCTCTACGATCCCACTCCACACAGCCAGCTGGATGGCATGTGTGTGTTGGACTATGGACATAGAACCAGTGGGTACACCCTGAGCTTCACGCAGCCATGACCGACAGCTCATTGTCACTGCACGCACCACTTTTGTCATCACCTTACACACAATCACATGTCACAGTTTGGAATAAATGCACCTTTTTCACTAACTGCTGTTTGTGCCCTGTGTTTTATTTGTACGGAATACAACGGCCACCTTGGGCGGAAAGGCACCTGATGCGTGGCATGGCAATGGAATCCGGAGGGCCTGTAGGGACCTAGGGGTGGGAGACAGAACAGGAGCACATTCAATGAGTGTGTCACACACCCATCACACAGTACATGTCAACAACTACAAGCAATGTACACACATCGCACAGAGCAATAGGGCACAATGCCACAGTCACCAACAGTGGCATACTACCCTGGCCATGGAGCGTTGACACACTGCACGCAGTGAACATACGGCCACCCTGACACAGCACACACACACCTGCACAGATACAGACACATCATCCGTCGTACATGGACACTCACCGTCAAGTGAAGTAGCGGGCGATGAGCTGCTGGCGCACATTCCCAGCTTCCTCCTCTCCGCTGTCCACCTCACTCGAGCTGTCCTGGTCTGCGGGCTGGGGCCCTGGTTGATCTCCGTCATCCACAATGAGGGGGATCTGCTTCCGAATGGCCAGATTGTGCAGCATGCAGCACGCCACCACTATCTGGCACACCTTCTGTGGGAGTACGCCAGTGCACCCTCGGTGCGGTCCAGGCACCTGAACCTGGACTTGAGGAGGCCAAAGGTACGCTCGACCACACGTCTGGTCCTCCCATGTGCCTCATTGTATCGATCGTCTGCTGGGGTGCGAGGATTCCTCAATGGACTGAGCAGCCATGCCCCATTCGGATACGCAGAGTCACCTGGGTGTGAGGGACACAGAGAACCGTTGCTATTCCAACTGGACAGGGGACAGCATCGCACAACCAGCACGCTACACCACTCCACATACTCACCGACAATACAGCCACGATCCTGTTGCAGATTGGCCATCAGTCGTGGCAAGATGCTGTTGCGCATTATGTGTGCGTCATGTGCCGAGCCTGGAAACTTGGCACACACGTGGGTGATCACCATGTCCGCAAGGCACACCACTTGCACATTCAGGGAGTGCGTGTGCTTCCTGTTGCGGTACAGGTGCTCAGTGGCCTGTGGTGGAACAAGGCCAACATGTGTGCAGTCAATGGCTCCCACGACGTGTGGGATTCTGCCAAGGGCATAGAATGCACCCTTCACTGCCGCCAATTCACGAGCCCTGGGGAATCTGATGTACCTGTTTTGGTACAGCATCATGGCTGCCAGTACATCCCTCAGCACCTTGCTGAACATGGGCTGGGACATCCCTCCTCCACTGCCCACTGTGTGCTGGAATGACCCAGTGGCGAAGAAATGCATGGCGGCCATCACCTTAGCCGTGGGGGTGACAGCAGTCGGATACACCCTGCGGGGACGGAGATGGGGCTCTAACATGGCACACAGTCGATGCAGGGTTGGCCTGTCCAGCCGAAACTTCCTGATCACCTCTGTATCGTCCATGTCCGCCAGCAATTGGTATGGGCGGTCAATGTTTGGTCTCCGCCTGGGGTAAATGGCAGAGGACACATGTCAAAGCAACAAGGCACATAGCAATTTCGCATACACATCACTGACATGACTGAGCAAGCACATGAGCCACAGCCCAGCTGTCAAGCTGGGACGGCACGGCCACAATACACTTACACAGGTCTCCCAACAATGGCAATGGCAAGTGAGACATACCACTGCCATGTGCATGCACATGGGGATCTAGGCCCCAATGACTTGCGGGGCGTGCTGATGGGGACTGACTGCATATTCGTCAAGCGGCAACGCCACAGCAACATGAGTGTCTGCTGAGCATGGAACTGCTTCCGAGGCTGGATGAGTATGGCACACGACGACGACGATGTGGGCACGGGCTGAGCGGCCAATACAAGTGGGACCTGTGGCACGAGGGGATATGAGACAGTAGTAGGTGTCAGCACTGCACCCTATGTACAGCACTGTACGGATCACAGCTCCCGAAACATTGACTGGTGTCCACATTGACAGCCCCATGCCAAGACGGCTGTGTGCTTGCAGTCACACGTCACAGGTGAGAGGTTACATTGCACGTGCCAGGTGGCAGACGTACATAGTGGGAGCTGGCATGTGTGTGCATGTGTCTCCTGTTCAGGATCCACCAGATGGGCGCTGACTCTGTACTGACCATTGGACACAGCATGTTCCGTGGAAGGCTTGTGTGTGTGGGATGGTGGCACTGGATGTGCCTCCGTTGGGTGGGGGCCATGCACAGGGCGGGTACGTCGATGATTGCGCATTGTTGGTCACGGTGGGTGCACCAACTAAGATGTGTTGCCCTGTGTTCAATTCCTATGTCCGCATGATGATGGACTGTGGATGTGGGCAGACTACACATTGGTCGATGTGCTGTCTATATGCATGTGCCTTCACACCAGGCACCGCTGCCCCTGCACATGTGACCCCTGCTGGACTCGCTGCTGGGTCTGTGGAGCTGATGCACCTTCTGTGCGTGGGGCGGACAGCTCTCCTCACTTCCCTCATTGCGCATGTCATGTCTTTGCCGCAGGTGACATGGATCATGGAGGGCCCACATGTACGCGTGGGTAGGCTACACATGATTGTTCACTGGTCGCCACCCCAGTCAGTGTTTCGAATGGGAAGGTTGTCGTGCTGGTGGTATGTTCGATGTGGCGGATGGGCGAGCCTAGGTGCGGGCTTACGTTCCGGACATGGGGGGTAGTTGGATTGGCGACTAGTTGCAGTACACACGGGACACGTCTCTTCCTTTCCACATCTGGGTCATCCCTTGTACTAACTGACAGTGATACGGTCATCTTCGCCCCAGCCCTCATGTCCTCCCCTCGCCCCCCAATATGCATGCTCACCTGCGTGGCTAACGCTTGCACAGGCAGCCCCAAGCTCGCACCAGAGAGGGCAAGGAGTGTATGTGTGGGTCCAGTTGCACGAGTGGGCTGTCTCAGGGTATGATGTGTGGCGGGACACCGTCCACCTGCGTGGTGCCCCAAATGGAGACCCGGCCTGCATGGACTATGCATCACAGTCTTCGCCTTCCGGATCCGCCACCTGCGACACCCAGTGGCTGTGGCTGCCCTTGCGGCCAGGCCGCGTCCGTCTGTGACTGGTGGCCCACACATTCACTCTTTGGCCTCTCTGGGGAGGGCTCGGGGGTGGTGGCGCACGCGCTTGCACTTAGTCGCAATGGCATGTGGCGTGGTTGGTATGATGGGCAATGGATGGGATGGTGCGAGCCACCTCCCGTGACGTCAGTGCTGCTCGTGCTGTGGTGCGTCCCCCTACACTTCCATTTGACTTTTTGCCATGCTAGACGTTGAGGTTCTATTGCCTGCGTGATATGACCAGGAGGAGCGCGAGGAGACCTCTCACACACCATGCTCCACTGCCATCCCGTGCCCTGTATCGCCTGTGCGGATTGACTATGTTGGGGTTACACCTGGTCGACTGGGGCTGTGTGTGCCTTGTCAAGGGGCATGGCGGGCGCACAACAGGATCCAGCTTGTCCACAGAGGGTGGGCTGAGGTGCGCCTGGTACCGCTTTGTACGTGTGCCCGGCTGCTGTGCACACACGTGTTCACTCCCCCGACAGGTGTCCTCTCACAATGCCCAGGGAAGCGGTGGTGTACTGTTCATGACCCCTCCCAACACGGCGTGCTCCAACTTGGCATGTGCGCATCTACCCGTCGCACCCACCCACCTGAGCACTGCGTCCATACGACTTCACACGACACATGTGTGTCTTCCACAGTAGTGCTACTCATTTGCGTTGACATCCAATACCAGTGGACTACATGGTCATGTCACGACTGCCGTGTACTTCACATACTCTCATCCTCTCTCATTCGTACTTGTGAAATGAGTCAGCGGAGACAGTTTTGGTTTCAAACATTATATTGAGTCTTCTGTCCTCTGTGATGCAGTATAGTGGACACTACTGGCAGCGGAATACATGTTGAGGATATACTGAGCATGATTGCAAATGGGATAGGGTGTGGGGTTACATGTGATTGGCTGTTGCATGTGGGATGTGGGCTTCAGAGTGACATCTGCTTGGCCAAGGCTGTGCTAATGTACATTTACGTATAGCTGCGGAGCTGCGGACTTTGACACAGACGGTATACATGTAGCCTACCAGACCGCTTGGCATCATGGGCACAGTCCATCTCAGTTCCATGTGACAGGTTTGCTGCGGTTGTTCCTCATGCACACGTGCATGTGAGATGACATCAGGGCATGTGCTTGCGTGCATGCAGCGGCGTGCCACTTGTTGTTGCACTGTGGTGGTTACTGGACATGTCACAGTCACTGGGGTCGTGTTGTTGTTGTATGCACTTGTCGTCCATGCAAAGGTCCTGGTATGGGATTCCCGGGGCGGGGGTGGGAGGGGTGCAGCACCCACAGACTCCAGGCGACCTATTCATGTCCACTGAGCGGTGTGTGTGTCCATGTGCGCTGGATCCATGTCGTGTCCTGGTTGTTCGTGCAGTTCCGTCCATGTGGGTGCGATACACAGAGCCCATGCCACTGCCTCCCACGATGCATGCGGTGTTCCTGGATGTGATGGGGAACAGTGTGCATGTCCTGGTCATATCCGATGTCATGGCGATGTCGTTGATGGTGTGGTTACAGTTGCCGGTCGTTTGGTATGGCTGTTGTGGTGGTGACTGGCCAGTCCGTGCGGAAGCTAAGCATGGGTGCGGGGTTGGACATCATAGGTCACTCGGGGAACCTGCGTTGTGGTCCGACGTATTTACAGGTTGTCAGGTATGCGATGCCGTCCAGCAGGGCTTCCATGTCATTGGTGGTGTACATGTTTGCCAGCCAATGTAGCGGATGGTGGCTGTCAAGGTGTTGTTCGTAAGTTGTCCCTTGGAGGACCATGATGGGGCATGCTGGGTGACATTCGATGTAGCTGTTCTCGATGATCCGTCGTGTGGAGGCACAGTGGTCCCATTTCAGTGCGGGTGCGATGTTGGCCACATACGCCATGCCCCCATAGGCAGAGCAGGCCCTGTCGTGTGCGTCCAGAGGGAGGAGTAGTGGTAGCAGGTCCGCCTTCAGACATGCCGGGTTGGAGAGGCATATCTCGACGGGATGCTGGTAGGGACACCTCCGACAGTAGAAGACGGGCATGACGCAGCTGAACAATGTGATGCGGTAAGTCAGTCGGTAACTTACGTTCAGCAGGGACAGGAGATCGCATCCCAATGTATGTATCAGGTTGGTTTTGTACAGCTTGAGCTGTTCGGCGTAGTTGGGTAGGTGTGTTGCGGTTGCCATTTCGCAGCGGTTCGTTGAGGTGGCGTGCTCCGGCTGTGTGTGCAGTCTGCAATGTGCACGCTCCGGGGTTGCTGTGAGCTCTGTGTAGTCGTAGGGAGACAGGACTTGTGTTCTGTTGGCTTGTTTGGAGGACACGGGCCCTCTTCCCACATGCTTCTCAGACAGTTCAAGGTCAGTGCTGTGTGACTCCTTCCAATTAACTTGCATGTGGCCGACATGGGGGAGTGTTTTCTTCTTTCTTCCCCGTCCGTTGTGTGCTTCTGTGATATGCGCTATCTGCCCTGTGGTCGGTCTCCTCGGCATGCCTGTGTTGGTCTATTCTTGGACAATGGCTGTATTCACCGGCTTCTGTCGTAGGGCTGTGGTTTCGGAGTTGGAATGGAAGGTCATTCAGTGCTGTCTGCTCTCCCTTGTGTGGGCGGCAGGCTGCCTTTCCGCTCTGCGTTGGGCCTTGTGTGTGAATGTTATTCTTGGGCCACCTGTTGTCGGTCCCCGTGCTCTTTGGTGTTCCGTTTTATATGTCTTGTTCATATGTGCAGGGTGGTATGGGTTTTTCAGTGTGGTACTGGCGTTCCTCTTCCCGAAGGGGCCCTGCTTCTCCTAGTTGGTGTTGCCGCCGCTGTGTGCTACGCCATGTTTGTTACACTGGGGTGTGTCCTGCTGTTGCGTGACTTCACTGACATGTGTGCGTCGGTTGTGTGGCGTTGGGTGTTGTCCGTGAATTGGGCGTTGGGGACATGTCTGTGGCAGGCCTGTCACGTGTCATGTGCGTTCGGGGTGGGGCTGATGTGTGTGCTGCTTGGTTGTGTCCCTGTATCTGTGTGCGACGCATGCATGGCGCTGCGGTTGGCCTCTGCGTTGTGCGCATGTGTGGCGGCGTCATCGGCGCTTTGGGGCCGTGACGGGGTGGTTGGTTCCTAGTCCCAGGTGGTGTGTACACATGTGTTCCGCGATGTTAGGATTTGGCCTGTGTGTCATATGTGGATGCAATGGTGGATGTGTAGTGTACACGCGCTGGTGGGGGTTGTCCGCTTTTTCCGCCCTTGCACTGTGTGCGCTGTTTGCGTGCACTTGTTGTGTGTGTGCCTACCTGCGTCTCCGCGGTACGTTGCGTCCTTGGTGGTGCATCAGCAGAAGCATGGGAAGGGCCTGCAGTGCTGGATTCATGCTCGGGGTGCCGCTTCTTCGTTGTCCGTGCTCTGCGTCCGTGTTACCGCCTCTCTTTCACGTGCGGTGTCTCTTAGCCGTGGGAGCCGTTTGTTTGCGGCATCGTAATTTATACGCCGGGCGGGACGTGTTTCGTCGGACGGTGTGTGTCAGTTGGGCTGCGCCGCTACGTGTACGGGCGCACTTTGATGGCGGACGGTGTTGCTGGCTTGCCGGCGGTGTTTGGCCTGCTTTTCGCATCGTAATTGGGCGGGCGTGTGGACTGCTGCGTGCCGGCGGTAACTGGTGGTTTTTGCATCCGCCAGCACGGCGGTTGTGCTTCCGCCCGCCATCGTAATGAGCCCCTAAAATATGTAATATTTTTTAAACCTACATTTAGTGCAACAGTAGGGAAAGTGTTGGATAGCGGAGGGTAAAAAATTACTATTCCCACTCCAGCGAGTGCAACAGTAGGGAAAGTGTTGGATAGGGGAGGGGAATAATTTACTATTCCCAATCCAGCGATTGCAACAGTAGGGAAAGTGTTGGATAGCGGAGGGGAATATTTTACTATTCCCACTCTAATGAGTGCAACAGTAGGGAAAGTGTTGGATAGCGGAGGGTAAAAAATTACTATTCCCACTCCAGTGAGTGCAACAGTAGGGAAAGTGTTGGATAGCGGAGAGGAATAATTTACTATTCCCACTCCAATGAGTGCAACAGTAGGGAAAGTGTTGGATAGCGAAGGGATAAAAATTACTAGTCCCACTCCAGCAAGTGCAACAGTAGGGAAAGTGTTTGATAGCATAGGGGTAAAAATTACTATTCCCACTCCAGTGAGTGCAACAGTAGGGAAAGTGTTGGATAGCGGAGGGAAATAATTTACTATTCCCACTCCAGCAAGTGCAACAGTAGGGAAAGTGTTGGATAGCGGAGGGGAATCATTTACTATTCCCACTCCAGCGATTGCAACAATAGGGAAAGTGTTGGATAGCGGAGGGGAATAATTTACTATTCCCACTCTAATGAGTGCAACAGTAGGGAAAGTGTTGGATAGCGGAGGGAAATAATTTACTATTCCCACTCCAGCGAGTGCAACAGTAGGGAAAGTGTTGGATAGCGGAGGGGTAAAAATTACTATTCCCTAAGAACAAAATTCAAATTTAAAAGCAAAGAAAATATCAACTACAATACAAAATATAATAAAAAAACACAAAAACAAAACATATATAAAAATATCAAAATTAACAAAACATATAAAAATATTTTAATGTAGCAAAAATCTACAATTGACATGAAAATATTAATTTTTTTAATTTAACAAACAATTTACAAACAAATAAATATGTTGTAATAGAAATGTATCTTAATCAAAAAAATTAAATTACATAAATGTAATATTTATTGTCCTACCCCATAACACCACACAATAATAAACAAGCAAAATATAAATAATTATTAATAAATTAATTCACACAATTAACACTATAAAATAATATTAATTAAATATTATATTAAAAATATTAATAAATGTATTCAAATTATATTACTTCACAACCTACTCCCTATCAACCCACAACCCTCTCCTAAAAATAACACAATTAACATAGTTACCAATTAATTAATAATAATTAACAACCAATTAATAAATAATAATAAATTAATTCCCACAATGAACAATATAAAATATAAAATAATTAAATATGAATTAATAAAAATATTAATAAATTAATTATAATTAAATTACTTCACACCCTATTCCCCTATTAACCCACAACCTGCTCCTAAAAAATGACACAATTAACATATTTACCAATTAATTAATCAATAAAAATTAACAGCCAATTATTAATTAATTTATTATAAATTAATTCCCACAATTACCACAATAAAATCAAAAATAAATAAATACTAATAAATAAAAATTAATATTCAATTTATTATAATTAAATTACTTCCCACCCTATTCCCCTATAAACCCACAACCCGCTACGGAACTAAAACGCAAAATTTAATTAAAATAAAAGTAATAACTTCTAAAAAATGTAACACATATATTAAAAACAAATGCAATACTTAGACAAAAAATAGAGCACATACATTTAAAATACATACTAAAATACATAACACTAACTAAAAAAACGATATTTTTACAACTATATTTTTGCAAACGATATTAATTACTTCGATATTTTAGAAAACGATATTTCTTACCTGAAACTCGATATTCTTGACCACGATATTCTTGCAGTCGATATTTATGTATCTCGATATTTTGCACTCGATATTAGTGCAAGTCGACATTTCCTACTCGATATTCTGACTCTTTACCCTGGTGAGGAGCATGCAAAGCCTCCCTGTCCCCGTCTAAGTGCCGAACCACGGCGCTCAGACCAATAACAACGCTGCATTGCAGCGTTGGTATTGGCTCAGGGGAGCCCGGGAGCTGGGTGTTTCCTACTGCCAGGACTTTAGGAAGAAGGAAGCTTAACAAGACAGAGGAGAGGTGGCGGCCGGCAAAAAGGTAAGTGGTCTTTTTTTAAATAATTTTTTTAATATTAAATTGCACTTAGTGTATTCACGTCACATCTACTGTGCTTTATTTTATTTTATTTTCATCTATCCCTGTTCAGATGCGCGTGACCATTTCACCTTTTAAATATGTCGCTCACTATAGCTTTCACGTACCGCTATGTTTGTAAAAGTCCTTCATTGATGCACTGACATTGCTTACGTTTTAAATCGCACGTTACGGATTCGCGAGACTATTCGCGGCGGGAGCACTAAAATTCATGAAGCAGTTTCCTACTCATTCACGCTACGTTACGTGTCAGACCTTTGATTTTATTGACACGACAGGTTTTATGCTTCTCCTGTTAGTGAACTATTTGTCACTAGATTCACATGTAATGTTATCTGTCGGCATGTCCACGACGTTCTGATTGCATTTTGTTTATTTGGCGTTCACTGGTTTGGTTAACATTTCCTTTTCCATTTTCTTTGCCATCTTCACTGCTGTTTCTTAATGCACTTGCATTCTCTAACACGTCTGAGTTTGGTGTAGGTACTATTTTTGGCTAAGTCAATACTATCAGTTTTATTCGGGTGATTATCACTGTAATTTCCAGGATTTTCATTTGGTTTTCACACCCTTCACTTTTAAAATAGCGGTCACTTTGTTGCTTCAGTTCAAGAATGGCAGTTTTCTTGGATCTATATATTTATGAATATTGTGCGTTACATTGCAGGATTTTTCCCCTGATGAAGGGCTTGTCCCGAAATGCATTGGGATTTGTTTAGAACATAAAAACTCAGCATGTGATGATGCAACACGATGAACATAAATCATTTAAAAAAACAAGATTAAATGAAATAAATGAATACTTGCATAACTAACTTGGATGACTATATGAACATTCATTACAGTAATTAAATTAACAATTTACGTCTCACCCGGAGTGCACAGTGGGGACGTTGATCTGATTCCAAAACAACACGTTCAGAGTGATAAGTTATTGATGCCCAATGATCATAGGGCAGCTCCCACCTGCACCCAAAAAAAGACTTACATTCAAGTGCAACATTTACGTTTAAGATACTACTCAAGGTGTGCCACACTCTCCATTTGATTCACTACTTTAAAAAATATCTGACAATGCAAACACAGGAATGGTGACTGCTGTTCTTTGGAGGCCACCCTCCCTGTGTTTGTGGTCAATCACAAAGGCACATAAATGGCAACCTGGCTAATTAATATTGATTACGCAGGTTATTCTTCCACCCCCTGTGACTGGAGACTTGACAATGTGACCTATTAGTTTATAGGTAGCATTGCAAATTCAGAGACAGGACACAAATAGTTGGTGAGCAATTTGCAACCAGTATTGCAACTTGTGCGCATTAGGAGATAGTCCCTTATGCATTTCAATGAAAGCCCTTACTAAAGTCATTGCATTACTGCAACAGAGCCGTATCCAACGTTCTAACTCAAGCTCCCACTCAAAGTTCTAAGCAGGGCATACCAAGGTTACAGTTGGGAGGGAAGGGGCAGGTGAGAAAAGGTGAAACAATAGAGGGAAAGATTATAACAATTATGTGAACGCAAACTACTTCTCTGTGTAGTAAAAATAGGCCTTTCAAACAGCTGCGCTGTCATGGTAGACATAAAAAAGGGACAGCATTAGTTACACTTCACTGCATCACCCTCTTCCTGTCCTGCAGCACCCCAACCGCGCAATATAAGCTGTCTCATGCAACAGCACTCTGACTGCCCCTCCTACATTGTCTGCTTTATCATTGTCTGCCTGCATCACAAAGATGTATGAAGGAATAGAGAGACCGCCTCATCGTTTCTGCTACAGAGGCGAGACATCCTACAGCAGGAGATCCTGATCTACAGAGGGTCATTCAATGTTCGACTTCTCCTTTGATGAATTTGTGAGAAGTCTGGATTTTTCACCTGACTTCATGAAGGTAAAGTTTCCAAATTTAGCAAAACTAGCAGACAAAAAAGAAAACGTTGTCCTCCGCTATATTAGTGATAACCTTTAAGGACTGATTAGAGACAACAGACTACATTTTTTTTAAGAAAGTATGTCACTTGTGTTTCTCCCTTAGGATCCTCTCTCCCTTTGCAGTTTTTCAATATCTACATGTGGCACTAGTGCTCAATGTCGTCTTTGATTTCAAATGTAGGCAACACATATGACTTGTTGACAATCCAGAGCTAGTGGACAAGACCACCATGCTTGAGACATATTTAAGATGAAAAAGAAACCTCCACAGAATGACTCCAAATCACAGATCATGGTGGTCATCGATTCAAATAGATGAACACTTCCTTTCTAATGAATGCTAGAGATGAGAGTGACTCCTCTCTGACACTGAAACCCAAAGACATTGGAACTTTGTTTGACTCACAGTTCTGTTCCAACTACCAAATCTCAGTCATCATGAAAAATAACAATTCTGAACTAATGATACTGAGAATAAAACTCACTTTCCTCCAGAGAATTCACTGCATCAGATTTAGGGAAGAGGTGATTCCTTCTTGATGGATAACTGCAATGTACTTGATGTCAGTGTGGTCAGAAAAGAAATTAGCAAGCACCAAACCCTATGATATCAAGCTGTGAAATGTCTGCCTAAAAGTGGAGAAATAAGACAGCACAGCCGGCCTTGGAAGATCTCCCATAGCTTGAGGTGGACCAAAGCATTATATTACTGATTATTCTCTACTAAGCCAAAGAGGTAATGGGCTGGAATTACCTATAGAAGCAGTTACAGATTATTACAGCAAACTCAGGTTTGGAAATGAAACAATTTGAACTTAAAAATAAGAATCAACTGAATGAAGCTGGAAAAAGAAAAATCAGAATGTGGAACTAATAACTCTGATATTACTTGAGCTCCCAACTCAGGAACAAACTCAGTCAGCCAAGTTTAAAGAAATCATAAAAGACCTACGTTTTTAAACAAACATTTCAAGGATACAAATGAGCTGTGGGAAAAATCCACACTAGAAGAAAGGATGTGGCCCCCTCAAACCACAATGCTATTACTGCCACATAATCCAGTGTGCTCTTTGATCCACGGTGCACTTCTGCCTCTCTCCTTGTGCTGTGGTCTCAGAAACTGCACCCTCTGTGTGCTGGATTCAACAATGGAAACTATTTTACCAAAACATCATGGTAGCAGAAGTGACATCACACACCCTTTGACCCATGATGATAGTGCTGGTTTGACCACTGAACCATCCTTAGCCCCTCAGCTGCCTCCTATCTGTAGTTTTGAGGAGACGGAAAAGAACAAGAAGTGGAAACAATATACCTCCACCACTTTCTTGACTCCTAAGACCAGGACTGGTAAAGGCAGTGCCAGGGATACCAAAGGACAAACCAAGGGTAGCAGCTGATACTCGTGGCTATCCTTAATTGCCTTTGATTTCTCCTCCCCAATTGGCCTGAAAATAGCTACAGATTGTGAAAGATGTTAAAAGAATCTCTGATATTTTCCCAAAAGGGACTCTTCCTGTGATTCATTTGAGCCAGTAGTTGCAGGGGTCCCACAGACACTAATGTTTGAGGATAGGTACGTATTTTTCCTCATCTGACTTTGACCCGGAGCAGAAGGGAGAAAACCAAAAAGGAGAGGGAAGAAAGAGGAGAGAAAGAGAGAAAAACAGTGACAAAGAAGTAAGCAGGGATGAAAAAAAAACTGCAAGAGTTCGATAAAGAAGCAGAGGGTGCCTGGTGGCGAATGAAAGAAGCATGAGATGGAATCAAGACTAGACAGCCTTAGTATTCAGCACGTCTGGCAGGGACATCTTAAGGATTTTGGGGGCCCTGGGCCAAATGTGTATTGGGGCCCCTGCCCGAAACAGCTTTGAATTTATGATCCAATTTCAGCTATTTCATGCCCTCTTTGGCCAGGTCACTGACATTGCACAGATACACTCCTCCCAATTTTAAGTGTGTTTACATCTAATATTCAGATAATGCTACCTGTGTTTTTTAATTTTGTAACAGTAGCAGCTCGCTAAAATTACTGCAAATCTCGGTGACACCCTCCCATTTCTCATATATGAGGTCCTGTTTTTATCTAAAATAATTTTTTTAAGGATGTTGCATGATACAACATTTCTCTGCAAAATATCCATAATAGACTCACACGTCACCCACATTAAAAATAAATAAAAGGAAAATGATATTTAAAACAACTTTTATAAGAATTATTCAATGCCATTAGGGCAATACTCTCTGCAGAACAGAGCTAGCTCTATCAGGGGGCCTCCTGAAAGGCTGGGGCCCTGGGCCAGAGCCCACTTTGCCCATGCCTTAAAACGTCTCTGACCTCTGGCATGTGACAGTGCCAGGTGCGGGATCCTGAGCACAACTTTGGGCCCCTGCACTTATTATTTTACAAACTAATCACTGGGCTTTTCTGAAAGATCATTTTTGTGCAAGTCCACATATTATTCACTGCAGCTCTGAGGAAAAAATGTTCAAACAGGCTGACATCTGAGTCTATAAACACCGTTCTTTGTGTCTCCATTTATGTACTGATTCCCAATGTATCTCAGGCTCAGTCTGAAAACGGAAAAGACTTCAACAAATCGCAGTTTAATTACCGCTTTCACGGAGTCAAGCAAAGCTGACCTAAATAATGTATATTTTCTTTAGTTAGTTCTCTGATGGACGACAAACGCCATTCACCTGAACTAATGAACTGGAAACCCCTGACTGAGAAATAATTCTGATAATAAACAGGAACAAAAGAGTTGACACAAATAAAGCTTTGTTATAAAGACTTTATTTAGTGCCATTTCCAGTACTTAAATTTAGAAGGCACAAATGAGGTTTGCTCATGCTTAGCTAACCTGAAAATCGGATGTCATGTGCCCCCAGGAGACCCAGACTGCCTTTGAAATGTTCTCATGCAAGAATTCCTGTTTTAATGACTACTTAAGCAGCATTTGACTTAATGTTCAATCAAAATACTGTATAAACCTGCTAGATTCTTGCTTCTAAATACAAGAATACTGATGATCAGTTTGGCGCAACTGTTCCTACAATTTAAAGGCTTTCACCATCAGTTCTCTTGCTTCTATAATGTTAAGTTTGGTAGGAGGATATGTGACATGGGGTCTTGTTTCCTTGGCAAAGTATTGTACCGTAGTGTAGATTTCATTTAGCAATTCATACCCCATGTGTGGTGAGGCGCCGAAGTGCATTTCGATACGGGTACCTCCCTTGGAGGAATGCATGGTTGGTAGAGTTTTGCATTTGTTGTGATCCTATGTGGGAAATGTTTTGGTATTGTGTGTGAGTGACCAGGGAGGTACTCTTGTCTTGGGGCACAGCACTTAGCAGTGTGTTGGAGAAGGGGGAGGTATGAGAGAAAGACACAAATTGTAACTATAGTTAGGAGTAAAACATATAGTCAACTACGTAGCACTAGCCTAGCCACAGCTCATTCAGGTTCTGTGTTTGTACACCAAAAGAGGGATAATCAGAGAAGTCCCAGTAATCCATATGGCAGGACGTGCAAGGCAGAGATCTATTCAAATAAGTAAATTTATGTCAAATGGGCAAGAAGAGGAGTTGTTGACATGAGCAGATTCCATGCACTTTTTTCAAAAAAGCAGTGACCCTACCTTCTGCTGGACAAAAACACTTCATGAGTGAGGAAAGAAGTAGCAAATGGGATCTCATAATGACCTTCCAAATATTAAACAACAATATCTTTTTTGTAATTTTTCCTAATTGTTCATTTTGAAGCTACTGATGTTATTCAAATGAGGTAGACCGTTACACCCAATTCAGCATGCTCTGCTTTAAAGCAAGGTAACTTGAACTCCCTTGGAAATTATTGTTTATCCATGCTTAGTAGGCAGGTTTAATAGCCACAGTTGTGTTTTAGCCTGTATTGGCAATGCAACAAACAGCGGACAGTCTTGTGTCAAAGGGTCAATTGATATCTTGTGACAAAGGTAAATGAAAATGCTAGTTGTTGTGCTAAATTCCTGATGGACATGATGCAATGAAAAGAGGTGGCAGCAGCTGCACCCACAACCAAATCATGTATTTATAGGCCCCACAAACCTCAGGCATCTATTGTAAGGTAAACTTTGTCCTCAGTTGTAGGAGGATGGGATTTTGTTTTAGTGTACTGCCGCTCCCCACTTTTTGCTTGGCATCTGGTGCAACTTTGACTGAAAGTGTGCTGGGTTTCTGCTAATCAGCTCCCCAGCACCAGCGTTCTTTCCTTATAACTGTACAATTGCTCCACAATTGGCACCTCTTTAGGATCCCTTATAAGTCCCTACTAAGTGGTACCCCTGGTTACTAGGGCATTGGGCCTAAAGTGGGTCCCTAAGGGCTGCAGCATGAATAGTGCCACCCTAAGGGACCCCTCACCAAGGTTGAGCAAACTTCCATTGCATCCTGTGTGTCTTGGTGCAGAGAAAACCGAAGAGTCAACATGGCACACATGTGTGCCATGCCTGCCAGCACTACATGTGGCATAGGCAAGTCACCCCTAAGGCAGGCCTTACACCCCTAAGGCAAGGTGCAGTATACCCATGTGAGGGCATATCTGCGAGAAAGTTCACCCTTAGATATTACTAGTGCACAGGGAAGCCATAACAGGTATATGGGCTGGACACTCATCATTACGAGTTCCCCAGCTACATGATGGCTTCACTGTACCCCAAGGTGTTTGGTACCAAATACCTCATCTTAATAAACCCTCACTGATGCCAGTGCTGGATTTGTTAATAAATGCAAACACAGGGCACCTTAGAGGTGCCCCCTGAAAACCTACTGACTACTAGTGTGTTGACTGACTGGTCTCGACCAGCCAGCCACCATAGGCCGATTTCTGACCTTTTGAGGTGAGAGCCTTCACTCTGGGAGGACAGGAAGAAAGCCTGCTCTGGGCTGAGGTTCCTCCATGTTGTTATGGAAGGAATTAGCCTTCTAGGGTCAGGGTTATGACCACTTCCCACAGGAAGTCGTCATATAGACCGTGTAAACACCCTAAAGGTAGTTAGCCCATTGGCAAATACCTGTCACTTCCCATAAGCCCCCCTAAATTGAGTATTTAGGTGGCACCCCTGATCCCAAGAACTCAGATTCGACAGATCAACAGAAGAAGGATAAAGAAGACCCACTGCCTGGCGAGAACTTTGGATTTTGGCGAGAACCCTGACCGTCCTCAGCCCTCTGTCAACAATTGCAACAGAGTGACTTGTCCTGTGAGCTGGAGCACTACCGAAGCCTTGGGTAGCCTACCAGCACTTCAGCAAACCCCGAATGGCTCCCTTGGAGTAGAGGAGCTACTCCCCTTCAGTCCGCAGGCACCGACAAGCAGAGTTTGGTCCACCACCTTGCAGCTCCCTGGCCTGACCGATGCTGCAGATAATCAGGAGAAAGTACTCATGCTCTGGAATGTCAGATATGTCTCCCCACCTGGGGTACCGGACGCCCTGCACCATACACCGACCGTGACTGTCTAGTCTGGACTCTTACTGCACCAGGACCAAGCAGCCATTGAGGGACATCACCATAACTGAGACCCACTTCAAGAGTGGCCTAGCTGCCTTGATTTCTCCTGTTCCATCTGTTTATCCCTGACCGCGAGGTGCATCTTTGCCCACCAGCCCAGCCGAGCAAACCACTCTGTCCCCAAGCCCCCTGGGCCAGGTCCAGACAAACCGTCTGGTCACCCATGCTCCAATACCCCTTGCGATCTGAGCCCCCATTTGGGAGCCCTCGGACATCCCTGCAAGTACCCCTGTGCAGCCTCTTTTCAGGTGGCCCCCCTTCTCCGAAGCGCCAGCTACCAGCCTCACCAGCACCCTGCTCCCGGTAGAACCGGGGCGGTTCCCAAAGAACTGCTGGTAGTACTTTAAACCTTGGCCCAATACTATTACAATTCCAGAAGGTGAATCCCTGAAACCAGCTGTACCTACCTTATATGCATCTTTGCCTTTTCATCCCATACGATTGCATTGTGCGTAAAACCGCACAGGTTTGAAACATTTACTTACCCGTGAATATTTTTATTGAAAGCTGTATTTACCTTGAAATGAAGTTCTTGAGCTTGAAGTATATATATATAAAAAAACGTTATTTTTCTAAATTTGTCTCGATTTATTCTTTGAGCGTGTGTCTCATTTGTGCCTCTGTAAATGTAAAATGTCCAGTATTTGTAAAGCGCGAACAATTACCCAAGGGTGTCAAGGCGCTGGGAGCCTTCGGGAAGATTAAGCGAGCTATTGCCCAGAGTCACATGGTGCTGGGCTGATCTGCTGCCGGCGATCAAACCGTGAGCCCCCGGGTTCCGGAGTCAGTCGCCCTGGCCGCTGCGCCACACCTCTCCCCTATGTGAACACAACAAATGCTTAGCTTTACCCTCTGATAAGCTTAACTGCTCGCCCACCCTACCACAAAAGAGAGCGTTAGTATTATCTACTTTAGCCTCGGTAAACCAATTGGGGACCCACTGGACTCTCTGCACAGTGTACTTCATTTTAGTACACTATATAGAGAGCCAGCTTCCTACAATGATTAACAAATATTATTGGAGTTGAGGGTGGCGAGTCAATCAAACATTATAACTTCAGACTTTGTCTTACCTGTGTAATTAGTACACATTTTCAGAAATAGATTTCTAGTCAGTTGATCTGTGAAAAGCACAGTAAATTACACAGGAAATGTACATACAAAAGGTACTGCCAAATAATTAGTAAAGCATAGTCACGTGCAATTCTTGATGGAAACAAACTGACCTTTCCAGACCTGCCAACTTCAATAAATTTGTCACAGTCTGTGAGAAGGAGTGGGGCCTTGAAATGGACAGAGCTTCATGCCGAAAAATGCTGGGAGGCCCTTCCGCTCCCTTTTCACACCAATGTTAACCAAACACCAAGAAAAAAGAAATGCTTAGGGAGCTTGCTGCTGATGCCCTGGTGATGTTTTCAGAAACCGTAAAGGACATAGGCTGGGAAGAGCCTTAAAAAATGAGCTAAAATCCCACTCATTGCAGGGGTTTCCAAATCACCTCTTATTCAGCATGCAATATCGGCTCTTCACCGGGAGGCCTAGTAAAGAGTTCTGATATATTTTGAAATATGGTGAAACAATGTGAATTGCCAGGTATGCCTTTCTGATAATTCATGCACAATGATACAGTAAATGCAGTTCAGCTTGTCTTCCAGTGAGTAACTTCAAAAAGAAACTGGATTCAAATTTGTGCAATGCCCCTCTTTCTTACTGTCAGGGGCGGCTCCTCCGCTAAGACGGAGAAGCGTCGCCCTATTCAGCAGGTCAAAAAGGAAAATATAATATGATAATAACTCATTGTTATTATCATTTTATTTTTCCGTCCTGCTCAGCTGGGTAGGGGCGGGCTGCTCTGCCCCCAGAGCAGGGGAGGAGTGGCTTTCCCACTCCAAGTGCACATGAGGCTTTGGCCTGCCGTCTCTGGCGGGCCAAACCATCAGGCGAACTTTGTATGTTCTCCACCCAGGCTGAATTACAGCATGGGCGGAGAACATGCCCAGGCTCCATTACCTGGCTGAGCGCCGAACCACGGCACTCAGACCAATCACAACGCAGCATTGTAGCGTTGTGATTGGCTGTGGGGAGTCAGGGAGCCAGGTGCTTCCTGCCCTGGAGTCCAGGAAGAGGGCAAAGGGGACTGAGAGGCGGAGGTACACAGGTAAGTGTTTCATTTTTATTTTTATTTTCTCCCTACTCCACCCCTCGCGACCCGCCCCCCCACTGCCATTAAATACCAGCTGCCACTGTAATGGAAGTTTGGAAATAGAAACTGGAAGGTTCTCCCTCAGATATGGGCCTTGGAAGGCTGAAAAAACGACAGAAGAAGGATAAGCAGAGTATTCCTTTTTAAAAAAAAAATAATTATTATTATATTCCCTGAGTCAGAAATGTTTAAAACAATACATCAATGTTATGAAAAAACATTTCGGCAATGTCATCATGTAAATACACAAGAAGAAATAAAAACAGGAAAAAAAACACGCGAGAGAGTAAGAGAAAAAAATAATAGAGAAGAGGGAGAGATAGATCAATACTAAACCCAATTGTAGCTGTCAAAATTCAGAAACTATACCCAATGCAAGCTGGACAAAATCTTTTCCACCTTTTTAATAGATCGAGGAACCTAGCCTTAGCCACTGATAGTTCACATTCATAAGTTTGACGTAAAATCGCCCACCATTCTTTCACTTTCGGTGGTAAAGGGTTAATCCATACCCTGGCAATACATAGACGAGCACTAACAATTATAATCGAGATCAACAAACCTAAGATGACATCCATACCCGACTTATGACCCAGCATAATCTCCTTACTAGTCAATCGAAATACAAACCCCAAATATGTTGATGTCAATTGAAATAGACAGCACCAAAAGTCTTTGAGCACCAGACATTCAACAAACCTATAGACTATATCAGCCGCATAGCAGTGGCACTTCGGGCAGTATGACTTCTCAGGAGTTCAGGACGATTCCCATTGTGAGATACGGGAAGGTGTATAGTAGAGCATCCAAATTGCTCTAAATTGCTGTAGGTTGAGACAAACAGAAATCAATGACCGATCTAGTACTGCGAGAACCTCCTGTATTTCTGTAACTGTAATTTCAGATGAGAGAATCCAGCTCCATCTTGAGGCTAATTGCACACTATCGTCCTTGACGTGTGAAATAAACATCTGATAAAATATGCTTATTGAAGTTGTTTCCCGGGAGGTCTGATATAAACTGGTTTGAATTTCGGGGGTTTCTTGATCGTAACTAAACTTACGACCATATAAAAAATAGTCTTTCACCTGTCAATCAGGTGTTTGTTAAGCGTGACTACTCACCCGTAGGGGTCTCAAGGCGCGGGGGGGGTTCGCAGGTTCCAGTCCATCAAGGAGGGGGTCTGTCGAAGAGCCAGGTTTTGAGGTTTCTTGCAAAGATGGGGAGCGATGTTGTCTGTCTGAGGTGAAGCGGAAGGTCGTTCCAGGCTCTGGCTACGAGGAAGGAGAAGGTGCGGCCTCCCGATCTGGTCTTTCTGGTGCGGGGGACCACAGCGTAGGAGAGCTGGGCTGATCGTAGGGTCCTTTGGGGTGCATGGAATTTGAGTCGGCTGTTCAGGTATACTGGTCCGGTGTCATGGAGGGCCTTATGAGCGTGGGTGAGCATCTTGAAGGTGACTCTAGCTTCGATGGGGAGCCAGTGGAGTGTGCGCAGGTGCTGGGAGATGTGGCAGTGTCTTGGCAGGTTGAGGACCAGTCTTGCGGGGGCGTTTTGGATGTTCTGTAGCTTGCGGGTGAGGTTTTTGTTTATTCCGGCATAGAGTGCGTTGCCGTAGTTGAGTCTGCTGGTGACCAGGGCGTGAGTGATGGTCTTTCTGTGTTCGAGTGGGATCCATTTGAAGGTCTTACGTAGGAGTCGGAGGGTGTGGAAGCAGGAGGATGAGACGGAGTTGATCTGGCGGTCCATTTTGAGTTCTGAGTCCAGGATGATTCCCAGGTTGCGTGCGTGGTCCGTGGGGGTGGGCGGGCTTCCGAGGGCAGGGGGCCACCAGGTGTCGTTCCAGGCATCGGGGTTTGGGCCCATGATGAGTACTTCCGTTTTGTTGGTGTTTAGTTGTAGGCAGCTGTTTTTCATCCATTTGGCGACGGCTTCCATGCCTTCTCGAAAGTTATGTCTGGCGGTGTTGGGTTCGTTGAATAGGGAGAGGATGAGTTGGTTGTCGTCTGCGTATGACACAATGTTGAGTCTGTAGGTTCTGACGATGGAGGCGAGCGGAGCCATGTAGACGTTGAAGAGCGTAGGGCTGAGGGAGGATCCCTGGGGGACTCCGCAGGTGGTTGGTGTAGGGTCCAAGAGGAAAGGGGGGAGTATGACCCGCTGCGTTCTGCTGGAGAGGAAGGAGCGGATCCAGTCGAGGGCCTTGTCTTGGATCCCTGCGTCTTGGAGTCTGCGTATTAGGGTGCGGTTAGAGACTGTGTCGAACGCTGCTGAGAGGTCGAGGAGGATGAGGGCTGCTGTTTCTCCTTTGTCCAGTAGGGTGCGGATGTTGTGTTGCGGCGAGGAGGGTGGTTTCCGTACTGTGGTTTTTTCTGAAGCCGGATTGGGAGGAGTCGAGGATGTTGTGCTCTTCGATGAATGTGGCGAGTTGGCTGTTGATGGCTTTCGCTGGGAACGGGAGCAGGGAGATGGGTCTGTAGTTTTTGAGGTCGGTGGGGTCTGCCGAGGGTTTCTTCAGTAGGGGGTTGATCTCGGCGTGTTTCCAGTCATCGGGGAACAAGGCGGTTGCCAGGGAGCGGTTGATGGTGTGGCAGAGCATGGATGCGATGGTGTCGGCGGCTCTGTAAGATACTTTTTAAAAAAGCGTTGCAGGAGCCTATCTGCTTCCTGTAGTGAGGTAACGGTCCGAAACCCCTGTAAGTCATACAAGTGCCCTAAGTTTCATACTCCCAGATGTCCATAAGCTTTCCCGACATTATCCTGAAATATATCTGGGAGTGTTAGATTTCCCCATAGAGGAGTATAAATGTGAAGTGCAAGTAGAGAACATTTTGTACAAATTTCCAGCCAAAGCTGTGCTACTTCTCTAACTATCTGGAATCTGACCCTCTTAAAGTAGTTAGGATCTGTCAGTTTATGTACTGAGTAATTAGTGTCCGTGCCTAATGCAAGTTGGTATCCAGGTGTAGGCAACCCAGGTTAACCCACAGTCAATATACTCTGAATACGACTGGTGAACGATGCCCAAAAATATAGCTTGAAAACCTGGTAGCTTAAATCCTCCTTGTATGTATTAAAGTTTTAAAAAGTGGAGAGCAAGCCTAGCCCTCCTATTGCCCCAAATAAAACCACTAACCATACCCTCTAGGCGCTTAAAGAAAGAATCCAGAACCCAAAGTGGTATAGATCAAAATAAATAAATACATATCTTCAATATATTCATTTTAATAATGTTACATCGCCCCATAATGCTAAGGGGGAGCCAATGCCATTGCTATAGTTTGGCAGTTACCGCCTTCAGCAGGGGCTCATAATTAAGCAAAATGAAACCCTCCACACAGCTGCTCAGCCTTATTCCTAAATATGTAGACGTGTCGTTAACTCCTGTCATCAGGGAATGTGATAGAGCATTAAGATTTGTCTGCGTTTTAGATAAATTCAACTTATACTTGGAGAATGCACAAAATCCATCTGCCTCCTTTGATATAAGATCAAGAGTAGTCGCGGGTTAGTAGCAAAGATTACAATATCATCAGCATAGGTGGTTATTTTAAGCTCAATACCACTACTGGATGAATGCCCTTGTTGTCGGTCAAAGGCCTACTCAGCGTCCCACATTATCATGGCAATACGGTCTTTAGTTTTCTCAGCAACATCAAACGCTATTATTGCGGACTTAGTATGTGTCATAGTGTCTCTGCCAGGTGCAAAACCATGCTGTTGATCTGACACTAGTTTATGTATGAGCGGAAGCAGATGTGTAGCCAAAATCTTAGAGAAGACCATGGTATCTGCATTTATCAATGAGATAGGCGATACAAACCCCTTTCCTAGGGTGCCTTATCCTTTTTAAGGAAGACTATGATATTGGTCAGCCCCCAAGAAGCCGGAGCTACACCTCCACCACCAATATATGTAATCAGCTCAAAAACTTCTGGCGCTAAAATATCCATAAATACTTTGTAAAATTTAAGGGGGATTGCCTCCTCTCCCCCAGATTTTTCAGATAGCAGGGCACTAATAGCTGCTTCAATCTCCCTCAGACCAATATTCCCTTTAATATAAGTTCTTGCTGTCGATCAAGTCCAGGCAAACAGCTCCCCTGCAAGTAGTTTATAACAGTATGGCAGTCAGCGCAGTCGGGCTTACTATAAACCCTTTGGTAAAAGGAAGTAAACTGCTTGACTATAGATTGAGGGTGAGTATGTAACACTCCGTCATCACCCATTATGCGCTTTATGGTACATCTAGACCTTTTATCAGAGATCCGATATGCCAAGAGGCAACCGAATTTCTCACCATATGCATATTGGTACAAATTATTCTTCTGTAGCTAACAGCCACCTTCTCCATTAGCCCCCTATTAAGCATTTGTGGCTTCTCAATCTGCCTCAGATATATGGACTGCTCGCATAAGTCTCTAGAAGATATCACTTGTGCGTGCTGGGATTCTAGCTCCAGACAATCATGCCGACATTGAGCCACTTCATCCTGCATAAATCTTTTTTATTTAAGATAAACTGGAGTGTCATCCTCCTTATGTATGCTTTCATACAGTCCCAGACAGTTGCAGTTGAAGCAGAGCCCTTATTAATTCATAAATATCCCACAAGTGAGCTTCTAAGATGTGCCCAATAATCTAAATTAGTAAGAAGATGACAAGGATATAAGAATGGGAATCGACTTTCCTCGCCAACTTGTGAGACGTGCGTAGTCAACATAATAGGGTTGTGATCTGATGTAATCATAGGGCATATCTCAATACATGTACCCCCAATATCTGCAATTTTGTAAGAATCATGTCAATACGTGAGTACTGCTTATGGAGAGAAATATAGTAAGTGTACCCTGGTAACAGAGGAAATAATATTCTCCATACATCCACTAAATCATCCAACCGCATGAGTTCCAAAAAAGAAGCATGTGTTTTAGTCATCCTTATATGTGCCTGACGATTAGTAGAGTTGATACTATAATCAATTACACAATTGAAATCACCCATAAGGATTAAATCACCAGGCCAATCCAGCAGTTCCATACTTAAAAAGTCGAACATATCAGGATTGTTCAGATTTGGGCCATAAACAACACAAATAGTATATTTTCGCCCATGAATTACAAACTGAACTATAGCCCACCTCCCCCTAACATCTGCAGAGGTTCTAAGAATTCTAGCTTCAGAATACCTAGATTTCATTATAGCCATCCTAAGTATTGAGACTGTCTGGGACGTGCCGGTAACAATATCATACCCCAGCTGTTTTAACACTAGCCAATCTTTATATGCCAAATGGGTTTCAGTTATTCCCAATATATGTGGCTTATAAACTTTCAATTCTTCCCAAATTAATTGCCACTTTACGCTTAGTATTCCATAAGTATTTAGTTTAGGGGCATATCTAATCTTTAAGTTTTTGTAACACATCTTGATCATAATCTTCCTCATCATGAAAACCCAAAAAACTGGTCACCCTCTCACTATAAATAAGGTGGCAGCCAGATACTCAGGTAAAAGTCCTGAAATGCTCATTCTAAGGTCTTGGACCGAAGACATGATCTACATTTTTGGTCTTCAGAGAGGGAAGAAGATAATAACACAGCCCTGTCATTGGATTGCACTCTCAGGTTGGATACAAAAACCAAGTTCAACGTGGTTGGAAGTTTTAGCTACAGACTGTTATATTCCATATAGGTACCATAATATAGGCCCCAGTAACTTCATTACCCTTCACCTATATTCTTCCCTACATTACACTTATAACGGTTTACAGGGACTGACCTTTTACCGAGATACGACACTGCATTCAGAACACGGGTTTTCCCTAGTTCGAAAGCTCATACATTATGCATGAGGATTCTTGGAAGCACAGCAGGACGACCATCTCCTGCATAATATCTATGTACAAAGTTCATGCCCGACGTCATCCTTAGGCCAACACAGTAGTACAGCGAGGTAGGACCCCTGGGGAGACCTATGGGTATATATACATCACATCTTGCTAAGATAGATAGAGGAGACCGAGACTTCCCGGCAGACACACTGACCAGAGACGCTGAGGTTCCTGCATGCAGATACTCCAGCTTGCAGTGGTCTAACATCCCTTGCGGGGTATCCACCTCAAGACCAGGACGGGGTCCCACAGTCTCTCAATTCGGGTAATGGGGTTGACTTTATCCTAGAGGGATTCTTGGCCTAACACCTACACACATGCTAGGTACATGTAGGAACATCTAGTTAGGGAAGCATTGTAGGAGTACGCATCTTTTTATCATGTGTTTTATATGCTCATATGTATTCATGATTATTGTAAGATGGTAGAGCTATACCATCCATTTACCTTTATAGTACTATTAATCATTTATGTCTTATACTGTCTAACGGTTGTTGCAGCTCATCTATTCTACACCAGAATAACAACTGTTCAATAAATGCTTATTGAAAACGCCCAGCCTGTTTATTCTGTGTATCTCTCTGAGACAGACTACGTAAGCATGAGTGACTGAGCGAAAAGTAATATATTGTTTCCACGGTCCTGAGGGATCAGGGTTGTTATGTTCGATGGTTGCCAGGGACTATTCTCTCCTTGGTAAGAGGAGACTCTAATGGCACTGTGAGCTAGTTGGTACAAAAGGCCAACATACTCGGTGGGGGTGTTCAGAAACAGTCTGATACCAATCCTACAGTGTATGCTGTCCAAACGCGCAGATCCTGTATAATTATTATAGAAGCCACACAACAAGACTTAGGGCCTGATTATGAGTTTGGCAGACAGCGTTACTCATTCACAAATGTGACAGATATCCCATCCGCCAAATTTCAATTCCATTTAATCCTATTGAACTTGTAATACGGTGGACGGGATATCCGTGACGTTTGTGATGGAGTATCCCATCCACCAAACTTGTAATCAGGCCCTTAGTCTCCGAAATGGAAGTCAAAAATCCTCAGCAGGGCAAGGCTGCAGGCTGTAGCTGAGGGGGGCTCCACAAGACCGGATACTTGCTCCCCGAGGACAAGCTGAACCAGATTTGCTGCTGTGGAAAAGATCGGGACCAACCTGACTCTCTGGCCCAGCGGCAATGCACCTTCATCAGATTAGCTTGGCAGGGTGGTCCTGGTCCTCCAGAGGTCTTTAAAGCCAAAAGGTTTTTAAGCCCAAGGTTTCAGGAAATGTTAGGAGGAGTGTTAGACTTGGCATCTTTTGGCGTGTTTCCCCTGACTTTTTGCTTTCTGACCTCCCGGTTTTGACTCTGTTTTTGCTGGTGTAATGATTCTGCGCACTTTCCTCACTGCTGTCCAGTGGGGAAGTGCAAGTGCTCCTGTATAAAATGCGTTATGGATTGGTGTTTCCATGATTGGCCTATTTGGTTTATGTGTCAGTCCCTTGTAAAGTGCACTGCGAGTGCCAGGGCCTATAGACCAAATGCTGTTGGTGGGCTGCAGCACTGGATTGTGCCACCCACGCAAACAGCCCGTAAAGTGTAACTCGGGCCTGCCATCGCAGAGCCTGTGCGCAGCCTGGGGCTGCCATGTCGACTGGCAAGTGCACACACTTGCAAGTCCCTAAACCTTCCCTTTGCTACATGTTAGTCACCCCTAAGGTAGGCCCAAGGTACCCCTGTGGGCAGGGTGCGGTGTATGCGAAAGGTAGGACATGCCCGGGTGTGTGCGGCATGTCCTGATAGTGAATTACAGCCTAGTTCGTGTTTCACTATTGCAAGGCTACCTGTTCCCCCTAGGCCAGAACGGGCAGTTTTGATTATTACAGCTTATAATCCTAACTGACCCCGGGAACATGGTAGAAATTCGAGTTTAGTATGCCTGGACTCAGAATGATAAAATGCAGCTTTTAGTGAAGTTGGTTTTAACATTCTGTGTTTGAAAATACCACTTTTAGAAAGTGGGTATTTTCT